>CP077949.1:6250000-7500000 GCA_024584535.1 Colletotrichum gigasporum
GTGGAAGGGGTTGGTGGACACCTCGGGCTGCGGGGGCGGCGCCGCCGCCGCCGCGGCAGGCGCTGCCGGCTCGCTCGGGGCCGAAGTGGACTCGGAAGAGTGAGAGAGCATCCGGTAGTACGGGTTGCGGCTCTCGTTCTCCGTGGGCGGGCTGGTGACCAACGTTGGGACGGCAGGAGGAGAGGGCTGCTTCTCCAGCTCTTGACTGCTGATCTGGCTGCCACCCTGCGTCGGCGTCGACGCCTGAGGCGTGTTCTGAGCCGGGCCATCGTAATCATCCGAGGAGCTGTCATCGTCGTTCAAAGCCTCAAGCTGGCGCTGAAGCTCCAGCTCGCGTTGTCGGGCAGCCTCAATCTCAGCCCTCTGAGCAGCGAGCTTGGCCTCCTTCTCCTTGGCTTCGGCGAGAGCTGCCTTCTTCTTGCGCTTCTCTTCCTCCTTCTTGAGCTTACCCTGCTTGACTTGCTCCTCGAGCGCCTTGAGACGAGCCGAAGCGGCGTTTCGCTCTTTCTCAACCTCGTCTTCTGCTTCTCTCGCGTTGGCCCTGTTCGATGTTAGTAAACTGTATTCTGGTGTTTTTTTCTCGGTGGACTTACTCCATCTCCTGGGTAGCACGCTGCTGCGCCTCGTGTTCTCTAGCGAGACGCTCTTCTTCTGCTTGCTTAGCAGCTTGCTCCTCCTCGGTCTTGCGTGCAGCCTCTCGCTCAGAGGCGTCACTCTTAGCACCCTTTCTCGAAGGTGGTGGGGGAGGCTTCTTGCCGCCAGTCGCCGCCGGCGCGGGAGCACCGGTTTCTTCTGCGAGCCGTGCTTGCCGCTCAGCCTCGCGACGCTCATCCTCCTCCTCGGCCTGGCGCAGCTTAGCAGCACGTTCGGCTCTTTCACGCTCCATTCGCTGGGCCGCCGTCTCACCAGGCTTAGTGGGAGCCTTAATGCCCAAAGCTGCAAGTCTCTCAGCCATGCGTTGCTCAGCCTGCTGCTTAATGAAGGCCGCGCGCTCTTCAGGCGTCTTGTAAGAGGAGTACGAGCCTCCGGCAGCGCTTGACGGAGTACCGGTGGCAGAACGCGACGGAGGCGCAGGGCTCTCGTTTCGAGCCGCCGGGGCGGGTTCAGCGCGGCGTGTAGCTGTGGCGGGCGATGCCGAGGTGGCTCGCTTGTCCTGGGCCCGGATGCGCGCGGAACGGCTGGATCGCTGGAGATCAAAGATGAAGTCTCTGACCTCGTCCTCGACACCGAGAGCGTCCTCCCAGCGTCGCTTCTCATGCTCATTGGTAGCGGTCTCATTACCTTGCTTAAGGCTGTCCTCAATGCCGCGAGAAAAGTCACGCACAGAGTCTTCAACATCCCTGACCATGCTCTCGTTGTTCTCTTTCTCGGTCTTGACCTTGAGGGTCTCCTCTTCGAGACGCTTGGGCCCTTCGAGATCGTCAAAGCTTGACTCGACCTTCTTGCCCGTCAGAGCTGCAGTACGCTGCTGCATCATAGCCTTGGCTCTGGCCTTGAGTCTGTCAGACTCTGTGACAGCGCCGCCAGGTCCAGTGCCGACGATAGCAGCAGCGCTGCCCGGGTGGGCCTTGGCGTCCTTGAGGCGGAAGAGCTCTAGTCTCGCATCTGCAATGGCCTTCTCCGTCTTGCGAACGGCAGAGGCCAATTCGGGGACCTTGTCCGTGAGAGTCTGGAGCTGGCGTTTCAAGGCACGTCTTTCAGCGTCCGAGTCACCCGTCACAAGTGCGGCATCGGGGTGCGCGTCGATGTCGTCCTGGATGCGGCGGATGCGGCGGTACAGCTCCTCTGCCTCCCGACGGTCTCGCCTGTCAAGCATGTCATCCTCCTCCAGACTCTTCTCGTCAGCAAAGTCCATAGCGTCAAGGAGTACTTCCTTCTCGCGGATCTTCTTTCTGAGCTGGTCGAGGGCCAGGTCGTCGTAGGCTGTGGTAGTGGGCGACTCGGGGCGGGGCGAGTTGTTGCCGACACGACGGCGGGCACTGGACTTGTAGCCCACCTGGTCGTCGTTGTTCTTAAACACGGTAGCATCCTTGCGCCCGCTGTTGTAGCCGCTGGGGCTGCCTCTCAGCGAGTGGCTCTTCATGTAACTAACTCCCGTCTTTTGGGGAAGGAGAGCGGCACCAGACTTGTTGCGGAACTCGGACTCCTGGCTAAGCATGGATCTAATAGTACCAATGGATTCAGTAATGTTTCTTGTCGACGGCGGGACAAGTTCGGGCGGCAGCTGGTTGGGGATGGGGTAGCCGTTGAGCTTTCGGTAGATCAAGTGCATAGCGACCGCGAATTCGTCCAGGTTGAGACGTCCCTTGTTGCCGTTGTCCGCGAGAGTCCAGACCCGCTCGAGGTCTGGCTTTTCAAGGCCACTCTGGCCAAAGATTTCAATGGCCTGGTCTCCGCCAATGAAGCCCTTGTGAAGACCGTCCCAAGCCTTGAAGAGGGAGTCGTAACGCTGCTTCTCCTCCTTGGTAATCGCCCAGGGAATGACTGCATTGCCCTGAAGGCCCTGGGTCGTGTAGTTTTGCTGCTCACGACCCTGCTGCGGCATCATTCTCGCTTGTAGAGCATCAATGTTGGGAAGGCCGGTTGAGGGGGCGTTAACCAAACCCCATTGGCCAGGCCGACCAGTTGGCTGTGCGTTCAGAGGGGCAGCCATCGGGCCTCCTCCCGGAGTGAGGTTGTTTCCAAAACCGGTGGGCATGGGAGGCATGGGAGGACGGGGGCCTGTGTATCCCGTAGGAGACGGGTTCATCCCAGGGAAGCCGGTCTGCTGAGGTTGCAAGCTCTGGCTCTGCCCGAACCCTTGCTGCTGGCCAGGAAACCCAGTCATTTGTGCTTGCAACAGCTGGGAGTTCGACGCCTGAGGCTGGGGCTGGTGGATCGTGGGTTCCGTGCTCGATCTGCCAGTGGTGGTGCTGCCGGGGGTAGCACGTCCCGAGTCCTCAGTAATGCTGAAATTGATGATGTCCACCATGCTGGAAACCTCGTTCTTTATATTCTCAGGCAGAGACGAGGGCAGAGACTTTCCGGTGAGTTTCAAGTTGCACAGATACATAGCCAAGGCGAACTCGGGGAAGTGGAGTTGTCCGGATCGAGTCGTGTCGGCCAGAGTCCTGTCCATCGCATGTCAGTAGTTGCTTCTGTGATACAAGAGCAGTTCAAACATACCATATGTGCGAGAGGGAGTCACCATCCAAGCGCGATCTCAGCAACAAGTCTCTTGCCTTGTCTCCGGACATAGTGGTCTCCTGGCCCTCACCGACTGCGGACTTAAACAGAGTCTCGAACTTGGATTGGTCCTGGGCAGTGATGAAGGACAGACGAATGTTCGGAATCTTGTTGGATGACTTGGGGCGTCGACCAGCCGGCTTCGGCGTGCCTCCAGTCTGGAAAGACGCGGCCATCTGGCTGAAGCCCGTGGCCTGGGGCTTGATAGGCGCGGGGGACGGAGCAGACGTCGTCTGGGTGCTGGGGAAGCCAGTCGGCTGTGGCTGCTGGGGCTGGGGGAAACCCGTCGGCTGAGGCTGCTGCGGTTGAGGGAAGCCCGTCTGTTGAGGCTGTTGCTGCTGCTGCTGCTGGCCGGGAAATCCAGTCTGCTGGGGCTGCTGCTGCTGCTGTTGCTGAAACTGATGCTGGAACTGCGGGGGGATCGAGGGCATCGGCGGCGCGCCGGTCTGGAAGCTCTGCTGTTGCTGGGGCTGACCGGGGAAGCCAGTGAACTGCGGTTGGAGCTGTTGAGGAGCTTGCTGCTGAGGCTGCTGCTGTTGCTGCTGCATGCCCGGGAAACCGGTGTACTGCTGTTGCAGCGGTGCCTGACCGAAGCCCGTCGGCTGGGGAGCAAACGGACTCGGTTGCTGCTGTCCCGGCTGTCCGCCTCCCATGCCGAAAGAGGCTCCATATTGTTGCGCGCCGGGCCGTTGGCTATTGCCGCCCAGGAAGGCGTTCGAGTTCGAGTACATGGCGGGCGGGTTGGGCCGACGGAGGGTCGGGCTCGAAGACTCCTGACGACGATTAGGAGAAGCGACGGGGGCGCACGATAGATTAGTCGAGGACGAAGGTCACGAGCGGAGAGTCTCCGTCGATCAAGAAAGCGAGGTGGGTGCCAATGCGAGGCAGAGATGGCGAGGTTTTGTCGTGAGAAAGGAAGGAAGGAAGGGCGTCGGGCTGGAGTGATGGCAACGCTGATGACGAAGCTCACGAATGTCCAGCTTGACACGGAGGTTTCAGCAGGAAGGTGCGGCGGCTTGGACGGGGGGCAGTAGAGTGGTTGGTAGCACATGAGCCAGTTGGAACCTGGCAGCAGAACGAGCAGGGGTCGCCAGTGTAATGTCCCAGTGTGGCTTGGGTCCGGTGGGGCCTCATTGCAGAACACTGGAGCATTACGTGAGGCCGCATGGCGTGGAACGCCCAATTGCATCGCCTTCACAAGTGTTCTGCATATGTCCTTAGCGGTGCGTCACCTCTCCACCCTCCACCTCCAGTCTTTAGAGTTTCCGACGCACGACGGAACCATCAAGCAGTGCCTATCCTGCTATAGCATGCATGCTGTTCTGTTTCTCTTATGAAAATGAATGTTTAGTCGAATTCACGAATAATACATCATACTCTTAATCACTTCTGGCTTGGCTGGGCCTTACTCACGCCCATCACCATGCACTGGCCGGCGACCAGGCGCACCCAACCTCCTCTTAGGAGTAGTAGCTTCCAGTGTCTTCATGTGCTCAAGGTGCATTCGGTCCTGACAGAACGCCATGACGATGCGCAAGCGAAGTCTGCTGCAGTCCGCCGTCCAGCGTGATCACTGATGGGCCCGGCCTCCCCGGACTACCCTCATGACCGGCCACCAAAGTCGCACAACACCTCAAGTTGCACCACCAACTGGGAAATGGCCAACTCTATGCTTGCCTCCCCGCATGGCCCGACTATGCTGCCGGCTTGCTCCGTGCTACCTGTAGTCGCTTTCTATAACCGGCTCCCCGCATCTGCGGCATAAGAGTTTCGACACGTCGGCTGCCTGCAACAGGGAGATGGCGGCGAGCATGGAAGCTTCGGCTCGCATGTGCCGCCTGCGCAGTATTGCCAGGGATGGGAGAATAACGGGCGGTCGGTTGCGGAGTGAAACCTCTCAGCCCCGATACCGCGCAAAAATCTGACACATCCGACTTTGGCCGAACATGCGGCCCCCACGGCGGGATTGGCCAGACACTCCCGGCTCCGAGTGGGGCCCGGGTGTCCAGCCGCCACGCCTGCAACGACCCGAAGCTGGGCACCACGACGCAAGTTTCGCACCCGAATGTATCTCACGAATTATGTATTATAGGTGAGAAGCTAACTACCTTTTAAACAGACCAAGCAACGGCTCAGCTAGATACAGTATCCTACATGGCAGATTCCCTCCCAAGCCCATGGCTCAACGAATGTCCTTTGAACGCCGAACAACTAAAAACACAATGTGCCCAACACATTCGATACTAACTAAGAGTTCTTGCGAGTCTGGGTATCAATCCCGCGAATAATCAATCCTTCGAGTCTGTCCTCGAGAACGCCGTATTAATGAGATGTTTCCAAAAAGATTGGTTGCCGTCGCTTGATGTCTAAAAGATTTTTTTGTCCAAAAAGGAGACGCATCACTTCCTTTGCGTCTCTGTCTCGTTTTGTCGTTTCCTGTCTTTCCGTCTCTTTCATGTTTTTTTTCTCGTGAATTTGCATTTTACTGCTTCATTCGAGTCTCGTGGCTGAGACAGCGGCCCCAGCTTTCTTGCCGAGGTCTTGAAGTTGTGGTTGCGCCATTTCGTCGATGTTGAACCCGCGCTGGATAATGTCCCTCAGGAAGCTCAGGTCGAAGTCGTCTTCCGCAGATCCGACCGCGATGTGTAGGTCCTCTTTTGTGCCCAGGACGTCGACGGAGATGCCGTACTCCTTGGCCGGGCTTGCGCTCGAAGCCCACTCCGGGGGCGTTGGCAGTCCGGAAGAGCCGCTGGCGGCCTCTGTCGCTGGACTGTCCATGACCTCCTCGCTGGAGACATGGTGCGGCGCTGCCCTGATTCCTCCAAACGTTTCGGACATATCCATGGGCGGAGTGCTGGTGCCAAACATCATGCTTCCGCGGTAGCCGGCCTCCATCATGCTTCCCCGGAACCCAGGAATATCCATGACAGCAGGCCGCTTCTTGATAGCCTTGGCTGCAAGTCCGCCAAAAATGATGCTGAGGTCATACGCGATCCAGTCGTCTTCGGTTTCATCCGGCATCTCCCACTGTAGCCGCGCCATCTCAACTTCGAGTGCCAAAGAGCGGTTTCTCTCGAGGATCCTGTCAATTTGTTGCATCTTGCCCGTCCATTCGTCCTTGAGATTCTGCATCAGGGTGTTGTTCCTGTCCATTTCCATTGCAAAGTTGTCAAAAGTGGCTTTCGAGAGCACCTTGGATGCGCGTCGGGCCCGAACATTGGGCTGGCTCGTAGGCATGCCGACGTTCTGAATACTCGACCTGATGGTCCGGTTTAGCTCGTTCTTGGAAAATGGACAGAATTCCCGAATAGAAGTGTTTGACTCGAGGCTCTTCGCCAGATAGGACAAATTCGACAAATTGAAGTCGTTCTCCTGCACGTCGAGAGTGCGCAGCGTCTGGTTAAGATTCACTGCGTCCGCCAGGTCTCCAATGTTCCCATTCAACCTCTGGTTACGGATTCGAAGATGCAACAACGTCTTGTTGCTTGCGAGTCCGGAGAGTGACTGTGAAAACAAGAATCCAAGCTGACCCTCATCGAGCTTGGCCGAGTAGCCGGAAAGGTCGAGGTACTGGATCGATTGGTTGTTGGAAAAGAAGTCCGACACCGCCAAGGTTGCGTCTTCGCCAACCTGTCCGGGAGTCGAGGTTCCCACAAGACTCAGGAGGCGGATCGTTCGGTTGAGCGAGAGCGCCTTGATGATTTTGATGTAGTTGTCCTCGTTTTGAAACTCCACCATGTCCAGAAACATCGACGTTGGGCCGAAGTTGTATGCGATGGCGGATGCAAAGTCGTCTGTGCCGTTCTCGATGTAGTTCCCGCTTATGGAGCAAACCAGCTCCCTGCCTTGACCCATACTGCGGAACAGGTGAGCGACTTGCGCACCGGTCAAGCCGCAGTTATTCAGGTCGAGTCTGCGCAGATAGGTGGATTCCGGGGCTGTCAGGTAATCCGCAAGGACTTGCAAAGTGGCGTTGTTCAGCTTGAACGAGTTAGCAGACGGAACCCTGACTGGCATTTACGGAACTTACGCTGATGCTCGAAAGGTCGAGCTCCTCCAACCCCCAACTCATGATGGTCTCATCGTAGAAGAGAGGTTCCATGAATTGACTTCGGCAGTTGCCCGCAATGCTGAGCTTTCGAAGGCAGGAGAAGTGAGCCAGATTGTTCCTGGCGACTATGTGGTCCACGTGGCCAATGTTGCGGGAAGTGTTGAGCGCTTCCAGCTTGCCCCCCTGATACGGGAGAGCCTCCCAAATCTCATCCAGGCTTTTGTCGTCCAAGTTGCAACGGGAGACGTCCAGTTCCCTCAAAAGGCCAGGAATTTGCAAGACGCCCACTTAAGAGATATTAGCTAGGCATAGCCTTACACGAGACGATGTACTCACCAAGATCATCGACTTCAGCCGCAGTCAGGGGATTGCCACCCACCAAGAGAGTATCACAGTGACTGTTACCGGTTCTCAGAAGAAGCAGAATGGGGCGAACCACTTCAGGCTCCTTCCTTGAACCAGCCCGGTTCCGCGAGCCACCAGTGATGTTCTGCGATGCCAAAACATTAGTGAGATCAATCTTCTTGATGGAGCCGGAGGTGAACGCGACTGCATGAATCTCTTGTGACAGCAAGGGGGTTGTCTTGATGATGTCCTTGTGCTCATTCCTAATCATGAGGCCTGTAAATGTCAGCCCACGGGTCTTCGGAGGGCCATGAAGACGCCTACCATCTCGAGAAACATCCGCCACCGACTCCTCGAATCCTGGATGATCCGCCATACCGCAAAGCGGGGATAAGTCGACGTCGCGGAAGGACAAAGCCTTGAAGTAATCATTATATCGGAGTGCCCTGAAGACAGCTAGAAGCTGGTGGGCCGAGTATCCGCCCGCATCTTTGGCTTGTAGAAGCCGAAATTCGGGGCAATGCTCTCGGCGTTCGCACTTCCAATTAACCGTCCACTCAGGCGCTTTGCATCGGAATGTAGCGCAGTACGCCTCAAGTGTTCGCTTAAGACCACCGAAATCCTGGCCAGATGGCAGCAGAAGTTGGGCGGTAAGACCCCTGATGTCGAATATGTCCCGTTGCATGTGCTGGGGCCAGGCAGGCTTCACTGCGCGATCTGCTTTCATGAAGGTCATGACGATCTCCCTGTACCAACGGCTGGCCAGCTCAAGGCGTTTCTCCTGCTCGCAGGGGTTGCTGGCTTTTGTTAGTACTCACGGTCACGACTGCAACAGATGGCACATACCGGAAGCCAATGACGAATCGCTCTTCGTGGGGGACCATGGTGGCTTTTAGGCGAACCAGTGATGTCAGACCGAAGACTACGGTGTTGATGTCAACATCCTTGGGCGCCTTGTTCACCGAGGTCCTGGCAACTCGAACAAGATAGCACTTATTCTGGCCAAGGAGCAGGTAGTAGGATGACCCGTCACGGAACTTTCGGGTATTCTCAACGGTGTCGGTTTTGGGACTGAAAAGGGTGGTACGGTGAACGACGGGGAAGATATCCAGGGGAAGACCGCTGCAGGAGGGCTCTTCTTTCGCAACGATTTCGTGGATAGCGGTCTCGACATTGGGGGCAATAACGCCCCTTGGCACGACGGTTGAGCCCACAGACTCACGAATAGCACGGCGAATCTCCGTCATCCATTCGTCTCGCTCCGTGGGCAGACCAAAGAACAGTTTTGTGCAGGCCCATGATACCATTGACGTAGTCTCTGACCACCACACGTCCAGCCCGAAGTGGGGACTCACGCCCTCTTCATTGAAAATGTTGATGATCTTGCACAAGGGAATCTCAACCCGGCCATCGCTAACAGCGCCGTCCTGGCTCAGGGTCGATGAGGTTGATGATCTCTTGAGGCGCTGCGACGAAGGAGCTAGCTCGGCGAACGTGGATCTTGCAGTCTCGATGCTGCTAAATTTGATGAGATGTCCGTCAGTCAGGACGACATACTCGGAACGGTTCTTCCACAGACGGGCGTCGGTCTTTAGTGACCCATGCTTCAGGATCCTGATGGGAAGCGGCTGCGGTGGGTTCGGGCTAAGGTGGGTGGGCGCCTCCTCAGACATCTGAGAGCTCGCAGACGAGTCCTTGGAAGCTCGGCGGTTGAGACGGTAGAAGATGGACGAGGAATTTGAACCGCCGGAACTGTTGTTTTTGTGAAGTACTCGGCGAGTCTGGGTGCTGGAGGGGCTCGAAGACTCGGACATGGCAGCGAGGTCGGTCGAAGAGTTGCTGCTGACCTTCCTGAAGGTCTTTGATAAAAAACTGCGCCGTTTCCCTCCCAGCGCCGGCGTCGAGACGCTCCGGAGCTCACCTGAGCTCTTGCTCAAGCTGCGCGGCTCGCCATGATCGGTCGTCTGAATGGTGGGCAGCATTGACCGTCGGCTAGCGACAGTATCCATGGTTAACAGATATGACGCTCAGCAGTCGGAGGGACCAGGCCCGGTCTGTACCGCCGTCGTGGTGTAATGCCTCGGCCTGTCCAGGCCACCGAGGCCGTCAAGGTCGAGTATACGGTTATCGGGCCATGCAATGTTACCGAGCTCGCGGGTCGTCGAGGCCAATTGGCTGGTCTGGGCGCTTATACACTACTCGCAAGGCAAGCCTGGGCGGCAGGAAACCGGTAGTGTCTCCGTCAACGAGACAACGACGCAAAAGGCGGGATACGAGAAGAGAAAGTACGACGAGGTCAGATAGGAGAGGTATCAAGAGATGGGGGCAAGAAGAGGGTACAAAAGGCAGTGTGGATGGCGGAGGGGTGCTAATTAGGGTCTGGCTATCTTATCCGTCGTCGTGTGCCTGACTGGCAGAGAGCAAGGAACAGCCGTTTGGAGAGAGAGGCTAGGAGTGCAGCAGACGTCCGACGAGCTAACCTGCTTGGTTGGAGACAAGGGAATATGCGTAAAGGAGGGTAGCAACGAGGGGCGTATGGTGTGTAAATTCGGATGATTGGGTGGGTGCGGGCGGACGTCAGTCGAGATGGAGAGAGAATGAGACCGAGACCAAGACCTCGTGCTGCAGTGACGGAGCTGCGAGAGACAGGGCGAATCGAATAAGGTGAGATCAGGCCAGGGTTGATCTTGGTGCGTGTGGTATTTGTATTGTCCGGGGCGAGCTGCGAGATATGCAGCACCGAGAGAGCAGCTGGAATACTTGTTTTTTTTTTCTCCTTCTTCTTCTTGCAGAACGAAGGGCCAGCCACGAAGGTTAAGGTGCAGTAGTAGGTAAGGCGAGGTGAGTAAGGGCGGTAAAGTAAGGGTATGGGACAGAGAGAAGCAGAGAAAAATGTGTAGGTGGAGGGAGGCGAAGGCAAAGCCCAAAGGCAAAGGCGAGGCAGAGGCGAAGGTAAAGTCAGGCTAAGGCTAGGTCAGGTTAGGCATGGAAATGATGGGATCGAACAGACGAAAGATGGTGTTCACGGCGCAGAAAACAGCAAAAGGGATAACAGGATAGCCCGGCTGTTCTTGGGGGTGGGGAAAAGACACCAAGCAAGCACCAAGGAGCAGGGAGCAGGGTGTGGTGGCAGGGTGCAAGGTGCAAGGCCTGGCATGGCACGGCGAGGTGTCCAGTGGAGGCCAGCATGGGCAGGTATCCAGTACGAAGAACGGGTACGGGTGCACTACGCCGTACGGATACCTGGACGGGCAGTACGTACAGACAAGACAGTCCGGGGCTTGATGCAGCGATGATGTTATCGTTGCGCATCCTGTTTTTGTCCCGAAAGCGTCGCCCAATAAGACATTCGCGGGGTTCCTGACGCGCTGAGGTGTGCTGCTGGTTTGCGCTGCTGACCGAGACCAGCCAGCGCCCAACCCTCCCATCCAGGTCGCCAGAGACAACACCGCTTCTAGGCTCGCCTAGGCGCCACCGCCAATGGGAGGCGCTGACGACGCGGGAAACTCTGGGGCCTGTGGTGCACGTCTGCTGTGGTGGTCGTTCAGTGCCATCGCACCAGCCCATCATTGGACGGCACTGACTGGGTTCAGCAGAAGGACGGCCAAAGATGGTGCTCAGGCAACATGGTATTTCCCATCTCTTTCCCGAATCCCACTCGTTCACTTTCCTCCTGGGCATGGATCTGAGGTTGACCTGACAGCTGAAAGGGGCATGGAGCTCAGTCAGCGCTGTTTCGTTTGGCGACCTTATAGCAACTCTCCCGAGCCTCCATCAGATAGGTAAGGTACCCGTAGGTAAACGACGTCCCGACTGCCCTCTGCTTGCTGGGTAACTCTGAGCCTCTGAGCAGACTGAGAGTGCGGTACCTGCCCAGTGTAGGTAGGTACTTGCAGTAGGTAGAGGCAGAGAAACATGCACCGTCGCCCACCCATCATGCATGTTTTTTACGTGGATCATGGTGCCACGGGCCCGCGGCCGCCAAGGAGTGGGCCTCTGCACGTCGCGCGGTGCCACCAAAATCCAAGTTCAGTGCTCGTTCTCTGCATTTCACCGGGCGTGGGTGGATACGGCGCATCCGTACCTACCTAGTCCGCAGTAGGCCCTCTGTTAGTGTGCCCTCTACGAAGCAGCCTGCGATGCTAGCAGCTTCCAATGCCGTCTCCAAATTCCCACTCTCCCAGCCCGTCCATTTCCACAGATACCGCATCCAGCACCACAGAACGCCGCGCCAGCTGCGTGGATTCAACTTTCAATGCTGCTACGCTACAGGCAAGCATACGACGTGGACGACATCAAGGTACAACAACGCACCACTGTGCAGTATGGCTGTCCCTGGCTGAGTCTGGCCTTCAGCCTCTTGAATCCTGCTCAAATCACGACACGGAGCGTCTGTGCAAACCTCGATGCCAGTCCACCGCCGGTGGATAATGGCTCAATGGCTCGCGGGATTGTGGATTGCCGCTGATAGCGTCATGTGTTGGTGCCAGGAAAATCACGAAATCTGCCACAGACACATCCTGACCAACTGCATGGTGGACGGAGTGCCGCGCCGTCACCACACAACAAACCGCAGATGCCCGACTCTCAATCCGTAGATGCCGCGTATCCTCCCCCAATGCCAATGGAAGAGCCGGGTCGCTTCCTATCGCTCTGACTGGTCCGATGACCCCATTCCCTGCTGCAGACTGCCCGCACTAATGCCAAGTCCTGCGCGTCCTTCTTGGATCTTCTTGGAAACTCGTTCGCCTGCCCGAGTTTGTTGTATTCGTACCTACCGCGGTACCTCTTCGTGGTCACCGATCGATTTGTTGATAGCGAGGGATGCATCTCCACTCCTATTTTCGTTCCCCTTCCATGCCTTGCATTATTTCTTTTCGAATTGAGGCTCCTGGACGTGGAGAAACTAAAGGGCCCGGTCAAGTCCGAAAATAAGGGTCGTTTCAAGCCACTTTCAATATTCGAGCGAGATGGGGGCCCCCCGGCAAACTTCGAAATCAATTTCATCAAGCTTGCTTCGAGATTGCCTCAATCTTGCAATTCGACAAGCCTTCTCCCCTCTGCTGCGTTGACCGACTCTTTGCTTCTCTCGGCGCTGGACATCCGGCTGCGGGCAGCTCCGCGCCTTGAATTGACTTTCGCGCCTGCGGTGCCAGTCCTGAGAAAAAGTCGCAACGACAACGACGGCCCCTCGTGTCTCTGAATAGACTTTCTGTTAGGGGGAGTGAGATAGATGAGGCAGATGGTCACCAAGTCCCATGCCCGCGGGCCTGTCAGCCCCGTTTATACGGATACGAAGGGGAGCCTTCGGGGGGTCCCTTCATTTGTGCGCGGCTTGTACTTCCGACCGGGCACCTCTGGCTTCCTCAAAAGCACAAGGCTCAAAAAAGGTCAAGACTGCCTGCCGTCTTCTGTGTCTGAAGCAGCGATACGCGATACGCCGCCTGCCACCATCCCGAAGGCGAGAACGAGAGACAAGTGTATCGGCACATCAACCGACGACGGACGAACACCCAACTTTTCGGCTGTTCAGCCGGAGCGGTCGGGGATGTGGCTTGCAAACGTCAACGTCAAATGTCATCATGCCATGCGGCCGGTTTCAGACGGCAAGAAACCAGTAAAAAGCATCAGCGTGGCAGAGGCACAGAGAGTAGCACGGTAGGTAAGATGAAGATTCAGTTCACGCCCCCTTGGACAAGGCAACCCCCAAATTTCCCAAGTCCAAGAAATGGGATGCTCGGCGGCAACGCGATCGTCTGAACGACCAGCCTCAAAAATGTGAAACCAACCCGCACAGCTCAAATTTGGGGGAGAGAGGAGAAGAGAGTAGTGAGGAGACAGATTTGGGGGAGGGGACAGCTAAGGTGTGGGCACTGAGTTCGGGGGGGGGGCAACTTGTCAAGATTATGACTTGTCTCTGATCGTCGTCGCGGCAGGGGTTTGGTGCGCTCCATTCGTTCTTTTGAGGGACCATGGAAGCCACTGCCGCACAACTGTGCGCCACTTGCGCGACTCCTTGAGCGCGAGGGATCAATCCTCCTCAATCCACCCCAGCCAAGCGCAATTAATCAAGAGTCCCGGTGTTCCTGGAAATGACCCGGACTCGTGCGTCGGTTGCCCAGGGCACGGCATGACTTGTCGATTCGATATCCCAGTCTCTCCAGCCGCAAAATGTGAGGGGATACAGGACAGGAGACAGGAACCACTGTGACAAGTAAGCTGCGACTCCTCCCGCTACGCCCGTACTACGTCGTGATACCGCCGCGCGCGATGCCCTCACCGCGGGCACGTTTTTTCTTTTCCTCAACCACGGGCACGGACCTCCCGTATCCAGCCCAACGGGTGCTTGGGGCGACATAGCGCCAAAAGCGGGGACATCCGGCACCGCTCGTCTGGCCGGCCGGTCTCATTTTCAACCACCGCTATCGGCCAAGACCCATTTAAATCCCACGCAGCTCGATTCGCAGGCTCACGCTACGCTACCGAAACCCTCTCCCGTGCTACGCTAGGGAGTAACGCAAGCTCATAAGTTGAGTGTTGAGTTCGTCCGCTTTCGGTCCCAATTGAAGAACCCCATACGCAGCAACGACACCGTATCTCAATGCAACGGGGAAGAGGTCAATAAGAGTCGCCCCTCTTCCCGACCGTGGGACAATCCGTTGGACCAAACAATGTTTCCGGCCGATTAGACCCTTACTCCAAATTTCCCACCAACCCGCGCAAGCTACCTTGAAAGAAGAGCATTCCTCTGGCGTCTTGTGCTGTCAGATGTCGCGTGCAACACTAAGGTGTTTAGCCGCCTCCCGCTAGCGATACATTTCGTCCCTCGTTTCACGGCCGCGTTGCGTCCAGCCCCAATGATGTCATGGCTCGATGATTATGCTCTTGATCGATCGATGCAACATACCCCAGCAAATGGGTGACAAAAAAAAGTGATACACGCTCTATCAACACAGCTTACTAACCACCTATGATTTTGGTAGGCGTGTATCACTTGTTTTGTCACCAGCCTGCCCAGGTGGATGGTCAGCACTATTGGCAGCCAGCGACTGCTCCTATGGTGCGTCGAACGGACGCGCAATACAGTGAGCTTGCAGTACCGAGATTGGGACGTCCTCGAAAATGTTTTGGATGGCAGCTCTGAGCTGGCGTGGCCGTCGATGGTGCTGTCTGCACACGGAGAGCAGTTTGACATGTGGTTTATTTCATCATCTGCAATTGCGATTGACACTCATCCTCCGAGCCTGTTCTCGTCCAATCGCTTGGCACGGAAGCCTAAAGGGAACGGTAAGGCCGTTGAACCGCCGCTCGATGATTCTTCATGATCTGACGATATTCGTCCTCGTCGCAACTCGGAGAGATTTGTCGCAAGTGGCATCAGCAGCACATGGCCGTGATGTCACGATATACCGAACCACAACATTGTTCAGCCTTGGTTACATCTCGCGTCGATACGAGTACGCGGATGATTGTAGGAACAGTTCCCCTGCAGCTCGGATTGTTCGTTTCGGTCAGCTGGCTTGATCTTCACGTTGATTGCATTAGCAAGGCCAGAATGATGAAGTAGCAAGTACAACGACTCTCAGCTCTGACCTCGGCAATACTGTGGCGTCGATGCAATGTGGAGCTGTGGCTGAGACGTTTCAAGCTAGGAGCCACATGCACGGCCACACATCTGCATAAGCGAACAGGCAAGCCACTGACACGCGGAAGGTCAGAGAACCCGACGTCGGGGAGCTGCATCCAATGCCGGATTATTTTGCCGTATTAGGTTCAAAGTCACGTCCCGCTACCGGCTTCCGTTCGGTGGCCGACACACGCAGCGCACCTTTGACCGCTCGCCGGAGAGGGCTGGCAGAAACTCGGCAATTCAACAGAAAATTGGAGGGGTTGTCCCACTTCGCGATCTTACGATATCTGGTTGAACGCTCGCACTTCCCAGCAACCTCCGCTCCGCGTCCCTTCACTCAATTGATTGCGACAGCTTTCCCACGGGCAGCTGTCCACTCATTCAGTGCACGCCTCACGTCTCAAGCTTCAGGCAACTGTGAAACTGACCACCTTTCTTTTCTCTAGATCCGACCGAGCCTAGGACTCCGAGCTAGCTAGCAGAGCCAGCTTTCCCCAACCAACTCGTTCACTTTTCTGTGGAGAACAGCTTCCGGAACGCCCCTCAAGATGGCCGAGCCGTTGACCTCCCGCGCCTACTTCGACAACATCTACATTCCCGCTGGACTCATCGTCCTCGGGGTGTACATCACCAAGACGGAATGGCTGCCGTACTCCGTCGTGCTGGCGCTTGCGCTGGGAGCCTACAAGTTCTGGACGATGCGTGAGTTCGGCCCCCTCTCGGAGCTCTTCGGAAATGACCGCTGACCCGACCTCGCGCGCAGAGATCAAGAAGGTCCTCAAGCCCGATGCCTTCCAGGAGTTTGAGCTCAAGGAGAAGACCATCCTGTCCCACAACACCGCCATGTAAGTTCTAGCAGCTGTTCTCGAGCTCGACAATTGGTCTGACAGCTTCCTAAGCTACCGTTTCTCCCTCCCCTCCGAGAAGCATGTCCTCGGCCTCCCCATCGGCCAGCACATCTCCATTGGTGCCAACTGCCCTCAGCCTGATGGCACCACCAAGGAGATTGTGCGCTCGTACACTCCCATCTCTGGCGACCACCAGCCCGGCTACTTCGACCTCCTGATCAAGTCCTACCCCACCGGCAACATCTCCAAGCACATGGCTTCGCTCAAGGTCGGACAGACGCTCAAGGTCAAGGGACCCAAGGGTGCCTTTGTCTACACCCCGAACATGGTCCGCCACTTCGGTATGATTGCAGGTGGCACTGGTATCACTCCCATGCTCCAGATCATCCGCGCCGTCATCCGTGGCCGTGCCGCTGGTGACAAGACCGAGATCGACCTTATCTTCGCCAACGTCACGCCCCAGGATATTCTGCTCAAGGAGGACCTCGACGCCCTCGCCAAGGAGGACAGCGGCTTCAGAGTGCACTACGTCCTGGACAAGCCCCCCGAAGGCTGGACCGGCGGCGTTGGCTACGTCACGGGCGACATGATCACCGTAAGACATCCCAAAAAATGCCCCAAACATGCCAGAGCTAACATCCTTCGTAGAAGCTCCTCCCCAAGGCCGCCGACGACGTCAAGATTCTGCTCTGCGGTCCCCCGCCAATGGTTAGCGGTCTCAAGAAGACAACCGAGAGCCTGGGCTTCAAGAAGGCTCGCCCCGTGAGTAAGCTCGAGGACCAGGTCTTTGCTTTCTAAGCGAGACGGTTTCTGCCAAACATATTATACATTTGAGGAAATGGAGCGTTACGTGGTGAAGAGAATAGAGGAGGCGCAATAGTGTGGGTTGCAAAGTGTGGGAGATAGATGCTGTATTAAGTCTTGTGCTGCGTCGCAGTTGGCCTGCTGTAAAAATTAGCCCCACCTTACATAAGGCAATAATGTGCACCTACCGCACCCCCTGCCAGTTGACGTACTATGCCATAGAAAGATTGAACGGACGGTTTCTGTGAACCAGGCTTCCACCTCAGACTTTACTCTACCATTGCCCTCGAAAACGCAGCCAACTAAATTACTCCCGCTGCAACCACCATGTCCGACGCCTCCAAAGCCCCGAGAATAGCGATTAGCTTCGGGGGCTCCTCGAGCTCAAAGACAAACAACAAGAAACCCTCCCGCCCAGAGCCGCCCTCGTCGCTAGGGAAGCGGACGCGCCCGAATGCGCTAAGCCACGGCTTCGGCTCGGATTCAGACGGCGAGCGCGACGGCCGCGGCAGCGGAAGACACGAGGCGATCACGGAGTTTGGTGGCGAGAAGAAAGAGAAGGAGAAGCCCCGCGAGCTGGTAATCGAGAGGCAGAGCAACCGCGACTGGAAGTCAGAACTGCGCGCGCGCAGAGGCGGCGGTGGCAGGAACCTCCTGCCTCCTGAGGTACAAGCACAGAGGAGCGGCGCAAAAGATGGCCCGGAAACGAGACCAGCCGACGCGGACAAGCAGATACAATGGGGCTTGACCGTCAAGAAGCGGAAGACGAGCGAGGAGGTGCCTTCTGACGAGGATACGGGACAGGCAGAGAAAAACGCCCGTCTCGCAGAGGCAGAGAAGAAGGCGCCACAAACGGCGGACGATGAGGCCATGGACGCTCTTCTCGGGAAGAAGCGCCAGGAGGAGGAAATGGTGATTCACGCCACGGAGGAAGACGCGTACCTCGCAGACGTGAAGCATGTGGGCGAGGACTCGACACTTGCGGACTATGAGGCGATCCCCGACGGCGAGTTCGGCGCGGCATTGCTACGCGGTATGGGCTGGGACGGCAAGATGCGCGGCCCGAACAAGAAGAGGCCGACGGAGCGACGCCAGAACCAGCTGGGCCTCGGAGCGAAGAAGCTGGAGGGGGCAGAGGACCTGGGCCAGTGGAATCACGGCGGGAAGAAGAAGAGCAACCGTCCCCCGAGGCTAGACGAATACCGTCGGGGCGAGGAGAAGCGCCGCGCCGAGCGCAAGGAGCGGAGGGGGGAGAGCTACAGAGACGAGAGGGAGCGGGAGCGGGAGCGGGATCGTGAGGATAGGGATCGGCACTCACATCGAGACAGAGACAGGGACCGCGACTACCATAGCCACAGGCATCGAAGCGGCGATTCGAGAAGATGAAGGCGTTAGAGAACGACTGTTATTGTTATAGACTGTCATCAACAGATTCTCCCACCAGGGAAACATTGCGTCTCCCAAGTATCTTACCTTGTCAGCTGCTCTCTTCGACAAACTCCTGACTCTGCTGGTATCAGGTCTGTCGCCATTGTCCGTCTACAGGTACCAGGTTGACCAGATGCCTTAAATCCCAGTGATCAACAGGTTTTTGCCTGGTTCGTGCTACACGGGCAGGATGGACATTCAGTATGCCAAAAACGCACCCATAACGCACCTCTATGGCCAAACGTTTCCAATCCAATGCGTGAAAATGAATTCTGTCAAACATCTGAAAGCATCGTGCTCAATAATGGCCTTTCTGGGAGAAGGGGATGGGGCCACAAACGCACCATACGCGATGGCTTAGGATCTACAAGAACGATGCCGTGTCTGGCCCTCTGCAGGAACAGCGTCCGTCGAGGCTTTGCATCAAAACCTCGTCAAATGCAAGCCCTCTTGGCTATAAACTTCTGGCTCTAAATACCTTTTAGCGATGTCCTCATCTCGGAGCCGCGCTTTCCCCCTTTCACGCGTGCATGCAGACTCTGGCCCATGGCAAGATGTCGATTCATTCTAGTTTTTACCGTCGACAAACGGGCGAAGCGTTCTGGACGACAACATCGCATGCAGTTCGGCCCGGTTCGTCGGTCCAAGTCGGTGTTACTTCTCTAAGTTTGGTGGTCATTCAACAGCGGCGTTCTGCCACCGAACCACACAACACGACTCTCTTGCAACCCTGAGAGATCTCACTCAACTCAACAAGTCGCCAGCCAATAGCTCAGCCAGGAAAGCCCCCATCAGCACCCCATTCTTACCCCAATGCCCCCATCACCCTCTGCTCGGCTCGAGTTTAAAAGCCCAGTCGACCACCCCGCTGGAGATGTAGCAAACCATCTCGAACACAGCCAATCATCAGAAATCATGAGTCGAAAACCATCCGCCGCAACTTCCTTCCGGGAATTCTCCAAGGGCTTGACCCCACAAACCTCTCCACAGTCCGGAGACATCATCGCCGCCAGTCCTGAGGCCAGAGCCGCTAGGAACTATGAGGAAAACAAGACCTACAAGGAGACTGTTGCCAATTACTGGCCCGCTATCGTGTGGTCCGTCGCCTTTGCCATGGCCATCGTGGGAGAGGGCTACGATCTCGCCTTGATGGGCAACTACTTCTCTCTGCCACAGTTCCAGGAGCTCTTTGGTCACACCGACGGCAGTGGCCCCAAGGAGATCCCCGCCCTCTTCCAGTCCCTTATCCTTGCCTGCAGTCAACTTGGGCAGATCTCGGCCATGTGTTTCACCGGCTCGATCATGGAACGGTTCGGATATCGCAAGACTATGATCGGCTTCCTTGGCTCTGTCATGGTCTTCCTCCTCGTCAACTTCTTCGCCGTCAACGCCCGGGAGAGTGGAGACTACAAGGTCGGCCTCGGTATGATCATCGCCGGAGAGTTTCTGCTCGGCATCCCGTGGGGAGCTTTCCAAGGTTGTGTTCTCCCCTACGCGTCTGACATCTCCCCGATGAAGCTCCGACCTGCACTCACGACCTTTGTATCGATGTGCTGGCTCTTTGGTCAACTGTTCTCGACCGCGGCCATCAAGGGCGTCACAACCACCAAAGACAACATCACTCTGGCCTACCGCATTCCCGTCGCGATGCAATGGGCGTGGCCCCTTCTCATCATGCTGTGTGTGTTTCGTGCGCCCGAGTCACCCTGGTGGCTGATTCGGCATGACCGACCCAACTCTGCCCTCCAGGTGCTCAGGAGGCTCAACAGGGACCCGGAATATCCAGCCACCGGCCAGGTAAGGGTTCTCGAACTCACCAACGAGCAGGAGAGGGCGTCCAGGAGCCAGGACAACGGCAAGATTACGTATCGCGACTGCTTCAAGGGTGTCAATCTCCGTCGCACAATCATCGTCGTCATGGTGAACCTGACGCAGCAACTTTGCGGGTCTTGCCTCATGTTCTACTCGGCCAAGCTGTATCAGAAGGCGGGCATGACGGCCAGCAAGTCCTACGACCTCACCCTGATCCAATACGCCATCGGTATCATCTGCATCGTCTCGTCGTGGCCGATGATGAACTACATCGGACGCAGGACTATCTGGCTCTGCGGCTTGTCGACCACTGTCTTGCTCATAACCACGGTTGGTGTTCTGGGCTTCTTCACCGACGCACACCCGGCCATCCCGTGGCTCATCGCCGTTTCTCTGGTCGTCTTTACCGGGGTGTACAACCTATCTCTGGGACCCCTGGTGTACGCCATCACCCCCGAGATTCCATCGACACGACAGAGGGGAAAGACGCTGATCATAGGCCGAGTGTCCTATCTCATTGCCGGCCAGTTCAACATGTGGTTGGTGCCGAGGATGTTGGAGAATGCGCCGAACGGATGGGGCCTAGGACCTCGCACGGCTCTGATGTACGCGGGAATCTGTACCTGTTTCCTCATATGGGCCTTCTTTGGCCTGCCCGAGGTCAAAGGAAAGACGGAGGCTGAGATGGATGGGCTGTTCAAGAGGGGAACGGCAACCCGCGATTTTGCCACTGCCACTGCTAGATCTGTTGGAGAACAGCAAAAGTAACCGCAGCAACGGCGAAGAGGTGCAGCGGATTCACATACAACATATAAAAAATTACAAGGGCGCTTGTCGCCTCTACGTTGAGGAGTCGGGAAGTCGGGAGATGGGGGTATTGGGACCATTACTGCAGGTACTATTACAATAGTAATTATTATCTTTGTCATATGTCTACCGACAGTTAGGAATACGATTAATATACGATTAATATAATTGGTGTTTTTCAAATTGAATCGGACTAGTTGGCCATGATTGAAGGGGCAGTTGTTCAAGGCCCTCCAGCCGTACCTTGATGGTTTAATCCAAGCCCCGTTAGTGGCCAGTGTCCGCTGGCCGCAAACCTGGATGATTGAAGAACCTTGGTCCCTGAGTTCCAGGTTGCACCCGCAGCCCCACAACAGCTGGCCCGCGCCCTACGGCCGCCCGGAACATGCACCTCCAATTTGAGCTCTTTACCCAGTTTACACCAACACTCTCCAAGTTGCGTATCGACAAGCAGCACCACAACGCTTTCCAACAGGGGCTTCCCAAGCTTCCTATAGCCCAATGGCCATAGAGTGGCAACTTTAAACCTTCTCCTTTCCTTTTTCTTTTTTCTCTTTTATCCCTCCGCAACCAAACATCCCCAGGCCGCCCGAGGCCACCCCAGAACGATGCCCCAGCAACAGAAAACCGCCCGACAGAAGGCTCCGCCGCCGGCGGCCGACTACAAGGCCATCGCCGAGCAGTGGGCGCGGGCGAAGCGGCAGAAGGAGATGAAGGAGGCCAACCGGACGCCCGAGGAGAAACAGGCCGACAAGGAGCGGGCCGCGCTGCTCGAGAAGCAGCGCGAGGTCTTCGAGGCCCGGCGCAAGGACGCGTACGAGCGCCGCTGGTGGTGGACAGTCGGCTTCTGGACGTGGATGCTGGTGCTGCACGTCGCGGGCATTGCCTTCTTCACGAGTGGGTTTCTCCTGACGCGGATGGTGCTCGACGAGAAGTCCAACTGCACGGCGCCGCCGCTGGAGCTGGCGTCGAGCTGGAAGGGCCAGGGTACACCCGAGGGCGGCTGCTGGCACCCCAAGTCTTTCGACAAGGCGGTTGTGGTTGTCATCGACGCGCTGCGGTACGATTTTACGGTTCCCGTCGAAGACGATGCGCCGTTCCACAACGCGTTCCCCTTCCTGCACGAGTCTGCTGTCAAATCCCCCGAGCACGCTTTCCTGCGGCCCTTCATTGCGGACCCGCCAACGGCTACCCTCCAGCGGCTGAAGGGCCTAACTACGGGAACGCTTCCGACATTCGTTGATATCGGCAGCAGCTTTGGCGGCACTACCATTGAGGAGGACAACTTGCTGATGCAGCTGAAGAATGCCGGGAAGCGAGTGGCACATCTGGGAGATGATACTTGGTGGTCCCTGTTCCCCGGGTATTTTGAGGCCAATGTGAGTCGGGCCTACGACAGCTTCAACGTTTGGGACTTGCACACGGTGGACGACGGAGTCATTGACCACATCTTCCCTCTCCTCAAAAAGGAGGCGGAGGACAAGTGGGACTTCCTCATTGGTCACTTGCTCGGCGTTGACCATGCTGGCCACCGATACGGACCGAACCATCCAGCAATGACGGCCAAGCTTCAGCAGATGGACCAGTTCATCCGTGATCTTGCTGCGCAAATTGACGACGACACTCTTCTTGTCGTCATGGGCGACCACGGCATGGACAGCAAGGGCGACCATGGTGGAGAGAGCGACGACGAGGTCGAGGCTGCACTGTGGATGTACTCCAAGCGCCCCTTTTTTGGCCGGACGCAGCCCGATTACAAGCAGCCCCCTGGCATGGCCAAGATCCGACCCGTCAACCAGATCGACCTCGTGCCTACTCTGGCCCTGCTCCTAGGCATTCCCATCCCCTACAACAACTTGGGAGGCCCCATCGAGGAGGCATTCGCCAGCAAGAAGGGCAACGCTTGGGAGAACTTGGCGGCCGTGTCACGGATGACCGCCGCCGGTATTCAGCGATACCAGGACTCGTACTTCGCCGCCCGTGGCATTGACCAGACCAAGAGCGCTACCGCGGGCCATGTGGCGCACCTTTGGAGGAAGGCCGAACGCTCGTGGCAGTGGAAGTCATGGCAAGACTCCTATGGCTTCTTCAACATGTTCCAGGAAGAGACCCTGCGCGTCTGCAAGGACCTCTGGGCTCGCTTCGATGTCTCCAGGATGGTGACTGGCATTGTGATTATGGCTGCGGGTGTCATTACTCTTATTGTCTATGTTTCTCGTGACGAGGACGAGGACTTTGCTGTTCTGGACGACCTTGAGCTCGACCTTGCCGAGAAGAAGTTGGAGCTCCAGGGAGTCAATCCTGACTCGACCCCTTCGTACAAGACTCTTCACAAGAAGATCTTCCTCACTGCCATCCTCGGCGCCGTTCCTGGCGCGGCTGCCGGCGCTGCCTACTCTATTTTCACCACGCCAGACGACCTCGTCTACGCGATTGCCGGTGCTGCTGTGACTAGTGCCCTCGGCGTCTTGGTCTCGTTGTCTGGCTTCGGGAAGACCATCCTCAATGTCATGCCGACAAACATTTGGGGCTGGCTCGCTGCCGTGTTTACCGTTAGCCAGTCGATTGGCTTCGCTTCGAACTCGTACACAATCTGGGAGGACTCAATTCTCCTCTTTTTCATCACCACCTTTGGCGTGGCGAACATCTTTGCTGCGTTCTCCGTGCCCACGATGAGGGAGCGCACCCTCGCCATCTACCACTCCGTTCTCTTTGTTGTCCTGGGCAGAGTCGCGTCCTACTCGAAACTCTGCCGCGAGGAGCAGATGCCGTACTGCACTTCGACATACTACGCCTCCGCCACCTCTTCGACCTCCGCTACATGGCAATTGGCCATTCCATTTGCTGTTGCTCTCAGTCTCCCGTCCATCATCAAGTCGTTCCTTCTGCCTACTCGTTCATGGGAGGGTCTGGCGCCAGCTTGGATTGGATATGTCTACCGCATCGGTCTTTTGATGTCAGCCACTTACTGGGTTCTCGATGCCGCCGACAATGGCGAATGGTTCCCCAGCTTGCCCGACCGTGCTCTCAAGACGACTGGCGTCTATCTGGCCCAAATTATTCTCGCTTTGGTTTTCGTCGCTGGAACCACCGCGTTCGTCTGGGCGCCGCCTCTGGTTTCCATCCTGACGACGCCGACCAAGACCGGCACTACTCAGATCACGGTGCTGGGTTACGGCAACACCAATGGCGCCAGATACCTGCTTCTGCCCATGAACATTGTGGGAGCTTGCATACTCCTTTCGAAGCCCATGGGAGGCGGTGCTCTGGCGCTTCTGTTTTGGCAGATCATGTCGCTGATGGAGATTCTCGACCTCAATGGCCTGACGACGGAAGCCATCGGCCCGGTCATGTTGGGCGTCCTTGGCAACTTTGGCTACTTCAAGACGGGCCACCAGGCCGCCCTGAGCAGCATCCAGTGGGACAGCGCATTTATCCCTCTGTTCTCGATTCGATACCCCTGGAGCCCCATTGTCGTGGCCCTCAACACCTTCGGCGGCCAGATTGTTGCCGTTGCTGCGATACCTCTCATTGTCCTCTGGAAGGTCGGTCCGAAGAGGAAGGGTATCCTCGAGAGCGTCAGTAGAGCACTCGGTATTTTTATGGCCTACTTCACCGTCGAGTCGCTTGCAACCATGGCGTGGGCCGGGTGGCTGAGGAGACATCTCATGCTATTCAGAGTGTTCTGCCCTCGCTTCATGATGGCTGCGACTGCGCTCCTGGTCATAGACCTGGTTGGCCTCGTCATCACGCTCATCGGAGTCAGGTCCAACACCTTCGCGGTGAGCGAGGTTTTTGGATGGACCGACTAAAAGGATTTTTGGATCAAGAAAATAGAGTTCAGAAAAAAAAAATACCACTGTATACTTATGGTCGCAAGCAACATCACATTCCAATAGACAAACAGGCTGCCAGGCAGCGCGTTGCACATGAACTGATTTGGAACAAAGAGTGAAGTCGGCTTTGACATCTGACTTCCAGGTTGTTTGCTTAGCCTCATCCGTTCGTTCCCTTTGCCTCGGTTCCTTGCAACACAGTACCCCAGCGGGTCCAAGGCCAACGGCCAAACATGGGGGCGCGCCCTTGAGGGATGCTTCAAAAGGCTGACATGCATAGAGGCGAGTGGGCGCATATAGAATGCAGAGCAGCGCGTGTCTAGGCGTCCGAGACATTGCTCAATGGCAATTCCCAGATGCCCGTGGAAGATGACATATTCCCTTGCTGGAGCTGCTGGGAGCTTGGCCATGAGCTCGGGTTGCGTGCTACTCTGATTATATAAGCCTGCGAGAGAGTACATGTAAGGCTGGACCAGTACATCATCACACCCGGACGTACATGCGGTGATCCAGGTACCGATAGAGCTTCTCAAGGTATTTGGGGTCTGAGCACGCCAACCCCACTTCGGTCGGTAATCAGCTCCCAGGCCTGGCCGCAGCAGGCCGCTAGAGAGCACAGGGCACGTCGTGATCAAGTTGTGTGTGTTTTTTTTTCTGTCCCGTCTGCTCTTGCCCTTCACCAATTCTCCGCGCCCGGCCTTGAAGCCCAAAAAGTGTCCTACCTTCACGAACGACACAGCAAACGAAAAAAAATAAAACCTCCACTCCCCTCTCTCAGCAACCGCTGCGCTCCGCTTTAGCCCCCCTCCGACGAGAGTTTTCGAGCAGACACACACGAAAAAACCCACTCTCTGAGCCGGTTTTGTTCCAGGTTGTTTTGTCCTTGAACTGTGCACACTCATTTTTTCTTCCCTCTCCCATCTCTCCAGCTACGCACGTTATCTCCGCACATCGCTTCTGTCACGCGTCTCCATACCCTCGCCTCCAGCCCCTCGCATCATCGTCGAAACCCTTTTTCCGACGTCCTCGTTTCCGTCATCACACCTTTCGAGTCAGTTCTGAGCGTTTCCTTTACGGCCATCGCATATTGAGGTACAGTACCCTGCACAACCACCCTATCACATCCCGCCATCTTCCTCTTCCCAAGCTTGCTTGCTTTCCTTCCCACTTCAACCCATCCTCATCTCCCCACCTCCCATTGGCGCTCATCGCCCATCTAACCTTCATTGCTGGAAGTAGAGGTTATTATTGTCGAGCATCCTCCTCCCGCGAAAGCCCTCCCCGCAACCAAGCGAATAGCCCCGCAGAGTCTTCGAGCCTTCGCCTTTGCGCTGTCTTTACCTTCCTCTCTCTATCCGACGTCCACCTTTCCTCTCCTTCGGTCCGATTGCACCAATTCTAGATTCTAGATACACGCAAAAAGCAGCCATGGCAGCCAACGGTAACTCCAACCAACTGGACGATCTTAGGACCGCTGTCGAACAAACATCATCAGGACCAAACAACGATGCCGCCGCCTCAGCCAACAACAACAACCTCAGCAAAGATGAGGTCGGCTGGTACTTCGTCGAACAATACTATACCACCCTGAGCAAGAACCCGGATAAGCTCCACGTATGCAATCAATCCATCCCACCGTCAACTAAACCCGCCATGCTAACACTAATTCGCAGCTGTTCTACGGCAAGCGTTCCCAGTTCGTGTATGGAATGGAGGCCGAGGTTGCGAACGTCTCCGTCGGCAGACAAGTACGTATCTTGCTCTCGTGCCCGCCGCTCGTTGATCGCCCGCTAACCGCCGTTCCTCTCAGGACATCCAAGAGAGAATCAAGTCCCTCGACTTCCAAAACAGCAAGGTCCGAATCACGAACGTCGACTCCCAGGCCTCCTTCGACAACATCGTGATCCAGGTCATCGGTGAGAGCTCCATCAAATCCGCCGAGCCCAAGAAATTTGTGCAGACGTTCGTCCTCGCCCCCCAACCCTCCGGCTACTTTGTTGTCAACGACATCCTGCGATACATCAACGATGAGGACGAGGAGGAGCCCGTTGCCCAGCCCGAGGCCCAGCCCCAGGAGGAGGCTGCTCCCGAGGTGGTCGAGCCCGCCGCCCAGCCCGAGGCTGAGCAGCCCAAGATCGAGAAGACCCCCGAGGAAACTACCACCCCTGTTATTGACGCCAGCGTCATTGACAAGAGACTGGAGGAGGTCAGCGCGGCTCCTCAGGATACCGCTTCTTCCAACGGCGATGCTGAGGTTGCCGCCCCCGAGCCTGCCAAGGTTCCCGAGACCAAGGTTGAGGAGCCCGCAATTGACCCTGAGGCCACTGCGAAGGAGATCGCCGAGGAGGATATCAAGGAGCCGGAGAAGCCCACCGACCCCTCCCCTACCCCTGTCGCACCCACCAAGGCTCCCGCCGCGGAACCCGAGAAGCCCACGCCGGCTCCGGCTCCTGTTCCCATGAAGCCGATGTCGTGGGCCAGCCGTGCCGCCGCCGCTGTCGGGCCCAAGCCCGTCGTCCCCCTTCCCAAGACTGCTACTCCTCCCGCTGCCGCCCAGGCCAAGGCCCCCGCCCCGGCCGCCGCCACTCCCCAGCCCGCTGCCGCCCCTGCTAAGGAGCCTGAGGCGCCCGCTGCCAAGGAGTCTTCGCCTTCCGCAGAGTGGCAGTCCGTCGGTTCTGATTCTAAGCGCCAGAACCGCCCCCAGTCCATTTCCCAGGCTCCCTCCGAGAACTTCGGCACTCTGGGCTACGTCAAGTATGTGACTGACAAGGTCAAGTCTGAGGACCTTAAGGCTGCCCTCGCTGCCCACGGAGAGCTCACCTACTTCGACATCAACCGCCAGAAGGTAAGATTTACACGATGAAGACAGACAGGGAAAGCTTGTAACTGACAAACGCACAGAACTGTGCCTTCGTTGAGTTCGCCACTGTCGCCGGCTACCAGGCCGCCGCCGCCGCCAACCCCCACAACGTTAACGGCGAGAATATCGTGGTTGAGCCCCGCCGCCCCAAGGCTACTGCCTACGGTGGCAGCAACTATTCTGCCGGTCGCGGCAACGCCGCCGGCCGTGGCCGTGGTGGCTTTGACGGTAACCGCTCGGGCAGCCAGGGAAACGCCCGCGGTAACTTCACCGGTGGCCAAGCCCGTGGCCGCGGTAGCGTCCGTGGCCGTGGAGCCTCTCAGGCGGCGGCTTAAGCGAGCCTCACGACGTTACCGGCTCGACGGTCGACCGCAGCTCGAGCGCCTCCGATCCTTGCCGGAGGCTCTTTTGGCAGCTTTTGACTGGCGTTGCCAACATACACCCCACACGCTAAATCTGTCATCTATTCACGCCCTCCAGTCTTGGTGGTGACTTCACCACGTCCTTCACCGTCCGCTACCTACCTACAAAACACCACCATCGCCCCTGAACACACTCATACCCATCACCACTACTACCACCATTAGTGCTCTCACGACCATCGGAACTATACCGACGAGGAAGGAAGAGAAAAGTTATATCCTACTTCTTTTCTACTGCGAGGAGTTCACAGGGCAAGGGCGTGGATTTTTCACACCGTTTCCTGTACACTTTACTTTTTTCAACTTCATCTCTTATGTTTTTGTTTTGCGCTTGCGTTTTCTAGCATTTGCATCCCCAGCGCAACTTCGGCGTTTGTCCCTCCTGTTGTGGACTTGCCTAGAGCGCAATGACGGTTCGGGCTCGTTCCCCATCCACCATTCGTAAGGTGCTCTGGGAACCTGTACATTTGGCGAAGAAAGGGAGGGAGGGCATGGGAGAATGGGAAAGGGGGAAAAGGGGAATGCATGAACAGCTTTAAAAGTTTCTGGCGTCCCTTTCTTTTGATATGCCTTTTGGGAGAAGGGGATAGGAACAGGAAAGGAAAGGAAAGGGGGAAGGCCAAGGCAGACATTTGGCGGTGAATGATGCTGTACCATACCAAGACCACACACACAACAACTGCAAAGGATCCGTTTGACGGCTCTTTTAACGAGAACAGACGACAATTAGTAATGCCTCTCCTGAGATGCCCGTGAGGATGGCCATGATCGTCGCCGAACTATGCTTGCCGCAGACCGGCGACGGCCGTGTTTGCTGCCGCCGACGACGTCTGATGATAGTGCAAACTTCCCCGTGTGTGGTCTCGAGCAGTGGACGTCGGTTCGCCAGCCTTGGCTTTTAGTTGCGGTCCCATAGCTACTGCGACCTGCTCAGATGACCATGAGGAGAGTCGAGCCGTGGTTCCATCAGGGAGTCGCCGCGAGCGTCACCGAGAGGCTGAAACCTAGGTTTCGCACGGTTTGGTTGGTCAACGGCCGGCGGGCCACATGTGCAGGGCCAATTTACAAAGGAACCCCCGAAGTGAAAATTTCAAAAGTTCGCCTGGTCCCCCCCCCCGTCTTTGAAGGCCCTCGAACGTCTCGTTTGCCAAAAACGTCGAGCGCCGGACGCAAGACAAGGCCGTAGCTATGCAAAAACATTGGGGGAACTCCACCGGCCGTATAGAACTGCCTACTACGAAGATATGTCGTACGTAATAACGGGCTCACCCAGGACCTTGTTCAATGGGCCCGGGACGAGTCGAAGAGAAGAATGCCAAAGTCGAACGGTTCGGTCAGTCAAAGTGGCCAGCGACGCAACGTGGGCTGGGTGAGCGGAGCCCGGTTTATTTCTATTCTACCCCTCAAGGTGGCAGCAGCGACGGCCAGCGGCATTGGAGTAGCAGACGACGCAGGATTGGAGGTGCTGTGTACGCAGCAGGTCTTGGCCCTTGGGGTTTGAGGGCTTGGCCGAGCCGACTGGGGAAAGGCTGGGGAACTTTTTGTCCTTCTCCATCCCGGGCCCATTCCTAACCGCAACGTCAGGCAACTTGGCAAAAGGCTCGCTGTCCACGTTAATGAAGGGGAAGAGCCCACTTGGGCGGATGGGGCTCTTTGCCCAGCCGGTGAGGCTGTGTAGGTACTCCGTACCCGTCTGTCAAACAAAGTGCTCCTCCTTCTTGCCTATGGCCAGTATGTGTGTCGGGCGTCGGGGCCCTCGGCTCGGGTAATAATGCAAGCCCTGTTGTGTGGTTTCTTTTCTTTTGCATCCATTTTTCCTTCTCCCTCTGCGACCTTCTCAATTGAGTTGGCGGTCCCGTAGGTGCTACGTGGTTGGGTGGTTCCTGGATCTTGATTGACAGCCGTCCAAAAGATGCCGTTCGTGCCGTGGACCCCGGTTTCTTCGAGGGTCAGAGGGGGGGAAAGGCAATGGTTGGGTTGTACTGTTTCCCGTCGCGTCGTCCAGGTCTTCCAATACGCGCGATCATCGCTGTTTTGTACAATGCGTACATGCATGTAACATGACTTCTGGAGTGTGAGTGGGTTGGAGGATTGGACCGGGTGTGTGGTGGTGGTGCTTGGGAGGGGTTGCACAAGACCCAGGAGGTAAGACGCAAACAGTTGTGCTGACCGATGATCACATACCGCTAGAAGAGACCGGGGATGATGATGTTCATGTGGCAGATAAGGAACTGCCGGTGATTATCAGCGATCAGCGTCCTTGATGATGGCTGGCGGACGGGTTGTTTTGGAAATTTTGGCTTGTGCCGATCTTGTGAGACGGTATTTGCCATAATGGATGGGCTGATCGACCATGTCAATTCTTTCTGGAAGGTTACCCGTTTCTGATGATGGTTGCCAGTGTGAAGCTAAAGCAAAGGACGACAACCTCCGACAACAGCCTTGACAGCCTGGGTTGTCCTGGAAAACAAGGCATGGGGAGGGCGTTCAGCGGCAGTCAGCTGGATGGCAAGGCGCCAGCTGTGGTGCGGGAATGGCGTCCACTCAAGCTTTCCAAGAAAGTTCCAAGAGATTGGGCGAAGCCGCTAGAAGCACAAACGGGCGACCGGGTTTGGGGCGCGTATGCGTGGAAACTCAAGCCTGACATGTACCTAGTGAATACCACACAAACAGCCCGTATCCCGTGGGACGTGACATTGGTCAGAAACTCGCAGCTCGTCATGGCTGATTGATTGATGAATGCTCAGCGTGCCGGAGGACACCCGAACGATTTCTGGGGAATTGGAGACCGAGGGTCCTTGCCCTGGCAGACAGGACATGGCGTGATTAGATTGTTGGGGTAAGTTGCTGTTGGATCAAAATCTGACAGCCCGGATGCCACGGAGGCGACTCCGAAGGGAAGCGCGCTCACACGACGAGAAGCAGAATGCTCGAGGCGTCAAGTTTGAATTGGAGATTGGAGCCTCTAGTCGAAACAGGACAGGCCAGCGGGTGACGCTTTACGAGCGCGGGCCTAAACAAAAGGCCGATCTGGTTTGCGCCCCGGTTCTGTATGGTTGGCTTCGCAGTGTGCTGATGGCTGGCTGGCTGACCGACTAGCAGTTGGTTGACAAGGGGTCGTACCTTAATTAGTGTGGTGAAGGGAAGGGCTGAGGGGATCCGCCCGCAAAAGATCCTTGGGAAGTTTGCCAATTATCGGCGTCCAAGAGACACCGCCCAAGACAGGTGCCCAAGCAAAGGCGTGAGCGTGTGCGAGGGTGGCAGGTGCTTCGGGCCAGCCGCCGGACGAAGCGTTTGCCATTTCCCGTTTCGTTTATGCACCTCTGTTCCTGTCGTCGAAAGGGACGTGAGCATGCAGACAGAGTGTGATTTGTGCGATGTGTTTGTCAGCCAGCCGACTCGGCGTACGTACGGAGATGGATACATAGCAACGGGACAAGGCGATATCGTCGATGATGAAATGGGTGTGTGTTGTTTGGGGGGTTTCTAGAGACACGCCGTTCGTTGTCTCGTTTCAACAAAGAGGTTCAAGCCGCGAGATTCGTCTCTCGGCCGATTATTATGCCCAAGCCACTTGGGGCGGGATCGCCATGTGCAGTGTGCTTGGCCTCGCTCCCGTTATGCCGCCACGCTGTAGCTATCGCCCTCCACCAATGACTTGCAGTGCAGGGCCAAGAGATCTCCGAGGCAGCAAGAAGGGCGACGGCGACGGCGGGCGGAGAGGGAGGGACGGACTCGTCGCAGGAAGGCATGGTGACATGGATGACGGGGAAATGCTTGATTGCGCGGCAAGAGAGCGGAATGGAGAGGAGAGACCGGGGGCGGTAAATGAGCGATGAATTGATACGGGCACCGCGGCGGATATCTGACCTGTTTTGTCTTGGTGCTGGTCGCGCCGTGTCGGTGTCGGTCTTGGGGTTACGGTGCGCAGGAGGACAGTCACTAACCGATGCCGGGTTGGTGTGTTTTGTCGTAGTGGTTGCGCTGCAGATGATGTTTTGGTGCAATGGTGTCGGTCGGGGGTGCCATCTCATTGGGTCCCGCGGGAAACAGGGGCTGTCAAGATGGTTCTTTTGGAAATGGAAGCACCCTCCTTCTTTGTGTGGTAATGGCAATGTTGTAGTGCGGTTGCCGCTTAGTGTATGGCGAGCGGACACGAGCAAAGTGGTCAAGTGCATTCCAGGTAAACCTAGGGTAGGGACGCTGGGCAGGCAGGCACCCCAGGATAGAGTGGTGGACAATACGGAGAAACATTTACTCCCGGAGCAAACCTAGGCAAGGTAGCCATAAGGTAGGTACTAAGTAAGCGTAAACCCCGTAACCCACAAGCGGCATTGTCTCTGTTTCTGGCCCTGGCGTTCAATCTGATGTTGGTTTTCAATTGAATGACGCGTACAGAGTCTTACCTTCCTCTGGCGGCCATAAACCATGGAAGAACTATAATTGCAATTGTGGGAATCAATGGCTTGTGCTACCTTACACTGTTAGGTACGTGCGGTGTGCATTTCGGGTACGGATACCACCTGCTATACTTGCACTGGATTGCGGTGTCTGTCTCACCTCGCACTCTCTGTCTGTCTGGTCTGGGATTTGGAAGGAAGGCAGGCACAGGCAGGCAGAGGCTGTGCCTGACAATGGAAGAACAATGACTTTTTCGTCGGGTCGCGTCCGACTCTCGAGTCGAGGCAGGTATGGCGACGGGCCCACGCCGGGCTAGACCCCCCGCTTTCCTGTGCCGCAATGCCGTAATTGGTGCCATTGGAAGCATCCAGCTGACCTCCGCTGGCTCTGTCCCCGAGGCAGAAGGCACGCCGCACGTCAAGGAAGGCAGGTACCTACGGCGAAGGGTCAGTCAGGCGCTGCGTTACTGGCCCTGACCCGACCTTTCAATACTGCAACTGTCTTCCTTTTCAACCAGGGCCGGGGCAGGCAGGGCGACGACTTCCTTCCCGTCCTGTGCCATGCTGCGGCTGCGTACCTATACACACTGAATGTACGTACATGCGCAAAGGTGCCTGTCCACTTCAATCTAGAACACTGGCGGGACACGATTCCTTGCATCGAATACATTGTGTCTTATTGCTCTCGGCCACTTACAGGCTCTCGTCAGCTTTCCTCCTCGTGCTATGCCCCTCCACTCGGCCAGTCAGGCATTATTAACAAGCAAGCAACAGCTAAGGTAAGGTGACGGCGTGCAATTCCGACCCAGGAGTGCAAAGTGGCATCACCAGCTGGAGGTCGAATAAAAAGTACCTTGAGCCCGCGCCACCCCGGTCGCCGCGCGCCATTCCACCTCCCCAGAACGGTTAGGTCGGTCTGCAAAAGGCCTCGGCCCACTCGGCGCTGCTGTTTCTTTCCACGCCTGCCAGGACCTTTTTCCAAACGGACGAGCCAGTGAGCGGCCGAGAATTACTTGAGGACCAGTTCGTCTTGACGATCATCGGCACCGAGCTCGCCCTAAAACTGCGCTGGCCCATTGCTTGACGGCGTTTCCCTTGTCAATCCCATGTCAGCCTGCCGCATTCGTCCCCCGTTTGCCTGCCCTCTGCCCTGCCCTGCCTGAACCTGAACCTGAAAGTGCTGCTGAGTGTCCGACTGGACCGTCCACCCACTGAGTGAGAGAGAAGCAAGCCAAAAGACTGGAACTGACGCCCATTTGCCCCGTTCTCCAGCGACGGTTCGTCCCTGCACCGCTACCTATCTACCTACCTCCAGGCACACTGAGTTCCGTCCCAACTACACCTACTGCATAGTACCGACGTATTCGCGAACTCGCGCAACACCCTGGACCCGAGGTAGGTACTTTTGGCGTCAATTATGTACTGTACGTATCTCGCCGCCGAGGGATCGCTAAGCTACCGATACGCCTACGCCTCCCGCCCGGTCAGAATCCGAGCCTCCATCTCTCTCCTCTCTTCCCTCTCTACACTACGGATATCAATCACCTAATACTAGCAAAAATCCCGACAGGGTCTCGTGGTAGCGCGCTTTTCGCATTCGAGATGAACGACATTCGCCCACCGCAAGCCGTCCAACGAACTCCGTCCTGAGCGCATGTCTGCTTGCTCAATTCAGTCGGTCAAGTTTCACTGCACTCACGCCTCCTCGCCGTTCCAGAGTCCCATCCATCCATCGTCACCCTCCTCCTACTCCTCCTCCTACTCCTCCTCCAAAGCACAACTCGGGCAGCTCAGTTGCGGCACCAACGCTTCACGCACATCGGGTTTCTGTTACCCTATCCTTTCTGCATATCACGCCGTCCCTGCCAGCAACTCAACCACGTTCCCACCCGCCGCTTCAACAAGCCCTGTCCTGGCCTGACCCGACGTCCGATGCGCATGAGATCCGCCCCCAGAGCCAAGTCCTCCTTGCGGCCCTTGTCGGGTACCACAGACTTGTTGCCCTCTCGCTGGTCCTGGACGTCGACGGGCCCGGACTTCGTCTCCAACCTCTCACGCCTTGTCGGCCCTGCACGGGAATCGGCTCCCTCGTTCCCGGCTTGCACTTGCACTGTTCCCTTCTCTCATCGGGCTTCCTATTCAGTCCAACCTTGTTGAGCGGCTCTTCTCGTGCTGGCACCACTCGATGACTCGACGCCTCCCGTTTCGCTTCACTCCTCCCGCCAGCCCACTGCAACCTTGACCTTACATCCCATCTCCCTCACTCCCTTTCTTGGTTCTCTGTCTCGCATCTCAGCCAAGGCACGAACGGTTGGAAGCCCGGTCGTTGAACGCGGCGCACTTAGACCTGTCTCTCCTCATCGCCACGGCGCTCTCGCTTTACATTGCCTAGGTACTCGGCACAGCATCCCACTCTCGTCCGCCTTCACAACTCTGCTCGTCTGTCCGCACACCACCAGCGGCGCGCGGGCTCCAGTCCTTCTCCATACCGACCACGTTAAGGTATCCGCCGCGTCTGGCTTTCGCCTGCCCACTCCCCGATCTCATCTCATCTACCGGACCTGCTCCAGGGCCCCCTCTGCATTTGTTTTACGTTACCTCACTCTGCCCCGTGCGGCCCTAAAAAAGAGCCGCCGACAAAAGGCCCTCACCATGAAGATTTGCGGGTCAGCATAACCCCCGGGCCAAGCACATCTCGTGAAATCCCCCGTCGCCAGGGAACCCGTCCGAGACAGACGCACGGGAACGGGCCTCTGCCTCCGCTGCCACCCGCCGCATGGTGGTCCTGGCCTGACACGACTCGCCTGTCGCCGGCTCGCTCTCTTCTCCTGTCATATAAAACCTCGCCCGCCCCATGGATCCCCGCAGCCAGGACCGCGGAAATGGACCACCTAATACCGCTGCCCAGCCGCCGCCTCTCCGGCGGCGACTATCGATGGAGGAGGACTATTTCTATCAGGAAGTCATGACTTCCCCCTTTCGACGACCGCCACAACCCCCTCCCTATGAGCGGGAGCCCAGGCCATCACGCCCGTCTGCCGGCAAGTCCAACTCCCAGCATGGAGTCCAGGAGAAGCTGCCACGGTACTCGTGCGACATTGAGTTGGAGGGCGTGTGGATGAGGAAGATGGAGATTGAAAACACCACCAAGAGGGCAGAGGACAGGAATTGGCACACCACCTTTGTGCAACTGCGCGGCACCGCCTTGAATTTCTACAACGTGAAGAAGGATTGGGGATGGGGCAGGACGAGGGACGGACCGACTATCTCGCCCGACAACCCGCCCTGGGTCAAGAAGGCGTCCCTCGAAAAGGCGTATAGTCTCCAGCACGCGGACGTTGGTATTGCTGCCGACTACAAGAAGTAGGTTGCCTCGACTCTCAGCCTCATTGTATGCCAAGACCTGCCAAGAAACTGACTCTCAAGCCAGGCGTCGATATGTCATCCGTGTCAGGGCAGAGACGGACCAGTTCCTGCTCTCCTGCATAGAGCTTACTACCTTTGTCAAGTGGTTGGAGTCCCTGTTCGCCGCCATCGATGTCGCCGCTCCGATTGACGAACGCGACTACCCCCGCGACCAGAGCATTCCGCGCATCCAACGCATCCGCTGGTTCCGAGGGCAAACGCCAGCGCAGACGAACAACTATCCCGTACCCACGCCAAGGCCTCTCAGTACTAACCTGCAAACCGTCACCTCGAACGGGAGCTCCGACTCGCCCGCGGCGCCAATGAGCGAGCCTGCCGCTGATGCGACTCTTGACGGCGTCGACGAAGTTGTGACGGCAGAGACGGAGTCAATCATAGGGCCTTCGCTCGCCCGAACCGAACCCATCAGTCGCCGGTTGTCGACGACGTCTTACCCAAACGAGGCCATCGACCCGGACACTGGCAAGTGGGCGCCTGAACACCAATGGACCGCCGCCCACGACCTGCTGTATGCCAAGCTATGCTACTCGGTTCTCTTATTCAAGAGCCCGCGCAAATCAAATTACATCATCAGCAAGGGAAAGCAATGGTTCGTGGACTGGGCGACGGGTCGCATGATCCGGGTGCTGCCGCCGGCATACGGCGAGGTCGACTTCTTCGGCCCGTGGCAGGTCATCCACACGGAAAACAGGAGGATCTGAGTTCCTCGATCCCCATAACCTCTCTTGCACATACATCCAAACCCCCATACCCTCGACAAAAGAGGGCCTTCTTTTTGCATTGAAACGAGGAAGAATCGCAAGATTCGAACGAAACGGATTTTCTTTCGGTACGGCGGCCAAAATAAAACTCGGGGCGGGACGGCGCGGCATATGCATTTGGACGGCTGGTTCTCTTTCCTCTATCTCTCACCTTATTTTCCCTGGCGTGTCCCATCATCTTCTTTGTCCTGCATGGCGGGCAAAAAAGCATCACTAGCCGTGCATTGTCATCATTGGGCGGAGTTGTAGGCGGCGGGTGAAAGGCCCGCCGCTTTCTTTTGATTTTGCGTTGCATGGAACATACTGAGCGTTGGCATTGCGGAGGCCTTTGGCAGCGAGCATTTGTGTCGTTGGCGATTGGAGAAGCGAAGAGCATCTCTCGTCATTGGGTGTGGCCACATACATGGTGGTAGTACATATTACTCGACTGCATTGTGGCTTCAGTGGACACATTGAGTCGTGACAGTGCCGATCAATTCTATCGATGAACCAGTTAAGCCGAGGCCATCAAACTGTAAACCCTCCATTTTGATATTGCCTGAACGCCTTCGCCCCTGGGTATGTCATGACTTCATACTTCAAGCAGCCTCCCGGTGATGCAACAGTGACCTCCATATACCAAAGAGGTATCTCCTCGTCGTGATACAAAAAGCAGCTACGTACGCACATGGCACGAGATCTATCTCGTCCCAGATTGGCTTCCCCACCCTACAGCCCCGACATCTCTGCTTCGGCGGCGCGCGCCTCCAAGGCCAGCTCCGGCGCCACGTCACCGAGGAGCTCGTTGGCGCCGTCGATATCGGCCACGTAGCCCTCGAGTTGTGTGATAAGGGCGTCGATTTCTGCGCGTTGCGCCTGAATGGAGGCGAAGAGTGACTCGTTGGCTGCCTGAGTATTTTGCAGGCGTGCGTTGAGATGGGATTGCTGTGAGGCTAGGCGCGGGGCGAGGTGCGCTGCCATCACGTCTTCCGGGGGTAGAACGTGGGGTCTGGATAAAGCAGAGTGTTAGCTTCGGAAGTGTCCTGTGGTGAGGAAGGGTGGATCAAGATCTCGTACGGAATTGGCGCTTCAGCGTCATTGCCACTCTCTTGCCGCCTCCTCTCGGCGTCGCTTACTAGGCTCTCGAACTCGTTGAGTTTCCGAACGACGTCGCGATCGACGAGGATGGACTGGAAGTCTTTCTGTTTGCGCCAACATTGTCAGGCATCTATTCGACTGAGACTTTTTGACAGGAGCCGAAGGGGCAAACACACATTACACCTCTCCTCGAGGTAGTCCGTCATCTGTTTCTGGACGGCGCGCAGTGTGTTCGGCGCGTGTGCTGCGATTGTGGGAAAACATGACGCGAAGTTGTTGTAGTTGACTTGGCGCAGGGTACGCTCGAGAGCGGCATTATAAGTATCGATAAAACGCGCCGCGCGGGGCCCTGGCGTTACTGCCGTGTGCTTTTGCGGTAGAGGAGGGGAGGCTGGGGGAGGTTGCGATGGTTGCGACTCGGATTGAGGCTGCGAATCGACCTGCATGTCCTCGGCTTGCGGGGGTTGGGTTTCCCCTTGCGCATCCGGTTGTTGTTCTTGATCTGGTGGGTTCGACGAATTCTGTTCGGGGGCTGACATTGTGGCGGCTTTGTGTTTGCGTATAGGATGTCGGGATGGTCTCGTTGGGATTTGCGACTCGGGATGGGCTTTTTGCGATGTTAGATGGGCTAGGCGTTCAGACGCGTCTGGTGGTGGGGGCGCGGCACGAAGGTGACGGAGGTTCATGTGAGGAGGTCTTGGCGGCGGGATGCGGTACCTTATGTAAGCCTCAATCGGCCGGGTCCTAGGACCACTAATCCGCTAGGGGCGGTGCCTGCTTCACTCGGCCGAGTGTGATAAACTCAATTCAACGTCGTGGAGGGTTCGAGCTAATTCACACCTGACAAAACTTCGAGCTTCCCAGCCCCGGGCCGATCGTTAGTCGCCTTTTCGAATCCCTAGAAGATGTCTATCGATACAAGCTCGCCATAGCCTTCACGCCGGTCATTAACCAGATCTTCGGGTGTCAGCGAATCAGACAAGTGAGCCGGAGACAACTTGGTTGGGCATTTTCCCCCGTGATCTCGCTTTTTGAGGGTACGGCGGAGAATCTCGACCCCCCCTCCCTAGTGCAGCTTGCCGCGCCACCAAAGAACTGATCGATTATCGCATTTGGTCACCGCTACAGCCGTGTGTCCAATGAACGAGGCTGTACCTGCAGGGTAAGATGAGATTTGGGCTTGGCCATCATAGGTGGTGGAAAGCCAAGCCTTGAGGCTCCTCTTATTGCCAAGGATCTCGCCAACGTCATACATTGAACGCGCATCTGGCTTCAAGCTGGGTCATTGCATATGACAGCTGGATTTTGTCGCGTCAAGATAGGTAGCTAATTCTATTTCTTGAGCATAAAGAAGCAACAGTCAGCATCAACTTCAAGCCGCATCCACCTTCTAGCCTCGCCGCAGCCGTCATCGGCAGTATATCGAGCAGTGGAAAGTGCAGTGGAAAGTGCAGTGACGACACTGGACTGCGGCTCCTTCCCCTTCATCCCCAGGTACTGCCTATCTTCTCTTGAAAGACTTACACCAAAGCAGAGTTCCCAAGAGCCAGGAGGAAGCGTCGTCCACGTCACTTCAGCTTTCGGAATCATGGAGATACAGCAAGCAGTTCGACTTTCTCGACCACAGCTGACACTGCTAGCCCCAATCAGAGTGAGCAGGCGCTGCATCTTCTTTCTCAACGCGTTCATATCTTTGTTGGAAGAAGCACTCCTGCACCCATCTATTTCTAGTGAATTGAATGCTCAACTTCGCTCCCTTTTTTGATATCGCGGACGGGCGTTGGATACTGTGTGGAGAGACCACCAGACGTCTGTCAGTCCAGCCTTGATCATCACCACGAGACAGAAGACACGAGCATTGAGGGGTATATTAACTGCTCAAACCAAATCAAAAAGGCTGAAAAATGTACTGAGGCCAAGAACTCGTGGATTCGGGTGCACCAAAGCCGTGCACTTAAAAAACCCAACCGCCGAAGGGATATCCGTCCCCTAAAGCCAAGAGCTAACTAAACGTAAAGCTAGTCTGATTTAACCGCACCAAAAAACTTTTTCTGAAACTCTAGTCGCTTTCGTCATCAACATCCATCGACTCCTTAGCGGGCTTTCCCCTTGTGCTCCGTGCTGATGTCCTGGTTGCCACCCTGGGCGCCGGCTTCTCCTTGGGCGCCGGCCGAGCCGGTAGCTTCGTCTTGGCTGTTGCCTTGGACGACGCTGTCGATTTTCCCTTCCGCCCGTTGGACTTGGGCGGCGGCGTCGCCTCTTCCGGCTCTTTCTCGTCATCAGCTTCCTCATCGTCCTTGTCAGACTTTGCTGCGTCCTCATCCTCGAGCTCCGATAGCGGGGAATCTTCGTCGGCATCGTCGGCCTCGGCGCTCGATTTCTTGCCTCCTTTCCCTTCATTTTGCTCCGGAGCGTCCGAGAGAATTGAAGAATCATCATCGTCCTTGGCCGAGCCTTCCGCTTCTGGCGTCGGCGCACCTTGAATATACTCCCACTCCTGAACACCGTCCCACATCTCCTTGTCGTCATCAGACGAGTCACGTTCGGTGTACTTGGAGACTGTCGTGGCTCTGCCGCTGCGCCTCCGGTTCTCCGGTGGAATATCGGACCCGGGTCGCTTGGCCTTGACCTTCGCAGGTTTCTTCGGCGCGCTAGGCTTCTTCATCTTGGTCTTCGGCTCCCTGATCTTTGCCGCCTGTCTAGCCTTCTTCGCGGCGGGTTGATGGTCACCTCTCTCATCCATAGACTTGCGCTTCTGCATCCTTGTTAGTACTAATCGTAAAACTCGCGGTCCGAATTGAACATGCCTTCTTCCTGTCCATGGACTTAAAGAGGTCGTCCAGTTTCTCATCAACTTCCACCGGAAGAAACTGCTTCTCAGCGATTTCTTGTGCAACCTGGTGCGACGGCAGCGCAGTGTAAAGACCGATCGGCAAGCCGACCTTGCCCGGGTACGCCTGGAAAATCCAGTTCTTTCGCTCTTGCCATTTCCTGATAACGGCCTGAGCCAGATCACTAATAATATAAAGGTTCTCGCTCTCGTCTGCGCTGATAGCGTCGCGAGTTTGCTTGACCCTTTCAGCGTACTTGTAGATCAGGCCCAGGTTATCTTCAGTAGCCACATTCGCGAGGTAGTATAAGATGTAGCGACCGTGGTCAGCGAGGTCGCTCGCATAAGACGTCAGCTCGTCCTTGCTCGCATTTTCAACGTTATCGGGTTTGTTGAAGTCGGGGTGGTGCGCCAACAGGGAAATGAGCCTTCCCATGATAGCTTCCATAGGACGTTGTTCGGAGGTCTCCAGTGCGCGCACTCGAGAGCGGATCCAGGTTTCAACGCGCTGCTTCAGGTCGGCGCTAGGCTCAAATGCTGTAAGGAAGATGGATGTGTAGAACCGTGTCCGCAGTTTACCCTGCACGAGGTACTTCTGAAGTTTCTCAATGAAACCCCTCCTGACCTGGAGCTCGGGGTCTTGGGTGGTGAACGCCAGCCGGTTGAAGTCGGCAGGCGTCAGCAAATCATCAAAGTGCTTGACAGTGCACAACTTCAACAGCAACTGGGCGGCGAGCAAGCGAAGACGTGACTTGTGATGCTTGGGCGTGTCCTTGGTCTTGCAGAGCTCACCGCTCTTTGCAACTAGCGTCTTGAGCAGCTTGAAAACGGGCGGGGCCTTCTCCTGGGCTTCCTCAACGTCCTGCATGCTGCGCAGGCGGTTGACGAGAATATGCAGAGACAAGCACTTCGCCTGAAGTTCCTCGTCTATATCGGCATCCTCGACCCACCCAGGGTCCTTGTCGGTGGCGTCTTGACGGACCTGCAACAGGATCTTCTGAACTGTCATGTTGAGAATATCGTCATCCGCATCCAGAGTGATCTTGGGTGCTTGTAGTTCAAGCTGGGCGACGGCTTGTAACTTGTTGAGGAAATGAGTGGAGCCGTAATTCCAATCTTCCATAATCTTCTGCAAGAGGCTGGTTGCGCCGACCAGGCCTTTCTCGTCTCCTTTCGCCAGGAGGATTTTGATGGCGAACTTAGCAGATTTGACTGGCCGCCCGTACAGAGCATAGTTCACCAAAGCTTGCGAAAACTTTCGGTCTTGCGGGATCTCTTCAGGGTATTTCTTTGAGTAGGATGCGCAGGCCTTGAGAGTGTCCACAACGGTAGGATCGTTCTCGCTCGTCTCACTCGGAGCCTGCTCAATCAGACCCTTGCACAGCCCTCCCACGTGAGTCTTGAACAACTCGGGGTTGCGTTGGGAAATCTCATTGAGGATCTCGTGAGAGACGGAACCGAGGCCATCCTTATCGTTCCTCGAGTAATCAAGAATGGTCGCCAGGTGGCTCTTGTTGAACAACAGGCAGGCCGACCGGTAGAGAAGTGGAAGGAGCGTGTCGAGAATGCTCGAAGATTGGCTCGCGTTGACGCGCTTAACGAGCTCCTTGATAGCTTGCCGTACCGTCTTGTAATCGCTGTCGGAAGTGACCGAGTACTTAACGAGTTGGTATGCGCGTCGGTCGTTCTGGTTTGCGAACTTCAAAAGATCCGTCTTAACCTTAACGGGATCCGGGAAGAACTGGGTGATGTACTGAATAGTCTTGTCCAGATTCGCCGTCTTCCTCGGGCGATTATCATCCATCACGCCGCCATTATAGTTCTCGCATTGCTTGATGAACGCTTCGAGGACCTGGGCGAACTGAGGCTGCCGACCCTGCATGGCGAAGAATGCCCTCTTGGCTGGTGCGTCCAGCGATTGTGTAAGAAGCAAAAGTCGCTCTGCGCGAATCCTGTCCTGTTCCGCAACGCCCGCGTTTTGTTGACTTTGACTCGCCGAGGATCTGGTGTTCTTGGGTGCTTTAATGGGAGGGTAAGTCAGTGGCACCAGGCACTCGAAGAGTACGCGATCCAGCAAGATATTGAGCTCCAGGTCATTAGCGTAGAACGCATTAAAGATGCGCGAGGGGATCCCAGACAAGGCCGCAACAACGCTCTCCTGCCCGGCAGCCAGCTCCCCGGACCCGACGGCCCACAGCTTCGCCAACAAAGTCATCGCGTCGACCCGGACGGCAGTGCGCTTGTCACGACACCGATCAGCAAGACTGCTCAGGACTGAACCGTCTTTGTCCACCCCACCGGGGGCCGCTAGCTTGGTGACAAAATCGCGGAAACTGAAGAGCTCCATCACTTTGACAGCAGCCAATCGAACCTTTTCATCACCGTCATTGAGCTTCTCTCCGAGGTACTTGACAAGCTCTGATTGCTCTTCGCGGCTGAGACCAATGCCACCGGCCGAGGTAGCCAAGATGTATCCAACAGCGGTGGTCCACGCCGCTCGAATCGTGGCCGTCTTGTCGTTTCTTCTCCCCAAGAAATGGTGGTACGCTGTCGCATGAGTCTGTGCAAATGACTGGGGAGAGAGTGGCGTTGTGAGGACGCTGTCGGAAGCCTGGCTGGGTGCCTCGTCCGCCAGTCGCAGTTGAGGGTACATGGCCGGGTCCAAAACCGGCAGCGGAGGGGGTCCAGCAGCTCCGAGTCCTGAAATCATATCTCCGAGTGTTTCGGTGGCTAGCTGGCGCAAATCCACGTTGTCGGCCGACAGCTCCGCCTCAACCTGTGGAATGACATTCTGCAAAACAGACGGACAAGCGCGCCAAAGTTCTCTGATGAGATAGTGAGCCTTCCGGAGCTCCTTTAACTCCGCATCCGTGGGACCTCGGGGCGCGTCTTCGTCCTCGTCCTCGTCGTGTCGGTTTCCAGCCGATTTTGCCGCGAAACGCGACGCGTCAAGAATGACATCGCTGAAGTACTGGCTAACGTAGTGTACCATCTTTTCCGTGCATACATTGCACATCTCTTTTGCCATAACGTATGCAGGTGGTTCATCCTTGGGCAAGAGGGTTGATTGGCTGCCGTTCTGCTCGCTCCGCTCCGTGCGGCTTTGAAAACCGCCTGGAGGGGCGGCTCTGAGGAATTGGGCCATGATAACCTCAATAACCTTGGGGTTCATGCCAGAGGCTTCGTCAACCAAGGCGATCAGCATTTCCGTCATGGTGTTACCGACTTCTTTGGAAACACCTTCTTCAGAGTTCGAGCCTCCGGAGACGCCGTCAAAGAATACAGAAAACAGACGTAGCAGCATGTCATCGGAGCCGTCGACATCGTTAATTAGAAGAATGCTCTTGACTTCGGTCAGTGCGGTCAGCACGTATTTGTGCTGGCTGTGGTAGGGATGAGCCTGGTCGCTCAGGGAGGGAAAAATATGTGTAATGACGAGGTTGAAGAACATCTACAGCATGGTCAGTCAGTAAGTCAAGCATCACAACAAATGCCGTGGGAGGCTTGCCTTGGTCTGATCGGGAGTGAACGGCGCGTCAGGCGCACACAGGCGCAGGATGTCTGCAATACAGACGGCAGCATACGCCCTCACGCCCTTGTCTTTGTGCGCGAGCATGTTGCGCTGGCCCAGAGCATGAGCGACATCGTTGAGGGACTCGGTATCGACGGCATCTTGGTCGAGGCCACCCAATTCCTCGGACAAGGTCTGAAGGCGGTTGAGTAGCTCGGTAGTGGGTATGGGCTTTCCGGGTTTCCAGGTCAATTCCTCGTCGAATTGAAGGCTGACAAGCTCCTCGCCCTGCTCCTCCTCGACCTCCTCCTGAGGTTCATCGCGACCGCGACGAGGCGCCATCTTGCGAGGTGTGTGGCGGGCGCCCGGCGGGTGACGTGTTGTTGAAGCGGGGAAGACGGTATCGATGTTATAGCTGATCGACGGGAACGTGTCAGGAGTCGATGATGCGCGCGTAGGCTAGGTCATGGATAAATTTTGCGCGTCGCAGGATTCGGGAGGGCGTGCAGCGACGATAGGGGGCGCGCCGGATTAGGGCCCAATTGCGTGGTGGCGACGAGAAGGGGGTGAAGGGCGAGATGCTCTCGATGTTGCGACGAAAATGGATGGAAGGTCGAGTCGTGTTACGCGCCTGCGCCTACAGTTCGTCGGGTTTCGCGTGCTTACCTGAGCTGAGGTAAGGTACAGGTACGCATAAAGGTCCACCGTCCACCACGGGTAAGGAGGGAGCTGCTGCACCTCCCTGGTCGTGGCGTGGGTTGGTCCGGGCGCGCGCGGAAGTGGAGCTGCCCCTGCCACGCTCGGGTGGCTGGTGCAGCACTGAGGGCCGCCCTGTATCACCTTGGCGGCGGACGGAGGTCACCGTCTCGCGCCCAACGACTGGTCTCCACTCGCCGGGAAATTGACGGGACACTGGAGCTTGCTCTTGACTTCACCCGCTCCCTCATCCCGATCCCTGCTTCAAAATGCCCATCTCTCACCACTCTTACTTATCCATACTGCAGGAGCCCGCGATTTTGTTCTGAATGCGCATACCTTAGATATCCGTACCTTCTCTGTGGACTCAACGGCCGCATGGCATCTTCGTTATTGGATCGCGGTACTGTACCTCCTTCCTCGAATTGCTAATGGCACCGCAACACCGTAAATCTTCTCAAAGCTGAAGAGGGAAAAAATACGGCCAATGAAACGCCCCAAGCTTTTGATATTCCGTTCCACATTTCTTCGGATCATGGCCCTCGACGCGTAGCTTCTGGGTGAGCTGTGACCGCTCGGCCACCAACTCACGTTCCAGATACCGGCCAGACTACAAAAAGTCATTCATCGACGACGCTCGTTTTCACTATTTTCTTGTTATCTATGGGGGTCTATTGGGCGAGAAGTCTTGCGAATATACTTGCTTGCGGACATCTCAGCTTAAAGTAGTGATGATTGTTCGGATCGAAGAAGTAAACATGGGTGGTGGGTGCCATCTGGTCGTGGGATCCCGTCTCCCAAAGTCTTGTCCTGTTCTCCCAAAAGGTAAAACTCACGTTCGGATCAAAGAATTGTTTCCCAAGAGCCTCTGGTTGGACGATGGCTTTGCCCAGCATCGGCTCTGGGGCTGGCGCCTGTACGGTCAAACTAGAATTGAGCCGCTTTTCCACCTTCCCAAAATCCTGCCCTCAAACAGCTGCCACCCTCGATAAGACTTTATCTTGGATTAGAGCATCAGATACGCAAGTAGCTTAGGTACTTTGGGGATATCTAGAGCAATCAATCTTCACTGGCCCCTGAACGACCAAAGGGCGGTTCAAGATCGTGAGAGCCTTGGTGAAGGAGAGCCACCATACGTTTTGCATAGTATAACGGTCCGTCATGTCTTTGCCGGCATGTTGATTCTCGCCGGCTGCAAAGTAACCCGTTAGAGCTAGGTAGGCTGAGCCGGGGAGCCAGAGCAGCATTCTCACTCAACAGTAAGGGATTGGACCGCCACCAGCAGATCCCCTTCCTGCCCTCCTAGCCGCGCCTTCCAGTTCTCTCTCCCATCTCCTCTCGCTTAGCCACCACCTTCGTTCTACTTTTTCCACTCCATCTCAAGAAAATAAATTCTCTTCTCTTCCACCCACAATAAAGCCCTTGCGTGACCATACAACCCAAGCACCTCAGGTACGTGAGCCCTCCCACGAAGATCTCAATCAAGTATTGTCTTCTTTTTTATCCCTTTACCTCCATTAACCATCCCCAGTACACTTCGCGTTCGTGCTTTCGTTCGTTCATCTCAGCACAAACACCCATTTGCCCACACACACAGTCTCTCAGGTAAGTCGATGAATCTTCAAGCTTCGCAATCTCCAGCCTCCCTTTCATCTCAAAATCCCCTGAGAGCTCTTCCAGTGCAGAATCACACTCTCCATCACGATCTCTTTATTTCTGGCGACTCTCTCATACTATTTTCTCCCGGGCGTCGTTTCCCCTTCTCACCGATCTCGAGACCAGAGCACCAGGCTCAACAGTCTCCCCTCTGCATCATCTTTTTTGTGGCGGACAAGCCCGGGTAGAAAAACCCATCTTCCCCTTCGCACCTTCTTTCTACAAATTTTCCACGGCTCAGCACACAACTTTGTTTTCCCACCTCTTTTGTTGACGCATTTTTTCTCACGCCTTCATCTCGTGTACTTTCTCTTTCTCTCAAAAGAAAAATTCCACCCTCACTTATTTTCTTATTTTCCTCCCCAACACTCACTCACATCCAACCCATCTCACAGACAACAACAACAACAACAACAACAACAACACTCTTTTCAACCGAACCCGGTAAGTTCTTTCATCCCATTCACAGCGCCCCTTCATCCCAGTTGTTCCTGTTCACCAAGCAATACTTGGACTTTTACAGCTTCATCAAAAAACCACCACTTCTCATCTCACTCTTTGTCTGTTAACTGACAAAGTACTAGACATTCATTATCACCAAGCACGTCCCACCTCTCATCATGCTGTGTAAGTTCACCCTCATTATTCCTCCAGTATCTCTCATAAAGAAAACTAACACTGGTGAAAATAGCTGGTAGAGCTCCTCGCCGCGCCGGCTACTATGCCGAGGATGACACCTTGCGAGTCACCGACGGCTCCATTGAGCGTGAGCGAAAGGACTGGAGTGACTACCGCAAGACAGACTCCTTCATTTTGATCTGTCTGATCATATTCCTCGGCGCCATTGTCGCTGGCCTCGTTGGAGTTGGAGTCGTCTGTAAGTACAGCCTCAGCCAGCCCATTCCATCCTCTGGTTCTGTTTCCTCTCCTCCTAACACTTTTAACAGTGATCACTGGCGGTGGTGAGACCTCTGATGACCAGGCTTCAAAGGCCAACATTGTTCCTCGTTTCCCCGTCATGCACTTCAACGCTGGCAGCTTCAACGAAACCCACTACAGTGCCAACGCTACCCTGACTGGCATCTCCACCGGTATCTCTACCAGCGTCTCGACTTCTGAGGTTGATCCCTGCGCCGATGCGACCAGTGCTTCTACCCAGCTCACCAACGAGACTTCGGTTGAGCCTACAACTACCATCAAGAAGACCCGCACCCAGACTCACACCCTGAAGCAGTCCAAGGGAGCCACTGTGTCTTCTGCCCTGGCTGTCACTGGCACTCAGTCTGGCATGCCCACCTCTCAGTGAGTCCTTTCATCCCTTTCATGCATGCCAGGCTTCTTACAGTCCTCAGGTCTGTCGACATCATCACGGAGGTCCACACTACTTCTGTGACCAAGACTGCGACCCAGACTGCCCCTGAGACCGTCACCGGTGTCATTTCCAAGTCGGCCACTGAGTCTATCAGCAAGGCTACCTCTCAGGCCCAGACCACCTCTGCTGAGATCAGCTCTGTGTTTGTCACTGAGACCCTTACTGCCACTCGGACCGCCACTGTCAAGGTAACTTCAACTGTCCAGGAGAGGGTTGTCACCACCACCTACACTCCCACGACCGTGGTCCTGTCGACTGTGACCGTCACCTCATCTGAGCTCCTCTCTACTTCAACCCAAGAGGCCCAATGCTCCCCTGATGACCACACCGTCTACATCACCGTCACCAAGACCGCCACGCCAAGCTCTTCAGTCTCTTCGAGTGTTGTGTCCAAGACTGCCTCGTCCACTTCAGCCTCGGACACCAAGCCCACCGACACTGTTCTGGTTACCTACACCGTCACTGTCGACAGACTGACGCCCTCCAGCAAAGCCCCTGCTGCCAGCTCCTCGTCTGACGTCTCTGGCCTCACCGCTACCGTCACCTCGAGCAACGCGGCGACTGTCACTGTGACTCAGGTGGCTACTCAGACTGTCTTTGAGAGCATCGTCAACGGAAGCACTGTTGCCTTCAGCACTGCTGTCTCTTCTGCTCTTGGTGAGTCTGGCACCCCAGCCTGGACCTCCATGTCTTCCTCTGAGACCACGGCTACCACAGGCAATGACATCGTCACTAAGACGGTCACGAACATGGTCACTGAGACTGTTCGCGGCTCTGCTTCCGCTTCTGGCGCCGAGACTTCTCTGATCATTGTCACTGCCCACCCCAGAAGCACCCTCAAGTCTACCAAGTCAATCCACACCACGGTCCATCTTACTGACCGTGCCACTCGGACGCTAACTGTTGGAGGCATGGCCACTATGACCGTCTACCCCAAGGTCTCCTCCTCCGATTCAGCTCTCGACTCTACCCAGACCGAGGTTGAGGCCGTCACTGAGGTCGATATGAGTACCGTCACCGTCACTGTGAGCGACAAGGTTCACACCTCCACTCTCAGCATGCCCAAGAACATGACGGTGACCCTGACTCAGACTGAGAAGATCACCAAGACGGCTATCGCCACTCTTTCTGGCGAGTCGCATACTACCGTCAACACCACGGTCTACATCACTGGCACTCCCATGATGAAGTCCCAGACTGCGACGCTGCAGCAGCCGCCCTTCCCGACCAGTAACAGCACCGAGGCTGCCACGACTCCCTATGGCACCACTGGCACGGCTACTCTCATGCCTACCGGCACTGTGCCTGTGGTTGTTTCCAACGCGGAGAAGCGCCCCGAGCCCGTCGCCTTCGGCACCCTTGACCGTGGTAGCATCTCCTGCCAGACCTCCTTGGTCATGTTTGTCCTGGGCTTGCTGGTCCTGTTCTAAACATGTACATCTTTCATTCACTTTTGCTTCATCATCACTTTGATATGCAGCGGCGTGGGACAGGACTCTCTTCACTGAGAGTCTCGCCAACAGCCCTGCTCGATGATGGAAGCACATATTCTTGCTTGCTTTGTACAACATGACGCGACACGGAACGATTCACGGAACTGATGATAACAAACAATGCCCCCAGGCATGGATTGGGGACTACAAAGGGTTTATGACAATGATTTCTGGGTTTGCGATCCCAACAAAGGGGATACTTGGTACTTGCGATGGTCGCTGTCAGAGGACATTGGAACCTCGACGGGGACTTCTGGGATAAGGCTTGTTTTCGGTCTTCTCTTCATTCTTACACACTTAGGTAGTTCATCACCGCCAAAGCCTGGGTAGGAGGACAGGGGGTTTGGAGATTTGGCCTCCTGGCGGTTTGGTTGAGGATCCGGTGGACTTTGGCTCTAGGACCGTTGCTCAATTCAAGATCGCACATTACTCACACTCAATTGTCTCTTGTGATGCTTTTGGTATGCTGCCTTGTGAACCACAACCTGCGATGACCCGTTTGCTATTGCCCATCGAGCTTCTGTCTCTTTGCATGTCACGCTAAATTGAGCAGGAAGAAACTGAGGAAACTGAGGGAAGATGATCAATCGCTTTCATTCATCCACATTATCTCTAAATTCTATTCCTTACTTTTAGCCCTTGTTGACTCAGTTGTGGGCGACCTTCAGAATCTTCTTCTCCATCTCCTCGAACGCGCCCACGATCGGCCCGTACTGCTGGAACACTCCGTCCTTGAACCCGACGTCGACTCTCTGGATCGCTCCCTCCTCCTTCCACCGCTTGCCAATGAGCTCATCGAAGCTCTCCCCCTCGGCCCTCTCCATCGCCCAGACCGCCTTGTACGCGCCACCCAGCGCGCAAGCGTTGCCGCCCACGTCGAGCTTGTACACGCCGTCCACACCTCCCAAAACATCGCCCATCACCCGCGCGATCGCCGGGTTCAGCGAGCCCCCACCGACGAGGTAGATCCGTCGAGGCTGCGCCGGCAAGTTGTCCTTGGGGCTGTGCACCAAGTTGTGGCTGCGCAGCCGCATCGAGAGGGCCTGCGACTCGACGATAATGCGGGCGTCCGTCTCGGCGGTCCACTTCTCCTGCGACTCGGTCAGCGCCGACCCGTCCTGCTCGGCCGTGTACCGCCATGTGCCGGCCTTGATGTTGGGCACGATCTCGGGGAGGTCGAAGTACAGGCCCAGCCTCGCCTTGTCCGACGCCGAGCGCACGTCGAGCGGCGGCGTCTCGAGGACGGCCTTGTTGAAGGTAGCCCAAGCATCCTTGCCCTCTGGCTTGGGAAGGGCGTCGCGGACGCGTTCGCGCGCGAGCCCGCCGTTCTTGTAGCAGAGCATGAACATGTACTGGCCGCGCGAGCAGGGGTGGTTGAAGAAGTGGTACGCGGCGTCGGGCTTGTACACAGGGGTGATCATCAGGAAGGTCGACGACGTGCCGAGCGAGACGATGGCGTCCATGGGCCGCAGCGGCAGGGCAAGGATCGTGGCAGGGTTGTCGCCCGTGAACGGCGCGATCTGGCAGTCCTTGCTGAAGCCGTAGCGCTGCACGAAGTAATCGGCGATGGCGCCCATCGAGCCGCCACCGTCCTGGCGCGGCTCGCCGAGCTTGGAGCGCAGGTCCGCCACGCCGTCCTTGCCGCCGGCCGTCAGCTCGAGGAGCGGCTCGCTCCAGGTGTTGGCGGGGATGTCCCAGAGGTTCATGCCGCAGACGTCACTGATGTCGATGGGCGCGACGAAACCGAGCAGGATGGAGGCGAGGAAGGACGAGACAAGCGACACACGGGAGGTGGCGGCGTACATCTCGGGAAGCCTCTGGCGGAGGCGCATGATTTGCGTACCAGTGAAGCGCTGGCGTTGGTCAGTATGCACAAATGAATTCGGGAATGGAGTGGCGACTTGCGTGGTGGGCGGCGCTGCCGGTAACCTCGGCGAGCCTCTGCGCCGTCTCGAAGTGGGCATCGAACTTATCGCACTGCGCCTGAGTGCTGTGGTCCTGCCAGTTGGGCCCGTACGGGTGCGAGAAAGCCTCCTTCAGCTGGTCAACGAGCGGCTTATCGGCCTTGAGCCTGCCAAGGAGCTGCTCGGCGCTCTTGCTCCAGTACGTGCTGCCGTGCTGCTGGCACGAGCCGCTGATGCCCTTGATGCGTTCCATTGGGGTCTTCTCCTTGAGGCGGGCGAGAACGAGGTCAATGGCCTCAAGCCACATGGCGACGGGCGCGTACACCTCGCCCTCATCCTCGTTGGTCAGGACGCCCTTGTGCAGGCCATACTGCTTGCCGAAGTCGGCGTCGAAGTCGACCTTGGCCTCGGAGACAACCGTCAAGTCGGACTGGACGACGATAGCTGTCGATGCGTCAGGATTGTGAATCGGATCATCAAGGCGATGGGTGGTGGTGCTGTGGGGATACAATATGCGTGGACTGACTGACCTTTAAGTTGCTGGGTCGAGAGATCGAACCCGAGATACAAGGGACCGGAGCTCATGGTGAGAGATGAGGGGAATCGAAGATTAAATATCTGTCTATCTCACTGTAACCAAACATGCAGCAGGTGGAAAATGAGGTCCGGTGAAGAAATGGAGGAAAATGAGACGACAGAAACCGGTTTATTGTGGAAAGTTGGCCGCCGCCCACGACACACTGTCCACCTTATACATCAGCTTGACGTGGGGTGTGGGCATGGATGGATGGGCATGGACATTGGAGGGGCAGCAGCTTCGGGACAGGTCGCATAGTCTCAGCCTCGTGGCAATTCAGGCTAAAAGCGGGCGGGCCAATCGTAGAATTTGCAGCTCAGTGCCACGGATATGCGCGCCAATGACATCGTGGCAGCTTGGCGGAAGCCAAGACAGCCTTGTTCCCTGGGCTCGGGAGTCGGGCGCAGCTTAACCCGCGTTCTATGCGCATCTAGATCGCGCTCCCCGCATGCTCGCCTAATGTACGAGCTAACTTACGCCGTACTTGGTACTGCCTGGTACGTCGCAGTTGGAGATTGGAGGGCGACAAGGTTGCGGGAAGGGCTAAAGTGTGTGCATCACGGCGAGACACGGTTGTATGCAGTTCAACGGGCTAATAAGACATACGACTCAAATGACTCTGTTATTGGCAAGGAGAGACAGCCTCTCCGCATGACGGGCCTCTTGCTGGCCTTTTGCAACCCCCTAAACGCCGCCCTGATGCAACGCATGCCTGAGAGGGCTCTGCAGGAATGCTCTCTCTCTCTATACATGGAAAAACACCCTTGCATACCGGGGGGAAAACAACAAAATAAGAAACAAGACGGTGGCTGCTCCACGCTTCCAGACATTGTAAGGAAACCAAGGGTATCTCATCGTGAACGGCAAGCTCATCCTCCCGAATGTACAACTAGGGACGTGGCCGCTATTGGTGCTTGTGGCCGTTGCCATTGACGTGGCCGTGTTCCTCGTCTGGCGTCTTGCCCATGTTGGCCTCGCCCGGGATGAACTCATCAAACTTGGGCGCAAAGCCGGCCTCCTTCGGCACGTATCGGACCTTGATCCTCCGAACGCCACGGACGCTGGCGCCAACCAGAGTGCGGACCTTGTCCTCGACATCCCGAACATGCTCGACGGTCCAGGCACCCGGCACGGCCAGTTCGATGTCCACCAGGTAGTTCTGGCCGGACTTGACACCCGAGATGCCCCTGACTTCGACCTCGTGGCCCTCGGTGACATCAGACAGGCTCCTCAAGGTGTATTTCTCGACCGACTCCTTGACCTCGTCGTCGATGCTGCGGTCGGCCAATTCGTACAGAGCAGACAGGGTGTTCTCGGCGCCGGCCTTGATGACCAGCAGGGAGATCATGAGACCGCCAACAGGATCCAGCCAAGCAGCGTCCTTGAAAAGGTTCGCGCCCAAGATGGCAAGCAGTGTAACAATACCGGTCCAGCTGTCGACACGGTGGTGGATGGCATTCGAGGCGAGAACAGAGGACTTGCGTTCGCGGGCGACTTTCATTGCTGTAATTTCTTTGTCAGAACCGGCCTTCGCTTACGCAAACTCGCAAGGGATGAAGGGATGGGATGTCACTCACTTGCTTGGTACAACCATTCCTTGATAGCAATAGTTCCAAGAGCCAACCAGGCAGCGTGCAGACTCGGGCCAGTGGTGTCGTGGCTGTGGCCATGGCCGTGGTGATGGGCGTGAGCGATGGCCTCGGCAGCCGCAGCAGGATCCAGGAACAGGTGGGCATGGAGGGTCAGCAAGCTGCTCCAGCACATGAACAGGCCGCCGCCGAGAAGCATGCTGGAGACACCCAGGGATCCCAGGCTCTCAATCTTGCCGAAACCAGTGGGGAAGCCGTCGGTCGGGGGCTTCAGACTCCACGAGACGGTGGCCAGCGTCAGGACGTCGGAGGCCAGATCTGTCAGACTGTGCCAGGCATCAGCGACCATAGCCTGGGAGCCGAAGGCGTAGCCGCCAGCACCCTTGGCGATGGCCATGCCCAGGTTAGAGTACAGGCCAATGCGGGTGATGCGCACGCCGGCGTCGTTCTTGTTGGTGGATGTCAGGTAGGCATTGTCGTGGTGGTGGTGATGGTGGTGGTGGGAGTGCGAGTGGCCGCCGTTGTGGCTGCGACGTGTCTGCATCGTGGATGCGGTTGTGGTGGTGGTGGTGGTGGTGGTGGTGGAAGACATGATGACTGCGGGAGGTAGCGAGGGAGAGGAGTTCCGGGCAGTCCGCAAGGTCTGGGTGAGTCGGGGGAAGGAAGCAGAGGAAAGACCAAGGCGGAGGCGGGAGGCGTTGGGGGTTAAGTAGGGATCGCAGGGAGAGGCGGCCGGGCTGGATGTTTGATAGACGCGGACGGAGACGCGGCGCAGCCGTGGGAGATGTGGCCCAAAAGGGGTAGCGGTACAGTGAGGTCCAGCAAAATCGAGACAGCGGAGGAGGGTGTGTGCTCCGGATGCCGATATTGGTCGCCCTCTACCCAGGACACCCGCAAGGCCAGTAGCCGTAGCCGTGGCCGCTGCAGACGTCACACTCACACCGGAAAGGCGGCGGAGCAGTCCCGCGGGACGCTTGGACGGGGCAGACATCTACGCAAGGCTAGGTTCCTGGGTTCCTAGACGGAGTGTTGCTGCGGCTGCGGCTGCGCTGCGGAAGGGGAAGGGGAAGGGGGAGGGGGGACGAATGATGGGATGGCTAATTGCAAGCAGCGGGCAAGGGACGCGTACATGACAAGCTACCTACTGCGTACCGTACCTGGCAGGCAGAGAGAGGATGGATGGATGGATGGATGGATGGATGGATGGCCGACGAGGGGTACTAGGTAAGGTAGTGTATCCGTACAGCGTAAGGTCAGGTAGGTCAGGTAGTGTAGCGACGCCGACGTGGAATGGATGGGGAAGGAGAGGGTTACGGGAAGCGACTTGGGGTGCAGCGGGAGAGACGAGACGCAGCGACGACGCGGCAATGGGCAATGCCTTCTTCCAGTCGCAAGGTCAAGCAAGGTTCAGCGTCTGTTGGCAACTCCGGCCACGGCGGCCGGCGAGAGTGGGTGTTGATCTGATGTCTGGTGGTGCGGTGGTGCTACCGCTGCTGCCACTGGAGACCCGACTGTGAACCAGACTGGAGACTGCAGTGCAGCGCAGGGCAGCCGACAGGGCAGGGCCGGTTCGGAGGGTTCCAGGTTGTCTGCTGCTAGGCTAAAGATGGCATCCGTTCCTGACGGGGATGGGGGCTGCTGCTGCGGTTCTCGGATGCACCAGGGAGAATTACCAAAATTTTTTTAAAAAGAAATAAGAAAATTTGAGAGAAAGAGTGAAAGAACTCACAAGGCGAGCAACAAGCGAGACGACGATTGACTGGCCGTACCTCACGCCGTACCTACATACAACCTGGATGTACCTCCCGCCGCAAATCCAGTGCGTCTGTACATCGCTCTCCGACCGCAAATTTCTTCGAAACCAAAACGTACGTTTTGGCCTCAGCATCGGGGTTTGGCATGGGATGGGGAAGAAGCTTGAATTTTCTTTGCAACTGCCCTGCGTCGCCCTGCACTCTGCATTGCACAGGAGGACCCAAGCAGCATCAGAGTGCGTCAGCTGCGTCCACTTGACAATGGAACCTGGCGACTGCTACTGCGTATGTACACTAATCTATAATGTGGCTGCTGCTACAACTACCTTCCTTACTTACTGCGTGCACCAAGGTAGGCATTTGCAACACGAACTGTGTCTTGACGGAACCAGGCCGCCCCAGCCAGCATACGCAGTATTGTCGCTAGCCCAACAGACGTTAGTGTATTAGACGTTACGCACTCTGGCACTTTATTCCATCCACAAAGAACAGGGGCTGCTATCCAGAAACGACGAGCGGAACCACGACCTCCAGCTCTTGGGTCTGGCTTTACCAAAACGGGATGCCGGACGCAGGTCGCAGACTGGACGGCACAATCTGCAATGTGCATGTCCGTGGCCGATGACCAGACCAGACAAGGTGCAGATGCCGCGGCCCCTGAACTAGGTAGGTACCTAGGCACCTTCCTTCCAATGGGAAAAGTCGACAACTGATTGATGGGACTTGGGTGCTAGTAGCTAGCAGGAATTACGCCGTGCCTGACTGGTAGTGTAGAGGATTGCGAGTGCCATCTGATGGAGCGGAACCTCTCCCATTTGCTGGCAAGGCGCCCATTGTGGCCCGTGCTGGCCCCCGAAACCACTTCTCGGGCCCTCAAGCCACACCGGGCTTTGTCATCTGTGGAGCTGCAGCGGGTCTTTCTGAGGCTGTCCCCGAATCATGACGAATTGCCAACTGATCTTGAGATGGATCGCCCCCTCGACTCAACATGAGATGAGCCCGTCGCATCGTTTCCGTTTACACGCGTCTGACAGTCCAACAATCTCTTCCCGTCTCTTATGCTTCTATTCTTAAACCCACCCCGGGGATAGCATATCCACATCACGATCACATCCTTAATCACACCTTCTCCCTCGCCCTCAGCCTCCCCCGAGCCCACGCATCTGCCGCCGCTACCTCACTCAACCCTTGACCCTCCTGAGATTTAGATTCCTCCCACATTCCGGCAGCCTTACGCAACCCACCACCACAACCTCGCCTCAATGCGCAAACCTCTTATGCGCATTCCCTATACGGAACTCTTGGCTCCTCCCACAGTCCGTCCGGCCAACGCAAACACCCTTCCCGGCGCTGTCGCGGCCCTCCAGAATTTCTTCTCGGCCCCGCCCCCAAAGGGCCTGCCGAGGTCGACCGTAGTCTTGACTGGGGCTGGTCTCTCCGTGTCGAGCGGCCTCGCCGACTACCGAGGCGTCAACGGCACGTATCGTGTAAACAAGACCTACCGTCCCATTTACTACCACGAGTTCCTGTCAAATCACGAGGCCCGGAAAAGGTATTGGGCGAGAAGTTTCTTGGGATGGACCTCCCTTTACAAGGCTTCACCAAACCAAGGCCACTATGCAATCCGCGATCTGGGCCAGTTGGGCCTGATTCGCAGCGTCATCACGCAGAATGTTGACTCATTTCACTCGAAAGCTCATCCTGACATTCCAACCTTGGAGCTACACGGCTACCTGAGGTCCACCGTCTGTGTGACTTGCAGAAACGAATACCCCAGGAACACCTTCCAGGATGAGCTGGCGAGACTCAATCCGGCCTGGGCTGCCTTCCTCGCCGAAGCTTTAGCTTCTGGGGCTCTCGACACGGAGAATCCAGCCGAGCGCAGGGCCAAGGGCATCCGGACCAACCCGGACGGAGACGTAGACCTGCCGGGCGCCCCTTACACCACTTTCAGATACCCGGCCTGCCCGCATTGTCTCGCGCATCCGCCATCCACCCCTGAGGGCGCCAGGCATGTCGTCGAGGTCGACCCCGACGGTGCGTGGAAGTCCAGCAGCTCCGCCGGAATCCTGAAGCCCGCCGTTGTCATGTTCGGAGAGAGCATTGCCAATGAAGTCAAGACGGCGGCCGAAGAGGCCGTCGACGGGGCTGGCAAGCTGCTGGTTCTCGGCACTTCGCTTGCCACATACTCTGCTTGGCGACTGGCTAAAAGGGCTCTGGACCGCGGCATGACCATCGCCATCGTCAACACGGGAGGCGTGCGAGGCGAAGAACAACTTGCTGCGTTGCCGGACCCGGACCTGTCGGGGGCCGGAGGGGTCCGGACAGAAGTATCCACCGACATGGTGCTTCCGGCGTTGGTCGAACAGCTACACCAGCTTTCAGCCGCCGACGCCTCCGTTTCGGGAGGGAGAGGAGCAGCTGCAAAGGAGAACCACGGCGTGTTCAAAGATATGTTGTCATAGTCCACAAGATGTAATAATTCATAGCGTTTCCATTTCGAAGCTAGAAGAAGCTTGACATACCCCGCGCGGGTGGTTTGGTAGCGTCAGGGGCCACCGCAGGCTGTCGGTCTGCGTTCGATTCAGCCTTGCTCTTAGCCGTGCTCTCCGCTCGTTGCGCCTTTTCCCGCTTCTTTCGTAGCACGTCTTCTCGTTCGATCTCTTTCAGCACTGTCAAGGTCGTTAGCATTCCTGGCGGGTGACGTTCATGTTGTCCACATACTCTCTTCCCACTCCAGCTCTTTCTGAGTGTCGCCCGTCCCGAGGGTCTTCTCCACGTCAACCTCCTCTCCCTTTTGCAGTTTCTCAACCACGTCCCTCAAAAGTCCAATGCGGACATCGGCCTGGCGCGAGAAGGCTTCAAAGGACTGCTTCGTCGACAACATGTTGATCGACATGGATCCGATCAATAAAAATATTACAATGTAGAAGGTCGCCGGGTTCCATTCCTTCTTCTTCTTCGACTTGACTCGCTTGATTGAGGGGTCTCCGGGGAGCTTCTCCTCGGGTCGGAACGGCTTAGGGATGAGAGACTTCCAGAAGTCCACCTGCGCAACCGTAGGCATGGAGCTCGAGTGTCGCGCATGGAGGGAGACGGGGCGAGGGGCCGCCTGCGCAACGGCCAGGGCCCGCAGACACGGCGCCGCTGCGAAGATCCGTTTTGTCGCGATTCGAGACATTTCGAGGATATTAAAGGTCAGACTGAGGCGCAATGCAAGAACAGCTGAATGCCACACCCGACGTGCCTGTCATCTGGTCTCAAGAGCAAAAAAAAGTTAAAGGGCATTTGCGATTGGAAAACCAAATGGTCTGTGCACCAATAGCTCCTGCCCCACGGACCGAGCCGGATGGCGGTTGCCCCGGGCAACGCCCCCGGGCAATTGTTTAGCGAGATCTGCCAACTGCCAACAGCACGGTTTGTGGATGTGGATTTCCATGAAGTCACACTTCCAAATTGCTTCTCGAACAACAGCATTCACTCATTTGACGACCCGAGGTCGCATTTTTTGGAATGAAGTTTGAGGATTTATGACGATATGCTTAACACCCGAACGCATACAACGCCATGACTTCCTTACAGAGCAAGGTTGACGCCGTCAAGACGGCGGCATCGTCAACCGCGACGTGCACATCAGCAACCTCGGTGTTGCTAAAAGAGCTTCTCGCGACAGACTCCGACACTCCCACAGTACAGAAGACCGCAGCGCGAACGAAGACGACTGCAGGAAGGGGAAAGACCACCGGGGCGGCCCGCGCAGGTGCAACTGCAAGCAAAAAGGAGGAATTGAGCGCCAAGGAGAAGGCTGCTCTCGCAGCGCATGTTATTAACGTCGCGCTCAAATCGCTCACAGAGGCATCAAAGCCCCCGCCAGCGCCAGAACCAGCTCCTGCGATCCCATGCCGACGGCAAAACACCGACGAAAACCAACAAAAACCCGAAAGCAAACGACGGCTAAGACGATCGAACTCGATGCCGATGACCCCCATGCAGCCGCGTTCTCTGAACAGAACCTCGACCTCCCCCATGACCGCCGTGAAGCCGGCCCCGAAGCCAACGACAACATCAGCATCCCCGACAGCGTGTCTCGCGACGGTAGAATGCCTACGAGCTGCCCTTGCGTGCTTGAGAACACTTCACGCCTCCGGGGCGGTGAACCTACCAGAGCTACAGTTGGAGAACGGCATGTCGTCTTTCGTCGCTAAGCTCGTTGGATTGGGACTTCAAGAACACGCGTTGCAGGAGTTGAATGTTCTCAAACGAAGGCTCGAAGCGACAAGTACTTCGTCAAAGGCCAAGACAAAATCTACCAAGGCAACAGCATCAGATACGAAGATCAAAGGTCTTGCTGAACTGCTCGACTTTGGCGATGCCAAGTTCTCGAGCCCGAGTCTTGGACTCGTTATTTCGACTCAAATGCATGTCTTACGTTTGATTTCTTCAACTAAGAAAGCAGCAGTCGTCGAAGCCGCCCTGCCCTTCTTGACCTCCTCCTGCCAAACATCACCGACAAATCTACTCCTCGAGTCCGCAAAAGAATCAGCACAGGCAAATGCCAAGGCGGCACGACAGCTCGACTTGCTCTCACAACTACTTCTGTCACTGGCCCCAAGTGTTTCTAACAAAGACGATGGTGCAGCTATGGATTCCCGCCTGAGCTGCTCACCGGCCACTGCATTGGAACTACAAGCACTGGGGCTAGAGGCACGGCTGCATTGGTGGCCGTTGGCCGGTCATAAAGCAGACGTCGACAGAGACATTTTTTCGCCACTCTCGAGATGCATTACCTCGTTTATTCGCAGATGCCAGCCAGACCTGGCGGGAGCCTACCGCAGGTCCCTCAATGTTTTCCAGCGCGTCGACAAGATGGTCAAAAGCCAGCACTTGGAAGCGACAATCTCATCCAAATCGCCTCTCATTGTCATCTACCAGGCCCTAGGAACAGCAGCCCAAACTGCCCGCCTCTACTCGGAATCGGCTGAGTGGATCTCCAAAATCAGGGACAATCTAGATCCCGAGTGCGACTCGGCAGCAAAACGTTGTGCGGTCGCGGCGCAGCTTGTCGCCGTGTGCGCCAAACAAACGCCGTTGTCACAAGAGCCACTAACGACGCTCCTGAAGGAGGTGGTTGATGCGCTTCAAGGATCACTCAAGGGCGACGCAGCAGACCTAGAACAGCTTATGACCAACCTCTCAGCTGCTCGAAGGTCAGCAGTCGGAATACTGGCGGCAAAGAAGGAAGCCCAGAGCACCATCACCGAGCTTCTCAACAAACTCGTCCTTCAGTTTCCTCGTTTCTCTATTAGATGGCTCGGAAAAGCGCCGGCAAGGGACTCAGCTCCGAAGGACCGTGTCCGCCACGACCAAAGACGACAGATCCTCCTCAGCTCTGTTTCCCAAATCTTGGACTCAGCGTTGATGGTCGCCAAGTCACACATCGACAACGACAAAATGACGTGGGAGCTGTTGGATGGTCTCTTGCAAGACAGCCTTATGTTGCTCGAATCCATGGGCGACTTGACCACAGCCGGCTCGAAGGCGGACGCCTCAAACTCCTACTATGTCAAACTTTCACATCTATACTTCATGTTCTTCCATTGGTACCGTCGCAATTCCGACAACAAGCCTGGGGATAAGACACTCCTGCGGTCACTCAGGCGATCTGTCGATTGTGTAAAGGATAGGTCCCCCGAGGAGAAGGATAAGGCACAAACAACCGCGAAGCTAGAGTATTTTGCAGACCTCTGCAAGCATGGCGGTAGAATCAACGACGCCCGAGACGCGCTCAAGCTCATCTGCACGAACATGGTCGAAGACGGTGTCCTGTCAGCCGTTGCAGCAACCTTGTCTGAGAAGTCACCTGCAGTCGCATGGGGTGCAAACGTCAAGGCGGAGGTGTTGTCGAGAACGCTGGGCGCCATGGTCAAGCTCGACCAATCCTGGAATGACTGGACGTTCTTCCTTGCGGATGTTGAGCGCGGTGCGGTTCTGGAGCGCATTATTCACCTGATACTATCCGACGCCTCGGGCGATTCGAATTCTGTCGAGATCAAAGAGCCGGTTTCGGAAGCTCTTCTCAGAATATACTCCATCGACCGCTTCCCCGTTCGCCGACTTCGAACTCTGGCTCAACTACTCACCATGGCTATTGGCGATCGAACCGAGTTTCAGAGCCTCAGAGAGCAAACCGAAATAGCACTGCAGGCATGCCGCGGCCAGGACCTTGGGGAAGATAGCGGCCTAGCATCGTACGTGCCTGACTTGGAGGCAGGACTGGCATCGACTGTAGCTCTCGTGGACTCGGACTCGGAATGGCGGGCGAGCGACTTTGAGAAACCGATCAACGTTTGGCGGTCCACTGTCAACGAGTGCGCGACCAAGGACGATGTCTTGTCCAGGGTCAGCGATGCCGAATGTCTCCTCAGACAGCTTGGTGCGATCGCCGAGTATGCAAAGCTCAGGGGCGAGGACGAGTTCTTACTCTCGATTCTGACACTATCCGCCGATATCTCCCGCAAACTATCCGACTCATCGACGGATCTCCTTGTGCAAGCACACAGTAACCTTGCAGACCAATACATCCACCTCGGCTACGCCGAGAAGGCCGAGGAAGTCCTGAACAAAGCCAAAGAGTTTATAGAGTCCTCGGAAGGTGATGCCGACCTTGCGACGGTCAACCTCTACGTGTCTTTCACAGAGCATCAGCTGGCGAAGCAGAACTCCGACGCCGCGTAAGTTACCCTCGTTTGTGATCATCAGATTATCAATTCTAACACAGACAGGCAAAAAATGCTGCTCCACAGCGAAGCTACTTTCGAGAAATCCTCCTTGATTCGCCGAGCCCCGAAATTCCAGAGGAAACTGCTGCTTGCCAGGGCTGCATGCCTCTTCTCTCGCATCAAATGGGATAAGGGTGAATACCAGCATGCGCTGTTCCACGCCAAAACCGGCGTTCGCATGTTGTACCAGGATTGGACAAAGCTGGAAGCCCGCTGGCAAAATTCACCGAAGACCGAATCAGCACCGACTTCGAAGCAGGCTTCACCCGACGCGGAAGATAGCATCGTCAAGAAAGATTTTGCCGAGACTCGCATCAACTTGGCCGACGGTCCCGACAGCTGGGCCCTCGCTTGCGGCCTGCTGAGAGCCGTATTGCACCTTTCATCAGTGTACGCTCACCTGGGTATGTTCCAGGAGACTGTTTACTACGCGGAGAAGGCACATCAAATTGCCAACTCAACGAATGCCTCCATCTACAGAGCGCAAGCCGCCAGCTGGATCGGATCGGTGTGGATCAAAGCCTGCAAACTCGACAAGAGCCTTATTTACTTAAACGAAGCGAGGGAATTGATGGCCACTGCCGTCAAGCCTACGCGCCAGGCTTTCCAGCTGGCCTGTGAGCTCAGTGCCTCGTTCGGAGAGATGAAAGACCACGAGAACGAAAGGCTACTGCTCGAACTCGCCGAAACTACACTTGGTACCTTGAACAGTAACAGCCGAGGCGCCATCACTGGGGTCAACGATGAGCAAGTGGTCACTAAGATGGCAAAGCTCACGCTGAACGGCGCCACAACTCGTCGAACCCGAGCAGTCAAGGCAACTGCCCTACCAGCCAGGAAGACGGCGGTCAAGCCTGTCACGAGAACGACGAAACGAGCAACAGTCGCCAAAACCAAAGCCGCTGCTCCGCCGAAGGCCGTTGTCGTCTCGACCAGTGGCCAAGCATCCGATCTGAAGGCTTCTATGTTGATGTACAAGGCACTTGTCCTTCTTAGCAAGGGTGACTGGACTGCCGCTGCAGCACTCCTCGAAGAGGCCAAGCAGATGTCAGCAAATCTGAGAGAGTCATTGCGAGTGCAGATCAGCGAGGCAACTTGCCTCATCGAGCAAGGCATCAAGCAGATGGAAAGCGATTCTGTCTTCTCTGTGGTGAAGGAATCGACTATCTCTTACCCCTCAATCCACGCTGCCTCAGACAAGCACACCACGGACAAGACATCACCGGCTAGTCATTCTCCCCGGAAGCCTCAAAGCCGAGCTATTTCTGCCGACCGCAAAGGGTCAAAGGCATCGAAGGACAGTGTCACATTCGTCGAGACCCTCGAACAAGCGCAGGCGCAGCTGATGGAGGCTCAGGCGGCCGCTGCTATTTCTGGAAACGGTCATCTGGTTCATCGCATCTCAGCGTTGCTTCAAAGCACGGTCATATTTTTATCTGCTGCATCTCAACATGTTCCTAAAAATATGGACACTTTTGGATACGCTGCCTGCTCCGTCGAGTTGGCGCGAAATCTGACTTGGAAACGGGAGCGAAACACCGTGGTGACGGAACAACTCAACCCTAGCTTCAGCGAGATGGGATGGCCGTTGGCACTTCCAGTCAAGGATGACAGGCGCGCGAGCATCATCACTACCGACGACATGACAAGATTCCAACGCGACTACGTCGACATCATTCCTGAGGCATGGAGCGTACTGTCTATCTCGCTAAGCGACAACCGCAAGGATTTGTGCATCACGAAGTTGCGAGCGGGCCAGAGCCCGTTTGTCCTGCGGCTACCGCTAGAGCGTGTGGCTTCTAGAGACGGCGAAGACGAGCTGTTTGATTTCCAGCACGGCCATGACGAGCTCATGGACATCATCAAAGCGACCAACGATAGCTGCCACAACGCCGGCGACTACACGGCCAAAGGTGCCAAGTCGGCCTGGTGGGCACAGCGTGAAAATCTGGACAATCGCTTCAAGGATCTTCTCGACAATGTCGAGCAAATCTGGCTCGGTGGATTCAAGGGTATTTTCTCGCAACATTGCCATCGCCCAGACCTGCTCGCCAAGTTCCAAAAGGCCTTCCAGAAGATCCTCGACAAGCATTTGCCCTCGCGGAGACAGGTCCGTGGCAAGAAGACCAGCAAGACCCCGAAGATTACTCTGGAGCCCCGAATCCTTGACCTCTTTGTTGGCTTGGGAGACCCCTCGGCCCCGGACAGCGAGCTGGAGGAGCCCCTTAACGACCTCCTCTATTTTGTTGTGGATATTCTCCAGTTCCACGGCGAGAGAAACGCGTACGACGAGATTGATTTCGACTCCATGGTCGTTGACACTTTTGACGCCCTGCAGGCGTACCATACTGCAGCCAAGACCTCGGAGCCGGAAGAAGGGGCCCACAGCATCCTCATTCTCGACAAGGCGCTCCATGCCTTCCCGTGGGAATCTCTCCCGTGCATGGAAGGACTCGCCTATTCTCGTGTTCCCTCGATGTCCTGTCTCCGTCGCCTGATCCTAGATCAGAGGACGGACCGAAATGAGGACATCGAGACCCTTGAAGAGGGACAGGAGAGCCACCGACACACAGTGTCTCCTCTTGGAGGAACGTATATCCTTAACCCGGGCTCGGACCTCAAGAACACGTTTGGTACCTTCGAGAAGCCCCTGAAGAGCCTCGGCGCATCCTGGACAAGCATCGTGTCGCGTAAACCGACCGAGGACGAGTTCGAAGGCGCGCTGAAGGGATCAGACATTCTGTTGTATTTCGGCCACGGCAGTGGCGCACAATACATCCGCGGCAAGACGATCAAGAGGCTAGAGAAGTGCAAGGCGGCGGCGCTCCTGATGGGTTGCAGCTCGGCTTCGCTGCAGAACGTTGGCGAGTACGAGTGCCATGGCCCCGTCTGGAACTACATGCTGGCAGGGTGTCCCGCTGTCGTGGGCACTCTGTGGGACGTGACCGACAAGGACATTGATCGGTACGCGGGCCGATTGCTCGAAGAATGGGGCCTCATGGGGAAGGGGACTTTTGTCGACGACGGCAAGGCTGGCCAGGGGCCCGCCAAGGGGAAGGGCAAGGGCCTGTTTGCGGACAACAAGGGAAAGAGCAACAACAAGAAGAAAGAGCTGGAGACACGCTCCGCGGGGAGCGAGGGCGGCGGCGCGTCGCTCGTTGAGGCCGTGGCCAGGGCGAGGGGCGCCTGTCGGTTCAGGTACATTACAGCCGGTGCAGTGTGTGTATATGGCATACCCGTATATATCGGCAAGGACAAGGTCAACGGCGCATGATTAGAGTGTGCATATGGGGGTGGTGGGTGCTTCACCTGGAGAATTTGGGGGGGTTATCGATATGCCTCGGTCAAGTCCCTTGAAAGGGCCAAATGAAAGGGGGGGAGTGGTCAATCATTGTTTTTTTTCGTCGCCATCTTTAGACCGGGACTGGTTTAGCATTGCACGGAAACCCGGAGTTGGACGAACTGCATTTTTGATGGTTCAATAGGGGAGGGGGCGCGAGCATAGATGATACTCTACGGGTAGATGGGGGTTTTAGGGGATTGTGTGTGTGTGATAATGACTGAACAGACGTTATACCATCAGACTTTTCTTTGTGCTTGGGTGACACCCTTCAGCTAACTTCCTGACGGGCCCTGTAGGGCAGATGCGTGCTTGATACCCTTCGTGCAGTCAGTCAGTCCTTCGTGTGTCCACCTACCCACCCATCCAGCGCTCGGGAAGAGGAGGATGCGGCCCCCATCCCACCTTCTCTTTCACATGCTAAGCGTCTCTGGCGCGTGTGTGGGCGAGAAAGCGAGCGAGAGAGTATGCGGCGCGTCCTTGTCCCTGACGTTCGGGTCGACGATCTGCCCTGCTGTCATAAGCTCGCAATATGGCGCCCCGTCCGGTCTTTTGCCTCCCATATTCCAACGACCCAAGCCGTACTCGGGAAAAAGGAGGGGGGTGTGCAGTGAGTGCGATGCGGCGACGGTTTTGCTCGCGCTAGAGCCTCGATGTCCACAAGGTTGCGACCCCATATGGGGGCGAGAGGGATCAAGCAGATTGACGGACGGGGAAAGGAAGGCATTGATGCTCAGTAATGAGGCTTGGCTCGATCGGGACCGTACCCACGGGGGAAGAAAAGGGACTGGAGGGGAAGGCCTAGAACGACGTCCCGTCCGGGTTTCCATCTACACGGATCCGACGTCTTGAGTAGGTCCGATTTCACGTAATGGCATCACCGCCTTCATCTCTCGCCTTGTCGTCTGGTGTTTCCCCTTCGCCGTTGCGACCCTAACTCGGGTTTCTAGTGGAGTTCTCTCGGCTGTCTCTGCGAGACCCCGAGAGAAAGAGAGAGCGCCGAGGCGCGCGGCATCCCGTCCCCGGACGAGGAAGCAAGCAAGCAGCAGCAAGCAAGCACACTTGAGAGGTTGATGCTATTCCTGTTTCCCCCGCCGCCCTAGTCCGATCTAGCGCCGTCCCGTCTGATATCTTTTGCCCTCCATCAAGATCTTGAGCATAGCTCCATCTATATTCGATCTTTTGGCCGAGCTGAACATGTTCAGCTGAGGTGGCGGTGGAGGAGAGAAGGGTATTTTGGTAGAAAACTCTTCCCATCATCATCAGATTTACTCTATTCTTGGCCACGGAACCCGGGGAGTCGAAGGGCCCGAACCTGAGATGCGTATCACCGACCCCGTCCCGAGAGTCAATGTTGACCGTCCATTGGGTTAGGTTCTAGTTTCCCCTACCGCATAGCATAGCGCAGCGCGAAATGGTCCCTCCCCCGACGGGCTGCCCGGCGGACGCGACGCTATTCTCGTTTGCGAACCTACGAACAGCGAAAGCTCCGTTCTGGTGTGGTGACAACCATGGACGGAAGAGTGGATGACGCTGGTGGCCTTGCTACCTCAGCCCCAAGCGCAGGAGAACTTTTGCGTCACTTGGCCCTATTCCTGGGAAGACACGGCTCCCAACGGACTGCTTTGCGCGAAATAAAACAATTTTGCAATTTGCTTATTTGGATGAAGCCGTGACGTGGACCTCAGTCGAAAAAAGAAAGGGTGAACCCAACATGTTCCTGACTCCTCGTCGCCACTGGGTTCCCGAACCAAAGGGCCCCGACAAGTTTGGCCGAATGAATTGCCCAAATCGACCTCACGTCTATCTAATCGCGGACGTCGCCCGTCTCCAAAAGGGGCCCCGATCCCTGTGGTTGGCGGGCCTTGGATGACGGGCCCGAGATGAAGTCGCAGCGGGCCGATACAGCAACGGCGATGCGCGACGGGATCTGGCGAGTCTGGGCGATTCTGCGGCCACTTCTGCCTGGGGGACCAGAGATTCCAGACTGGGACTCCCCAGGGGCGCTCTTTGTTTTGATCGAGGGGGACGGATGCTATATCGAGGTCGGTATGATCCTGTCTGACGAGTGAGCGTTGAGCCTTGCGCGTTTCTGGCGCTCGGAATGATGAGATGAGGCCTTCCGTAGCACCGCGGAGTCGGGGCCCTGGATTCCGGACCGGGACGTCCAGGACAACGACAGCAACAACAACAACAACAACAACAACAACAAGGTGGTCGGGGACAGATAGGAACCTTGCGTCGGGGGGGCAAGGAGCAGCAAAGGGGAAGCGAAGTAGGCGTAGCATGTCTACACCCACATGCAGTAGCAATTGTTTGCACTTGCTAGCAGAAGCGTACTATGTACTGCGTATTGCGTAGAAAGGACGTGCCCCGATAGGTAGTACGAGTACGCAGTAGGCGAGGCAGAAGCAGAGTAGAGCAGAGGTGGAAGCGAGAGAGGCCCAGCACAAGCCTCGCTCGCTATCGCAAAGCAGGAGTTAGCAACAAGCCTCGTGCTCCTTTGATGTTTTGTCGTTTTTTGTTTCCTCATCTCGAGCATTGCGCCTAGCTGCTGTCGACCTAGCTGCCTTCGGATTAAAGTCCGAAACGCGGCGGCTGTCGACGAGGCTGCGGTGCAGAGCAGTGGCCTGGCGTCTATTTTGCGAGCGCTGAAGAGCCAGTCGCGTCTCTCGTTTGACGCCCCGTCCGAAAGCCTCTTGTTCAAGCTTGTCCAAGTCTCTCGTCTGGCAGCAGGCGGTAGGGCGGGCTTCTGTGCCTTGTCATTTTGGTGCGGAGCGAGGCGTCTGTAGGGCCGTGGGTGTGGCGTCCATGTGAAGAGCCAATCGTATCTTTGGACGGGCGGACGGACGTGGGGCTGATGGGCAGTGATTGACGGGGCTTGCGGGAGCACTTCGCAAGTGCTGGCCGGCCCTGAAAGACTGAGAGCCCTGAGCATGACAGGGAAGGGGATGGGGGTTCGAGCGGGGGTGCGCCAAACAAGACCCTGGGCGTGTGCGCAGAGCCTGTTTCCTAGGCTGGCAACGAAACGTCGCGCCTCCGTACAGTTAGGCACGGTGCCGACAGGGAGAAGCAGACATAATTCGTGGGTGCCAAGGGGGTGGAGCTCAACTTCTCTCTCTACCTTAGCGGCCGGGCCACGAGATAGTAAGTGCGCGCTTGAACACTCCAGATTGCACCGAGGAGACGCAGTACTTCGCAGTAGTACTTCGTACTCCAAGGCGCACTTGTCTGCTGCTGGCTGTTGGCCCGTGTGTAGGGCGCCGCCCCGACGAGAGCTCGACATTTTGGCTTCGGGACGAAGACCGTTTGGGACATCGGTAAGGGCTTAGTAAGGCTGGCTAAGGCCTCTTCATCCCTTGTTGTTCAAACTTATTCGCCCCTCTGCGCACGACCGCGCGCCTCTGGCTTTCGACCGCTTCTTCGTGGACCATACCATGACGGGGGACGACGTTGAATTTTGGTGGCGGGGTTCCCTGAGATCCATCATCCCCCGTCATCCCTCCGCAATATCATATCTGCACCCGTCGACGAGAATCTGAAGGACCAGCCTCCTCCTCCTTCTCCTCCTCCAAGTCTTGCCAATCGGCCGCCACTTTTGGTCTCCGGCGCTGAGATCATCCCTTCTTCCAAAGTCAAAGTCATGCAGGGCACGCACTTCCACTACCAGCATCGCTTAGAGATAGTGTACGTCGACCGCAAAAATTCCTGTCCGAGGGACGCGGGGCACGCGAACGCACTGCTTTTGCTTCGGCCATACTTTGACGAGACGCCACTGCCCGTGCCCCGAGAGCAATGGCCAGGCACCCTTAAGATCCTATTCGCTGTCTCCCGCTGTTGTGAAGGCGCAAGGTAAGGGGAAGTGAGGTTCTGTTTTGCTTCCATGCAGCTCCTGGACACGCGCTCGCCCGACGTTTGAGTTTAGCCAGAAGGCCATTTGCCATATTATCTGCCTGCTGCTTGTGACTGACAGCTGCATCGTTCCGCGAAACGTGAGCGTTACGTTACGCCGGGGCAGTTTTTCTCCTCTTTTTTTTTTAAAAAAAACCTCGACGTGAACCTCGCAGACCAAACAGGATGTGGCTTGGGACGAAGCTTCTTCGCATGGCCTATGTCGACACGCGAACATGTGCTGCCTATGTGGCACGCCTGACAGCCCTGTTGTAGTGTGATAGGGTCGCCTATGCCGTGACAGTGTATCCCGATCCCCGTGTTCAGCTTTCGGTGTTACGGGTGTCGGCGCAAAGGACGTGTTTGCGTGTTGAGGCTCACGTGCATTTGATGCACCATCTCGTTCCTGGCAGGTAGGCTGTAGTAGTGGTCCGGAGCGATGCGTAGATGTGGCTTTCGCTTGCGCAACGTGAGCGTATGTAAGCCCGTTGAGGTTGGTGGCGCCGGCCGGTCTCCTCTTTCAAGGCTTGTCCTGTCAAGGCTCAAAATCCTTCATCGGCTGCGCGGAAGCTCGGCTGAGCTGCGGCCCTTTCGAGGGTTCAGGGTTCATCACCAGTGGCTGAGGGTCCACCGTCTAGGCGTCAGTGAGGATGGCTGGCCGTTTGAAGGTATCGTGGATAAGGCACGACAAGGGTGTCATGATTGGCTTTTTTGAGGGGGCCAGAGGAGAGGCGGCGGAAATCTTCAGGCCGGGGTGGTAGAGGGACACGACGTTGGAGGTACATCGCTCGACCATGCGTGATCACGCATACTGCAGCATTCCTGGCTGATGAGCAAGACTTGAGCGACGGCGCGCATGCTGCATGACCCGTGATGCACCCAAGCACCGACAAGGAGCAGGGCACCCGGGGAGGTACAGAGACTGGGGCGCGGGGGAGGTAGGTACGTGAATAGACGAGACTTGCGAGAAAAGCTCCGAGATACATGACTGATCTGTTTGATGAAATCAGCAATGTCACCTAGAAAGAGGGGGTGTGGACAGATGGAACACAAGCGGACGGAACAGACTGGCGGTGTCGACAAATTGAGGCCCTGGGTGAGCTGGCCATGCGTGCCAATCCTCGATTAGAGACGCGTTACTTCTCGACCTTAGCGCAGCTTGCATGGGCTGGCAGCTTAGGCCAGGTAAGGCGAGGTGGTAGCGGCTGTGGATGCGAGGTCGAAGAGAGTTTGTCGCCATCAGCCTTCCGGGATGACGGACGGTGGTGACAGGTGAGCAAGCATAGGGCTTGCTCGAGCCAGAGGCCAGAGTCCATAGTCCCAGAGAGGACCGCCAGATGGTGCGGGAAATCTCGCGGGAGCGTTGCCGCCGTTGTCCCCGTTGTCCTCGCCAGGCCGCATGTCATCAATCTCGGGCGAATTGCGGTATCCAAAACTGCGATAGGAGCCACGGGCCCATTGGATGTGATACCTTAGCAGCACGGAGTAAGAGCGTGATCAGGACATGAGGCGCCGCCATCGAAGACGTCGTGCCGCTTGGCGCGATCGATTCTCTTCGTCCCAACTGCTGCTGCATCCAGGCCGCTGGAGAATGGCCGAGCCTCCGGAGGTCTAAGCAGCCTGGCGCAGACGGCGCAAGAGACAGGCCGCATCAGCAACTCGTCATCGCCAGGAAGGGGGAAAAACAGAATTGTCGACGTCGCCAGGGGTGAAGGGGGAGGGATGGAAGGCTTAACAGGCTTGCGTTAAGACGGTCTCAAGCATGGAGGGTGGGTATGAAACCGGAGAGTTCCTAGGGTGCACCCCAGCGGTTTTTGCCTCCTCCAAGACCTGCGTAGATGAGAAATGTGTCGATCCTGAGCGTTGTCAACGGTGTCAATAGGCATGATTGGGCTTCAGCTTTCATCTGAAGTCGGTCTTTTTTCTCGAAGGGTGTTAAGAGTCGAGTTAAGAATAGCCCAGCGTGTCAACGGCGGTACCCACCCCTTATTCTGATTGACAGTTGATGGTCCTGATGCAGTGTCAAGTCGTCAAAACACAACAAAACAGCAAGGCGGCGTCCTGACGGTCCTGGGGTGTCCAAGGCGGCGGACATCATGCGAAGAGAGGTGGCGGGCCAGCAAGGGAAGGCATGATGAAACTTTTCAAACGTCCATGTAAGAGAGACGCCGATGCCATTCCTAAGGTGGTAGGCGCCTTAGGTAAGGAAGATCTGTTGTGACGTTGGGTAGGGCAGGTTCACCCACATCCACAGCGCCTGCGGTGGCCTGCGGTGGCCTGCGTTTTTTTTTGGGGGGGGTGGTTGGGCAAGGACAGTGGGGGCTTGTTTACCCGTCCGGATGCAACTGCCTCGCACTACAGGTGCAGTGTAGTGTAGGCCGACAGCTGAGTTCACGGCGGATGGAACAACAGCGAACTCCAGGACACCAAGGTGGATCTGAGCCAGGACGAGGGAGACACTTGCAAGACATGGCGAAAGTTGCCCGTCAAGAGGTAAAGACCAAATTGCCTAGGTAATTAAAGTCGGCCTGCTGGCCTGTCGGGTGCCCCTATCACACCGAGGCAGTAGCAGCAGCATCAGAAAAGCCCCTGCCTGTCTTTGTCTGCTTTGTAATCTAGGGAGTCCAAAAAGCATGCAGTGAGTTTACTAGGTGCTTTGCAGTAATATGTATGGTTGGGTTCATGGCCCAATTGCCAATGGCCATCCCGTCTCAACCGAGGTAAATGCCCTTATATGTGTGCCACCTATCGTGTTGAAAATTCTGTCGAATAACACCAGATATTTGGCCGACATAGGGCGAACCAATACCGTATACGAGTCGGGATATCCGCGTACATAGTAGAAACCACGGCATGGATAACGGCTTAACAAGTATTAGTGAGTTAATACTGCGTACGTCAGTACCAAGGCCGGCCAAGGCCGGTTAAGAGAACAGACATGTCCAAACAAACCCAATTGGTGGGCACAGACACACAGACGCGGACAAGTCGGCCTTCCATCATTTCCCCAATCTCTGTGCCTGTGCCTCGCCTTACCACGAGCTGGCTTGGCCCCTTAGGGTTGGTTCCTGAGGGTTTGGACGGGAAGGACTGGGTGACAGACGGGACACCTCGGTGTCATTGTCAACTGGTGGCTGGCCGGTGGAGAGTCCCACTGAGCGTGGCACCGTGAGACGCTGGAGCTCAGTGTCCTGGTGCAGTGTCCCCAACTCCCAAGGGCCCCAACCTAGGGCCCCAAGGGCTGCCCCACTGGATGTCGGCGTCAGGGTCAGGGCACGGAGAACTTCGTTGTTGATGATCACTCATTGATCGTGTGGCTCGTGGATCCCAGACCATCCCGGCTCCTTGACTGCGTAGTAATGATTCTCAGGTGTCCCTGTAGGTGAGGAACGTTACCTCGCCCAGTCCAGAGCGGAGACCGAGAAATCTGCCAAAGAGCTCTGTGCGAGCTGTCTCGCAGGCACGAGCCAAGTTTTGTCCCAGTCTGGTGCGGTTGTGCTGTGGTTCTGCGGCTCTCGCCGAGTTGTCTTGAGCCTCCACTCCACCCTTGGCTGAACTGGACTCAAGTCCACATGCCTCGATTGCTTCTACACAAGGTAGTAGACGTTGGAGTCACTGCAGAGACAGAATCGGTGTACATGCAATACACCACTTCATCACAGAGAGGTTCTTCGTGTTGGGAGTATTGTCTTCAGGTAGCTTTGGCTATCAATCCAAAGCTAAACTCAACCGCAAGGCCTTTTGTTTTTTGCAGGCTAAAATGCTTTACAGTGTTTCCTGGGGCACTTCAAGCTCAGGAGCTTCGTCCTATGGAGAACAGAACACTGAAGACACACACTAGTGCAGTCCCCACCTGTCGTCCCCAATTAGACCTGTTAGGTAAGCAAACGTAATCCCCAAGTCGCAAACCTTAGCTCGCGTCCTCCGCACTGCACATCGCCGCTGTCGCGCAGGTTGCAGCCCTCCACACCAAACGCATCCTATCATCGCTCAGACATATCGCGATCTGCCATCTCCGTACCCCTCCGTCTCCTGGCCCTCTTCCTTCAACTCGTGAACCCCGAATTTCGACCGTTCGAGACAGAGCGCCACCCTGCACCCCTCGTTCCCCGTGGCCCCCGTGGCCGCCACCGCCCCCAACCCCGTTAGGTAGTTCATTGACCCTTCCTACACCCTACTTATCCGAGGGTCAAGGAGTTAAGCTACCTGACCCCTGGTCCGGCCAGATGACGTCCTCTACACTACACCACACCGGGCCTCTCGACCTGTGAGAGATCGCCCTGTGTTCCCACTTCCCAGCAACTCGACTCGATACTGCTGTCATAATGGTGGTCGACGGAAAAAAGCCAAGCAATCAAGGCACGGATACGTTTCCAGGTTCCAAAGTGCCATTTTCACCTTAGTTCCACAGTCCAGCTTCGGTCAAATAAAGCGCCCAGCCTACACGTACGGCCCGTCTGGCTGGCGCCGCTGAAACCCGAACTAGCGACCTCGACAAACTTCGCTTCTCTGCCAAAAGCTTGCCCGTCTTCGAATGCTCTCTGCGTAGTCTACATCGGACACGCACAGCAAGGGTCGCAGTCGGGGCGCTATCCCGTACAGATCTGGTCGTCCTCGACGTGCTCGAGAACCCACCACACAGAACAACATATCTGCAGCAAAGAAGGCACTGGGGCTGTAGGGTGGTCTGGGCTAGCCCGGGCAAACACGGATCCTGCCCAAACCGATGCAAACCTGCAGCCCTCCATTCCTGGCCATGCCCCGGGGTCCCTGGACGCTGCCGCCCGCCCCATTGCGACCGTTCCCAATGGAACTTGCCGTCGAGTGGACATGGCAGGTTGATGGGCGCTCTTCTGGCACCTCGCCGAAGGATGTGGTGCCGCGATGAAGACGGTCGCTGGTTGAGTGAGAGGCTGCCAGCGCATCTTGAAGGTCCCAAACATAAGTGGTAGTGAGCTAGGAAGGATCAACTGAACTCTGCCCAACCAGCTTGCTTCATCCCACTTGAGCCGCGCCGTTCCGTACACGCACATGGCCGACTGATCACCTGTGAGGGCCCTGAGAGGGTGGAAGGTGGCGGCATTGGTCTCGATAGACGATAATAGCACGGCGAGTGCCTTTCCGCAGCAGCACTCGAGATGGGCGCTCTGGCTGGCCTGATATCACAGCTTCAAGACTCAAAACAACTACAACGGCACCATGGTTGGCGAACTCTCCGAATAGCGACGGCATCGCGGAGAGTGCGACTGCGCTGGAGCTCTGGAAGCTATTTTCTATTTTCTCTCGTCGACGTAGGACGACGTTGATGCTGGTGCTGGTGCTGGTGCTGATGCTGCTGGCGGCCGACAACAGCATCACGATCTATACGCTATCTGCACCTCACACACAGATACACCGCGCCACACCGCACCTCAGCTCGCCGCACGGCCGGGCTCCTGTTGACGGGCCCCGTTATCCTTGCCCCTATAGCTGAGGCTCGAGAGGATTATCAACGGCGCGTCAGGAATACCCTATCCCATCCGCATGGCATCTCATCTGGGCACGGCGCATATACCCACTCGCACCGGGAGAGTCTCGGAAGTTGCCTCTAGTTGAGGTCCCACTAAACTTCCGGCCCTCCCACTTCCTTCCCCGATTCATCCCTGATTAGGCGCGTCCTCCAGGGCCCTTGGCCTCCACGCCTCCACCTCGTGCGGCCCCCGGCTCACCCACCCACTTTCGCATATCCACATCTGTTCGCACTGCCATCGCGATGTGGGTCTTGGGCCGGGACGCCTGGAGAACATCTCTCGGTGTGTGAAGGGGGTTGTCTTAGATGGAGTGCGCACACAGGTCTCCCTGGGAAACTCTCATGGACACGCCCAGCAGCGACAGGCCAGGCATGAAGGGAGAAAAAAAAAAGTTCATCCACCAGGGACAGCAATTGTCTTGTTGATGAGCGCACGTTCAAGCGCCACTGTACAGGTACGCAGACCGCAGGCCGTGGATGCCACGAGTTTGGCGTCGACATACATACATACAAGCACAAGTTACAACCACGCACACACATAAGTTGTGCGCTGGCTGGCTGCAACGCACACCCGCCAGGCTGCAGGTCCCTTGTTATCGGACATCTGGATGTTGCGCTCAGGTCGTCCGTAGAGAGCCCATCTGGGATGTCCACTTCTGCTTTCTGCTTTCCACTTCCTGCTTTGTGCGTTGCGTGGTACCTCGGCGGGTGTGTAGGTGTGTGTACCTGGCGCGCGGTTGAGAAGCTGAAGCTGGGTTATGCCTTTCTTGTTGCTCTGCTGCCAAGGTCCCTTCAACGACATGGAGAGAAGAACATGTCGACGAACGACCCTTTCAGTCTGTCCTGGATGACCTTGGCCGGGCACCTCCGCCCCTGGTGATACACTGGCCGAGCTTACTTGCACGTCTCTGTGCCCGTAGTGTAGACAGATACAAGTAATACGGGTGCAGGGACAAGGTAGGATGTCAATTTTGTGGTCTTGGACTTGGACCTGGCCTGGCACTCGAGGCTTCTGCTTCCTCAACCGCCTACCTCGATTTAGATTGGTACAAGTTGTCGATGTTGCCCGCGGTGGCTGTCTCTCCTTTCTGTCCCCAGTCCCCCAGTCCTCTCTCAGTCCTCTCCATTTTATCCTTATAAAACCCCACGCCCCTCTCTCCTGCTTCTGCGCCTTCAAAAAAGCTTGGCGGATCTTCGATGCAGCAGCTGCAAGTTGTCCTGGACGTCACAATTCTAGGCCATTGTTTGTCGCTACCGCTAGCTCCCTCTTCAACCCGTCCCAACCCAGTATAGATTCTCGACCTGAAAAGGAAGAGGGTCTCACGCCGCCAGAAAGCTACAGAAACACTAGCTCGCCCTCCACTTGCACCTTCTCATTCACACTTCATCATCGGCCGCCCGAGGTACCCTGGACGAGGGGCTCATTGATCCATTGAGCCGTCCAGCAAGCCAGCAAGCTGCCGCTACCCCTCGAGCACGACGACCACGAGCCCGTCATATCCACTCACCCCGCGGTGAGACCTGTCAGCTGTAGCTGTGTGCGTCCAGGTACGTAGCACATATAAGGTTCCTGAGCATCCGTCTCCAGTCGCAGAGAGATCGAGACTTTGGACCTAGACCTCGGACACCTCCACACCGAGAGAGAAAGAGAGAGAGAGAGAGAGCTCCACTAATAAGCCGGGCCTAGCAGAGAGACAGCGCAGAGCCAGAACACTACCGACTTACCTCTACCTCTCTATCTCTACCTCACTCAGAGACAGAGACAGAGACACCGCCAGCGTCAGCATCCACGCCAGCGCCAGCACACACCAGCCTCCAACCTCGCTGCTTCGAAGCAGGAACAAGGTAGCCCGTCAGTGGAGAGACGGCCCCAGGCTTGTCTGTGACGAACAAGAGGTACCCGCAGCGCAGCAGACCCTAACGCGCCCCCCGGCGGCGTTCCAGCATCGCACAGCACATCACAGCACGCCTACTTGTAGCTAGCAGCGAAGCACCCCACAATTTGACCGCCGAAAACGCCTGCAACTGGGCCTTCCTGCTGCACCTGCACCTGCTGCACTCTGCTGCTACTGCTGCTACTGCTGCTGCTGCTACTCCTGCACTGCACCAGGACCAGAAGAACCAGCTCCTTTCTCCTCCACTCACCACACGGCACAAGGCCCCTCGTGCAATCAGAAGCGGGCTATTACCACACGCCCCCCCCTCTCGAGACCCCCTCCCCCTCCCCGGCCGGCCATCGTGGGTGCTCCCCCGACCCCAGTTTTACTCCAAGCCGGCGACGTTCCCTATCTCCTCTCAAATCGCAAATCTGCTCCGCTGGTTTGGTTTGGTTCGGTTTGGTTTGCGTTCTGGGTCTGGTCTCGCTCCTCTTTCTCTCTTTTGAGCGCCGAGTCAGAATTTCTTTTCCCCGACAAAATCTCGACGCCTCCTCCCTCCTCTTCCCCGCCCTCAGAGCCCAGAGCCTAGAGCCTAGAGGAGAGCGCGGCTTTGTTTCCCACCCATTCACACAATTCCAAATCCCTCCACTTCCAACCAACAACTCAACCGCAGCTTTTTCGGAAAATAAAGAAGACACGGCCACGCGACTGCATTGCTCCGCGGCCAAGACGAGTCTCGCCGCCGTATCATGGTCCTGCTTGCGACCGCTGTAACCCCCACTGCCCACACTTACACCGCGCCCGCGGCCAGAAGGCATAACAGGGACAGGGACGAACGCCGTTCTTCAGTGCCGGTGCGTGCGGGCAGTCAGCGACAGCTCGTTCGGGTCCGTCTTCTCCCACTCTCGCCTCTTCGTTGATTCTTCCCTTGTTCCGCAGATGACAAAGGACAATGTCATCTAGTTTACAGCAGCTCCAAAGTCAACAATTCAGAGCTGTCAGTCTCGACTACTCGCAGCACGGTCTGGACTCGCCCGGCGCCCATTCGCATATAACCACTTCCTCGGCATCCCACCAGCCCTTTTCCTCAGGAACCCCAAATGACGGCATGCGGTCCAACAGCGCCTCCCAGAGTCTCGTCGATGCCTCCCACTTTGCCGAGGACTTTTCATTCCCCCCTCACGATCTCCACGACCAAAATCCAATGATTTACCTCGGAAACCCAGATCATGCAGCCGACATGTTCCCGACCTCCCACCGCCACTCAGTGTCCTCCATCGGCGGCCGCCATAACTCAATAACCGTCATGCCCGTCCCCTACGGACGCGCCATGGACCAGCGACGGCACAGCATCATTACCTCGGAAGACGGCAGCCAAGACAGCGGCCGTGCGGAACCGAACCCTCTGGAGGACGCCGGCGCCGATGAATTCGGCCTGCCCACCCAGACTGGCAACGGAAATGACCTGTCCGGCAAGTCAAAGGACGACAAGACGGATCAGGCGCCTGCGTGGAGCGAGCTGAAGACGAAGGCCGGAAAGGAGAGAAAACGACTCCCATTGGCGTGTATCGCCTGCCGTCGCAAAAAGATCCGATGTTCGGGAGAGAAGCCCGCATGCAAGCACTGCTTGCGATCTCGGATTCCCTGCGTGTATAAGGTGACGACGAGGAAAGCAGCGCCGCGCACCGACTACATGGCCATGCTGGACAAGCGCCTCAAACGCATGGAGGAGCGTATCATCAAGATCGTCCCCAAGAGCGAACAAGACTCGAACGCGGCGTCTCTGACCCGTGCAGTCGTCAAGCCAGCGATCCCAGGCACAACCCCCGCAGCCAAGGCCAACTCCAAGAAGCGAGGTGCTGATGAGGCCTTCGGCCAGGACCTCGACCAATGGGCGAAGGCACCTGCGAAGACGAGAATCGACACCCCGAATAAGCCAACCTCGCTGCAAGCCCAAGAGGCCGAGGAGAACAAGCTGTTCCTGGAAGGCCTCGACTCGCTTCCCTCCAAGGAGATTCAGGAGCATCTGGCCGAGGTCTTCTTCGAAAACATCTACGGTCAAGCATATCATCTGCTCCACAAGCCGAGCTACATGAGGAAGCTCAGGTATGTCACGAGCGCATTTTCTACTGATCCTTGCTAAGTAATGTTGCAGAGCCGGCACGCTGCCTCCAGTTCTCGTCCTATCCGTCTGCGCCATTGCGGCCCGCTTCTCTAGCCACCCGAAACTCAACAGCTCGTCGCCGAATTTCCTACGCGGCGAAGAGTGGGCTTCACACGCCAGAGACATTTGCACCAGGCGCTACGAGTGGCCCAACATCACAATACTCACATGTCTTCTGATCCTTGGCCTGCATGAGTTTGGCACCTGTCACGGCGGGCGGAGCTGGGCTTTGGGCGGACAAGCGATTCGCATGGCTTTCGCTCTGCAACTCCACAGGGACCTGGATCATGACCCCCTGAACCGAAATGGATCGCCACAGCTAAGCTTTATCGATCGGGAGATTCGACGGAGAACGATGTGGGCCTGCTTTCTCATGGACCGTTTCAACTCCTCTGGAACAGAGCGACCGACGTTCGTGAGGCAGGAGACGATCGAGATACCGTTACCGATCAAGGAGAAATACTTCCAGCTCGACATGCCGGCCCCGACCGAGACCTTGAGAGGCAAAGTTCCTCACCCGGTTTCCGAAGAGGACGGCCAACTTGCCGATGCGAAGGAGAACATGGGAGTTGCTGCCCACATGATCAAGACGATCGCTATCTGGGGCAAGATTATCACGTATCTGAACCAGGGAGGAAAGGAGCTCGACCCCCATCCCATCTGGAGTCCCGAATCCCAGTACACCACTCTAATCAAAGAGGCGGAAGATATTCTGGAGAATTTGCCAGAGTCCCTCAATTACTCCTCGGAGAATCTTCAGCTGCATGACACGGAGAAGATGGCGAACCAGTTCCTCTTCCTCCACATCGCGATGCAGCAGAACATCCTTTTCCTGAATCGGGTGGCAGTCGCGTCGCCAAACACGCCCGTGGCTCAGGATATTCCTCGGGACTTCATCACCAAGGCTGGGGATAACACATTTGCGGCTGCGAACCGCATCTCGGAGGTGCTCAAGGACGCTGAGTCCTACATGGTCACAGCTCCTTTTGTTGGCTATTGCGCGTTCTCATCTGGCACCATTCATATTCTTGGCATCTTCTCCGGCAATCCGACCATCGAGGCCGCATCTAAGAGAAACTTGGCAACCAATGTCAAGTTTCTCTCCAAGATGAAGAGATACTGGGGTATGTTCCACTTCATGTCGGAAAATCTCCGCGAGCAATACCGGACCTGCGCAGATGCTGCCAGGCAAGGTTCTCAACCCAAGGAGACATCAACGGCTTCTCCCATTTTCCAGTACGGTGACTGGTTCGACCGGTACCCCCACGGCGTGTCACAATCTGACTTCACCGATCCGGCGACACACAAGAAGAAGGAGAAGGGCGATGATGCAGTTCTGGAACAGAAGCCTGAGCTGCACACCGTTGAAGAGTTTTTCACGACTTTGTCTCCGCCGCGCAGCACAGAAGGCAGGGAGACATCGAGGCCAAATCCTCTGAAGCGCAAGTCTTTCGCTGGGAAGAAACTGGGGACATCGGGCTTGAGGTCTGATGGAAGCCAGGGTGATCCACTCTCACATGAGAACATCGCCGCATCGGCGCAAGAGCAATTGAGTGCCCGCATGCAACAACAAAGGAGCATGTCGAACTCACTCGGCGGCCAGACTAGCGGCCCTGCCGGCTTCAATCCCCTAACAGTGGCCCATACCCAAGGCCCATCCTATCACGCTCTATCTCCAATCAGCCCCATCGCCGTCAACCAGTTCGGGCACCATCACCCGACACCGACATCTTTTTACCCCCCTGATCTGCTGAGCATGTCGTTGAATCAGCAGAACGGCATTCTCCAGCCTCTCGATCGCCAGCTGGTCTTTGGCGCGTACTCGATGGAGCCAGGCAACATGAACCATTTCGATGGCATCGACTGGGACGGCATGCCCAACAGTGCCCACAGCGCGTCGGGGTCGCACCGGGAAGGATCTCGCTCGCGGGCCCACCGTGGCGGCCATGTCAACGGTATGAGCGGCGGTCCAGGCCACGGACACGGAGACGGCATGGGCTTTAGCGGCCAGGAGGCGTCGTCAGCGTGGTTCATGCCGTTCAATATGGAGCCACCTGAGATCGGGCAGGACATGGGCATGAACATCGACGGATTTGGCAACATGTTCGCCAATGGCTTGCACCATGGCGCCCGATGAGTTCTGTGACGAGTACGAGATGTTTGGCTGTATCGGCGCACTATAGGTGGATGCATTGAGGCGCCGACTATCCATGCCGGTCAGACCTGGCGTGGTTATACCGCTCCGGTTGGAAAATCCTGGGCCGCCGGCCGTGCCTCTGGGCTCTGTATTAACTGTACATGTCTTCTGTTTTCCTTGTTTGTTCTCTCTAATGACGAAATGATCGGACGGACGGAAAAGGTGGACCAGGACCGGAAATCATTGGGAGGGGAAATATCAATACTGGAGTACCGCAGCGATTCCGATATACTTGTGAGATACCACCCACGATAATGCAGTATGAAGACATGTTTACTAGTTTTTTTCTTCCTCCTGCTCCGATGTACCCGTCCTTAGATTAAACGGGGAATCTGTACATGGTATCGTAGTGTCTAAAAAAGAAACTATTTTTCTATCCCCAGTCCCCAAGAAGTATTTACGCATAGACAAAAAAGACATTGACAAGTTTTCGTCACCAGCTGCTACCCGCTACTCTTCCGCAACACCCTCGGCCTTCTTCTTCCCCCTCGACCTCTTGCGCTTCTTGCTCTTGCCCTCGAGCTTGGCGCCGCCGTCCTCAGCGTTCTCTTCCTGGGCCTCCTCGGCAGACTTCTTGCTCTTCTTCTCCGTGAAGTCGGCGTCCTCGAAGCCGAACGTCGGGCCCGTGCGCTCAAAATCGTGGCCGAAGTGCTCGCGGCGCCACTGGCGGAGGCGGGCCTTCTTGCCGAGGCGCTTCTTGTCCTTGCGCTTCTTCTCCTCGTCGCGGAAGGTGGCGAGCTTCTTGAGGCCGGCGAACTGGTTCAGCGCGGCATCCGAGGGGGCGAGGAGGATGTCACGGGCCGTCATGCCAAAGGACTGCGGCGACGTCTCGCGGTAGCGGAAGCCGAACATCTCAGGCGTCTTGGAGGAGGATGCGACGGGCAGGTCGAGGTCCATCTTCGCGTCGACGAGGGCCTCAAGCTTGGCGCGCTCCGCCTTGGCGGCTTTCTTGGAGGCCAGGCGCTCCTTCTTGATGTCCTTTGAGGTTTTGCGTTTCTTAGAGGGGCGGCCGTCCTCATCCTCCTCGTCTTCTTGTTGCGCAGCCTCGTCGTCTGTGAGTGTGATTTGCGGGTGCTCATCGTCGTCCTTGAAGTCGGGCACGATGTCCTTGATGTCGATATCGTCATCCCACGTGGGCTTCTTTGGCCTCTTGCGCTTCTTCTTCTTGTCGCCGTCCGCGTCCTCCCCATCCTCGTCCGAGTCGGAGCCGCCCTCAACCTCAGCGTAGTAGTCCTCGCCGAACCGGCTCTTCATCGCCTCCTCCCACTTGTCGTCGTCCCACGCGTCATTGAGGAAGCGTAGCCACTCGTCGTCCGTGAGCTCCTTGCCACTCAGGCCCGCGGCTTGCTTGATCTTCTTGAGCTTCTCCTCGGCCTCCTCAAGCTTGAGCTTACGCAGGCGCGCCTTTTCCTCCTTGCGCTGCTGCTTCTCGGCCTCCTTACGCTCCTTCTCGAGCTCACGCTGCTTCTTGCGGGTGCTGACAGCCTCTTTGCGGACTGAGCGCGAGTTAACGATCTCACGCGAGTACGACTTGAGCGCCTGGTTGGATTTTTCAGGATCCTCAAAGCGCAGGTTGTACGCCTCCTCAAACTTGTCGGCGAGTTCGCCGTCGTCGCCCTCGCCGTCGTCTGACTCGAAGGCCTTCCAGTTGTGCTCACCGCCCTCGGTCCAGGCACGCGCGGCCATGAAGTTGGAGAGGAAGAGCTCTGGGTCCTTCTCGGCGTTGGCGACGTCCGTCTCGGTGATGTCCTTCTTCGCCGCAACCTTGCCAGCGCGAGAGGGGTGGACGCCGTCGGCGCCCACATCCTGCGGCACCTCCTGGCCGGGTTTCCGCTTGACGAAGTCGCCGTCCTCGCCGTCTGAGGAGTCGTCGGCCGCCTTGTTAATCTCTGATATGATGGACTTCTTGAGGGCTTCCTGCTCCTGCACGTAGGTCTGCGGGGGCGCGTCGTCCTCGTCATCTGACGCGTCGACGCCACCAGCCAGAATCTTTTCGCGGTGGTAGTCTTTGAGGAACAGCGGCTTTTCCTTCTTCTTAGAGGGGGTGGGCTCGGAAGTGTTGGGCGTGTCCTTGAAGAAGGAAAAGTTCTTGTCGTGCATGCGCGGGTCCTTGTTCTTGATGGCGCTCAGCGTAGCCGAGATCTGCGCGTCAAGGTCCTCTGTCGCCAGGAAGCCATCCTCATCTTCGGTCTCGTCGGAGGACGAGGAGTCGTCGTTATCGTCGTCGTCTCTGCCCTTACCGGTCTTCTTGAACTTTTCCTCCACTATGAAGTTAGTTAGAATTTTGACTTTGAAGGTGCAATTGGCGGCTTACGTCTGTGCATTTCCTCCCGCTTTTTGTTGTGCTCGAACCGCCTTGCATACTCCTCGTTGACCTTCAACTGAGGCGTCGCGATGTCTGCCCCTCCATCTTCGTCATCTGAATCGCTGTCGTCGAGAAGATTAACCTTCTTCGGCACCGTTTCTTTGGTCGACACGGGCGCCATCTTGTCGATTGTCCAACTCAAGGCCGACCGTATGGGCGAGGAATCCAATGAATTGGCAGGAGCTTGGGGAGAAATATTGCAAAGGCCTTGGGAACGCTCCCCGAAACTCTGAGGCTTAGGGTGGTCAAGCAACTTTTTTTTTTCTGCCGCCCAGCAAGCTGCTGCTGCACTGCGACCCTGCCCACCCTGCCTACTGAGGTGAAATTTTTGGCGGGGCTCGGAAGCGGGCCCGGCTTATCGATTCTCCGCTGCTCCTCTGATTATTGGAGCTCCGAGCAAGAGCATTGGCCAACCTCCGTCGCTGCCTTCTCGGGGGCGCTTCGTCATTGTTGCGCCTCACCACCCTCGTTGTTTCAGTGGCCGAGCTGTGGTCCTACGTATCACTCACGAATTACCAACCCATCGCGAAGGCAGCAACCCATCCTTAAATCGCTGTCTGACCCATCCGAACCGATTTTCGATTTCGCTCTCCACACCTCTACAGCCCCCGGCAAACGCAGTCGTTATCGACATCACCACCGACAGACTAAAGATGGACGGATCCGGCGGTGCCCCGAAGCCGAGCAGCAGCGTCAAGCTGGTCCTGCTCGGTGAAGCTGCGGTTGGAAAGGTACGCCCACCACCGGCTGCACTTCGCCATCAAAATGAGACGTTCTAACATGCATCGTAGTCGTCGCTTGTCCTGCGCTTCGTCAACAACGATTTCCAAGAGAACAAGGAGCCAACTATCGGAGGTACGAAAAGTTGCCGCCTCACAGACGCCGTCCGAGAACCTGTATAGCTGACCTGGACCCCCTCTCTCCGCAGCCGCCTTCCTGACACAAAAGTGCAACCTGCCGACCAGGACGATCAAGTTTGAGATCTGGGATACCGCCGGCCAGGAGAGGTTCGCCTCGCTAGCGCCCATGTACTACCGCAATGCCCAAGCCGCCCTCGTCGTCTACGACCTCACGAAGCCCACGTCACTCATCAAAGCTAAGCACTGGGTGGCGGAACTCCAGAGACAAGCGTCGCCCGGCATCGTCATCGCCCTTGTCGGTAACAAGCTCGATCTCACGAACGACGGCGAGGCCGGATCCGCCGGTGGCGACGGCGAGGAGGCCGATGGAGAGGACTCTGGCGACGCCCGCAAGGTCTCGACGGAGGAGGCCAAGACGTACGCCGAGGAGGAGAGCCTACTGTTCTTGGAGACGAGTGCAAAGACTGGCCACAACGTCACGGAGGTCTTCACGGCGATCGCCAACGCCATCCCGGAGACTTCGCTGAAGAGCGCGCGGGGCGCGGGGGCGTCGCACGCCGTCAGCCGGGGCGGAGAGGAGCAGCGGGTCAACCTCACGGGCCCGAGAGACGGCGCTGCGAAGGAGGGATGCGCTTGCTGATTGTGGACTTTTGTGTGTGTGACAAGGGAGGGCTCCGGCGAAGAAGGGGAATTTTTACTACTTTGGAGTCTCTAGTTTTTATGCGCTGCATTTCTGCTATAGGGTTCATTTTTATGGGAAGCGTCCATCCGGCAGCAACTGGGAAGGCTCGTCATGGGGCTGGGCAGATAATGTTCACATTCCTAGGAAGTACACTGTCGCACACCCAGTCCCCATGCGTGTCTTCCGTCGTGTAACATGGTGGTTTTTGGACTGGCCGGGAACGCAGAAGACATCGGGATGGGTTCGCGGGTCAGTTTGGAACTGATGCAGTTGCCAGTGCATTATGTAGACGGAAATCTCATACACCCAAAGACAGTTTACTAGCTTTTGGTCACCGAACGCTCGTGGCGGTGATTCGACGTCTTTGCGCCTTGTGAGACTCGTTCAGTTACGTCGCCAAGGTGAGCGAGTAAGGCTATTCAACGGACAGGCCGGTAGCCGGTGGCCGGTCGGCGCTGATGAAGCAAGCACTGTAAAACCAGCAGGTCGGGTGGTGAGTGGCGGCTCACGATTGGCCAGTCACCGCCCACGCGTCCCACCTTTTTTCTGTCCTTCCCGCGCTCTTGTCCACCTCAAACTCCTCGGCACCACAGAATCTTTTATTGCAACCCGCTTCTGCGCAAACAACCGCCGTCACAACACGCCTGCCGCCATGACAGTGTCCCACGCGACACGCTGAACTCCCTTTTCTTTTTAATGATACCTGGCTGGCGCCGACCGGACAGCAGCCACTTTCCACTGTACTTTCCCATCTCTCTCTACCCATGTATCTTTCTTCTTGATCTTCCTTCTCCATCGACGACGGCATGGCTTCGTCAATCACCGCGGCTCAGGCTGAGCTCATCAGGTAGGTCAACGCAGAGTCTGCGCCGGTTCTATCTTTCTGACGACGTTGATTTTCCAGCTCCCTTGCGCCGGACGACATTCCCATCAAGCTGCGATGCGCCATCTGCAGCAAGTTGGCTGTCAACGCCTTCCGCCTTCCCTGCTGTGAGCAAGCCATCTGCGAGACATGTCAGTACCGCGCCCTTCTTCCATCACATCTACACTCCGGTTACTAACTTTTATTCAGGCCAGTCCTCTCTGCCATCGTCTTGCCCGGTTTGCGAGCATTCTCCGGTATCTGCCGACGACTGCACGCCGCATAAATCTCTGCGGACAACGATCAAGGTCTTTCTTCGCACTCAAGAAAAGAAGCGCGAGGAGGCGCGGTCGAAGGAAAAAGAGTCTGCGCCGCCAACCCCCGTCGACGCAAAACCGAACGCGCAGCCGGCCGCTGCACCCTCCGAGTCGTCAGCTGCGGAGGCACCCTCGCACAATGATGCTCCATCAACTGTGGACGAGAAGCCCGATGTGGAAGCCGCACCAGCTTCGAACACGGAAGCGAACGTCAAGGATCCCGATGCGGCTCCTGCTCAAATCCAAGACGTTCGTACTGTGCATACGACGCCGCAGAACCTTCGCTCACAAGTTGACCAGGATGCGCCGACCCACGACGACGAACCTGACGTCTCTAGGGGAGATGACGATGATAACGAAACTGTCATAATCACCGGCGATGAGGACGCGGCGACCAGGCGAACCGTACAGCAGGATGATGACAACGCCGAGAACGACGACGCTCAAGGCGACGATGCGAGCACGAATCCGAACATGAGCTTCAATTCGCTGAACGGAGGCTTCTCTAACATGAACTTCAACGGATCTGGTGACTTCAACCAAATGCAGATGATGATGGCCATGCAAAACGGCATGGGACCCAACTCCTTTGGCAACTTTCCAATGATGGGTACGTTCACTTTTTGACGTCTTGGGACTGGCAGCAACTAACACCCAAACCAGGTATGCCAGGAATGGGTATGGACCCAATGGCGATGCAGAACATGTACATGAACGGCGGCTATGGTGCTCAAGGCATTAGCATGGGAGGCTTCGGCGGTGGTTTCGGCTCAGGCTCCAATAACTGGAACGGGCAACAATCATGGAATTTCGGCCAAGATAATTTCAATTCTGCTAATGCTGCTGGCATGGGAACTGGTGACTTTGGCAACTATAACTCAGCATTCCAGTCAGGGTACAATCAAGGTAATTACGGTCACCAATTCAATGATTACCGTCGCAACAACTACGGCAACCGTGGGCGTGGGCGAGGACGCGGCTTTTACCGCGGTGGCTATGGTCGAGGCGGATACCAACAGTATGGCGGCTACGGGGATCAAGGCCAGATGCAACAACAATACGGAGCAGGCATGCAAAGCCAGGGCGCCGGTGATGCAAACCGGACCGGGAACGTGGACGAATTCGGCCGCGAGCGCAACAACGAGCAGGACGGCACGTCAAACACAGGGGGCGACAATGACGCAGTGGGCGCTGATGGCTCCAAACCCGTGAACGAGGGCGGGAACGAGTCGGGCTCACGTGATGCATCAGACCAGGATCGTGCAGGCGACGCATCGCAAATGGCACAAGATGGTGACTCCTCCGCTTACAACGGTAACGGCGTATCTGGAGGTTATGGCCCTTCAGGATTCTCAAATCAGAACAACCAGGGTTTCGCACCTGCAGTGCCTGATGTACCCTTGAATGCACCGACTGGCCCCAAGGCTATGCGCCAAGGTCTACCAAACACCAGTCTACACACCTTAAGAGCACGGGGATACGTGGTTCCCGAAGAGAGGGCTCAGCAGTCGCCCATAGATGGGCCCGACGTGAAAAGCCCTGTCGTGGAACAGCAAAGATCTAGAAGTAGCTCTTCGGCGCGCACCAAGGATAGGGACAGTCGCCGTCGTCCAAGCAGAGATCGTGAGAGGGAACCTGACAGCAGATCAGACTTTGGCGCCCGGGATCGAGAGCACTCACGGTCACCTTCACGCAGCAGGGATCCTAGCCGAGAGCGCAAAAGTGAGCGCAGTGACCGTCACCGACGCCGGCGCCGACGCTCGGAATCCAGGTCCATCGATGATCGGGACGATGAGTACCGTAGCAGGAAGCATAAGAGCAGAAAGCACACCTCATACGGCGACGAAGATGATTCCAAATCCCGGTCCAGAGATGATGATTACGACGAGAGATCAAGATCCGCCTCGCCGAGCGACTCTAAGAGATCCAGCCATCGAAGTCGCAGGGATCGCGATGAGAAGCGACGGGACCGCGACAAGGACAAGTATCGGGATGATGACGACTATCACCGCAAGTCCAGCCACCGCTCGCGCCGGGACAGAGATCGCGATAGGGATCGTGACTACGACCGCGACCGCAAGGACAGGGACCGTGATCGCGAAAAGGACCGGAAGCGCGACAAGCACAGAGACCGAGAGCATCGGCACCGCAGCAACCGCAAGCACTCAACGGAGCCGCCTACGCCTGTGGAGAAGGACTTCAACCCGCCCACCGGACCTCGGGGCAGCACATCGGGTCTCGAAATCAAGGGTGCGAGCTCCAAGCCTGGCAGGTCGTCCGATCGGCAAGAGTCCGGCAGGCGAGGCTCCCAGGCCTCGATCAACAGCAAGCCCGCGCCCAGCGGCCCCACTAAGGATGCCCACGCCCTAGAGCGCGAGGCCAGGAACCGTGAGCGTCTGCTGAAGGAGACGCAGCGTATAGCAGGCTTGGCTGGTCTGGCTGGTATCAAGCGCAGCCGAGATGATGGCGAGGACGACGGCAAGCGGAGTCGACGTAAGGGGCGCCGTAGTGAAGCCATCAGCCTGGACGACGAGGAAGAAAGGATGCGCCGTATGGAGGCCGAGAGGGAGGGAGGCCGCTGGGGCTAGCATTCCAGCGGCGAGGTCGGGGAGCACAGGGAAAGCCGGTGGCCGTTACTTTGAAGAAGGCTGTTGACAAGCGGAGTCGTCATATGGCCCGTCCTCACAAGAAGAGACTTTCCTTCGATGGCTGCTGAGACGAGGGATGGCTTCTACCATCAGTTGCAGGGCAGGCGGCTCTGCGTCATCAACGGGCTTGGCTTCCTCAGCTGTCCTTGTGCTCGGACCTGTTGTGGGACGATATTCATAGGGCTGCACAATGTTACATTAGCATCAATTCCCCAGGTGGCGGGGAGAATTACATCGAGCGGAGAGGTTCGGAAGTAGCAGCCTGCAGGACTATATTAGACTTACAAAGCTTCAGTGGCCGGTCGGGCTATTGTAGAGTTTCCAATGGAACTCTTTAGTATCATTGCGTTCATGAGCGTGTATATTGATTTGTGGCCAGCCGGCTGCCATCCGTCTGCTCCAAACCATGTGGATAATCGAGAGGGGTGAGGTGGAGTCACAGAGACCGAAGCGCAAAGGTTGCCGTCACAGGAGTTCACGAGGAGCTGCAAGCCCGATGCACATCACAACATGCAGATGTTGAAAAGTCTACTTCAGCCACCTTCTCGTCACTAGGTGACCGAACAGACAGATAACCGATTCGAAGGTAGGAAATGCTACCTTGAACTGGGTATTTGTAATGAGGTGGAATGCTTCCCGAACTGTATCCGCCATTCAATGCTTGTCTGGACAAAAAATACTAGGCCAACACATACAGCAAGCTGCTGGTTTTCGGAGACTATTGTATTCAGGGACAAGAATCAAACTCCATGAGACGGTTGCCTCCTCAGAGGGTCTGAAGGAGCTATGTAGCTAGCAGGTAGGAGAAAGAGGTTCAGCAGGATGCAAAAAGGTGAGTGAGTGCTGGACAATCTAGGAATCGAACCTAGGACCTACCGCATGCGAAGCGGTCGTTATACCACTAAACCAATCGCCCTCTTAATATTGGAAAACATAGTCAGAGAGTAATTCATATGTGGAATTCTGGGGTCACGATGGCTACAAGCTCAATTGAATGCGTCCAGCTGTGAAGCGTTGGCTGAGACATGGCGTTGTGGGGGTGGGGTTTGAAGTGAAGCAAAACGCAACTCAGCGGTGAACGAGAGCCGACAGGATAACAGATAACCTTGATGTAGTCGGACGCACTCTCGGGAAGCGGGAACAGTAATCTGATGAAGCTACTTTCTGGAAGGTGCCCGAGAGATCTCGATCCTCATGTCGGACCGAAGCGACCAGGGCCGATGTCGTCATTGCCGAAGTCGGGCGCGGAGAGGTCTAGAGATATTCGACCGTCCAAGCCAAAGCACCCGGTTCATCGTACAAGCAACGTCGTGTCGTTCTCATCTCGCTTCATCTGGATCTGGATCACCACAACGACAAGAGATGAGCGTATGGCATTGCATCTCTCCCTAGCTGGGACGTTCGAACGCCATCGCCGACCTGTTGGCGCTGTTGGAAGCTGTAAATCATCATAAGATCTACTCCGATAAGTCAAAACGACTAGAACGTGCTTGACATTTGACGAGGAGAATGGCGTTTGGAAATCGTACGATATATGTTATACTGTCTCCTTTTCGGGAAAGAAATGCGAGGATGCTAGGACCTTAATAGTTAGGCATGCTCTGCTTTCATGTCCCTCAGGTAGCGTCAACCTTGCCGGAGGCTCTTTTCCAAACGATGAGGCTCATGGAAAGAACCAACCTTTCCAAAACTGGCCATCTAGAAGGCTAGAGGAGATTAGGAGGCTGATACTTAGCGTGCAATACTTCTCAGAGAACAGTCCTCACACGCCAAACACCCTCATGCTGAGAAAAGGTTAGCGACATGGCGGACTGACACATCACCTACATCCCTCCTTCAAGGTGCCGACACCACGTGGGTTGCGCTCGCCAAGACGGGCATCTAAGAGGTGCTCGGCCTCGGTAATGGACGATCTATCTGAGCACGACATGTCAGTCACTTATAACTCTGGAGCATTATCAACTACTCATACGCAGGAGCCGTGTGGGCAAGGAGAGGCGTCGTCTAAGGGCGAGAAGGATCTCGAAACACATCAATCGGAGCCGTCACGCTCCTCTCGGGATGACGGTGCAGACGCCCGTCATCCAACTTCCATCGGTGGAGGCTAGAACTGCCATGCTTGGGCCGGTAGGCGCATGCCGCGCCAGCCTCCGTTCTAGCCTCCGCCCCAACCCGGAACCTCGGTGTCAAGTCGGAGCGCCTCCACCCTCTCGTCCCCCCGAGATGGCTCGCATCTCTTGGCTTCATCTCTTCAGCCGGTAAGACAATCACAGCGCGTGTGCCCGGGGCGGGGCGCTGATTGGGCGTTCTATTCCGGGGAAATAAGGGAGGGAGGGCACAAGCTTTTCGGGGCTGGCGTCAACCAGCGAGGCGGGCAGAGCTGATATAGCTTTCTCGGCATTAAAACATGCCTTGGGACAGGCATACGGCCTGGGTTTTTCCTTCTTCTCGCTGGCTCGAGCTCCGCTTAGGGCTGACGGTCACCTCGCCGATCTAACCTCGAACCCCCCTCTTCGCTGTTTGGAAAGCTTGCCCGGAGAGAATTACTCATCATTGGCCGAGGCGTTGTCATTCTCTGTTGCAAGATGACTCCGACCACTCTCGATGGGGCGGCCTCTGGAACGGCATCAGAGAGCCCCCGGGCTGGGGCACCCGTCGTCCTCATAGCACCAGCACCGTCTTGGTTGCCGGCGAGCTCTCGGAACTATCCCGTTCAGAGCAGGATCATCCCCATCGGCCGCCCAGGAAAGCAGCCGGAAGACCAGACAGCCGCGAGAATTGGGCCATGGGCCAGACTAGACCACGCTCTCCACCGGGGCAACGGCAGCGTGACGATCATCGCCCGTCCGAAATGGCCAAAGCCCGGGCTGCGGCACTGAACCTTTTTCTAGCGTATGCATCCATACTATGTATGCACCCAATACACCAACCACCACCACAGCCTACCCCCCAAACCCCCTTGCGGCGGCGGCGGCGGGCGTGCTGCTGACATGCATGGCCGCCCATCACCGCAGTCCAGGACTCGGGTCAAGTCAAGCTTCGACTCAAGCACGCGCCCAGCCCCATGGCTGTGTGCTGGGCCGCCCTACTGGTGGGACCCCTGGCAGGGGTGCTGCCAATTTTGGAGGAAGTTCTTCTGTACGTACTTTGCTTTGCGCTGGTCTTTTCTTTGAGGTGTTCTTCCCAACACCAAGTTGCTGTACCTTGGTCGTCGGACTTCTGCTCTCCGTCTTGAGATGCGCGAGGGGTGCAAGCGAAGGGCACCCCACAATGACCGCGATGTTACGCTTACATGTCTAGCTAGTTTCATGTCGGGATGGCGGATCCGTCGAGAACACACGATTCGTTCGAGATTGACGATTTTCTACCTCTCTGGTTTTCTCTTTCTTTCAAATCGAGGGCCGCATCTGATACCGCGCGCGGCACGAGTTAAAGCCCGCGCCGTTAGGCTGGTGGCTGAGGAACGGCGGGAGGGTCCGTGAGGAGAGACGCTGGTTCAGTGTGTTATACCGAACCCAAAAGTGACATGGGGCGAGGCGGACAGGCGGACAGACAGACGCAACTCGCAGGGGAAAAGAAACTCTCACCCGTCCTCATGCACGTTGGCCTGTGAGACGAGCCAGCTTCGAGACGGGACAGAGAGGGGACGGCGACGAAGAGGGAAATATTTACAAATGCGGTATCCCCAAAACCCTGTCTGTCTGCCTCTGTTTTTTTCTGGAGCACCGTATGTCTGGTTGATCGTTGCCCCCGTGTTTGGATGGGGGTGGTATCACTCAACTAGTTTTTTTAAGTTGTTGCCTGAAGGCGGGCCTCCGCAAGGTTCTGTCTCGACACTGGATGGACGAGTCTGTTGTTCCTTCATCGCCCCCAGTCGCCCTGCTGAGCTATCCCGTATCGGGCACGACCCCCCGGAGCTGAGGAGGGAAGAAGAGAGAGAGAGAGAGAGTGTGTGTGTGTGTGAGCTTGTGTGTGTGAGCTTGTGTGTGTGAGCTTGTGTGTGAGGCAGAGTACGTAGGCCGGACGGGCGTGGCGCCAAATGTCGTATAAGCAATAGCTCGCTCATCCGGCCCGGTTCCTTTTTCTTGCCTTTTTGGCCCTTGGTTTCTCATTTAATTATGCAAAACGAAAAAAACCCTCGGTCCCTCCCCCCGTCATCTCTCCTCTCATTTCGTGTCTAGCCTCTGTCGTTCCCCCTGTCACTGTCAACTAAAGGGTAGTCCAGTCCCCTTCACACTTGGTGAACCCATCCCACCAAGCCTCTTCAACGCCTCTTCCATTTTGTTTTAAAGGATTTGCGAAGGATTGAACTTTCTGGAGAAACCGAGGGTGGAAAACTCCGGGAACCGTGTCGAAAAGAGGTGGAGACACGGCCATGGAGAGCCAGCAAATCAAGCCCATGGAGAACCTCAAGTCCCGTCCCTCCATGAAGGAGCGGGACAGCAACTTCAGCTTGGCCGCCAAGGAGAAGGAGAAGGAGAAGCAACAACAGAAGCAGGAACACCAACACCCGCCGCAACCCTATGAACCCGGCCTGGAAGTCGCCCCCATCGCCTGGGGCCCCAACGGCGCCCCCCTCCCGGAGGTCGCTCCGCACGACCATGTAGACGCCAAGACGGCCTCGACGCCCCAGCTCGCCGATGATCCCATGTCGTGGCATTACAACATCAAGAAGAACCCGGGCCTCGAGGTCGTCGGCGGCCCGTACCCGGCCGGCGTCACCTCACCGACAAACCCGTCGTCGACGCCCGGTGGCTACAGCAGCACCCTATACAGCAGCCAGGACGGCGTCGCCGCTTACTACCAGCACCAGCAGCACCCGCCAGGATACCACCATCCCCCCCCGACGGTCCCGGAGGAGAAGCCCGGTGGCGACGGGTCTGGAGATGGGCGGAGGATATGCGGGATGCGACGCGTGTGGTGCTACGTCATCATGGTGGTCGCCATCATCGTCGTTGTGGCGGCCATCGCAGTGGGGGTCGGCGTCGGTATTGCGGCGAAGAGGCACGACTCCGATAGCAGCAAGCCGGGAGTAGAGTTCGTCCCCCCTCGTGTCCGTCGATTCGTTCTTTGCATGTATACTGACACTGGTCCTCAGCAATACGGGACCCGTCGAATCAACAAATACGGCGAACATCACCTGCCCGGCATCAGACAACTCGACGTTCTCAGCCCAAGACGCGCCCGACCGTCGCTTCCGCGTCATCTGCGGTCACGACTACAACAGCGTGGACGGTTCTATCGACCTGAACTCAAAGAATGCGACGACCATGGCCAACTGCATCGACATGTGTGCCGCGCAAAAGGAGTGCGTCGGCGCTGGCTGGGGCGACTATTACGGCAACCGCGTCTGCTGGATGAAGAGCCGCCTGGGGAAGGCCAACGTCTCGGGGAACTGGTACTTTGCCGTAGATCTCAACACCACCGCCGCGTCATCGTTGCCGTAGGGTGATTCGAGCGCAATAGGAGGCAGAGGCGCCCAAGGAAATCGTGCGGGGGAGGGAAAAGACCCTCTCGGGAATACCTAGTGGCACGGCATCGTGTACCGTCCAAGAGGCGGTCGATTTGCAGGATCAAGTTCCTGTGATGACCAGCCGGAGCGACTTCTGCTTCAAAATCTTTAAAGCCGGCGCTCGTAGGGATAAGTACGACATTGGGACGGAGTTCTTGGCGTCATTTGGGATACGAGGGCCTTGTATGATACCATTTCCACTGAGGCGCTCAAAAATGTCATGAAACGTTGGATTCTTCATTCGCTGTCCTTTTTGCTCTTCATTTCGCCTCATTTGCAGCTTTTCGTCACTCGCCATGCCACGAGACCGCGCCTCCCAATAACCCTCGTGAGGGTGTTCCAAACACCGTCGTCGCCAAAGTCAAGGTCGTCGAGGTTCAGGTGTTGCCTGTACCGCCATACTTCGCGGAACCGCAGTCCGTTGAGCCCCTTGTTAGGAAGATAGGGGTCAATCCATGTGGCCGACGCTGGTGCGATCAAATACGTGCCATTCTTTTCCTTCAGGTACTCCGAGTTGCGCCTGTCGGCCGGTGTGTCACAGGTCGCCAGCTTGGTCAGCTCCTCGAGAAGCGCCTCGCCCTTCATGCCCATCACATCGCGGGTCGTCAAGACCTCGTTCTTGCCGTTCAGGAGCCAGATGGGCGGGGTATAAGTCTTCCACCAAACCGCCTGAGTCGCGTCCGGTTGCTTGCTTAGGAAAACCTGGCCCGGTACGATGCCACCCTGGTGGTAGATGCCCATCAGGATACCAAAGATGAGGTTGAATACAATCCAAGCCCCTATCCACAGTTTGAGGAGGGTGCGGTTCTTCGGAACATGGACTGATGAAAGGATCAGAGGGACTGTTGGCAGCAGAAATCGGGCTTCTTGGTGCTGGAAGATGGACAGCACGAAAACGCCCGAAATGGCCGAATAGAGCCGCAATGAGATATGTGGCTGAGTGAACAAGAGAAGGGCAGCTGGCCCGATCAACATGGGGATGTTGACCAACAGATGCTGGTACCAGGGGTGCAGTCCATGCTGAGCCAGGTTCTCGGGGTCGATGTTGTACATGAGATTATTCAGTGGCGTGATGACTGGTCGGGAAATTAGGTCTGCCCATGAAATGGGCTCAGGGAGGTAAAATGCCGTATCCAGGGTAATAGCGACGAAAGTGGTCGTGAGTGCAGCCAACACCGTGACGGTGAGAGACAAGGGTCTGTTGAATTGTCAGTACCCGCTTTCGAGGCTCAAGTGACTCAATTCTTCGCACCTATTGAGAAAATGGGGTATCAAACGAAGTCCCGGAATCAACAAGAACACCGGGAAGGTAATCCTATTAAACAATCCAAAAACGACCACGATACCGAGTAGCGTGGAAGCAAGAAGCGACGATTGTTGCTGTCATGCGTGTTAGTCCTGCAGCGGTGCGATCGAGATTAATCAAGGGGGACCCTACCGGGCTTTCAACAATGCGCTGAATCAAAACCAAGCACCATGCGACAACCAAACATTCCACCGAGTTCGAGAAAGTGTGAGTTTGGTAGGTCCACGTCACATAGGAAGATGCAACTAAGAGCACGGCAACCCGGCGGTGCCGCGGGGAGCTGATGAGCTCGTGGATGGCCCAATCCTCCAAAACGAAACTGGTGACGAACATGAGGACGCGCAGAGTCCAGAAGACTGCGATTGGGGGTATCTCCCCGTCCTGCCCATTACCGATCCACAGCCATCGCAGCAGTAGCATCGGCAAGCCATAAACGGGCCATAACGGGAAGACGCTTCGGATCGGGTGCTCGTTTGTAAATTCCCATGTGTGTCGGACCGGGTAGCTAAAGATTTGGCCTGCGCCACAGCGTTAGTTCAGGTGCTGCAACACGAAAACGAGCGCGAAAGTCAATCCGAGCTCCACGGAAGCTCGGGCAGCTCCAAGGCGCGGCGCGAACCGGCGCGCGTCTCGCAAATGACGCGGACAGCAACAAGGACCGGAATAGCAAACACACCTGCGATGACCTCTGGGCCTTGGAAGTTCTCGTCGGGGTGTAGGTAGCTGGGCGACAGCGCGAACCACAGCCGGATCAAGACGAGGAACAGATACGCTCGGCGCCACATGGCTCTCGGTGTTTTCGATTATTAGGTCGTCCTCGTCGTCGCTGCGCGCAGCTGAAGCATCGGCTCGCGATCGAAGACAAAGTATATTCAAGTCGGCCAGGGTGCTTTCAGCCTGGGCACGGTCGAGGGAGAATCGGTTGCGAGGAGAAGGAGTGGTCGCAACGTCGCATTATCGGGAGGGAGGGCGCATGTAAAGAACAGATTGCGACAGTTCGCCCGGCAGGAGATCGCGAAGGAGGTCGCAAGGCGGAGAAGCGGCAAGAAATAGGATGGACAACACAGACAAGAAGGTAAGATTACGGCAAGGCGAGGTAAAGGGAGGGAAGAGAGAAGACAAGAGCAGAAGAAGCGAGTAGCGCCAGGTACAAGTAACGGCCCGGTATGGCGTAGGGTGATGGTCAGGATATTTTGGTGCCGCCCTCAGTCCAGCGGGCTGCACGGAGGGTACTTTTAAGGACAGGGTATGTTGAGGGACTCGGAGGGTACGGATGCGGGTCGGGGCGGGATGGCTGATGGTGATAAGGTAAGGTAATGATAGCAAGTGCTGATAGTGGTACAGGTCCAGGTCCAGCGCTACCTACCTAGGTATTGCAAGCAAGGTATCCGCACTTGCTGAGACTAGAGGCACATGGCCGTCGCTCTTGCTCGAGGCAGGTGAGGTGAGTCTGGTCGGGTCTGGTGAGGTCGACGGCGTCACGGCAGGTGGGTGTCGAGCTGGCCACATTACAAGTTGGCGAGTGTCATTTTAGCAGGAAGGCACGATGTGTGTAATGTGTCCACGGTTGGCTTGGCTTGCAAAAATGCTTATTCCACGGCACAGGGGTCGCCAGCCCGGTTGTCCCGTCCCACAGTGCAGCGTGCAGCGTGCAGCGTGACGCGACGTGGTTGCTGGCAGATGAGACTCTGGAGGGGTGCCCTCCCTAGAGCCCGCTGCAAACCGCCCCTGTAGCAATGCAGAACCCTGCCAAATGTCCGCTCGCAAGGGCCTTACTGGGAGCGCTAGCCCCCAAACGGGTAAGGCGGAGCGAGCAGCTGGGACCGTGGATGTCAGTGGCTCCTTTTGTGGCTCCCTCCATCTTCCCCGTTGACCCAGACCAGTCGTTTTCGATGCGATGCACCACTGAGCCCTCCTTCTCCCAACGCCTGGGATTGGAACTCGACCCCCTTGCCCTGGCGAGGCCAACCAAATAACCGCAAGTCAGTCAGCAGGTTTCTCGAACCATGCCCATCTGCTTGTCTTGCTGTCATTATGCATCATTGTCGCTCTCTATCTTGCTGGAGATACATACGCAGTACTCTCGAGGAGTCGGACAAGGACAGCTTGCTTTCTTGGGACTTGGCCGCCCCCGAGTAATTAGCACGCCAGCAACACGCCCATCGGGCCAGCCTTTGCCTTGTTTGTCCCGCGAAGGCTGATATCAGACGAACGTAATAACATCAAAGCCGTCCGGAACCCAAACCGTGTGTCCGCGTTGGTTGCGCCAGTCCGCGCACGCTCGATGCGGAAGCCGGCTTCTCGGGCCCTGGCAGCGTCCGATGCGCCGTGGAACACTTACTGACGTTACTGCACAGTCGTTGAATTCCACCGACGAAGGCGCGCCACCCACTCTCACTGGCGCGACTCCATGAAACGGCGGTGCTAAATATTGCAACTTGGAGGGGTCGGGGCTCTCAAGATCAAGGACGATGGGATGGCAGGGCAGAGGGGTGAGCTGCCTGTCCCCATGTCGAGTGTCTCGTGCCTCGTGCCATCTCGATGCGCGTCACGAGCCCAGGAACTCCCATATCCGCATCGTGGGGGTAGATCGTCTCAGACAGGCTTCTTTAAGTGCCTGCAGCTCGCTTTCGCTCTCGTGCCTTGCTTGCCTTTTATCTGCCCGTCATCTCCAGATTCTAGTTCGATAGTCCCATCTGCCAGACCACGGTGCTGGTTGTGTGAGTTGACGGCACCGTCGCGCTCAGGCGGTGATTGCAAGCCTCACCGCCAACCTCACCGCTTGAGGCAACAGAACGGGGTAGCGTCAGAGGCCAGTGTCGCTTCGGAGCGTACAAGTCAAAGCCACCCACCTGAGTGTGTCCAGGACGCGAACCTCGACAACGCCCGTTGGCGGAGGCGGTGCTTCGCCAACATGGGTGGAACCGACGGGCGGTTCCAGGATTGCCGTGTCCGCCGTTCCGAGAACGCCTTGCCGGTTTCAATGCCGATGGGTGTCTCATGGCTTCGGAGATTCGGGAAGGCCCCTAACCCTTGTCCTGCTGTTTCCAGTGCAGGCAACGTCCAGAGTGGCGGACACCCTTTCGCCCCGCTCCCATCAATCTGATAAGCTTCTTCCCACAGAACCAAGTACCCCTTCGGTCTCAAACTGGGTTTGTTGAGAATTGCTTCACCAAAGGCCATTGATGTTGGTCACGAGTGTTGCCACGTTGAGAAAGCCACAAGCGAAATGCTTCCATCTGGGCATTCTCATTCAAGGTAAAAAAGACCTTGTCAGATAAGCTCCCGGAAGTAAGGACTGCACTGGAGGCTTCATAGAGAAAACCTAAAAGCAGCGCAGCGCAGATTTGTTGCGTTACGATAGGCGGGCTTAACCATGTGGCGCGACATACATATACGTCGCTCACCCCGCGATGACTCCTCCGGCAGAAGTCGGTAGTCTTCAATGGAGTATACCCTGATGTTGTTTCTTGATTGCGCAGCCCGTGTTGTTTGCCCCATCTGCCCGCATCTTCGTAGATATCGGAAACGCGATCTCCGCCGGTCCCTTGGCCTGCCCTTGCCAGGAACCCTTGTGGCTGGTGGCTGGTCAGATCTCAGATGAACATAGTGGCTGGGCTGTGGGGTGGCTCTTGTACAAAGAGTCAATAGGAAGTCTTTGTAGGGAAGTATTGCACAATATCGGATTCAAGCATCTACTCAAAGACGAAACCTAGAATGGTCAATAGCATGGTGGGACCTACTTCTATTCTAGAAAAAGCCGACGTCTTAGGCAACCACCTCACACGGCCAGTTCCCCAAGGTGAGGCCGTTTGGTTTGGTCGGCGAAGACTCATCCCTACCTACCTACCTTAGTAGGTCTTGCTCTGTATCTCGGCTCACTTCTGCCTGGTGGCCCCTGTGGTCCAACCAACCGTCCCCCATACAGGGGAGGCACAGCACGTATTTTGCTTTGTCCAGAGGTTCCTGCCTGAGTTTCTGCGGCGTAGCGGGCCCTGGGATGAGTCTTTGAGGCCTCAGCGGCTGAAAGAACGAGACCTCCCGCCGTAAGGGTCGTAGCACACTGTGGAGGACCATTCACCAACAGGACTTTCTCCAGGCACCAAAGAGGTGGCCCCACAATTTTGCCCCCTTCCGCCTATGGGGGCTGCAAACACAGGCAATTCACACCTTGACCTGCTCCTTCCTTTGGCTCGGCTGCCACTGCCTGCCTGCCTGGGCTTCTATGGGTAGCCACGCACCTCCGTGCTTCTGAACCTTTCTCCATTCTCCACTACCAACCGTCCCCAAAAACCAACGTCAGACGTGATTCATTCAAAAGGCATCCATCCGCACACTCCTGACACCTCGTTTGTCTACCAACAACACGTTAAACAGATCGTGATTAGCCTTGCGCACCGCCAAGTTCTATCTTCTTGGACCTCTCTCCAATACCCACTTCAGTAAGTATTGACATCTATTTAAACGCCGCCGCGACCCCTCTTTCAATCGCCTCTGCTTTACCGTCGCCCCACCATTCGCCATTCCCTCTCGTCGCCATTGAAGACTTTCGAAGCTAACGCTCCCAAGACACATCGTAGCAGTTGCAAACTCATCAGAACAATGGCCGCCACCGACAAGAAGGAGCAGAAGATCTGGCTCCAGTCTAATGACAACATCACCATGACCGTCGGTACGTCGAGCCTCCCCTCTACCGCCCAGTGCTCTCGACGTCACGCTTTACTGACAATTCGATTCTAGACCGCGTTGTAGCTGAGCGCTCCATGTTGATTAAGAACATGCTCGAGGACGTTGGTGACGCCAGTCTGTCCCAAGAGAACCCGATTCCAATCCCCAACGTATGTGTCGCCTCTCTATGCCACTTCGCTCGAAGCAGTCTGCTGACATACCCTCTTCAGGTCAACGAGGCCGTTCTCCGCAAGGTCATCGAGTGGTGCGACCACCACCGCAACGACCCTCCCCAGACTCAGGACGAGGAAAACGACGCTCGCAAGAAGACTACGGAGATTGAGGAGTGGGATCAGAAGTTCATGCAGGTCGACCAGGAGATGCTGTTTGAGATCATCCTTGTACGTACCCCCTCCCCCCAACTTGCTGCTTGTGTTCCCCCGCTAACTAACTATCCAGGCATCCAACTACCTTGACATCAAGCCTCTGCTTGATGTTGGTTGCAAGACGGTCGCCAACATGATCAAGGGCAAGTCACCTGAGGAGATCCGGAAGACGTTCAACATCACCAACGACTTCACTCCCGAGGAGGAGGAGCAGATTCGGCGTGAGAATGAGTGGGCCGAGGATCGTTAATAGTACGGCAGTTCGAGTACCCCGGTAGCGGGAGATGCTAGGCTGGGTGGAAGCCAGCTCGAATCTCTTCCCGCCGCTGATTTTTCATGCATCGTTTACCCGGCGTTTTCGACGACTCACTCTTTCATTCCTTTCCGTATTCACGATTATCAGGAAAGTTGCGGGTTGCTCATCAGGACAGGTTTGGTTGTTCATAAGGAAGGGATAGCGCAATACAGCGTTCAGGCGGCTGAAATATGGCCATAGAGCAGCCCAATCCGCTGCCATTGCGGTTTGCTAGACAGTAATAGCTAGGCAGACCAATCCCCATTCATATTTAGTAACTGTGGCCGTGTGCACTGTCGAATTGTTCTATGCTATTGTTGTGTTGAGATACTTCGAGATGCGTTCTTTCGTCCACCTGTGTGCATCATGGTGATATATCTATTAGGGTGAACGGCATTATAACAAGGTAGCAAGAATGGGAGCACCACCACTGATGGACAAGACTACCTATTCGACACAGTCCTTGACAAGGGTTCCCTTAGGGACCGAACCACAGGCCTCGGAGCAAATGCTTTTCCTTGCCTTGGGCATGAAGCCATGAGAACCGTCACGCAAACTTGGCCGGTCAAGCAACTGTGGGGACCTCGTTTGTCTTCATTCAGAGGCATCAATGATTTTGCATTCCTTTCCCTATGACCGTAACATGCAGAACGTAGAGTCTAGCCGGAGCCGGGCATCCATTTCCCCCCATTTCTCCATCCTGAGACTCCCACGACCGGGCTCTTGCCAGTGGTATTTGAGCCCAAAAACCCCTCCCAGAAATTCCAAGTCGAGCGCAGTGTCGTCGGTCGGCGGTACCATCGAGATAGAGACGCAGTTAGGGTGGGTTCGAGAGAGTAGGTGCGAGATGTTTAGATGCCGAGACGGGTCTTGCGCCAATGGCGTCTCTTCGCGTTATAGCTACAGAATGTCAGTATCCGATGATTCGTGGATGAGCATCTGCTCGCTCCCTCCATCTGTTCGCCAGGTCGCGATGCAGTGAGAGGAGTCTTGAAGGGCTAATCGTACCGAATGGTGTTACCGGTACGGAGGCGAATCCATTGGGGGATGGGGCGGTTCTGCTTCTGCGCCTTGGCGAGCTTCTGCTTCGTGCGGAAAGACTTGTGGCTCTGTGAGGGTTAAATGGTCAGCGCTCTGCTTCGGTTTGGTGTGCCAGACTCTACTCTTTCGACTGTGATGATATTGCCCCTCATCAATTCCGAAGGTGAGCGCGAGCGCCTTGAGCGCAGGTGCGTGAACCCGGCGGTTCCTCAAATAAGTCGATCGGAGGCAACATCATCATCGTCTTCCGGGGTCCCAAAAGTATCATCACGTACCGGCATTTTGACGGCTGTTGGCTGATCAAAGTGGTCGAGTCCTTTGGTTGCAGTTGTTCTCCGTTGGATTGATGGTGTATTCTCAAAATGAGCAAAATTCTTGTGGCAGAGAGTGCGCTAGGTTAGCGAGCCCGCGTTGCCCTGATTGGCGGCAAGGGCTGACAGTGGAGCGAGTCACGCTCCTACTTTGCTGATTAGATAAGGCGGTGACACCTCGCCGCCTTGCGGCTTCAAGTGGCACACATTGCAGAATGCCTAAGGCAGCAGTACGCCAAATCGGCTTATGTCATAATCCCTGAAATGCCGATAGGCTCGAGCGGCCGACGATCCCAGAAGTGGCAGGCCCGCGGACCCGTTGGAACGCCCATAATTCCCGTCCATGCAGGGCATGTCTTAAAAACTGTCAAGTAGGGGGGTCTTTCCGTACCTTTAGGGGCTATCAAGACTCTCTTGTAACGGCTCTTTGTCCACCGGCGGCGTTGCAAAGAAACCAACTACCTTAGCTTGACGAGACGAACGAAACGACGATTACACGCCTCCATCCGAACGAGTGCTTCAGTGTCCTTTCAGGTTGTTTGGCCGCTTCCCCCTGTCTTTGTACATAACCCGGAGCTTGCGGGTCGTTTTTGCCATCAGTATCTGCCATTGTACTGCTGTCCCTTGGGGAACAAGCCACCTTTGCTACCTGCCTACCTTACCTGCCTTACCGATCCGAGGTGAACCGCGTATTTTGTACTGCGACAGCTACCTTACCGTCGCAGCACCGCATCCACCCACACGCATCTCCAACCCTGCGAAAGCGATCAAAGCAAGGGACTCTCCGAACTCGATACCTCCGAAACCAGATCTTCAAGATGGGCGCGAGCATGTCATGGCTGTCCGGCCTCCTGTGGTCGAAGAAAGAGATTCGGATACTGATCTTGGGTCTGGTATGAAATGCACCCGCGCCTACAAGCCCAACACCCCTGGAGTCAGTACCTCCGAAACGCAGAGACGCAAGGCTGACAAACCATGGTGTTGGCGACTGTAGGATAACGCAGGCAAGACGACACTGCTGTACCGACTGAAGGTGAGTTTGCGCCAAACATCCTACAATTTGCACGTGCGCGCATGAGATGTATACAGGAACTGACGTATGTTGTCTTGTATAGATTGGCGAGGTTGTCACCACGATCCCCACGATAGGATTCAACGTTGAGTCCGTCACATATAAGAATCTTAATTTCAACGTCTGGGTATGCAAGCACCGTCGATTCGACGACTTTACTTGCATGAACAAACCCGTGACTGACATGCCGCGCTCTATAGGATCTAGGCGGTCAGACCAGCATCCGCCCTTACTGGCGGTGTTACTACGCTAACACGGCCGCCGTCATCTTCGTCGTCGATTCGACTGATATCGAGCGTCTGCAGACCGCCGCCGAGGAGCTGGGCGCCATGCTCAACGAGGAGGAGCTCAAGGACGCTGCTCTCCTCGTCTTCGCCAACAAGCAAGACCAGCCCGGCGCCAAGGGCGCGGGAGAGATTTCGGAGGCACTGCGTTTGGGTGAGCTGCGTGACCGCAACTGGAGCATCATGGCATGCTCTGCAGTCGACGGCAGCGGTGTGACCGAGGGCATGGACTGGCTTGTCGTATGTTGTTTCTCCCCAGCCCTCCTCTTCAATGGAAGAGGGCGTTCCCGTGTCTTGCAGAAGGGCTAACGTGTTTTCCAGCAAACGGTCAACCAAGAGTCATAAACGAAGTCTCGACCCCTGGACTCTGTACGACGAGCCCTCCGAACAAACTTTATATATAACGCCTCTCACGATTTATAATACAAACCCCTCGGTTGGGTAGAGCTGCGCATTGGTGTGTATTTCGACGTCCTCGTGGGTTTTGACGCGTAGGATACTTCACAGCCTCTCGGGCTGAAGTATCGGCGTTTCTTTGGGTGAAGGCAGGGCGTAGGGGAGGCAGACTTATGAGCATGTGGTTAGCCCCCGCGACGTCCAGTCGGACATGGATGGATCGCCGTACACAGTTTTGCGCAGATACATTTCATGAGGCGATCAGAGGGCCTAAACGATGGAAAGAGAGACGAGTCGATCCGTTGTCTTTATCAGTTTATACGTTTATAATGCCAGCACGGGGCGTCGTACCGCGACCCTGGTTCTGTTCTGACAGTTGTTCGCTCTGACGTGGACATCCGTGGTGCCAAGACATATGATCAATACGAATGACCATAACAAAGCATGCAAGACTTAATGATCTTCATCTGCGTTGGAGCACTGCAGTGTCGATAGACCACTGGACACTCTGGGCCCGCGTTACTAGGAAAGCGAACTGAAACTTCCGTGGCAGCATGAGCTACAAGCCTTGTGCTAGCTGCTTGCTAAGATCGCCCACACAACGAGGTATGACTCGAATGACTCAAAGTTTTTCGATCCTGGCAATATTCCCCCTCCCTCTAGCCTCGACTTAATACATCCTACCTACCAACATAACAACCAGCCCAACCAGTGTCACGACGCCCGAAGACCCTGCCCCGAACCTCACCCCAGATCCGCTGACAACCTCGCTGACAGTCATCGATGACGAGGCCAACGAGCCGAGACACACCTCCCCGGTCCTCTCTGAGCCGGAGTAAATCTCCCCTGAAGCGTCAAAGAAGCACGTCTCGCGCTTCGTGCCCGACAAGGAAACCGGAGTAGGCTTCGCCGTGAAGGAAGCCACATCGCCGTCGCCGCCCGACCTCGACGAGCCGGTCTTCTGCGGCGCGGGGGCAACGGCGGGGATGGAGACGGTGTAGGTCGGGTTGAACCCCGAGCCGGCCGGGTGCGGTAGGGAGGTCGGCTCGAACGTAGAGGTCATGGGCGCGAGCGTCGCCGTCGCCGTTGTCGTCGGCTTGGGCAGCCAGCACCCGTAGATGGGGTGCGGGCCGCACTTCTCGACCGTGGAGCAGGCCCAGGGCGTCGGGTTGCGGGCGTGCTTGCAGCAGAGCTGGCCGGGGTCCATGCAGCCGGAGAAGCAGGGGATTTGGGGCGGCGGGCAGCCCGTGTCGGAAGAAGCGGAGGGCTGGATCAGCTGGAGGAACGGCCGAGTGTGAAAGTCGGCCGGGTTGAGGGCGTCTGCTGCCGCGGCTGCTGCTGCTAAGGCAGCGGATGTGATGAGAGTCGTGTATGATAGCATGCTAGCGGTCGTCTGTCAGAAGAACTGGATGTCTGAGGTTGCGGTTTCCGGGGCAGTGCTTCAAGTGTGATATTTGATCGATTGAAAGCCAGGTTTGAGCTGTCGGTTGAATGCTCGCCATTGGCGAGTGTGCGGTCTTTTGAGCGCATTGCGGCTCTGAGGCTCTGATTAACCGCCTTCACTCACTCAGTGATAGACTCATGTTTGCTCACAGGCGGTTCCGTGGACAGACGCATCGGGCCCGGGTCGGGTGTGGGTGCGACGTTTCCCCCCTCCGAACGGAGAGTTTGCCACGTTTGCCTGCTCCCGTTTGTCCTTGTCGCCTCTTTCCGAGCTAGTCTGATGTTTTGCGGTGACGATGAACCATGAGAGGAGCTCGTTTGAGTAACCATTCCCCGGAGGCGTAACCTCACGGGTCGGAGACGACTGTGACATGCCAAGTGCTGAGGTCGGAGGAGGAGACGGAGAAGCCGAAAGAAAAGGAAGCAGGCGGACCGTTTCGTCTGGTCTGTTGCCAGATACGGACAAAGACGGGCCAACTTCTGCGGCGGACCTCCCGAGGCCGTGGTCCGCGATGTCGTTGACCATTTTCGCCATTCTGCATCTAGGGTCTGGTTGGATGTTGTCTCTGTCAAGGCATGACATTGGTTTGCGAAAGCAACCTGTCATCGGTCGCCTGCAGTAATGATGTTAGGTAGCACCGAGATTTGATGAGGAAGCCAATGAGCCTCATCTGGGAGGTGACATGGCCACATTGAAGTTCTCCAAACTGGGCTCTGTCGATATTTGGATGTTGAGTTGGCACACTGCCTCTCAGCGTCACCCAGGGAGGCCTCGGTGAAGACATCTCGAGCGCAAATCACTTGCTTTTTGGCTCTTTAGCGCCGTTGTTGTCACCATTGTCACTACTATCGTTATTACCGTTGTTATTATTAAGGTAAATTACAATGCAATAATTGGTTAAAAAATGGGTTGCCTCCCGGATAGCAAAACTCTTTGTTTTTGTAGGTCAGGAGTTTGACTACTGAGACATTTGAATGGATATATCTGCGGCAAGACTGGCTACTTTAGAGCTAAGAAGCTTAGACGCCATAAGCTTGACGCGCTGATCCGGGGAAATCAATGGAGCTGTCAATTGACAGTCATTTGACAGGGCTGGACGGTTGGTTGACTGCTTGGCCGATCCTTGCATCTTTACACGCTCGGAACGGCACACTCCCTACCTCGGCATCGTTCCGCTTCATCGGTTGGTCCCTGATCCTTTTTCCGAGGGCCTTTGTATTTCCAGCCCCGGTGACAGACTGAGAGTGTAGTGTCCGGCAGAAGCCATATAAAATGCTTGGGCGATGTCGGGTTCTCCCGAGGCCATGTTCCTGCCATCTCCTGGCCAAAATCGCTTGCTTTTCTTGCCATGGTTCTAATTGTTCGTGATTCCGGGTTTGTACAAACTTCGTACAAGACTCTTTGAAGCCTAAAAAAGGGCGACCTCTGCATGATGCAAGAACCCGGACATGTCCGCGATATCACCGAGATGCGAGTGTTGAGTCTCGGCGGTCTCGGCGCAGACGCCCGCAGAATAGCCCGTTGGGTCGGGACGCGAGCCGGCCAACACGGAATGCCTTCCGAAGGCCGACCATGTGATCGCGCGACTTTGCCGTGGTGAACCAGTGAGACACCGCGATTTCGGCCATGTGTGCAGCTTTGCCGACGCTCCCGCTCCACTACTACGGGGTCAAGGAAGGCCACCGCGATAGGCTGTTGCCCCGGCAAGGCCTGCCTCTTTCTTACTGGCTCATGATGTCATGGTCTCTCACTCGCGCTTCCTGATTCAGGTAAAAGTTACCGCGTGAGAGCGCTGAGAAGCCTTTGGCGTCAACTGGGTTTCGGTGTGCGTCTAGGCCTCCGCAGACGCCGTTTGCTAGTCGGAGTTTGCTGAAGATAGACATTAACGGTTCATCCAAACGCCGATGGTATCTGGACGTCATCCGCAGGCCCGAAGGATAATCGGATATGCAAGGACCTGTCGACCGTTTTGAACCGCTGCTTGAGTTGCAGTTTCTTGTCCGCTTCAGACCTGTCCGTCGGGAATTTGGTCAGATGGGGTCAGATGGAGAGTTAGCTTACCCGTCGAGGTGCATATAAGTGGTCTGATGCATCCGAGAGGCCTGCATCGTCCACCGCAGATGGCATGCCGTACCGGCCCAGCCATGCTGGCCGTCCTCCCTCACAGCGAGATTTCTCCGCATCGCTGGAGGCTGGAACCTCTTCGACGAGATGTTGACGCTTCCAACATTGCTTCCCCCCGCAACGTCTGGGGAGGTCAGCAATACCGGGACATGACTGATGTACCCGGCAGGAAGCAACTTGGCAGCGGTGGCTGTGGGCCGCCGTTGTCGGAGGGGCCAGCCAGAGGTGCATGAGCCGAGGTGAGCTGTAGGAGATCGTGATGGGCATATATACATACCTGCTTCCAAGCCCCTCCGCTTCGGCCTTGGTGCCTCGCGAGTGAGCAGCGAGATTCGCCCCAAGCTTTATAGGCGTTTGTGACGGAACAAGAGACCAATTCCGGAAAAACCAAAAGCGCGTTGGAGCTGTTTCCCGGCCAAGGAAAAACAACCGGCTATCAAGGCGGTCTTCGCCGCTGAATCGTTCACCACCTAGTCTGAGAAAGAGAAAAGCAGGGGTGGAGCTACAAGGGGGCGCGAAGCAGATGGAGCTCGCAGTGGATCTCGTGCACCCCAAGCTTGCATTTATGTGACCGCCAATTGGCCCTATCACGCCGGAGCTTCTCCAATCTGAAGGGCCCCCTGCCGGTTGGCGCATGTCGTGCCCTGGCTTTTGCTTCGTAACTTGAACGCCCTGAGTGGGAGAGCCGCGCCAAAACCCGAAAAGACTGGAGAGGCAGAGACTGGAGCACGAGGGGAGGGGCCGAAGGGCCCATCTCAGCTTTCCGCAGTATGATTGCTGCGACGGGGGGGTATCCGTACGCAGCAGAGCTTTAGGGTATTTATGTTTCCCCTTCCCTCCATTGGACCCCTGGAGACCCTCTCCGATCTGTCTCTTGATCTGAATTGCCGCTTGCCGCCTCTGCTCTGCGACCTCCAACTTGGACTCTAGCAACGCTCCGGCAGTGTAACCCTCCGACTGCCACTCCCCTAGCCTCGAACCACTAGAAGAAGTCTCGCCTCGATCCGAGAGACCGCCATCACAATGGGTTCCGACGACAAGCCCCCTTCCACCTACCGCTACAACGAGAAGCCGACTTACACCACCTCCAATGGCGCGCCCGTCAACAACCCTCAGGCGTGGCAGCGCCCTGGTCCTCATGGACCTCTCCTGCTCCAGGACTTCCACCTGATCGACCTTCTTGCTCACTTTGACCGCGAGCGCATTCCCGAGCGTGTCGTCCACGCCAAGGGAGCTGGTGCGTATGGCGAGGTATGGCGAGGCTGCTTGTAGTCTCTGCTGGGAGACGCTGACAGACGACCACAGTTCGAGGTTACCCACGACATTAGCGACATCACCTCGATCAACATGCTCGACACTGTCGGCAGGAAGACCAAGGCCGTTGTTCGTTTCTCGACCGTCGGCGGTGAGAAGGGTTCCGCCGACTCTGCGCGCGACCCCAGAGGTTTCGCCATCAAGTTCTACACCGAGGAGGGTAACTGGGACTGGGTTTACAACAACACGCCCATTTTCTTCATCCGCGACCCCAGTCTCTTCCCGGTAATTAAAGTGTTTTGACCATGTTTTGTGTGACTTTTTAACTGGGTTTTAGGTGTTCATTCACACCCAGAAGCGCCACCCTCAGACCAACCTCAAGGATGCGACTATGGTATGTCTTACACCGACCCTCTCAACTTCACAATGCTAACTTGACGTAGATGGTATGTGATTATTCTAGGGCTTGAAAAAAAATGTCTTTCTAACTTGATTTTAGTTCGACTACTGGTCCACCCACCAGGAGTGTGTTCACCAGCTGATGCACTTGTTCTCTGACCGCGGCACTCCCTACTCCTACCGCCACATGAACGGCTACTCCGGCCACACCCACAAGTGGACGAAGCCCGACGGCTCTTTCGTCTACGTCCAGATCCACCTGAAGACGGACCAGGGCAACAAGACCTTCACCAACGAGGAGGCTGGCAAGATGGCCTCCGAGAACCCCGACTGGCACACCCAGGACCTTTTCGAGGCGATCCAGCGCGGCGAATACCCCAGCTGGACCGTCTACGTCCAGACTCTCACCCCCGAGCAGGCCGAGAAGTTCAAGTGGAACGTCTTTGACCTGACCAAGGTCTGGCCTCAGAGCGAGGTGCCTCTCCGGCCCTTCGGCAAGCTCACCCTCAACAAGAACGTCGAGAACTACTTCGCCGAGATCGAGCAGGTCGCCTTCTCGCCCTCGCACCTGGTCCCTGGTGTCGAGCCCTCCGCCGACCCCGTCCTCCAGTCGCGTCTTTTCTCCTACCCCGATACCCACCGCCACCGTCTGGGCGTGAACTACCAGCAGATCCCCGTCAACAAGCCCCTCAACGCCTTCAACCCCTTCCAGAGAGACGGTGCCATGTCCGTCGACGGCAACTACGGCGCGAACCCGGTAGGCTTGGCATGCAGTGCATAAAGGGCATGAGATGCTGACGTGCTTTCAGAACTACCCCTCGACCTTCCGCACCCTGACCTACAAGCCCGTCAAGGCTGCCAGCGCCCACGAGCAGTGGACTGGCAAGGTCGTCGAGGACCTCTTCGGCCCCGTCACGGCGCAGGACTACGAGCAGGCCAACGGCCTGTGGCAGGTCCTGGGCCGCCAGGAGGGCCAGCAGAAGAACTTTATCCACAACATCTCTGGGGCCCTCGCCGGCGCCCACCCCGAGGTCCGGTCACGCACCTACGAGATGTTCTCCAGAGTCAACACCGAGCTCGGCGGTGCCATCATGAAGGAGACGGAGAAGCTTGCGAAGTAAGTCACCGCAGACCTAGTTGTCAGGTCGTGAGGAAGAGGACTGACAGATTGCCAGGCCCGAGGCCGATGTCCGCGCCAAGCTGTAAACCCCAATACGAGATCATGCGCAAATGAGAATCGAAAACCCCTTTTAAAGAAAACGGTTAGACGAAGCGGGCTTTAGACAAGATTTCTTAGATCTGGGGCCACACCGGCGCCGGAGGAGGACGGACGCCGTGTATTACTACTACCTGACGTAGAGGCTTGAGCAAAGGGCAAGGCGGCTGACGAGATACCGCATCGGCTGAGTGCCATCCCGAAGCGACGCAAGACGGCTTTAAATACCCAAAATAACAATTGCTTAGAAGAAACTGTTCTACAGATTTGGTACATGACGTTGCGGACATGAAATCCATGCCTTGGTATATGTGCAAATGCGCCTCCCGTCCGTGAAAAAACCATAAGCCCGTATCGAGCCATTTGCCTATGCGAAGCGTAGGGTCCGGAAGCGACCGTTCGGTTCGAACTCTGACCCAAGAGAAGAAATCGATCTACAATGATAGACGGTCGAATAAACGGGCTGGGGGAAGCGTTCGTATGCCTCTTCGCCCCGGACTCTAAAATCGTTGCTAAGACGACTATTTTCCCGTCGCGGCGAGGACTAGCAACAGCAGCAACAGCACTCGCAGCACTCGTAGCAGCAGAGGCCGGCGCAGATGCCACAGCAGACGGCCTTGATGATGCGAGAGTTGTTTAGCTATTTTCCTTGGCAACGGTTGAGCCCCGAGCATCAGCTTCCCCGGCTTTCACGCGACTTGTGTACGTCGATGTGATTTTCTTTTTTCCCCCCCCAACAATGAAGTTGGGGAGAAAAGCGGGAAGAAGAATGACGAGAGAGGTAGGACGAGCTTTGGGGTGGGTTGGTGACTTACTGAGCCGTCCCCTCCGCCTCGGAGAGCTGTTGACTGCTCCATCTTCATCGGCTCTGCCGGGCGCTGAGGATTGGCGGTTAGCTTCGTTCGACGTTCGGTCAAAATGGATTGGACACTGAGTTATGGAAATGGGTAGGAAAAGAGTATGCGACCGAACAGCGCCGCTTGAGAAAGGATTGCGACAGAGTGAGTGGGATCGGCGAAACTCACGGGTTGCTCGGAGCTGATCTTGCGATCTGAGATGACGGCTGGGAGAGGTTCCCTTGGCATTTGCTTCTCGATCGGGCTCGACATTTTTTTGGTCTCGGTCTTGGGAATTACGAATTATTCGGGATTTAAAAGCCAGCGTCCGTTTCGCTCCAGTTTTTGTGTCAAGAAGGCACAGTCTGTGGTTTGTCGTCGGTTCAGCCAAGGAACGGGCAATCTTCTCCAGTAAGAAACGAAAGTGGTGATGCAAGTACGGAGGCGCGCAACTTCAGTTGGGACGCGGTAGTAAGGAAGTAGTAAAATTTTGGAGAAAATTTCAGGTCACCAGCCAGGAACACGAGGACGTGCGGAATCCTTTTTAATAATTGAACAGAAGATTCGACGGCCCGTAGAACACAAAAAAGAAGTTTGAGGAGGCGGTCCGGGGGTCTGCCACCCAACACCACCCTGGTCTGCATGATGGAAGGCAGACTGGATCGAGCAGTCGAGCCTAGGCGCTCTCTCAGGTGCGCAACAGAGGACGGATCAGCCTGGTATCTGTGAGGGCCCGAACCGGGCTGTACTTCTTACGAGGGTACGACTGGACATTAAAGTAACGGCATGGTACGACACCCGTTGTAGGAAGACAAACCGCCATACGCGTATATCAGAGAGAGTCTGCAAGGATGGACGAGGCTTGGGTCAGGCGGCAGTCCCGTCTTGGGCCGCGCTGTTCGGTGTGTCTGGGGATTTGGCGTTCGGGCGCCGACCGACCTTACGTCCATTCTCACCTTTCTCTGAGTCTTTTCTGCGGTGAGCTTTTGGTAGCGTGATTTGAGCTCGGGATATCCCTCTCGGCGAGACTGTGGAAGACATGGCTCTTCGCCTGACCCCGCGGTGTGCCTACCGCTGTCGGAGATGGGGGATCCCTGGGATGGTGGGGGAGCGAGGTGGAGGGAGGGGAGGGGAATCACCTCAGAGGATGGAATTGCGGGATGGGTAGGTATGACAAACGGGTGAGGTATGAAGGTTGCACCGGAACGAAAGTGTATCCTGCCTTGACATCACCCATGGGACGAAGCTGACCTTCGGTGTCTGTCCTGAATGGGATCATGCAAATCAGAGGATATCGGAATGAAGATGAGACGAGGATGTCGGGAGTAGATATGCGACTAGCAGCTATTTCGAGGCTTGCTAGTTTATATTCATTAGTGTGTTAATATGCACCCCAAAGTCTGAATGGTTGTCTTCGGTGACGGGTAGCCCAAGAGATTCCGACATGCCGATCTGATTGCGCATGCTGACTCGTTGTCCATTAATGATGCGAACGCGGACGAATGGGCTTCTTCGAGAGCGTCGCGCCGAATCCGAGAGATGGATCGGTACGGATAGCTAGCGCTGATGAGCAAGATCTGAAGTGGTATTTTCCCAGCCTGGGGGTTGCAGGGTTGCGACGCCCAGAATATCTTCAGCCTCCGCGACGGACGACTCAAGAGAGACATTCTGTTGCTGTCGGGGGCGTAGCGAGGCGTTTGGGAGTTTTTTTAGGGCAGGTTTGTCGGGGGTTGAGGGCGGGAAAGGATTCAATTCGAAACGAGCCCCTTCAGATGCAGGGCCCAATGGAACGGGGGCGGTTGGGGGCGGGCTAACTCCTGGATAGAGTCTGTTGGTGTTGCAGCGTTGAGAGCGTTCCTGATTATGATGTCCCGTATTTTTAGACGCGCAAGAGTTACATTGCTATGACCACTACGCGGGAGACATTCATAGGTGTTTTCGCATGCGCCCCGAAATTCGCCGTTGGAAGACGCACTGCAACTTGGAAAGACTCTCACCGAGACTTATGTGACAGAAGCTGGGCTAAATGGCACATTCTATAAGTCGCCCCAAGGATGCGTAACGGTCTAGATAATTCCTTTTATTCCTTCTCCCCTTTTTCTTTTAGTCGATTAAGTGGTACTATTTGTTCGCCGGTCGGGCAGTCCGTGTTGTACAGCCGGATCGGGTCCGGTGTGCAAGCGGACCCGGGCCCGGAAGCATATCGGACTTGGCCCCGGACCGGGCTTCTGGGTACATATGGGAGCTTCCGATTTCCACGTTTTCACCTCCCCCTTTGTACTCGACTAGACATGAATCAGCTAGCCCTAAGGAATATGCTGTGAGCCAATAGCAGACTCTAATAACGGCCACGTCGACGTATTTTCCCCTATCGCAAGACAGCTTTCCGAGGCTCGTCTGATTACTGATCATCTCTGTTTTCAACCTTTTGAGACGATTCAACGAGCTCCGGTTAAAACCCACAGTGCAGATCCTCGCATTCCAAGGGCGGAGGTTATCATGAAGGGAGCAGAATTCAAGTGTTACGAAGAAAAATACGAAACCGATTTCGCAATGGGAAATACGATTTTCACCTCAGAATTCGGTGGCGAGGACCCCTGATTTTCTTGCGCGGTAAGACTACCTTAGATATTATGGTACGGAGTAGCACGCGCCTTCTGCTTGGTTTAGGTGTAAGTCACCACCAATTAGATCACAATTGACACCGGTTAGGGGATCAACAGCCGTCAACCGGAGGGCGTAGGGTGGGTTCGCCGAGACTGGCACCCTGGCTGCTTCCTCAAGCTTTAAAGCTGCAACCTCACCATCGGGTTGATGTCTGACTACCGCCACAACTCCTCTCGTCATCGACAACACAAAATCGGAAGGGAGGACAGGGAGCGCACTTCAACTCTACCTAAGTTGTTCACCTAGGAAGAATCGCAGCCATGTCCTCGTCAGAAATCGAGCTACGGCATCTCACCCAGCGAGCCGGGTTCGGCCAGACCCCGGCTGACACTACGCCGGCCACCACAACCCCGCCCTCCCTCCGGGACCCGTACCCGGCAGATTCTGGCTCCGGCGTCGACGATAACGTCCCTGTCCAGGACCCCCACGACCCGGGCCAGGAGTTCTCCTCTCTCCCGCCCGTCGACGGCGGCAAGCAGGCTTGGCTCTTCCTCGCCGCCTGCTTCGCCGTCGAGATGCTCGTCTGGGGCTTCCCCTTCGCCTTTGGCGTCTTCCAGAACCACTACTCCACCAACCCGCCCTTTGAGGGGCAGCCTAACATCGCCGTCATCGGTACCTGCGAGATGGTACAGCTTTCCAAGCCAAACTTCTCTATACAAGACAGCTAACACGAGCCACAGGGAATCATGTACCTCCTAGGCCCCATCGTCATTGGCGGCCTGCGCATGTTCCCCCGCCACACCCGCCACGCCCCGATCCTCGGCCTGCTGATCATGTGCTTCTCCCTCGCCATGTCCTCCTTCTCCAGCACCGTCACCCACCTCATCGTCACCCAGGGCGTCTTCTACGCCGTCGGCGGCGGCATCGCCTACTGCCCCTGCATCCTCTACATGGACCAGTGGTTCGTCCGCCGCAAGGGCTTCGCCTACGGCATCATGTGGTCCGGCACGGGGCTCGCCGGCGTCGTCCTGCCCCTGCTGATGGAGTACCTCCTCGGGACTATGGGTTTCCGCACCACTCTGCGCCTGTGGTCTGGCCTGCTCTTCGCCCTCACCGCGCCCCTCGCCCTCTTCATCAAGCCGCGTCTGCCCGTCTCACAGATGGCCACCTCGGCCACCCACGCCCGCCCCTTCAACAACCTGCGCTTCCTCCTCAGCCGGCCCTTCGCCCTGCACCAGCTCGCCAACGTCGTCGAGGCCACTGGCTTCTTCCTGCCCGTCATCTACCTGCCCTCCTACGCCCAGACCGCCCTCAACGCCTCCGCCTTCCCCTCCGCGCTGACCGTTCTGCTTGTCAACGTCGCCTCTGTTTTCGGCTGCGTTGCCATGGGCTTCCTGGTCGACCGCTTCTCGGCGCCGTCATGCCTGATGCTCGCCAGCGCCGGCGCCACCCTAGGCGCGTTCCTCCTCTGGGGCTTCTCGTCCAGCTTGGGAGTCCTGTATCTCTTCTGCGTCGTGTACGGGTTATTCGCCGGTGCGTACACATCAGCTTGGCCAGGTATCATGAAGGTCGTCACGGAGCACGAGCGCGAGAAGGAGCGTGGTGTCGATCCGAGCATGGTCTTCGGTATGCTGGCGGCCGGACGTGGCATTGGTAATGTCATCTCGGGTCCGCTCAGCGAGGCGCTTATCAAGGGCTCCCCGTGGAAGGGCGAGGCGGCGCATGGGTACGGAAGTGGGTATGGCACGTTGATTGTCTTCACGGGCGTAACTGCTCTGGCTGGTGGAGCGAGCTTCGTCTGGAAGAGAATCGGATGGTTGTGAGACATTCAGAACGGCACTTGTTCAGAACTTGAAGACTGTCCAAAATGGGTCAGAGGAACAGCGATGCTTGGTTCTCTAACGAGGTGTCAAATGATCTAATCAGATGATCTACTTTGGGTTCGTCCCTTTAATTTTCCAAATGATACCACCATTTGGCCAACCAAATCAAAACTCCGTAATGCAACAGATAAATACTTTTAGTAGAAACTGATCCCCCCGGTCCGTTTTTTCCCGATTAAACATGCGCCAAAATACGTCCGTATATGCTGCCCTGAAAGAAATGGTGACAAAGGGCCTCCTCTATGCATAGGTAGAGTCGCCGCGCGCGAGCAACGGCCGCTGGTCCCACCGATCCTCGTCGATACTCTCGTCATCCTCTTCCTCGAAGTCACTGGCATCATCATCTGTCCGGTACATAAAGTACTGCGCAAAGATGCCCATGTCGAGCAGTAGGGTGCCCAGGCTGCCAGCCAGCCAGCTCAGGTTGACCAGGATGTAGCGCCCATAGATGCTGGTCGCCTCGCCAGGAGCACACACATCTTCCTTGCAGTGCGGCTCAAAGGCGAAGATGCTGAGCACGTAAGTCAAGTTGCCGAGGCAGGCGAAAAGGAAGAAGAGCATGCTGACACCCTCGGTGGACTTGCGGCGGTAGTTAAGGAGAAGCTGCGGCAGACGAGAGCCGAGATACAGCACAGCGCAGAGCCAGCCGAATACCTGGCCGAGGGTGTTGAAGGTGAGCGCGTCGTTGTCACTGTTGTCGTGGCCGGACTCCTCGGCGTGGGAGTACCTGAGGCTGAGGAACCATCCGAAGATGCCAGCGGCGCAGACCATGATCACAGCAGTGGTGTTCCACAAGATCGCCTGCAGGGTCGTCGCGGGTCTCGGAGGGGGAGCGGGAGCCGAATCGGGGCGCATTGGTACAGCCGGGGATAGATTGGACCAGTCCGAGCCTCGGCGCTCGCGCTCGATCGCCGACGGGGGGAGGAGGCCGGTCCGCTCGTTCGGTTCGCCGGCACGGTTGCGCGGTTTCGGGGCCGGCGGGACAACCTCGTCCTTCCAGGTGAACCCACGGTAGTAGAAGCACTGTCCCAGCAGGACCATGTCGGCAATGGTGTAGTAGATGGCGAGGATGATCTGGCAGGGAGTCATAGCGTTAGCAAGGGTTCTCGGAGCACTTTGAGATTAGCAGATTGGCAAGGTCCGACTCACCATCGTCGGAAGAACCCCCTGCATGACGGCACCCAAGATGTTGAAGACATCGCCCGCAAGCCAGACGATGATGAACTGCAGCGAGAGGCCGTCGGCGCTCCCGCGACGGAAATTCTCGAGAATCTGGGGCGAGAACACCACGACCCAGCAGGCAATTGAGATGGACCTGGGCGCACCTAAGTCAGCAATTGAGACAACAGTGAGGAAGAGAAGGGTGGCTCACCCGCAAATGCCGGAAATGGCTTCAACGTCGAGGTTGAGTGGTTCGGTGGGGGGAGCCATGATGCGAAAGTCGAACGGCCAAGATGCGACAGAATGACTAACAAAGGGAAAAAAAAAGTTACAAAATGCAGGAAAGCAACAAAAGAGAAGAAGAAACGGTTTAATGAGAAATTAACTTAATAACAACCAACCTGCCTTTCCGAGATTAGGAGCGGCAGCAACAGAAAAAGGCGTCCTCCCGAAATGTGACGATGGGTGGGAAGACTTTTCATGAACAGGATATGCGAAAATGAGTCGAGAGCTCGGGAAGTCCTTCGGCGTGGGCTCGCGCCATCAGCGTCCACGTGCGCGCCCAAGTATTTCGCCAACTGCGTTTTAGCGAAGTCGCGATGTCACCTATCGCCGGAAATGGTGGCCAAAATGCGGGGGAAAGGGCGCTAACATGTGCTGAAACACCCACTTTTCCCAGGCGGCGTTATGCAGATTAGTGCATTCAGCTCGCCTAACTTTTCGTGTTGCCGCTGTGAGGTTGTACTGAGCTGGTACCTACATCGGGGTGCTTGATCTTCCAGACTGCTACAGCGCCCCGCAGGGGTGGGCGGTGAGGGGGTGACTAAGATTGATTTTTTGCCGTCCTGTCCTCCCTTCGGCAAGATCCCAATCTCTGGGCGATTTCGGGGGCCAAGTCTGGGTGGGGATAAGCTTAAGCACCTCATCTCACTTGACATTTGAGCTGTCGCAAGCTGTCATTGGAGCGTCGGACGCCTGTCGCGAACTCTCTTCTTGGTCCCTATCCAATGGATAGAATTTGCATCCGCCGGGCTTATCGCAGGAGAGATGGCACACTCCCAACCAGCGCTGGCAGCCATTTCACTCACGGGTGCTGTGTCAGCCCGAATGCCGCAGCAGCTCCGGGCAATGACCAGTCGATGTCCAGTGTCTGTCTCTCATCCCGCACGGCTGCTCGAGCAGGGGATCTCCGGAAGCTCCATTTATCGGCGCTCAGCGGCGAGTCGTGATTCACCGTGACGGCTCCATCGCATTGTGACCCCCATCTATCCCTCCTCAAACGGATTAATCAGCCGGGGTAGCCCGCCGCCACTACACGTCTCTGAATATTCTTCGCACTTGGAAACCGCAGACTCTTCCGGGCATATTACTTTCGAGAGGTGCTGGGATTTGCCCTTTGAAAAAAGCCGACTGCCACTGTATCCTTGCACTGCCACTGATTGCTTGAAACCGCTCTACCCGGAAATCCCGCGATAGCTTCACCGCTGTCACAAGAACCTCGGCATGGGTTCTCAAGTCCCCAATCTCCCCGCACCGGTCGATCTCCCCGACTCCATGCTGTCCCGGAAGTTTGGACGGGAAACCGTCAACTACTTCGCTGGCAGCGCCCTCAACCGTGTGGGATGGCTGCGAACCGACCACACCTTTCTGAGGGCGGCATTCCAGTTCAAGGAGACCAATTTCATGCTTCTCAAGGACCTCAGCCCGCTGGTCAGCGCGCCTTCAAAACTCTCATTCGCGTCCTTTGACGACGTCAAGCCCTTGACCACGGCGGACCCTTTTGGTCCGTCCGAGGAGGATCTTATCAAGAACTATGATTCGACGGCCACCCGCCCGCTCATTGTCTTCCTTGGTCTCGAAGAGAGCGCCAAGGTTCCTTTCGAGTACAAAGGCCTCAAGGGCAGGCCTTGGTTCGTAGTCGATGTGACGCCCAAGGGCTCACATGCCGACGCTGCCAACCAACTCATCGAGGCTCAGGCGAGCAAGGGCAACACTTTTCTCCAAGGCACCCGGCACATCACCCTCGATCCAGAAGCTGGTGAGTTAGACGAGAGCTTTTGTGCTGATCGCATGCTAATGAGAATGTCAGCCGGTATTTATGCTCAAGCTCGGTCACTTGCTGACTGGAACACACGCCACAAGTTCTGCGCTGGCTGCGGCCAGCCAACTTTGTCCGGCAACAGCGGCTACAAGCGTCTGTGTCCCTCGACCGATCTTGCTGGATCGGAGACTCCTCGTGATAGGCCCGAATGCCCCACTCGCGCCGGCGTTTCCAACATCAGCTTTCCCAGGACAGATCCTACCATGATCGCTGCTGTCGTTTCTGCCGACGGTCAGAAGATGCTTCTGGGTCGACAGAAGAGGTGGCCCCCTCACTGGTACAGCACTCTTGCAGGATTCATCGAGCCCGGCGAGTCCATCGAGGAGTCTGTGCGCCGCGAGGTCATGGAGGAGAGCGGTGTGAGGGTCGGCCGGGTGGTAATCCATTCGAGCCAGCCATGGCCGTACCCCGCAAGCTTGATGATTGGTGCCATTGCGCAGGCCCTGCCCAACGGTGAGACCATCGATCTCGGAAATGACCCCGAGCTGGAGGATGCTCAGTGGTTCCCCTTTGACGTGGTCAAGGACGCGCTGAAGAATGGTACGAGTGGGCTTGGAGAGGCCGTCCCCGAGGGCTACAAGGAGGGTGGCCTCCGGCTGCCTCCTCCCACGGCTATTGCAAATAGGTTGATGACCGCGGTTGTTGAGGGTTATGCGACCACTTTGCCCAAGATGTAGAATTTCTAAGCGTTTGGAGTAGTCTTGGTAACAACGTGGATAGATGGGAGTGATAGAACCGGATGAATAGATTTTGCTCGAATATAAGGCAACCGCTTGCTCCAGGGAGTGTCGGCGGATAAAGATGTTGTCCTGTACAACCCGCAGATCGTCATCTGAACCTCACGGTGTTCCAAGATCTTCGATTGTCCACGTCAAAGACTCACCAAGCCAAAAGCCGATTAACATTCATTTTCTCAATTACACGACGGATAAACAGTTCCAAACGACAGAAGATCCTGTGCAACAGACGTCTACGATCTGTCACCGTCTAGAGCATAACGTGTGACAGCAGCGTAGGGCTGAAGAGCCGCCAGTGTGGTCCCTTGAAACCCCCGTAGCGCGCCCACTACCGAAGCCACGGACAGCGTATCAGCGCCGGAGAACAGCACCAAGCTCCCGCGCCAGCTCCCATCAGTCAGGAAGCTCCGTCCACGTCAACCATCCACATCCCGCCAATTCGCCGCCATCGAACCCTCCACTCTTCCCGCCGCCGATAGCCTTTGACACCGTCGCCGACCCATACGATCGCGACGAGCTTGCTTGCAAGCGACAGCTGCCCATCATGTATCACCTCGCGAAAGGCCTGTACCTCCTGGCCACCAGCAAAGAAGGTTCGCGCATGAAACCCAGCAAGCCGTTCGTCTTCCTAGCTAATCTCGCCCTTCCCCCTCGCAGAGTACTCGGTCATCCTCCTCGGCCTCGATAACGCAGGCAAGACGACTTTCCACGAACAGGTCAAGTCTATCTTCCTGCCGTCGCACCCGGACCCGAAGCTGAAGACGGTGCCGACGGTTGGGCAGAATGTCTCGACCATCACCCTCCCCGACATGTACCTCAAGATTTGGGACGTGGGCGGTCAGCACTCGCTGCGTCGGCTGTGGCAGAGCTACTACGCCTCGGCGCACGCTATCGTCTTCATCATCGACTCGACCGACATTGGCGACGGGAACCTCGAGCACGATAGCTCTGGCCGTCTTGAGGAGTGCCGCCTGGTGCTGGAGGACGTGCTGCAGCACTCGGAGACGGAGGGCGTGCCGGTGCTGGTGCTGGCCAACAAGCAGGATCGCGAGGACTGCGTTGAGGTCGTGAGGATCAAGGAGGGGCTTGTGAAGAAGGTGTTCGAGGGAGAGAAGGCGAGCAGCATCCGCGACTCGAGAGTGCTGCCCGTGAGCGCGCTGACGGGGACGGGAGTTAAGGAGGCGGTAGAGTGGGTGCGGTCGCGTGTCAAGTGGAACAAGGAGTCGAGGCCGCCGGTGATGCGGTAGCTGGGTTCGAACGGGGGGTCGCAGGGTTCACGAGGCATGATGTTTCACAGAGGGTCATTAGAACGGCGTTGCTGGAGTTTGAAACCCCAAGAGGAGGACGAATATCCCCAAGGGCCAAAGGTTGCCACATCAAGTACGGGCTGCGAGCGTATATGGTTGGGTATCATTTTACAATTTTTTTGCGCTGGTCATGACCGTCTATGCATCCACTACTCTATCGTTCTCCGCGGACAACAGCTCTGAGATGAGGCCGTCCTTGTCTCTCCGCTTCGCATCCTCGGCCAACTTCTCGTCCACCAATGTCGAGAAATCCTTGGCCTTCTGCAGCGCCACGTTGCTGCAGTGCAGCATCGTCACTGCCTCGACGGCGGTTCCTCCCAGCTTGGAGATCTGGCTAATCTCGCCGTGCTTGTTTAGGCTGATGGTGACGCTACTCGTCCGCAGCTGCTCCTCCAGCCAGTTGGCATCGACGAGGGTGATCTCTCCCTCACCGCCGTAGAAGCTGAATGTGACGCAGAAGGGGCTGTGAAGCCAGCTCAGGGGCACAGGCTCGCGCTCCGCCGGGGTGAAGATGGTGAGGGACTCGCCCTCGTTGCTGGTGTCGGGCTTGCGGAAATGGCGTAGGGCAGCGACAACGGCGAGGCAGGCCGCGTCGGTGAGGTTGCCATCGTGGGAGAGGACGTGGACGTCAGCGCGGACGGACCACACCTTCTGGCCAGCGACGAGGCAGAGAGACTCAGTGTCGAGAGCACCAGATCGGCGAATAGTCTTCTCAAGCAAACGCGAGAGGAGGATTTCCGACTCAGTTGGGCGGTTGACCTCGAAGGCGGGCGAGGCCATAGGGCTCAACTCGGTGGAGATTTGGAAGATGCCCTCGAAGGGGCGGTCTGAGTAGGGGACCGTGACTTCTGCTGAGACTCTGACAAGGACCCTGTGCAGTGAGTTAGTATAAGCAAGCCCAGTGATGTGGATGGTGGTATATGTTTTCGGACCTCGTCTTGCCTAACTCTACGTTGGCGACTCCATACTCGTCACCGAATGTGAGCTGGACTTTCCGATATTGATCGAACTCTCGGCCTTCAAGTCTCAGGTTTTCCTTGAGAGCTTGTGTGACAAAAGCCTTCTCATTTGCTGAAGGCTCGGCTTCTCTGGGCATGTTTGCGGTGAAATGCAGCTGTGAACGGCCGTATAATATACTCGACTCTCCGATTTTAGTAGTGTTAAGTGAGGTCGATCGCATTGGCGGGGCGCTGCAAAAATTCTGCCGAGCGGTGAAGTGCTTAATCCTGGCCGACCCCTGTAGCCTGGACCCCGTCAGCCACCTGCGCATGCGCGCCTGTAATCTGGAGAAGGCCCATTTAGCTGAGTACCCAATAAATACAACCACTTTCCAACGTCACCAGCGAGGCAACCTGATTCCTGTACCTCGACACACACTGCCAGAATGACCACCGCCCACCGTCCCACCTTCGATCCAGTATGTGGCCTTTCTATCCTTTTGTTAAGTCTTTTGCTAACGATTGATCAGGCTCGAGGCAAAGAGGCCCTTCGCGGCCCGGCCTACCATCAACGCCTCCTGCCAGCGCACACGCAGCTCAAGTTCCGCCAGGCCGGACAAGGCGGCGATGCAGACGACGAAACCCGCGACCTCCGAACCGAACTCCTCGCCGCCGAGGCCGCGCATTTCGCCAAGAAGAACGGCGGCGTGCCCCCCCCTTCCGCTGATGCCGATGACAATGACGCGCCGGCCGGCGGAGTGAAGCGCGCGCTCGACGCGGGCTCACAAGCAGACGGCGAAGAAGATTTTGAAGCGAAGCGGCGGAGGATATTAGAGGAGTCGCGGGATATAGACGCCGACTCGGAAGACGATGAAGAAGAAGACGACAACGATAGCGACAGCGACGCGGATAGCGACGACTCGGAGGCTGAGCTGCAGCGCGAGATGGAGAAGATCCGGCGCGAGAGAGCAGAGAAGCGGGAACGCGAGGAACAGGAGAGGGCCAAAGCCGAGGAGGAAGAGAGGGAGCGGGACATTGCGCTGGGGAACCCACTGCTCAACAAGCCCGACTTCAACATGAAGCGGCGGTGGGACGACGATGTTGTCTTCAAGAACCAGGCCAGGGGCACCGAGGATAAGGGAAAGAACAAAGAGTTTATCAACGTGAGTCTCTCTGTTCTAGAGCCTCGTGTGACGATGATACTGACTTGAGTACAGGACCTCCTTCGCTCCGACTTTCACAAACGATTCATGAACAAATATGTTAGATAGATACCCACCACCAACTTGGGTGGAAATACCAGTTTCGTTGCCCCGCGCATCGACTTTGCATTTGATGAATACTGACAGAGCTACACACGCCTACAATATCTTTTTCATGTCGCCCCTGGATCGCAGCACGCCGGCTTTCTTATCGATGAATTTCTTTTCATCAGGTTCGATGACGTTGAGGTAGTATTCATCCTTGAACGCCGTCGCAAATACCTCGAAGCTGGGCAGCTCGAAAACAGCACAGCCGTCGAAATCCTCAAGGGAGTTGGTACCACGAAACTTGGGTCCGATGGGCGTTGCTCCTTTATTAAGTGCTTGTGCAGCATGCACCTGGGATCATGAGATTTATTGCACGGATTCGGGGAGACAGGAAATTATTACCTGGGTATACGAGATAAATCCGTGTTTTCGGCCCATGGTCGGACGAGGGGCCCGTGAACGTTCTCCCAGTGATGGTAGAATTCCTCCTGCGTCAAACCGGGCTTGCGCTTGAGGAAGGCAACGCTGCAAACTGTTTGTTGCGGGCTTTGAGCTCGGTTTTGAGTGGCCATGTTCGCATCGAAGCTCAATCAAGACCGCTTTCGTGGTGGTTTGGACGCTATTGTTTGCAACACTACGACATCTCAACTGACATGCGACAACATCCGAAACCTTTCAAAGAAGAGCGATTGTGGACCGAAGAAGCTTTCAGCAGTGGAATGTTGAAACAGCATAGAGGCAGAGGCTGGCCATAAGGTTGGTCCTCCGGAAAACAACAACCGGCCACAGCTTATTCAATTTTAACCCGTTCCATTCCACTGGGTCATTGCGCCACCACGGTTTTCTTCTGGCATTTAATATCATGTGGCAGCAGGGTCTTTCTCTCAGTTTCAGTTTCTCAGGGACCCAAGCTTCTTCTTTGGCGCCTTCGCTGACCTCATCGCGTCCGAGCAGCCTCCGAAACCAGGAGCTGTAGCCGAGCAACCGCACAGCTGGACACAGGACTTTGCCAACATCACACACTTGACAAAATCGACAACACTAGACTCATGTCAATTCGATTGATGCTGGCGCATCTTCCAGATACAAACAATGGATGAGTCGGGCCAATTGGAGTGCACACGCTATCGTTCGGGCTGATATGACATCCTGAAAGGTTACACCAAAGAGAATTAAGTTAAGGGAGGTCCGACCAGTTACTCCGGATGGGTTTCGCAGCAAGGCCACCCCACCTGCCCTTGTCCTTGAAAAAGAAAGCTCAGAGTGGAAAATTCGCTCTTGCTCCCACCTTGCCCCAAGAGCAACCGGGGCAGACAATGACGATCGCCTACATGGAGCTGCCCAATGGGCGGCTCATCACAGTTTGTGCGCTCCATAAACAGATCGTTTGCGGCCAATGCTGCCTCGACTTCAGCTTCGTCGCTCAGTTGGCTGCGGAAGACGAGCAGACCGAGCTTGAGCGACTGCACGGCGAGTCTCGCGAGCTCCATGACGATAATGGTTATTCGGACGAGGACGACGATGAGCTGTTCGGCTACAACTTCAACTCCATTGTGCCCCGGGACGTCTCCTTAGAACAAGTCGCCAACAGCAAGTTCGGACGCCGCCGGGACCCCGAGATCAAGTCGGACGACGGGAATACACTCTTGACGACCGCCTTCGTGGGCTGGCACGAGGACGCCGAACCCCGGACGGCCAGGGCGGTGCCAACAGGCAACGTGATCCCGGCCAGGTTTGGCCTCCGGCACAAGACACCCCTCTCGCCGCAGGAGCTCTTCCCGCGCGGCCGCGCCTCGCGAGCCTGTCCGCCGGTGGAGCGCTTCATCAACCGCTACGACACATCTGAGTTCCTAATCTACACGGACGGCGCATGCTTCAATAACGGCGCTGCGCACGCTCGGGGCGGGTGCTCCTTCGTCTTCCGACCGGCGCGCTCGCGGGACGAGGACGGCGGCGTCGCCTTCCGTCTCGAGGAGCGCGGGCCTGACGGCCGCGCGCACCGGCACACGAGCAACCGCGCCGAGCTGCGCGCCGTCATCGCCGCGTTGCAGTACCGCCCCTGGAGCCGCGAGGGGTTCAGTGCGCTCGTGGTCGCGACGGACTCGACGTACGTTGTCAACGGCGCCACGATCTGGGCCCGCGCGTGGATGCGGAAGGGGTGGCGGCTGCGCACCGGTGAGCCCGTCAAAAACCGCGACCTTTGGGAGGCGTTGTTGGTTGACGTCGAGCGGCTGCATGCCGAGGGGCTCGTGGTGCGGTTCTGGAAGATCCCGCGCCGGTGGAACGTAGACGCCGACAGGGCCGCCAAGGGCGCAGCCGCCGTGCTCGGGGCGACAGACAACTTCACCGATCACTTTGGCATCATCAGCCGTTGAGGGGCCTGCGACCTCTTTACGGCCATGGACGGTTAGCCCGGAGCGGACTGTGTGACGTTTGTAATGTCACCGAGCTGGGCAACCAGGCCGAAGATGGGGCTTGGTAACCTTGTGTTATCAAGCACTGAACACTCAAAGACGTTTCTGTATGCTGCGCATGTGCCGGGGCGGTATGGGATATAACGGTTAGCTGTCGACGGATTCACGATGAAGGATATGTTTTGTGCCTCTTCAGCAACCAGGCCATGACTGGGGGCTTGGCAACCCTGTGTTATCAAATACTTTTCACATCCATGTACACACTCCATTCACAAAGCAGTTGGCACGAGTGATGTTAGAGGAGGATTGTATTGGCCGGCTCCTCATCCTTGCGCAGAGCTTCCTATGATTGCCCGTAATCCTTTTCCCATCAGTGGTCCGCATGTCTCAGGCGCTTGTGACGAACGCTCGAGGACGCAGCCCCAAAAATACTCTACCACAGGCGCCGTAGAAAGTGGACGGCGCGCTTAGTAGAGGCGCTTGGGGGGGGACATGGTAGCCTTGATGGTAAGGCTGCCGACGTTCTGCCAGCCCTTCTTCAGCAGGGAGACCAGGTAGTTGATGGCCAACATGATGTTGGCAACCAACTGCTCCTGGGTCATGCCGACGTTGCCGACGGCGACACCCATGCAGAGAACCTTCTTGAGCTGGAACTTGATGGTGGACTTGACCTCGTTGATCTTGCCAGTGAGGTCGTCGGAGTGGGAGACCGGGGTGGGGAACTTGCCGGCTGTGCGGTTATTAGCTGCCGTGCTTCGAGGAATCAATGGTAGATTGATTGATGCACATACCCTTGGACAGACCAGGACCCAAGAGACGGGGGATCTGCTTGATCAGAGTCTCGGAAGCGACGAAGGCGTCGTACTTGCGAGCGAGCTTCTTGATCAGCTTCTTGTTCTTGTTGAGCTTCTTGAGATCGTCGGCGGACATGGCGTCAACGCCGCCGTGCTTGGCACGGTCGATATCGTGCTGGTCACCAAGAATGCAGATGGCCATGTTGGGGCGGGGGATGGTCGGCAGGCGGACAGTGCCGGAGAAACGCTTGTCACGCTGGGGGTCATAGTTCTTGAGGCCGATCTGGAGCTCGACAGACTCCTGTAAAGTGGGTTAGCAGGCGGCGGCCGAGGAGGGCGATTGACGGAACAGAGCAGCTCTTCGACAGGCGATCGTCGACTGCAAAACTCGGTGCGCCGTTCGGGGTGGTACTGACAAGGAAGTTGCGCTTCTTGGTCTCGAGGGAGTACTCGAGGAGCTCACCGACTTGAGCTCGGACGTTGGCGACCGTAATTTTCGACATCTTGACGATATCTCCCAGGTATCTGGTGCTTACGGTAAGATGGTGGTGATAATTGGGCGATGGGTTGAAAGAGGGAAAATGGAAAAGTTTTGGCGGGGCGCCTTCTTTATTAAAAATTAGGGCACGAGGTGTGCGGATGGCCCGTGTGCGTGTCGTTCCCGACGCCGCAGGCGATTGGCTGGCGCCCCTCGAAAAGGTACCTGCCGAGTGAGTCTTACGCCGGGCAGGCCAAGCCCATGCCCAGCCCAGCCGCTGTGCCCCTCCAGTGAAAATTCATTGCATGTCACTGCTTGCGCCCAGTGCCTGAGCCTGCGACCGCGACCGCGACGACTCATCTTTGCTTGCATTGGCGATTTTATGTAAGATCCGCGGGAAAACAAACCAAACTTTGGCTCGGGTGCACGCCTTGCTCGCCACTAACACGCCGAGGGATCAGCCCCCTGTCGCTGTCGCTCGCTCATCCGGCCAGTCGTCGCTTCTGTGCCCCTCATTCAACTCATGGCCGTGCCCCTCCATCATGACAGCGAGATGAAGCAGGATACCGTCCCCAAATACGAGAGCTTCGTCAACCCGAGCGACTTGCTCAGATGGGTCGAAGAGCAGCCGGCAGAGTCATGGACGTCGTAAGAGTTTTTCTTGAATCCTACAAACTTGTTTCCCGGGGGCCGTAGTGGAATTAACAATGTGCCCCTAGAATTGCTCAAGATGTATTTGACCATCTGCTGTCCCTGGGTGCCCAGCCCAAGGGCGTCTCTGGCAACTCGTGCGTGAAGCTGTGCGGATTCGTCGAGCAATGCTCCAAGTCCAGCAAGCCGACCCTGCAGCAATGGGCCTTCTCCAAGGAGCCCAGTCTGGGCCTGTTCAACTTCTTCATCAAGTGGAACGAGACAGAGCAGCACCGGTCCATGAAGTTGGTCCTGGACCTACTGCCGTCGCTGATTCGGCGCAACCCAGACCCGATTGTCTCTGAGCTGGTCAAGACGACCATCTTGGACACACTCATATCCATCATCGGGCCGCAATCCACCAAGCCTTTGGTGAAGTCGTCACTGAAGGCCATGGACTACTTTGCTTCCAAGTCCGTCTTCACCGTCGAGGACATCGCGGCGAGCTACAAGCGGACGCAGCCCGCGTGCAGTTGGGGGTCCGAAATTGCCCTGTGGCAGGACTTCTTCGGACAGATGCTGGAGTGGATGACCATGCACTACGTCTGCCCGACTGCGGGCAAGTTCATCGTGACCATTTTCCGGGCCTTGCGCCAGAGGTCTCTGCAGAACCCTCAAGTTGAAGGCGCTGAGCAGTTCAGTGTCGAGGCTTGGCTCCGTTGGGTGCAATCTGCCATTTCTGCGACGCCGTCCCTTCTGGAAGGCGTCAAGACTTACGTTTTCCTTCCCCTGTTCAAGGATGACCGCAAGGATTCGGTCCAGATCCTCCAGCAGATCAACAGCTCTTGGTCTGCGTCTGACTCTCGTGCCGAGTTGGACACCCTGGCACAGCTGAACCTCGCAGTGTTGGAGGTGGGAAAGAAGGTTGGCATGGTCGAAGAGCCTGGTGGGTAGTCTGTACATGCGAAATGAGGAAATCACTAACAGTGCTTGATGCAGGGGCTATCGTCCAAGAAGAGTCCTCTTCTGTTATGCTGGAAGAGGCTGTGCTCGAAAGAGTGCTCGCCCACCCCTCCCACGAACTTCGATCGCTTGCTCTATCTCTCACCATTGCTTCTCCTTCTACCACGAGACCGTATTCCCCAGTGGCCCTTCGACTGCTGCAAATCCACCTTCAAACGTACTTCTCAGAGTCGGACGCCAAGTTCCGCATGGAAGTGCTTAGCAAGCTGAAGGACATGTTTAAGCGGAATCGCGGCGCCATCTTCATCTTGCAAAAGAGTTTAACCCGTCTCAAGGCCGTGAACACCCTGCCGCCCCCGGCCGATGGGAAGCCAAAGGCCACCCCTAAAGCACCAAAGCAGGCGAATCACCGCACCAACATCCTGTTCTGGCCGGAGGACAAGCTCCGGGAAAGCTTGACACAACACGAGGACTTCTTGGCGTGGTACCTCCGCTTCTTGAGATCAGAGCTGATTCCGACAGCTTCCTTCCAGCGGCACTTCACCTCGCTGAAAGCTGTCACCTTCATTTTGAAGCTAGAGTTCGACCCCGCAAAGACTTGGGAGACGGAAGAAGACGAGGCGCTCTTCTTCAACCTCTTTGATGGCAAATGGACCCGCACCCTGCTAGATCTCATTATGGACCCATTCGACGATGTTAGAGATGCTAGTACTTCTGTGCTCAACAGCCTGTTTTCCGACAAGCGCTTCAAGTGTCTCGTGGGAACACAAGATGTTTCACAGACTTTGGAAGAATTTCTCTCAAGGTCTGAGGATATTGCGAGAAGGACAGCCCGTGCCGACCACGCCGATGGCGTGGCTCGTACCAACGAGTTACTCTTCAGATTCTACGACGGCAGAGCCGCGCAGATTGCGCACATTTCCAAACTGGTAGATCTGCTCGAGAGAAAGCTCTCATTCGCCGAAGCCGACCTGGGCAACGCCGTCTTGGAGGCACCCGTACATGGCTACTTTGCCTCTCTTCGCTACATCTGGCAAGCCATAGCTGAGATGGCCTTTTCCCAGTCCGAGCTAGAGGCGCTGACCACTCTCCAAAACCGAATCGTCAAATGCTGTCAGCGGATCTGGGTCGCTGTCAGGGACATCCTCTGTGATGACTCTCCTGAGGGCCACTTGCCTCAGGAGCTGGAGGACCTCGAGGGTCTCGATACAAAGGACCTGCTAAGTTACAGCTTCCGCGCTATCCACGAATCCAGCAGCCTAATGCGTGTCATGGTCCTGCCGCTCAAGTCCAAGATTCGGGAGGGAACTCTGCGCCCATCAACTGAGCTCTTCACCACAGTAGGGTCGCTGACCTTTGACCAACTGTCCAACTTGCGGCATCGCGGGGCTTTCAACACAGTGTCTCTGTCATTTGCTACATGCTGTCAACTAGTCAAATACCTCGGAGACCCGAAGGCTGGCCACGAGGGAGACCAAACTCTCCTCGACATCTGGTACCAGGGGACGAAGGAGTGCATCTTTGCCCAAGCATCGACCACTCGCAGATCTGCCGGCATCCCAGCGATGATCACTGGTATCATCTCAGCCAATGCAGCCCAACCCTCGTTTGACCATGTCATTAAGGAGCTGGTCGCCATCGCGCGCAAGGAGGCCCGCGTTTCAGAGACGGACGGCTCCAAGCTGCCGCAGGTCCACGCCCTGAACTGCATCAAGGACATCTTCAAAAGCTCCTTCATCACCCAGCTCGGAAAGTCCGCGCCGCATATCCCTCAGTGCCTGGAGTTGGCGGCTGGCAGCCTCAAGTCTGAGGTCTGGGCGATCCGCAACTGCGGCCTGCTATTCCTCCGCAGCTTGCTCGACAACCTCTTCGGCACGAACGAGAGCAAGGCCACGCTGGAAGCCGGGTGGGATGGCAGGACGTCCAGGCTCCAGTACCACAAGTACCCCATCCTGCCGAACGTTCTCCTCAACCTCCTCCGCTCGGGTCGTGAGGTCATGAAGCCAAGCACGAGTACCATCGCAGCTGAGTCCGTCTTCCCGGCCCTCGATATCATCCGCCGCGCCGGTCCGCCTGAGGCCTCGCGCGACGAGCTGTACAGCCTCGTCGTGGGCTACCTAGGAAGCCCTGTGTGGCATGTGAGGGAGATGGCGGCGCGCGCTTTTTGCTCGTTTTTGCTTCGAGACGACAACTGGGTCAGCGCTGCGGAGAAAATCATCCAAGAGTCCTTCGCCGCTGAGCCGTCGAACCGCAACAACCATCTCCACGGCAGTCTCCTGACCATCAAGGCCGTTTTCGAGAGGCTCTCCGATGTCTCCCCCCAGAAGCTTTCTACGGCCATCCCGCGTCTCGCCGAAATTCTAAGTGGCCTCGAGGCAAACGCCCCCTCCTCCTTCAAGGACTGCCCCGACATCCGTGCCGCATATCTCGAGGTCCAAAACCTCATCTCCCTCTTCACTATCTTACGACCTTCGTCAACGACAACTTCCCAATCCGCACCCGCCTCGGTCCCTCAACCGCCCCAAAGCGCCCTCCTCCGCAAGCAGCTCGCAATAAACGCGGTGCACGCGAATGCCACCGCCACCTCTCTCCGTGAAACCCTCCTCTCGACGAGTAACACGGGCGTCGAGGCAACCATCACAATTCTTGAGACCCTGGCCTCTGTTCGCCACCCGCGCCTATCGCCCGAGGACGCCGCGTCCTACTCCCATCTCTACGCTGACCTCGCCCTGGCAACATCCCACCCGGATCCCCGCGCCGCGGCCCTCACCAACCTGGCCGAGACGATCGATCTCGTTCTCTCTGCAGGCCGTGTTGACCTCCTCCCCTCCTCTGAGACCCTCGCCTCTCTCTGGCAGGATGCCGCCTCAAAGACAATGAATCCCAACCTCTCCAACGCGGTAATCCGCGCCAGCGGGCCCCTACTAGCGACGCTTGTCTCTCGCTCTGCGACCGACGCTCAGGGCCTTCGGGGCTGGGGCACCATGATGTCTTCGGCAGGCCACGACTCAAGCCCCTTCGACACGCGCATCGCTGCCGCCGCCTCCCTGACATCCTTCTTCTCCGTCGCCGCCCGCACGCATCCCACCGACGTCGACGCCGCCCTCCTTCCCGCCCTCGTCGCCCTCTATGACGCTCTCAACGATGATGACGACGAGGTCCGCGACGTGGCCGCCCTCTCCGCACAACACATTCTTTCCCGCTCCCTCGCGCCACTGGACGCCGCCTCAGCTCTGCTGACGCATGTCGCAGAGCGCTACGCTCACGCGCCGGCCTTCCACGCTCTCCTGGCCTCGCGCCTCACGGGCCACCCGCAGCCAGAGGGAACCTGGACCCCGGCCAGTGCACAGCTCGCCGCGGCGCTCCGCTTCGACGACTCTCTCTTTGCGGTGGAGGAGCAGAACCTCTTCATCGATGAGGTGCGCGAGTCACGGCGCTGGGCGACCGTCTTCGAGGCCGCCGGTGATGCTGCGGCAAACGCTACTAGGGAGCTGGCGCGGTGGACCGCGGATGGCCTCGACGCGCTTCTCGAGGTCGCCAGCGAGAAACACATAGATGACGGGCCGCTGGGCTGGACGTCCAAGCCGGACGTGTACGCTGTCTGCGCGCGCATTGTTGTATGTGCGACTGCGCTGGCCCTTGCGGGTGTTGACTCTGAAAAGTTGAAGGAGAAGCTGGGTCGTCTGCGAAGTGTAGGGGAGAAGGTGAGGCTTCACGGCCTGTTGCTCGAGATGGCAACGCTATAGACACCATTTGGCACGTTGCATAAAACTCTTTTAAAGACATAAATGCTTGATGAACAAGATGGATATAGAATTTTTGATAGATAAAAGTCGTTTTTATGGTTCGTGTTCGTATACAACGAATTCTAATGACGGCATAAAAAATGAATGACCGGAAAGAAAGGCTAAGACGCCCCGACGCCATTCGATGCTTCATGGAAATGAACATGAAAATCATAAACTCTGCCCCTCGCCTGTTGGCATAACAAGCTGGGTTATCCTGTGCCTACAGCTCTGCCACCTCCTTCGAGTACGTCAACCTCTCCCGCGTCGACACTTGCCCAATTCCACGACTCCAACATCCGACACCTAATTCGAGACGGTCTGGGCCATTTTTTCACCCGACATGCTCCATGCCGCCGAGTCCTCCCTCTTCAACCCACCCATCCTGCCCATCTTGGCCACAAGCATTGTGTTTTGGCTCTGCAGCTCCCCTACCTGAGCCTTTAGCACCTCGATCTGCTTCAGCGCCACGTCACGCTCGGCCTTCACCCGCTCGAGCTCCATGGCCATGTTTCCCTTTCCCTCTTTCTCAGCTTGCTTACGGCGCCTCTCCTCAGCCTTTCGCTCCTCCTGCTCACGGCGGTCCTCAAGTCGTTTGAGCTCGCGCCGATACTTCTCCTCCTGCTTCGCAATCTCCTTGTCGTGCTTCTCGCGTAGCTTGGCCAGCTGTGCTGCGTCGCGCTGCGAGTCCTCGGCACGCTTGCTAGACATGCGCTCCTGCATCTTGTTGATCTTGTCCTGCATCTTCTTGCGCCGCTCCTGAAGCTTCTTAAGCTCCCGCTCGTGGTGCGACGAAGTCGACTTTTGCAGTGACCCTGTCCCGGAGCCGGACGAGTGCAGAGACACGGTGTCGGGCTGCTGGAACTCCGGCGGCGTCAGGGCCTCGCCCTCATCCGTCTTCTCGACGGCCGAAGCGAAGCTCCGGATAGACGAGGTGTCGCTCTCGTTCATTTCGTCTTCGTCGTCTTCGGCTATCGAACCGTTGGTGCTCGGCGCCTGGAACATTCCGGGCAGACCGTTCGGCAGGCGACTCGCTACTGCAGAACCGGCCAGTCCGAATGCCCCTGATATTATTCCGTAGAGACCGTTGCTGCTTGGCGGGACCGCATCGTCCTGTGCCGACGGGTCTGGCACCAGGTTGGAAGTTGGCTCCTTGGCCACTTCCATGGGCGAGGCAAGCTTTTGCTCCTCTGCTTGTTTAGCTCCCTCCTTCGTCTTCTCCTCCTCGGTATCTGATGTCGCAAAGTCGTTGGCGGACTTGGCCGTCACCCACTCGATGAACTTGCCCGCGTCGCCGATAATACCACCAGGAGTACCACGATCGATCAGAAATCGAGGCACATTTCCGCCGGGGTCGCTACGGGTAACCATCAACCATTCAATTGCCGTGGCCGCGTCTTCTTCAACACCGTCTGCGCTCTGTCCGGCGTCGTCCCTCGCAGGTGCGCTGTCGACCGAAGAGCCGCGCTGCCGGCTTCCATCGTCGGCCACCTTCTTTGCTGCCCGTAGAACCGCTTCTCTGCCCATGGTCTCGGCCACTGCCTGCCTTTCCTTCGGGTTTTCTTGGCTTAAATCAATGGACGACTTTGCCCGTGTGATTGACGGCTTGTCGGATGGAACCTCGCGAATGATCTCCACCGACTCGTACTGGCCTCGAATATAGCCCTGCCTCTCGGGGCACTCGGGATGTATGCATGGCTTCGATACAATCATGAGTGACCTCAGTGGCCGCCTCCCACCCTCTGTCGTGGGGTTGTCGCCGGAAAAGTCGGAAGTCAGGAGCAAGGTCACAAAGTCTCTCGGAGCTGTCGGGCCCGGGAACTGTGCCGATAATTGGAAGACTGCGGGCAAATTGTCAGCAAAAGAGCGCAACAACGCACCAGAGGACCCGCATCTCAAAGCTCACCTTCCATCTTCCCTGCGCCCTCGATGACCTCGTGCGCTGACCGCTTGTCCGCACCGATACCGCGTATGGCGCCAGCGCCGGGTCCGGTCTGCACCTTCATGGACTCGGCAAACTCCCTCTCGAGGCCAAGCTTCCACTTCTCGAACGCCAGGCCGTCGTGAACACTGCGGCGGGCGAACCAGCTGCCCTTTCCATCCTTGGCGGCGAGCTTATAGACGTTGATAGCGAGCGGGTTGTCTTTGGGGTTGACCTTGACCTCCTTCCACTCCTTGGCCAGGTCCCGGGACAGGCTGAGGGCGGCGGCCGACTGGCGCTTCTGGGAGATGGTGCGGTTGATGTCGGCGACGGGTTGAGGAGGGTCGGTGTGTGAACGGGTGCGGCCGGTCGTCGTCGTCGCCTGCTTGACTGCGGCGGGAACGGGAATCGAGTCGATGATCGTCTGGGCGTTGGAGAAAATGTCTGTGACGAACTCTTTAGGGTCCTCTTCGGCGACGGAGGCCCATTTCACAGGACCCAAGGCCTTTAAGGGTTCATGGTGCGGCGCCATCACGTTGGGCTCGGCAGGCTGCAGGCGTTGACTCGTTGGAAGGAGGTGGAGAGAAGCGCGATGGGAGGAGAAAATCAGGTGTGGCGGTAAGATGTCATAGCCCAGGTCGACCGACCAAATAGACCGAGAATTCTAAACAGGAAGACGAGATACGGATATGAAAAAAAGGCTTGCGAGGCAGATTCGCGTCGGAGTCCGTCCGATACCGACGGGCTGGGAGGAGTGTTCGTGCAAGAGCAAGGGAGATGCTTTCTGGTCACTGGTGGCTGTGATGCTTAATCGCTTGGACCTGGTGGATTACTGTGCAAAATGGAGACCGAGATTATAAAATGGGTTGTGGAGGTGTCCGTCCTGTGGCTTAAAAAAAGAAGCGAGTACGGGTGTGTGCGAGGATGGATCAGAGGGAGCATTAAGGTGCAGCGAGCCACGCCGTAGGCAACTTGGAATCCGTGGCTCAGGTACAGTGAGAGTAACGAGGCATTTGGAGGGGCTTTGACGTCGCAGCCCGACCCGAGCGGACCTAATGCTCCAGGCCAGGCTGCTTGCTCTCCCAGTTGGCTGGTCCTGGTAATTGCTCCGGCCCGTTGTCAACTCCCCATCCTTCAGGGCAGTTCCATTTCGTCAGTTGCACCTTGCCAATCACTGAATACCTAAGGTACCTTAGGACAGCTGCACCAGTTGCACCTCGTTCCTGCACTTCTGCAGGCTGTCTGCCTACGGCGTGCCAGTCCAGTCGCTCTTCATCGCGTTTAGGGCCGCCAGCGCTGACGTCACCCCTGTCCCATGGACGGCTCTCGCAGAGGGGAGGGGTCGCCCCTGCACCATCCGACGTCACAATTGGTTGTTGCGGGGCCCCTTTGAGCCTTGAGGGGCGGTCCAGCCTCAGGGATCGAGGAAAAATGGAGCAATGGCGCTAGAGATCGACTAGAAATCCACCCAATCCGCGTATTCAGTCCGACAGCCCAGCAGTCCTAATTGGAGGGGCTTCGCTAGCTATGAAGTCAAGTGCGGCTCCTCCCTCTTTATCCCTTCTCTTACGGTGCTTTCTGCGTCTCCTGCTCGCGGACGAACAGCTCGTCCTGGCTGCGCTAGCGGGGCGGGCAACGAGACAAACGAGCTCAGTTACGTCGCCCAAGGCCTGTCATCCGACTTCTGGCCTCTCACAGCCCTGTATTTCACAACCTTCAGCAGCAGGGTAGCACACCACCGACAGCCGCCACGGCATGTGGCATTCTATGATACATATCCGCCCACCTGGATCTGGGTCTGGGTCTGGGTCCAAGCTATTAGTTCAGGCTGACGGTTCCTGGACCAGGGCACGTGAGTCCGTCGTCCGTCCGCTGGTCGTGTTCGGCCGGGCCAACCTAGTTTGTGCACTGAACCTGTTTTTCTGATACCTCGCTGCAAATCTGATCGCATCATGGTCTAGATCGCGTAACCCGCAACTACAAAAAAAACGCCAAGGAATCCCGAGTTATCCGAGGCATGACCTCAACGCTTCACACGGCAACTCCTTGGCCACTGGCCAGTTGGTTACTCTGACCTATACAACTGCAACTGCCACCGGACGGCTGTCTATCTCATTGTCATTGCAAAACACGACGTACGCCCGTCTCGTACAACAACATTCCTGGTCTAAACAAGCTTGCAAGAAACGTGACATGCGCTGTTTTACAGACGACGAACTAGGGCATTAAGGTATTGTCCAAACGACAAACAACACTCAAACAAGAGACTGTTTCCAAGCTTAAATCTGCTCAAAGTGAACGTGATCCAGCTACAGGCCCACCAAAGAATTTCGCTCGCTCATCAACGCCGTGTGATCCAACTTACAGCTCCCGCAATATGTGTCGTACCACTCACGCAATGTCTCCCTCTTGCCCTCGTCAATATTCGACGTCATGACCTTCTGGTTGCCGCTCCGCTTGGACTTGGCAGTTGGCCCATCGCTCTCGAGCACCGTCTTGAGTTTATCACAACGAACGTTCTCGTCGGCAAGCCAATTCTCCCATTCCGACTGCACCATCTCCCGCTCGATGCTGTTGACGATGCGCATCGCAACCAGCAAGTCATGTCGATATGATCCCAGACGCTGACGCGTCCGCCGTAGCCGGCGTGCTGTTGCTCGGCTTGCCGCCGTCAGCAGGTTTGACCCGGCGTCTTCGTATGGAGTGTCAAGGTCGGTGGCGTTTGCAACCAGTTGGAACGTCGTAAAGCTGCGTCTCGTTAGTGGGACATGTCTTGCTCAGCGAGTACCATCGAAACTTACCAAGCGCTGTCAACGGGCCAAGTCTGATTGTGACCCACCGCTCCCGTTGCCTCGCCCAAGTCTGCCATGTAGATGGCTTTGCTCATTATCACGTTCGGCCCGACGCCAACACGGCTCATGAATTTGGCTGCTCGCCTCTCCTTCCACCAGGTCGAGCTCTCCTTTGACGTCAGGAACACGTTTGTGAACGTGCTCCCAGCTAAGAGAAGGAGGATGAGTCGATGGGCCGTCACCACGCTGAAGAACTTCCGCACTCCTGCAATTGCCCACATGATGAGTGACGTTACGGCACTCTCGCCGAAAGAGCGCAGTGTCTCCAAGAGCATGGCCGTCAGCGTGCGCGGCTTGATGAGCTGTTTCTTTGTGGCAGCCGCATCGGCCGGCGAAAAGACCACAACTTGGGTCTGCTGTCCAATATTTCCATAGACCTGGATTGCCCTCTTGGTTCGGCTGTGCGGACCGAGCTTGCGCACTTGGTCTGTTGCGACGTCCGCCAGCTCCTCGGCATCGCCCTCGGCGTCGTTCAGAGCCTGCCGCTCGACCAAGTTCTTGGAGAATGCCGGCGTCTTGGACCAATCCACCTTCGTGTAGATTGCCAACTTGCATTTGGATTTGGCCACATGAGTGATGACAATCTTGGTCACCAGTTTAAAGTACTGGGAGTGCGGAAGGTGCCATGCGGTCTTGACGTGGGTAACGACGTACGTAACGTGGTCCTGGAAAACGTCCATGGTCTGGTAGTCAATGACATCCACGGTTTTCGGCCGACCTAGCATGTCTTTGTAATCGAACTTGAACTGAAATTCTCGTCTCATCCGACCGTGGTCCGCTAGAGACCAAGGTCCTTGGGCAATCTGTTGCGCTCTACGCTCAAAGTAGAGCTTGGGGAACACGAAGCTTTTGTCTCCGAACAGTACGTGGAAGCATGCCTTGGCGCTGATTTCAAAGTGTCGCTCAGCCACCATCTGCTGCATGTCCTCGGGCTCGAAGACGACCGGGTGCGCAGGCAGTTGTAACTTGGGTGCCTGTCTGGAACTTGTACCTTGTGTGCGAAGCCTCGGGCCAAATTGGCTCTGGCGTCGTGCAGGGCGGCCGGCATGCGTACCGTCGTCGAAAGGCGTGTAGGACGAGACTTCTTCCCAGCTCTCAACACTTGGACTGCGTTTGTTGTAATCTTCTCGTTCCAGGTTGACGAGCGCGGTAATGAGCTCGGGAAGTTCCATTGGCTCTTCCGACTGAAGGTCGTCGATGAGCAAGTTCAGTCTTGCATGTAGGAGTTGGAGGTTGTCCAGGAAGACCTTGATCGTGACTCTAGTGTAGCCAGTCTCGTTGCCGTCTTCTCCCAGGTGAAGGAAGATAAAGTCGCACTCCTTTCCGGGCGCTGCTGTAACCTCGGAGATGATGTCGAGGCTGATGGAATAAGCCACAACCAGGCCCATCTGTTGTCCGTAGAAGTACATGTTGTCGGGCGTGATGTAGATGCGGCCATTGCCCGCAAGTCCCTGCCCATTTGATGGCGAGTCTTTGCCCGAGGAACTCGACCAGGCAGCCCGGAAAACAAAGACGAGCTTCTCGTCAAAAGGAACCGTGGGGAAGAGAATGCGGAATTGGTGATGCTGGATTCTTAGCTCTGGCGGATAACCCGGCGGGAATGTCTCGACTGGCTGCTTGATCTGTGGATGGGGCTGGTTGAATTTGGCGTCGACACTAACAGTCTTCCTGTGTCCCGTTGTAGGCGTCGAAGGTTTCTCGTCGCCCGGTTTGCCCACTTCGCGGACTACTATTCCGAAGGGGTTCTCCTCGAGCTGGCCAGGAGTGCGAGGGCGGCCAGGACCTGAGCCGTATACAGTGCTCCAAGGACTGCTTCCCCAGTAGTTTGCGAGGACAGCCGTGGGCATGTGAGTTGCTTTGTCACCCACTGTGCTTCTGTCAACGGAGAACATGACGGCAGTCCGGCTCAGATTGGTCGCCGCAGGTGGTCTTGCCAGCGTCAACGGAGCCAACGTGCCTTGCATCGGGTCCAGCGTAGGAAACCTTGCAGCGGACATCTTCGACGTGTTCTGCGGAGGGGAAGGGTATCCGGGGAGATGGCCGTGGCTCGCTATCAAACCCGCGATGCCGCCGCTGCCAGGCGTAGCAGCAGCAGCCACGGCAGCTTCGGCACCTGCCCCAAAAGTCGCTTTGCGGTGAAGATCTAGCTTCTGGATAATTCTCGCTGCGTGCTCGCGGTTGCTTTCGCCCTCTTCACGCACCATTTCTCGCCCCAGATCTCGCCCGAGAGCCGTGATGGAACGGCGCGGCCCGGCGTTGACGTCGAAGCTCGCACGACCAGCCATGTTTGTCTCCGATCCGGGAACCGGAAGAGTACCAGCCCTATCAAAGCTCGCTGCCGGCTCCTCACCTGTCACCACTGCATCCATGGACTTGGCCGAGAACTCGGGGAGGGGCGGAGGAGTAATAGAGAACGCGGGATCGGCTCCTGCGGGCGAGGAGCTACTGTCTCTGTCCATGCTGGCCTCGAACGCTCGCTTCTTGGCGACCTCAAAGACCTCGAGCCACTCAGTGAGCTGGTTTTGAGTCTCGGCCTGGAGAACAAGAGTTTGACTTTTCGTCTTGACCTCGAAACAAAATCTGCGGTCCTCTGCTACAGCTGGCTTTGCGTTGCACAGAAGGACACCAATCTCGTCACCCTGCAGCACACCTTGGGACCCGTTGATCAGCCAGCCGAAGATGCCGTCCCGACAGTAGTACCAGCGACGGACCCAGTTTGACCGGGCAGGCTTTCCGTAGAGTGTCTTTAAAAAGAGCCAGCCTTGCTTTTCCGAAATGACGGCAGAGTCCTCGTGCGGCTGAACGTTGACCGGGCCTCTAGAGCCGAGGAACGGAACGGTGGACGCGCTATAGTCTTCCAGCTCGCGAGATGGCTTGAACGCTTGGAGGGTGCTCTCTCCGATATCTCGCCGGGCAATTTGCAGTTCCCTCTTGAAGACAAATTCTGTTGTTTCCATCTCCCTCGACCAGCCACGGATGCGTTCCATTTCGGAACCCCATTTCGTCGAAACTGCTGCAGCATCGCGTGCTCGTTTCATTTCCTTCCACAAATCGGAGCTCACTCGCACAAGCAACTTGTCGAGACTGAAGCGTATTTGCGGCGCAAGCTGACAGAAATCCATCGAGACCTTCAGGTATGCTTTGCGGGTCTCGTACACCGCAAAGGCTTCTTCGCGAATCGCAGATGGCTCCTTCGTCTTCGACTGGCTCATGTACCGAGCCATGGCCTGATCGAAGTTCCTCTGCGTGTGCTCCAGGACTCTCCGGACTTCTTTGAACGACCGCAGGTCGGCGGCAACAAAGGATCGGATGGGGTCGACTGAAATGGTATCCAGCTTCCGCAAAGTCGACATGATCTGGGACCACCACTCCTTGGACCCATCGCTTATTCTTCGCAAGGCGAGCAGAGTGTAATCGTGGTCGATGATGGCATCGGCAGTCGCGGCGGGGGGGAAGATCTTGGATAGGTAGGTGTTGACGCCTTCTTCGAGGGCCAGGATGTCGCGTGTCACCCTGGAGGTGGACCGGACGTAGTCATCAAGCCATTTTTCGACATTATCGATGTGCTCTCCAAAGTGCTGTGCAGTGGAGCGAAAGGTCGGCGAGTCGAGAGAAGCTTCATTCAAGCCGACGGGGATCGCAGGGCTGGATTGTTTCTGTGTCGTCGGGGCCGGGGCGGCCGGAGGTGCGGACTCGGCCATCGCGAAGGGTCGGGGCGACTTGCAGTCGTCGTCTATAGGATTATCATCTGTTTCTATGCCGTATAAAATGCATACTCGATGTGCCGCGACCGTAAGATATCCTGAATGCAAAGACAAAGGCGTCGACGAGGTTGGAATGACGTCGGCTGAAGCCGCATTGGGACATGCACTTTTGGAGGTGTGCTGTCAACGTCAAGCCTCGTCTGAGAAGCCAGGCTGGCGACGGGCCAATAGGACCGCCAGTTTACCGTCTCTGAGACTCCTCGACGGGCTGGTCCATCCAGCCTTGCGCTATGGTTTACTGGCTGATCCACTATAACTCGGCCGAGACGCGCCTACAGCGCTGTAGCCACAGTTCCTGAGCTGCCTGACTTTAGCTTTCTTAGGCTGTATGGGGACGAGTGGCCCAAGCTCCCCTTAGTGTCGTTGCCAATGCTGTTTGACAGCCAGACATCCCTCGTACCCATTTCTCCAACTTCTCCATCCCAGCCGGACAACCTTTCCCTTCCCTTTCGACTTGTCGGCGGCCATTCTGCCCGCAACGTCCCAGAATAACAAGCTTCCAACTTACTTTGAGCGCCCAAAGTCTCAATGCGCTGCTACTCACATTGGCCGACGCCTCTCAGACTAAGATCACGGAGTTCGGCAAATGGAGAGATTATGGCCTGACAGCTGGCTTATCGGTATCCCTATTCTCTCATTGAAGCACCTAGTGCTGGTACGGCCTTGTTTGGATTACACGCTCATCAACCTCCACCAGTAGAGGAGAACCCCGACTCGGTCTCGATGCCGACTCGAACCATGAACATTTTCTTCCGTCGGCAAGCGGTCTCGTCGTCAGTCGCTGCCGTCGACAGGCTCATGCTTGTAGTCTGTTTCTCTGCGACTGTCATCTGTCGCGCAACCTAGCATGCTTGCGTGTATCCTAGCCATTCCTCGGGACACCTTTGACGTCGAGTCATGGAAAAAGATCACCACAGCATGTCAATAGGTTCCGTCACATAAGCACTCGCAAGGACAAAGCTTCGAACCGCTACGAGCGTCAGGAATATTCGGCGGATCTGCCCCGCCATACTTACTCAACTGCCTCTGTTCGAAACAAGGGGTCGTCATGACTGGCTGGAACGTCGTCGTTACACACCTCGCAAACCCCAATCCCGACCCCGACCCCAGACGCTGGGCTCGTTTCTGCAGCGGGCTTAGCTCGGGGTGCTGTCTGGTGAAACAAATTCCATCATCGACGTTGGGAAACACAACCATGATGATGGCATCATGCCGGGGCCGGCACTGGTGCTCGTTGTCCCGGGGCCGCTTCTGGGCCCCTTCGAAGCCGCGTGGCTGATGACAACGGCCCGTATGGCGTCCTGTGCCAGGAGAAGGAGGGTCAGTTTATGCCAAAATGCCGACCATCAACGAGTCAACAGCGGTTGTTTCTGCGGGCAGCACAGCCCCTCAGCCCCTCCGCGTGTGGCCTCCGTTATGCAGAGTCGGGGCCCGACGCCCACTAACAAGCAATCGGCTCCAAGCGATCAGCGGGCCCTATGCACCTATGCAGAGGTAGCAGCACCTTTCAGCTGCTCAAGGATAGCAGGCAAAGCGTCCAACCACGGCGCCCCCGTATTCGGAGTATTCGGGTCCCCTGAGTTGTGCATCAGCATCTGCCAGGTGCATTTTTTCCACGGCGCATTCGACTTCGTACTCGATGGCCTCGTTCCATGACCCCTCCCTCACCCTCACCAGCCTCCCGGCCCTGCGCCACACGCGGATCTTCACCGGTGGGGTTCTCGCCTGCCGCACCGTTTCTCCCCCAGACCGGCAGTCCCTGTTCTTTTTTTGGCTATCGCCTTCCGGAGTCTCGAGATCTGGGGAAACCCTACGATCGTCGGTTTTCGGCGTCAGCATTCTCGCCGTACGAAGCAGACACGCAATCCCCTCGTTTTCGCCAGAAGGGTCGGCCTTGTTTTTCGGCTTGCTTGTTTTTCTACCGGCTGTCGTTCGCGTCCAGTCAGAGCCGTGGCAGCTGTGAATGGCGTCCCAATCTGGCTCGGACATAATATGAAGTGGCGAGTATTGATACAACCAGCGCCCGAAGCCAGGACTACCTTTCTTTCGAGTACCCGTCCAAAACGAACCATTCCGCCTGCATGCTTGGCTCAAGCTTGCCATGCTATTTTGGACCCGTCATGAGTCGACCAGCATGCGTCCTCGAGTCGTCGCCGTGTCCAGGTCAGTCGCGATGGCGTCGGTTCTAGCGGCCTGCATTGGACGCATAGCAACCCCTTCCTGAATGGGGGCTCATCACCAAGTGCAAACGAATGAAGCGCGAAAGATGCCATCCTGCAGAAGCATAGTTTCGGATTCGGGGAGCATTTCATTCTCGGTGCTTTTTCGACTTGACGCCCGCTACCAAAAACCAAAGGATCTCCTCCCGCGTAACCGTGCGGCAGGCAAGGTTTGCGGGTCGCGGGCCCAGCCACTGGGGTCGGGATCTGCCTTGGAATGCGGCGACACCGGAAGCCACACAAACACACGGCCTGAGGCCTGGCGCACGCAGTACGGTGCAAGCCAAACACAACCCGCCGGGCTCCTGACACTCCTGCACTCTTGGACGGCCAGATTCCAGGGCCCGGACGCTGTGGACGGTGACAGGAATCGACGCGGGCTGGCACATGCACTCATGTGACCCGGCCCCGGCCGCGTCAAGTGACAGCACCAGCGGTCACGAGATCGCGCAGGTCTGAGAACACTGGCTGCTGTCAAGAGTCGCCCGCTCTTGCGGGTGCGGCAAACGGCGGACCGCCTCCTTTGGCGACAGGCGAGGGCCGCGGGGGCCAAAAATAGGTAGTCAGCAGACTTGCCGCCACGGCAGAAGAACCGATTCCTGCCGACCGCACTGCGAGAGGGCGTACCCCCCCCCCCCCCCCTGCATTGACTTGTCCTACTCCACGAAGTCCCGTTCGTCGACTTCTTCCGCGCCTACGACCGAACAACCGCCGCTCGCCCAAGCGAGCATTCACCTCCGTCCAAGGTGATATTGCGAGTCCACCCTCCTGCTGCAATGCCGACACCGGTCCCAGGTGCCAGCTACCGGTAGGACGGTATCCTGGGTCTACCAGGGTGCAGTTTCTTCAAGCCCCTTGACATAGGAGTCATTGTTTTCGCCACGGAACCAAGATGTGCTGGTGGAATCGCCTCAACGAGCACAATGACGATGTGGTCCCTGCTTGCTTTCCAGACTTGTTTCTGGGCACTATCTCCTTGTTTAGTGACCGACAACTGGGTCAGCAATTTGACGACTCGATTGGACGACGGGTTAATTGGTGACAGATCTCAATCCGCTTCTGCAGAGGTTCGAGAACGGCTGTTTCTGCAGCCGGACTCCCGCGAACGGGACAGGCCCGTCCCCAATCTGGCAATCTCGTTGGTATGTAACCTCTGCTGATGCCCTTGACCTTGCTGGTTCTCTTACTGTGCAGTGCCCCTTAACCCTGGGCGCGAAGCCATCGTTGCGCCATTAACGCGGTTATTATTGAGTACCAGTCTTTGCTCGAAGGGAGATCCCTTGGGTCCTTTCGCCTTTTCGATCCTTCCTGTCTCTGCTCATCGTGGGCTCAAACAGTTCCCGGCCTGTGATTGGCCATATATTAAGTAGGAATTTCAGTATTTCTTGCCAATCATCATGAGGCACTCGGCCTTTTTCCGTCTGGACCCACATGATCCGAATCTGGCCTCCAGCTCAGCAGCCAATGAGGCAGCAGAAGCCAGCTTTTTCGCAGTCACACCTCAGCTCATCTTCCGCCGCTAGCAAGGGCCTCAACCTGGTTGTAAGCCATCTACAGGCTGTCGTTGCTCGGCGCCTTCACCCTCAACCGACCATGCTCAACCCACAGCACTTTTGCAGCCCGTTCCATTTTGACGGGCCAACCCCCTTTAGCTCGGCGTCCATGCAAAGTTCAGAAGGAAGAAGGGGAATCCACGCTTTCGGAAACGCTCTCCACGCCAGTTCTCAGACGGGGTGTGATGCTGCCGCTGCGGTACGCCGCGCCATCTGGTCTGATGTCCCTATCGCAGGCGGAGCCCCGGCCGGGACTCCAACGCGCGAAGCTTAGTGTTGGTTCCTATGGCGGTTTTCTCTACGGGCTCCTGGGCCGCTCCAATCATGGCGTTGCCCTGAGTCTCGAGAAATTCGATCCGGTCCATCGACTGCGACTCTACGCTCGAAAAGAGTCCGAGCTGCATATGGGGACGTCCAGTCGAGGTCAAAATGAGGCTATGTAGGCTATTGGGGCTACCCACCGTCGCGGCCGCGCCTGCATCGTTTCAAGACGATCTTCTGCTGGGACCGACATGCTGCAGAGCGACAAGCAGAAGTGTCCTGTAGGCACATGCAAGTCATACATCTCCTAACTCTTAGGATGCGCAGAGAATCCTGTCTGCGCCGCATGACTGGACAAGACCACCAGCCAGCGAGATGATGATTGCCAAAGTTCAAGTCTCATCTCCGGGGACAGTCTCAGCTCGGCCAGCCTCTGTCGTCACTCGGATAACGCGACACGATCTCTATCCTAATCGTGATGATGGCCCTAGGGGACAGGCTGATGGTGGCGAAATTGGAGTCCCTTGGTTTGGTCTGGCAGCAGAATAACAAGCCGTACGACCGGATCCTCGAAGTCGGACGGATGTGGCCAGCTGCATAAGCGCAACTATCCTACGGAAGTCCTGGATAGTTTCCTAGCGGCGGACGACTCTAGAGGCTTTGGTCTCTCATGCACCTGCATGCTACGGTACAACCCCCGGGGCCATTTTGGGTCGCAGCGAGCCGGGACCTGCGTGAGCGTATGTGATTGACCATGATATCACAAAGTCTTCCAATCATGACGGCCCTCGCGGTGAATCTACGCAAAATGGGCCTGCGCCTCGACCAGATCTGATACCTGGCGAGAGAGAGGGTATGCCGCACGACCAAGGAACAGGTAAGTACACAACACAGCGATGTGTAATATTTGCAATGTGATATATCGAAAAAGGATATTGCAAACTAAGGTCAGGACTGTTTGGAATGCCGCGGAAGCGTATTGACGGGCCCGGTGCAGGCCCCAGTGGGCAGAGGGCTGTTGGGCGAGAGGGAGGTGTCGTCGCATGCGTGTAATGACCATGTCACACGAAGCGCCAGGCGCTGTCGTCAAAGTCGTCGTTGCGAAGTCGCCTCTTCTTTCCCCCACTTCACGCTAGAGCTTGCTTGCCCAGAGGGGACTGGCAGCTGGTACGCTGGGACGCACCCTGTGGCTGGGTAGCCGGGGTCTGCCGTTCTGTCGAGAAATACATGTGAAAGGAAGCGTTGGTGGGTGTTGTCGAGCAGGGGAAGGCCTTCTTTGGGGAAGAAACATTCCTCTTACAGCAGTGACAAGTCTCGGTTTGTTTCTTTTTTGCCAGCGCAGGGCCTAGTGCGTTGGGGGGGTTGTGCGACGACAACGACGACGCCTCTGATCGGAGCTGTCTCTCTTCGGGCCTGTCTCTAGCCGGAGAGACATGGACTCAGAATCAGACTTTAAGGCGACGGGTTTCTCGTGAGCTTTTTCAAATCGGGGCAATTGGCCGTGGACCTTTGCAGATGCAACAGCGTACAGGCGGGAAGGGAAGTATGCAGAAAGGCGAAAGGTACTTTCGGAGGCGCACCTATATCGCAAGACGGTAATTGCTTCGCCTCGGCGTGGCGGCGACATGCGATGACGGGAAGATGGAAGCGAACGAGGGCTCGAATATACAGACCCTGCGCGATATAAGGCACGGCATCTATCAACAAGAAGCTAAAGACGCAACGTATTCGTAAGGACTGCACGGGTATTACGACTACGACTACGGCTACGGCTACGACGACGTACTTGCCTTGTCGGGATCTGACAGAGGGCGCAGCCGCAATCTTCAGATTGGATTTTGCCTCTTTTTATCGCACAGGCCGTGGGGCTTTGGGGAGATACATGGACCAGATTGCAACGTCCTTCCCTCGACTCGGAGGCAAGGCGCGCAGCTGGTCAAGCCTCGGGTCGCCTGAGCTCGGCTGGCCAGCTCATGCTTGGAGCTGGAGGCCACCCAGATGCCACATCATAGCTGCTGGGCCATGACGTTGGGACGCAGCTCGATGAGGAAAAGTTCATGGAACCACGGAGAGACCTTGACGCTTGACAGGTCTCTTGATGGGCCACGGACACCAGCATCGCGCGATGGACACGGACTCTAAAAAAGTACAGACCAAAGAGTACGTACCGCGGGGCTTGCAGGGCTTGCATCTGCACTGGCATCGGCCACACCAAGGTACCTAGGTAGGTATGGTATACCACCCACAAGTGCACTATCAGCTTGAATTTGCGGGCTACAACGGCTCCCATTCGCCTGGCCTCTCGGATTTTGTCATTCAGCATATGCAGGTCGCAGCACAGCCATCGTCCTCGCGACCGTCTCTTTTCACCCCTACCACGTCGCATTCTTGCTCTGCGGTATAGCCTCGGTCTGTCGCTCGTGCCGGAAGTGGAAGTGCCTTTTTAGACTCTTTTTTAGAGTGTGTACGGTACCTTCTGATCCCAGAAAGACGGATGTTCCGCAAAATTCGCTTTTCCCCATGGCCGCCGAAACTGCCGCGGGATCGCTGGAACCGGGATCGGGGCCGAGGGGTACGGACGGCGAAACTAAGGGAAGGGAGGGCACGTTGTATCCGGTACCGATGACTCTGCCTTGCCCTCAACTTGCGCAGAAGCAGCAGAAGTAGAGACTGATCTACCAGAGTGTTGCGCCGCACGCGTACCCAGACCCGTAGAAACGCTGTCTTTGCCTTGCCGTACCAACTAAACTCGCCTAACTGCTAGCTTTTCCCGGGGGTCGCCTTCAATGACGACGGTGCAGCTTTTTTGTTTTTCTCAGTTCCCCTCCTTCGGCCTTGCTTGGCTTCCGGGCAGACGACCGCTAAGGTAGTTTGGCTTTCAGGGCTTTGCCGCCATCTTCCAGTCTCTGGGGCCCAGAACGTGTTGTGGCGCTCGCCCAAGGAAGCCAGACCACGCACATCTCACACAACCCGTTCCAACCAGAGGCTGCTGGCTGCCCAGTCTGGCGGGGCTAGGCCAGTACGGGAATCATCATTTAAAAAAGAATTACGTTACAAAAGAAAAACGAGAAGAAAAAAAAGGCAAAAGGTTGTTTGTTCAGGTCGTTAAGAACGTTCCGGCGCAACGGGCGGCCAGCTAGCCACATTGCCTCAGTCAGCACCTCGACCTTTCCACCAACTGAAGCTACGAGGTAGCAGTACACGTCGATCCATTAAGCTTCGCAGGAAAGAGAAAGACACCTCCAAGTGGCAAGGCAAAAAATAGACTGGCCAAACTTGAGCACCTCGGCCGAAGGATGTATCGCAGTAGTGGGAAGCGTGGTATACCTGGTCTTAGCTGGGGTTTCCGGTTTAACCTGCTTACCGTGCCGCCAACGCCAAACCTTGCCTGAGGCTACCTTACATCAGTTGTCGATGTACCTTGCGACTTAGACAACCTACGTTGAGCCGAGAGACTGACGGCGTGTATGCAAGCGCCAAGGGGCCCAAGGTGTCTACGCCGTAGCTGGGCAGGTTATGCAGGCGAAAGACAGGCAATCCCGAGAGGGAGGGCGGAGGAGGCGGCGCTGGGCCGCGGAGGGCGGGCTAGGGCCGTGTTGCGAGATGATGACAAGAGGAGACATGTGTGTGTACGGTACGGATGGATACGTGGACGAGGAGCAACTGTCGACGTTGATGGGAAGTGGAAGGCGATTTTTTTTTTCTCTCGAGGCCAGGTCCACGCCTGTTGGAGTCCTCCAGCCCGCAGAACTGGACGCTGCCCGACTGGATATCTTCAGGTTAGTCATGGGCAATGAGCTTGGGTCCCTTACACTGGCATCGGGACCAAGGCCAGGACAAGGACCGGCGCCAGCTCCCCCGCCGCCGGCATCAGCTCGCTCCATCCTCGGCGCAGCGAGTGCCATCAAAGTGGATGTGGCCCCGGGTGAGGCGAGAGGCGTAGAGCCGGAACCCGACCTGGCAGGCGGCCCAGGACGCATTGCACCGCGCACTTGTTCCCTCAATGCCTAGGTCCTGCGTAGCAGCTGTCTGTCTGCCCTGGGCTCCAGGATGGAGATGGAGTGCCGGGGCCAGGCCTGGTGTGTTGTGAGTACGCAGTAGGTAGGCAGGTAGGTACTGTAGTACTTTAGTTACCCAAGGTATAGTCTGCTATAGGTGGCCCCAGGGCCTTAGGGAGATCCGATGCTACTGCACACAGCGCTGCTCTGCCCCCGCCGGCGTGCATCAACCATGGATCCTCGTCTTTCCCGTCCTGTCTTGTCGTTCCTCGCGCTGCCCTCCGCCCCCCTCCTCGCTCCAGTGAGTGTGTTCCTCAGTCCGGCAGTGACTCCACTTGCTCACCCCTCGCTGCCCCCCTCCACCTCTGGGCTGCACCTGCTCCTTGCACCAGCCTGTACCGCTGTACCGCCGTACCGCCGTACCGCCGTACCGCTGTACATGCCACACACCCCCTCACTCCCCCTCCCCTACCTAGTACGGTACCCTCCTCTCTTGCGCCTTCCCTTCCCACCTCCTGGACCATGGCCGCCTGGTGGACTGTCTGCACAGTTGAGGCGAATGGGAGTGAGTGTAGGTACCTGCCTGCTTGCCTGCCTTTCTGCCTTTCTGCCTGTCTCTTGGGTTTCTGTGAGTGTGGGATGCGAAGCGAGGGGGAGAAGGGAGAGAGAAAGAGGAGGGTAAAAAAAGAAGAAAAAAAGTAGGTACCCCGTACCGGGCCATAACCAGCCCTGTACCTTAACCCCCGGTTCCATGCGCCGCACACCTTGGGCTCAGCAAGCAGGTCTACAGGTACCGCACTGCACCGCACCGCAGTGCAGCACCACAGCGGGCAGCAGGCGGGCAAGACAAGACGGGACTTGTCAATGACAGGCCAGTACTCCGTACGGCGTGCAGCAGTGCAGAGCAGAGAGGTGAGGTAGACAGCTCGGCCGATTACTATAACACCCCACCACCCTCGCACCACTTCCTCCTGCTTCTTACCCTCCCTCTTCTTTCTTCACGAGCTCTTCGTCCACCGTTCTCTTCTTCTCATTCGCGGCAGCAGGCGTGCAAGCCAAATATCCCTTGCTCAATTCTTGGGACCGCCCAGCTCCGTCATCACTTGTTTCCTTTATTATTCGTTTTCCCTCCAAATATCCCCAGTTCCCCGCGGCGCCTAACAACGCAACGACCAAGACCAAAACCAAGACCCAACATCAGACCCCGTTCACACATCACCAACCACCGCTTAGGGCCTCTTACCCGCGACATATCCTTGTCGCCGCCGCCGCTTCTCTTTGTCACATCACGCCAACTTCTCCTCGCCTCCCTCTATCCGCATCCCTCCGTCACCAAAATGCCTGTCCAACTACTACCGGCCTCTGCCGCGGCTTTTGCCCCCAGAGCCTCTTCAGTCAACGTCGTGCTGGGATCCAAGGTCGAGCCTTGGTTGACTCAGACCCTCAAGCGCATCAACAGGATTAAGCGCCCTCTCAACAGCGTCCCTCAACACCAAAGATGTCTGACCGAGACTCTTTCCTCGCCGAACGCCATCTGGACCCTCACCTCCATCATGCTCCCCAAGGCCCCGGAATCCGAGCTGCGCCAGGACTCCAACCCCCTGGTCGAGGCCCTGTTCAACTACCAGCTGCTCCACATCGAGGCATATATCGTCCACGTCGACATGGTCCTGCGCAACGAGGTCGCCTTCAAGTTGACCACCGACTCAATAGAGGCTCTCGTCGAGTACCACAAGGAGATTCACTGCGTCGACAGCAAAGCAAACACGTATGACTGGTCTGAGAAGGACCAACAGTGCAAGAAGCTGCACGAGGACTTCGTACAAGCCATCAACAAGTTTGTCTTCCGCACACATGTCTCCGCCCTGGAAGGTCTTGAGGAAGACGGCGCCGGCGAGCTGCTCGCTGGCAAGAGCGACGAGGTCAAGACCAACATCATGGGCCTCATGAAGCCCTTGTTGCCGCCTCCGCCCCGCGTCGTGGACGTCATCAGACAACCTCCCCTGCTGCCCAGCTCACCTGCAAACGCAAGCATGTGGTCGCAACCCCCGACGCCGGCCAACCTTCCCGCCGTCGACGCATGGAGGGTCCTGCCTTCAAGCCCCAGTGTCACATCGACATCTCAGGACTCAACACCCATATGGGCAAACATGGGCATGAGCGAGGTCCAAATCCCTTCGCCCACGCCGTCCTTCACCCAGCCGTTCTCCACCGCCAGTCTCTTCTACAGCGCGCCGGCCATCACAGCGCCCATCCCAGCGCTACCCCTCCCTAGCATGTTCACTCCTCAGTGTGGGGTGAGTATCGGCTACGGTGGCTTCGGCTGGGATCGCTACCAGGAGTACACGACGACAATGTGACAACCAACGCCCGTCACCGCTGATAGCTACCCCGTCGTCACGACCTCATAGCATTGCCCGGCACGTCTGTCCATGTTTCCTGGAGAAAAGTTGGAGTCCTCTCGATCTGCTCGGCATAGATATCACCTCAAGGCATCTCGGCGTTTTGCATCAAACAGGGGAGCGAACGGTGTTACGAGACATGCGCAAGATCCAACAACCCAACAAAAAAGATATAATTTCGGTTTTCCTTTGTCGGCAGCAAGCGAGCGTCTGATTTTCATTCTGTCTTTTCGATATCCGGGGAACAACAACCACCACTCACTACGCCGCAAGCTCGGTCGGTCATCTTTCATTCGAATCATCTCACATCATGGCTGGGTCCGGGGCGGGCATTTGAGTGCATTTACATTTGGGGGGTTCTCGAATACAGGCGGCTTGTGTCTCTTTCCCTTTTCTTACTCTTTTCCTTTGGGTCTTCTCATCTAAATAAGAGGAACACGCAGCAATGCAACCCCCCGCTCGGCTCCAGGCCTGGGGCCGAGACAGAAGAAACCGACAACCTTGGATTCTCGATTCCCCCCGTTTTGGATTTCAATCTTTTTTCTTCTTTTTTTGTTATTGGTTCAAGAGGCTTTCTTAGAGATACCCCCATCGGCATTACACTGGATCGGAAGATACCACGCTGCGCATCTGCTTTCTTTCATTTCCTTGGCTTGAGTTTCCTGTCTTACGGATGATTTACGACGACCACTTCACGACCAATGACGAATACTCACGACTGCGCGCCTAACGATACAAATCAAGACGACGTTGCTCCGGGCTAGATGCCACGACTGCGGCTCTCTTGTTTTTCTTCGATTCGCAGAGACTATTCGCTTTTCGGTTCTGACGGCGAAGACTTGCACCCGGACTGGATCCAATAATGGCAACGACATCGCGCGGAAGGTCGATCTCGCAAACAATCATCTCGTAGCCGAGATTTGGGTGTATCTGAGATACAGCCGTCGAAGCGGACACTGGTTTGTCAACAGGGTCCTTGCTGCTGCCGCCCTCGCTGAGGGCTGGCCGACACGGAAGTGGAGGAGAGATGGGACGAATCAACACATCAAAGAAGCTGGGCGCCGCAACAACAATCTCTGCTGGGCAGGGATGCGGTGCAAAACCTCTTTTGCCATAGCCTCAGAACCTGCTCTCACGGCTACATTCCCCCGCCCAACTTGCGCGGGGCAGACGAACCCGACCTCCCAGGCCATGCTGATTACCCCACTCGGACGCTTAGTACGACACTACGAATCCCGCGAGCCGGGACCGACGGTGAACGGAAAGGATGTTACCGGGACGGGGGTCATTGCGTGGAAATCTGGGAAAGAGGGGGGTCGCGCCCCGTGGCGGCTTCGAGCTAGGGGAAACGTGGCCGGGGGACGGTGAGAACAGGCGACATGTGGCTCGCCCTCACGCATGGCCTTCCCGCCGCCGAACGAGAGACTCGGATAGAGCATCAAGATGCTCGGGCAGGGATGGGAAAGTCGCATGGGAGACCTCTAGGCCCTGGAACCTGCTGCGCGGGACAGGGCCCGGGCTCCCCAAGGAGGCAACTCTGCGGCAGAGGGCGCTGGAAACTTTTTGGTTTTGAGAAACAGAGAGAAGGGATCACAGGTGACGAGGCGAACCCTGGAGGTATCGGCCTGGGCCTGGCTAACACACTGCTCAATGGGTTTTTGTGATTGCATTTTACGTTATTAGTTAATTTCGAACAAGATTTTTGTTCAACAATGTGTGGCGTCTTGTCCCCATGCTTAGTGCTGGTGAGAGTTGTGTATTACGTGAAGGTGACTGATGGGCAGCAGAGGAGAGCAGAGCGAGACCCTGACTGACGGAAAGAGGGCGAGAGTTGGGATGCTCGCATGTTCACGCATGGTTGGGAATCGGGACATGATCTTCTCAGCTTCTCTCCACAGGCTTCTCACCACCAGCCCAGCCCAGCACGCGCCAGCTTACCGCATGCTCCCCGTACATGCACACCATCCCACCCACCATCCCGCTCGGCAAACAGGCCAGCGACAAAATCGGCCCTTTGTTGTTGAAGGGGGCCTACATACTGGGCAGACTGTAGGTAGCATGGGGGGGGGAGAGAATATACCCAGCGACTGCGCATGCTGGCGCACGGACAGGAAACGTCTGAACGCCGGAGGAATTCTAGTCCTGTCGACAGGCAAGACAGATGTAACGGCGGCCAGATGTGTTGAACCGGTCCCGAGGGCCGTTTGAGATCGAGACTCCTGGTCTTTCTGCAAGACACGGGAGTTGCGACGAGAAACATGGCGAGAAGTAGAAAAAGAAGAAAAGGAAAAAAAAAAAAAAAGGAGAAAAAAAACCCCATAAACACGAGTAGCCGAGCCGAGCCAGCCCAGCGGGTACAGAACAGAGGGAGAGAGAGTTGGTGTCGCGTCGCGCCCCGGGCTCGCTGGGGCGGGTTTCCCGCACCGCAGCGGCTGTTGAGCAAACATGCTTCCCGTATTTGATATATAGAATTTGAGTTGGCAGCTATCACGTTTTGAAAGGAGGGTTGGGGTGATGGTGCGGGTGGGAGGGTGGTGCTGAGGGTTGCTGGGCATGGCACCATCCGGGCGCTGAACTGTTTGAGGCTTCGCGGAAGGGTGAGTTACGCGGCCTTGGGACATGAGCCCGCTGAAGGCACGTTGCATGGGGGCATTCACTACCCTGTATACAGTGTCTTACTCTACACCAGTACCCTAAGGTGGGTATGTAGGTAAGTAGGTAGGGTCGTGTTCGAGGCAGAGTTTGGGCTGAAGGCGCCCTTTGGGGGTTAAAATCGCACCAAGAGCTCCATGGTTGGGCGTTTGACTTTTCGTCGCCTGTAAGACCAGCTCTCATATTCTGCAACTCTGCAGTTCTCGTCTCGCGGCGCATGAGCGTCGCATGGCTGCCGCGGAGAGCCGGTGGGCGTGAGGCTGTGCAACACCAGCCCAAGTACCTCGGTACCGTTACCCTCGCACTATGAAACGAAACAAATTGTGGAGAGATAAGATCATGGGTGCGGAGAGGCCTCGCGCCGGTATTGGTCGGGGTACGAAACCGGGGCTCCTGGACGGAAGGAGCTCCGGAAGACTTTGGCGATTGACATCTCCTGGCACCTGGCACTGCTGCCACCCCCGACAAGGAGGGAGTCCGACGGATGTGACCGAGACTCAATTCCGCCTTGACGTTCTGCGCTGCCTCATTGGGCGACACAGCGAGGGGCAGAGATCTGACGTGGTTTGGTGACGGGGCTGTGAAGGAAAAGGGATTGGATACCGTTGGAGGGGATCCGCGAGGCCAAGTTTGGGGTCCGAAAGAGATAAGTCGGTTTAGCGTCCACGTCCCAGACCAGTTTGACAGCTCAGATGGGAACTTTTCCATGTCGTAAGAGCGCAAACATGCCATAGTGATACCGCATGTAACTGCTACTTGATCCAAGAGATATGCGCGTGCACCGCGGACGACATGGCCAATATGGACTGTGGCTGCTTAGTTAGCATTTAGCTCCAACCCTGCCAACTTGGAAGGTCGACGGCGGGAATCGGCGGAGCCGGGTCTTGGTACGCCCAGCCAAAGTCGGCTTGCGGTTGGATGACGCATCCTTCGCGGACGTCCAACGCCAGGCGGCTCGCAGCTAAGCAAGGGTGTTGGAGCTCCTGGTGCCTGTTCCTGAGAGCTGCTTCATCTTGAAATTTAATGTCTCGGAATTCCACTAATGGAATTTGGCTTTCGAACGACGATCGGAACCGACTGCGGAATCGCCTACGCGGAGGATCCAGGGTCGCTGACAGACGTCATTGGCTTGCAGGAGATCAGTCCAGCCTAGTCGCCGAGTCGAAGTCTTGGCGGTGGTGGTGGCGTGGACCGATCCGACGGCTGGTTGTAACTTGGTTCCAACGACCTGGTCGAAGTAAAGGCTGCGTCAAGGTGTTACGATGAGTAGTTTGTTGTTAGGGGGTCTGGATGCCTAGCAGGCAGCTCATGGGTGCCTAGGGATGTGGTTAGCAATGGCCAAGAGATTGTCTGGCTTGATATTGATGAATCTGTTAGGCCGAGGTGCCTAAACCTGATCAAGCTCTCTGTGAGGCAACCTCCTCCGTGCATGAGGAATCGCCTCGAAGCAGTAATCTCTGGCACTAGTGGATCTTTGCATTCTCAAGAGCAAAACAGATTGATCGGTGATATCATATCAGTCCGTTATCGTGATTGCTCTGAGAGACAGTCTATTTCCTGTTCATGTTGGTGTCTGACGCCGTCTGGTCAATCAACGGGGACAGTGTTTAATGAAGTCGAGCAGGAGGAGAATTTTGGAGGAGAGAGGCTGTCGTGCATTGCTTGGTCGTATTTAATAAGACTAGGGCCGTAAGGTAGTTGTCGGGTTCACCGAATATGCCCAGGTCTTGGAAGTGGTTGGTCGCTCAAGAGTAGCGAGCATCATGTCTTCGGAACCTGGTAACTAAACGAGATTGGAAAAGACTGATTCCCTTCCAGAAAGAAGGATGCCCTGTTACTGCCGCAAGAAGTAGCAGATGACTTCATATTCTGCCCTGCAACCAGGACGGGGGTTTGGACATCGACACTGTTTTCCCGCTCAGCTTTTGCTCTGGGACTTTGCAATGTTCCTCCAGCGACACCAGATGTTGAACCATTCTTGTTCCTGTGAATTCAACGACAAGTACTGTTGGTTTCAGTCACGTCGGGTCGGCCGTACGGCGTAGCAGAATATACGTATTCGTATGGATCCTGCTGTTCTTGTTGTTGTTGTTGTTGTTGTTGTAGGAATCGTCACTTAGACGATCGGGTTAGCGTACGATTTCTGCGCTCTGATTGGCTCGTTAAGCTAGCCAATAGGAGCTTTGCGGTGAAACCTTAAATCACCACGCCGAGGTTGTTCCGACAAGTACCAAGTTTCATCAAGAACTTGGGATGTACCCCAAGTCCGTCATTTACTACAGTTTGCGGGAGCTTTCTTAGCTCCTGTATCCTAGAGACATTATTGCCAGCACTGAGCCCAAAAAAGCCCATGATGACATGTTGTTGATTGTTGATTGACATTATTGTGTTCCAGTCTTCTCCTCTAGAAGTATAGCAGTCCAATTTCAATCAATTATCCTCAACAGTCACCTAAATTCTTTCTCAGAAAGAGAAGAAAACCCTTTAATCCTTGATTATTTGACCATTCTGAAACCACTCCTTCAGCAGGACGATCTCGTCTTGGGTAAGCGCGGGCTTGTCGGTGTCGTGGAGAGAGATGACGTAGGCCACCAAACTGCCCGAGTTGTAGGGATCTTTGTCGTAACCACGAGCCTCGAGGAGGGCTGGGCCCCGAGATGGGTCATTGACGAGCTGCGAGAGCAAGGTAAGCTCGTCGGCGTCGAGGATCGGGCAGGGTTCGTTGTGGCGGTTGATGATCTCCTGGGCCAAAGTATGAGTGTCGATCATCTGGCGTGGTGAGGGGCCAGTGTACGGGGGGTCGGTGGCAGTCATAATGATTCAGTCAAGGAGAGAAGCTTGACTTCAGGCTTTGGGAGGAAGTATAGGTATTGTTGGGTGGAAATGCGACTTGTTCCGGACTGCAATTAAAAGCGTTTGGTTGATGAAGACCTGAGATTTGGAGACAAAGAGCTCGGACGAGAGGGGGAATATATACTTTCTCCTCACATATACATAAACCGCCTATAAAGAAGACCACTAGCATTTTAGAATGACGTCTCAGTAGGGTGCATAGATAAATTCAACGAATGATGCAGCGGCACTGAACGAAATAACACAAGTCCCCTTGAGTTTGTGTGAACGTTTGGGCAGGCAACAGCTTAATTGTAGCTCAAGTCCAATAACATGCCCGTGCGTGCTTTGAAGCGATATGCTGATCGTTGTACACAATCTCTCATTGGCCGGGGCCCCCTATATTCGTAGCCAACTGCATGAACTTGTTTCAGTACACCAGGCAGGCACTTTTGTAGCCCCGTCAACTACCAAAAAGCCGGCTCAAAACGGACAAGGACGTTCTCCAGACGAGGTGCGCGATAAGACTAACAGGGAGCAGTGATTCCAGGAAGTGACACGTTCAAAGGGGATGGCAGGGTGAGGCTGTGCGCATGGAAGTGATTCTCTCGACCGATGTTCCTTTCAAGAGCTTGTTTGGGCCTCAAGACTATGCTTACGTGGGTCTCGACCATTTACTGTATTTTTCTCGTAAAGATTATGTGCTTTCTGGAAAGTTTTGGGCCATTGTGGTCTTAAGAAGTGCCTTGTGCGTCATGCGAAACAATTTAGGCAACTACTTTTGTGGCATCTGAAATATTCTCAATTCTCGGCCTTGAAATTGGCACTGAAAAGATATCAAGACTCACCGAGTGAAGCCATCAGCAGCGTGTTCTGCAGTCATGTAGCTCTTGATTTTTTTGTCTCAAATACTCTTCCAAATCGAGCTGAAATTGGCTTGAGAAAGGCGGTATAAGTCGAGACCTCAGTGGAACTACAATGGTGTGGCGGCCTGTGGCGGTGGTCTGTGGCGTACGGCCCTTCCGCTCAGCTGACTCGCCCTCCTACGCGCCCCTGAGCGCCTATATATAGATGCCACGCATTCTAGACCTAGTTTTAGGAGAATAGACGCTTCTGATGCCTTTTCCCACGAGCCCCAACTATCACAAATGGCCATTGACCTGACAACCATCTAAATGTTGTAGACTTTTAGCGAGATGAATACAAAGTACACCACATTTCCAAACTGAGCAATATGCTGACGAGAGACAGGGAAATCACTGCGGGATAGTTTTCCGGATTGCCGGCTTGCATTACTCCATTGGGCAGTTTTCATCGAGGTGCTCTAAAAGTCTTGTGTTAAATCATATTACGTTCCCAATGCTAACGTCAATGGTGTCAACATAAAAGACGCAAATCCCGCATGATATGGAGTATCCCATCTCTTCAACCTAGTGAATACCTGATTTGAGACGTTGAACGAGCACACACTTCCCCAGGCGTAAACATGTCAGCGCCAAACATCAGTGCGATATTCCAGGCCTTTCTGGACCAAGTCAGCCTCAGGAGATGGGATGAAGTGAAGGAGTTCCTGCGGCCGACGGTGGCCTTCAATGATAGGCAGGGAAACAGAGACGATTACGTTGGCCACCTCGCTGCAGATACGGCGAAGCGCAAAGTCACCAACGTCAGAGCGGATGTTATGACCGTCCACTGCGACGTAAAGTCGCTCGCCTGCCGACAGGTCATCGGCACCGAGAACCCCTACGGTACCAACAAGCGAGAGACGTGGGCGGTGATCCTTGTCTTCTTCGACGACGAGGATAAGATCTCACGTTTCTACCGTGTCGCCGACCAGCCGACCCCGGACTCCCCCACGGCCGCGATGGTGGTGCCCTTCACACCCGCGCCGCCCGTAAACCCCATAACAGCGGACGAGATCAGGGAAATCTACCACGCGTACATCAACAGCTACAACAACGGTACCATGCCGGACATGGTCGCGCAGCGGTGGGCGCCCGAGGTTCTTCTGAATGGAAAGCCGTTCAAGAAGGACGCAGTCCCAGTCTTCATGGAGAAGGTACTGTTGCCCGTGATCGCCGGGCTCAAGTACGCAGTAGATGAGATGGTGATCGACAGCGAAAAGCAGCAGATTGCTGTCAGGCTCTCCCTCAAGGGCGTTCCAGAGAACAAAAATCTTCAGAAGGAGGGACTGGAAGGGGAGGAAGTCAGAGTTTACGAACATGCTTTGTATGGGTTCAGGGATGGCAAGATTGCCTGGGCCTGGGCTGCGCAGGAGTTTGATATGACGCCGCCGTCATGATGATCATGTTTGGACAAACCCTGGCAGGCTCGATAGAGCGTCGAAAACCTGCAACATTGTGCAAATAGAATCATTATGAGCTTCTTGAATGGCACCGAAAGGAGTTTGTGGCAACCCCGAGTTACTGTGCAACATACCAGCTTCCCACCCGTAATTTCCCTTGCCATGCCACGCACCAGGGCCTGGGATAATCACGGTCACTGGTTCCATATCGCCCATTTTCATCTGAACTCCTCCCACCAACTTCATTGACAGGCATATTCGTTTCCAAGGAGAAAACAATTGCTTACTAGTTGGTCGGATGCGGTCGGACGTGAGTCAATTGCGAACCAATAACGGGCAGTCTAGTGCAACGCGGATTCACTAAAGGATTAAAATCCAAACAGGTGGCCCATTTGATGGACAAAAGTCCATCCGTCTTCTAAATTGCAGCCCACACGGAGTTATCGGGACCGGCGGTTGATGATTGACGGCTGAAATGTCTGACCGATCACCCTCCGACAACCGATCCTCCGACCCTTCGACAGTCCGCATCGTCGCACCCCACTTACCCATCGGCGGGCCACGGGAGCTGCGGATGATGCGTTGACGGGGCGGCCCAGGTGCCCAGGCTTAGGCATGTCATTTCCATTAAGTTAAAATGTCATGCCTCGTGGAACAGACTTGGCTCTACTCGCCACTGTATGCGTCCCATTCCGCTACCTTAGATTACTCCCGGATTCCTTGTCGTCCTTCAACTGCTCCCCATATTACGTCCTAATTGCCGAAATCATCAGTCCCAAGTCTCTCAAATTCTAGATAGTTCGAGCTGAGTTTCCTCGAAAGGAATCTTACGAGAATGGAGACCCCGGTAGTCCCAATCTCACAAAAGACCACCATCGACGTCGAAGCCGGCTCCCAAACGCCGACCGACCTAACGGATGATAACGTCGTCGACTGGGACGGGCCTTCTGATCCCAAGAACCCGCTCAGCTGGTCCTCGGGCTTGCGCTATGGCCATGTTGTCGTCGTATCTCTGCTATCGCTTGTCGTGTAAGGAAACAGCCCGAGGCCTATGTAACTCGTTGTCGCACTATCTAACACGTCTTTACTCAGCAACCTTGCCGCCACAATGACTGCCCCAGGCATGGAATACGTTGTGAGGGACTTCCGCATCACGAGCCAACAGGTCGGCACCCTTTCCGTCACAATCTACCTCCTCGGCTTCGCGCTTGGGCCACTCATTATCTCCTCCATGTCCGAGATGCATGGCCGCCTCCTCGTGTACCACGTCTGCAATGTCCTGTTCATCGGCCTCATCGTCGGCATGGCAATGAGCAAGAAAGTCCCTCAACTTCTCATATTTCGTGTTCTCTCCGGTATCGCGGGTTCTGCTCCAATGACCATCGGTGGTGGCACCATCGCTGATGTGATTCCCATCGAGCACCGTGGTCCTGCCGGCGCTCTGTTCGGCCTTGGCCCGCTTCTTGGTCCAGTAAGTCTTTGTCGAGATTGAAGGATAAGCCTTTATGCTAACTGCGCCGGAGGTCATTGGTCCAGTCGTGGGAGGGTTCATGGCCATCATGGTAAGCATCTCCTAGATTACGGTCTGAACAACCTTAATACTGACTAAATCTCGACAGAGCGGCGCAATTTCCATAGTAGCCCTGTTCGTCTTGCGCGAAACCCACCCCAACGTTCTCCTTGAACGCAAGGCTGCCCACCTCCGTCGCGACACCGGCAACCAAGACTTGGTTTCCAAGCTGGACCGCCGCCTCACTTCATCTCAGATCCTGGTCGGAGCGTTTGTGCGCACCGGAAAGCTCCTCATATTCTCCCCCATCGTACTTATCATGTCAGCCTACGTTGGTCTCGTCTTCGGGCTACTATACCTGCTCTTCACCACAATTCCCCCGGTTTTCCGGGGCGTCTACGGCTTCGATTCTGAAATCATCGGCCTGGCTTACCTAGGTATTGGTATCGGCGAGCTGAGCAGCCTCGTCGTATTTGGCACCCTCAGCGACCGCGTCTCGAGATGGCGGGCCAAGTCAGAGGGGCGGTCGGTGCCTGAGCACCGGCTCATTTTGATGATTTGGTTTGCCCCAGTCATGACCATTGGTTTCTTCATCTACGGATGGACGGCGTACTACCAGGTTCACTGGATTGTGCCTATCATCGGGACCTTCTTCATTGGTTTCGGTGCCTTCTTTGTCATTGTACGTACCGCGGCCTCTGACAATGATTCAATAAATGGAAGCGCACATATTGACAGCCGGAACAGCTACCTTCGCAGATCTATCTCGTCGACGTCTTCGCTTCTGAGGCTGCTGCTTCGGCCCTTGGCGCCAACATTCTCCTCCGCTGTCTCTTCGGTGCTTTTCTCCCTCTGGCCGGTCCGAAGATGTACGAAACCCTCAAATACGGCTGGGGAAACACCCTCCTGGGCTTTTTGTCGTTGGCATTTGTGCCTGCGCCAGTGCTCTTTTACAAATACGGAGAATGGCTCCGCAGCAAAACGACCACCCAACTGTGATTACCCTTGTCCCTCGACATGAAGCTAGATGCATTATTTTTCAAGTAGACACGAGATAAACAAAGCAGGATAGGGATAGAGGCAAGACCTATAGGCATTAGGTTGTTAGAGGAGGACCTCCTTATGAAAAAAAGTTTTTTGTCTAAATAATATCTAATTACGGCAGTCCGCAGGAGCCACTCCGCCAAAACAATTTTTTTGGAGTTAATTACTCCAAAAGAGCCACAATTCGTTAATACATTTACACCACCGTACAAAAGGGTTTTCTTTTTTAAGCATTTAACGCAACATGTAATTATACCATAGCGATTTTTTAGCGAAACCCTGTACACAAAAGTTAGAAAACGTACAAAACCGTACAAGCTCGTACAAAAGTGAACCTTACTTTTACATTTTTTTGATTTCGTATCCCATTATTTCAAAATAGCATATAATTACCCAAAAAACTACATAACAAATCACCTTACTACTAGGTTTAAACGGAAATGGTCAACTTATGTATTTTATTCTTAGGATCTTTCTAACCTTAATAAAGTCCTAGATGAACCTATAATCGACCTTATAGTTAACAACAACTCCGATTCTATACCCTCTAAATTACTTACCTTAATTAAGGAGGAGTTAACTTACGTACCTATAACTATCAACTTCCTTCGGGTTACCCAAGAGAGCTCACGATAACGCGAAACCAGTATCCAATAAACGAAAAAGCCTACGAAGAACTCCCCTACTATCCTAATCAGTATCAATCTTTAGTTTACCTTATACTATGAGATAGATATTAATGGTATTCTTATTATTATGTATGGACGTGTAGTATCGCCTAAGAAGTTCTCTGGAAACTCCTCCTTTTTCTTAATAACAACGTATACATTACACTTAGATATAATGTATATAGTATTATCAAAGTTCACTATAGAAAAACACTTTCTTGATTATAAATGGAAAGCTATACTTATTAACCCGAAGAACCCTACTGATATCCACGAATACCGAAGCACTGTATACAAAGCTAATACCCTTAATTCGTTTTTTAATAAAGCCTCAATTTTTCCTAAAAAGGATATATACCTGCTGTTTCTTATGTTATTGACACGTACAAAAGTACCTGAGACTGCGTTAAAGGTCTTAAAAAAGCAATGTATAACAAAGAAGACTACACTTACTAACGAAGTCCTATAAAAGTAAAATAGTAATCCTGTATTTACACGATCAAAAACAGGGGCTAAGCGAAAGCCTACCCTTAAAGTAAAGGAAACAATAGAGTACACAAAAAAGTAGGCTACTATACATAAGCAGAAGTACTCGTAGGTCACTAAGGATAAGGTTATAATTAAAAAGGATAATAGTATAATTAAGGAAGAGATTTATATAGTTATTAAGGAGGATATAAATATTAAAAAATAGTATACAAACTTCTACTCTATTCTTCAACTTCTAAACTACCTACCTCGGTATATAAGAGTTCATCTACATTAATCCCAGCATCTTATAATCTTTACTTAATCCAATTAACTCCGCCTATCTACCTTCCAAATAATACAATCTCTAATTAACTTCCTAACCTTTAATACCGATCTAAGTAATACCATAAATACTCGTACACCTCAACCTAGGGGTATTAATCCCCTTTAAAATAGGTTACTACTATAAAAAAGTCTACTCCTTCAAATAATTACGTACATAATAAGTAAATCTCTAATAGTAAATAACCATTAAGGACTACCTCATTATACTCTAATACGTTAAGTATAATTTAGACTTTTAATAAATCAAATAAACAAGTATAATCTTATACAAACTCCTTATTAAAGTTATAGTAAAGTTGCTATGGTTACCTAGGGATAACATTTAGCCTGCTTTTTTATGTACGAATCCGATGATTATTCCAGACCTTAACAAAGTTCTTAAAATCCTAACGGATTAGGGGCATAAACGTATACAATATTACAACCTTATTAGTAAGATTATTTAGGTTAAATAACCTAAGCTATTATAGATAACCAAAGTATTCCTTTTTAAATAGTTAATACTAAGTTATAAAACTGTATATTAGGAGGTAAATACATACACACCATTATGCTAATGATCCCTGGCATAATCGCCCCCACTAACTTTTAATTTTAATATTATAGATACTTTTACCGAAAATCCAACAATCACAAAACTCAATAGGAATATCCTGGTCTAATATTTAAGGGTTCTTTTTTGTATAGTCTTATAAGAGGAAGTAGTGGCCTCCAACTACTAGAACAATCTCAACACCACGATCTAATCGAATCTTCAAAGGTATAACCTTTCACTTAGAGATAACGTGAAGGTATTATAATAGTATAACCCTAGTAGTATATACTTCAACCCCTACATAAAACCACATAATATATTAAGAGTATACATTAATACCTACGTATATCTCAAAGCCCCACGGAAGCAGCTTATTATACATATCAATTAACTAAATATAATTAGGCCCAGGGGTTGTGTACCCTTTCCGATAGTATTATAGCTCTTAGAGATGGTTTTATACTTTATTAGGAAAGACTTTGTAGTAGGCTTCGTATACGGTATAACGACTAATTACATAGCCATGTTGTCGTATATAAGTGTAAAGAAGCTCATAGTTAAAGCTACGGACTACTCGGGTACTATCCTTAGTTATATAAAAGTGCTCAACTACCTTATTATAGGCTATAGTAATTTGCTTTTTTAATTATTATTAATATAAATTATGGTATTATCGTAGATCTATAAGACCTTTTAGTGAAATTTAGTACCCTTCACTTTTGAGTACTTAGAGTATATAGTTATTTGTAAGTTGTTAGTTGAAAAATAACTCGAAAATACGGCGGAGTAAAGTATTAGAAAAGGTTGTTTATGTCACGGGCCGAACCCGGTGGTTATGCCCGGGCTATGCCCGTGCTCGCACTGGTGCCCCACCGGTGCCCCACTAGCGCCCACCCCCTAGGAAGCAGAGATTTCGCGCCATATCGTAGTTTACCCTTTTCCTCTTCAGCTTGAAATAAACAGTATTTGGCTACCTTTCGGTTGAGACAAGGCCTAGGACCAGCCCTTCGCATATTTCAAGCTCAGTTTTATCTACTATATAAGATACCGCTAGGTTGAGCGCGGCTCCCTACCGGTTACGAAGCGGAATCCCAGGTTGAGCGCGGCTCCCTGACGACAGATCGACGAACGTCGGACGCTGGGTAGAGCGCGGCTCCCCACCGGTTAAGAAGAGGATACCAGCCAGCACAATGGCTGACGAACTGCAGGCCCAACTGCAGTTAGCCTTAAACGAGGCCCTCGGGCCCCTATAGGCGAGGATTGCTGAGCTCTCTAATGAGCTGGAGCGAAGCCGAGGTTCAGGGGCGACGATACCGACCCCTATGGAAGATGCAGGCACCGAAGCCCCGCTAGTGGGCAGCCGCCACCTCGCAACAGAGACACCGACGCGCCGTAAACCGCTACCAACACCCTCAAAGTTCTCGGGGAAGCGGAAGGACTACCCTTCTTGGGCGCAGCAGATGAGGGACAAGATCGCCATGGACAGAGCGTTCTACCCTACTAACCAGGAACTGTGGTACCTAATCAACTCCTGTCTGGACACCAGTCCCCAGCAGGTGGTTGCCACGTTCTACGCAGCCGGGGGGCCTGGAGGCCAACGTAACCCCGAAGATTTCATGTCCTACCTCGACAGGACCTATCGAGACCCGAACACCCAACCCCAAGCCGTAGCCCAGCTACAGACCCTCCGTCAGAAAGATAACGAGAAGCTGGCTACTTTCCTACCGAAGTTCGAACGAATAATGGTAGACGCAGGAGGTGGTGCGTGGCCCGACACCGTTAAGATTGCTATGTTGGAAAACGCCCTTACTTCCCGCCTAAAGGAGCACCTGATCACCGTCTCCCTACCAGGGGAGTATACTCAGTGGCTCACTAGGGTACAGGACGTTGCCTGGAAGCTGGAGCGTATAGCACCCGTCGCTACTAAACGGGAGCGTCGCTGGTCCCCAACCCCAGCCCCTCCACGGAAGGATCGCGATGGAGATGTTCAGATGACTGGCGCTGCCCGCGCCTCATCGACTCGAAGGGAGAAGAAGGACCGCCACCGCCGCCGCTCCTCGGGTAGCCCGCCGGTGGACCGCCGTGAGTGCTTTCACTGCGGCGAAGAAGGCCATATCGCCAGGAATTGCCGGAAGAAGGTTCCTAGGCAGGCGAAGGTCGCCCGTACTAAGGCGACGAAGAAGCAGAAGGATCCCAGGTCAGAAGAAGAGGACCGAGAGGCCACCAGTGCCTCCTCTAGTGAGGACGACTCGGGAAAAGAGTAACTCTGGTACGAAGTCGGGTGCCAGAGCCGACAAAGGAGGAAGCCAAAGGATGGGAGTCCCACCAAGAAGAGCAGCAGCAGAGGAGCCAAGGGTCAGCCACTATTCAGGCAAGGATTAACAAAGGACACTTGACGCACGCCCTCATCGATACTGGCTGCGACGTCTACGCAATGGTGGATCAGTCTCTCTCTAGACGCCTCCGATTACCGCTAGTGGATCGGAAGAAGCGTGCCCTACGAGGGTATACACAAGACGGGCCATCACCTGGTGATGCCCAGGGTGTGGCTATCCTAGATCTGGAATTAAGTGGCCACACTCAGAAAGTTTACGCATACGTGGTAAAGGGCCTAGACCCCCCCATATTCCTAGGGAAGCCATGGATGGAAGCGAACCGTGTAGTATATAACGCCGCTGCCCAGCGGGTGCACCACGGTAAGGGAGGAGTAGACGTATACCTCTCTAATCAGGAAGAACCAGCTACTATAAAAGAGATTCGCACAGCCCGATTACTGACGGCCCCTGCGTTTACAGCTGTATACCGACGAGTGAAGCGCCAGAGGGCACCAGAGGCCCAGGTTATAGCTGTGAGCTTAAGGGACATCGAGGACGCGCTAAAAGAAAAGAAGCCTGTGGATGTAAAGGAACTCGTCCCAGGCTGGGTCTATGAGGAGTTTAGAGACTTATTCGACCCGGAGAAGGCGTACTCGGTGCCCCCTAGGAGGCCAGGGGTTGACCACAAGATCCCCCTTATTAAGGACGCTCACGGCCAGGAGCTTACACTTCCATGGGGACCCTTATATGGGATGTCCCGTGAGGAACTCTTGGTCCTGAAGAAGACACTAGAGGACCTACTGGACAAAGGGTTTATTCGAGCCAGCAGCTCGCCAGCGGGTACCCTAGTGTTGTTTATTAAGAAGCCTGGTGGGGGAATTCGGTTCTGCGTTGATTACCGAGCCCTCAATAGCATCACGAAGAAGGACCGTTACCCACTGCCACTTATATCAGAGACCCTCCGACGGGTAGCCGCTGCGCAGTGGTATACGAAGCTTGACGTCGTGGCCGCGTTCCATAAGATTCGGATCGCAGAAGAAGACGTCGAGAAGACAGCGTTTCGTACGAGATACGGACTCTTCGAGTGGTTGGTCTGCCCCTTTGGACTCACCGGGGCCCCAGCTACGTTCCAACGGTATATCAATACGACTCTCCAAGACTTCTTAGACGACTTCGTCACCGCCTATTTGGATGATGTCCTGATTTACACGTCTGGGTCAAAGAAGAAGCACGAAGAGAAGGTACGGGTGGTCCTCCGGCGCCTAGCAGAGGCCGGACTACGACTAGACCCTAAGAAGTGTGCCTTTTCAGTCAAGACCGTGAAGTATGTCGGGTTTATTGTCACTGCTGAGAAAGGGATCTCATGTGACCCCGAGAAGTTAAGAGCCATTGCTGAGTGGCTGCCCCCTAGAACTGTAAAGGGGGTTAGAAGTTTCCTTGGGTTTGCGAATTATTATCGCATTTTTATACCCAACTATACCATTATTGTTGAGCCCCTTACGAGGCTTACGAAGAAGTCGGCTGTGTTCCACTGGGGACCTAGTCAGGAAGAAGGATTCCAGGAGCTCAAGCGGCTATTCAGTATGGAGCCGGTGCTTCGCCGCTTTGACCCTGAAGGAAAGACAACAGTGGAGATAGACTGTTCAGGGTTTGCCTTGGGCGGCACCCTTATGCAAGAAGACTCCGATGGGCACCAGCACCCCATTGCGTTCCACTCACAGAAGCTATCGCCGGCTGAGTATAACTACCCTATCCATGATAAGGAACTACTCGCCGTACTCGCGTGCCTTAGGGCCTGGAGAGCAGAACTACGAAGTGTAGGCAACTTTAAGATTCTTACGGATCACAAAAGCCTTGAACACTTTATGACGAAGCAGCGCCTCACCGAGAGGCAGAGCCGGTGGGCAGAAGAGCTAGCCCAGTACGACTTCTATTTGGAGTACCGGCCAGGAAAGGAAGCAGTAGTCCCCGATGCCCTCTCTCGGAGGGAGCAGGACGCCCCCCAGGGCTGGGACGATGAGAGAGAACAGGGACGCGTACTCCAGTTGATACCTAACCACGCCATCCCAAAGGAAGGAACTGGTGCCCCCTAGGTGGGCCGCACCACAGACGACTTACTAGTACTCCCACACATAATAGTGTTCGCGAATAATAGCGAGTTACAAACACTTTGGGACCAGACTGCTGAAGAAGACAGATTATACCGCCGAGCTTACGAGGCGGTGAAGCAGGGACAGCGCAGCTTCCCACCAGAGTTGTAGTTGAAGGTCCAGATCGCGGAATGTGCGATTGACAAGCAGTAGAGGCTGACGTTCCGGGACAAAATATGGGTTCCCGGAGGAAAAGATGATGACGACCCTTCGAGCCTACTACGGACAAGGGTTGTACAGGAGTGCCACGATTCTAGCACCAGTGGTCACCCGGGGCGTAACGGCACATTCGAGATTGTAAGCCGACGCTTTTACTGGCCGGGGCACTCCCAGACGGTCAGAAGGTTCACGAGGAACTGCCACGTATGTGGTGGTATCCATATCTGGAGGCAAGCTAAGAAGGGGTTACTCAAGCCCCTACCCGTCCCCCTCCGGATAGGTAGTGACCTGTCGATGGATTTCATCACTGATCTGCTACCAACGAAAGAGAAGAAGTCCCGTTATATGTGGGTTATAGTTGATCGGCTGAGCAAAGCGCCAACGCTAGAAGAGATGGAGACTATGGACGCGGTATCTTGTGCCCAGCGGTTCCTCCATAGCTACTACCGTTTCCACGGGATGCCTCAGTCGATCGTGAGCGACAGAGGGTCGAACTGGGTCAGTGACTTCTGGCGGGAGTTCTGCAGGTTAACCGGGGTTACCCAGCTGCTGAGCACCGCCTACCACCCACAGACCGATGGGGGAACAGAGCGTATGAACCAGGAGGTTCAGGCTGTTTTACGGGCCTACGTTACCTGGGCCCAGGACGATTGGGGAGGGTTACTTCCTATGGTGCAGCTGGCCCTGCGGAATAGAACCAGCTCAGCAACCGGTGTCTCTCCGTTCTTCATAGAACACGGGTACCACGTCGACCCGCTACCGGTTGTGGAAGAAGACAGTGAGGGACCGCCTAGCCGTGGGAAGGCGGCCGCGGATGAACTGGTGGCCAAAATGAAGGACGTTATAGCGTTTGCCCAGGCTACAATGGCCTCAACGCAGCAGCGCTACGAATTGAGCGCTAACCGTCGCCGGTCACCAGCGGATGAGTACCGGGTCGGTGACAAAGTCTGGCTTAACGTCGTGAACTACAAGTCCCCGCGCCCGAGTAAGAAGCTTGCATGGCTGCACCACCAATACCAAGTTACTAAGGTGGTGAGTGCGCACGTGGTGGAGTTGAATGTGCCAGGAGGGATTTACCCGCGATTCCACGTGGACGTCCTCCGGAGGTCAGCTGGTGACCCCCTCCCAGGCCAAATTCAGTTGGATTACCAGCCGCCACCTATTAGGGAAGCAGATGGCGAGGATGAGTGGCAGATAGAGGAGATTTACGCTGCTAGATGGAAGACGGTGGGTAGAGGGAGAAGACGTGAAGCCCTGGTGAAGTGGGAGGGCTATATCAACCCCACGTGGGAGCCAGCCGGTGCTGTAGAGGAAACGGAGGCGCTGGACCGTTACGAGGAGCGCTATGGGCCGATATTAGAGAACGACGGAGACGCGGCGTATGCGCACGTGCCCCCCAGGAGGCCAGCCAGGAACTAGAGGCCGCGCGGGGGGGAGAAGGGGGGTAGTGTCACGGGCCGAACCCGGTGGTTATGCCCGGGCTATGCCCGTGCTCGCACTGGTGCCCCACCGGTGCCCCACTAGCGCCCACCCCCTAGGAAGCAGAGATTTCGCGCCATATCGTAGTTTACCCTTTTCCTCTTCAGCTTGAAATAAACAGTATTTGGCTACCTTTCGGTTGAGACAAGGCCTAGGACCAGCCCTTCGCAGTTTAGATCTCTCGGCGAAGGTCCCATTTTTAAAATTGTTATTTAAGGGTTCGAAGGGATATTTAAATAAATTCGGATTCGTATAAAAAGGTAATAATTATAGGGTATTTCTAATTAACTTTAAACTTATCAGTAATTTGCTGGTGAAAGGGCTTAAGGTCGATTAATGGATAAGGTATTTTATATGATTTTTTCATAAAGGTGTATAAAGGTGTGTAAAATGGTAAGATTAGGTATTTAAAAACCTGAAAAACTCAAAAGTAGGGTGGACCCATAAACTTCTTTATGTAAGCGTAAAAAAGAGCCTATGCTTAAAACCGATTATCCTAAAATACCCGATTATGCATCCTTTTATAGGGTTTTGTATACTCCTAAGTGTTTCTATTTATTACTAAACTTCCCTATACAACTTTATGTAACCCTAACCGATCCCATATAACCCCGAAACACTAAACTTAAAAATAACACTAGATATACTAATACATATAATTCCGTATATAATTACGAGATTAATCGCTATCGGAATCAGGCTTAACAATCTCAATAACCTTAAACGGATCTATAGGAATATGTAAGTATTTATGCAGAGTAGGTATATGGCTATACATTTACGTACTATAAGTGTCACACGTCTTTTGTCCTTAACGACAGTCACGTGAACTATCACGTGACTAGCGTCGCCCTCATAAGGAGGCGCCGCAAGCTAGAGGACTTAGACGCGGCATCACAAATACACCCAAGATATCGAGACATATATATTCACTGAAATACCGGTGAACTCCTCGATTAAGACATAGCCTTAGTGATCCCTATTGCAGCCCCCGGCTGGTAGGAAAAGGCTGTGACAATAAGCAACATTATCGAGCTTATCCACAAGGTTAATCATGGTCTTGCTGTCAGGGTATCTGGTACAGAGTGAGAGGGTCAACGCTGGGGAACAGGGACTCAGCTGGTAGGTATCCTTAATTAACTGAATTCATCTCTAAACCCCTCTTCATTCTGGGTTCCCCTTCGAATATCTAAAATATCAGGGCCTTATCGGGTACCTACCGGTGCCCTAACAGGGTCTTAGCTCTCGGATCCTAACGGCCCATAACACGATCCCCCTCCTCATAGCCTCGCCCTCGAGGCTTATAGGCGGGTTCCCAGTATACACACTCCCATCACCCTCGTTAAACCTCCACCCCTATGGTAAAAAGAGTAATGCCGTTTACAAAACCAATATCCAACCACTAAGTAACCAGTGGGTAACCGGCCACACTCTGGGGGCTTACGATACTCGCAAGCTCCTTATCCCAATAGCGATCCGTCCTCCCAGCCTACCATGGGCCCCCTAATACGTCATAGGTGGTCCCCTACTATAAGTAACCCATTAATACACTAATTAATTACTTCGATCCGATCCTCATTACCATAATCTGAACTCATAATAGTAACTCCCTCTAAAACTTCACTTATTTCAGTACTGGGTACCCTCCGGCTAAACTATGGTTCCCCTAAGTAGTAGTACTACTTACCGTATAAACCTCTATTCCCCCTTTATCCCTGGGTTCCCTTATATTCCAGTATATCATCCCCCTCCTCATTTATTCACTCCTAAGAACATCGCTAACCACTAATAGGGTAACCATAAGACCACCACCACCACCACCAAACTCAAGGCCTTTATAGAGGACATAGCCGACCACGTCGACCACCAGGCCTAGTTCAAAGAGGAGAAGGTGAGTTTCCCCGCCCAGCACCCAGCCAGTGCCCAACTAGTAATTTATTACTAACCTTCTATTCTAGGACGACCTCCTCGCCGCCCAGCTCGCAAACAAGAAGGCCCTCCAGGCCAAGAAGGAGGACGCCAACAAGCCCCGCCAGGCGGACCAGGCCGCACACACCGCCCAGACCTAGGTCGCCGAGGCCGTCACCGAGCAATTACGTAACTTTAACGAAATGTACCGTAAAATAATGAGTAATTCCCTAACTAGTACCCCCCGGTACCTATCCAGTATTAACTTTTTCTTTTAATATTAGAATACCCTCTCCACCCCCTCTAAGGCCGGTAATAAGGAGGAGGATAAAGAGGAGGGTGGTAGTACCCCTCCTAGTGACGACGCGGGTAGGGAGGGTGGCTTTAGTGGCCAGTAAAACTACGGCCTCTCCTTTTCGGTGTAGTGTATAGGCGTTTAGCCTCCTAGTGGGCACTAGTTTAGTCTCGTCTACCTACGGGCATAGTTTAGTATAATTTTCGTCTTCTCCGGTGTAAATAAAGGTTTTTCATTTCGGGCCTTCGGGCCTAGTTATTTCCTCTCTACTTTCTAACCCCTACTTAACTAATAACTCCTTAGTTAAAACCAACTTCGTAGCCCCTTCATAAATCCAGTGAAACATTCCACTATGGTTCCCAGGAATTCTCTGTTTTATTATAACCTTACCACTTAATTAGGTATTAATAGTTCCTTTTTAACCCCTTATATACTATAATATAGTCCACCTAATAAATATTATCCTCTTCTTTAATTAGTATCTCCTAAGGGGGAACCGCTGCCCTATAGAAGGGTTCTAGTTGGGTAGGCGTAAATACGTTATATATCCAATATTACTCTTTGATATTCAACTTATAGGTTAGCCCACCGTTGATTACCCAGGTCACTTCGAATAAACCTAAGTACTTATCCGATAATTTTTTTAATGGCCAGTATTATTTAATATTCTTTATTAATAATAGGACTAAGTCTCCTACCCTGAACAATATCATAGACCTGTATTAATTATAGTATCGGGCATAGGTTTAACTGGTTTTTTCCAATAACTAGGCCATGGTTATCCTTTGGTTTCTCAACTCCTGGGCCCTATTTTGAGCTGCTAATACCACTTATACCTCTGTGTTATTTGGTGATACGTCTTATAGTGAAACGGAGCGGGGGATGCAGTGAACAGCATGTATTGTACGAATAATAACACACACACTCTACTGACCACAAGTCGCGCACCTCTCGTCACGGGTCCGAAGAGGTGACTAACTTGTACCGAACAGCCTCAGGGACGCTGCTTTCAAGGGGAATCGAGTATTCTAGACCTGATCAGGTCTGGAATAAGCTTAAAAGGCTAGGAAAAGCGTATCCGAAACTAGGTTACCTTGTTGTTTAGTGGTAAACCGATCTCCGTATAAAGTATTGTATACTACGGTTATAATTGTGACGGGCTGGGCCCTCTTGGAGGCTTCGCAGCCTCTCAGCCATGGACTCCGCTTACCTAAGCCCGGCTTACCTAAGACGGATCAACCTTAGGCCTGATCAGAGCAAACGGGTCCTGTGGGGCAGAAGACATTTTCTCCTTTTCTCTCTCATCTTAAAGATACTCGTAGTAATCGCCATAGCTAGTTGCAATATACGTGCTTGGACCGTTACAATAATAGTAACGTTAATAATAAAAATGGGTAAAACGAGTGAATATTCTTGTTGAGGAGGCTCCCCCGAGGTGTGTGTTGTGTTATGTATAGAGGCCTGATTAGGTCTAAAATACTAAAAGAAAGTCTCTCCTTATAAGGGGTCGTCGTTACCGTACCCTAACCATTATCCCGAAGATGAGCCACACACTTCCCCTACCCGGTTTTAATTATCCCCTTATTTTAGTTTTAAGCTTTAGTGTACTAAGACAATCCTATAAACGGGTAAGCTGAATAAAAAAGAAAAGGAAATTAGTATATATAAAACCTAATTAGGTGTATTAGTTGTGAAGATCGTACTTTTAGCCTTCCTTAGGTAGTTCCTCTAACCTCTTTTAACACTCCTTTTCCACTTTTTCCACTACTACTACTTTGTTTTAATATACCACCATATCGTTCCGGTTATATCTTTACTACTAATTAGGTTTAGTGGGTTTAAGGAACGGCTCCTAGGCTTTTGTTTAGTATACTATAAATTAGTATGGGTCGTCGATCTTATTTATGAACTCCTCTTTAGTATAGTTAGTAATCTTCTTATAGTTAACTTTTATAACCTTCTTCCGTTTTTAGTACTTAGTTTTATACCCGTGTACGAGGACCTCCCAATTAACCTCGTAGTCCTATACTCGTCTTTAGACTATTTGTATTAAGGTAGTTAAGTTGTACGGGTAAGGGGACGTTGGGGTCACCTCTAGTTATGGTGACTAAGAGAAGAAGGGTTTGTCGGGTAAATCGTCTAGTAGGTTAGATAAGCTTGAAGATGTGTTGGAATTAGTACCGTTGGTGATCGATAATGGGTTATTACTAGTATTTTAAGGTTAATTAGGTGGAGGCGGTTTCTTAGAGGTCTTTTTTGGTGGCTTATTAGTGGTAGTAGTGTATTTGTTGATGGATTAGCGAGGTTTATTGCGAAGACTATGATCCATCCCTATACTACAAAACTCCTGGGTAATCCAGTTAATCCATCTTTAGTATATAACTCTAATATGGTTAGTAGTAGAGTAATAGGTCTAGGAATATGTTACCTATAGTGTATTATGATTTTCTCGAAAAATAACTCGAAGCTATTCTGTTACGAAGATACTATACCCATAGTTATTAGGTTACTGGACTGTATTAACGACGCCCGATGCTGCTCGAATGACCCCAATCAGGTTAAATCCGGTACCCATAACTTAATACTATGACGTTAAGTTGTGTATATCAACTAAAAACCATTATTCCGAAAGCCCTATATTTTATATATTATTAAATTAGAAAATGTGATCTGAGATTTGGTTAACGAAAACACTTATAAAGTGATTTCCGTTATAAGTTGTAATAAAGTAAACTAAATTAGTTCCGTGGATACGTATTTTCAGTTAATTAGAGTATGGTCCGAGTTGTTAAGGGGTTAAGGGTATATCTCCCCAGGGTTATATAGTAGTCTCAATGTTAATACCCAGGGCTTCTAGATTTCGCTAAACTATCGCAACGGCGGCTTCCACTTCCCCGTGTTTAAGCTAGTCCCTTTGTATAATGTTCCCCTATATATTATAATAGTTTTTAAGAATATGGGTGCGAAGGGCTAGGCCTAGGTGTTTTCGACCTTAGGGTGCTCTATTACTGTTTACTTCAAGCTAAGGAGCGAAAGAGAGGAAGTTCCTCGCAAGGGGGGCGGTGTAGGAATCTATACTGCTGGAGAACAAAGGGGACCTCTGGTGGGGCGCCGGAGGTCACCGGAGGCCCTTTGATCGGAGGCCCCTTTGACCGGAGGGCTCTTTTGTTGGATGCTGGTTAACGCCTCAGGCAAAGCTTAGGCCATCGTGGGCATCAGCCCGTAACAATGGGTAGCCATATTCGAGGCCTAACCCATCCACCATCCTTGGTTATCGAAACCGGTTACCCATTACGTTTATAGAGTCGTAGTTACTTCTGAACTTTGTGCAAAAAGCCACGAGGGAGCTGGAATTAGTGTTTTATTATCTAGTGTAAGTGTATTTTACGGGCGTACGGGGTTTATGTGTTACCTATTAGGATCCGTAACCCCGGTGAGTAGTCGAAGCATCACTAATAATATATATCGGGAGTTTTTAGGTCTTATAACACTTCCTTATACCGGATCAGGCGCAAATTATCGAGCAGGGTCGAGTCCTATAATTATGAACCTATGAAAAAGGGTCCTAGTATAATTATTATCCTAAAAGTTAACTCAGTTCGGGACAACTAACATAATAATGTTTATGTATAAGTAGTATAATAGAAAGAGTAGAGAAGTTAACGATAATTATATAAAGTAGGTTAAGAAGGAAGCCTTGTTTCTGATCAGGCTGGGTTTATTATAGGGAAGTAGAAGATAAAAGGTGAGGGTCGAGGGGTGGGTTATTTGTTTATTGGCGTAGGGTGAGTTGATTCCTGAATTAGAGCCAAAGGTGACTCTAGGTGAAAAGTAGGTGGTTTCGTGAATTGAAAAGGGAAGGGTAGGTCGCTTTGTGTGCCCTTCCTTCCGATAAAAGAGCGTGTTAAAAGGAAGTGAGTTAGTCCCTTTTTATCTAATTAGATGCCTATTACGGTTCCTCAGCCAAGTCGGAAGGTCCTTTAGTGAATTAGTGTTACCCTTAGGGTTAGTATAAGAGGGCGCCTTTTCTTTCACCTTTTTTTTCCTTATAATAACCACTACTACGTCCCTAATTTTAGCTCTTTGACCTAATTTAGTACTCTATAACTTAATAATATACCTCCGAAGAACATTAACCATAAGTATAACTAAATAACTCCTATCATAGAAACTCCTTAGTTACTTAACTATAATCCTCCAAAGGACGAAGGTTCCTTTATTACTATCACCCCTATAAACCTTATTATACATTATTCTTTCCTAACTTCCTATTTCTAATAAACCTAATTAGAGTATTAGATTACTACTTCCCTTATTTAGCACCAACTCGAAGATCCCGTCGGTCACCTTTATACCAAAGTTTAGTTTACTAATACCATTAAGTATAATGATATTTATACTAAAGTGGCCTAATAGTTCTAATTCTCACTCCCTACGTCTTATCCCTTAGTGATTATAAAAAAGTATTCTAAAAATAGTACTTTTAATTATCGGGTCTTTATTTTACGTTCCTATAATAGTTACTTTGGGTTTATTACTTAGAAACTTAGTGGTTGGCTAAATGCTGGGGCTGTTCTCGTTATCCACGGAGTTAGTGATTAGAATATAGTTCCTTGTTATTACTATGAAGAGTATTAGTGTATATTATTTTATGGCCCTAATTAGGGCACTATTATAGCTCCTTTTTGGGAATACATTCTTCTTCCTAGTAAATACCAGAATACCTATTCTAATTACCTATTCCACAAAACTAGCTCCGTTTATAACTATCGCAACCCCGCTTTCTATATATAGTATAGGTACGGTGCCCAACTTACTAATAGTTTTCTTTGTATAAAGGGTAGTGGAATCGGATCGGCTATCCCTAAAAACATCTCCTCCGTTAACTTAAAACACTATTTTTAGGAAGATCTCACTGCCCTTACTAAGTCTCAGAAATAGACGTACAAACGGTCCTATACGAAATCGATCTTAGATATAACTTTTTTCGGTAACAACTCTTAATATATAAAAAAGAAGGATATAATGGGGGAGGATTCGGGTTAATTAGGTGAAGGAATAAAGGAAAGGAATAAAAGGAAGGGTTAGTGTTATACTACTTTTTTGTCCCCAAAATATTCCCACTAGTCCCTTACTAGAAGGTTTTCTCTCCTAAAAAGTATAACAACAACTTCCACATCGATATTACATACATTTACTTAATTCATAAATTCCAATAAAATACAAAAATAAAATAAAGAAAAAGCTAAGTAAACGTCTAATTAGGGGTAAAATACCTAGAAAACGACGCTAAATAATATTAAATGTTAAGAGAAGGTAATATTGTGGTATTTATGTTTTATTTATACGTTCTGCTATGTCGTTCTATGAAGGGAGATGCAATTAAAATGTGGTAAAATGCAGGGAAATACACTGAGATATCTGATTAATGATAGCAGATGCATCTGATTAGGTCCCAAATAACGAGGAAATACAACTAAATGTAAGGAGATGTTAGGGTATGGGTGGTTATGAATGCGTTATCCAGGCCATCGTCCTAGGTTACTTATCCAAATATGTCCCTAATCCTAATAAAATTCTAAACATTTTAAGTAATAAACAATTTCAAATAAAGTAAAACATTAATTTAAACCTTTCTAATTAGGCTTTTATTCCAGTAAAATCCTAGTATTTCGCCTTCTCTGCTTTTGTGAGTGGTTTTAGGTTAATTGCTATTTGTTTACCTAGCCGTTCCCATACCTTTATATTCTTTTCTAACTCTTCCCTATCTTTTTCCCACTTTTCTCGTTCCACTTATAATCTTATAAATAGTTTTAATATAATCGGATTAGGTTTATCGTCGTCGTCGTCGGCCGTGTTCATATTATCTACGAAATTGGGGAGGATTCGTCGGAGTTTATCTTAAAGTGTTATTTTTGCTTATTGCGGATCTTCCGACTCCTATAACCCTTCGTTTATTTGTATGAATCTCTTTAGGCGATAACCTCCATAAATGTGTACAGTTATTTTGTCCTTAACTAATGTTTTTAGTTAATACGACCCAACTTCTAGGTATATTAACTTAATCCGGAGGGGTCCTATCCATTAGTAGTGTATTTTTCGTTCCTTCGACTTATTTATTACTTGTTTTTTATCGTAAATGAGAATAAGATCTCCGGGCTGTAGTCGTTGTTGCTGTAAGGTCTTATTGTATACTTCATTAAACTGATCTGTTCATCGTTGTCTGATCCGGGTTATACGAAAGGCTACTTCTTCTCTATCTTCGTCTAGTTGTTGGAAGGCTCTAATACGAGCTAAAAGCTCCTGATTAGGTGTGTGGACGTTTACCTAGTCCAGAATCCTTTATATAAGAGTATTAATTTTGATTAGTGTGATGGCTTCGTAACCATATTCTAAGTAGAAGGGTGTGAATCTGGTTAGTTCTCTGATTGATGTTCGGTTTGCGAATAGCGTTGTGGGTAGTATGGTACCCTAATTCTTTTTCCCTCCATCTAATTAGGTTAATAGTGTATATACGAGTATCTGATATCCCTTCTTATTTAGTTCGTTCACCTTGGTGTTATAAGCTGAGATCACTTTCTTATAGTAACCTTATACTTAGTTAAGTTTATCCATTACCCTTTTATTTTTAAACCCTTTATTAACGATAATTTCTTTGTAAATCCCGTACTAATAAATAACGTTTTCCTATAGGAAATCCGTTACTATTTTCGAGGATACGGAAAGCGCCTGATGGGCTTCGGGCCAGCTTATGAGCTGATTTCTTACCTCGATCAGGGCCTATTTGCTAATTTATTGTATATCGAGTAAAATCCTTGACCAGGGTAGTCCCGTAGGTGTTATTGTAATGTGTTGATTATTTTGATGGCTGGGTTAAGCTGCTTAATAAGTTGGGTATGTGGCCACTTTGCGTTTAACGGAATCATAGGCTCCCTACTAGAAGTAGTTTTTGAAGACTTTGTTAAATATTATATTTCGTCCCCTATGGCCTGATTCCACATAAGTTTGCCTGATTAGGTCCTGTTGGAGCTCCCCGCTGTTAATAACTTGTTACGGGGTTGGGTATTGGTGGGTTGGTTAATGGAAAAGGTAGCCGTTACGGTATATGTATAGCTAAGCCTTATTCTTGAATTTGCGAAAACTGGCTGGTGTTACACCGTCTGGTCGAAGAAGGGTTTTTAAATGGTAAATGATTTGTTGTGTTTTAAGTGACTAGGTCTGATTAGGGTTTAGTTAGTCTCTGGGTATTGAGAAAAGTGGTGAATTTGATGGAATAACCGGAGATGTAGATCGTAGGTGCTGGGAGGCGTAGGCTGTGGATAGGTAGATCTGCGTATTAATGAATTCCTTTAATCGTTCAGGGTCTTCGTATTTGGCCTGATTAGAGGGTCCAGGAGGCTTACGTAATAGGCCGTCAGCTATAGTGTTCTTCTTACTAGGTATGTATTTAATATTGAAGTTGAAAAGGTGAATCCAGGTGATCCATTTTGTTAATAGTGCTCCGGGTAAGTTATTTGCTCCTCCGTTTAGTTACTCGATGAGGACTTCGGTGTTAGTTTTAAGGGTAAAATGTATACCGTAGATGTATACTCGGAGCTTTTTTAGTATTATAAGAATAACCTATAATTCTAGTTTACCGGAGTTATATTTTAATTTTATACTTTTTTATATACTATTTTTAAACCAGGCTACTACTTTTTGGTCGTTAACAAGTTAACATAATACTATACTCCACCTAAGTAAGTTGGTATTAGTGTAAATAATAATTTATTTAGTTTCGGGGCTATAGTCTAGTCTAATTAGGATAGGGGAGGTTATTAGAGTAGTTTTTAGGATATCCATGGCTTGTTGTTGAATACGTCCCTATGTAAATGGTGTACTTTTCCGGAGGAGGTTATATAATAGCTGTGTTTTCATTATAAAGTTTTCTACTTATGTGTAGTAAAAGGTAATAATTCTGAGAAATGATCTGACCTTTGTGATATTGGTACACTTTGCTTATTCCTGGATCTTTTGAATCTTAGTTTGATTAGGTTGATGGTCGTCGTATTCGTATAGATACCCTAAGATCACCGCTGCTTTTTGTGCCCATTGCGATTTTTCGGTTGACGTAGTGTATCCCGAAAGTTTAAGGTTAACTAGGACTTTGTTGATATTGATTAGATGTTTGTAAACGAATTGTTGTATACTAGGAATAGAGGTAATTTCTTTTTTGTTGTATTATGAAGTTGGGTTTTTAATAGTGATATTGTTTAGGAAGGCCTTATAGTAGTATGGGATGAGATTATATAAGATTCTTATTATAATCCGCTGGAAATACGTTATTAAGTTAGTTTATTTTATTAGTAAGGAATAAAATTGGAGAAGTTTTAATGGAGTTGTAAATATGGTATAATTTTTGCTGGCTGGGTTAAGGGGGACCTGATTATATCCGGAAAAGAAGTTTAGTATAGAAAGGAGTTAATACTCGTTGTATTCTTTTATGAAGGAGTTTATGTTAGGGGGAATAAATGTGTTTTAGATAGTGATACCGTTTAATTTGGTGACCGAATTAATGAGTTGGTATTTCCCGTCCTTTTTTTTGATTAGGAATTATGGATTTTTGTATACGGTGTGACCTTTTTTAAGTGTTCCCCGCCTGATCCGGTCTCGAAGTATCTTTAGTATTGTATTTTGAATTGCTGGTGGGATTGGGATGCTTTTTGCTTACTAGGTGCTATGTAGGATAGTTCGTATCTCTTGAGGCGGGGCTACGAGGGGGTTAACCCTGTTTATATGGGTCCAGTTTTATATAAGGGTTATTTCCTTGTTTAGTAGGATTGCTTTTAGTAGGTCCTTCTCGGCTTGTCTAAGGTGCGGGCACTTTTATAGAATAGCTGTTTTTTTTTTATTTGTGAGGTGTAATCCTGGTTTTATTTTAGTGAATTTCGGGGTGATTAGGCCTGTAAACCTATTAACTTTTTTTCTCGATTATACTCTAACTATTTTTATTTTTTTTATTTTTTAGAGGGGGTCACTATTAGGTGTTATCCTATTTAGTGGAATATCGTTAACGGGTAGAATTTTTTGATTTTTATGTTTATATATTGTGGTGATAGTGGTGGTTAGCTGATTAGGTTCGGGTTTTTCTGGAATTCCGAGCTTCTTGGTTTCTCATCTCTTCTGTTTTTTTTTAAAGGTGTAGTATGGGCGGAGAAGGTTAATTAGTATTTTGTTAATCTTATGTTTATACTGGTCTCGTTTTCGGGTTTCCTTCCTTGTAGTCGTTTTACTTAGGAGGATCTTTATTGTTGGAACCTGATCCGGCGTTGCTTTTGTTGTCCTTGCCGCTTTGTAACCCTTATAATTGTTGGGATGTTTGTTTGTGATATGTGCGGTAGTGTAAATAGCGTCGACTAGTGGCTGGAACTCTTGGTGAGCTGATACCACTAAAACTGAGATTACCGTGTTTTCGTCTATGTTGTATAAGACTTTGTCGCCTTCCTTTAGGTCGGGAATATTCTGATTAGGGTTAGTCCGTTTTTTTCCCTTAGTAAATTCACTAGTTTTGTTGCTGGGCTTTAGTTTTCCTGTTCTTTTAGGGTTATTTGGTAATTCTATTAGTCGGGGAAGTAGAACTCTATTCCTTCTTTAACTTTTAGTTGCGTAAACCCTATAGGAATATGAATGCGAGTGTTTCCGACTCTGAGGATTGTTTTAATTAGGTCGTTAGTATATTCCTAGGTGAGTTGTCCTGTAATTGAGAACGGTCCTCTAAGTAGGGAGGTTTTCGTAATACTTATCTTTGTTTCCGATGCTATAAAGAAGTTTATAGGGATCTTATATTCCCCGACTTATACGTGGTTTATAACACTGCTATTAAATTGAGCTTGCCCGCTCGTTTTTGGGGTTAGGGTCTGCATTATGATTATTGTCCTTATTATTTGTAGGTTGTTCTCCCTAATATACTAGTTACTCATAATATTGGTTATTGCTCCTAAATCTAGGATGGCTATGATCTTCTTGTTTTAATTAGGTGTGGTGCTTTTTATTAAGATTTCGATTTTAAAATAAGGAGTTATCTAAGAACTGGGAAAACGATTCCTTTCCTTATTTCTAATAGTGGGGGTGGATAGTTTAGTTAAGGTAGTGAAGATTACTGGGATATACACTTTGTTGGGATTATTGTTGTATTTCTTAACGATCTTAGATGTGATCTTTTTGTTGGGCTTATCGTCGATAATGCTGATTAGGCCTGAGGGCGCCGGGAGGTATACGTCGTTTACCATTTGCTCGTCTAATAGCTGTTGAGCTAAGTTGGTTATATGAAAATGGTATACTGGCTATATTTTTATGGTTATGTGATTGGGTACTTACACCGAACTACCCAACTTTCGAAGAGCTATTTAGGTAGTTATAGTATTATTATCCGCTATTTCCTAGGTCTGATTAGGCGTAGAGTTGTGTTAATCTATTATTAGAACGTTGCGTTGTATTGTCGTCGCCTCCTTTGTCTAAGAACGAGGTACCTTGGATCCTTTTTATAAAACTTCTTCGACCTCTAATTTATGGGATTGGATTAACGAATTACTGTTTTTTTAAGAAATAGGTTTCGTAATCCCTTTTTGGATAACTTTCCTCGTTTATTTAGGGCTGTCCCGGCTTCCTCGTAGGAGGATCCCTATTGTGTTATTGCCCGATCTGGTGGTTGTATAGGTTTTGGCCTCGGAAATCACTAGGATTGTTATTGTTGTTCTAGGCCTTGGAAGGAACGCTGATATGTATACGATGGTATTAGGAGTAGGTGCTGGTTGGGGTGCTTGTATTAATTAAGAGAAGGGTTGGCCGATTTGGTTGTTTAGAATGGTCCCCGTTATGGTTACGATGCTTGGGAACGACTATTAGTTCTTTAGATATCCAAGGATTGTTAATTGGTTAGGTTGATATTTGTTTTGGGCTTCTGAAATAATGTAATCGGGGACCTGATTAATTTCCCTTAGAGGGTTAAGGAGGTCTTCGTATTAGTAATTGTTATTATGGAATATAAGTAGACCAGTTTGAATGTCCTTTAGGAATTACTCGTATCACCAGAATTACCGACCCGAGCACCTATTATACTAATAACGTCCCACTAGTCCGGGAACAAACCCTGGTTTATTCTAGTTAAACGGTCCCCTCTGTGTAGGATTATAGGGCTGTTGTCCAGGTGATTATGGGTTATATAACTGGCGAGGTGGGCTTTACTAGTACGGTGATCCCTGGGGATTCTGGTTTATTAAGTACGTTGATTAGTAATAGATTTGTATGGACGGGGTGTTCTGAGCCTGATTAGGCTATTGTTGATGGTTTTTTATAGTTTAAATAGTTAGTTAGAGGGTATCCAGCTTATTGGTGAGATCGTCGATTCTAGCCGGGCCTATCATAATCATATTCTTGTTTAACTGATGCTGCCGAGTTGAAGAGGGGGACGTAGTTCGCTTTATAAGTGTAGTATAAGCCCGATTAGGCCCAGAGTTTCGTTATGCTGCTGATTGGGGATCGTTGTCCGAGGAAGCGCTGTCATTAAAGGCCTTACCCCACCGGGATTCTTAGCCGATCCAAATAAGTAGACGGTCCCGGTAATCGTTAAAATCTCCGGAATTAAACAGTTCTCCCGTGGTCGTTTTCATTTATAGAGCTGTGTTGGTCGTCGCCGTCTTTATAAAGTGGTGTGTAATAGTTTCGATTAGTTTTGGGTTACTTATTACCGCTTTTTTTCGACGAAGAGCCTTAGCCTTAATATTTTCGACCTTTTAGAAGAGTTTCGCTACTTCTTCGAGATTATTATTCCTAATTAGGGGTCCCTTAGTAAAATTACGGAGTTACTTGTTTAGTTTAAGGATATAGTCCTCATTTAAGTAGCCGTAGGTCTTAAGTATATACTTTTTCGTAGTCTCCTAGGAAATCAACTCAATCTCCGCTTTAATAATTTCCTAATACTTATCTACTAAGTATTAGGGGAAAACCTTCACCTTATCCTAATTAAAAAAGTTAACTAAGTCCACTTAGGCTTTAAACTTTTTTAGGAAACTAAAGATGTTATTATCGGTAAACTTAGGAGCCCTTTTCGTCCCTAGTGCAGGCATTTTAAGAACGGGCCCCTTACGGCTTATAATTTGGATAATCCTCGTTAAGTTGATAATGGGATCCGAATTAGAGGTCTAATTAAAGTTGGACGGAGTGAGGGAAGGGTTATTCTTATCGATCCTCTTACCTTTATTGTCCTTTATATCTTAATTTAAGCTGAATAAGTTATCCGAGCCAGCGTCTTTAGTGTCTTCCTCGAAGGCTTAGGGTTATATATTCCTGAATGATTCTAGTAAAAAAGTAGATATAGTAGTGTTCTAATTCGGTTAATTAGGTCTAATAACTCATAGTAATTATTATTTTTGTTCAGAGTTCAGGTATAGTAGAGGTGGATAATGGTTTTTCGGAAAAGAAAAGGGGGGGAGTAGTTTTAGGGGTTATAATTCTCATAGAGTTTATAGTGATATGTATTTGAGTCCCTTAGTAATAGCTAAGGTTATTAGGGTAATGGTGGTTAGGGCTAGATGCAGGATTACTCGCCCATAGTGACCAAAGTGAAGGGAGGCCTGCTTAGCGAAGATTAATAATGGTCTTAGGTTAATAAAACATAACCCTACTCGTGATGTTAACTAGTGGCCGGTCACCTAATATTCTGAATTTGTTGAGGTTGTGTGATCCGTCCATGACATCTGGGAATAGCTGATTAGGCTAAGGGTTCGCGTCTAGACCGATCCGTTTATCCGCCTACTATTGCTTAAATATTTAAAGTTAAACGAATCGGTAGTAAAAATTCTAATATTCATCATCGTGTTTATCGTTCTTATGGGTCCTTCCGGCTAGTTATTCTTTCTTCTAATTATCGTATAGGCGTTTCTTTTGGTCTGATCGGGTCGTATCGGCTAGTATTTCGTTGTTTAAATCATATTTCGAAGCTTTTCGTATTCTCTTTTCTTTATTGGGTTCGTATTTAGCCCATATCAGCTAGGAGGGAGGGAGGGCCGATAGTCGTGTAAGACGATCTTTTAGGGTCTCTGGTGTTCCCAGATTTTTTTTAACCGAAAAGTATTTTGTTCTTTTGGTCAGGCTAAAGGAGATCTTGTTGCTCGTTTTCCTTGTGTATTCTTTGTTGTTCTTTTTTCAAGGAGGAGGGGGGTGGATAGCATAAGTAGTAATGAGGAGATCGGGCGTTCGATTCGCCCACGAGGCACCAGTGAAACGGAGCGGGGGATGCAGTGAACAGCATATATTGTACGAATAATAACACATACACTCTACTGACCACAAGTCGCGCACCTCTCGTCACGGGTCCGAAGAGGTGACTAACTCGTACCGAACAGCCTCAGGGACGCTGCTTTCAAGGGGAATCGAGTATTCTAGACCTGATCAGGTCTGGAATAAGCTCAAAAGGCCAGGAAAAGCGTATCCGAGACTAGGTTACCTTGTTGCTTAGTGGTAAACCGACCTCCGTATAAAGCATTGTACGCCACGGTCACGATAGTAACGTTAATAACAAAAATGGGCAAAACGAGTGAATATTCTTGTCGAGGAGGCTCCCCCGAGGTGTGTGCTGTGTTGTGTGTAGAGGCCTGATCAGGTCTAAAATACTAAAAGAAAGTCTCTCCTTATAAGGGGTCGTCGTCGCCGTGCCCTAACCATCATCCCGAAGATGAGCCGCGCGCTTCCCCTGCCCGGTTTCAATAGTCCGGTCAGCATATACCCTAGTAGTACTTCGGCGGGGGAGGTCTGGATGGCCTCCTAGTGGGCATTATTATATACGAATTACCCCATCGGGAGCCAATCTGGTTAGTTATCCTGTTCTAGGTTATAGAATATCCTGAGGAAATGTTCTACGTTCTAATTCATCTTTTCCGTTTAACTGTTGGTTTAGGGGTGGTATACGGTACTAAATTTCCTCTTAATAGCTAATAGGTAACAGACCTCTACTTAGAACCTGCTAATAAACAGGGATCCTTTGTTAAATATGATGGCTTAGGGAATTCCGAATTTTAGGAATACATAGTTAACCAGGAGTATAGTTAACCCATCCACTATTAGTACCTCACTAGTGGGTATATATAAGGTGTACTTCGTGAATTTGTCCACTACCATCAGGATATTATCGTAAATCCGCCCTACCTTATTACAGACCTTAGGTAACTTAGTGATAAAATCGATAAATATCTATTCAAAGAGTCGACTGGGTACTAATAGCGGAGTTAGTTTCCTATATGGTAAGTGGTATCTCGGTTTAGTCCATTAGTAAATTACACATAACTTAACGTATTCCTTCACATCTCTTCGCATACCCTTCCAAAAAAAAAGGACTTTCCTATCCTCTTAAGAGTCCTAGTAACCCCTAAGTACCCTACTATAAGTTTATCGTAGAAAGCCATCAGGACTTCCCTCTAAAACTCATATCCGTCCAGAATAAACAATACTCCCTTATATCATAGTCCCCTATTGGTCCCCATAAACCAATAAGTACTTAACTTCTTCTATCCTTCCTCCTAGATAAAGGAATTGTCCCCTTAAGCTTTAATTACTCTACTAACTAGGGTTAAAGCCAACTCTTCCGGGCTGGTTTCTAATTACGAACTAACTAGCCTCCTTTTCCGGATCCCCCTAACCTAGTATCCAGTAAACTTTTATAAGAACTCTCCTAGGAATATATTACGTACCTCTTCTTTTTTAGTACCCACTAGCTAATAATTTGGTTAGCGTAATAGTATATCCGTAGCGTTCTGTTTTTTAGGGTGGTATTCAATCTTAAAGTTAAATATTACTAAGTTCTAAAATAACTTTACTTAGCGCGAGTTTAGGGTCTTTTTCTCTACTAAGTATCGGTGTCCTAAATCGTCCATAATAAACAAGATCTTATATTAGCTATAGAATAAGTATTAACACTAATGTAAAGCTGATTCTGCGATGGCCAGTAGCTCCGCTTCGGGTACCCCGTAACGAAGTTCTACTCCCTTAAACTTCCTAGAGAGGTAAGCTATAAGCTTCCACAGCCCATCGGGGTATAACTGGTTTAGTATGGCCCCGATTACGAAGTTAAAGGTGTCCATTTTAATCCATATTAGTAAGTTAGGGTTAAAGTGTTATAGGATGGGTGCCTCTGTGAATTACTACCTTAGCTCGTAAAAGGCTTCTAGTGCTTTACTAATTATCACTAGTTATCCCCCTACTTACTTAGCCAGTCGATCCGTTAAGGGTACGCAAATCTTCGAGTAATTCTTAATAAACCTTTGATAAAAATTGGTGAACCTAATGAATTATTGAATATCTCGGATAATGGTGAGCACCAGCTACTCTACAATTACCGCTACTCTCTTTAGATCCATAGAAATTCCTTCTAAGGAGATCACAAATCCCAGGAACTCAACGGTATCAGTATAAAAAACGCACTTCTCGGGATTCGCAAATAACCCATTAGCATCCAACCAGCTAAGTACCTCCTTCATAATACCCGAGTATAATTCCTCATCATCTATAAAGATCAAGATGTCGTCTAAGTATACGATATAAGTAATATCCACTAACCCCACTAAAACGTCGTAAATAAGTATTTAGAAAGTAACTAGTGTGTTAGTGAATCTGAATAGTACGACCTTATATTCAAAATGGCCATATCAACTCCTAAAAACTGTCTTCTACTCGTCCCCCTCTCAAATCTTCACCCGGTGGTAAGCGTCCTTTAAGTCCAGTTTTATAAACTTCTTCACCTTTAATAATCTAGTTAGCATCTCATTAATTAGTGGGAGAGGAGCATAGTTCTTAATAATGATTTTATTAAGCCCCCAGTAGTCCACATAAAAGCGTAACTTTCCCCCTTTCTTCGGTATAAACATAATCGGGGCTCCAACTAAGCTCTAGGAGGGTTAGATCCAGCTATTCTTAAGGGCTATAACGATATACTCTCATAGTTCTTCCAACTCTTTCTCGGCTAGTGGGTAGATGGGGCCGAATAGGGGCTAAGTACCAGGTTCTAAGTCGATAAGGTGATTATGCGCTTTATCCCTATTTAGGTCTCTTACCAAATTAATATTAAATACCCTAGCAAAGTCTTCATACTCTAGGGGTATTATAACTAGTTCTTAGGGCTCCTCCAGCTCCTCCTCGGTTAAGTGACCTAGCTTAATGTGGTGTACTATGGGCGTCCCCATAAGGACCCCTTTAGACAACTCTATTACCCTCCATAATGCTCTCCTACTGGTTATTAACTCGAAGGTATCCTTACTTAAAGGGTAAGTCCATCCCAGGGTGGTCCAGTTCATATTAGGTTACGTCTTTTAGCACCATAGCAATCCTAAGATCACCCTATATCCATCTCCAATGCTTACCTGGTACTCCTACCCCATAGTTCGGGTTACCCCCAGTTTATCAATTATACGAGTAACTAAGGTCTTCGTTCCGTATTCTAGTACTCGGGATCCCCACATCCCTTCTAAGGGTATACCACTACTAGTCTCTAGGGGGGTCTCGTCTAATAATAATACCCTCCAATCAACCACATTCACGTCCACGCCCATATTAATAAAAGCAATAACCACCTTCCAATAGCCCTCTACTCAAAGTCAGACTTCTATCTCCAACCAGGGCGGGCAGTCCTCTTCCTATTTCTCAGTAGCCCCCCGGATTCGGTAACCCTCTTAGTGGTCACTATCTCCGTAGGGTTAGCCGTTATACTAAGGCTTCTTACACTTATAACAGTTAAGGCATCGGGGTACTATATACCCAACTTCATTATAACTATAGTATATTAGGGGCCCTCGGGACCTCATAAGCCCACTAATAAGCTCCAATTAGGTCAACCCTAAAAATACCGTATCTTCCTTTAATTCTCTAGGGGTAGGGATAAGCTTGGTCGCCAGTTCATCCCTTCGGTGCTCGCAAAACCAATACAATGCTTCCCTAATGCCCCCCTTTTACCACTATAAGGAGTTAACTACCTCTACTTTCTTAACCACGTTATCCAACTCCAACCACGACTACGGGAACCCATAAATAAGGATCTATTATTGAAGGTCCGGTTATAAACAACTGATTACGTTGGTCACCCATACCCTCTCTGGTAACTTATCAGGGCACTCCATCTCCACTACCTCGTATTAGTTAATGAAGTTCTAATAGGATTATCCTAGTGATTACGTCATAACATCAAACTTGTGGACACTATGGAAAACACGAATGTCTTCGTCAACTACACCATTGCCCAGCTACACCTTTATAGTATCCCAGGACACACCCACTAGCTCGTTATTGTAAACCAGGGCCACATAGCTAGACCACCACCGCAGCACTGTCCCCTCTAAGTAACTAGTGGTATATAGGACCTTCACTACATCGGTACCCAGATCCTCCGGATTCATAGCGAAACACCTATTTAAGGTGAATAAGAACGCATTAAGATCCGACCATAAACCCCCCTTATATTTCAGCACCAGTAAATATACCTTTCCCCATAAGTCAATACACCTTCTTTTGGGTTCCAACTAGGTATCGGTTTTGAACGTAGAAGCGGGCACTTCCGAGTAGGGTACATTTAAAATAGTGGATTAGGCCCTAAGGGCTATATACTACTCCCTCTTCTACTTTATTCTCATCTTTTTTTCCTCCTTTTCAATAAGAGCATCAAATTACTCCTCCGTCAAGGAGTTAACGTCCACCTCCTCGGAGCTCACCGATTAGTTCTCTTATTAGCTCATCTCGAACTCGGTAATCTGGTTATTACTCAACCCTACGGTGGCCTCCATTTATATATACGTCATCTCGCTACCCTAACAGTCCGTACCCCTATTAATAAGTAGAGAAATAAAAGTATCAGGGTATCTAGTACAAAGTAAGAGGGTCAACGCTGGGGAACAGGGACTCAGCTAGTAGGTATCCTTAATTAACTGAATTCATCTCTAAACCCCTCTTCATTCTGGGTTCCCCTTCGAATATCTAAAATATCAGGGCCTTATCGGGTACCTGCCGGTGCCCTAACAGGGTCTTAGCTCTCGGATCCTAACGGCCCGTGACACTTGCCCAGAAGGCGCAGTTGGCTGGGACGAATACTATGGATTATTATAAGAAAGTCCGCCTCTACATAGGACATCTTAAGCTTGTGTAGGGTCGTAAAACTCGGAGTGCTAGTGCATTTTCCCTCTTTATTTTATATAATTAATTATATAACTCCTACGGATGTGTACGGCTTCGTAAGGTATTTACAAAAGGAGCACTTACTTACACTACTATTATAGTAACAATTATTATACGCACCGCCTTATACGAGCTGGATATAGTTTATAAAAGGACCGTTACTCTTTATATAATTAGTGCAGGTAGCCGTACCCTCTTTTATAGTTCCGTACACATAGATGAGAACCGCTTCGGCGTTCTGCGAACACTTAGGATTGAGTTTACGGAAGCGTATAGCTCCGTCACTAACCTGGGAGCGAAGCTCGACTATATTCTTAGCCTAAATACTATGTAAAATAGTGTACAGTTCCTATACGGGATTATACAAATAATTTACCTTCTCCTTAGTCTTAGTTAAGTGGGTGAAGGTAGTAGAGCTAGCGTTCTTAACGGCAACTAGTTATGTGTATTAGTACGGATATATACGGAGGTACATATATATAAACATACTATAAAGAGCAAATACAATAATAAACTTAGTATCAACGGGGAACACTGGAAGTATAGCGGGAACGTTATTTCCCTTAAGAAGGCTTACAAAGCTAATCCTATCTAAGATAAGGTTTATAATAACGTATAAAACTGTCGGCTAGTGTATTATGGTGTTTTATAATGTGCGAAACTATAAGGATTAGTGGGTGGTTTATGTAGAAAGGATTATTTGTGTATACGTAACACCGGGTATGTACAGTAGTATACTAAAACTCATAGAAGTTAGTAAAATTGTGAAAAAAAAATTATAGGAAAGTAGGTAGGTATAACTATGTAACTACCTGCGCCTGCCCAACTACGCAAAAACCGCGAAAATCGCAAAAACCACCCAATATAAATATCACTAATTATTATTATATACTATACAATTACAATATAACAATAAAAAAGGTATTATTAGAATCGCCTTTACTTAGTGATATAAAATATCGTATTAATTTTGGGGTAAATGTAGAGGATTTTGCTATTTTAAGGATAAAAGTTAGGGTCACTTATAAAAAGTCGAAAAAGTATAAAGGAAAAAAGAAAAGGAGAACAGGGCCTTACTAGAAGAAAAGTAGCCCATTTTGGTGCCTGCCCTATTAGCAGCCAATTAAAATGGAAGGTACTAGTGATATTTACAATCTCGTATGGACTAAAACAGAAAAAGGCAACTACGACAGGAGGGGTAGGCATAGTGTCACTTCTGTTTTGGCGGAGTGGCTCCTGCGGACTGCCGTATCTAATTTCACGGGCGAGGTTTCTGTTGGAACACCACCGTCCAGTTAGCGACACCTGTTGCCGCATATCGCCGATTAGCCCAATTAGCGAGCCAATCAGAGGTCAGGGATCAGATTCAGAATCACGGCCACCAACGCCGCGTTCGACCTCCAATTCCTAACAAGAACAACAGCAGATACGACGAATATATCGTTATTTACTAACCTCCAATTACCAGGCCTGGTGAGGTGAATCCAACAGTTTCTGAATTTTGTTACTAGTACGGATATTAGGAAGAGCTCAGTCATCCAATGAATGAATCATGATTATCCCGCATGCGGTTTGGTCTTAGTCTGGAAAGCGTGCAACAGGCAATCGGCTCCTTTACAGTCCTCCTGTGTAATTGGCCGTCTTTGGATCTTTTCTGCCTAACGCTTACTTGTCCTGCACGAAGGGGGCATCCTGCGGCCCGATTAGTTTGCACGTGTGATTGACTGGGCTCGTGGAGCACCATTCCTCCTCCATCACACAAGAGCCTCCAAAGCCAAGTCAACAAGCGTATCTGCATCTTGGGTGCTCCCATTCACCAGCGCAAAGTCATTCTCGTCCTGCTGAATACGCTTCGGCCGACATGTCTTCTCAACCGGGCGCTTGTGGATCCGAATCCAAGCCGCGCCCCCCGCCAAACCGTCGACGAGACAAGGCTCAGCTATCTTGCAATCTCTGTCGTCGCTGCAAGTAAGTAGGTGGCGATGCCTCAATCTGCGGCAGGAATCAGCTTCAAACAGATGTGCTAACGAGTGTTCGTAGACTTAAATGTGATAGGCAGCAACCATGCCAGACTTGTGCCCATCGCGGCCTCCCATGCACTTATGCCAACAGTGGTTCAGGCTCAGCTGGTGTCACGCAGAATGCGACGATGTCTCGCCCGCGTCCAAACTTGCAGGCCCGTCTAACGCAGCTTGAGAATATGGTGGTCTCTATGATGAACGGGTCGACTCCTTCGCACGGGACATCCCTTACGGATGACCAATCGGGAAGCAATTCAGCTAACCCATATCTAACGGTGCTTGAGTCCGTGGAGAATGTAGCGCATGGGGACGTCGACGACGATAACAAGAATTCAGAGGGTGGCAGTATCCTCAGTAACGCTTCAGAGTCTCGATACGTCGGGAGCGGCCACTGGGCCTCGATCTTGGATGGCATCGCCGAGCTGAAAGAGCATTTGGAAGCGGAAGAGGAAACGCAGCGGAGCAGTGCAACTCCTGGCTCCTTAGCGCTTTCGGCCCCGGACGATGAAGTGACACCACTTCTATACATCCGTAGGCCAGCTTCAAAGACTGATATTTTGACCTCGATCCCTCCAAAGCCGACCCTCGACCGGTACATCTCTTACTATTTCAATTCCATGGATCTAGCGCCCGGTTCGTCGGCCCCTTCATATCAAAATTGCACACAGAACTAACGCGACTTCCAGCTGCTGTTCATGCCACCAAATTTCAGAGAGAGGTAAGTTGTGGCATGCTCAGGACCTTTCTCTGGAAGGTGACCTTCTCATGTCAATGCAGACGGGCATTCCCCGCAGGATCACCGATGGCCAATGGGATACCAAAGAACCGCGCAACCTGAACGATTCCGACTTTGACGAGGATACAACCGAGCTGCCCCCTGGAAGGCCCGAGACCCAGGTGACGACAGTTCTCCATCTCATTGCTAGGAGACGCATGATGGTGGCTGTCGGCGCCGCAGTGGACCTTGCAACGTCAGTCAAACCACGGGCGTACTCTGAAGTGATGGCCGTGGACCAGCAGATCCGAGAATCGGAGGCAAATATCCCTGCGCCGCTAAAGATGAAGTCGCTGCTGGCGTCAGTCACGGAGCATCCGCAGCTCATCATGCACCGGTTTTACGTAGCCCTCATGTTTAGGATGGGCGAGGTCATGATTCACCGCAAGTATCTGAGTCTCGAAAAGCACGCAGCAACTTCCCTCTCGCCTAATTTTTCTTGGCATCCGCTGTTAGTGAAATAGGTGATACATAACTAAGATCCTTAATAGCTAAAAACTCTTCACCTTTCCCTCCCGGAGCCCTCCTACGATGGCCTTATAGCCTCCGGCGGGCACCGGACTGTAGCCGGCCCCTCCGGCCGGCCCTAATCGGGGCTCTGGGTCACCTCCAAAGCTAACCCCTACCTCAAAGGCTAAGCGCCGCCACGACACTAAGGCCCAGCCATTCCGGCCCAGCCTTGTGGAAAGCCAGCCCAACACTCCTAATGCAGCCCCCTCTACAGCAAAGGGGCCCTTAAACGTAAGTGGGGTGGCTACTGGATCTATCTTAGCCGCCTTCGATAAACAAGCCAGACGCTATAAGGACCGAAAGGATATCTTTTTAACTATCGCCCAGTCTATTAACAATATGGTCTCTAGCTTTAAGGGGCCTAAAAAGTAGATCACAAAGGAGGTAATAAACTATATAATCTAAGCTTTAAAAAGCTAATAAATAACAAAGCTACTTTAACCCCACCCCGGAACTAGGTTACTATTACGGCCTTAGCCCCGACCCCGGCCCCAGCCCCTGCCCAAAAACAGGCCCAAAACCGGACCCCATCTTGCCCACAGACCCAGGCACAGCTAAAAAACATCCGGGTTTTCGTTCGTATCCCCGAAGAAGGCCTGGAGGCTGCCCAGAAAAACGCCCCTTTCGCCCTACACCGTACAATCTACCAGGCCCTTGGCCTACAACTAAGAGACATCCCACACATTTACCATATCTCAACTAAATACTCCTTAAAACCTCTAAATAAATAAATCCAGTAAAGCCTTGTCAGAAATAAACAAAAGCTAGTAAACTACTTAACGTGGTTCATCATCGACCGACGCACCATCATCGACCGACGCACTTTTCCCACCTATACCACTATACAACTTCCAAGCTACCTTTCATCCCTAAACCAATGACTAATCTTTCACAAGCAAATAGGATTACTCTTGCAATTCAGGCGATTCAATCGACACCGAAATTAAGCATCCGAGGTGCTGCAAAGTACTATAATCTGTCCGAATCTAGTATTCGTCATAGAATGAACGGTCGAACCGCGAAAGCCGATAGTAGGAATGCACGATTCAATTTAATAGAGACCGAGGAGGAGGCAATTGTTCGATATATTATTGACCTGGATTCTCGAGGATTCTCGCCTAGACGCGTGGATGTGGAAGATATGGCTAATACACTGCTCCGGAAGCGTGATGGCCGACCGGTCGGGAAGCGCTGGATAGAATGCTTTGTCCAGCGACGCCCAGAGCTCAAAACGCAATTTTCTCGCGTCTATGATTATTAGAGAGGTCTCTGCGAAGATCCTACGATTATTGAGCCTTGGTTTCGACTCGTGGCCAATATATAATCGAAATATAGTATTATGGACGATGATTTCTATAACTTTAATGAGACCGGCTTTATGATGGGTATAATTCGGCCTGGAATGGTTATTACACGTTCCGATCGGGTTGGGAAGCCAAAAATGGTTTAGCCTGGTAATCGAAAATAGGCAACGGCGATTTGTTGTATTGTTGGTGACGGTTACGCGATGCCGCCTTTTTTGGTGGTTCAGGGCCGCCTCCACCTCGTAAGTTGGTACTCCAAAACCCAGATTCCGGACAGCTGGGTAATCAAAACAACTTCCAATAGATGGACCGATAACGAGACTGCCCTGGAATAGCTTCAGCATTTCGATAAACACTCAAAACCACAACTAAGAGGTACATATCGGATACTAGTCGTCGATGGCCATGAAAGCCACGTTAATAGCGATTTCGAGGACTATTACAAAGAAAACAAAATTATAACTATTTACCTCCCTACTCATTTATCACATCTAACCCAACCTCTCAACGTTAGCTGCTATAGTGTATTAAAGTTAAGATATAGCTCTTAGATTAAGCACTTTATTAAGGCCCGGATTACCCACATCACTAAACCCAAGTTCTTTCTCGTATTCAAGGCCGCATTCCTTCAAACCTTTACTCAGGAAAACGTCCATGGGGGTTTTAGAGGGGCTGGGCTTATTCCCTATAACCCTCAGACTATCCTTTCTAAGCTAAATGTGCAGTTACAAACACCAATAGCCCCGAACACCCCCATCAGGCTACCCGACCCTTGGGTTTCTAAGACGCCCCAAACCACCAACGAGGCTATCTCTCAGTCTTCACTTATAAAAAAAAAATTCTCCAGGCATCAGGGAAGCTCACTAACTCCAATTTATGAAACTACCGATAAGCTTTTAAAAGGTTTATAGTACATTTCCCATACAATTACCCTTATAGAAGAAGAGCTACGCCATCTTCGAGATGTAAATACGGCCCTTAATAAGCGCCAGAGAGCCAAAAGAACTAGACTACAAGATGGAGGGGCACTAAATGGGTCTCAGGCAAGGGAAGTCATAGCCGAAAAGGGTGTTGTTAAGGAGGAAGGGTGTAAACAGGAGGAAAACGAGGGGTCGTCGAAGCGTCGTCGGACAGGTTTACGACATTGTGGTATCTATCGCAAGACCGGCCACAACACAAGAACCTGTCCAGAGGCTGTGGAAATAAGTAGTGTAAGTGATTTTGAGTAGTTATAATTGAATTAATTGATTTTGGTTAAAATATAGAAGTTGTTAATGATGAAGGTGGGAAAAGTGCGTCGGTCGATGATGGTGCGTCGGTCGATGATGAACCACGTTAGGGGCTTTTAAAATAAAAACCCTTACAAAATGGTTTGTATACGCTGTCCCAAGTTGACCATCTAAGCTCTAAAGCCTAAATAAGAACAGTATTAATATATTAACCCTAATCGAAGACGAAGTTATCGCTCAGACTGGCCATAAGCCTGTCCTAGCCCGGCAATCTCACCTTAGCCTAAAACCTACTATAAACAAAGTCACTTAGGTAGTCTCCTTTATAACTAAAGTACCACCTTTTCAACTATTTAACTAAAATAATAAGGCCTAACTTATTTAGAAAAAAAGAATACTACTTAAATATAACCCTAGTTACTAGGGATACCTGTTAGGGGCTGGTGCCCGCAAACGCCCAGGCTATACCTAAGGCCACAACTAATGGGCCACCTGTCCTCAACCAAGTGGGGCCCAGGTGCCCCCCCCCCCCCCCCCCCCTTAGCAGAGACTTCAGCCCACGAGAGAGAGACCCTCCCTCCTACTCCTTAGCTAGAAGTAAACAGTAATAGAGCCCCCTACGGTTGAATAAGCCCAGGCCTGGCCCCTCGCAATACCACACAAACCAGTACTACAACCAGTAGCCACTCTACAACAACTACGGCAAGCCCTCAAACTCCCACGAAACTAGTCCTTACACAGCCAAACCACAGTGCACCAATTGTTCCGGGCCCTTCCAAGCCGGCCATACAGATTGCCCAGCAAGGCCTATAATGGTCAACGGCCATCCTACCCTTCCAGGCCGAAAGGAACGAGCCCAGATCCGAAAAGCCGGAAAAAAGGCCTCCGAGGCCCTCTATAACACAAACCAAGCCCCCACTCAGAGCAGCGTTCAACAACCCCAAAACTTCCCTCCTAATCAGGGCCAACAGCCTGGCTCTAAGCGCCCATACACTAGGACCCCCTCTCAAAGATCAATCGTTTACTTAGGCAATAGGGATACAACTAATAGCATAGACGAAGACGAGGCTGAAGACCCCGAAGCCCTCCCTCAGACCAACCACCTCATCCACCCTCTCCAAAATAAAAGCCAGAGGGTAGCTCACAAGCCTAACTACAACATCACCAATACCTACACCCACCTAGACCTCAATTCGAAGGCATAAGCCTAAACAGGGCCCCCCACGAGTGCTACGCGTAGCCTAATACAACGTAGGGAAAATGCCCCCAACATATACGGCTTTTCTAAAACTCTGCTAAGCTAATTAAATTAATATAATACTTATCTAGGAGCCCTTAATAGGCTATAATAATAAAATACAGATTAATATATACCTGTTACGGGCTAATGCCCACGACGGCCTAAGCTTTGCCTGAGGCGTTAACCAGCATCCAACAAAAGAGCCCTCCGGTCAAAGGGGCCTCCAATCAAAGGGCCTCCGGTGACCTCCGGCGCCCCACCAGAGGTCCCCTTTATTCTCCAACAATATAGATTCCTACACCGCCCCCCTTACGAGGAACTTCCTCTCTTCCACTCCTTAGCTTAAAATAAATAATAATAAAGTACCCTAAGGTCGAAAACACCTAGGCCTAGCCCTTCGTATACTTTAAACTCAGGATTATAACCTTACCATAACACTGGGTTAAACACAACTCCCCACTAGTTAAGTAGAAAGGAGTATAAGTTGAGCACAGCTCCCTACGAAGAACAACACTCCCGGGACTCCAACGGGTTAACCACCAGTTCCCCACCAGTCCCTAAAAGAATAATCGAAATAGCCTAATTACCCCGGTAAACACCACTACACCCCCGATACTCCATAGTAAACTAATTATAAAAGAGATATTAAACACTACTCTAGGATCCCTATAAGCCCAGATAATAGAGATTAGTAAAAAACTAGAGAAGAGTTAAAACTAGAAGTTAATGACCCCTAGGAGCGAAACCCTTTATATTCTTAGTGGTATCCACACTAATACCCCACCGGTATTTAGTAGTGAGTTAATTTACTGAAAGCCCTTACTTAACCCCCCGAAGTTTTTAGGTAAACGAAAAGAATACGCCCCTTAGGTATAATAAATAAGAAATAAAATTTTAATAAATTCCCCTTTTACCCTATAAACCATAAACTCTAATGTTTAATTAATTTATACTTAAAAGTTAATCCCCAATAAGTAATTAATACTTTTTACGTTATTAAAGGACCTAGTAGAACTAGAAACCCCGAGGACTTTATACACTACTTCAATTACACCTATTTAAATCCGAACACTTAGTCCTAAACCATTACCTAACTACAAACCCTACACCAAAAAAAGAATAAAAGTTTTACAATATTCTTACCTAAGTTTAAATAAACAATGGCCGACACTAGCGATAGTGATTAGCCCACCACCATACAAATATTACTCTTAAAAGCAGCCTTAACCCCTTCGCTAAAGGACCGGCTACTCACGGTCAAGCTTCCCAAGGACTACCTAGGCTAGCTCACCCGAGTACAGGACATTACTTAGAAAGTTGAACGGGCCTCTAAATATAATCACCCTCAAAGATCCACCCACTCCCCCGCCGCTCATCCAAAAACAATAATAGAGACGTTATCATAACAAGAGTAGTTTAGTTTATAGGAGCTAAGAAGAAGATAACCACCACCAGACCCCGGAGAAGCTCCAGCTCCTCTACGAATAATCACCGTTCCCAATAAAGAAACCCAGAACACAATAAGGACTACTATAAATACTTTAAGTATAGAAAAAAAGGACACCTTATACGGAATTACCGGAAAAAGACTAAACACCGCTAATAAGCTAACCGGCCCCTTATAACTAATACTTACCTAAAAGGAAATATAAAAAAAGAAGACCAACTAATAACCCCTAATTCGAGTAATGAATATAAGTTAGGAAAAGAATAACTCTGGGACAAAGTCGGGCCCCGGAGCCCACTAAGGAGCAAGTGAAGGGATAGAAGAAACACCAAAGGAGCCAGAAGCAACAGGGCAAACAGTCTACGATCATAAAAATCAGAATTAATAAAGGACACTTAACTAATGCCCTGGTGAACACCAACTACGAAGTTTATAATATGGTTAATGCAACGGAGCGGGGGATGCAGTGAACAGTATGTGCTGTATTGTATAACACACACACTCTACTGACCATAGGTCGTGCACCCTCCGTCCCAGGTCTATGAGGGTGATTAACTCATACGAAACCACTTAAATAGAGCTATAATTTAGGTAAGGAGACACCTTAAGACCTGATTAGGGCTAAAAAGGGGTTCCTATCCTAGATATAAACACTAGTGAGTATTAGGGTTTTATTTACTTAGTAGTAAAGTAACCTTTATATTATTTATAGTATATGATCTAAGTGAACGGGTAAAAAGAGTTTTGAATACGTTTATTTAATTAATAATGTTTATTGATGTTCTGTGATGTGTTACTTAATGGTCTGTTATTATGTCCTCCGTTAGAAATGCGTCCCCAGTTCCCCTCTCTTAAATAGCTCGCTGTTGTTTGACTAAGGAAAAACCCGCTTAGTGTAAGTATTTCCCCCTGCACGGTTTTAATTGTCCCCTTATCTTAGCTCTAAGCTCCTGTATACTAAGATAATAAATAATATATAGGAAGGGAAATAAAGGAAATAATTAGATTATATGAATAGAAGTTTGATTAGGTCCGTTGGTGGCGTAGGTTATAGCGTTGTGAACTGCTGAGCCCCTCCTCGATCTTTGCCTTATGTGTGACCTCTCACTCCTCTTTCTTCTACGTCTTTTTTTAATGACGCTTCTCGTTTTCATGATTATGTCCTTGCTAGTTATCGAGTTGAGTAGGGGTAAGGAAGGGCTCCTATGCTTTTGTATGTATTGCTATGAACTCATAAGGGTCGTCCACCCGCTTAGTGAACTCCTCCTTAGTGTAAGCTGTAATTGATTGAAGATTTATGGTGGTCACCTTATTATGTTGTCTAATTAGGTGTTGATAGCTTTGTGCGAGGTATTGCTGCTTATTTTCGTAGTTGTGAAGTGTGTTATATGTAATGTTATTTAGGATGCTAGTATTATGAGGATACTCGGGAAGTGTTAATAATTGGGTTATAGGTAATATAGTAGGTTTTAGAGGTCGCTATTTCGGCTTATACTTCTTAGAGGTCTAATTAGGTTTACTTTTTATAAGTATGATGTCGTTGTTGTTATTGTTGAGCAGAGCTATTATGTCCTTTATGGCCTATTTAGTGGTCTATATAGTATAGGTTTTATGGGGTTTTAGGTGTAATAGGCCTTTTTTAGGGTAATCACAGAACTTTTGTGTAATTTAGTTAACTTATTGGTAATATATAATCGGCTTTTAGGTGTTTAATTACTAAGAGGTCTAGGAAAAGGCTAACTTATGGGATACTATGTTCTCGTAGAAGATGATGCGGAACTATTCTGCTATATGAATACCGCACCCCCAGCCGTCAGGCTGTTGAGGGCCATCAGCAACAGCCGTGCTTGCACGAATACACCTGATGAGAAGGTTGTGTATATCGATCATGAAGCGCTGCTCAGAGGAACCCATACTCCACAAATTATCGTACCAGAGTGCGCATCCTGTGGTCTGGTTCACGAAAATGCTAGTGAAGTGATTACCGTTGTGGATTATAACGAAGTAGATTAGATTAGTTTTGTGGAGTTTGAGTTTAGTGTGGTTGATGTACGAGCCGAGTTGTTCCAGCTTAAGGAGCATATCTCCCCAGGGCCGCAGAGTCGAATAGATTATGATGCTAGCCTTTTCTAGGTCCCATCTCGTTAATGTAATAACTATTTTAATTAAGCCCATCTTAAGCCACTTTTATTATTATATAAAACCCTAAGTGTTAAAGAGGATTTTTAAGATATTATTAACCTTAGTATAATTTTAGAAATCCTAATTATTGTTAATTATAAAACTGGTAATATAACAAGCCCGGAGTTCTATTATTATTATGGTATTTATTGGTGAATACTATTGTAGTATAGGGTTTAACTTATTGTTAGGTGTTGGGGTACCCGCTGGCCGCCTCGGGTTTATGTATCTGGTACCTGGGTTAGATATTGGGCTAAGTGGTTTTGTATTATTTAGTACTTTAAAAGTAGAGTTTTTTGTTTATTTAATATTATCCTATACCTGATTAGGTGTATATTAGTGATTAGTAATATTATTTATAGTGAAATAGATATTTAGGTGGTTTTGTGTATGTTGGGTGTCCTAGATGTTTACTTATTTTATAAGGGTAATTATAATTCTGGTTGTTCTTATTATAAAAGGAGAAATAAATTTTTGGAATAAGTTTAGGGGTTAATTAGGGTAAGTTGAGGGAGGTAGGGTAATAAATGAAGTTATTATAATTAAACTTAATTAAGAGAAAAAAAGTAGTAATATAATAATGTTTATATAATTACGTAGTTTAGTTATTGGTTAAAATGAGGGAGGTAAAGGGATTATTTAAAAATGAGAAGAGTTTAGTAAGAAAGTATTAAACCTAATTAGGGCTAAGGACGTAAGAAAAAGAGCTTTAAGTATACGAGGGAAGGAGGGTAGGTTGTTATTTATAAGGTCCGGGTAGTGGAAAGTTGAGGGAGTGAATTAAAGTTGTGTTTTAGACTGATATGAGAATATTAATTAGTAATGAAATACTATTTTGTAGATCGTCTTTATTTGTTTAGTTGGTGTATTAAGGTAGGTATATAGTTATTAGGAAGGTAGGGGGGGGCTAATTATTGTGTTACTTTCCTTTTCTGGTGGAGTAGGTGTGGTAACTCGTTTTAGTCTTAATTAGACCGGCTGTTCCTTCCTTTTTCTGATTGTTGCTGAATGCGGGTTATAAGTTCCCTGTGTTAGCTTGTTATAAAAGAGCCCTTTTTCTCCTTCTCAGATCTGTTTTTTCCCCGGTTAACAATAACTTTAACCACCTCTTATTAATCTCTATTATTATGTCCCCAATTCCTCACTTTTAGACCTAATTAAACGGTCACAATGCCTCCCAAGGATATTAATTATAAGTGCGAGTGCACTACTCTGAGCCCTGAGACTCTATGGTTTCTCAATTATCCCTACCCGAAGGGTAGTTAGTATATCACCGTTAATAACATTAACCTTATTATAGGTCCTCCCGTTTTATAATCTTTTCTTCTTTTAGGGTTAATCAGAGTTATAAATCTCAACTTCTCTTATCTAGGGCCATCTTAAACCACTTATCGGTTTACTATACTATAAGGTCTAGTTCATTAACGCTGTTGAGTATGGTGATACTTGCGCCAAGGTGGCTTAACGATTCTAGTAAGCCTTTCACGCTTCTTATCTAAGTTTAATTATATATAAGTATAGTCCTAATAGTATATTTTGTTATTAAGTTTTTATTTTATTAACCCACTAAGGATATTTTAGATTTTTAGAATAGAAGTTTGGAGGTTAGTTGAACACTGGTGTAGTTTTTGTTATTTATGCGATTGGTGGTCGGAATTGTGTTTTTTGCCGTTGTTGTGAGGAACGGTGGTGTACGTTGTTTACTAGCCCTAATCACGGTGTTATTATGGCTCTTTTCTAGGAGTATGTATTTTTATTTAGTAAGTATAATAATACTTATTTTAATTACCTTTTTTATAAGATTAGAACCTACTATTATTATTATAACCCTGATTTTTATGTGATATACGGTTATAATACTTAGTTACCCGATAAAAGTGTTTATAGTAAAGTTGGTTGATTAGTTATCCCTAATAATCCCCTAATAGTTAATTCGTAGTACTATTTTTAGGAGGATATAGTTATAATAGAGGTGGAGTAATAGTAGGAATACGGTTATAGGAAAGCCCAGTCCATCCTACGGCTAATATTATTTAGTAATAGTAAATGGTTCGTGACTCTAAAGGACATGGAGTATTCGGATTAGCCCTGATCGGGCCTGTGTGTACTGGTCGGGATAGGAAGTAGGGCACTGGTCTTCGAGTTAGGGTGCTTCTCGTCTTTGAAGTGCTTCTAAGGGTCTTAGGAGGAAGGGCTTTTTATCCATTACTATAATAAATATTATAAGTTTTTTTTAATATAAACAATAAAATAAAAAGGGAATATAATAAGTAAACTCTAATTAGGGGTAAAGTGTTTGTTTAAGTGTTTAAAAGTGATGTTGAATATTATTGGTGCGTTTTCGAAATGTAGGAAAATGTTAAGGAAATACGTGGTAATGTCGCCCTATGTTAGCAAAATGTTGCCATAATGCAGTTTGATGTGTGTTAAATGTAAGGAAATGCAGCCAGATGCGGCTAATCAGAGTTATGATACAAGTAAAATATAGTTAAATATAAGTTAAATGTAAGGAAATGTTAGTTGGATGTTAGGGGGGGGGGCTAATGTAAGGGAATAATGCATAATATTAAAGTATCTGGTTACTCAAATAATAATTCAAATTAAAAAGGATAATAACTTTGTAATAATTATAAAAAAAATATATTTACTATTAGTTAATTAGGTCCCGGTACTAGTAAAACTCTGGTATTATGCCTTTTCTGCTGCTAATAGTAGTTATAGGTTAACTGTAACCCTTTTACTTAAACGTTCCCATATCTTAATATTCTTTTTTAGTTCTTTTTTTCCTCCGCTTATTGGGTTTATGCTATTTGTAGTCTTATGAGGGGCTATGAAGTGGCCTAATTAGGTGTATCGTCGTCGTCGTCGGCTCCTGAGTTGTCGGGTAAGCTTAGGAGGGCATCTCGTAACTCGTCGTGGAGTTTATTCTTCGCCTAATAAGGGTCTTCTGGTTCCTATAACCCGTTATCTTATTATATGAACTTTTTGAGGTGGTATCCTTCATATGTTCATTATGTTATTTTGTCCCTAGTTAGCGTCTCTAGGTGGTATAAAGAAGCCGTTGGGTGTATAGCCCTGATCCGGAGAGGGCTAGTTTATTAGTAGTGAATTTTTCGCTCCTTTGACTTATTAATAACTTGTTTTTTGTTATAAACTAATATAAGATCTCTTAATTGTAATTACTCCTTTTAGAGGGTTTTTATATATGTCGCAAGCATACTGGGCCACCAAGACGTCTGGGAGCTGTGCTCAGCTGAGTCAGTACTCACGTGACGTCCTGGCCCCCGAGCCGGCCTATTTATTCTACTGGACGCACCCACCAAATAGTGAATAAATTAAGCCTTTTTCTCCTACTTAACCTTGTATACGCATACAAACTCACCATAGTTATGAGCCCAGCTTTAATTAAACCCTTCTCTACTCTTATAAGTGCTACGCATATAAAAGAGATTACTTTAATACATTTATACCTTATTAACCTATTTTATACCCTTCTTCGTTTATTAATATGTTGTTTACTAACGAAACCGTTGTCGTTAAGATTATCCTTTGTAGTCACTAGGACTAGTTATAGTGGTACTCTACTCTTTAGTACTACGCTAAAGACCAGGGGATCTAGGAACGTATTGATCCTTAGGCACCAGACACTCTAAATATTACGAAGCTCTCGTTAATACCTCCTATAATTAAGAATTATATAATATAAGAATAACATAAACGATAACATAAGTACTAGGACCTTTATAAGTAGCAACTTTAGGCTATCACTAATACTACTCATTAGGTGAACTTAACTATGAACCCTAATACTAATAAACCAGTACTACTATAGGCACCTTACCTTGTGATTCCCCCGGAGCCTATACGACCTGCGCCTATTACGAGGGTTAATATCTAATCCGATTAGGAGGACACCCTTAAGTTATATACGGTTAGTACTTCTGCTTATACTTCTCTCTAGGCCTCCTACTAGAACGTCTAGAACTAGGTAGATAAATTAGTTATAGAATTGATTCTCATACCTGTTCATATACGATAAATAAACGAAAAGAATATTAGACTTTAAGTGCTCCTTAGGCACCTATAAAGTTAACTTACTTTAACCAAAATGAGTACCGAGACCTTTATAATTATGGAATACACATTAATCCTTTAAAAAGTGTCTACTAGTATGAGTGTTACCCGGTAGTACATAGAATAGGAAATCGTATACACTAAGTACTGTTCTTATAAAGTCCCCATAGTCGAGGGAATGAATACCACACTAGTGTTTCTTAACGCCGTTAATAACCACTTTACACTAAATTAGGCTAAGATAATACGAAACTTAATTCACTAAGCTAAAACGCTAGTGTAGTAGCCTTTAATGCTTGATGAAACGGCTAGAATATTCTCGGCTATTACCCATTTTGATACTATCCGTAAAAAACTAGCTAAGCCCTTAGGCCAATTCGTAACCTTCGCCGGAAAGTCTAACTCGGGTACTACTTTTATAACTGGTTTAGGTATTAGGATATCTAAAATACATAACTATCCTTATAGAAATCACCATTAGAAGTCTAATTTGTATTATAAGGTCTAATATGTGCTCACCAGAGCCGCTAATGGACCTATTATTATAAATAAGGAACGAGTTAGTAACCTTAGATATAAGATTTTCAACTTAGGTAATTAGACGCACCTCTGGGATACGTGGAAACACAAAGGGTGGATCACCTCTAATAATAACCCGAAGGCCGGGATTATTAGAGTTCCTCGGAAACCTAACTCGAATAAATCCTCAACCTCTAGTACCTCTAATACTAGAAAAAGCTCTTACCCGGGCTTAGTTATAGTTTTCCTCTTAGTTAACCCGGCTATGGAACACCTTGGAGGGCCTAGCCCAAGCATTTTCAGCACTATAAGCACTCCACATCACCCCTTTTCACTTAGTACTGCAATGGATAATTACGGTGCTATGCACCTAATTAATAATAAAGATTTGCTTATTAAAGGGATGTTCATTAATAAACTTAGTAACCGATACGTTTACTATGGAAACGGTAAACTACTTATTATAGGATATAGGGAATAACGAATAGAGAAAACGCTTAACGGAGTGTATAACCTAATTACCGAGGACCTTATTTTAAAGAATGTGGTATACATAGCGGATTTTTATATTAATATAATATTAAAAACACTCTTAAAGTAGTCTGGTATCTGGTACTACAGCTAAGATTATACCCTCCACTATGGAAACCTTTTAAAGAGTATAATCCTTAAATAACTTAAATAGGAACATAACATAATCCTATTCGAATACATCCCTATTAACAATTACCCTTTATTAAACATTCCCACGAGTACAGTATATGTTATTATAATTACGTTTCTAATAAATTCTTACCGTAATCGCCCTTTAAAGGAGCTTAGGCCTGACCGCACTACGGACACCACCCTTTAACACCTTTATACCAATTATTTAAGCCCTAATGCTCTCCGGAAACTAGTCTTTATAATGAGGGGGGTGAAAATTAAAGGAACTCCTACAAAAATCAATTACTAAGCCTGTTCACAGGCGAAAGCTCACCAAATAATATCCCGACGACCTTCGGAAAACGCAGCCCCGCACCCTTTCTGGCGCATCTCCTGGGACCTTTTCGACTACCCTAGTGGTTATAAGAACACCTTATAATTACTACTAATAATTAACGAATATATTAACATATCCCAGGGGTTCACAATAGTACGTAATACACACACCAAAATCTTTAAAACCCTATAAACGTATATAACTTAGATCTCAAAATAAACAGGCCTATCCATCTATAAAATAAAGCAGGACATCGAGTATACAATAATCACTATTCAAAGTAAAACAGAATATAAGTATTAAGTAAAGTGTATAAGAATCGATATTAAACTCCCACTAACTAATACCAAAAAGCCTATAAAACACGGTAAAAGAACAGGATATCATATTATTAATAAAACACTTACAATGTTAATTAGCGCTGGCCTACTAAAGAAACTATGGCCAAAAGCCGTAATAATAACCATATTTATCAACAACAATTACCCTCAGGCATCAAAGGGTTGGAAATCGCTAAATTAGATCTACGTAGAGTAAATATAATAGTACGTCGGATAATACAATAAAAACCTAGCTTTCTATTCATCTCGAGACCTATATCCTAAACTAGGCGGCCTCTATACCTACGGGTACAAGGCTTATATACTAGATTAGGTGTGTAAGGGAGGTTACGAGAAGCGAGAATTCAAGGTCAAGGCACGAGCGCACGTGGGATACCTCGTGGGATACGTCCTATGTACGCATAATTTTTTCAGAATATGGATCCCTATACTTAATTGGGTTATTATCTCATATAACGTCACCTTTAATGAGTATTCCTTTTATAATCCTGCTAATGACGCGGCCACCATGACCACTGAAGAAGTGAAAGTTCTATTAGAGGAAATTGAACTAGAGGACCTATACCCGAGTACGGTCCTCGAGGCCTTCGGGATATATAAATAAGAGGAGGAAGATAACCCTACCCAAGAAAACGCGGCTATTAGCGCTTTATAAGACGTTGTGAAGTGAGGGATACTACTACGAATAAAGGCTAATAATAGTCTAGTTTCACTTAAGCTTATACTAGACCCTAAGAGCATATTAGGTGTGGTGATGGAAGAAGTTGGAGATATCGGGGTAGATACTGAGGAGGCACGAAGTTTGCCTACCTTTTCGGAGATTGCCCTATCTAGTGGTGGTGCCCGACTAAGCATAATACCAGATAGCCCATAAAAAGCAGAGAGGACGGATTTTGAGGTGGCCAACTAGACCTCTAACCGACTCGCTGACCAAAATGCCCTAAAAGTGAAAAAAGAGTACTATTAGAAGGTTTATAGATTATTTACCCGGTCTAGTATAAGGCTTAGAGCTGCGGGAAGGGAGGGAACCCGAAAGGAGGCCTCTAGGGGGGAGTTAAGGTGAGATTTTGATACCTTCTTATAATTAGAAGACTTAGAAGCCCCCCATTCACCATACTATGTGGTAACTAACCTAGAAGGGATCCCTTATGGGAGCCCCTGGTACGATTTCTTCGCTACTTTTATACCTGATTAGCTGAAGGTGGTATAAGAGAGTGCCTTAGGACATAAAATACTTTATTTAATAATTACTAGAGTTACTGAAGAGTAACCTGTGCAATAAATAAAACCTACGCTTATTAAAAACCCTAAGGGTAACCTTAGATATTATAAAGATACCTTATTAGCACCTCTAGTAAAGTGGAAGAATATTTAATAAATCGAAGACCTATTAAGGACCAAATGGATCGACATAGTAAAAAAAGAAATCCATAAACTCATTTTTAAAGGCATTTAGAGGGAGATGGACTGCTTATTAGTATACTCTAAGCCCCTCCCCTTAAAATGGGTATTCATATACAAATTCGATAAAGATGGTTTCTTTGAATATTATAAAGTGTGGATATTTGTGCATAGAGACCTTTAGAAGGTCGATCCCCTATAAAATATATACGCTATTACCCTTATAGTATGCTCTTTTAGAACTCTAATGGTTGTGGTCGCTCAATTCGATCTCGAAGTTAGCTAATATAATATGGTGAACGCGTTTCTTAATACGAAAATGGATCCAGATGGAGAACCTGTGGTATACGAATTTCTGGATGGCTTTGGATAACCTGGAAAGTACATTGAACTTATTTACACTCTCTATGGGCTCTGAGATGTACTTATCTTTTAATATAAGATGTTCTTAAAGATCCTGATGGATGTAGGGTTAGTATTATGCTCTGAGGAACCCTGTATTTTTTATATAAAGGACCTTAAGGTTTTTGTTATGTTTTACGTAGACGATATCCTGGTTATGAACTATTATGATGACGCCAAAATGGCCACTAGAGTTATTAATAGTATTAAGTTAGTGGCGGAACTTAAGGACTAGGGCCCCGTGGAATGGTACCTTGGAATACGAATTATTAGGGACCGTGAAATATACAAAATCTACCTCGTCCATAACTCTTATATTAAGAAGGTCGCCAAACACTTTAACCTCGTAGATAACACCGTAACCCCTTATATTCTTATACTAGAAGGCCTTATATTGTATGAGGGATAAGTAATAAGGGCTTAAATCAAGGAATTCTAGGAAAAAGTCGGATCCCTTTTATATATTATGATCTTTGTATGCCCTAATACTATATATTTAGTAGCGAAGCTCTCCCTATTCCTAATAAACCCCTCTTTAGAGCATCTTATAGCTACGGATCAGGTTATTCGCTATTTTTTTAGTATACACTACCTTATTATTGGTTATGGTGGTATGGGGGGTGAGGGAGATGTTTAAGTACTTTTAATTGTGGGTAACGCCTTGTTTACAGATGACGAGGTAATAAGATGCTCCTCATAGGGCTTCATAATCTCCCTTTTTAGTAGAATTATTATATGGAAGGCCGCTAGATAAGTAATAATTATAATATCCATTACTAAAACAGAGTTTCTAAGTCTCTTAGATATTATTAGAGAAATAATTGCTTTCTAAAGGTTTTTTAAGGACCGTTTACTTAATTTTGGAGATGTTTAGAGGATTTATTATAATAATTAGTAAATTATAAGGCTTATAGTAAATAAAAAAGAATGGATATTGAAACCGTGCAGGGGGAAATGCTTACGCTAAGCGGGTTTTTCCTTAGTCAGGCGCCAGCGAGCTATTTGAGAGAGGGGAACTGGGGACGCATTTCTAATAACGGACTATAAAAGTAACACATTACAGAACGTCAGCAAGCATCGTTAGTTAGACAGACGTATTCAGAGCTCTTTTTACCCGTTCACTTGGATCATATACCGCGAACAGTACGGAGATTGCTTTACCACCGAGCAAACAAGGCCCCAACACTCACCAGTGTCTACATCCAAGGCCGGAACCCCTCTTTGGCCCTGATCAGGTCTTGAGGTGTCTCCTTACCTAGATTGTAGCTCTGGTTGAGCGGTTTCGTACGAGTTAGTCACCCTCACGGACCCGGGACGGAGGGTGCACGACCTGTGGTCAGTAGAGTGTGTGTGTTGTACGATACAGCACATACTGTTCACTGCATCCCCCGCTCCGTTGCAATATTAACCTATTTGAGGTACGTAGATATTCATAATATGTGGCTTAAGTAAGAATACGCTAAGGGTAAGTTTGATATGGTCTATATGCTAATAAACCTGATGCCCATAAATAAACTTATTAAAGTGCTTTTAAGAGCGAAGTTTGAGTATTTTAGAGGTTTTCTTAACTTTTATGATATACGGAGATTAGTTATAGTAGGCATAGGAGGAAATGAAGAGTGAAGAATAGTTATATTTAGGCCCGTAGGTTGTATACGCTACTAGTATAGTAAAGTAGGAACTTTTCTTGGGTATAAGGCCCCTATATGTATATAGCTGGGTATGAAATACGAGTATTAGAAGCCCCGAAGGGTATAGAAAGTGAGTATAGCCCCTAATTAGGGTGGAAAGTATAGTAAATAGTTGTATGGGCCTCTTCGAAGCTGGGTTTGAGGAAGCCGTGAACAGAGGCAAAGTAGGCCTTATGGCCACCAATAGCCTTATTAGTAATAGTAGTAGTGGGCGTAGTAGAGGTAACGATAGCCTAAGAGGTGTGGTGAGATGAGATATGGTTAATAGGTTTCTTAGTAGCCGCTTTTTTAGGGGTGCCCTTTTTAGGTGTGGCCTTGGGGGCGGTGGGCACCGAAGAAAGAAGGGAGGACTTATCCTCTATTTCCGTATCGTCGTCTAGGATAATGACCTACTCCTCCTCCTCGTCGAGGAGGAAGTGCATAATAAAATACATACACTAGATCATCTGGAAACTGTTAGTGTGAGTATTAGTTAGGTTAATATATAAAAACTTAAAGTATTACTAGTGTTAGGGTCCTAGAGGACACAGCGAAGGCCCAAAACCGTGGTTTTAGTGGCCTTAGGGACTGGACCATAATTAGTGTAGTGGCTATAGTGGTACTCTTAGTACTTAGTGATGTGTATACGTATATGGGCGTAGTAGCGGAGCTTTATGCTCTCTTTGTCCTTATACTTTTTACCCCGGAGAGTATTATGGACGTAGGCGAAGCAGGGAATATCGTTCTCTAGGCCCTTAGTGGCCGCCTCCTCCTCCTTTTTCGAAACCTTAAACACCACAAAGTCATTCTTTTCCTCCTTGCGTACACTAGTGGTAGTAGAGCTCTCCTCAGGCTCGGGGGTAGTGGTAAAGGGGTTAGAGGACCCACCTCCTAAGGGGGCAGGGACCAGCTATATCTCATTACACTCATCATCCTCGTCGTCCTCGACGGGCACGGGAGCAGGTGCGAGAGCGGGGGTGGGGGCAAGGGAGGTAACACGCACAGAGAAAAGGGAGCACTTATAGTGAGCATTAGAGTGCGTTTAACAAGCCTCGGAGGGCGAAGCGACGGCGAGACTGGCTATACTCTTAGTGGGCGTACGAGCATTACCCCTAGTGGGCATAAAACGCAAGGTGTAACCGGACTTCTTATCGTTAACCTTAGGAATAAAACCTAAAAAATGGCCGTTAAAAAATAATACGGAAAACGAGGAAATATAAGAAAAGGGAATACTTACTAATACGAAGTATAATAATAGTGTTAAATCGGTGGATTTATACGAAAAATTAATTGTTAATAGTTATAGGGGACGAAAACGTAGCAAAAATACGTATAAAAAGTGGTTTATTAAGATTTAAGGAAAGTAAGTTTTCTAGAGGTAGTAGGTAACGAAAGGTTTTTCCTTTAGTTATTAGTATACACCTCGTTTATAGGTCGTCGGGAGTATAGGGTACATAATAATTGGGAATAACCTTTCTCACAAGCTGAGATGCACGTATTACCCCGGATACCATAGTTTTTAACTATATCATAATAAAAAAGGGTAAGTACGAAGACCTAAAACAATAATATAACGCAGATACTACGACTATTATAAAGTGAGGGAATTTGTTTAGATTAATTGGAGTTATTGTTCTGATTGAATTGTTGGATTTAGAACGTATATAGAAGAGCCTGGTGGCCATTACTTCGATGTGAGTAATTGCCCCAGTGGTGCAATTGGGGGGTGTGTCATAAGCATACTGGGCCACTAAGACGTCTAGGAGCTATGCTCAGCTGAGTCAGCACTCACGTGACGTCCTGGCCCCCGAGCCGGCCTATTTATTCTGCTGGACGTACCCACCAGATAGTGAATAGATTAAGCCTTCTTCTCCTACTTAACCTTGTACGCGCGTGCGAACTCGCCACAATATATATATTATTAAATTAGTTAGTCCACTATTAATGGACTTTAGTGACGCGAATAGTAGCTTCCTCCTTGTCTTTGTTTAGTTGTTAGAATGCCCGGATCCAAGCTGAAAGCTCCTGATTAGGTGTATGGACGTTGTTCTAGTCCAGAATCCTCCATATAAGGGTGTTGAGTTCGATTAGAGTAATGGCTTTATAGCCGTTTTTTAGATAGAAGGGTATAAAGCTAGTTAACCCCCTGATAGTTATTTAGTTTATAAATAATACCGTATATAGTATAGTACCCCAATTCTTTCTCCCTCCATTTAACCAGGTCAAAAGAGTATAGGTAAGCACCTAGTGACCCTTCTTATTAAACCTGTTAACCCTGGTGTTATACACTAAGATAATTTTCCGATGAGAGTTATACTTCTAATTTAGGTCTTCTACTACCCCTTTGTTTTCTGATCCTTTGTTAATAATTATTATCCTATAAACCCCGTAATGACAAATAACGTCTTCCCATAGGAAATTCCTAATAGTTTTAGATATCACAAAGAGGGTTTGACGGGCTTCTAGCCAGCCTGACAGGTGATTCCTTGCTTTGATTAGGGCCTATTTACTAATCTATTATACGTTAAGTAAAATCCGGGCTTAGGGTAACCCTATAAGTATTGTGGTGATATACTGGTCATCTTGGTGGCCTGGTCGGGCTGGTTGGTAAGTCGGGTATTCAGCTATTTACTTTTTAACGTCCTCTTATACCCTTTACTAAAAGTAGAGCTTAAAGACCCGCTGGAATGTTGTGTTACGTCCCCGATGACCAGATTTTTTATAGGCTTGTCTAATTAGATCTTTTCGGAGTTTTTCGTCGTCGATAATTCGTTAGGGGGTTAAGTATTAACGGGTTGGGCATCGGAAAAGGTAGCCGCCCTTTATTATAAATATCCATACCCAGGCCTTAAATCTCGGGTAAGCCACCTTTATAATTCTATCCGGTTATAACAGGGTACTCAAATAATAAACAATCTATTATATCTCATCTAATTAGGTCTGATGAGGGCTGAGCTATTTGTGAGGTATAGAAAAGAGAGGGGAGTTTAAGGGAATAAACGCAGTGTCGGGTCGGGTAACTTAGGATGCATAAGCGGATACTAGGTAAATTTGTGCATCGATGAATTCTTCCAGCTTATTAGGGTCTTCATATTCAGCCTAATTAGATGAGCTTAGAGGTTTACGTAATAGCCCATTTACCACCGTGTTTTTTTTCCTAGGTAGGTGTTTAATATTAAAATCAAAGAGTTGAATCCATGCGATCCATTGTATAAGTAGGGTACTTAGTAAATTACTTACCCCGCTGTTCAACTAACTAATTAGGACCTGGGTGTTAATCTCTAGGGTGAATCGTATACTATAAACATATATCCTGAGTTTCTTTAAAACCATTAGAACAGCCCTTAATTTAAGTTTATTTAAGTTATACTTAAACTTAGTGCCCTTTTAGATACCATTTTCATACTAAGCAACTATATAATACCTATTAACTAATTAACAAAACACCGCTCCCTAGCCCACTAGGCTAACATCGGTGCAAATAATAATCTGACCAACCTTAGGGCTATAATCAAACCTGATCAGGATAGGAGACGTCGTTAAGGCATCTTTTAGGACATCTATTACTCGTTGGATATGTCCCCAGGTGAATAATACGTTCTTCTGTAAAAGCCCATATAAAGGGGCCGCCTTTTCGGCAAACTTCTTAACCTAGGATTAGTAAAAAATAATAATACCCAAAAAGGACTAGACGTCCCTAATAGTGTAATAAGTTGCCCATTCTATAATCTTCTAAGTTTTGGCCTAATTAGGTGCTCGTTTATTATAACCATAGAAATAGCTTAGTATCACCACCGCTTCTTATGCTTATTGAGACTTCTCGGCTATTACTATGCATTCCACTAGTTCAAGGTTAACTAGAACTTTGTTAATATTAATTAAATGTTTATATATAAAGTGTTATATACTAGGGATCGAGGTAATCTCTTTATTATTATATTATTTTTGTTGTTGTTGTATTTAACGCCATGCCGGCAAGGGCGCAGCCGCCCTTGCGGCAACCTCCCGAGGGGTATGTGGCGTGGAGAGCCGCAGCCCTATAACTATTGCTAGATACAGTTCAAATCGTCCTCTAAATCGTGCCTTTGTGACTACTATGCCTTCTATCTGTCCCTGGTTCCCGCTGGTGCCCTAGTTCCATTTTTGTTGCGGCTTTAACACCGGATATGTCTAGAGAGGGCGACCTACCATAGTAAGGCCCTCGTACATATTCTGATTCGCACAAGACCATTCCTGCCCCAGTACTAGGTTGACGACGTGTACGCACCGCACATCCACTTTTTCTTGGTCGGAGGGTGTGGATATGAGAAAACCCTAGCAGGGGCCCGGAAAGGGTCCTAGGCCCCGCATTGGGCTCTGACCTACCCTTCCCACAGGTAGTTAAAGCAGTTGCCAGCGGCTGGAATTGAACCAGCGACCTCTGGGCTCCAGAGGCCTTGCCAGGTGTATGCCACTACACTACGCCGGCTTATTATTATATTAGGAGGTAGGGCTTTTAATAGCGATGTTGTCGAGGAAGGTTTTGTAATAATAGGGGATAAGATCGTATAAGATTCTTGTTATAATCCGTTGAAAGTATACCATAGAGTTAGTCCAACTTATCGGTAAAGAATAGAATTGAAGTAGCCCTAAAAGCGTCGAGAAGGTTGTGTAGTCTCGGCTTGCTGGGTCGAGGGGAACCTGATTATAACCCGAAAAGAAGTCTAGTACCGAAAGGAGTTAATAGTCGCCGTATTTTTCCGTAAAAGCATCTGTGTTAGGGGGGATAAACATATTTCGGATTATAATACTATTAAGCTTTGTAATAGAGTTGATAAGTTAGTAGTTATTATCCCTTTTTTTGATAAGAAACTAAGGGTTCCTATACACAGCTTACGATTATTCGAGTATCCTATACCTGATCCGGTCTCGTAGTATTTCTAGGATATGGTTTTATAGTATTGCGGGGATTAGGATGCCCTTTATTTATTATGCCTTATATGGAACTATCTTAATCTCCTATGGTGGGGCCACTAGGGGGTTAACACTACCCGTATAGGTCCAGTCCCACGTTAACGCCATCTCTCTGTTTAATAGGATTACTTTTAGTAGATCTTTTTTGGGCTGATGTAGGTGTGGGCACTTTTGGAGAATCGCCGCTTTCCTCTTATCCGTGAGGTGTGTCCTAGGGGTTATTTCGGTAAAACGTAGGGTGATCAGGCCTGTAAAGTGTCCGGTTTGTTGTTTTGTTTTTAGTTCCGTGGCCTTTATTTTTTTTAACTTTCTATAAGGGGTCTCCCTTTGGAGTCGAGTTATCCGGTGGTTTATTATTAATTAGCCGGATTTTCTAATCTTTTTTTTTATATATTATAGTAATAATGGAGATGGGCTGATTAGGTGTGGGTTTATTAGAAGGTCCTGATTTTGTTGGGTTTGTTGTCGCTTTTGCCGTTGTTCGAAGGCGTAGTATGGTCAGAGGAGGTTAGCCATTAACTTGTCGATCTTACGCTGGCATTTATTTCTACGGCGGACCTCCTTCCTTGTTATTGCCTTAGTTAGGAATACCTCGACTTTCGGGGGCTGGTTAGGTTTATATAGTATCTTTGTTTTTATTTTATAGTTTTTATAATTATGTGAATAGTTATTAGTCGCTTACGCAACTTTATAGATTACCTCAATTAATAGTTAAAGCTCAGGTTTTACTAATATCGCTATGATCTCAGTTGTTGTGTCTTCGTTTAGGGTGTATACGATTTCGTCCCCACCTTCTAGGTCGGGGTAGGTCTAATTAGGGCTAAGATCGTATATTCCCCTAGTAAACTTATTAATATTGTTACTAGGATTTATTTTTTTAATTTTTTTAGGGTGGCTTAGTAGTTGTTTTAGTTGGGGAAATAGAACTTTATTCCCCCTTCTAATCTAAGGTTTATAAAACCTATTGGGATATGAATTATTATGTTATTTGTTTTAACTATAGCCCTAATCAGGTCGTTCATATACTCCTAGGTGATTTAGCTGGTAATAGAGAAGGGTCCTCTAAGTAAGGCAGTGTTAGTAAGGCTTATATTGTTCTTTGGTGCTACGAAGAAGTTGGTTGGAACCTTATAATCTCTAATTTAAATGTGGTTATAGACGCCTCCATCGAACTTTGAGTGGCCGTTCTTTTCTGGTGTTAGGGTTTGTATAAATACCATTGTTTTCGTTGAAAGTAGGTCGTTCTCTTTAATATACTAGTTATTAATAATGTTGGTTATTACCCCTGAATTAAGTATCACCATGATCTTCTCGTTCTAATTAGGTGAAGAGCCGCTAATAGAGACCTCGATTTTGAAGTGTAGAGTTATCCAGGAACTAGGAAGACGATTCCTTTCCTCACTTCTAATAGGGGGGCTAAAGTGTTGACCTTAGTAGTATATACGATGGGAATCCGGGCTTTGTTGAGCTTATTATTGTATTTATTGATGATTTTTATGGTTATTTTTCGGCTTGTAGCGTCGTTAATAGTGCTGATCAGGCCCTGGGGTGCAGGCAGATAAACGTCGCTGGCCTGGGTTTTGTTGGAAAGGTATTAAATAAGGTTGGTTATATGGAAGTGGTATACGGGCTAGATCTTTATTGTGATGTGGTTAGGTATTTGGATAGAACCACTAAACTTCTGAAGAGTAGCCTGAGTAGTAGTTATATTATCGTCGGCTACTTCCTATGCCCGATTAGGTGTAAAAGTAGGTTTTTCGGTCTTTTCGATGTCCATAATGGTCTAGGTTATGAGCAGAGTCTGGTTGCGGGGGTTGTCCCTTGCCGTTTAGATAACCTCCTCTATTTCTGATTTATATAATTCTAGTGAAGTTAAGCTGGTTTTCTTAGAGATTAGTTTAGTAATTCTATTTTAAATAATTTTCTGAAGTTGGGTAGGGTCGCTGTGTTTTGATCGAGGAAGGACTATTATGCTTTTATTTTTTAATTTAATAATTATAAAGGCTTTAATCTCCGTAGTTACGAGAATTGTCGCCGTTGTTTAAGGAGCAGGTAAGTATACAAAAACGAAGCCTATTATTACTAGGGAAGGTTCGCTCTAAGGTATCTGGACCTAGGGAGCGTAGGGACAACCAATTCCCTTGTTTATAACCTCCTTAGCTATCACTATAACCTTTAGGAACAATTATTAGTTAACTAGGTAAATAACTAATGCTGGTTTATTAGGCTGATAATGGCGATGAGTATCCTAAATAATCGTATCCAAAACCTAATTAGTTATCCCTTAAGTTTCTAAGAGGTCACCGTATTAATAACTTCCTTTGTGAAAAGTAATTAATCCAGTTTGGACGTCTTCTTATAGCTGGGCACACTTCCAAAAAGGGCGACTCGTATACCCATTATACTAATAACAATCCGGTGGTCTAAGTATGAACCCAGGCTTCTAGAAGCTAGAAGGGCCTCGTTGTTCAAAATTCTAGTGTAAAGCATTGTATAACTATTAGTATGAGCTCTACTAGTATCCACCAGAGTACTATTAACCAGGGGGGGGACAATTTAATGGGTAAGTCGCTTGGTAGCCCACATAAGCAACTCGGGCTGGCTTATAGGCCTGCTCAGATGTCTATAGATGAGTCTTAAGGGCCTTAATAGCTAGTTGGAGGGTGTTAAGTTTGTTGGTGAGGTCGTTAACATTAACTAATTCCTTGATGAACACCTCCTTTATTATAATAAGTTGGCGTTTAGTGTTCAGGGTTATTGGGTGTTTAAAGTGGGGGCTGTGTGGTCAATTAGGGTTGGAGTTACTGGTATTGATGGTATTAACGGTTTGAGTATTGTTATTTAAAGTGGTGCTATCTCTAAAGGCGTTGCCGTATCGGAATTCCTGGCTGATCTATGCGAGTAGACTGAACTTGTACCTGCTAAAGTCACCATATTCGAAGAGTTAGGCTATAGTCGTCACCATCTGAGTTGCTATACTTATTATAGTAGACTTAGAGAAGTGGTGGGCGATAATTTCGATGAGCTTAGGGTTAAATATTATAGGTTTGTTCCGGAGGAGGGCTTTGGTTTTGATGTTTTCGATTTTCTAGAAGAGCTTTGCTACTCCTTTAAGGTTGTTATCCCTAATCAGGCCTCCTTCGCCAAACTGGTGAAGCTGTCTGTTTAGTTTAAGGGTGTAGTCCTTATCTAGGTGGCCATGTTACGGGCTGATGCCCACGATGGCCTAAGCTTTGCCTGAGGCGTTAACCAGCATCCAACAAAAGAGCCCTCCGGTCAAAGGGGCCTCCGATCAAAGGGCCTCCGGTGACCTCCGGCACCCCACCAGAGGTCCCCTTTGTTCTCCAGCAGTATAAATTCCTACACCGCCCCCCTTACGAGGAACTTCCTCTCTTTCACTCCTTAGCTTGAAGTAAACAGTAATAGAGCACCCTAAGGTCAAAAACACCTAGGCCTAGCCCTTCGCAGGCCAAAGGTGTTAAGTATATACTTTTTAATGGATACCTAAGTAGTTTTCAAGGTTTTAACTTTAATAATTAGTTAATATTCGTTAAAAAGGTATTAAAGTAATATTTTTGTTTTTTCCTTATTAGAGAAGTGGGCAAAGTTGGCTTATACTTTGAACTTCTCTATAAAATCAGAGACGTTGTTACTGCGAAACTTAGGCACTCCTTGGGCTCCGGGCTAGGGCATCTTAATGGTCGCCCCTTTGTTCTTATTATTGGTCACCTCCTTAAGGGCTTCAACTAGCTCAACGTAGGGGGCTATACTCTGGGCCTGATTAGAGCTCGACAAAGTCTGCGAAGTAGGTTACTTGTTAATCCTTTTACTTTTAACGTCGGGGACGTCGCGGGAGGGTGAGGGTATATCGTCCTACGAGGTGTCCTTATCCTTATGAGTCCTAAGTACTTAGGGTTGTATATTCTGGAATGATTTAGAAAGGTTTATAGGTATTGTTATAGGTTAGTTGGGTTAATTAGGTTGGATATATTATGTAATTAATTGTTTTATAGTATAGGGAGGTTAAATAGATGAAAAGGGATTGTCTATGGGGGGGGGAGTTAGTTTATATCGGGGAACATAGTTCTAATAAAGCCCACCGAGTAACTTCCCCCACCACTATCATTACCATCTTAATAACAAGAAACGCAGTAATTAGGCCAAAGTGTATAGCCGTTCTTCTGAATACCCTAAGGTGAAGGGCACTCTGCTTTATTAACTATCCTAAGGGAGCAAGATCTGCGAGGTGTAATTCCACTTGTAATATCGTGCTCTTAATTAACGACCATTTTTTCGTATTTACTAAAACTGTTCGATCTGTTCGTTCTATTCGAACATGGCTGATCAGGCCGAGGGATCGCATCTGAATTAACCCAATTAAATATTAACCTTCTGTGTAATACTCAAGGTCCGTATAGTTTATGGTATAAATCTTAAAATAATTCATAATTTTATTATTGTTTTTATTATTTATTTGTATTATTCTTTCCTTTTTCCTAGGTTTAGTATCCGTTCATAGGGTCTAATTAGGTTTATGGGCCCATGCTTAGCTCCTTGGCCGTCGTCGTTTAGTTGTAGTCCACTTTCTTTTTCTTGTTTAGGTTGTTGTTGTTGTTGTTGTATTTAACGCCATGGCGGCAAGGGCGTAGCCCTTGCGGCAGACCTCCCGAGGGGTATGTGGTGTGGAGAGCCGTAGGCTCAGACTACCTACTCTACAGTATACAGCCCTTGCCCGCGTCCTCCAAATCTTGCCTATTGGCTACTATGCGTTCAATCTATCCCTGGATCCCGCTAGTTCCTCTAATTCCTTTATTTCTTATTTAGTCCCTTTAGTAGGGTAGGACGGTTATCTTAAGGCCTAACTAGAGGTTAACCCCTAGTAATATAAGTAAATCTTCTAGAAAAAGCCTATTATACATAGGAAAACCTCGAAGCCTTTAGGATCGGTAATTAACCCCTTAAAGTATTACTTAAGTAATCCCATAAGTCCTATGGGTTCTAATAACTTAGAAGGGTAGAGGGTAAGCCACTATTACCTCTTTACTAGGGTTTTTTAATAATAAACTAAGTAGTTTATATCTTTTATTTCCCCGCAAAAGTAGGTAAATAGGGCTTTATCGTGGTTAAAGTGTTAATGATATTATTTGAAGTCTTTGTGGCCTGATCGGGCTACCAGGAGGTGGTATAGGGTAACCCGTGGAAGGGCTAGTTTAGGAGGGCTGGATAAGCTGGCCTCGAGTCCTAGTTGGGCGTATTAATCTATTGCTTCTCTATACCACTATTGTGTGTATTAGGCCCGTATTCATCTCTTAGTAAATCGCTTAATCCCTACTAGGGTTACTAGTTAACCTAAGGGGACCGGGAGCGTCGTGCCTTGCTTAGCTAGGCGGTTTGCTTCTTTGTTGCCTTTTATCCCCTGATGCCCAGGGGCCTAGTGGGTATATATATTATATATCCTAGCCGCCTTATGGATCTCTAGGAAGGCTGTTTATGAGGAGGTGGGAGTATCACCTCGTATCCCTTGGATAATATTAGTGTTATTAATATAGATGTGTATGGGTTAGTCTTAGGAGGTAAGGAGGGCCCGCCGGAGCCCTGCCCTCGCCCCTTCAACCTCACCATTAAACACTTCTACTATACTAAGTCGGCCATAACCCTAGGCTATACATTTTTTACCTCGGTAAATAACGAATCCGTACCTAGTGGCTCCATTAGACGCCTTAGAGCCGTCTAAGTAGATAATTATATGGGTATTTAGGACGGTTTTTAACTAATCCTAGAAGGCTTTAGTAGCCTTTTCTTTTATTTATTAGACTATTGGGTTTTATGACCCTGGGAGGTATTATGGTTAGAGCAGTGCTGGCCTTGGGACCTTTGCAATAAGGCCTACTATCCATTAAAGTTGTGTTTACTACCTCCCTTGTTGTGTGAGTCTTAGGACTAATGGGTGTTGTTGGTCGACCTTTTGTAGTTGGACTGCGAAGCGTAGGCGTACCCCTTTTAAAGCCATTTTCCTAGTAGGCAGGCCGGTATCTCGGAGGAGGTTACTTATTAGGGTTATTTTCCAAACTAGGAGGATAGCTCGGGCCACTCTTATAATGACCTTATTAACCTTTTAGACGAGGCCCTTCTAGCCTATATTAATAATCCCTCCTCCCTAAGGGGAGGTGGTGTTACTTAGGGCTGGCTTGGTTAGCCCCCTGAACCAGGTTTCGGCTTTATATAAGGCTATTAGGAGGACATAAGTGATCCACCTTCCGTATAATAACTGCTGGGATCCCTCCTTTTGTGTTTATTAGGTGCCCCAGGTGCTGGGTTGTTTTTTTCACTATAGTTACCCTTGTTTCGACGTAGTATTAGAAAGAGAGTCTTTTATTAAACCAGACCCCTAACCAACGGATCGGCTTAACCAAGGCTTCGATTTCAAGGTCTCTAGCTTTGATCTTAGGTAGGTCTTTTGGTTGCTTATGTTTCCTAGTGAAGTGGATAGCTTCACATTTAGCTGGGTCAAAGGAGACCTTATTATCGGCACCCCAGTCTAGAATTTGAGTAACTTGTTGGTTTAAGGATATAGTATTATTTTTAAGGGATGGGCCGGTAATTAAAAGGCCTATATCGTCTATATATCCAAACCGAAGCCTTAGGTCTTCAACTAGGATATTAGAAATATAAAGTAGGAAGATAATAGGTGATAATGGGGAGCCCTAAGGTAGCCCATAGGTTAGAGGGAAGTCCTTTGTTATTACTGTCGGAATGTCCACGCCGGACTGGCGCCACCTGTTGCCGCCTATCGCCCATTGGCCCGGTTAGCGAGCCAATCAGAAGGCAGGAATCGGTTTTAGATCGGCAGCGTCAAATCGCTGCCGTAGGCCCGATTCCTTCCTTCAATAACAATAAAGCAAATACGACGAATATATCATTATTTGCCCACCTTCTATAATAGGCCTAATAAAGTGAATCCAATACTAATTAATGGTTAAATACCACTTCCGTAGATTAATAAGGTGAACCTTTTATTAGAAGAGGTAATATTATAAAGTCCCGGGACGGAATAGCCCGTCCAACGGATCTCACGATATTCGCACTATAAGAAGAATCTGCGATACCCTCGGTTAGCAATACGATTAATAATAGGATACCATAAGAACTTCCTAGGAGTCCATACAAAATCACTAGAGTAACAAGTTCCGCTCAACGTAACGGAATACGACCTCTATGTCCATTACGCACAACTCATAACGAAGATCTTATAATTAGTAGTAATATAAAGCGCCCTCGTATTTCCATTACCAACTTTCACTCTCAACGAGAAGTTATCCATTATAATCGATACCCCCTTCTTCTTTAAATACTACTCCGTCACCCCGTAACTACGGAAACACCTCGGAATTAGTGCTCGAAAAGCTAACCTTCACGAGAACCCCGACTTCACCATCGTCGCCGTCGCCACTCACTCCTACCTCTAGAGTAGTGACCCTAAATATCCAATAAACATAACACTAAAAATAATAACCCCACCTTTTAATTATATCCATAAAAAAGAACTAGTAACCGATACCGAGACTAAAGTAACCTACTAAGAACATAACACCTAATACTCAAAGGGCTAAATTCAATGAGAACCCTAATTTAATTATCGTCGTCCCTGCCCCTAGAGATAACCTAAATATGGATATAAAACTAGAGATAACACTAAAGGAAAGAAGACTCCCTTCTTATATTACTTATTAGAAGTAGTATTCTATAAATAATAAGTAGTAATTCGCTTAACGAATAGTATACACCCTTGAAGTTGCGGCTTAGAGGAAATGCCCCGTATTTAAGACGTCGTTAACCTTACCTTTATACACTAGAATATCTACTAAGATGTTAGGAAGTGACCTAATTATGGTGAATCCGACCCTGGAGGAGGTCTAGGATACTCAGGACCCTCCACGAGAAGAGATGGTAAAAGCACCAGCTCCCACTAATACTTAGAGTCGAATAGTGAATAGCTCCTTGGTCCCACTATTAACGAAGTATAAGAGGGAGGTTAACTTTCACGAATAGGGACTATAGGCTAGGTACAGGCCAGAAGAGGTGATTCTCGAGTCTAACCCGAAATTAGTAGTAATAATAGTAGTATTCCTTATTAAGATATGGACCGTGGAAAGTATTATTAGCCATAACTTAGAAATAGAATTTAAATTAGACTTTGAAGATTAAACCCAAATTACATTTAATATCCTCGAGACCTAAGTGGTAAAAAAACTATACAACTTCCTACTCTACTATAGTGTATTCATCCCTATAAAAAAACAGAGGATCCTAATCAAACTCTTTAACCTTAAGGAGACCCTAGCTCTACACTACTAGACCCAAGAAGAAGTTAATAAAATTAGCTTTAAAAACCCGTTTTTTAGGAAGCTTATAGAGGACCCAGTCCTTTATAAGGAATTAACGAGGAAATGGGTATTATCACTAATTTAATCCCGTTTAGAAGAGATCGCAGTGCAGAAGAACTCCCTGCGAGTACCGCCACCCTCAGAGAGAGTAGGAATAAGCTAAGCCTACACCGGGCTACGCCCTTAGAATCGGCTACAATTACCTAAATAACCCATATTCACCTAGGAACTATCGGATTAGGAAAAACACTACACTATAGATAAGATTAGCGAAACAGTGACCCCTTAGTAATAAAGTATGCTTATTAAGGTATATACCGACGATATAAGGTATAATAGTGAGAAATTCGACGTCCTTAACACCAAATTCCGTATCTTCCTCGAAGTTTATAGAAAAATCGGAGTTAACCGTTATATAACGGTTAGCCTACTCCCTACGATGCTAAAAGGGAGAGCTTCTCAGTTCTACTACGGCTATATTAGTGGTATACCAACTATTTGGTCAACAGAGGAGGTAGTTGACAAGCTACGGCACCACTTCGAAGGAGACTAACGCCGCTAAGCCTATATTATCGATTAGAACGGAGCAGATTTTAATAAGGTTATTTAGAAGAACCCCGAGAGGACGAAGGTTAAGGTTTTAGAGACCCTCTTTAACAACCTAATAAATCTCTAGTAAGCTCTCGCACTATACTACTAAGGAGACCAGGTCCTAAAGGATAAGCTGATTAGAGCTACTATTTCTATAAAAGAGTGCTACTCTATTAACCTAACCGGAGTAAATATAGTGGAGGAGCTCTATAATATAATAAGGATAAGCCTCGACTTAGAGGAAAGAGGAAGAGATGCCTATTATTAATATTTTATATTAAAAATAGAGTTAAATAAGTAGTTTTGGATTAACCGATGCTATAACGGAAAAGGGCGAAGTAACTACTATGGAGGTCACTAATAGTAACTAGGATACCCTTATAATAATAAGAAGTATTACGTTTATGGTAGGGAAGGGTGCTGGTCTACGAAGTACTCCGTAAAGGAGAGAAGTAAAGCGTATAAACACTTTAAATCGAATAAGGACATTTCCGACGCCTCTCCTAAAGTATACGGCCGCTTCTTCGTTGAATACGAAGGAGATGAAGTGCTTGACGACGAGGACGCTAGGGACGAGGAAGATCTAAGCTAATACCTCACTAGCGCCGCCCTTAACAAGGAAAACAAGTATAACAACGAATTCCACGTCTTGTTTTTCGGCCACGCTATTACTCTGGTTAGCGAAGACCTCGCTTAAACCCTAAATAACTAAACCACTTATTATATTATCACGGGGAAGGATATTAATGGTATGCCCACAAAGTTACTGGTCTACGAGGCGTTTATCAGCGATAACCACTACGTAGCGATAATTTTCTAGGGGATTATACCTAATATAAAAGTAGTTAGTATTTCTACGATTAGATACCCTTAATTCCTTGCTCTACAAAAGATTAACATTACCGTAAAACTCGACACCTCCAAAGCAGGCCAGACGAGCATTACCTTCGGAGACAACCCTCTAATACCCTCCATGGGACTAACCCATGTGAATTCACCCTTCGGATAACTACCCTTCCACGTTATAAACACTAGTATACTATTCTTACTTTATTTAAGAGATATGGACAACTTAGGGATCCGTTTCGATAACATCCACAACTTCCTCTAATAGGGAAATATGAAGGTCCCTATTATATATAAATAGGGGTATCCGTGGATACTCATACACTCTTTAGAATAGAGTTTTGTGTAGAATCACCTCATAAATACGGAATTACGCAGAATTCACCATCGTTTCGGCCACCCATTAGTATAAAGGCTTTATACGATCCTAAAGAGAGCTAGTAACGACGTAACGTTCAAAGTAATCTAGAAGTTCATAAAGCACTGCCACTAGTACTAAATAAACGGACGAGCTCTAAGGAGATTTAAATTCACCCTTAGAGATAATGTGGATTTTAATTATAAGGTTATTATTAATATCTTCTACCTAAAAGGGAATAAACCCGTGATCTACGTCGTTAATACGGCCATTTCCTTTAACGTAGCCAGGTTTCTGGAAAACGTTAACACAAAGCATACCTAGAAGACATTATACGAATACTGGATCAATACCTACCTTGGACCCCCTAACTAGATTATCACGGACACTAATAGAAACTTCAACTCTAAGGAATTCAGGAATTCAATGAGATCTATAGTAATCGAAATCAAAAAAGTGCTCGTTAAAGCCCATAATAGTATCGGGAAGGTAAAGTGATACTACGTACCCCTATAATGAGCATATAATATTATCCGCTAAGAATCCCCTTCTATACCACCGAAGATCGCCCTACAAAGCACAATTAAAGTAATTAACAATACGATTAGCCTAGATGGTCTTATTCCGACCCTACTCATCTTCGGAGTATACCTACGCATAAATATAAACTCACCATTATCACCAGAGATACGGCAATGCACAGAAGTTACGCAGAAGGTTATAATGAAGTTATAAAAGATTTATGTAAAACGCATAATAGTTAACACTCTCATAATAAGAAACGGCCTAAATACGGCCCTTATACGAGATTTACTATTATAATCGAAAATTATTATTTAGTGTGAGAGAAGGGGCTGGATAGGCCCATATACACTCCTCGTTAACGAAAGCGAAGACTACGTTGTCCAACTACCCTCTAAACCAAAAACTTTTAGGTCTACTATTATTAAACCCTTCCTAAAGGATGACGATGAGAATACGGTCCTAGAGATACCGAGAAATGACGAGGAAAACGTCCTTAATGAGGAAGAGGAAGTCTGAGATAAGATTATCGTCTAAATAGATACACTACCCCCGGAGGAAGAGTTAGCACCACTACCTCGACGCCTAAAAGGTAAACCACGGAAGAACGCCCAGATTAACCTCCTAGTAGAAGTTGACGTTTTTGACGACGCTAAAAGCGAGGCCATAATAATAGCTGTGTTTATAAGCGCTAAGGAAGAGGCAGATCACACCCTTACACTTAAGTTATACAAAAAAGGTATAATTAAAGCCCTAGGACCCCCGTTTAAGGAGTCCACTAAAAAGGAGATTGACGCCCTAATTGAATAAGGAGTCTTTAAATTCACTTAGTATAATAAAGAAAAACATAAAGGGATACGTATATTCCGTTTAAGGATTATCAATAAAGTAAAGGGTAAAACAGAGATGCCCTACGAAAAGTCTAGATTTGTTATTTAGGGATACGTAGACGACGGCAAGGAGGTTATCCTTACGTAGTCTCCGATTATTCAGAGCACTAGTTAGAGACTGATTCTCGCCGTCACTCCGTCTCTTATTTAGAAGGAGGGCTATTCACTATGGATAAGAGATATTACTTAGGTATACACCTAATCCATAACAAAGTTTAAAAGGACAATCCTTATAAGATTACTAGACTAAATAAAAAAAATTACCCTCTAAGAACCATCATAACCATTATATAACCGTTATACAGTATCGTAGAAGTTAGAACCCACTAATACGTGATATATAATAAGTACCACAAAGAGAAGTTCCAGATAAGGACTTCTACGTATAACCCCTGCTTATTATTACTAAATAATAAAAACGAGAACTTTGCGATAATCGGTATATAAACTAATGATATTATCGGCCTAAGCAACGAGACCTTTGCTTAACGGGAAGACGAGGAACTCCAGAAAGCGATATTCACGGTGAAGGAGAAATAATACCTCTCCACTAAGACACTAATTATATTTAATAGAGGGATCATCTCAACTAATAGAAAAGCTATCTTCCTACACCTGAAGGGCCAGGGAGCGAAAATACACTTGGTTAACGTTAAGTCCACTACTATGAAGGAGTAGTACGTTAAGTAGTGCACTAGAGGTGCGTACGCTGCCTCAAAGTGCTAATTAGAGGCAGCGTTCAATCTATCCGCAGTAGCCTAGCACCGAGAAGTGACGCCAGAGTAGATCAAAGCTCTGAATCAACGCTTATTATGGCAAATGGAGCACCTAGACCGAGGCCTCACTTATGTGCCCCTCGATCTAATTACCGCTAAGCTCTTCGTTTTTGTTAATAGCTCCTTTGCTAATAATAGTGATATAACGTCTTAGCTTGGATTTGTGATCCTCCTCGTAAATAAGACTAAAGGAGAAGAGGATTTTATAATAAAAGGAAATATTATCCATTACTCCTTAATAAAATTTAAGAGAGTTACGAGGAGTGTCCTCGTATCCGAGATATACGGGATGGTCGCCGGTGTTAATATGGCTTATACCCTCTCCACGACCCTAAAAATCGTAACCGATAAGCTCCGAATACCTACGATCCCGACCATTATGTATACCAACTTATACTTACTCTATGAGTATCTCATTAAACTTAGAATTATAAAGGAAAAACGCTTAATAATCGATATTATAGTGTTAAGGTAATCTTATGAGAGATGAGAATTGTATAAGATCCGATGGATTTACGGAGACGATAACCCTGCCGACGGCTTAACAAAGGTTATACTAAACCGAGCCCTTATGAGGTTTATCGAGGAGGTAAAAGCGAAGATTAGGATGGAGGGATGGGTTACGAGACCCTAAGGAGCGCCGACGGCGCCGAATAAGAGGAGGAATATAAAGGAGATTAGGGGATATAGGAGGAATACCGCTACCGTCGCCAGCGACGGCGAGCCGGACTTTGCCCATAGCTAGCTACGGGATACGCTCGTTTTTACCAAAGGCGGTATAACCGAAAACGGCACTTCTACCGCTTCCGACCACCTTACACACTCGTTCCATTTATCGATTTTTTTTTTATCGCGTTTTGAGCAATTTGGCGCCCGCACCGAATAACACTCAATTTTCACTCGTTATTTAAGAAAGGGGCAATTTACAGCAAAAGAGATAGTTGCCAGTATCGGAATGTCCACGCCGGACTGGCGCCACCTATTACCGCCTATCGCCCATTAGCCCGGTTAGCGAGCCAATCAGAAGGCAGGAATCGGTTTTAGATCGGCAGCGTCAGATCGCTGCCGTAGGCCCGATTCCTTCCTTCAACAACAACAGAGCAGATACGACGAATATATCGTTATTTGCCCACCTTCCACAATAGGCCTAGTGAAGTGAATCCAACAATTACCTCTTCGAACCTGACCCTAATAGTATAATCTGATATAAAGGCATAAATCAGCCTGATCAGGCTATTAGGCCAGCCCTGTTATCGTAAACGGATAATAAGGTAGTTCCGAAGAACAGAGTTAAAGGCCCCCTTCACATCCATTATCACTAGTGTAACTATAAGCCCCTTATCGAGGGCCTATTTAATATTGTGTGTGAGATAGGTTATTAGGTCGGTAATTGCCCTGCTTAGTAGGGCCCCTATTTGCTATGGGCTGGCCACCCCTTCTAGGATAGTGAGGTAGGCTATTCTCCTAGTTATTAGTTTTTTGAGCCCCTTGCCTAGGTAGGATAGGAGGGTTATTAATCTCTAGGATCCAGCTTTTGAGAAGTTGGTCTTTCTAAACTTCTGAATTATAATAACCTTTACTATACGGAAAGGCTAGGGGAAGTAGCCGGCCTTAATGCATACCTGGAATAATAGCCTAATAAACTTAGTTATAAGGTCCTAGTAAGCCTTAAGTAATCTTATAGTGATTCTGTTAATACTAGGGGTCATAGTCTTTATTAGTGTAACTGCCCTTATTTCCTTCTAACTAATCGTAGCCTACTAGGGTATTTGTCATCTTAGGACCGTGGCTATGTTGAAGGGGTCCCCAGGTAGGTCATCCGTATTATCGAACCTCTCCAGCAGGGCCCTCCGTAGGGCCTGGGCCTTGTCCTGGCTATTATTGTGCATTTAACCCTCAACTACTAAGGGGGGGGCTTTGACTACTAAACTAGCCTTACACTAACCCATTATTTTATATAAGTCCTAATTAGATATAGCCCCTTCGATCTTAGTAGCCTAATAGGCCCGTTTAGCCTTCTTAACTATTTCTAAGAAGACCTTTTGCTCTTTGAGGATAGGGGGTGGTAAGGCCGAGGCCGGCTCTAGTTCCTATGCCTACTGGATACGGGCCTTAAGGTAGGATTAATGGGTTTTAGAGCATTCTTTTATTTACCAGGGGGCCCGTTTTCCCCGGCTTTATTGTCTTTTCCCCACTACTTGGATAATTATTAAAAGTAGGTTAACGATCCGGCTGGCCTGGGCGTCTAACTTAGTTGGGGTGGGTAGGTCCTTAAGGGTAAGTAAAGTTAAGGTCCTTACCCTAACTAGGTTTTTAAACTGAGGAAGGGCTGAATCCGGGACCGATATTAGCCCTGATTAGTATGTTTGTTGTTGTTTATTGTTATTAAGGGGGATGATGGTTATAATAGGCTGGTGATCAGCTCCTGGATATAGGTATGGATAGAGTTCTGTGTGTGTAAGGGGGATATTTGAGAAGGTTAGGTCAAGGACGTGACTATGGGTGTGGGTTGGTGCCCCTGCTTCTCCGATAAAGGAGAGGCCATGGTTATTAACCTAGTTAGTTAGATCGTCTCCTCTATTCCGGTTAACGGATCCGGGTTCCTAGGAGTAGTGATAAGTATTGAAATCCCCAGCTATAAGGGCTTATAATAGTGGTTAGTATCCTAGGAGGGTGGTTATTGTATGGTTATAAGGATCGCCTGGTGTCACGGGCCGAACCCGGTGGTTATGCCCGGGCTATGCCCGTGCTCGCACTGGTGCCCCACCGGTGCTCCACTAGCGCCCACCCCCTAGGAAGCAGAGATTTCGCGCCATATCGTAGTTTACCCTTTTCCTCTTCAGCTTGAAATAAACAGTATTTGGCTACCTTTCGGTTGAGATAAGGCCTAGGACCAGCCCTTCGCACCTGGTTATTTATAGACGTTTATAATAATAGTGTTATTAACCTTTAACCATAGGATATCCCTTATTTGGATAGGTCTTTGTTGTTGCACTTATAGCCTTATCCCCTTTTGTATATATATTATTACCCTGGGCCTTGTTTCCCTACTATCCTAAAAATCAATTAGGATAAAGGAATTATACCTAGGGTATATATTAATCTGCATTCTGTTAGTGTAGCCTATCCAGGGCTCCTAGATAAGTACGATGTCGACCTGATCAACCCAGTAGAGCTCTAGGAAAGTTGTGTATACTAAAGGCATTTTCCCCACATTACATTAGGCTACACATAGCACCCGTGGGGGGGCCTATTTAGGCCTACGCCTCCGAGTCGAGGTCCAGGTGGGTATAGGTATTAGTGATATTATAATCAGGCTTTTAAACCACCCTCTAGCTCCTATTTCGGAGAGGGTAGATAGGGCGGTTAGTCTGAGGGAGGGCCTTGGGGTCTTCCACTTCGTCTTTATCCATACTATTAACTATATCCTCATCACCTAGGTATACGATCAATCCTTAGGAGGGGGTCCTAGTGTATAAGCACTTAGAACCAGGTTATTAGCCCTAATTAGAACAGGAGTCCTGGGGTTGTTAAGTGCTGCTCTAGGTGGCGATCTGGTTGGTACTATCGCGGGCCTCGGAGGCCTTTTGCCCAGCCTTCCGAATCCGTCCACGTTCCTTTCGGCCTAGGAGGGTAGGATAACCATTAACTATTAGGGGCCTAACTGGACAGTTTATATAACCGGCCTAGAAGGGCCCTAAATAGTTAACACACTTCGGCTTAGTTGTATAAGGCTCAGTTTCGTGAGAGTTTAAGGGCTTGCCGCAGTTGCTATAGAGTGGCCGCTGGTTATAGTACCAGTTTATGTGGTATCCCTAGTAACTAGGGTTATGCCTAAGTAGGGTCCTCTTTTCCCTAATAAGCTGGGCCTTATTACTCTAGTTGAATAATCTGAAGGGTGGTACCTCGACCATAAAGGAGATAACCTAAGTAACTTTATTTATAATAGGGTTTAGGCCGAGGTGGGATTACTGGGCTAGGACTGGCTCGCAGCCAGTCTAGGCAATAACCTCCTCCCTAATTAGGGTTAATATGTTAATACTTTCCCCATTTAGGCTTTGGAGCTTAGATGAGCAACGTGGGACGGTGTATATGAATTATTTTATGGGGGTTTCTACTTTAAAAGCCCTTAAATAGTTTATTAGTTTTTATTTATTTTTAAAAAGGCTTTGTTGGATTTGTTTATTTAAGGGCTTTAAGGAGTATCTAGTTGAGATATAGTAAATGTGTAGGATATCTCCTAGTTGTAGGCCAAGGGCCTAGCAAACTATACGGCGCAGGGCGAAAGGGGCGTTCTTCCGGGCAGCATCCAGGCCTTCCTCGGGGATACGAACAAAAACCCGGAGGTCTTCTAACTAAGCCTGGGCTTATGGGCGGGTAGGGGCTCGGTGCTGGGCTGGGGCGGGGGCCGGGGCAGAGGCCGGGGCTGAGACTGGGGTTAGGGTCGGGGTTAATACCGTAATAGTAGCCCAGTTCCGGGTTAGAGTTAGAGCAGCTTTGTTATTCATCAGCTTTTTTAGGGCTTAGATCACATAAGTTGTCGCCTCCTTTGCGATCTGCTTTTTCGGCCCCTCAAAATTAGAGACCACGTTGTTAACAGACTGGGCGATGGCTAAAAAGACACCCTTTTGGTCCTTATAGTGTCTGGTTTGTTCATCGAAGGTGGCTAGGATAAATCCAGTGGCCACCCCGCTTACGTTCAAGGGCCCCTTTGTTGTAGAAGGGGCTGCATTAGGAGAGTTGGGCTGGCTTCCCCCAAAGCTGGGCCGGAGTGGCTGGGCCTTAGTGTTGCGGTGGCGCTTAGCCCTTAAGGGAGGGGTTAGCTCCAGAGGTGACCTAGAGCCCCGATCAGGGCTGGCCAGAGGGGCCGGCTATAGTCCGGTGCCCACCGGAGGCTGTGAGGCTATTATGGGAGGGCTCTAAAAGGGAGAGGTGAAGATTTTTTAACTATTAAGGATTTTGGTGGTATATCACCTATTTTACTAATAGCGGATGCTAAGAAAAATTAGGCGAGGGGGAAGTGGAGTGGGGATAGTGGGGGAGTAGCGGTTAAGGGTAAATAACTAGAAGGACGAAAAAATAACAAAAAATAATACTAAAAAAAGAAAAGAATAGAGGAATCGAAATACATAGTAAAGTCGGTTTTATATTAGAAGTAGTAGAATAATTGTATTAGGGCGCCCAAGGGTTAAGGAAAATAAACTATAATAGGGGATCGTCGACACAAAAAGAGCACTAGGGGAGTACCAGGGGCACCTACGGCATAGGAATCTCTCGTATTCTTAAAACTAAGAGTTAATACTTAGCGTTAAAAGAAGTACAAAGGAACAAGGGTAGGGACTACCCTGGCCTATTAAAAGGGGATATAAGGACGCCCTATAAAGCCATTAATAGGGAAAGAGTGGAAGGAGGTAGGTCTATTAGTTAGTATACGAGGTGTTTATAAGGAGATACTAGGAAGTTATCCTGGTGGGCTATTAGTGGAGGAAGTGGAGCAGTGGCCCAACGGAGGGGCACCTACTCACACCTGGCCTCCTATAAACTAAAAAAGTGGTGGGTAACCACTTAGCTTTAGAATACCTCGGGGAAGGATAAAAGGAAAGTACCTCCGGTTAAGGAGATATAGGAGCCAACCAACCATCACCGGGCTTCGGGTCCCCTAAACCTAAGGCTAAAAACAGGCATAGTAATTGGGTAATATTAGTAGAGGTGCTGGTGTAGGCCCTAAATAAGGCTAATAAACACCTAGACGGCCCCGGGACGGGGCCTGGGGAGTGGGGGGATCGTATTAGGTGCACCAGTGGGGGCCGGGGGGGCACCAAAAAGGTAACCCCGGAGTAGGGTCAACGGAAAATAATTACTCTAGGAAGGGGATTTAAATGGTAACGTAGTGGAAAACTCTATAGGAGGCCAGATTCGAATTCTAGTCACTACCACACCCTACCTGGGCATCGCCGACTCCTTCACTCTACGCGGACCAACCTGACAGTAACGAAGAAGCAGACCGCCTAGCTAAGCAGGGCATAACACTCCTGGTGCCCTTAAGCCAACTAGTAACCCTAGCAGGGATCAAACAACTCACCCAGAAACGAATACAGGCCCAATATACACAATGGTGGCGTAAGGAGGTAATAGACCGATACGCCCTACTAGGGCTCGAGGCCACCTTATTTAGCCCCCCCGAACTGGCCCTTCCACGGGCTACTCTTTATCACCTCTTAGTGGCCCGCTCAGGCTACGGAGACTTCGAATAATATTATTAACGCTTTAACTACGATGAAGCCTTATTTACTTACTCTTATAGGGAAATAAAAGATATAAACCATTTAGTCTACTACTAAAAAACCTTAGCGAAGAGGCAACGGTGGCCTACTCTCCACCTTTCTAGTTTGTTAGAGCCCATAGGACCTATAAGATCGCTCGAGTAATACTTTAAGGGGTTAATCACTAATCCTAAAAGCTTTAAGGCCTTCCTACGTATATTAAGCTTCTTCTAAAAGATCTACCCACACTATTAGGGGCCAGCCCCCAGCTGGTCCTTAAGATAACCAACTAACGTGCCCTACTAGGGGAACCAAATAGGAAGCAAAGAAACTGGAGGAACCAACGGGATCCAGGGACAGATTTAACTCATAGTAGCCAGTAGGTAGGATTTGGAGGACGCTAGTAAGGGCTTTGTACTGTAGAGTAGGTAGTCTGAGCCTGCGGCTCTCCACGCCACATACCCCTCGGGAGGTCTGCCGCAAGGGCTACGCCCTTGCCGCCATGGCGTTAAATACAACAACAACAACACCGGATTACCCCGCTGCTCGAATCCTAACAGGCCGTTGTTCAATTCCCGACCTTGGACGCATGGGGTGTCGAGTGGACCAGGAAAATGGAATATTTGCTCCCAGGTTCTGCATTCTCCTTGGGCCCAACCCCAGTCCCAACAAAATATTACAAGCGATTTCTAATACAAATATTCCTTCTGCGGCCGAGGTCTTGCTCCATCTGAACCCCCTCTTCCTTGTCCACTCGAAAAACACACTCCCTACAGTCTCTTGGTCCTTTGCTATCATTTCTTGGCACCACACTCTTTTGGGGGGCTACATTAAGGGGTCTATACATCAACGACGAAGATGGGCGACTCACCGACCAATTCACCGGCACCAGCCTCCGCTGCCTTGCCATCGCGAGAAGCGTCGCCTATGCCCGGCCCCGCACTGGGGAACATTGAGATTGACGACGCGGCTAGTGTTGGTAGCTCTGAGTCTATGACCATCTTTCGAAGTTGCTAATATCAGCGGGCAGCTGGATGAGACGGCTTCACACATTGACGACCGAATTTGAGCACAGAGGGCCATTTGTCTTCGTTCTCACAGCACTGACGGCCCAGTTCAACATATACGGCTTCTTTGACCTCAAGCGTGCTCGACTATCCCATGGAGTACGGTCGACGTTACCACGCATTTCGAGATGGAGGCAAGTAGTGGAGCTTTGTCGCTAGATATGCTTTATCGTCTTCTAGTGTGATTGATGAGACGTGACTGACAATTGGCAGCATACTTGGCTCCAAATGACGAGGTGATGCCAACCTCCGAGTGTTACTGAGAGTGAACTGATCTACTAACCCACTTCACCAACAGAGCGAAATGGAGCGGCTTGACTTCAACCACATGGTTGTGATGAAAGCGATTGGCAATAAGCTATACCTGGCCCCTGTCCAACCAGAAAAGACGCACCGCATTTTGGACATTGGTACAGGAACCGGTGTCTGTAATTGGCTTATATTGTCCGAACTACTTTTTGTACCATTAACAGTGCCTGCAGGGGCCATTGATGTCGCAGACTTGTTCCCCAACGCGGAGGTAGGAACCCTGGACCAACGCAGCCGCCCGCCGGCAACTAAAAGTTTGGGTAGATTCTGGGCAATGACTTGAGCGCCATCCAACCGGCTTGGTAAGAGCCGCACTATCAAGACGATGACCGCGTAAATGATGCCGATGGCTAACGGAAACAGGGTACCACCAAACGTCAGATTCGAAATCGATGATGTGGAAATCCCATGGCTGTATGATCAAAAGTTCAACTTTATCTTCTCTCGGTACATGGCCTGTTCCATCTCAGATTGGCCAAAGTTGGTGCAGAGGATTTACGAGTAACCTACCTATTTTGACCTTTTGACGTTGGTAAATGACATTGATATGCACCTTAGCAATCTTGCGCCCGGAGGCTGGGTCGAATTCCAAGACTACGATCTTCTGATCACCTCGGAAGACGGTTCCATGAAAGATGATCACCAAACATACAAGTGGGACCAACTCTTGCTTGTGGCTTGTAACAAGGTCCACCGTGAACCCTGCCCTGGGCCGAAGATCGAGGACTGGGTCAAGAACGCTGGCTTTATTAACGTTACTCATAAGGAATTCAAGTTGCCTTTTGGTCCATGGCCAAAAGATCCGCATTACAAGGACCTTGGCATGGCCAACATGATCCAGTTTCTCGAGGGATTGGAGGCATTCAGTATGAGAGCTTTCTGCGATTTCCTCGGTTGGAAGGGAGAGGAAGTTCAGGTGCTGCTCGCTATAGTGCGGAAGGAGATGAAAGAAAACGCCTTCCATGCCCACAACAAAATGTGAGTTTTTCTTTCGCGGTCTCGGAGCATACTTGCTAACGAGTTACTGTTCAGTCATGTGGTCTACGCCCAGAAACCTGAGGCCGGGAAAAAGTCTACGGATTCAGAGTTGGGCAATGGGCTGTCGTTACTGTTATTTGAGTTTCCAGCATTCAGTTGGCTTGTTCCGTCCGTCTTGTAGTTGATGCTGCGAAGCTCTAATCGTACGTATGATTTCTCAACGTTGCTGGATTCCAGTGATTAGGACAGAAAGGCGTACGCGATAAGAACAAAAAAGTATGCATAACTCTTGGCCCAGCCGTGGACGAAGCAATGCCACACCTGTGTTTGGAGCCCCGGACACCAACTCCGTGACTCCACCGGCCGGCAAACGGCCCGCCGACGTACATATCGGCCCCGCCCGGGGTTGCGTCCGGAGCGGAGCTTTTGGCAGATCCTGGCAGTTCGTCCGATGAAACGGTCCACTCAACACGGGCAGCGACGCAACAGCCCCGGCTAAGGTCGCTCGAACCACTCAGCTCACCACACTACTGTACCATCTTCTCCTGAAGAGGTCTCACCTGTTTCGGGCGAGTCGCTCGGCACACACAACCATTGACGGCTCTGACGCAGCACGGTACACTAACAGCAGCCAAGGACTGCAGCGTCTTCTCCACTGGTCCACAGCGGCGGCCGCAGATGTAGCAGTCCATCTCTGCTCGAATGGCGCGGTCGCTATTAATAAGTACACCTGCTACATCAGCGTTTTACCCTCTTTCCACTGTGCCCATTCATATCCCGCCGGAGTGGTTCACTGGCAGAGCGAAATGGCTTCGAACTCAACACTGACCGTGCTAGTCGCCGTCGCATTCCTGACGGCCCTGTACCTCGTGTCGAGGGCCAAGAGCGGCGACCGCCCAGCGAAGCCCCTCAAACTCCCTATCATCGGTGATCTCCACAGCTCGCCGCTGGAGAATCCCCTCCTGAACTGGGATGCGTGGACCAAACACAACGGGCCGGTGGCGACGGCGAAGCTCTTCGGGATCGTCCCGTTCGTGGACCTCAACACGGCCGACGCCGCGACGGAGCTGTTCGGGAAGCGCAGCGCGTACTATAGCAACCGCCCCAGCTCCGTCAGCATGGAGATGATCACCGGCGCCGGGCCGGGGCGGTCCAGGTTCACGCTGATGCACGACTACGATGCCCACCTGAAGCTGCACCACCGGATGCTTTCGCCGAGTCTCGGAGCCATTGCGGCCCCGCGGTACCAGCCCCTGATGGAGCTGGAGTCAAAGCAGCTTCTCCGTGACGTGCTGGGGTTCACTGGGGCGGGAGAAAAGGATGTTGCTATTATGAGAAGCACAGAATTCTACCCGCTGCTCGAGCGCACGCAGGCCAGCGTCATCTTGGGCCTGCACTACGGCATCCGCGTGCCGAGCCACGATGAGCCCGTCTTTAACGAGATCGTCGACGTCCAGCAGAAATTCACCTACATCGCCGGCAACCCGGGCATCGTCGACTTCATTCCACCCCTCCGCCACCTTTCAACCGTCATGTCGCCCTGGCGCCGCGCTGCAGACAAGCTATTTGTCGCGCAGCGGGATCTCTACTTACGTCTGCTGGAAAGCGGGACCAATGAGCCCGGCTGGAATGCTACGAAGCAGGCACGCGCCATCGCCGCCAAGTACGCCGAGGCCGAGGATGTTCCAGAACTAGACCTCGCCTTCACTCTCGCAACCAGTATTCAGGGTGGCATGGAGACGGGGCCGAGACAGATGATGTGGCTACTCGTCGCGGCACACGCCAACCCAGGCTTCGTTACCCGCGCACACGCCGTGCTGGATCAGATTGTTGACCGGGACAGGTTGCCGCGGTTCGCCGACCGGTCGAAGCTGGCGGACATCGACGCCGTGGTGTCAGAGGTGATGCGCTGGCGTCCGATATTACCGGGGAGCATCCCACGCAGGGCAGACCGGGAGGACGAGCTCTACGGGAAGCGGATTGTCAAGGGGGCGACGCTTTTCTCGAATGCCTGGGCTATCGGGCGGGATCGGGAGGTCTTCAGCGAGACTCTGGGCGACCTGGGGGCCTTTGTGCCGGAGAGGTGGTTGGAGGCCGACGGCAGAGTGCGTGCGGACCTGCCCGTGGCGGTGTTCGGCCAGGGCAGACGGAGCTGCTTGGGCAAGCAGGTGGCATTGGACAAAACCTTCATGGTGTTTGCGAGTCTGCTGTGGGCTTTTGATATCGTACCCGTCGAGGAGGTCGATGCGATGGCTATGGAGGTGACCGGTTTCATGACGGCGCCTTCGGAGTTCAGGTTCGGCGTCAAGCCTCGCGGACCATGGGTCGAGAAGGTCGTCAAGAGAGAGTGGGATGAAGCTGACACGGATTTGGGCAAGGTCATGGGGCCTTGGGTCGATGTTGAGACTTCCTAGGCTTGGTCATGAGGATGGGTTAGCCAAGGCCAGTTTACCCCCTTTTGGCACTTCTTCTCTCAACCTGAAAAAAGGATTGCCGTTGCGCAGCCAATATTTGCCTTCGCCAAGGCTCGATCAGACCGCCATTGCTCGTGCGCTGTCTTTGTCATGGCTGTCATATTACTGACATAGCGCCAAGAAGAGCAGGTGAAGTGCCCAGCTTGAAGGGAAGAGTACTGGATCGGAGCGGTGAGCTGAAGTTCAGCTAGATCAGTAAGGATAGGCAAGGTAGGCTTGATGTCGAGGTCAGCTTGGTCTGTGTCATCGCATCTCCGATGCATAGCGACCACTCCGCATCTTCTCGCCAGGTTTGCCCTTATGGAAATCCATCGACACAAGCTTCAGGACGGATTAGCTTCGCCCCGAGCTGGGCGGTTCTGCCCGGCATGATTCCCGTTGAGGAAGCCAAGCATTTGTCGGGCATTAACTGACTCAAACAGCTTGCTGTATTGCTTCGCCATGGCTCGCGCTTTCTCGCGTCTGTCTGATTCACTCGTGTGCTCGGGAATCCCCAGGATCGATTCATGTCAGGTTGTGTGCTTCCAGGAAAGGAGAGAAGTTAGACCAGGCGAGACTGGCCCTTTTATTCATGTTGTGCCGCTTTTATGGTTTATGTAAATGATGACATGCCAAAAGAAATCGCTTCGCTCGTTCAAACTTCAAATCATAGCTGCTGTTCCTGGTCCCAACACTGATAAATCCGACAAATCCGACGTCTGTGTCGTCATCTTGGTCGTTTTTAACGAGGAAGCCCAGGTGACCCCGACTCAACCGAGCACCCGAACTCTCTTTTCGTAGGTGTCGACACCCATATGATGTCCCAAACATGACCGAAACCTGTATAGATGTATGAGATGGCAGGTCGTGTGACGAGGAAGAGGCCCTCTACTTACGCCTTGGAAACCTCGGTGCGGAGGAAGCCATTTCAGCTGCCTAGCCAGAACCGCAGACGCAGCCCTCGCGCAGCGCCGGGGCGATGTTGGGGAAGGGGAAACAGTTGAGGCCCTGGGCTTTGCAGTTCGTGCCCTCAACGCCGCAGTTGGAGTCTGTGCAAGGGCCGGTGAAGGCGGCGGAGGAGGCCGCGACGAGGGCGAGAACGGTGACGAAGATGCCGCGCATTTTGGTGGTTTGTGTGGAAGTGCGAAAGAAGGGTCTCAAAGTTGCTGATGAGAAGGGACGTGTTCTCGAGTAATCGGATGACAGAAGAGTTAGATTGTAAGGTTGTTTGGAGTGGTGGTGGATGAGCTGCTTGAGAGATGGGATTGACGCAGTGCGTTCGTCTCGATTATATACTCGATTCTCTTGACAGGACAGGGCGACACCGCCAATTGACTTCAACGTCAGTCATCTCCTTAGGCTCCCCTATTCCTTTCATGAATAAACCAAGGTGTGTCTTGTCTATTTTGGAAGTGTACCAATTGAGGCTCGGCCACGGACGGCTGGCGGTGCAGTCGGCTGGTGGCCCGAAGACTTGGCTGCACCTTGGCGGGTTTTGGGTATTATCGGTTTGGAGGGGGGACCTCGGCGGTGGGCATCTGGCATGCGTAGTATCCGTAACCATCTGGGCTTTGGGAAAGAAAAAAAGATAAAAAAGTTTTGGGCGGTAGTCTCGCAGTAGTCTTGGCGATGAACGTTTCAATTATTTCTTGTGCGGTTCTTGGCGCTTATTTGGGAACGGAACGTTGTCCGCGTCTCATCCAGGCCAGGCCAAGAACAGCACTTTGTTTAGGTGGCTAAGAAATGAGAATACAAGTACAGGTATCCGTACAGGTATCCGTATAGGCTCTTGGCAAGTGGTCCCTCGTCGACTGATGGCGGTTCGATGGGTCGTGAGCTGGAATGTCGACCGGTGACCCCCACACGCAATGAACGGTTCTCCCCATGGAGTTGAACGTCAAAATAGCAAAAAAGGGGGGCGCACCCATGGCTTGCTGTTGTCTTGTCGTCGCGGGCGCTCCGCACGTCGTCCGTGCTGGTGGAGGTCTCGCGAGTCAGCGATCGCCCTTGGGGGGCAATGCAACCAAAGGACTTGTACTTGAAACTCCCCGACGGAAATGGAATGAAACGAGTCCGGGGGTCGGAAAATCTCGCATGGGACTTTAAGAAATCCTGCATCGCCCTTGCCGTCGATTCCTATGGCTACCTAGCGTGCCTTGGAGAGCGTCGTTCTTGCCCAGCGATTGGCATGTGCACTCCAAGAGTTAGTTGAAGGAGCAGGAGCTCTCACGCTTTGGTTGGTGTTGTGCACAACGTTGTACGCTAGGTGAATCACGAAGGCTGCAGACGTCAAATAGAATCGGGCTCGTTTCAGACGTTCTGGCCATTCTTGGCTTTCAGGAAGCTGGCTTTAGGAGGCTCGGAAAGGATTGCTGGGGGGGGGGGGGGGGGGGGGTTGACATGCCGGACACCCGGCCTGGCCGGAGAGGTGGGGCTCGGCCTCGGAGGTCCGAGACGGGGCCTGGCAGATCCCCCGAGGGCCTTGGTTCTTAATGGAGCAACGAAACCCAGTGACAAGATGTTATATTCCTACAAGTTGAGGAGTAAGAGAAGCCAATCTGCAAGTCGCAGAGTTAAGTTCTTCAAATACCATTGATGCAACGTAACTTATTTGCTATTCCCTCATGCCAGTGATCCATTCTTTACAATGAATTGCTCGGTGAAGCCAGACATTGGATTGCCTGACACCCGAAGCTTGCAGCCAGCGAATCGACAACTTAGGCTGATACACCTGTTATCCAGTTGATTCGGACTTGAAGACGGGGGCAGGTACCTTCACGTGTTTGGCTGGATGCCTCATCAAGTCATGTGATAGAAAACGTGCAGGAACACTGTGAACGAGAAGCAGCGACTTGACCCCTCTTTCCCTCCTCTGGTCACTCATTTCACAGTGTTCTTTCCGTCACACCTCCCACCTCCCACCTGGCACCTCGCATTTCACAGCCCAAACGTCATCATCGCGACTGCAAAACTGAACTTTTGCTCAACATGGCGCGTAACATGCATGCCACCCGGAAGACGCTCTGCGAATTTCCACCGTTACTCAGGTGCCTCTCTAGTTAATGGGCGGTGAGAGCTGCACCTCCTTCCGCATTGGGCGATCTGCTGGTGGTGGGAGGATTCCCTGGCAAGATGCAACCTCAGCGACCAACTGACCAACCAGACCCCAGACACAGAGCCGATTCCATCCCATCTCACTGCAGGGAGATTAGAACCTCATTTGGCCTCGCCGCTGTGCCGCATCAGCTCATGAGTTCCCGTATACTGCAGATAAAGGCTCTCCATGACTTCTTCGAAATGGCCGCCCTTCCCAGAATGAGAAGCCGCCTGTCGATTCTTTCGCGACTTGCATACAACTTGGCCAGCTGAAGAGGGCCTCGTCAAATGTTGCCCCCGAGATCCCTCTCTTCTACCACTTCCAGAGCCCCCTGATGAGTCATTCGTGTACCAACGACGACACTCTGGGCCCTGTTGTACATGGTTGCCGAGACGGCTTTGATTTCACCATCAAGTTCGAGCAGGTTGTCTTGTCAATTGTCCCTGCGGTCATCTTCATTGTCTTCGCAGGCGAACGCGTTTTCTCCTTGCTTTCCAAGAAGAGAGTCGTCAGAGGAGCCGGCTTTCAATGCCTGAAGCTTGTAAGTGCCATAGCCATCCAGTATTCAGGTTACCTGCCCCCATCTAACCCACAATCAGTCCTTCGTTGCTGTCTACGCTGGTCTTCGGCTGGGCCACTTGGTCCTGACGAGCCGCGGCACTTCCTGGACGTCGCAGTACGCCATCGTGTCAGACACCTTGAGCTTCGTTGTCGGTCTAAGCATGATCCCTCTCTCGTTCCTGGAACATGCCCGGTCACCCCGGCCGTCAATTCTCCTCGGTGTCTACCTCCTGATTACCATTCTATTCGACACTGCCCAGTCCAGGACGCTGTGGCTCTCGGCGGACTCCGCCAACGATTATCAGTTAGCAAGTCTCTCGGCTGCGAGCGTTGTCGTCAAGGCTGCCATCCTGCTGCTCGAGTCTCGACGAAAGCCCCAAACTTCATACTTGAACTGGAAGCAGCAGAGTCCAGAAGCGACCAGCAGTATATTCAGTCTCGCGACCTACTCCTGGGTTAACGGCCTGCTGCGGAAGGGCTTCCGCAAGCTCCTCGTCATTGACTACTTGTACCTGCTTGACGAAGCAATGACTGTCCAAGATTTGTACGCCAGATTTGAGCCACGCCTCGAACAAAATACCAGCCTGGGCCACAAGCATGCCCTCTTTCGGAGTCTCCTCCGGACAGTAGCGGTCCCTTCCTTGCTACCAGTGATTCCTCGACTCTTTCGCATGGGCTTCAGCTTTTGCCAGCCTCTCATGATCGAGAGTCTGCTGAACTACCTCCAGGAACCCGAGGGTTCTTCATCGCCAAACAAGGGGTACGGGTACATCGGCGCCGCCGTCGCCATCTTCACCGGCATGGCCGTCTCAAACTCCCTGTATTTCTACTTCCACGAGCGCTTCCTCTACACAACAAGAGGCATCCTCGCCTCGGCCGTGTATCGCAACACCATAAGGTTAAACTCTCTGCCGCTGACGACACGGCTGCCCTGACGCTCATGAGCGCCGACGTCGAGCGCATCCGGTTCGGCACCATCAACCTGCACGAGTACAGGGCCAACCCGCTTGAGGTCGCCATCGCATGTTGGCTACTCTACCGCCAAATTGGCGTGGCCTTCCTCGCCCCAGTGGCGGTCGTGGTCGTTTGCGCCGCTGCCACGGTCGCCAACGCCCGCTTTACGGGCCGGCGCCAGGCCGCGTGGATGCAAGCCATCGAGCGTCGCGTTGGGGTGACGGCCAAGACCGTCTCGAGCATGAAGGCGCTCAAGATCTCGGCCATGTCGCTCTCTGTCGAGGATCGCATCCTGGCCCTGCGGCGGGAAGAGCTGGCCGTCGGCGGACGGTGGCGCATGATGATTGTCGCCGCCGTCACCATCTCCTTCTCGCCTGCGCTCCTCGGACCGGTGGCCGCGTTCGCCGCTACACAGCAGACGCTCGGCGTAACGCGCATGTTCACCTCCGTGGCGTACCTTATGCTGCTGGCGAGCCCGCTGAGCAGTCTCTTCCAGTTCATCCCGCATCTAGTCTCAGCCTTCACTTGTCTGGGACGTATTCAGGAGTATCTCAACAAGGAGGCACGGGTTGACTTCCGCAAGACACCTGATGGCAGGCCCCCGAAGCAAGATGGCGCCGTCTCTTCGCAGCAAGTGGCTGCGGCCATCACGGTGAAGCAAGGTTCCTTCGGATGGGTTGAGGACAATAGGGTGCTCAACAACATCGATCTCGTCATTCCCGCCTCCTGCCTCACCATCATCGTGGGGCCCATCGCCTCGGGAAAATCAACGCTGCTGAAGGCCCTTCTCGGAGAAACGCCCTTCAACTCTGGCGACGTAATCTTGGGGGTGAACCATCGCAGGGTAGGCTACTGCGACCAGTCCCCTTTCCTGTACAACGACACCGTCAAGGCCAACATCATCGGCCATGCCCCCTTCGACGCGGAGCGCTACAACCAAGTTACTGAGGCAACTATGTTATCCGCTGACCTCGCCACGCTTCCCGGGGGCGACCGCACTCGTGTCGAGAGCGGCGGTATCACCCTCAGCGGCGGCCAACGATAGCGCGTCGCCCTTGCGCGGGCGCTCTACCTCGAGACAGAGCTCCTCATCTTCGATGACGTGCTCAGCGGTCTTGACGCCACTACCGAGGCCCACATCTTCCGTCGTGTCTTCGGCACCGACGGTATCGTTCGCCAGAGGGGCCTCACAGCAGTGCTCTGCACCCACTCAGTTTGCCACCTACCGTCCGCTGACCACATCATCGCGCTCGGCGCGGACTGTACCGTTGTGGAGCAAGGCACGTTCGCCAAGCTTCAGGGCAACGGCAAGTACATCCAAAGCCTCAAGATCAAGGAGAAGGAAGAAGAGGCGGCTGAGGGTGAAAACAAAGCCCCGGACGATGTTGCTCAGCAACCTCTGAAGCGTTCGCTCAGCGGAAGTCCCAGCACCGGCAAAGAAGCCGACAAAGCCCGCCAGACGGGCGATTTTGCCGTGTATTCGCACTATTTTGGCAGTATGCTACGGTGGGTTGTTGCGGCCTATGTGCTCTGGTGCTGCATCTACGCCTTCGCCCGCAGTTTCCCTTCTGTGTGGCTGAAGTTCTGGTCTGACGCCGCCGCGTCACCGCACCCAGCACATTCATGGAGGTTCTACATGTCCGTCTACGCAGCACTGCAAGTCTCCTGTCTCGTATACCTGGCGCTGATCGGGCTGACCTGTCTGCGGGTAATGATCGTGCAGTCGGGCGCCGCCTTACACGCGCGGGCGCTGCGCTTCTTCGGGGTGACGGACGCGGGTGCTGTGACAAACTACTTTGCGCAGGATGTCGCGCTAATCGACAGCGAACTTCCGATGGCACTGATCAACTTTTCGATTTGCTTCTTTGCGTCTATCGGCGTCGGGGCCGTGATTGCGACCTCTTCGCCTTGGCTACTCGTCACGTACCCGTTCCTGATCGCGGCTGTGTATGCAGTGCAGATGTTTTATTTGCGGACATCCAGGCAGCTTCGGCTGTTGGACCTCGAGGCTAAGGGGCCGCTCTAGTAAGTCTTTCGGCCTCTCCTATCTTGAAATATTAGACACACGACTGACTGGCTCTGTAGCTCCCACTTCATCGACACCCTCAAGGGCCTCGCTACCATCCGCGCAACGGGCTTCATACCCGCCGACATCGCAGCGAACAACCGCCTCCTCGACAGAAGCCAGCGTCCAGCCTTCCAGATCGCCATGATTCAGCGCTGGTTAACCTTCACCGTCAAGATTCTCATCGCCGTCCTCGCCACCACTGTAGTAACACTCGCTACTCAGCTGCGTTCCGACTCAGGCTTCACCGGCGCCGCCCTCGTCGTGCTCATGTCCTTCGGCGACTCGCTGACCATGCTCGTGCAGTCATACACCATGCTCGAGACGACCATCGGCGCCGTTGCCCGTCTACGCTCCTTCAGCGCGACGGTCGCACCCGAAACAGCGCCCGATGAGGACGTCATCCCAGAGGAAAGCTGGCCCGAGAAGGGCGGCATCGAAATTGCCTCCGTGTTCGCCTCGTACGGTGACGCAGAGCTCGCTCTTCGGGACCTGCACCTCTCCATCCGCCCCGGCGAACACGTTGCTGTCTGCGGGCGCACGGGGAGTGGCAAGTCCTCCCTCGTCCTCCTTCTTCTCCGCCTCCTCGACCCCGTCCGGGAATCCGCGGGCAGCATCATGGTAGACTCGCTCCCCTTAGCCAAAGTCGACCGTGATACACTCCGACGACGCGTCATCGCCGTCGTGCAGGACCCCATCTTCCTCCCCGACGGCTCCTCCGCGAGCAAAAATCTCGACCCCTTCCGTGAGGCAGATGAGGCGCAACACCGGGAGGTTCTGGCACGCGTCGTTCTGTTGCAAGCGATTGAGGAAAGGGGCGGGCTTGACGCTGCACTGGCGCCGGACGCGCTTAGCCAGGGACAGAAGCAGCTGTTTTGTCTTGCGCGCGCGGTGCTTCGCCGGCGTGTGAGAGGTGTCGGGGGTGGCGTGCTGCTGCTCGATGAGGTCTCTTCGAGCGTTGATCGGGAGACGGAGGCGGCGATGCACGAGGTTGTGAGGCAAGAGTTTGAGGGGCATACCGTCGTCATGGTGGCGCACCGTCTGGATGTGGTGATGGATTGTGATACGGTTGTCGTGATGGACAAGGGGCGCGTGGCCGAGGTTGGCAGGCCAAGGGAGCTTAAGGAGAGCGAGGGGGGCATGTTTAGGGAGTTGTGGAATAGGAGTAGTGCTGAGAAGTGAGTTTCAAGTGACGGTACGTGTCAGGAATGAGTCTTGGCTCATGTCAAGCTGATCGGTCTCAATGCATTGTTTTCCCTAGTAGAAATCTGACAATCAACCTGAAAGTTAGTTTCACTTGGGTATAGGCTCAACATGACCTCCTTCTACAACTCTTTGTACACTCCGTCTCCCGCATCCTTCTAAGCCTCGGCCTTGATCTCCTTGGAAACCCCCCCAGCGATCCAGTCAGCAATGGCCATGTTGGTGATCATGGGATTCACGCCGCTGGCGCTTGGAAATACGCTCGCATCGGCCACAAACAGATTTTCCGTGCCCCAGACGTGTCCCTTGGGCCCAACGACACCTTCGTCCTCGTTGGGCGCCATGCGGCAGGTGCCCATCTGGTGCGCTGACGAGAAGATGGCCTCGGGCGGCGCGTTGCCCACCTTCCTGACCTCGTCGAGCCATGCGACGAACTTGGGGTCGTTGACGCCTTCGAGCGTGTCCTCGACGTTGATCCCGCTGTCGTGCGATGACGAGGTCGACTCCGCCATCGACTTCTCGGGCGGCTCGGCGTGGTCGTCGCGCACGAAGGGCTCGAGCCCCGGGAAGAAGGCGTGGATCTCGGAGGCGCCCTCGACGTAGCAGATCTTGGCGAGCGCAATGACGCCCTCGAACGTATTGGCGCGGTCGAAGTCGGAAGCAACATAGTCAATCCGCGGCCGCCCCGTCACCGGGTCCGGGTAGACGCGGCCGGTGTCGCGGTCGCGCGTGAGGGAAATAAAGGCGCCGAAGTGGCGGTAGCGAAGTTCCGAGAGCTTGGCTTGCAGACCGCCGCGCCACGGCATGCTGGAGAGGATGGCGTAGGGCTAGAGTTGTCAGTGAAGAATTGTCGAGAGAAAGGGAGAGAACGTACAATCATGCATGTCGGTTCCAGCTTGACGCCATGGCCAGCCTTGTCGAGGTCCTCGAAGGTGGAGCAGTAGCTGGTGATGATGCCGCCTGGAATTGTTAGTCTGTGTTCCACGCGTTGCGAAGGTCGGAAGACTTACCCTCCCAAGGCTTGCAATCCTCCTTCCAGTATCCTCCGACAAAGTTGCAGGGATGTACGTATAAGTTCTGCCCAATGTGTCGGTTCTGGATAAAGTTAGCATAGCCCGCATAGCAAGCAAAACAAAGTACATCACTCACCGTCAGGCCGCTCCTCAGCAGCACCAAAGGACTAGACACCGAGCCAGCAGCCACAATGACCTTCTTGGCTTTCACGACGACCTCCCTCGTGGTCCGCTGCTCCAGTGGCCCGCTTACGGTCCCGTTAGCGTCCCTGGACACCCACTTCCCGACAACGCCCGTCGCCCGCTTCGAACCGGTCGACTCGTCGAAAATGACCTTCTCGACCTCGAAGCCCTCGATGAACTTAGCGCCTGACCCCGCGGCCGCCGGCAGCCAGCTGACGGTGGGGCCCTGCTTCTCCGTCGACCCGCAGCCGAGGTGGCACTGGCCGCAGTAGTGCTCCGCCCCGGCCGTGTTCTGCGGGGCCGCATCGGCGTGCCATCCCAGCTTCCGAGCCCCGTCGAGCAGCACCCTGTTCCGGTGGTTGTGTCGAATGTGATCCGCACTGACGCCCATGAAGTCGCAGACCTTGTCCAAACTATTTTGGAACTGCGGCGAGGTGAAGAAGGGCAGGCCGCGCTGCTCGGACCATTCCTTCCGGACGAAGCCCTGCGTCTGCAGGCTGACGCTCCAGTTGACAGTCCCGCCGCCGCCCCAGCAGCTCCCTGCAACCATGTTGAGCGAGTTGTCATCGCTGGTGAGGAAGCCGCCGTTCTCGTACAGGTACTGGCAGCCCGTGTCCTGCGTCATGGGCAGCTGCGCCGGCGAGTAGTAGTACGACTTGTCGACAACGAGCACCTTGTGTCCCGCCTCGGCAAGGATTTTGGCAGCAACAGCGCCGCCGCATCCCGATCCGACGATGACGACGTCGGTCTCGACGACGACTGGCTCACCGGCCGCCTCGAACTGCATGAAATTGAAATCGAAGCCCTCACCGTGCTTCTGGAAGTCCGGCATGTCGGTGTAGTCGGTCAATGCTCTGAGCAGTGGACTGGTCTGCACGGCGCACTTTTGGGCCAGCTGACATACTGACTTTGACAAAACGCGGATTGTCGGGAGCCTGGAGGTCTGCCAGCCCTTAAGGATCTTCTCACGAACGTATAACGGTTGCTGGTGAACCGGGGTCCAGTATCCAGTGAGAAAGAGGGTGCCAGCGCGGGTGCTGCCGGTCAAGTTAGTCCAATCGGTGTCCACAGTTATCGTGATATATGATAGCTCATTACATACGCCAGCGCGCCCATTGCACCACCCAACTGCCGCTGAGCGCCAGAGGGAAGTGCTGCCAGAGTTCTCTTGATGCTCTCGACAAACTTGGGCTCATGTGCGGGACAGTGTGCTAGGTACTCCTGAAACTTTTCCTCTGACGGGGGGTTCGCCATGGTGTTCTGGACGAGCTGGAGGGCCTGCGCATATTCGGCCTCGGACACTCGGACCTGGTTCGTTTTGTCTGAGAGGGTCGCCGGTCGCGAGATGGACGGAAGGGCCGCTTCGACCAGGGAGAAGAAGACAGCCCATTGCGTCTCGTTCCAGAAATCAGAGGTCGGAATAGCCGGAAGCTCGAGCTGAACGGCGGTGCCGGGGGCCTGCTGCGGTAGGCCCATCGTGAGGTGCTGGCGGTTGGAACGGACAGGTTGAGGATGGTTTGACGGTACGTAGGAATACAACAATCGAGAAAGCTATCGACGGATGGTCGATGTGCAGCAAAGTTACGGGCAATCAGGCGAGGGGAGCTCGGGATAAGGTATACTTCGAGCGACACGGGAGCAAGGGAAAGCACCTCGGAAGCTCATGATCGACTGATGCTGGCTGTGTGGGAAGCAGAGCGACGTCGTTGGCAACCCCCTGCTGCTCGCATGGTGGTGCTGCAGGGGTGCGGTTTCTTTTGGATGCGGGGTCTGTGCGAAGAAGCATCTTGGATGCTCCATCGCCATCTCCATCTCCATGCCCATTTCCTCAGGCAATCTAGCCCCGATCTGGGATGCTTCAGAGTGGTCAAAGAGTAGACTGGCAGCCAGCCAGCCGTCGCCAGGCCTAACTCCCAGCCCATCTTTTGTTGGTTGCAATGGCAACAAGAGCCGATGCCATAGCCAGGCAACATTAACATTGGGTGGGCATTTGAGCTGTCAACTCGTTGTGCAGGTCTCAACAGGCGGGGTGCAGGACTGGCGCGGCACTTGAGGCGCATGCAACCTCACCGAGCTGAACTGCTCATGCGGGGATCGGGAACGGCTGCCAGAGAGCCTGTCGGACTGTCGGGGGCCGAGGTTTGCTGGCCAAGCTCCTGTTCTTTGAGCTGCGCTATTGAGCTAAAGCGAGGTAGAGCGGCTCGATTTAAGGCGCGTCACTGCATGAGACGTACTGAACTGAAATCACGGGCGCCCGACGGGATCGACGTCCCGGCGAACAGACAAATGGATGACAGCGCGGCTGCAACACGTGCTGCCCATGTCTGTGGTTTCGAAACGACACAGCCGCGGGCTCGGTGCCGAACTTCCAGAAACGAGCTTCAAGATAACCGCCATCCCCAGATTTAGCTGCGGCTCGAGGCATCGCCCAACGGGAAGATGCCGGTCAGATTCATCTGCAGATCGTACGTTGCCCTACTTTGTGAGATTCCAATTGTGTGGGGCAGATGGATGATGCACCTCAGCTGGCTGAACCGCGAAGGATTCAACCTCGGCTCGCATGAACCCCTCCAAAATGGAAGACTGCTCATGACTGCCTCGTTGACTCGTATCAGTCGACTCGTCTGTCGGTAAGCTTGATCGACATGTTGGGCAACGTTCCGTGCCGCAGAGTTCTGTGGGCGCCACGCCCGTCATATCAAAGCTCTTGAACGCCACGCGGCGTCCAGACAGAAGTTCATCGCCCCGGTTGCACAATCCGGTCGTACGCAGTATTAGATCCCGCACTTAGCGCAGCCGCTTCTCTCCGGTCTGGCAGTCTCCTCCGTGTCTGACAGCTCGCCGTGCCGGCGCTAATATAGAAGTAGTCGCGGCATTGGGTCCGGCCGGTGCCAGAGAAGCCGGTGCCGCCAACCCTTGGCCTTCGGATCCGTTGCTTGGTAACGCATCGGATTGCCGTTTAGCAAGCGAGACGATGGAGGGGTTGCAGATCCGGGCGAGCGGACAAGCTGGTCGCTCGCCGGCGACACTGACAAGGTGGCCAACTGCAAGATTGGCTCCCCTCGAGCCTGCAGGTGGAATTTTTTCAGGGTCCAATGGCGGGTCCTAGACGTCGTACAGGGGGCGGGGTGTCATCTGGCGATGGGCGGTCTGGCGGCCAAGAGCGTCAAAAGGGAAGTTGGGGCCGGGTTTGCCTCTCGTCGCCGAATTTGTTGGGAAAAGAGCAGAGCGAAAAATGCATGTGAGAGTCGATCGGCCACGAAATTGTTGACCGGCCTGCGAGCACGCGCGCAAGCTCCTTCCTGGCACTGGAGTCTCTTCCCCGGCCGTTGCGAACATCGGAGAGAGGATTTGCGGGTGCGTGTGTGCGTGTATGTGTGTAACCGACATGACGTCCACCTCAGCGTGACCAATGTCTGGTTGGGTTGCGGCCGGTTGGGGTGCGACCGGATCTCTTATGAATGATTCAATGCTGACGAAAGATGGGGAGACGCAAGGGCGACAGACGCATCGCATCCGCATATGCCATCCCGTCCGTCCCAGCCAAGAGAATCGCCCGTCAGCTCCAGCCTGTGTCTGGTGTCCGTCATGGACGTGTCTAGTGTCCGTCATGGACGTGTCTAGTGTCCGTCATGGACGTGTCTAGTGTCCGTCATGGACGACAGCCAGCATCTTGAGGCCTGCTCGCTCACATGCTCACATGCTTATCGGTGACAGTGGAGTGACCTCACGGTGATTAAGATAAGAGGGTCCTCCGGCAAAGGAACTGCAATGAAAAGAGAAAAAATCTTCGATACGAAGAAAAGAGGCGCGAGAATCGGGCCTAGCGCTCCCCAACAAAATGGACGCAGGTCGGGTAGGCAGGGCCCACGGCCGAAGGACCATTGATGATTGTGACGTGGACTACTTAATGCCCGTTAGAAGAGACTCACTAACGGCCATTGGAACACTAACAGCTAGCTCGTGCAGCTACCCGGGGCCGACCCCACCTCGCAGCCCACCTGGAACCAGGGGCAGATGGTCAGCCCGAGCTTCCAGAAGGACGACAACGGGTCCCTGCTGCCCGACTCACACTGCGCTCCATTGCAAAATGTCGTTGTGTTGCGTCGACTCGACTTCGCCTGACTTTGACCAGCTTGACAGCCGGCGCTGCCGACGGCAAGTGTTTTTTTGACATTGACTGCCGGTCTCTGGATGAATCTCATCTCGATCTCATGGCCTCGCATAACATCGCAAGGTGCGTGACTGGTCGCCAGCGGGCACCGACCAGCCTAGCCCAGCCGGTTAAGCTGCTGCTGCTGCTGCTTGTCGACGATGCGGGCTGAGCAGACGATTTTCCAGAGGCAGTAGCCGCACCCCAAATAGAGTTGGGAGCGGGTGTCCAAAGCTCCCCAATGCGGTTGTGTTGGAGTGTTGGAGGTTGCCGTTGTCGGAAAGAGAGGCCTTAGTGTCTCATGGAACACGTCCAAAGAATCATCCATGTCACAGCTCTCAACCGTTTGAGGTTTCCGTCAGCAAATTAGCAGGCGCGCAAAGGTAATCCAATTGTTGCTGCGGTCTAGCTACCCAGCTGATTCAACGGCTGAGGCACGGAGTACGGATATACTACCGGTTGCTTGGGCCCTTTTTTGGATTTGCAAATCCTCCCCCGATCCCATCCGTTAACAGACACGGCGTCTGCATTGCGGCGCCTTTCGTCCGGAGTCAGGCTGCGCCTGTTAATCATGTGCCTCTTCAAGCTCAACAATGTTTGGAAGGCGCAAAGGTACCTACCTGCCTACTTACTCGGACTGCGTTGCGTGTGTGTCCTTGGCGGACCACGGCCATCGAATAGCGGGACTGAAGCTCAGTGGTGGAATCCACAGAGGGTATCACCTCCCGCGGCCACCCGACAAGGCGGGCAAGCGCGCACGAGGCACTTGCGGCTTCAGGAAAGCGATGTGCGCTGTTCTGTCCACCAGGGCAACTTCCAGTTTGCCTCACTGCACGTCGACATTTATTCCACCTCAGGTTGACACCTACACCTGCGGTACGTACCGCTCCGTCTCTTGCCATCAATGCCTTGCTTTACTTTACATCCGCAGTACATTTTTTTTTACAAGGCATTGGATGCCCAGCATTGAGACAGACGGTAAGACGTAGGCAAAAAGGCAGTGGGGGGAGCGTGCATTGCCCCAGCATTAAATATTATTACTCAAGCCAAAGCCCGAGCAGAGACTAACTTCTCCCATGAAGCAAGCTCCGTCCGTTACCGCACCCACGTCGATTCCATCTGTACATAGCTCCATTCCTAGGTCCAATGGTCCAGAGGTACAGAAACAGAGACAGAAAAGAGACAGGGAGGGGAGGAGCCGCCGGCCTTAGCACACCTACACATATCCACTCCGCATCCACGGCCACGTCCTGTCCATGTCCATCCATCCAGTCCAGCTCAGTCTAACCCGGAACCCAGGCCCAGTCCAGTCCAGAAAACACACTCCCCCTTCCCCATATTAAGACCTTGAGGATCCCCTCGCTTTGACCTTGCTGGTAGTCCTGTCTCTTCTTCTTCATTCTCTTCCTCTCTTTTCCCGCCTGCTCCTCTGCACCCCCCGGCATAGAAGCGTGGTCTTTGGTCTTGGCTCGACGAAGCTTCGCATACACCAGCACACCTACAACCAGAATTCTGCTTGTCGTGTGTGTGTGTAAAAGAGCCTTTCCTCTTCGCTCTTCTTTGCCCTGACCTTTCCAGAACTCTGGCTCCGGCTACCGCGTTGACGACGTCTATCTGTCTGCATACACCAGACATCTGGCATTGTGTCTACTGGCTAGCGCTGCGACTGTCGCGCGCTACGATACCCTCCTCGCAGACGAGCGTCTTGTCTCATTTGCTGTGAGCGCGACTCAGCAAAACCCCAACGCCCGAGCAATCAGCGGGACCGCAGCTTTTCGAACCGAGGCGACTCGATTGGTCAATCCCCCACCATGGCCGGCGTCACCGTGCTCAGCGAGCTTCCGCCCCCTTCGCTTTTTACCTTCCCGCCCGACGGCGCCCACATGGCCATCCCCCCACCTCTGCCCGGGTCCATCGCCGCCGCGCCTCTTTTCGAGATTCCCGACCACATCTTCTCCGCCGCCCTCGACCCCAAGGTCCCCATCACCATTGCCGCCACCTACGCCGTCACCGTCAAGTTGTTGAACAAGTACAACCAGGCAAACGGCCGCAAGCCCTGGGGAATTAGCAAGACGAAGCCCTTCTTCCTCTTTGTTGTGCTGCACAATGTCTTCCTCGCCGTCTACTCGGCCTGGACTTTCTGGGGCATGCTCGGCGGCATGCGCAGGAGCGTCGTGAGCCCCTTTGGCCCCAATGGCTTGGCGGCCACCGCCGACAGCTTCTGCCAGCTTAACGGCAACGGCGGTTTCGGTGCTGCCACCGTCTACAACGAGACTGCCGGCTACTGGCAGACCCAGACCGGAGGAGGCTCCGCCCTGGGCTTCGACGGTCGCCCGAGCCGCACTGCCACCGGCAGAATCTGGAACGAGGGTCTTGCCTTCTACGGCTGGATCTTCTACCTGAGCAAGTTCTACGAGGTCCTCGACACCTTCATCATCCTTGCCAAGGGCAAGCTCAGCTCCACTCTCCAGACCTACCACCACGCCGGTGCCATGATGTGCATGTGGGCTGGTATTCGCTACATGTCTGCCCCCATCTGGATGTTTGTCCTGGTCAACTCCTTCATTCACGCCATGATGGTGAGTCTTCTGCTATTTGCTACCATGCGCAACAGAAATGCTGACAACTGTTACAGTACACTTATTACACCATCACCGCCTTCAACATCCGCGTTCCCGTGGCCATCAAGCGAACCCTCACCACCCTCCAGATCACCCAGTTCCTCGTAGGTGCTTCGTACGCCATGCTGCACTCCTTCGTCTCCTACACCGTTCCTACGACCGTCTACACCTCCAAGGGCGCCGCGGCCGTGACGGAGTCCACCGCCAGCACCGCCGCTGAGGCCACAGCGACTGCCGCCGCTGGCGCCTTCGAGACTCTTAAGAACATGGTCTTTGGCGCTTCGGCCAAGGTTGCCGAGGAGGCTGCCACCGTCTCCGCTGCTGTCGCCGCGGAGCCCCCCCAGCCTGGCTTCGTCGCCGAGACCGTCTACATCACCCAGCCGTGCATCACCACGAGCGGCGAGACCTTCGCCATCTGGCTCAACGTCTTCTACCTTGCGCCTCTCACCTACCTTTTCGTCATGTTCTTCATCCGAAGCTACCTCCGCCGCACCAGCGCCGAGTCGGCTAAGGGCAAGGGCAAGACGCGCCGGGAGAGCAACGTCACCCTTGCCGAGAAGGCTGGCTGGGACGCCGCCCGTGACGTCAACCGCGAGATCTACAACGGCTCCGCCGAGTACGCCGTTGAGGGCAGCCCCCGCGGCAAGGCCAACGGCAAGGCCAAGGCTTAAACATCTTGTAGGATCTGGTAGCATGAGGAGTATGGCAAGAGGGTGGGAAAATACGGGAATGCAGTGGAAGAGCGACCTAAGAGGTCTCGTGGGGTGGCATGGTCATAATTATCCGGCGTTTTGAGCAGGGAAAATATTTGGGGTAAGCATTTGCATCACCCGGAGCGCTCGTTATCTAGTCGTAAAGTCTAGAGTCTTGCATTTCACCGCGCGGGGTACATAGGCAAGCTGGGCGAGGTCCGGCACAAGTACATATAGTCAAGTAAACCTGGTTTCTGTTATGCATTGTCTCGTTGCGCCGCGTCCGTGCTGTGCCGATGTGCCCGTGTTATCGAGATTGCGACGGTGTGACGGCATGCGAAGGCGGCTGGTCGTTCCGCCAGACCGAGTCTCCATGTCGTAGTGTCCCAGACTGTCGGGTCCGTGGCGTGACTTTTGACCGGAAGAGGACGACCAGACCAGACGGCGCCGGGAGCGGAGGAGGACAAGGCGGTGACGGCGTTAAAGTGGGACTGTCCCGGGTCATCGGAGCACGCCTCTGAGAACCTCACCCCCCGTCGTATTCCGAAACCGACGATAACAGAAACATTGATCATGATACAACACATGGATTTCGTCGACTTACTGTTCAATCGTGACCTTTCTGGAGAGTACGGGCTCGGCGGTGGGCATATCGAGTTGCTGCCGGCCGATCCCATGGCCGGACCTGCGGCCGGATCCAACCATTAGATACGACTATCCTCCTTTTCTCAATCTGTATGCTGTCTTACGGCGGCTTTGTGTCATACATTCTCACATCAAGCCCAATGTTTTCAATCCCGGCGCCGGGAGAGTCGACATTCAATGTCTCACCTCTCTTTCAGGACCTTCGAGCTACATTCTCAAATGGTTTTGCGCCGGGTCTGTCTCCGGGATGCCGAAGCACACCTCCGCGACACCGTCACTTCCCCGCACTCTCACCGCAAGTTGCCCGAAATTATTCCGGAGACGGGGCGAAGCAGTTCACCAGTCAGCGTGCCAGTGTGGACGCATGGAACATGAGTATGTCCATGATTGACTCGCACCGGCTTCATCAGAGGAGTTCAATCGTCGTTATACCAAAACAGACTTGTAGAAGCGTAAAGAGGGTATAGGTATAGTTAGCAGACACCATCAGGGAACAATGACAGTCATCGTTCCGCCAGAAAAGACACCTGGAGGCTTAAGGAGATGTATACTCGTACACGCCGGTCCTTTGTCGGACTCGAGACGGAGTTGGCAGCACCAGCATTGGTCAATCTGGACTCGTCGTCGTCCCGGTGTATTTTTCGGTGCCGAGACGAATGACGACGGCACCGGAAGAAGTACATTCAAGATATCCACCGGAGACGTTCTGGCCGCCTTACATCTGACAGCGACCCAGCACGGCGGCGGCAGGAGCCAGAAAAGCGAAAAACACTGCTACGAAATCCGAAAAACGAAAGTCCGTCACAAAACCACACGCGAGTGGCATAACCTCCAACCATAATTCTAAGCCCCAAGGTACTTGAAGACGAGTTTGCGACGGTAGCACCAGACAATGTTTCTATATAAGCTCGGCCGCCACTCGTGACCGGCCGACAAGACGGTTGTGCCAGACGACTAACAACGAAACATGTCAACAAGCTGTGCTCACCAAAGCTCGCTCTCGTGGCCGGTGGTTCGACATGTCGCTCTGTTTCCCAAGTCACGTACAACCCATCATACTTTTACGGAGTTAACAATAGTATGTCGAGTTCAGGAGAGCAGTCCCGGAGATTAGACGTTAAAGTAGAGAGCTTACATATCACTCGAGTCTAGACCCGTCCGACCAGCGCCAGGCAACACAACACATTTCAAGCGTGACTCGTCCCCAGTCTCGCGTCTAAGCCACACACGCTCCTGCTCACTTCGAGCCCCAGGCCGTGACTCTTTCATCAATGTCATCCTCCAGGCCTCAGCACGCTGCAGCATTGTCGGTAGCAAACCCGCGTCCGAGCCACGACACGGACTGGTGCGGCAGCTGTGGTTGTCATAGATAAGGTTACGGACGACCTTGCCTACCTCACATTGCTCTCCCACCTCGCACGTCTCCCGCCCGCCCCCGCTACTGTGTGGGCGCGCGCGAGCGACCGTTGTCACCTCGTGGCTGAGTCCCGCGCAGCTCCTGTCGTGCGTTACATATGCGCGTTGCAAACAAAGTGCGGGGGAGGAAGGAGCAGCACATGCGTTCGTCGCTGGCTAGCGCCGCATCCGCCTTCGTCCATGTCATACATACGTCCACCCAACCCACATCTGCCTCTGTCTGCCTATCCTCAGCGTTGGGCTAAACATGAGCCGCGTCGTGGCGATGATGTGCAGGCAAGGTAGATAGGTATCACCGTAGATATACATACTCAAAAGCCCAGGGCAGATTGATGGGCAGATACAAAAAAAAAAAAGAAAAAAAAAAAGCATGTGACGACGGGAATGAGCAAAACACCAAACGACAGACAAATCATCGTGAGGCTGACTGACTTACGGCGATGATTCACACCCATCCCCCCGCACACACACACCCGTCGCAATTAAACCTCCGAAGCTAATTCGGACCGCAACCAACTCCCAGTCATACCGAACGACCAGTCGAAGACTCGGGGTAGGACGACGTCTGACGACCGCCGGACGGAGCGCTAGGCTAGCTTCGGCACAAGGATGACCACCACTAGCATCACCACCATTGCTGTAGGCCTTAGGATTCCCATGTCTCGCAATGCGGGAAACCCGACATGTCGGTGAAGCTGACATTGTATGTCCTCGCCGTCGCAAGATGCGCCTGAAGCATCGTGAACACAACCCACGAGACGCGCGAGTCTGCGTTCCCGGAGGGCTGACGCCGCCACGCACTCCGAGTCACGATAAGCACCAAGGTTTGTGGGATGAACTTTGTGTAATCGATAATATTCCGCTTCTGGGCTATCAAATCATGCGGGGGACGAGAAGGGCTGGGCGGGGCCCATCGGCCTGGCAAGGTTGACTCGCGCTCGTCCAGGTTGTTTCCCCTTTTCTCTTCCCTCCCCCTTTCTCGTCCAATATCGTTCCCAGTTCCATCGACCAATGCCGTGATGGCAACTCTAAATACACAACGCCGACCCATGGAGGTGTTCAGCCGACCTACTCGCGCCCGTCTATTCTCCGTCCAAACAAGAGCACACCTCGAGGGCACAGCCTGAATGGCTCGAAGCCTGGAGCGAAGCACCCGGCTGCCAACATCTGGGGTATAGACCTCCATGGGATATGCTGCCAAACTCCGTAATGGGAGCACAAAATTAGAGCCAATGTATGCCATGTTCCGTAAACGAGCCGTTCCCGTACTGCAAAAAAAGACAAACCGAATCCAAAGCTCGGTAAACCACCCAACTCCACGCTAAATGCAAAACAGGGCTGAGCCGGATCAATCTAATGCGAAACCGGCTGACGTTCTAGGTGCGGACCAGAGATAATGGTTGTGACGCGTATGTGCAGTCCATTAATGGGTATTGTGGTGTTCCGTGTGGTGGGTGTTTCTGGTGTCGTCGGGGTGATTGGTGACAATCTCCGCCGCCGTGTATGTGTCTATAATTCTATTGTGGTCGCTCTTCGTAAGGCCGTTAATCGTAATCCGCGCCGTCGTTTCGCTCCTCATGGTTCCACCTTTGGAACCTTTCCACTGTCCCCTTTCCCTCAGAAGGTGCTCCAGTTCCAGTCCCTGGGGACGCTGGCAGCCACCTCGGGGCCCTTGGTGGGCGGCAGCAGGCCGGGCATCATAGGGGCGGTCGGGCTCGCGACAATGGGGCTGGCCGGCGTGTTGCTGCCCTGGGAGTCGGAGCTCTGGTCGCTTCCGCTGCGGCTGCCGTTCCGGCTCTTCCACACCTTAAATTCGGTAAAGCAGTGAAAGCAGGCGCGGGAGAGCGCTCCGCGAGGGTTGTAGTTGCAGTCCTCGTCGAGGGGAATGACGTTGGCGGAGTGAGGCCCGCAGAAGATGTTGCCGCAGCGGCGGCAGTGGTGGCGACGGGTGAAAGTGTTGAAGTTGCGCTTGCAGGTCGGGTCGTCGCACATGGCGGACTCAGTGTCGGGCTGGCGGGACGCGTTAGTGACTCGAGGATCAGGGCATAATGCAGTGAGCTGTCCAGACTTACCTTCCAGTGCTTGCGGGTGGGCTCGCCAGTGACGCAGGGGAACAGCTCGGGGTCGAGGTCGAGATCCACGACCTTGCCGCTGTCGCCGGTGGAGCGACGCGACAGCTTCTGGCCGATGACACTGAAGGCGGGAAGGCTGATGAAGCTGCTGTTGGAGCGGCGCAGGCAGAGCAGGTCCTCGCCGTCAAGGTCCTCGGGCTTGGGGGTCCGGGGCATCTTGGAGTGGTGCTGGTTCGGGCGGAGGACGGCAGGCATGTAGACGGGGCGTACTGACTCGGTCAGGCACGACTTGGGCGAGGTCGGGGAGCCATCGTGAGGAGTGCTCAGCGGCGAGGTGCGCTGACGATAGGGCTGGGGCACGGCCTGGAAGGACTGCGACCGCGTGTGGGAGAAGTGAGGGCGATCGTAGAACTGAGCGGGCATGCGCTGGTCGGCGAGGGTAGGCATTATGAGGTCGGTTGCCATTGTGTCGAAGTTAGGGTGAGGATGTGTTTGTTGAAGGGGTTTTGTGGTAATAGTTATGCTGGGGGCAGTTGAACACAACGCGTCGAGGATGGCGCTAGTTAATGTAGTCCAAGGGGGCGGGCTGAGGAATGCGACCGTGTTGTGTGAGAGGGTGGTGACAATAGGCGGCGGACAGTGTCGCGGCGGCTGGGGGTGATTTAAGAGAGGCGTTGGTCTCGTGTTATCGGCGATGCTTTGGGTAAGCCCAGGTGTAGCAGGTGCAGCGGTGCGTCGAAGCGAGCCGCAAACGTCCGAAAGGATATCGCGGTGGTGTGCTGGAGGAGTAAGGATGCGCTCGATCAGCCGGACCGGATCCCCTTTTGTTGATAGGATAAGGTGGTGTTGTGTGTGTGTAATATGAGTGGGCGACGAGGAGGAAGAAGAAGCAATCGCAGCAGGAGAAGATGCGTGCGTGCGACGGGTGGGAGCGCGAGGGTCAAGTAGGTACTGTAAGTAGGTAACGGATGGAATGGGACGAGTCGGGACACTGAATAAGAACGGGAATGGGGGCGTGGGAGGAGGGAAGGGGCCTTGCGGTAGAAGTACTATGTAACAGCCAGCTGCGGGAGCGGGTTCCCTATTAGTTTTCATGCTGCGGCAATTGGCGGAGGAGGTTGCCCGAGTGGGAGGAGGAAGCGGGAAGCGCAGCGCTGGTGCGAACCTGGAAGGGTGTGTGAGTGCCGCCCGGGGGGAGTGTGGCAGCCAGCGGGACGGGACATGACACGCCTCCTCTGCTCCGGGTGGCCCTCGCCCCTCCAGCTGTTTACAGCGAGCGCTGCCAGGCTTGCCAGGGCACCTCACCCACCACTGACTGCACTGCTGGCTGGTACACGCCCAGAGAGCATCTCAGCAGTGCTATGCTGCGTACCGTACCTCTGTTTCCCGTCTCTACCTTACCTTACTTACATAGGTACCTATGTCGGGTATATGCACTCCGACTTACACCCCCAAAGATCCAAAGATACCTACCTGCCTACACTACCTACACTACCTACCTATACCGACTGTGCAGTAGGTACCAAGACAGATTGATAGCCAGCCAGGCCTTGCATGCCAGCCAACCTATCCGGAGACACACCGACAAACTCTCGCATGCCTCCCTTCGCCTTACTGCGAGCACACGCTCTGATTATCTCTCTCCCTTCCATTGCAAGCCAAAGATAAGAGCCAGGCCACCAGACAAACTATCTCCCAAGGTTCAGACTCGGGCAGCTGAGCGCGGCGCGGCAGGCCCAATGGCAGAGCTGTGAGACAGCAGCGGGAAAGTATCAGCGAGAGGCGAGGCGGCGGCGGAGGCGGCGGCGACCGCCTTTTTGCTGCAAGGAAGCCCCCGTCCAGCTGCACCGCGTTCCAGTGTCCAGTGTCCAGCGTCCAGCGTCCAGCGTCCAGCGCCAGCCGTCTCCACCTTCCCGAGTGTCTCCCAAGGTGCCCCCAATCCCAGAACCGGATTAGCGACGTCTGCGCTGGAGCGGGCTTCTACCCGTCGCCTGGTTGGTCGCTGCCAGGATGTGGTCCGCCCGAACAACCCCCCTTGCCCAGCTCAGGACGACCCCCCCCGGCCATGTCCCCGTCGTCCTAACTGCAAAAGATGTCCCACAGTGGCTCAACCCCTCCAAAAGAGCCCAAGCCTCTCCTCTTTTCTCTGTGATCCGCCCTGGGCCCAGGTGTCAAAGTGTCTCTCCTCTCGCTCACATTCCGCACTCCCGCCTCCCATACACCATGGAGTACTTCGCCAACCTCGGTTTGCTTTACTTAGCACACCCAAGAAGCCGTGCAACAGGGACCGCCGCTGCTCCGAAAATGGGAAAGAATAAAAAAAAAAAAATAAAAAAAAAAATAAAAGGGAAAACGGGGGTTAGGGGGGGGGGAAGACCCTGAGATGAAGCTACGTAAGGCCGTGTTCGCTTCAACACGCTAGCACTGCTTGGTTGATGAAGATCGCTGGGGACGTCCTTGGGCGAACGGGGCTGCTCGCGTGTTGCGTCGTCTTCTTGGTCTGCATCCATGCATCAGCAAAAGATCGAGGTCGAGAAGGAAAAGGCAATAATGCCTTTGTAGCGTACCGTAGGTCCGTAGCCTCGAATTCAAATTAGCGGTGGACGATGGAGTCAGGATGCACCTTTCACCCTCAGGACCCTTTAACCCACTTCACCGTCAAGAACCTCCCGCCTCATTTTAGCACGAACTCCATTCCGCTGGCGTTTCGACCTCCAGATCCAGACCCAAGACAAGACAGTTGGATGCGACGGCGGCTCGAATATCGATAGTCGCCCACGATGCCGGCCATGGTTACACATACATCACTCCCGCCGTGGCCGCCGGTTACCGCAACGTAATCGTAATCGCTGGCCGGCCGTGCTTGTCCTGGTCCTGGTCCTGGTCCTCATTCTCATCCTCATCGTCGCCCTTCCCCTCTCAATCAATGCTTGACTCCTCTTCATCTGCGGTTGCTGCATCGTCACCACCAAAATAACGACAGGCCCATCGGACAGAGACCGATCTGGACTCTCTTGTTTTTTGCCGTCTGCCGCTCGTATCGCACCCACGCGTGCATCGACCAGGCCCTCAGCGCATATCGGGATTCGGGGATCCATCCTCCACTGCGTCCATGGATGGGGTTCGTCTAGTATTGAGCAGGGGCATGAACCGACAGGACAAGGACATGGAACGCTGGGCACTTTGATTGCGCCGACCCAAGCTGCGTCGCCTGCGAAATGCTGGACTAGGACTGCGTTTCTCCGTTTTCTGTTGTTGTTGTTGTTGTTGTTGTTGTTGTTGACAGTTGTGTCTGTGTCTGGTGTTTGTTGTCACTATTGCGTCCCATGTTGTAATCCATGGTTTCCTCTTCCCTCCCTCCCTCTCTGTTGTCTGCTTGCTTCGCAACAACGGCGTATGTGCGTGTGTAGTTATCTTGCTATCGTCATCCGCTGTCATCGCTCCCGTCGACGGGAATCCCTCCCTCTGGTGGTGATCCCGCCCCCTCCATCCCCTCTCCGATGCGTTGATGCGTGTGCGCGCATCCAACCATTCCTGCAGGATACCTTATGCGCCTGCACCGCGATAGGCGGGATCCAATGGCCCTGTGCGACGTCGGAACACCTGGTCTGAGTGCCCCTCTTGGGTCTTGGTGATGACAGACAGGTCAGATTTGCTGCACGTACGAGGTACGACTCAACTTCGACTCGTCCGCATGCAGGCCCCCCGTCGGCTGCCGCATCTCCATGGCAGGCGCGCTTAGCCCAGTCAGTTGCAAAGACCATTATACGCAGTAAGGCCTTGTCAAGTGCCAGGCCAGGGCCAGGACGCAGACCGCTGCGAAGCCGAAGCGCTGCGGCTGGGCCTGGAGACCAGACCGGAGACTAGAGACCGGAGACTGGAGACTGGAGACGTGGAGGGCGTCCGTGATGAGACCGCAGGCAAAGGACGGACCAACATCCACAACTCCGCCTCCAAATCCACCGCCCATCTGCTCAATTGCTGGATTGGGGCATGCTGCCGGGGTGTTGTCTCCCCACCTTGTGGAGACTCGTCCTCCACTGACACTGGTTGACCTGACCAGACGAACGCTGTTCATTTCCAATCGCCGCGACTCGCTCTTCTCCGATCCCCAGCCTCCCCAGTCGTTGCTTGTTGTTCGTCTGGTCGCTGCTGGGGGTGCTGGGAAGTGGCCCTGAGGCTTGTGTTGAGGCAACGAGGCTTCACCTGAGCAGTGGGTAGCCTCAATGCTCTGCGTTGCGTTAATAGTTCTTCTAAATCTCGTTGCTGGTCGCAAGCGTGCCGTCCGTCAGATGTCAACGGGTAGCGGCGGGGTGGGTGGCACAGCATCGTCGCGTACTGTTTACGGGGGCACAAAACCACATGGCAATGTCTGAGGGTTTGCGGTCCGGCGCGCGGCGTCGGTGTCGGTGTTGGTGTTGTGATTGATTCGCACCTCAGCTCAGTTCAGCTCGCGGCCACCGGCTCGCCCACTGCAGCCGGCAGCCGTTGTTGGTTGCCCAGTCTGCCTGTCTGCCCACATAACGATACCAGACCGGACCGGACCGGTCGTCCATGTACCGGAATGACTTGCTCTAGTCTTCTCCTAGCGGCGCTGCTTCTTCGGAGTCCATGTCCACCCTGATCTCATTGAGCGTTCTCGACAGTGACACGCCAGCTTTGAGATGAATGCTCTCTCTGGTGGGCACTGAGGCCGGATGGATGTGTCGGCTGAGAGAAAAGAGGGACCTGACGTTTGGCTAGAGGTCCCCTTGCCCTCCTGGCGTAACGTTCGCAAAGACTCCGAGCAGTACCGTACCAGACTCGGGCACTCAGGGTCCGTGGAGAAGGGCCCGAGTCAGTTCGACCACTGAATATGACGCAGCTTGTGCGCCGTGCGGTGCTCAGTGATCTCGGTCGTTGTCCATCAATTCCTAGAGCAGCAAAAAAGTTCAATCCAGCCACTTATGAAGCGAAGCGAAGCGGAAGCAGAGGCCAGCTGGTCGTGAGGGTCAGGGAAAACGTTGTGCAGATTCAGAAACTCCTCCACGACGCCCAGCCGCGCAGCAGGCAGTGGGGCCTCCCACTCTCCACTGACTCCAGAACGCCTCCAGAAGCCTGGAGATGAGAGCCGTTACGGGTCGCTTTGGCTTGGCATTTGCAAATAGGTTGCCAGGAGGCCCGCCCGCGACGGCGCGTCGTGCTGGTCGCTGGTGGCACCAAGCGATATTGCGGTTGCGACGAAGCCAAGCCCTGAGAACTCAGAAGGCCACAGCAGGGCCTGCCGCCTCGCCCGAGCCGACAGAAATCTGTGGCGGGGATCCCAGCAGGCAAGACCGCTGCGCAGCATTGATGGGGGTCGTCTCCGTCTTTTGCCACAGCCTCGCGACCACTGTCTGTTCGTTCGCTCTCGCCGAGAGCTAGTGCACTGCGAGTAGTGTATGCCAGTGTGAGTGTCCCCGGAATCTGGCCGACTCCACCCCATCCCGTTCGGTATCCCTTCTCTTCTCGACCAACATCCGGCCGAGGCACCGACACCCGACGACACGAGGCGAGGCCTTGACAGAGGCGAAACGCACAAAGGAGAGGACGGCTGAGGCTGCAACGCTGACAGAGCGACGCAACGCAACGCAACAAGAGGGAACGGAGGCGACAAAGACTTGCGGCATTGACCATTGACACAGGCACAGGCACGACGGCGGCCAAGTACCGCATTTCCAAATGGGACACCGACATTCCCTCTCGGCAGTTGCTGTTATCCCTGTAAGATGATTGGGCGCGCTGACTCTGTTTCGACCATCGTCGCCCGCCGAGCATTCGCACTTCAGCGCTGGCCAAGAGCTCAAAAAGTTAAGTTTTTTTTTTTGGCAGAACACGGTGGATCCGTTGACGACAACAAGGCGTGCAAGAGTTGGCGAGTTGGGCCAGAGGGCAAGGAAATAGAGTCGACAAGCTCGCACGGTCGCACGCAAGACATCTCCGGGATCCCAGGCCGGCGGCCTGCCAAGTTGCCGCCACCATCCCTACAGCGGATGTCTCTCACGTGCGAGCGACGTGGTCTTCCCCGGACGATCCCAAAATGAGACATGTCGTCGTTAGACGAGCCTCATCTGCGAGATGGTCAGGGGACAAAAAGAAGGGTGGCTCAACGCCGACGGGGTGTTATCGAGCCTTGGTTTCAGTGATAAGCAAGAAGAATCAGAATCAGAATCAGGTCAGCCCGCCGGGAATGCGGTTGGCGGCTGGTGGTTGGTGGTTGGTGGTTGGCGGCCGATGGTACTCCGTCCGGCCTTGTGGGTTAAAGTCGGTGAGTTTTGGATTGGGGTCGCATCGGCAGTGGTCGCCCCTCCGGCCGCTCAAGGATGGGAGGTTCCAAGCAGGCGGCGAAACGGTGACGACAGGCAATTGCCAGTGAGGGGATTTTTCACAGTGAGGTGCAGAACGAGAACGAGACAGACGAGGCGTGCGTCCCAGCGATCCGTTTTGCTGGGAGGAGGAAAATCGGGCGCCGCGAATCGAGATAACGAACCACCTTTTTCGAGAGACACCGAGCACGGACGCACTTTCCCACAACGGGTATCCTTGCTGCATGCCATGCTTCACCATCCCTGCGCTTAATCAATCGATGCAGGGTCCTCCGCCCTCATTGGTCGTCGTGTTTGCGCTCTTATCGCCGTCTTCTGATTGGCCAGTTCCTCAATTGACTGTAATGCACTCATGCCTCAGGCAATTAAATTGTCTCGAAGAGCTAAGGTACCTACCTACCTGCAGTAGACAGTAGACACTAAGCAGACTGCTCCGATCCCGGGTTTGGAAGCCGCTGCCACTGGCTGAGTCGCTGACTGAATTGGCTGGGCGAGCGCTGAAGCTGGCCACCACTGGCGCTCTGCAGGGCGCTCGGCATGTGACGTCGCTGAGAACCGGCATCCCTCGTCGGCGCAGTCGGTGACGGCTCTTCACCGCCTAGTCGGTAGTGACATATCACCACCCGCCCAATTCGGGTCCAGTTCCAGATTGGAGTTCCAACTCCAACCTGGAAAACCACCCTATCCCGGCCGGGGGACTGCTGCCGCGACCGACGAACGAGGCGATGCGTCGGGAGCCTCATCCGTTGGTGCGCTGTACGTGGTAGTAGCACGCAGTACGCAGTAAAAGGGGGAAAAGAAATTGAGAGACAGGAGGAATTACTCGAGCGGGCAGGTCGTAGGTTGCAATTTGTCGCGGATAACGACGGTCGACGTTGGACGTTGGACATGCTGCCGGTCGGGCGATCTCTTTCCCATTTCCCTTGCCCAGCCGTTCCGTGACGCTTAAGGGGGATTTTCACTGATCGCCCGCGGGAGCGAGAGGGAATGCGTGAGACGGAACCAAACGTAGCGGCGGGTAAACCAGCACTTTCCCCGCGGAGAGACGCCTGTACGGGTTGTACAGCTTTGCGCTTGTCCCAGGAACGCCAAAATCACCTCCAACTCCAAAACACCCTTGCTTGTATCGAGCCCGCCGGCGCCCCTACACCACATCGGTCGCACGGCCGCGCCCTCAGCCAAGAAGACCCCTTTTTCCGTCGCTTCCTAGTGTAGGGAGCGCCGCAAATCACTGGAATGCCATGACGTATCGGAAGCCGCTCTTCTGCCGTTCTAGGCAACCTGACACGGGATCGCTCAATGGATCGAGATCAAACAATGGCGTCCTCCAAGAAATGTCTTCGTCCTATTTTCTTTCAGCTTGTCTCACTGACTCGGACTGACGCTGACAGGAGACTCCGCGACTGCAATTTGCGTCTGTCAAAGCAAATATGACGTCGCTCCGGTGCCCGCTCAGCGGGGGTTCCTGTTGCAAGGTGGCACGGTTCCTGAGAAGAGATTCCCAAACATCAGTCCCAGTCGTTTTGTTGTAGAAAAAGCGAGGTTAGTGGGAAGACCTGGCACGTCCACCCATTTGACTTGGCTTGCAGTAGAGACGTAGCTCTCACGAATGGATACAAAGCCAGAGGTAGTTGACTGGCTGTAGGCGATGACGCCTCAAGTTCCAGAAACGAGAGGTGCTCTTAAGAGAGCATGGGACAACCATTCGGCTCTCCCGTTGGCGGTAGTTATTTACAGACGAACGGTTGCAGAGTCGTCAGGAGACCCCCCACCAGCTCAAACAGACATGCTTGAGTGACTTGTGACAGTTTCAAAAAAATCCGGCGGTGAAGATGGGCGTGTACCTCTGTGATGTTTTGCCGGCCCGCTCCTTGTTGCCGGCCAACATAACTCTGCCTGGGTGTAACACGTAAAAGAGATCAATGACTATGGATAGATAAAGAGAATGGGAAACTATTGTTGTACGAGGGCGCTAATTCCAGGGACAATAGACTCTTCTCGACTTCAGTAGCAGTAGCAACGGGTCAGTGGGCCAAAGGAGTAGGAAGAAGAGACGCAGGCCCCCTCGGAAGCTAGCACGATGAGTACCCCAAGTACCCGAGTAATTCGATAACAAGGAGCTTGCCGAGAACGTGACAAAATAGATGGGTGCTGCAACTTCCTGGGTTCTCGCCCGGTCCGAAAACAACAACGTACCATCTAACGGGCTGTCTAGTGCGAGTTGCTAAGAGAATACCACGACGCCAAACCCAGTAACAGCATCATGACGGTTCGCTTTGATCCTTCCTTGAAGCGACCAGGGGAAATGCTCATTTCCTATCGAAAGTGAAGAAGCAGCTTGCAGCTCAAGCTTCATGTCACTTCTTATTTCCTTCGGCAGCTCAACGATGAAGTCTATACCGTAGATATCTTGGAAGCAATGATATCTTGCGTCAGTTTGCTTTGATAGAGAGTCGAGCAAGTGTGTCTCTTCCGTGCCCATGCGAACCTCGGTCCTGTAGCTGAACACAAACACCAAACATGATTCCAAATGCCTCATACTGGATTTCCTGGATATCAATGCATCCCCTCGCTGTTTTCAAAACGTTCTCAAAACGTTCAGAGTCAAAAGTAGGGTTGTGTGGCAGTTTTAGGGAAGTGAAGATTAGAACATATGATGTGATTCTCACGCGCAAAAGGTCTACATCGTTTGGGAAGCTGAAACTATAGAGAGTTTTAAGTTGCTAATCGAAAGTAACAATGGAGGCTGGTTCATGCCGTTTTCGCTTGGAAGAGTGACGTTTCATGACTTCTTTCCTGAAATACATTTCATGGCGGGGGCACGTCCTCTAGGGGGGATACTCTCTATTACTTCGCTTATGAAGATGTGAAGTAATGTTTGGAACCTTCACACAGACACCTAGCGACTGATAAGGGTCGAATTTGCAATTGTCATTAGTGAATACCGCTCGCTGGAGAGGATTTGGGACCAAGAAGTTCCCACTGATTGGCAATGTAGCCATTGTTGAAGCTCTCGAGGTCCATTTTGACAGATGTGTCTGGGTCAAGTTGATTCTGTTGTTTTCCAAGATCTTGTTCTCTTCCCCTGTCGGCCCCGTGGATTCAGCATGGTAGCCGATGGCCAACTGAGTGACTGAGGATGTGAGGCCACTCACGACCATCGGGACCGCTCCAAGAATGACAGTGTATTTCCAGCAGTACTCGGATTAGTAGCAACAGAGCCCAACCATCCTTTGCTGGTCTGGTCGAGAACGTAAAAGTCGTAGAGAGGTCTCTGTTTTAGAATGGATTTTCCTATCCTGGAGGTAGGGGCTTTATTATCACCATCATCATCATCGTCGTCTTTGGCGTTGTCTTTGGCGTTTTTATCATTTGGGCTTCGTAACCAGCGCAGCGGGGAGGCGGAAGACAGAAGGCGGAAGGCGATACAATAATTGGATAAGAATGGGCTGCCCCCCGGATAGCAAAACTCTTTAGAAATCAGGTTCATTTGGGTTGACCGACGGCAGCAGAAATGGGGACCATGAATGCCACTGTGGCCAGTGTCGTGAGGAAGGCAAGGAACGTGTTGAGTGTAGCCTTCAGAGGCCAATTGCAGGGTCTTAACATAGTATAGAGCCCGAGAAAGACGATGCTTGCTGCTCTCTCTCTAGGAAATGGGAAACCGACGATCAGCGTTGAAACATGGTTTGTGTAGAAAACTCCATGATTTTTACCACGAATGACAAGATACTGCATACGATGCACGGAACTTACAGCTACTAACTTGAAATCTCTCAGAATGACATAGATCACATGCCATCCTGATCTCGCACGACTTGGTCAAGTGAGTTGCAGCATCATCCATTGGCAATGCGTGATATCTGGTATCTATGGATGTGTGCGTGTAGATTTGCCCCGTAGTAGAGCCAAACCGACACGCTCAGCCCAGGTATGGGCAGTCAAGGGGTCTATAGAGGCTCGGTTGCTTAATATCTGCGTTAAGCATCGAAGTAAAGCCGTGTTCGCATGTAACTGCTTTCAGATCCACCCCAAACACCCCCGAAAAGACCCGGGGCGCCGTCTTTTTGTTAACTAGAATGCATCACGGCATCTCCCAACGTCCGCTCTTCCCCCCGTCCTTCAGCACAACCCTCAGACACCCAATCACCATCCCCTTGTCCACAGCCTTACACATATCATACACCGTCAGCGCCGCCGCCGACGCCGCCGTGAGCGCCTCCATCTCGACGCCCGTCTTGCCGTCGCATGTGACCGTTGCCTCGACCTTAAGCACCGTCTCCTCGTCTGATGCCGACGCGGGCTCCAGCTCCACGCTGACGTGCGAGAGCAGAATTGGGTGGCATAGCGGGATGATGTCGGGTGTGCGCTTAGCGGCCATGATGCCCGCGATACGCGCCACGCCGAGGACGTCGCCTTTCTTCACCTGGCTGGCGCGGACGAGCCGCAGGGCCGTCGGATTGGAGAAGGTCACGGTGCAGACGGCCTTGGCGACGCGTGCCGTCGGCGTCTTCTCCGAGATGGAGACCATGCGCGCCGAGCCGGAGGGAGCGACGTGCGTCAGACTAGGCCTGGGCGAGCCGTCCTGGGAACCGTCCTGTCGCGCCGCGGTAGAGGAGAAGAGCCGGAGGTGGTGGTATCGAGGCGGGGTAGCGAGGAGATGGGTCGATACCCCTGAGATGCCTGTAGGGCGCGACATGTCGGAGTATTTGAGCTTGGTGGGAAAGTTCAGGGGCATCAACTTCGACATCTCAGGGGCACTAGGTGGGTGAGACAGATGAAGATGTTGGGGATCTAGGTAGAGGCTATTATTCAGTCTCCCGCCATATACATGTGATTCATTAAACCCCCAATATGCCGCCCGAATCCATGGTATACAACGCCGTTTATGCACAACCGTAGTCTCTCGGAAAGAAGTGATGGAAAGACTGTTACCCACCTATCAAGATCATGGGCCTGTTCTTCATGTGCTCCAGTTCCCCAATGCCCGCATGCTTTTCCTTCTTCCGCTTGACCGCCATACCAATGACATCGAGAAGCTCCGCTTCGTTGAGTGCCATGCCCAGCGGCTTTTCCGAGTCGGCCAGTCCCTGCCGCCGGTCCATTTCGATCTGCTTCATAGCCTCGAACGCCTTCTCGTCGATGGGATCGCCGTTATTGGACTTGCGCAGGATGTCTCTCAAAGATACCTCGGTATTGCCGAATAGGCAAACCTTGAGGTTGCCGTCGCTGGTGATTCGTAGCCGGTTGCAGGTGCCGCAAAAGTTGTACGTCATGCTCGTGATGAAGCCTATCCTGCCGGCGAATCCGGGGATGTGCCATGTCTTGCTCGTGTCGTTCTTATGGTCCTTGACCTTCTCCAACGCGGGGTACTTGTCCTGGATCATATCCAACATCTCGGCGTAGCCCAACATCTTGCCCTTGTTCCACTTGTTGCCGTCAAACGGCATGTACTCGATGAACCTCACCTCAACGTTCTTGTCCCGCGTCATCTCAACAAAAGGGAGGATCTCATGATCATTGCGACCGCGCATGACAACGCAGTTGATCTTGAACTTGATGCCAGCGCCGACCTTGTTGAGCTCAAAGATGCGATCGATGCTCTTCTTGACGGCCTCAAATCCGTTGCGGCGTGTCATGATTTGGAACATGTGAGGGTCCATGGTGTCAAGACTCAGGTTAATGCCCGTGAGGCCAGCTTCCACCATGCTGTCGAGCTTCCGGTGCAAAGACAGGCCATTGGTGGTGAGGCACAACTCCTTCAAGCCGTGAGGCCTCAAAGCCCCGATCTGGTGCATCAACGGCACAATATCTCGCCGCACCGTCGGCTCCCCACCAGTCAGCCGGATCTTGGTAACCCCCTGGGACACGAAGACGGAGGACAGGAGAACGATCTCAGGCGTCGTCAGAAGCTCCCTAGGTGGCGATAAGGGCACGCCTTCCTCGGGCATGCAGTAGAGGCAGCGGAGGTTACACCGTTCCGTAACGGATATGCGAAGGTAGTCGTGCTGCCGGTGAAAGGTGTCGGTGAGGAAGTCGGAGAAAGGCTTCGCATCCTTGATGAGCTCGCGACGGGAGAGTGGTTGCTGGTGGGAGTTCGGTGTGACTTGAGATGCAGCAGCCGCATCCAGAGGCCGCGTCTGCAGCGGACGCCCCAATCGTGGTCCATGACACCGCGACAACTGCCCGCTGAGAAATGTAGCACGAGGCCGCAAGCTGCTGTGCCTCATGGTGACGGCGTCACTGGGAGAGAATGTATGGGAGATGCAAGAGGGAGAGGAGAGCACCGGCAGCGCAGGGATGAACAGAGAAAAGAGAAAAGGAGTGGCGTGGTTAGGCGACTCTCAATCCCATCACTACTGTCATGGCTTGGCAGCACGAGGGAGGGATCCGAGGATGTGAAGTGGGTTCAGAGCGGTGTTATGAACTGATGCTATCCCGGGCATGAGATGGCCATCTCCGTCGGTTTTGAGAGATGTGACAACCGTGACTCAGCAAAGGCGTGGCGATTACCTATTAGTGCTGAGGAGGAGCCCGATTACCTTGGCTTATCAAGGTCGGGTGGTGCTTCACACAGAGGATACAGGAGGAGGGGACCTGGAGGGGAAGCCGCTGAAGACCGACGCACAGGTCACCGGGCTTTGCGGAGATGGGCCAAGCTTAGCGGGGCTCCGGCCTATGGGCGGTTCCCGTCGGTGCTGCAGCGCTGTGTTGGCCAACTCGCGGTGCCGAATTAGCACTGCCCTGCTGTGATTGGCTCCAGGCTAGCTACCGCTCCGGCCAGCCCACTGCCCACAGCTGTCAAAGGCCTGGTGGTACCACCGTTCCGCTACCACTAAGGGACCTACCTAGTAAGGTCAGGTAACCACCAAAGGTACCTACCTACGTACCTAACTAACCTGCCTGCCTTGGGTAGCGGCAACTTCCACGAGGCCGGAGACAGCCCGGAGACGGGCAGAGAAGGTCAGAGCCCCGCACTAGTCCCGAGTAGGAAAGCAGGTAAACAACGCTGAGCGACGATGTTTCTTTCTGCTGCGACAACGGCTTTTCCTCAATACCCCACCAGACCAAAGGCCCTTAGGTTCCGGTTACTAGATTCACCGCAACAAAAGGAAGCTGCCATCTTACGAGACTCTTTCTTACCCGGTCTTATCTGTGTACAGCGTATCTGTCTCAGACCCACAACATCCCGTCTACCTATCTCATTCAAGGCCAAATCCCCCGGCCACCACCACTTGACGCGACGACATCACTCGCAACATCTACGCACTCGAAACCGCTAACGCGTGAGTGCCATGCATCATGCACTTCTCAAGGATCTTCAAATGTAAGGCGTCCCAAATACGACACCGAGTCTTCCCAAATGACTGATCGCTCGGTAGCATCGCCTCACTGCGTATCTAGTCCTGATGGGACTCTCATCGCGACCCTCTTCCCAGGTAGCATCAGCATCCGATCCGTCGAGAGCTTGGAGACCATCCATAGTGCCAAGCTGCCATCCAATCTCGGCCCCGCGAATGCTTTCCTCTGGTCTCCGTCGTCGCGTCGAATTCTCGCCAGCTTTGCTGACCAGATTTATGTCTACTCGGCTCTCGAGCTTGGTTACCACGCTGTCGTCCGGAACCCTGCGTCGCCTAATTTTAAGCCGACGTTTGTTCAGTTCGGCGCTTCGGACAATGAAATCTTCATGTGCTCGTCCTTTGGTTTGAAGTTCTCCGTCTTTAATCTTGCAACCTCGAGGACTGTCGAGATCGGCCACCCGAAGTTTTATCACCCTGCGTCGGCGTCTCGTGGCTTTGCTCTGAGGCCCGGCTCGGCCCATTTGACCCTATTGACTCGCGTGGCTGGTAAGGACATCATCAGCATTCACCACCCTGCGACGAGAGAAGTCCAGCGATCTTGGAACCCGGAAACCGCCGACGCTCAAGGTCTGGCCTGGACACCAGATGGCCGCTGGCTAATCATGTGGGAATCTGCAGCCCAAGGGCACAAGATCTTGTTCTACACGCCTGACGGCCACCTCTTCAAGACATGGTCTGGCCCTTCTGATTTCGAGGCCGAAGACAAGCATTTCGAATTGGGCGCGGGGGTGAAGCTCTGCCAACTCAGCCCGGATGGTGCCCGCATTGCCGTGTGTGACCACACTCGAGGCGTGTGCGTCTTGGAAACCAAGTCAGCCGCTGCATCAATGAGACTGGAGCACCCTGCAGCCATTACTCCGAAAGATACCGTACAGGTATGTCATGCAAGGCCTGCGCCTGCAACCTTTAAGACTAATCGCATCATGGCAGATCTGGCAAGAGCAAATCGGCACCGCCCAATCGGGCCCGAAGCATTCATTTGTGAAGGCAACGCAGTCCGTGTCTGCCCCGGACCGAGCAACTGGCGGAAGCATGGAAGCAAAACCAGGGCGCACCTCGGCCGTCTTTGACGCATCGTCGAGCCTGCTGGCCACGACTCTCGAAGACTGGCCGAGCACCGTCTGGGTTTGGGACCTCGCATCGTCAGAACTCCGTGCCGTCCTGGTATTCCACGGCAACATTACCGCGCTATCCTGGCACCCTACGCACCGGGAGTTGCTCATGATAACTTGCGACGGTGACAACCACATCGGTGTGGTGTTTGTCTGGGACCCGTTATCCGAAGGACCGAAGGCGGTAGACTTCGCAGGGCAGTTGCCTGACGCAAAGGTATTTGGGAAATCGCAAGTATCGTGGCTGGATTGGGTCGGCGAATCTGCCGTGCTTCTGGTGGGAGACACAAAGCACCACCTCATGGCATCCCTGGCCGAATCCGAAGACTCTGGCGCTCCTTGGCAAGATGCACAACGTAACGACTTGACCATGACCACCGGCAAGGATGATACCCAACTGGACGCAGCTGCGTCGGACGAATTTGACGAAGATGTCTCCGGTCTGGATATGTCAGAGGTTGACGACACATTCTCTTTCAAAAAGGGTTGATCCATCGCGGCGCCAGCGTCGGTACTGGCCTAGGACTGTGGATCCAGAAGGGCTGCGGGCACGCATTGCCCCCCCCGTAACGCATCTGCCCAAGCCAAGTCCGAGGTGTTCGTTGTGATCCAACTCGGCGGTTTTGATTGGTTTTCCAACTTCCCGCGGGTGACGTCCAGTGCAGCCGGAAGGGCTGGCGGATGCATCGTAAACAAGCTGCGTGAGGCACCCTCCTTGAGGCAATCCGTTCAGTTTGGTTCGTTGCCTTCGCAGCCATATTCTGCAATGAACCACTTGGGGAAACCCTGCGGCTTGCTGTCTGTCTCTCTGTCTTTCCAGGTGGGGAAGCAAGTGCGATGAGAAACAACAATCACCAACATGCAGGCTTTATCCTGCCAAACGAGGTCAGTTGGTGCTTCGCTCACCGCTTGATTGCTCAAGGACTCGTTTGGGAGCATTCTGTCATTTCGACAAAGAAGCGTGGCGCCCGAACGTATCGAGTGGGCGTCAGCCTTTGGGGCCTCACCAACTAGAATAGGGTTGCGCTGCCGCTCGTTATTTTGGGCTCCAACTAGGTCCTACCCCTCAGACCAAGGGCAGTTCGTGCCAAGGAGAGTAGAAATGGCGATTCGCCAACACGGGGAGTGTCGTGCAGACGTCTGCATGGGCTGGCCATGATCTTTTCCTCTTTAACAATGCCTGCCCAGCTCGCAATTGGCAGGAAGGCAACCAGGGACGCGCTCGGATTTCGATCAGCGACTCCAGCTGCTCAAGGTGCATGCAGGCAGCTTGGGCGACGCTGAACCCCTGCCGACGCTCAATGGCGTCTTAGCTTCCGCTCCAGACCCGGGCACTAGTTGGCCTAGAGGGACGATGACCCTAGTCGAATCTCTGCTCGATGCAACCCACCATCGCGCTGCCATCTCTCGCTTCAACGAGGACTTATCCTACAACATGTCTGGCGGATGCCGAGCCTCAGCCATATCAATGCCACCCAACGACCAGGTCCGTGGCTCGAGATTGGATCAGGCGATGATGGCCGTAGCCTGCTCCCTCGCACCAACAGCCACAACAGTGTGCGCATGCGGGGGAGAAGTGACGGGGGAAGCAAACCTGCATCATCATCGACCCCACAATAGTCTTTACGAGGGACATCTTCAACAATGCCCTGCGAGCGAGGAACGCGTGATGGCACGATCCATGAGACGACCTCCAGCCTTTCTCTTCTTGTAGCCAACCCAGATGCCGGCTGGCACACGAGTATTCGGTACAAGACGGGTCGCGCCCCATGCCGAGGCATTCGACCAGCGTCAGACCGAACATTACAGTACCAAAAACTTGCCAGCGGCGCTGTTCCTGGTCGGCTACTTGTGCCAGTATTTACCTAATGAAGAGGGTCTAGTCGCCAAGCATTGAATCTGGCAAGGGTATTGGACGAGCGGCAGCCTCGACAACATTGTTGCGCAGCAAAGGGCCCTCTGGAGACTAGCAAGCTCGAGAACTTCCGCCCAAATATAAAGGATTTGCATTGTTCTCCATCCGCAATCTCGACCCTCTGTTCGTTTCCTTTGTTTCCCTGGATGCCCACGATCGGTCAAGCCCACTGCGGTTCATCGCCGGATCTTGTGATACATGACATCCTTGTTCTGTTCTTGTTCTTGAGCGTCGCACGAATTTCTAGCTAGACTGAGCCATTGGTCTCACATGTTGGACAGAGTCTGCGCTGGGAGCCGCTTCCCGTCATCCCACGTCACTATGCAATCTGCTCTGGTCCCCCCGGGCCCTGAGACGGGCCTATTTTATATTCCGATTTGCAACGTTCGTCTCGTCGCCCGCGATTCATACCAACGACCTTCCTAACTCTATTGCAGCTGCCGTTCGATACAACATGGAAGACACTGAAAGAGTGGGTCTGCCGCGATTGCGAGGTGGACTATGTCCAAGTCTTCAGCACCAGTACTTCAGGCTGGATCAGGGTCAGGGGCCCGTACAACTTCTATCGTGCCTGCGGTACGCACTGTAGCTCCTTTGAGTTGTTCGAAGTTTGCTAATGGCCCCAAGATCGTTTGAAGGAGGGCGTGTTCAATGGCAGACGCATCATGTACGACGACCGCAATATGACGAGCCCTGTCATGGTCAAGGAGGTTGTGGATTTCAACGCAAGTCCGGTGTCTGCACCATCAGGGCCTCCGCAGCCTGGATTCTCAATGAGTCAACAGAACACTGGCCCGTATTCATATGCCACTTCGTCTGAGACCATATACGACCAGGTGAGAGTTTAGACGCTGTTCTGCCGCACTGCCTTTTATTGACGCCGTAGTCAGTGGAACCCAAACACGTCGTCCACCGCCCAAGGAGACTACAGCGACCTACAACAGACGACTTGGTACCCCGACAGCGGCCCAAGCAGTGGTTCCCCCCCAAGCATCAATGACCAAGTTGTTGCCACCGAACACAGAAGGATCATCGTTAGAAGGATAGGGCACAACGCCTCGGACGACCAGGTCAAGGCCTTGATCAAGCAAAGTCTAGAAGGGGTCACTCCGGTGAAAGCAGAGCTCCAACGAATCGACGTCCCACGAGGTTCAAACAATCAGACAAGAGGTCATGCTTTTGCGACATTCCGCACGCCAGACACCGCCCGGGGCGTAGCTGAGGCTCTGAACGGCATGACTTGGAACTCCCGCCGACTGGAAGCGCGCCTCACCAGTGAAGGAATTACGGAGGAACAGGCGAGCCGCCCATCTCAGAGCTCCACGTCTCGGCCAAGAAAGGGCAACGATGCGTCGAAGAAGAAGAAGAGGCCTGATGAGAAGACGAGGGTGTCCCCTACATCGGGGTCCGGCAGCCGGCCATCCAGTGAGCCGTCGTCATCTCACCAGGCGCAAATTCAGCAACCGCAAACGCCAATCATCGCTGATGGGACCAGTGGCAAGACTCGGTCGGAGTCTAAGGACAAGAAGAAGAAATGAGAATTGGACCACCGTAACCACTTGCCGTGTTCTCGAACAGCGCCGCCAAGCGTCACTGGCAAAGAGGCCCAGCGCCTCTGCTGTCAGATTGGAATTTTCTCGTCCGCTTGGCTAACCAGACAATCCGTCCACGTCAAGCACTCCGTTCCTTCATGTACACCGCTTTGGTCCTAATATGTATCTATCCTTGAACTTATGGAGGCTTGCCTCTGCTATTTTGCCACAACAGCACATCGACAGGCAACGCCCAGATACTTGATGTAACCGGGACCTGATGGCCCAGGAATTTTCGACGTCGCATATCCCCGGATTCAGTCGAATCTCAGCCGCGACTCCCTGTACTCTCGTCCGTTATAAGACCTGCGTCTGTCACGGGGTTGCAATTTGTGGCTGGCCCAAGCGGCGGAACCACCCTGATGAGGGGGATTCGCTAGAACCCATGGGACTTGTGTGTCCTGCACTCTGCATGGGACTGCAGGCTTTGGTGGATATGGTTCATCCGGTTGGTCGGGTACCAAGACCGGGCGTATCCTGTTCTGAGTCTTTCCCGAATGGAAGGCAAACATTGGCCCATAATCGGTAGTCGGCTTGGGGCTACGTAGCGCGTCATTCACCAGGTCACCGGCAGGCCTGCCAACCGACGGCCCTTTTACCACGTTCGGGCAGACCTTGACAGGTCTGAAATGCGAGATGGCGTAACCTTGCGTTGCGCGAAACACGACATCGAGATATGGCTGCTGCTGCGGCTGCGGCTGCGGCTGAGGGACCCGGTGGTGACATGCTCAGTGCTTTCCTGTGGACGTCAATCGAAAACACACGATACACAAATCACGGCAGGAGACGCGCTAGCGCCACGCGGAATAGCTTACGCGGAACTCTGTCGAAGCAGTCGAAGCAGCCATCCGTCTTGTGTGAAAGGCAGCACTAGATAGCTTGGGAGGGACTTGCCGACAGCGGCCGTCAAGCCCTTTGGTAACAAGTTACAACGACTGCCGCTCACCGGCCACGAAATCTATGCCTCCTGGTTCGTCCGATGCGGGAGACAAAAAGTGTTGGTGCTGACCATGGCGAAGACTACGACTGTTGGTCACTTTGCATATTGCTCCCAGTTTACGGGCGCAGAGTGCGTCGCGCCAAGTGCGCGTGCGCGTTGTCATCCGCGGCCTGATGCCGGGGCCGAGTCCGACTCCCCGGCGGCGGTACCCATTTTTCGGGCACCCAGACAATGCCAGCTCCTCGACAACAATCCCATCCTCGGCCACACACACACACACACACACACACACACACCCACTTTCATCCCTATCGGCTCCGCGGCAGCTCCCGGTTGGGGCCCGCCAGGCACTTTCAACAGACTCCAGTCCATCTCAGTTTTGTTCTGGATCAATAATCACCGAGTCCGTTCTGAGATCTGACAACAGGCCCCTCCTATTCACGGCTTCTCTCGAGGTCTTTTCACCTCCAATCCCGTCATAACCTCCACCAATGCCACGCTTCGTCGAGAAGCAAAGCTCGGTCGGAGTTCATGCATAGACCTGGACGCTTGTTTGCTCCCCCCCGGTTCTTTCCCGGTCCTCCCGCCATCCTCGACCCCCCTGACCCGTTGACAGTTGACCATCCCGTGGCCCAGCATCCAAACTTTAGACAAGCAAGACTGAAGCCGCCAAACCGGCAAATGTTCCAACTGACCGCCATTGACTGCTTAATATGCCACCGTATTTCCGGTTGCCCGTTGGTTCCTCCTTGACAACACATCATATTTCCTCCTCGGATCAGCTATCGTCCCCTGGTCATGGTTCCCCCAACAACAACGTTAGTCGAGGAAGCCGAGATATGATGCAGCAGCCCCCCGGGAGTCCGGGAGTCGTGGTCATGCATAAACACTAGGCCCCGTTCTCCCTCTCCCTGGCCCCTCCCCAGGCGACCGGTCTGTCTCCATGCAGGCAGGCAGGCAGGGCCACGGATAACCGCATGAGGGGGCTGAGGCTGCAAGGTCGACGGCCAGCAAATCCAGACCGTGACCGGGCTCAAGCAACCCCCGCCACGGGCCGTCGCTTTCGTCGACCGGTGAGGGTTGGCTTCGAGACTAAGTCTGCTTGCCCATCGGCTTGCCGGTCTGCGCCAGACATGTGTGCTTGTCTTCGCGGCCCAACTATAGTTACGGAAGAAGGTACATCGGCTGACAGATACTTTTTTTTGTTTCCTCACTGCGGCGATGGGCGAGTATACGAGTAGACAACTAAGACTGGCTCGCTTTCTGTGTCTGCATTCGTCATCATGTCCCTCCGGTCTGCAGAGGGATACGTCTATCTAATGCCACCCTCAACGCCACAATGCCTCCTCCTCTTCCTCCTTTCCCACTCACTCGAAGGTATCCATCCGCCCCCCTCCCTCCCTTGTTCTTCTATCATGGGTACTCGTAACAAACATTCAGCCGCCAAAGTCCATCTTCAAGGCAATGGTCGGCTGGCCGGTTGCGCCAGGCGCGGCCTGTTCCGACGGCCCTTGCTGTCGGCCCCACCGAATCACCTCTTCTAGGAAGCCCTTCTGGCCGTCGCTCATGCTGGCCACAACGGTCCGAAAGGCGTTCTGGTCCACGGCCGCCAGCTCCAGCAGCCGCGCGCTCGTGTCTCTGTACACATCCTCGCCCTCGGACGACGCGCGCGCAAGGCAGGTGGAGAGCACGAGCGCCATGGCCACAGGGACGCGGTCCCGCGGCACGGCGCCCACGTACTGGCTGAGCGAGTGCGCGATCAGCGAGCGCGCGTTCTCGGGGTCCTCCGGCTCCGTGTTGGTCACGAAGGCGACGAGGCGCGGTAGGAGGTAGCGCACGATGGTGTGGTCTGCCGGCGTCGGGTTGGCCTGCAGGAGCAGGGACCTGATGCAGTTTGCTGCTATTTTGGCGGTCTGGATGGGTTTAGCGTGTTAGTCACATAACTCCGGCACGGAGAGGTGCCAAGAAGGAGAGAAACAGAAATACTACATACCATGCGATCCGTGAGGCAATCAATCACCTCGTCGAGGTACCTCGCCACAAGCGCATCGTTTGCCGCCAGGTGATTCGCGCCGCCGGTGAAGAGGATGGTGCTCGCCAGCAAACAGTTCTTGACGCAGGTCAGAGACGTCGGCGCTTCGCGTTTCTGGGCGTTTAGGTAGATGGAGAGGAACCGCCGCAGGCACCCCTGGAGCTGGACGTCGGTGGGCGACGGGCTGCCGCTGCTGGTCCTGCCGGGTTTTGTCATGCTGGCCACGAAGCGCTTCAGGGTAGGCAGAGATTGGGGAACAATCACTTCCTGGCAACCCGGAGTGGCGAGAATGGTGGCCAAGATGTGGATGATGCAGGCATGGAGATCCGTCTTGATGATGGAGGGGAAGACCTCGGCGGCATCCACGAGCGCGTTAAGGGACGACCGGATCAGCAGCACCGCTTCCTCCGTCATTTGGTGGCGGACAGGCTGGTTTGCTTCTGTGAGGTTGGGCAACAGACCGGAGAGTACGAGGACAATGATGCGTGTGAGCTCAAACAGCTGGTCAATGTCGTCAGACAAGTCGCCATCGTCACCCGAGTCCTTCTTGCGCGCGGATGGGTGAGAGACGCAGAGAGCCCTTGCAATCTCCACGATGACACCCTGAACGTCGAGACCTTCCGTCAGAACGAGTCGGTCCAGGAGATCCATCGTTTCCGAGAAGATTGCTTCTCGGTAGATAGCATGACCTGAGACGCTGGGGTGGAGGATCTTTTTGAGGGCCTGCAGGATGGCAAGGTTCTGCTCCTGGGTGGCTAGCGAGTCGCTCTGTCCGGGACGCGTGGCCAACGCCTCGAAGGCAATGCCGAATAGGACAAAGAAGAATGCGACTGGCTCGTCGCGGTAGTTGATGTCGGGTCCCTTGGTGTTGCCATTTGTGTTAAGTCCCTCAGACTCCTTTCCATCGAGGGCATCAAACACAAACTCGCTGTCTTGCTCGATCAAGCTGGCAATGGCGTCAACGAGCTTGAGCCACGAATCTTGGTAGAACTTGAGTAGAGTCTCTCGATTCAGAGCCGCATAGATCGTGTCGAGACTGCCTGACAGAGACGGGGGTCCCAACGTCATCGAGATGTCAGGCTCGAAGCGCAGGCGAGCAAACTCTCTCAGAGACTCGAGCCACAGCGGGGTGAGCGTTCCGATGTGCGGCTTCAGTACGTCGAGTAGGTACTTCTGCTCTGAGCTGGCAACTTGCAGCTCCGCCCATGCCGAGAAGACCGACATCTTGACCATGACCTGCGCGTTGGAGCTGAGCCCCTTCAAGTCACCGATGCCGGCATTCTCGTGATCCTTGGAGAAGTTCTCGAGCGCGGACACCAGCGTCTTGAGAATTCGGCCCATTCTGTCTACGTCGGTAACAATTCCCGTAGAAATAAAACCGGCGCAAACATTGACAGCCTCTGAGGCAAGCTCAGGGGACGAGTCCACAGCGAAGGCAGGCGTCAGAGCCGAGCTGATCTGGGCTTGATACTGCTCCAGGAGCATTGCCTCCTCAAAGTCCGGGTCGGGCGTCCTCCCGAACATCTTGAGAACAGCCCCGATAATCTTGAGACCCCAGACGCGCAGCTCCAGGACGCTCGACGTAGACGCGGAGAAGGCCATACGGACAACGTCGGCAATCTTATTCTGGAGCGCTAACTGAGCCGCGGACTCGCCGTTTGTCATGACATCCTTCGCAATCAGGATGAACATGTCGTTGATACAGCTGATTGCAAAGGTTGTGACTTGCCAGCGGAGAGGCTCGACCTCCGATCCAGCCTTAGTGTCTTGATCGTCCTTGGCAGTTCCAGCGGCTGCAGCAAAGCCAGCAACCTCCTCGTCCTGCAAGTCTGGCATGCCGCCTGAGCCCTTGTTCGCTGAGTCAGATTCCTCCTTAGCCTTGACCCTCGTCATCTTCAGCACATTCTGGAATCTGTGGAGCCACGCAGCAGTATCAGTGAGGCAAGTCTGTCGCATCCAGTTCCGAATAATGTTCCGGATACCGTCATGTGTCGGTGACGTATCCAGAACCAGCCATAACTGGTCCTCGAATCCCTGCTCCGCAGCGCCGATAACATCGTTCGGATTTCTCTTCATGATATTGTAGAGGCCGTCAACGGCGACATCCCGCAAGATGGGGTATTCTGACTTGAGATACTTTTGGAGGATCCTTACGTACTCCTCAAAGTTCATATAGCCAGGGGCGTAAAGCGATAAATGCTCAAGACAGCTCAAGCATGCTCTTTGAACCATCAGATCATCCTCCTCTTGAAGCTGGTTGACTAGGTTGAGGATAAGCTCTCTTGATTTGGTAGAGTCTTGCAGGTCGGGACCCAGGACATTGATGAGTGAGTCGACGCATCGTGTAATGGCAGCCGTTGTTGACAATTCCATCTCGAGGTTCATGGTGATGGCGGACGAGATTTCAGGGTTGTGCGTGTCAGAAACGTACAATTGAGCCAGCATCCCGAGCGTGCTTGGCACATACCCGCCAAAGCTCAAACCGGCAGCATCAGAGGCCAGAGCTAAAGCCTCCAAGGCCCAGAAGTGAACAGTTGGGTGAGGGTCATTGCAGAGTGACATGAGTATACCAAGAATCGTCTTTAAGTGGTAGCCCGCGGCCATACCTCCAACCTTGGTTTGGATAGACCCGAGAGCCATGGCACAACCAGCGCGAGCACTGGGCTCACGATTGCTGACAATGGTGTCGACGAGGTATTTAATTTCGTGGTTGGTAAAGGCGTTACCACAGGCGTTGCAAAGTCTGGCCACTGCGGCATACCCGACGCTTCGAACGTACTGGTCACCATCAATGACGAAGTCACGCAGCATGTCCTGCAGAAGTCTCTCCACAGCGATGTTGGTGATGTTGCCTGCAGAGGACTGAGTCTCCTTCACTGCTACCCGAAGGGTTGACAGAATTGCAACAGAGACGTTGACATTGATGGCCGCCTTTCTGCCAGGGTCCCTCAGCAAAGAGCCAGCTGACATGAAGGTTTTGACCTGCTCAAGCACACTCTCCTGCACCTTGGGGGGGGTGAGCGGGAAAACAAAAGCGAACAACTGTATAGCCATATTGATGACTTCAGTGGCCGGAGGATCAGGAATGGTCAGGTCCGAAGCTGTGTCGCCGACGTAGAGAAGAGATGCGTCGTGCTCTAGGGTGCCGCAAACTGGGGACAATAACAACCTGTCTATAGACTCCTCTGGGCTGTCTTCTTCGAGCGGTGTTCCTTCGATGGAGTTGTCTTGTTGTCCTGGGAGACCTTTGATTTTGAAGCCGGAGATCAGACCTGTGATGCCGAAGCCGGAATTGTCTCCAACATCCCAGACAGTCTCGAATGTGGCGGCAGCGTTCGCTATAGATGCGCTGAGAGAGTTGGCGGAGTAGTTCTCAGGGTCCGCGAACAGGGAAATGGCGATGGTGAGGAGATTGGACTGGAGCAGGGCTTCACTGCCCCCAGCTGGGCTGAGGTTCACCAACTTGATGTAACACTGAAGAACGCGGCGCTGGACCATCATGTCGAGGTCGTGAAGTTGTAGTGCCGGCGTCAGTCTTTGAGAAACATCGTCGGTGACCTTTTTCGACGGCAGCGTTCTCAAGAAAGCAGATGTGTTCTGCAGCATAGTGGCTATGCGCTTGGAAACGTCAACCGTCAACAACCGGTTGTTGAATTGCAGAAACGATAGTATCGATCCCAAAGCGCACTCTCGAACGTGAGTTAGGAACGAAGCCTCGAGAAGACTCCGGTGTGCAGTGTTGTCTTTTGAAAGCGGTTTCGGGAGTGCGTTCTTCCACAGCAAAAGCAACTGGGAGAGATGGATCTTAACGAAGTTTGGTCCGAGAGACATCAAACCGCCAATGAGGATCCACGCGACCTGTATCTGAGTGCTCGAAACTCTCAACTCGGACTGTCCACTCGATTTCAGTAGGTTCGTGGCCATGGTAAGAACACGGCTGTTGATGTCGACAGATCCATGCAAAGGCCGCGCGGGGCTTGCGCTGAGGGTTGCTGCTAGACCGTGGGCAAACCCGACGCACCGGCGAGGAGAGCTACGCCCACTGGTGAGCAGAGACAGCTCTCGGCTGAGACTGTTCATGCAGACCGACAAGCACGGCAGCAGTTGTTGAGGGCAGGCCAACACGAAAGCCTTCATACATGCTGATGCATGCACCTGGACTGAGTAGCTGGGATGCTGCAGTACCTGGAGAAGACCGTCTCTGCAAGACTCTGCGAAGTTGTTCGCTGCGGAACCCAAGGTGTTGATGAGAGAAGCTATCGCGCCGAGAGCTGCAATCAAGGTGTGTTTTGTCGGCTCTGTGCGCTCCACCAGAGCTTGCGGGTAGTTCTTAAACACATCATTGATGATGACTTTGGCCGCTGCTGTCTGCCCAGACTCGCCGAGGATCTTCTGCCCGACGATACCCTGGAGGATAGTGTCAACGATGCGCCTCGAAATAAGAAGACGGTAGCGGTTGTTGATGATGTTGGGCTGGCCAAGCAAGTCGATAGTCAAGTTCTCGAGGATCTTGAGATAATTGAGCTCCACCGTCTTCTCGCCGAGCTTTCTGAGCACTTTGCCGTAGCAAACACCAATAGCAGCCCTGGCCTTGTTGGACGTCGGCATCTTGGTATAGTGCGTTGAAAGAATCTTCAATATCTCCGTCAGCGAAAGCGCGAGATCCTGCGCCCTCTTTCCGCCAGGGGCAGGACTGCCAGGTCGCGACGTCGGCAGCTCATCCTCATCCGCGACCATGCTCGCTTGCGTGCCGGTACGCTTGGGAGGCTTCTTGGCGGACTTCTTCGCCTTGGGCGCCGGAGCGCCGTCTGCGGCACCGTTCTCGGAGTATCCTCGAACCATGGCCTCGGCCAGCGCCTCCGCGGCTGCGTGTCTAACCTCCGACGACGATGAGTCGAAGACCTTGAATATGACATTCTGCAGCTTCTCAAAGTCGTTCGAGTTCTCAAAGTACGGCGTGTGCCTCACGAGCGCCCTCATGCACCGACACGCCGACACGACAACGAGCGAGCCCTTGTCGCTCGTGGAGTAGTTGCGCGATTGCTTGAAGATGTCCCGGGCAACATTCTCGTCCATGCTGCTTTCCACCATCTTGACGATCTTGGCCAGCGACGTGAAGACAGCAGCGCGGAGGCCGGCATTATTGGAAGATGACTTGAGGATCTTGACGAGGGTGCTGCATGCTAGCGGGTGTAGGCCGATGGCGCTGTCGCCAGCGGAGGCGTAGACGTCGCCGAGGCACGCAACGGCGGCGTGCTTGGGGCGAGGGCCGGCATCGGTCTTGGACTTGGCACCGGAGACGATGGCGACGAGGTCGTTGATGGTTTCGAAGAGGAGCTTCCGGTCGCCGTGGCCGAAGATGTGGGCGAGACACTTGCCAAGATTGTTCCTGACGACACGGCTTGGCTGCGGCGAGGGAAGGTTGATGATCTGGAAGATCTCCTTCTTGAGGTAGAACTGCTGGGCGGTGCAGTCATCGGCGGAGAGGCTCAGGACGTGCTTGGTAAGGGTCGAGACGAAGGTCAGCAGGAACAGCTCCTGTTGCTCGGCGGGGAGGGACTGGAGCTTGGAGACGTCGAGCTCGGGGGTCGAGGTGACGGCCGAGTCGGCTGCGGAAGAGGCTGCGGGTGGAGGAGGTGCTGCCGCTACTGATGACGGCCTCGGCGAGGCAGCTGATTGCGCGAGGTCCCCGTTGGAGCCATTGGGGGCTCCGGTCGACGACATGGGGACGGCGGGAATGTGTGTTGACGCCGTCGAGCGCACACAATGGTCTGATGTTTCGATCGCGGTCCCTTTTTCGTCGCTTCGTTGTAGGGTGTAATCTTGGGGACAGGTTGAGGGACGTGGAGGACAGGCAGTGGAGGCATGCGGTCAGGTCAGGTCAGGTCAGGTACGACGCTCCAAGGCAATTAGGGGGCACTACCCCCCGAACCAGCCCATGACATACCACTTGAGGCGCTGGGGGCAGCCCGCTGTGGCTCAGCTGCGACTTTCTGAGGTGTCAAATAAGGTAAGGCGGGCAGCGGGGATTGAAGGGTCTGGCCAATTGAAAGCCACACATCAGCCGCTCCCGTCCGGTCCACTTAAATTTTGGAGCTCCGACATAGCTCCCCCCCCCCCACCAAGAAAAAAAGCCAAAGCGAAAGCCGTGGCTGTCTGTGTTGCAGAAACATGACATGAACTAGAGGAGGCCGCAGAAGTCAACTCGACCCCGAACCCCGGACCGTCGATACAATACTCCCGCTTCCGGCCCGCGACCGAAAGGCTGTAATCCCGTTCATCGATTCCATCACCATGCGCCCATTCGTCGCCAGCTCCGTGCGGAGCATTGCATCCCGCATTGCTGCCCCCGTGCCCAGAGTCCAGCAGCCCACTTTCTGCCGGCAATGCCTCCGCCCGTTGTCGACGACGCCCGCCGTGCAGAGCGGGCACAACAAGTGGTCCAAGATCAGGCACAAGAAGGGTGCCGCCGACGCGCAGAAGAACAACTTGCGCAGCGCCCATTCCAAGACAATTGCGCTCTATTCAAGGCGTGCGCTGTCCCTGTGGCTGCACTTTCTCGCGCACCGGAAGCTAATGGCCTCTCTCAGTGCACGGGACCACCGATAACCCTCAATTGGTCGCTGCCGTCGCTGCCGCGAAGAAAGGTAGGCATTTGACGGGTTGACGAAGCATGCCTGAGCACACCATTACTAGAGTAGCTGACCTCGACACTTCCAACCTCGTAGATGGCGTGCCAAAGAGTGTAATCGACTCCGCCATCGCCCGCGGCCAAGGCCGCTCCGCATCGGGAGCAGCTCTCGAGTCCCTGATACTCGAAGCCATCATCCCGCCCGGCGTCGCCCTGATCGTCGAAGCCGAGACGGAGAGCAAGGCTCGCAGCCTGCAGGACCTCAAACTTCTCATCAAGAAGCACAAGGGTAATGTCAATACGGCGACCTTCTTCTTCACCCGCCTCGGCCGGGTCGTCTTCGAGGCGAAGGAGGGCGGGCCCGGCATCGACGATATCATGGACGACGCCATCGAGGCTGGCGCTGAGGACCTCGAGACTGACGAGGAGGGCAATCTGATCATTTGGACGCAACCCAACATGACCACCGCTGTCGCCAACGGCGTGGGGCCTAAGTTCGGGCTGAACCTGCTTTCCTCGGAAATCATCTGGTCCGCTAACGAGGACACCAAGGTCAAGCTTGACGCCCCGGCCGAGGCGAGCACGTTGGGCGAGCTGTTGGCCGCGCTTCAGGAATTCCCCGAGGTGCAGGCTATGTATGGCAATCCCGCCAAGGGAGACATCTCGGAGGACGTCTGGGCCGAGATCGAAGAGAATCTGGACTCGTAGAGGGCCTGGTGTGGGATAGGATGTACACTATCTCCAGTGTCTTCCCCCCTGTCCTTTTTTTTTTGTACATGTAGAACATGCGTATAATACACCACTATAGATGCTCTGAGGGGCGATGTTTGGAATACCAGGACCCCCAAAGAAAACTGCAAGGTCCTGCCGAAACGCCGCTTCCGTCGCAAGACAATTTCCCAAGCCGATTATTTTGACATCCGAACGCCAATATGTTACAGCGCGCTTCCCTGGCATCCTCGTGTGGTATGTGCTCGACTGCGACTTCACCCCGCCATCGCACGGTATCCTCTTTGGTCCTTGCCACAATCGCATCGCGCGCAATTCCTAGGTGCGTTCACTCCTCGTTCGAAGGGGGGTTCTGTTGCGTCTGGTTCTTCTCGCGCTCCTTCCTGATCTCGTCCATGTACCGTTGCCGCCGCACGAGCCTCACGTACTCGTCCTTAATGTCTTCGCGGTCGAAGGGAATCTTGTGCGAATGCTCGGCCTTGGGCCAAAAGTCGGGCACGGCGAAGCGGTTGTCGAGGTTCGTGCCAAAGTAGTACATGACGCCGATGGGGAACATGACATACATGCCGAACTGCAGTGGCGAGACGTCAGTTCGCTGCAGGACAAGAGGCAACTGCAGAGATAACCCGATTGGGTGAGAAGCTTACCTTGAAAACCTCGAGGTTGAGACCACCCATTTTGAACTGTTCCGCTTTCGCAGTGTTGTGGTTGTGTGCGTCGTCTTCAATTGGAATCAATGACGCTGGGACAGTCGGACGATGTCGAACGTGGGTGGGTGCTGAAGCTAGCTCTCTGTGCACTGAGAGGAATCATCTGCAGCGGGATTGGGCACTGGCACTGGGCGGGGTGCCCGGAGGCTCGGCAGAGTTTTTTTCCACCTGCTCCGGGGTTTGGTGTGGGCCAACAGCCCGATCTGATAGAGCCCGAAGGCAACGCAACGCCGAGGACCTTGAACGACATCAGACAGCCTAGCAATTGAGACGAAGTTGTTTCCTTCGCGCTTTCAATGACCCATGGGCCGTTTTGGCTTCGCTACCTATTTATAAACTACGATGATGTTTGGTATGCCACGTACGAATAATGCTTTCAACCACCAGTCCAAAACCCCGCCCAAAAGACTCAGCATGCCGCACCGCCCAGTTGCCCAGCCAGAAATGCCTCTAAACGCCGAAGCATAGTCTATATACAGACTTCCGGAACTCTACAGTTGTCCCATACCCGTATCATACACATAAAATTTGGTAAATGGCGCTGCCGTGTGCCGCGATCAGTGCGGACGTTGAGCCGCTGTCCGTCTTTGGCTCTGTGCTTCTTCCATCATCATCCGTTCCGTCAAACTTCGAGGGGTTCCCGAGAATAGCACCTGTCCCACACTGGCACGATAACTGTTCAAGTCGCCGTCGTCCACACCGCTGCGCCCGTCCAGTCCTCCGATAAAGGTGCTGACATCGCCAAGTGAGGCCGCTTGCTGGTAGATCTCGGGGTTCTTGACAACAGGCATCGTCACGGGACGACCCCTGAACGAGCCCACCGAGCCAGAGATGAGATGCGCCGGAATTTGCGGCTCTGGAAGCTTGGGAATAGACACAGCGGGCGAGGTGGAGTACAGTGTCTGGGCCACCGGCTCGTCTGCTTCAATTTCCTCATCTTCCTCCTCTTCCTGTATCGGCGCAGACCGCGGCCGAGGTTTAGGGGGCGCACTGAGACCCTCGAAGTGGAACATGTCCTCGTCGTCTTCCTCTTCTATCTCCGCTCTCCTTGACTGTGGTTTGGCCTCGCGCGCTTCTGGCTTTTCCGCGGTGGGACTGCGAGGTACAGGTACCGTTCTTGTCGGCGAACGGGACAACGGTGACCGAATAGCCTTCTTGTTGGCGAAGGATTTGGGTTTCGCCATGGCAAGGAATTCGTCGTCGGATGAGCTATCGTCGTCGTCGTCCGCGTTTCTTCCTGCTTCGGGTGCATCTGGCGAAGCGGGACCCAACGGCTCCGGAGTCCGATCACGCGCCGCCAAAGCCTTCGGGGGCTCCTGAAACTTCGCGGTGGGTTGAACGGCATTGTTAATTTGCAGCGAGCTTTCAGAGTCCGACGTCGCCATACTCCCGCCCTCTTTCTCCGACTCAGATCCTTGGGCTTCGGGGTTCACGACAGTCCAAACCGTATTCGCATCCAAAGGAGCTCGAGAAAGAGCACGGAGCGCTTGAGATGAAGATACCTTCTTAGGCGGCGGGCCGCTGTCTTCGTCGGGACCCAATAAAGACTCAACAGACGTTGACTCATCTTCCAGAGGCGGAGGAGACCTCGAGTTGGCCAGGGTATGTGACTGTACCAAAGAGGGCTCTGATGACTGGGGCGAGGCTGTAGGCAACACTTCCTCTCCCTCGAATTCGAAGCGCACCCTGCGGGGGCTGGCGGGGGGCTTGGATCCGCTCGAAGTCCGTCGCAAGGCGCTACGGCGCACCTTGGAATCACTCTGCTCGGAAGTGCCTGAGGATGTCGTGTCATCGGTGGCCCGACGTTCGTGGTTCGGCCGTTCGAGGGCGTGGTCGAGCGTCTGGGTCGCAGCGACTGACACCTGAACCGGCAGCTGGTCCCTTGCCTGTCCGGACTTGTGACGACCCATATCGTCGTCAGTAGCAGACTTTGATAAGGGCGACAGAACTGGTGAGTGGATCGTTGCGGCGGGCGAGTGCGCGCTGTCCAGCAAGGGCAGGTAGCTCGGTGTGAAGAGGCCGTGCAGTTCCCTATCCCTTTCCCGGTCGTGAGCACTGTCGGGAGAGGTTAGGGTTGCAGAGGCGGCATGGGAGACGACGGATGGAGGCGTAGAGGTCGACGTCGACTCCGAGGTCAGGGTCGGGGTCGGGTCACGGCGATGGGGTGGGCTTTCGGTGACCTTTTCGGTGTCGTCGGCAGGCAGCGGTAGCGGTGAGTCAGGATGGTCTCGTGGTGGACTGAGGGCGGGACTGAGAGCGGGATAATTGTCGAAGGAAGCGGCGACGACACGGTCGACCTCGGCTGAAATGTCGTGTGGGAGGTTCTGGAGGAGCTGGTGGGAGTACCTCTGGAACTCGGTTGCCATGTCTTGGCGGTAGGCTGCAACCTTGTGGTCGAGGTCGGCTAGCTTCTGATGCAGGTCTCCGATGAGCCTCGTCGCATCGTCCATGTCCACCACCATGTCGCTCAACAACAGCGACAGCAGTAGCGGCAGTGGCAGCGGCGACCAGGGGAGATGGGCGGGCGAGGGCTAGGAATCGGGGCGAGGAGGTGGGCCAATGGGTTCCTAGGCGTGGGCATGACGCAAGGCGTCTGAGAAAAGGGAGCCCGTCGCGGCGAAGTGGTCGGCGGCGTCCAATGTTTGATCGGGATGGGCGGTTTACGGTTGCGGCCAGGCCACACACCACGCAGCGAGACGCAGAGAGAACAGGCACACCCGACGGGGGGGCGGCGTCGGCGAAGGCGGCGGAAGACGAGGTCGGGTTGCAGATAGTGTAGGCGCGTGGATGGGGGAATGTTTCTCGCCCGCTCAGTCTGTTTCCCCGCGGAGAGCGAAGCGTGAGAGGGAGAGAGAGATCAGTCGGCGGCCTGGGGTGGTGGTCTCGAATCAGGCCAGAAGTTGCAAGATGGCCAGGCTAGGCAAGGCCAAAGCAGAAAAAGGTAAGACAGGGCCAGCCAGGTTCAGAGAAGCAGTCGGCAGCGCAAGTCTCAAGTCCCAGGTCTTAAGAGCGCGAGCACAGGCGACAGCAAATGTGCGCTGAGTTTGTGGTCGGTCGAGGGGCCGATGTGCGATGTGGGTTTATTTTTTTGGGCGGTGCCGGTCGTGGTTGGCGGGCAGTGGGAGGCCTAGAACACCCTAAAGATGGTGTCCCCGATCCCCACTGTCTGGACTCTGGGTCGGTTGGTCGGGTCGGTGGTTCACATCGACTTGGGAATTTGGGGCCTGCCACGCCGACTTAAGGCTTAGGCCTAGGTACCCATCCATCCATAGGCACCTGGCCTGGTAGGAGGTCACTCTTGCCCGGGACATGGGCACCGAATCTTGGGGGGCTGCAGTACGTACTGTTGCCAAGAGAACAGGGGGGTGGGTGCCCCAAGGCCCAAGGCCAAGGGCTCCCAAGGCTCCAGGCTTGCCAGGGCCCGTTAGGTGCTTTCGGTGGGCGTGGATCCTGGCAATCCATCCATCCATCAATCAATCCATCCTCGATTGTCGCCTTCCATTTCCAGGGTGCGATTGCCAGGCGCACATCACGCACGCACGCGCATTTTTTCTGATCTCGACGGCCCCTCAGCACCCAAGCGCAGGGTACCTTGGCTGCCTGACGAATTAGGTCCTCTGCCGTACCCTAAAGCAGGCGAAGCGAAGCGAAGCAAATGCTTTACGACCCTTCGCCTGCCTTGCCTTGCCTTCCCTGCCCGCCGCCGGGCATCGTGTGCCTCATGGTGTTCCTCTCTCGGATACCGGCGGCGTCATCGTCGCTGAGATGCAGGACCGGATGCCGCACGTCGAGGGCACGTGGACCGACCGCATGCCTCACAGCTCAGGTCCCGTCTACCCCCCCCCCCCCCCTTTTTTTTCCCTTCTCTCTCACTCTCTCTCTATCTATTTTCTCTTTCTCGAGTCCACGGGACTCGGGACTCGGGACTGCCTGGGCTACATCGGCCACGCCGTCCGTTCTCGCTCCATTCTCACTCACGACGAGACTCACATGCGTCCCTCCGACGATGCAGCTGCAAGCCCTTTTTTTTCATATGCTTTTCAAGTCTATTACACGCACTTAGGCGGTCTTTGCCTCCGGGTTTCCCACTGGCTCACTGGACAGGCGTTTTCGCCGTGTGCGGCTGCACATCTCATTTGATAATCCACAATTTCTCAAATGAGTGTGCCCATCCCTCTCCATCGCTTCTTCCCCCAGCCGTCCATCCATCCACCCATCCCCGTCCGATATTCCAACGTCAACGACCAAAAGGTAAAAAGCCAAACCGCCGACCTACCCTACTTAGAAGGCCACTCACTGTTGCAACGATTGCTGCAACCTACGAGCTATCAAACGATCTCGGCCCCCGGCACCGCCTGGTGAATACACGTGTGCGTCTGCCCATTTTCGACAATGATGAGATGAGCAGTGACGACTCACTCATCCTCGACTTGCAAGTACCGCACGCACGCGACTCGCAACTCACACATGCCGAGCGCTGGCCGCCAAGAACGGATCTTTTACTTTTGCTGATAACGCGGGGTCTGTTTTGGATGAAGAGGAGACGCAGAGCCATTGGATGAAGCCTCGAAGTCCTCACCCGCAAGGTTGAGGCTTCGAAACAAGCATTGACTGCGGTTTAGTCGCCCTAAGCCCAAAGCCACCCCCTCGTGAATGTACCCAGCATGCGCCGTACTGCAGTACCTACCTACTGTAGCACAGTAGCCACCCTAACGAACCCGCACCGCAGCGACATCAAGATTCCCAGCAAGCACTCTGTTTCCCCACGTCCCAAGCGCTCCAGGAACGGATGAGGTCGTGGCGGCATGGATCAAATGAGATGCATAACATTTCACTTTCCGACATACTTTCCTAGACGTTCCGCCGAGATAAGGCGAGGGGAGAGAGCGGGTGTGCGAGGTTGGCTGGGAGAACACCCAGGAGCCCCTCCCCCTCCTCCCCCGCCGTGCGGTCGTTGTCTTGACCGAGTCCGGCTCTTGGGTGTCACGCGGCCGCCCTTCCCGGTGCATGACTGGCCACCACCTCTCACCGGTCCCGGAAACCCGTGACCCTTCCCCCCTTGTCCCACCCGAATCCACGGGGCCACGAGTCACGGGACCGCAGAAGCTGAACGTCCCGTCCACTTCCAAGGACGAAGGACCAAGGACCCGCCGCCGCTTGTTTCTTGCCCTGCCCTGTCCTGCCCTACCACGCCTTGCCGTGACCCCTTGATGATCACTCGCAGCTCTCCCAAGGCCCGGGCCTCCGCCCAAGATTAATTAATTGCTTTTTGCCCCGGTCGAACGGCGAGCATGCAATACAGTCATCGGTGTCGCACTCCGCATTGCGTCCGGAGGCGAGACAACACGAGGGAGAGTAAATGGGACGAGCTGAACGGTGGATATGTCCACGGCATCCGGATGCGACCTCTTGGTGGCGGCCCGGATACGAGAGTGCGCTCAACGGCGGTGACTGACCGACAGCATGCAGGGCGCTCGTACTTAACGAGCATGTTGGACGAAACGCTCCGGAAGCTGATGCGCCAAACACCCCAACAGAAACGGCATTCTCGAATGTCGCCTCTGCTGCCCCCTTTTTCGGGCTGCTGAGCCCCGAAAGGGATCTAGACGGCTCGATAGCCGTCGCTCTCTCGCTGTCACCGCTGCACGGTGCGGCCATACTAGCTGTTCCCCAACCGCCGCGCCGCAGCTTGGCTGGCAAGGGTGCCCGGGCATAAAGTTCCGGCGCCGTGGCTCGGGCCTGCGGTGAAGGCGTACACCAATTCCCAACGGCAGTTGCTACGTAGTGTTCGGTGTCGATGGTCATCGGGTGCTCGTCATCCTTGCCGTTCATGATAAGAATGTCCTGGGTTATCGTACCCAATCTCCGGTGCCTTGGGTCGTCATATGTATTCGGTCGTCATCGGCAGTTGAGCTGTTGACGAGGTTTTGACGATATGTTGTGTGCATGCTTGCTCTAAATATCACTTCCCTTTTGTTCGAATGAGTATCTAGCCGGACTGTATCTCGACTGACGCGTTAACTTTCAGTGAACTACCTGGGGGCATATCGACTGCTAAGCCTTTACCAGGAGCTTTCCTTCGTTGCCCAGTCTAGAATCTCCTGGACCAAGACCATCATCTCCGTCGTAAAAGAGTGCTTTGTCCCGGATAGGAATAAGTATCCTTGTGGCACGGTAATTGTCGATCGACAGGGCCTCAATGCGGGTGTTACATGTAGCGACAATGAATACGAGTAGAAATCGATTGTATCCGAAGGTCCTATTTAACCCTCGAATTCGGGGTTGAGAAAAGCCAGGGTCTACTTTGGTTCTCGAGTAACCCTTCTGGTAAAGCTGACGCCCTATGAAGCCAGACGAGCGAGCAAGTATCAAAAGCAGCAATTATCCACAACATAACCACCAATCCACCCTGAAAAAGTCACCAATCCAATCATACACCAACCCATCCATTCACTCACTCTCGTGCTAGGAGTCATCGTCGTCAGCTTCTCCAGCATCCTCAATCTTGGTCTTCACGGGAGTGGCCACGTCTTCCTCAATCTGAGCCAAAGCAGCAATCAACTTCTCATAAAACTCCTCGAGAACAGGCTGGAGAATCTTTCGATCACGGTTGTCTGCCTCAGTGGCCACAGTTCCGATGATGCCGGTGTAGTCCTGTTCCATGGTGTCAATGACGCGGTTCATATTCTCGCGAACGGTGTCCTCGAGATTTTTGAGTAGCTCTTTGACTGCTCCCTCGACGTCGGCTGCTGCGTCCTGGAACATCCTGTTTCGTTCATTCTCGACATGTGTCTCCATCAGCTGCCTCAGGGTAATGTAAGCACCGGTTCCTGCGGTGTATGTCAGTTATTGAGGAATGGTGGTTGCATTTCACGTCTTTCTTACCTTGCACTTGAGCGCACTGACTGTAAGTACTTCGCAGTGAACCTTCGATGGCCGGGGACAGGACTCGGCTTGCTCCGCGCTGGTCATTCTTGACCATTTGTTTGTGTTGTTTGATCGCACGAGTCAGGCTGTCACTCAATGCAACGAAGTGTTTACCCAGGACTCCATGAGCCAACTCGCTGTTCTCAGCTAAGAAACGACGGCCCTTCATCAGTTTGTGGAATGCTTTGATCAGCTGGGAGATTCTGAGGCGAGAGACTCGATAATCTCCGGAAGCCGCCAGTTCAAGGCTTTGTCCCAGGAATGCGCGATGCCGTTCTTCAAAGGCTTCAGCAGGTCTGCAAAGATGAGTTAGTAAGTAATCCAGTGGGAAGTACACATAGCACACACCCTCATTGAAGTCCCGGGGGCCAGCGGAACCTTTGAACACGCCTCTAGATATCACGTTAGTTGTTTGCGTCAAAAACTCGTGTAAGAGTGACTGACCGGCGGCGACAAGTAGCCCGGTAGGCGAGGAAGCGTAGACCGCCATCACCAGGGGAAAGGCCCCAACCCTTCGCAGTTCCGAGGGCCTTGGCAGAGGCATTTGCAGAGGCATCTGGCATGCGTTTGAGAATTTTCCCGACAACCTTGCAGGACTCTGCCATGCAACGTGAGACCGATTCACCAAGCGTCTGCGAGGTCAAAATCAGCCACTGGCCCGACGTAGATGTTGAATATCGTGAACAAACCTTTCCTAGTTTTCGCAATGCCTTGTCCAGATGCCGGCATTCCTCCTCCCTTTCGGCATCCGATAATTTGAGCAGGGCATCATCGCCGGCGAGGAAAAGATCCATTCCTCTGAGTAAGCGACATGTCTCGCTGAGATGGCGCTTGAAGTAACTGTCTTGAACCGACGCCGCTACCTCAAGCGTATGTTTTCGGAGGTCTGGTACCTCTGTATCTTCGAGGGACGTGAAACCTGCCACTCGTCTGTCTTTCTTCATGTTGCCTCGCAGTTGTTGGTACCCTCGGCTACTGATGCAGAATTCCGGAAGGGCGCGGCCAATTTCCTCATAGTCGGGAGTATGGGCGCTATCTAGCTGCTGGGCATCCCGCAGTTCTGCTGCGTGAAGCTCGTCGTCCAGCCTAATAACACCCCTTTTAGTTCACATTGCCTTGCACGTTGTATGGCTCACTTACTCCTTCAGGCCAAATGCGAAATCCCTCTGGATTTCACTCCGAGAGTACTCAGTCCGTCCTTGAATGCATTTCCAGTACATGTCGGTCTTCACCTTCGCCCGTTCGATACTGAGATTGGTGATGCCAGACTTGATGTGGTTAAGTTGCTGGCTGACTTGCTTTTTCTCGTCTTTCAGAGACTTCTTCAGCGCCTTCAGCTCCAGGAGCTTTTCACGCGCCTGTTCGACGGTAAGCGGCTCACGCTGAGTGGTCTCCTTCGACTCTGCATTCATGTCCAACTCGTCGCTAGTATCGTCGTCTGTGTCGCTCACGTCTGAATCTTCCCTTAATTTCTTGCTCGTTGCAACCTTCTGGGTTGCATTGGCTGTCTGGCGCTTTCTCTTCCGGGGAGATTCGAAAGGCGCGAAGGCCTCTCCTCCGTTTGCAGCCTGCATGTGAATACCTTCCTAAGTGTCGACCTCGTTGCCTGTGACCTTGTAGCGCACTTGTAGGCTAGTTTTGTCGGCTTCTAGTTTCTTCGCTTGCTTCTTCATGGTATCAATCTCAGACTCCAGCTTATTCTCACGTTTGTGCTGATCTGCAATGAGATCTTTGATGCCAAGAGTCTCCGCTGCCTCATCGAGCGCAATATCGTCTGCCTTCGTGCAGATGAAGGTTATAGTCGAATACGAATCGTCATATTTGAGTTGTTGTTTGAAATTGTTGCCCATTAAAGTCTTCGCCGTCTTATCGTCGACAGCTCGGGTGATGGGGGCAACAACCCAGAGTCTAGCGCACTCCTTGATGTACTTGGCAGCTACCGCTGCTCTGGCGGCGTTGGAATCGCGACCACCGGGCTAGTGTGACGTTAGACGAAAAGTTTTATCAATAATGCCACTGGAGACGTACCAGGTCAACAAGAACGACGCCGGTTGACAAAACCTCGGACTTCAAGAAAACTCGAACAGCCTTGATGAGCGGCCAGTAGGCAATTGATGTGCCCTGAGGGTTGCCGTTTTCCTCTGAATCCACGTAGGCTTGAATCTTCGAGTAAAACACGTCGCAGTCCTCCTCTTCGACGGATATAGTGCTTCCTGTGACCTGTCTCACACTTGCACTGCTCCAGAGGTGAGTTTGCACAAGCTCCTCATCTTTCAAGTTGGGGTAAACAGCTCGCAGAATGGTGTAAGCTGTGCCGGCATCGCTGTCGGGATTCCGAATATCCCGGGAGAGCTTCCCGTCGGAGTCGAGAATATCACGGTGAAGTTGCGTGAGCTCTGTGTTCCACTCCGCCTCTGTAACGAACTGGATTTCCGCACAGTGCTTCTTGGCTGGGTCCTCGCTGGAGTTCCGTAGAATCTCAGTAATCACTGCGGTGCATGCCCTCATGCAATTAGTTGGGACGACTCGGTACTCATCAATAACGGCATTGATGAGGGAACTTTTGCCGGATCCCGTGTCACCCAGAACTCCGATGACAAAGCGCGGCATCTGCGCCTCAGAAGGAAGCTTGTCACTTGACTCGCAGTTTTTGTCTGCGCGCTTCAGATTGGCCATTTTGGCCAATGATGCTTCAAATCTCCCAAGAGGCCAGAAGTCTTCATATTTGCTTCTTTGAGTTTTGACCCTGTCGTATCATTCTTGGTTTTTTCTAGAGCCTCATGGGCCCTCGTCGCAGCTGAGAAGCCCTGTTGGCCCTCCATCTTTCCCGAGTATGGCATGCTGGATAAACCATGTCAGTACAAGAGCCTTGAGTTACCCGACTGCAGCCCACTGCCATGGCTCCCTTCATACTCACACATCCAATACTTACTTTACTCGTTCTCTTCTATACCCCTATGAGGAGCGTCTCACGCGGATAGAAAACATAAAAGAACTGGGGGCTGGGTAGGTAGTCAAGCCGAATTTTGGCGATTTTAGGCCATGAAAGAGATGACTTGCATTGCGTGTTTGGGAAAAGGGGCCCTGGGGACGCTGAATACTGGAGGCGCGCGGAAGGTGATGTTTGGGGTTGAAAGAGGAAAATATTGATGATGATAGGGGAGAGGCGAAAAGAGTGAAACAGGAAGAGCGAGAACTTGGGGTGAGGATGTGATGTGACTTGTTTGCCAGAGGAGAGGTAGGAGTGCTTCCTCTTTCTCGCTAGAGAGAGCAAGAGAGCAAGAGAGAGAGAGATTACAGACAGCAAAATAGCGAAGTTGGGTCAGATGAGGCAGCGATAATGAAGCCATCGACTGCTGCGCAGAGTTTGTTGGAGATGAGAGATAGCCGCAGTGTGCGAGAAGGAAGAAGGAAAGAAAGATGGAGCCGGGGAAGCCAGAAGCGTAGGGAAGGGAGTGAGAGATAGCTTTGGAAGGTGCCTTCCATCGAGTGAGAAAATGAGAAGGCAGGCGCGTCCAATTTGCAAGAGTTGACCCTCTTGCTTCAGAGGCGTGCTCATGTCAAAGCATCAAATTGTAGGCAGGCGGTCCCTCGGGAATGACTGCAGGCTGCTTCTCATAACCGAAATAATCTCACTGCCACAAAATAATCGATGTCCATCTCACCCACAAGTTGCTGACTTCTTCTCTGCTGGCAGTGCTCGAGATTTCTGGCTGATTCTGAGCTTATGAATTCCGGAGGTGTCATTTGGATTCGTCCATTGCGACATAGGCCAAATATACGATAGGAACGACCAGAAACCGAATAAGCCAAAAAGCCTGCGACGCTACGGGAGGATAAACGAACAGTGAAAACCACCCACGGAACCAGCTCATACTACAGCGAGCACATTGAAATGGTCGTGTGGGCTGTTTCAGCTCGACGACCTGGTATCTTAAGCCTGCGGCCTCACTGTACCGGAAGGAAAAGCGCGATTGAACATGTTAGAAGGAAGGAGCAACTCTGGGGTGGTATTGACATTGCACATTTAACAGCCCAGTTGAATGTTCTCGTGACAGACTCATTCACCCCAGGGCACTAACACGCCAAGAAGCGCTCAAAGAAGGTATATAATTGTGAAAACCGAGACGAATAGAAAGCAGAGGCTCGATGTTCCAACAGCGGGTGAGGCGAATGTGGAAGCTGGGAGTGTCGTCTATAGGTACGCAGAAGTGCCTAGGTAAGGTACCTGTGTGTACCTCAGGAGCGGCTCACAATCGCCGGTGTGAAGTTGATGTGGGACCGCATTCAGGGTCTTGTCTCACCGCCTTCCGCATTCGCAAACCGCCTCCTGGTCGAAGCGTGGAGCTTGAGCACCTCTAAGCCGACGAAGCTCCAGCCATCCTCCTGCGCCTCTTACAACGCAGACAAGCCTTTAGACAGCATTACACGATCTGTTTTACACAAGCGATCAGTCGGCACAGCACACGAACATCAAATATCGAAAATGTCCACTATCACGACCACGGCCCTTCAATCGGGCCACCCGCCCGTCATCCCCCTCGCCTTCAACTCCAACCAGCCGGAGACGATCCGCCTCTACCCGCTGTCCAACTACACGTTTGGCGTCAAGGAGACCCAGCCCGAGGAGGACCCCTCCGTGATCGCCCGCCTCAAGCGCCTCGAGGAGCACTACTCTCAGCACGGAATGCGCCGCACCTGCGAGGGCATTCTTGTCTGCCACGAGCACAACCACCCGCACATCCTCATGCTTCAGATTGCAAACGCCTTCTTCAAGCTGCCCGGCGACTACCTGCGCCCCGAGGACGACGAGGTCGAGGGCTTCAAGGCCCGCCTCGACGAGCGGCTTGCTCCCGTCGGCCGCATTGGTGAGGGCGAGGAGCCGGCCGACTGGCAGGTTGGCGACTGCCTGGCCCAGTGGTGGAGGCCTAACTTCGAGACCTTCATGTACCCCTTCGTGCCTGCGCACGTCACCAGGCCGAAGGAATGCAAGAAGCTCTACTTCATTCAGCTTCCAAAGAGCAGTAGGTGCCTTTCCTCAACTGCTGGGCGATGCGCCAATCGATTTCGTCCCGAATGGACCCCGCTAACATCACCAACCTACAGAGGTGCTCAGTGTGCCGAAGAACATGAAGCTCCTTGCGGTGCCCCTATTCGAGCTCTACGACAATACCGCAAGATACGGCCCACAGCTTTCGGCAATTCCCCATCTCCTCAGCAGATACAACTTCGAGTTTGTCGACGAGAACGGCAATATTGTGGCCGTCACGCCGGGCGCCAGCGCGCCCGACGGATACGTCCCGAAGACGAAGGTCCTCGCTGGCGACGATACGGACATGCAAGAAGCAAAGGAAGAGAACGGCGAGCAGTAGGACCGTCGGACGTGACATCTCACAGGAAAGGGTCGGGCGAGGCGTTAGGCGTAGGTCAAAAGTACGATACTAGACCGGTGGCTGTAAAATAGGTTTACCTCCATACCATACCACGTAATTTGGTATTCTTTTAATTCATGAGGAAATCGTGACTGCTGTTCATCTTATCTGCGTTTCCCCACCGCGTCTCATGTCTTGCGCTCTCCCTGGATCGTGGCCACGAGCCGGCGCTGATGCTTGCTGGCTCTGAACTCCAGGTACCAGATTCCCTGCCAAGTTCCGGTAGCCTGCCAAGGGCGTGAGCGGGCGGCTCATTTCTTTTCATCTCTGGTTCACTTACCAACTTGCCATCCTTGATGGGAATGGTGACGCTCGCCCCCACGAGGGCGCTCTTGATGTGAGCCTGGACGGTATCAGTAATCGCAACACGGGCGCGCACCGAACGCAACAACTTACCGGCATGTCGTCCGGGCCCTCGGCGCTGTGGCGGTACAGCTCCTGGCCCTTGGGCCCGGCCTCGGGGGCGATGCGATCGAGGGCGTCGCTCATGTCGGCGCGGACGTCGTCGTCCCAGTTCTCGTTGAGGCTCAGGGCGCAGCTCGTATGCTGCACGAACAGGTGCAGGATGCCGACCTTGTAGTTCTTCAGCTCGGGCAGCTGGCCGATGACCTCGTCGGTGATGAGGTACGAGCCGCGCGAGCGCGCGGGCAGCGTGAACTGCTTCTGGAACCAGGAGCCCATGGTCGCTGGCGGCGGTGGTGGGGTACTATGACGTGGGGTCGACCTGCTCGGGGATGCGAGACCTAGGAGGCTGAGGGGCAGGTGCCAGAGGGAGTGGAATAAATTCGGGAAAAGGCAGATGATGAGGAAGACGAGGATCAGCAGGGTGGTTGTCGCCGAGATGTGTTGTCGGTTGTGTGTTGTCGGAGGCATGTTTGCTGGGTTGGCTTGGAGTTGAAAAGGGTACGGGCGCTCCAATCTGGTGGGGCAGGTTCGATGGGTAAGTGAGGTCAGATGAATTGCGAATCAAGGCCGTTTGGTTTGCAATGACACAGGCCGATGACCTCAACGTCCTGTTGCAATAGAGACTGCGCATCCTCCAATGCAAGAATTGCCCTCATTATTTATTTAGTTATACCGTCGCACATTTTTCTCAATTGACCAGCCCCGGGTCATCCATAGACGTCAAAGAGGTCATGATTGACGGACGATCATAGGAGCCAGTCAATCGCCCCAACCAGTCTCTGATGACTATTTTGCTGCCGTAAAGCCCGCTCCTGCGCGTGAGTTCTTAGAGCCCTTTACATGTCTATCGCAGAGAGTTACATCAGTCACCCGCACCGCCAATCTACACCTCTCCCGAATGGAGACAGATATCCCAAATTGCTAGGCCAGCAGGGCAACCATGAACCACTGGCGACTTGCTTTCAAGAATGTAGAGTTGCAAATCGCAGATAACCATTTGGTTCGTACGCTATTCACCCAAGATTTGGTCCCGTTGAAATTGAAATGGTTGTCCGAAGCACTGATTCTGCTATATTTACACAACATCGCCAGTCCGCTCTATAGCACACGACTGACGTTTCTTTTCGTCACAGCCCCGATGTTTTGGCTTCCGCACGCTACGCAGATAGTTCTCTATGCGAGGGGGTAGGAGGTCTCCGGGAGGGACTCCAGGTGCTCGCGGTGGTGCTCGTTGGCCTGGTCGATCAATCAGCTCATAATTCCAATGACAAAGCCCCTTTTATCCTAATCCTAGGAGGGGCAACAATTGCAACTGTAAGACACAAGAGGCATACATATGGCAGACCACAGTAGTTGCAGGTAGCGATCTCGGGCTTGTCGGTGTTGATGAAGATTCTGGGGTGGCCGGCGGGGCCGCCGCCACCGTCACAGGCGACAACGCGCTTGTGAGTCCACCGAACCGGCTGCTCGTGGACGAGCTCCATCGCGGAGTACGGTTGTGGCTGTGGCCCAGTCCGTTAGTCCCCTCTGTCTGGAACCGACGCCTATCGCTAAGTGCCTCATCGTCTCACCTGGAGGGAGAAGTCGGTCTGCTCAAATCGAGGGCCGGTCATGGCCTGGGCCCTAGGCTGCTGGCTGCGCGACCAGACCAGGGACCTGTTGGGCGCCTGACCGACCTCCTTCGGAACGGTGTTGTCGGCCACCTGGGGCGTCACGGTCTCGGTCTTCTCGACGACGGCGGGTCTCTCGGTCTGGCGGACGGTTGTCGACACGGTGAAGGGTCGGGAGGCAACGCGGAGCTGCCGCGACAAGGCAGTTGTCGCTCGTCTGGATGCCGACAACATCGTGCTGGCTCAATTGGGTTGTTCGAAGGGGTGGTCCGGCTCACCAGATAGTCGGTTCTTGGGAAGCTTGGAGTTCCGTGAAGCAATTGATTACGCCTGCTGTCATTCGTCGGGAAGAACTAATCCCCGCTTGCCGAGGCGAAGGCCCGGCCCAGTCTGCACGGACGCCAAGGTGCCAGCCCCGTTTAGCGCCACAGGCTGGACCCGGAGCTCTGGACGACTTCACCCCCGGTCAACCGGCGTACAACCGATCCATCCCCTCTAGATGATGAGACAGATCCAATGCCTCTCTCTGGCTCTACTCAAATTCACGTGACAAATAATCGGTCGACATCTGTCACTAGAGGCATCACAACGGCCTGCATCCGGTGCCGGCAGAAGAAGAAACGATGTGATCAAAAGCTCCCTGTATGCGTCTACTGCACCATAGACCAAAATAATGGACTTGTAGTGAGGCCGTTATGATCTGACTCTTGAGGTAGAGGTGTCGGTTGTGTGAACTTGCCGGAGTCGAGTGTTTTGGCTACGACACTGTAGCCAGAAGACAAGTGCCCCAAAGGTTGGACTACGGTGCAACGCAGCTCAAGCAACCACTGACATGTTGCCGAGACAGTTATATACAAAACCTCGAGGAGCGTATTGCGTATCTGGAATCGAAACTCCAAGAGCATGGCATTGATTATCAAGATATTGCAAGTTGGGATCGCCAGACACCTGCCCATGCTCCCACATCGACTCCAACCGACAGGGGCGAAGCCTTGGATCCGTCAGCTCCAGACACCTCTCTGGGCCGATGTGACCGATCAAGTACAGATGCTGGCCCCGAAACTTCTTCCACGGCCGCGAATGGGTTGGGTCTAGATCTGGCACCAAGCACGGCGCAACAAGAGGCTTCGTTTTCTAGAATCGTATTGAGGGAGCTTACGAGTTCTAGGTTGGCACCTCAGATATACCGGAGCCCAGTATCTGGCCGAGCAATATCACCACAAGAATCTGGCCCAGATATCGCGAACGACTTGGACACCAGTCCTGTTTCACTGCCAACCAAAGAAATTGCCGAAAACCTCGTCAAGGAGTATTTCCTATCCACGAGCACTGGGATGCCTCTGCTACACAAGCCTACGTTCGAAAGAAGGCTGAACGTCGTATATAGTATGCCTCGCACGGTCAATTTAGCCGAGACTCACAACACTACAGAGTCAAGGGTTGATCTCTTTTTTGTTCTTGAGGTCCTTGCGGTCGCTCTCCTGTCAATGTCGAAGCGTGAACCTTCAAGAGTCCCAACTTGGCTTGCGGATCGGTACCACAAAACAGCAGTAGGCGCTCTCTGTAAAGCAGGCCTACCTGGCGATGTCGAGGGGGTGCAGTCGCTCGTTCTTGTCGGGCAGTTCTGTTACCTTCACCCGACTCTATGTGTCGTTTGGAACACAGTCGGCGCGGCCCTTCGTCTATCCGTAGAGTTAGGACTGCATGAAGACCCGCCGGCGGGAAAGCTCGACGCTCTTGCGCTCGACATTAGGCGGAGGACCTTTTGGGTGGCGTATTCGATGGATAGAAATATCTCGGTGGCACTGGGCATGCCATCATGCTTGTCGGATGGTGCTATCGATGTCGATATGAGCGTTCTTGTGTGCACCCTGAGTCCATGGCTAAGCTTCTTTCAGTTTCCGAGCGCGGCCCCCGACAACTTCATCACTGCGGACGGAATTGCAGCGGACGATGCGCAACCCCCAGGCGCGAAGCTTATTAGCCTGCACTTGTTTCGGTACCGCCGAATACAATCTGAAATGCAGCGCGCTCTCTATGAACGGCCTCCCCCACCCTACGCACCCATACTTCTGGAGGAGTGGCAGCCACAGATGCGTGTCCGCATTGATACATGGTACGAGACCGTCCCGTCCAGCGAAAATCTCAGCAAGTTCGACAAAACAGTCGTTGAAACGTTTGAGCTCACGTATCACACGGCGCTATGCCGTCTCTACCGACCATCACTCAACAACCCGAGCCCGTCTGGAACGCATTTATTAGCCGCGTCCCAGTCGGCAATAAAGATGATACAACTGTACCGAAAGTTTTTTCGCTGGAAAGAACTCACCATCTACTGGCAAGCTGTGGAGAACGTTTGCTCTGCCGGCACAATACTCTTGTTTGGCTATGCTAACTCGTCTCAAGTGAGGGAGACAATCAACCTTCAGTCTCTCCAAGCTCTGGTCAACACATGCTCTTCCGTTCTCTGGGGAATGGTGGTTTTCCGGCTTTTCAAAGTAAGCGAGATGCATTTGATATGGCCGCCTCCAGCATGATGGCGGAGGTCAACGCCGGCATTTCCCCGGCCATGCACTCTCCTGCTGCAGATGGACCCCAGCAAGACTGGCACTCGACTCAACTCCTATCGTTGGTGACCGACGAGCCGAGCTTGGATATACAGACGCCATCCATGTCCTTTTTGGAATTTGATGACCTGTCTATGGTTTGGGAGGCGGCTGCAGATTTGAGTGGAACATTTACACCTTCGTGGATATGACAACCAGGTTCTCCTATCTACAGACATGGCTCAGTTGCGGTCCCAGTCGAAACTTGGCACCCATGCTCATGTACATCCCTCCTTTCCCTTTCCTCCATCCCAGTGCCGAACACGGCACCCTCTCATACATCCACTGTCTCTTGAAAGACGACTCGAAAATCCATGATGTCCATGTGGAACCCCGGTACTCCTCTAAAGTTACCAACAAGATCGATGGGACTCCAAATAAATCATCTGCCTGGCTCATCCCAGCTGAAGGAAAAGCAAGCACTGAGCGTCCAGGACAAAACCTACTGTGGTGGCCGACCTTGAGGAACAACCGGTCGACATCTTGAAATAAGACTCATCCCACCTTTGCACACATACTCAACTTTCATAAAGTTGTTTCACGAACCACCACAGGAAGACTGCCACGTGAACTCTGTGAGACTGGATGTCCAGTGAGGCGACAAAGCTGCGCACGAAGGCTGTCTTGTTGCAACTCTGCTATGTTCCTTTATAGCATGCCGTAATACTCAAAAAGTCATACACACATTGCCTCATGCAGCCGAGACTCCAACAAAACCAACGAGGCCAAACATTGCCTCGTGTATGCCAGGGCATGAGGGCTCTATCTCTATTTACGCCCCAATGTATCCTCTTTGCTTTTTTGTAATGCCTTGTACCAACCGCTGTTCATTGACCTGTAGGTGCACCGAGGTGCTCTGGGTTTCAGGAGCACGCACCCAAGTTGTATTTTCATTTCCATTTCCTCCCAATGCTTGGTGGCATCGTTGCCAAAATCTTTTATGGGACACAGATACCCCGACCCGAGGAGACCTCGTTTCCTATGACCTAGCGGGGCGGTGCTCTCCTTCATCATCCAGGTGAATCTCGGCCGCCTCCGTTGAGGCAACGTCGTCATCGACGGGGGGCACAGAGATAACCCGGGCCTTGTTGTTCCGGTCCCATGCGGCATTCTGAATTTCGGAGAGGCTAATCTGGGCGCTGAAGTCCGGTGGTGGCGGTGCCTCGTCATGGGCCGACGCGTTATCGTATTCCCCCATGGTATCGTCAAATTGCATGTCCGTGTCGTGGCCGGAGACGTCGCGATCGTCCGAGGAGTCGGGCTGCGCGTCGTCACTGGCGTAGCCTTCCAATCCAAGGGAGGTTGTCGGTCCGTCATTGGAGCTCAGGGAGTTCCAGTTCCATGTCTGTGTGGCCTGAAAACCGTTGGATCCACCGGCGAAGTTGTCAGCCATACCGATGCCTTCGTCTTCGATGCTGTTCTGGATGTTCTCACTGCCAACATTCGTGCTTGAGCTACCATCGTATGGCGGAAGCTCATCGTCTGTGCCGCGGTTTGCCGTGGACATGGTGCTACTAGCCAAACCACGATTTCCGCGCGGGAGAGTTGCTTCGGCTCCGATCCCATATCTCGACGATCCAAGTAGGGAGGGGCCCCCGACGAGACGTTGATCTTCCCCCGAATCGGTTTCATCTTCCTCGTCATCTTCGCTGCCCTTATCAAACTTGTCGAAGATTTCCTTGAACCGGGGGCCGCCCAGGGGGCCATTGGACCGGCGACGATAAAAGAGCAGATAGGCTGCTTTGGTGACTACATTCTCTGGCGAAGTCTTGCTGACTGAGGTGTCTGTTTCTAGCGTCAGTACGTTGCCAGTTAGGACTTTGCAACTGTCACATACCGTTGAAGTTGTACCACTGCCCATCGATAAAGTTTCGTCCATAGGCCGTGTAGTGGCCACCGCCGAGACCGCCAAAGTGATCGTCGACCGCAATGAGATCGTATATCTCTTCCTTACCGGTCTCTTGGCAGAGAACACGCTTGTGCAAATCAAGTCCTTGAATGGGGAAGTCTACCAGAACGTCGAGCTTGTCGCGACGCCAACCAGCACTGCTAAACCGCTTCAGGTGGACGATAAGAATATCCGGCGTCTTCCAGAGGTCGAACTTCTTGCTGGCGCGTCGGTGTTCCTTGCAGCGTGGACAGTACCACATGTCTTGCTCAGACAACACCTCCGCCTTCTCGAATTCGTCCAAGCATTCGTCGAGAGTGGTGCCCTTATTCTTACGATTCTGACGCGCCTGACGCTTTTGCTTCTGAACTGGATCGCTGAGTAACTGCGGTATGAGCGCCTGGCCGCGATTATCTTCGCTATTGTTGGTATCCTTGCCGAAAACCATGTCCCAAGACTCATCGGTCCAATCGACGATGATTCCCTCGCCGAGACGGATGAGTGGACCACCGGGGACATCATCCGACGGCGACGGCTGAGGCGCCACGTCAACAACGTGGAAGGACTGCTCCTTGCTCGACCGCAATTCCTTGTTGCGGCGCTTGCCCTTCTTGCCGTACGTCTTGTTGCCCTTGTTGAACTTACGGCGAGCCCCGCCAACCTTGTGATTGCCTCTACCTCTCGTCGTCTACGTTGAAATTAGCCCTCAAACCCGTCTTCTCTGTACACAGGATCGCGATTGAAAGTGCCAGGAGATGCGCATACCTTTATTGTTCGGACTGGTTCATCCTCCTCCGACTCGTCTGCCATCCGCGTTTGCTCCTCAGCAGACCGGGGAGATTGCTCCTCACTGACGCTCTCGTGCTCACTGTCAGCGCCGTTGGTCGAGCCGGGACTGTTTGAGTCTTGCTCGTTGGGCATCTGCGGCACTCTCGAGGCCAAAAGGCGTGCGGAGTCTCTGTTGCTGTCTGTGCAGTTCCAACCGGTTGCCAGCGTATTCTCTCCCGACTCGGGGAAGTAGCGGAGCTCGAATAGGTTCTGAAGCTGGGGTGGGAGGTACGCCTTGGTGTTGACCCATTTCGGGCGTTGTGTGTTGAACTGCTTCAAAGCTCGACCGCTCTGTTGCTTGCCCGCGACCATGGATACATCCACCAAGTCATCTTCTCCTTCTATCGAGTTGGAGCTTACCTTACCGTCCCCTGACGAGTCGGCGTCCGACTGAGATGTTATGACCATATCTGCGTCCGTGCTGTCGTCGATCTCTGAAAATTCGGACCAGGTGGAGAACGTGGCGACCTTTTCCAGAATCTTGCGGCGAATTGCGTCCTCACTGCGAGCCTGGATACCGGTTAGTGTGCTTGTCATGAGCCCGAATGGCCAAAACTTACTTCGTCGGGTGTGAGAACGATGAAGTGAGGAGTGGGGGGTGCGTCTGCCTTTCCGGCGGAGCGGGAGGACGGCTTGCGATGAATTACGGTCACCACCATACGCTCAGTGCGAGAGTCGACCCAAGGTTCATCGCTGATGTCTAACATGGAGCTGGGCGGGCCCATCTTCTTCGCCTTCGGGGGATAGTTGCTAGGTACTGACTCCAGCTCATGGAAGGTAGGAAAGTCGTTCTGCTGGATCTCATCTGAAACATCATTGCTGTCGTCGTAGATCTTGAAAAACTTTCCCTTGAACTCTTCAGCACCCAAGAGCAACTCGACAGGTACACCGGTCTTCTCTGAGATGACTGTCTTGAGCGACTCAATGGCGCTGTGCTTCGACAGTTCGACGTCAATCTGAACAGGAGCATCGTTCAGCGGAAAGAATTTGACAGTTTTAGTCCACATATCCTCCACGGGGAGAGGTAACGTCAGATTGTTGAAGGGGTCGAATGTGATGCTGATCTTGTCGCAGACGGGGCATTTCAAGGTCGACTTGTATAAACCGGTGAAGAGGTCGGCAACAACGGAGTCGTCCCGCTTTCGCGTAATGTCCCACACCTCTTCCGCCATCTTGCGAATAGCCTCCTCGTCGCCAATCATCTCATCGGTAGAATCCGGCTTTTCTATGTACGGCTTCTTCTTGATGCGGCTCAGATCCTCCTGCAGAGCGTCGAGCAGGAATCCGAGAAATTCTTGCGTGTCTTGTTGGCCCCAGCCCTGGAACGTGCTACGGGCGCGGCCGACAGTGTTCTTGAAGTCGCGCGGGCTGACAGCACCTCTCGCCTCTGCGTAAATCTCCTTCAGAAGATTGCCATATGCCATCGCCACTTGCCCCTTATAACCGAGTGCGTTGCCCTTGTTGATCTCCTTTTCGTACTCATTGGTCAGGAAGTACTTGGTCAATTCTTCGACGCTGCGGACACACTGAAGAGCAGAATTCATGTAGCAGGTGTTGCCTAGGTTCTGCAGACCAACGGCGCCCAAGCCTCTCCCGGGCTTCTTCTGCTGTGCTCTGCCCCTAGTCACGACACCTTGAGGTGTAGGACTGGTCCTTCCACTGTTGCCTTTGCCTAGGTTCGGGGCGCTTCCTCGTGAGGCAATAGCTTTGTCGTTGCGGGTTCCCTTGAAGTAGTTGGACACCCAAGTTTTCTTAGAAATCTCCTCGTCGATGACGAGGGTCATGTCTTCGGTAAGGTCGTGAATAGACAAGGGAGAGTTGCCGTTGTAATTTGGGTTGACAGTATGATCCACGGCAGGAACTATGATCCGGTCATTGCTGTCAATCTTCGTGAAGGCGGGCACTTCCACAAGCAAATGCTGCCAAGGATCTGATGGGGGCTCGCCGTCCTTGTCTGGGTTGGGGGAATCAGGCGGCGTAAGTGCTGGTTTAGGTGATGTTTCCTGCGCAACTGGTCTCTGTGTGACTTGCCATACGCGCATCTTGCGGTCCGAAGAGACACCTGCATGTTGCTTGATGTCCCTGTAAAACGGGATATAGGGCGCAGCAGCGCTCCGGACGAGGACCAAGGGAGGGGGGTTCTTGGTTTTGAACTCCTCATCGATCTGGATGGGGCTAGACAGCGACCAGAGTCTGTGGATCGTGAAGACGGGCGGGTTGAGCTCGAACATGATGTTGGCAGGGCTTGCCGCGTCTGGCGCAGTGTTGATGGCGCGGCGAACGATGGGCTTCTGCCCGTCCTTCACACCATACCACTCGGACACGAGCGTCCACGCGTCTTGGGGGAAGAGCTCGCACTCCTCCAGGCTGGTGCCGGGCCTCATCCGCACAAATTCTTCGCCATTGGGTTGCGACAGAACCTCCAAAATCAGGTCCGAGTTGTCCACAGGTCCGAGAGGCTCGTTTGTCGTCTCTTTCTTGGCAAACTTGGGGTCTCCGCCGAGCGCCAGCGCTTTTTCGACCCATGATCTCGATACAATATACGCGGCATGACCCACTTTGGGGGGTTCTTCGTTGAAAGCCTTAAGCAAGGTCTGGATGGTCTTGATCTGATCCTGCAACGGTGGAAGTTCTGTAAAGCTCGGTTAGCAAACAGCGATGGCTTCAACGGGCGCCGAGAAACGGCCGTACCATTGTCTTTGGAGGCCCCAGACTCTCCGTTCGCAGAGTCGTCGGGTACGTCGACGCTCATGGCGCGGGGCAAGTGTGTTTTGGACGATGGCGGAGCACTCTCGGCATCTTCGGTGGATTGGGCGGGGGTCATCTCGACATCCTCCTTCATACTGACGTCGGCATCGGGGTCCATGCTGGAGGCACGTCGTTTCAAGGGCGAGGAAGAACGTTGATGAGTGTTGGCATCACTTGTCATGATGGCCCGGCGAGAAACGTTGAAGGGAGACCGGCTTCTGGCTGAATGGGAGGTCAGCGCAGTGCCAGTCTCGGCGCCAGAAATGTCTCCTCCTCGATCGCTGTCAATGGAGAGGTCGGCAACACCACAGGGCGAAGAGGCAGTGCTCGAGGCGTAGTCGATGGAGACGAGGGAACCGGTCTGCAAATGCGCTGGCAAGCTTGAGGCCGGGACAGAATCGCCGCGGAGGTATGTAGGGGTCGACCGGCCGTCGGTAAAGGCGGCGGAGAAGGAGAAGGTGGGATCGTCGTTTGGCTCGCACGACGGGAGGACGGTGTCGGCGGGGGAGGAAGTGCTAGGCACTTCGTCGTCGCGGGTTTGGTTGCGGGAGATCTTTCTCTTCTTTGAGGAAGACGTGGTGAAGGCGAGCTGCCTCTGCAGCTCCGGAATGGCGGCGGGGGAAATCTGGGTGCGGTGACAGAATGGGGGAGAGGCCGTCTTGCATTAGTAGTGCAGCCGGTTGATCAGCACGTCGGAGTGGCAGACCAGAGCGGGCAACGCAGGTTGACGGGGACGGGGGGCGGTGGAAGAATACAGCTGAGGACCTCCAAGCGGACTGCGCATCGGGGCTGTGGGATGGGAGGAGAAAGAGAAGGCGGGAGGGCCTGATGGAATCGATCCCGCAAGGAGGCAGACGGCTGGTCTGGTCGTGAGTAAGGCGCGGGAAGGCAAGGTAGTGGCTGTAGAAAAGTGACGGACGGATACAGTGTATGAGTGTGTGTGTTTGAGTTGGGACAGATCAGATGTGCGCGTCTGCTTTGTGACCCGTGCTTGTGTCTCTGCGCGGCGCCTTGTCTGTCTTGCGGAGGGCGGAGGGCGGAGGTGGGAGGTGAGAGTTGGGAGGTGAGCGAAGGCAGGCAGGTACCACTGCTGCGAGGTTTGTGCCTGGCGGTACGGCCGGCACCTAGTGTCCAGGCAGGGCAGCGCTGAACGCAACAGCTTAGGTGTGTGGGCTCTGTCTGCAGATGGCGGATGCGGTGCGGTTGACGCAGATTAGGCCGATTTCATTGCCCAGCGCCGCCTTTGCTTTGGGGGGTATATTGGGGGTCTCGGATTTGGCGCCGGGGGCTAGCCGCGAGGTGACTGAGCTGAGGAATGGATGGACGGATGAATGACTTGCTAGAGGCTACACGGAGCAGGCTCCAAGTACCTGACGGGAGGGCAGCCGTACCTATCTAGGTAGGTCTTCGTACACTTCTACGAGGTGAGGTAGAAATCGATTAAAAACTGTGGCAGCACCACTTTAAAGACCCAACGTTGTCAAAGGCACTTCTGCAAAGCTCCTCTGATTGACTGCCTGGTAACTGCTGGTTGATGCCGAGTGCCTTGGACTGAGAGAGGCGAAGCAAGGCAAGTGAATGAGGGAGGAAAGTGCCCTTCACTGTAAGAACCCGATCCCGATCCCGGGAACCTCAGAAATTTTTTCCCCCTCACATATTACCCACATAAGAAGAGAGAGAGGAAATATAACAGGGAAGTAACGGTCACCAGAGTTAAACAAGAAGAAAAAAAATTAAAAAAAAAAAATTAAAAAAGAAAAAGGTCGGAGCCCATTTCGGGCATAGTACATGCATCGGTTGTCGGTTGAGATTTCGTGCTGATGCAGCTCATCTCCACCGGGAGGGGAAACAGCGGCGACTGGTCGCGAATCGCAGCTGCCTGTTCCGCGCCTCAGCGCCTCCCATTCACTGAACGTGAGATTCTACGGGGGGAGAGCGTGGCATTTGCGGGCAGGGCGGGGAAAGGGCATCCTGTCCCAGTACCGGGGCACCGCCAGCAACGCCGGTACTGGCTGCATCCATGATGTGTAAGCCAGGTGCCAGCCCTGAGGTGAAAGAGACGAGTTGCCGATAGTGCCCTAGCGGATACCAAACCTCCCACTGCTTTCCTGGACCGCACCTTTACGTGAGATCACTGAGATGAACGAACCCAAGCCAGAAAGTGGGAGAGCCACCAGTGCCCAAATCGCAGCTGCTCGGTCTTATGAGAAACCAACCATGTCAGACTGGTTACTACCTTAGGTACCCAGGTAATTGCTACCTTCAGGTATCTGACAGAAACCCATTCTGCAGCACCTGTCGGCTGTCTCTCCTGTCTTCCAGGTTCTTTGATTCTCGCTGTTACGAGGCCCGGCCGCGGTCTTTCTAAGACAGATCCATCTCTCTCCAACCGTTTGGACGCATCGATCTTGTTCCATCGCCCGCCCACCGCCTCTCTGTCTCAGCTCGCTCGCCTATGGTCCGGGCTGAACAATTTGAGAAGGAAAAAAAAGAATTCAGTCACAAAATCCGATGTCAAAGCGCCCGGCGGCCCCACATCCGTTGTACCTCCCACGCTAAATGGAACACAGCTCAATTCACCTCATAATACTGGGTAGGATAGGCTGGATTTGCCTGACGTCAGTTGCCCCCTTCAAACCCCCGGCTCGCTGTCACTAACTATAGAAATTTCCGCCTGCAAAAAAAGGCAAGAAACATCCTGATAGGGCCCTCTTTCAGCGTACCTATGTTGAGCCTCCCTCCTTGACCGCCTGTCTTGAAAAAAAAAAAAATATTCCACAGCCGTCTCTGAGATTTCGGGAATAATTTTAACTGATGGTCCTCTCCCGGGGTTTCGTTGTCCTCAACTCGGCACGAATCAACTTATTCGCCACAGCCGTGCAATGCTGACTCGTGTGGGCCTTGTCACTGACACTCACACCGTGGTCTTCTCGGAAAGGACAGACAGTTTCGCATTCTATTACTTGTTAAAAGCATATGGCATGCAAGCTGTCTCTATCCTCCGGTTCTCTCTACCAATTCTCGGTAGTCTCGCTGTGCATCCCGCCACTCTGGTGAACGGGTCGCGGGCCGTTCAGTTATTAGGTTCTATCCCAATCCTGTCATGAAGCCTCATAACATCATGCCTCCCCGATTCCAAGTGTGGATGCTTGTAAAAACCTATGCTCGAATCAAAACGGCTGCTTTTACGTCCGTCCTCGACCGTACTCAACGTAAAGACAACGCAGGTGACACTGAGTCCGTTGTCCTTCTAGCAAATGCCTCTTGAAAACACCCCCAAGTCTCAACGCCGCCAGTGTGCGAATCTGTTGAACCTTTCCGTCCGTCGCCCGTCATCATAGCTTTGCGTCCGTGTCCTCATATTCGCTCAAGTCCTTGGCTGGCCGCGCTCCGCAAGTCGCCTGCAGTCCTGCCCGGAAACTGCGGACATCAGAAATGACGACAGGCTCCGAGGCGCTTGGCGTCTTGGCGTCTTCGTCCTTGACTCCATTGACCTTGGTCTCCGTCTCTGCTTCCTTGCCCGGTGCTGAAGCCTGCGCAATCAGGTGCACCGACAGTTTGGCCCTTGTCGTTGAGCCTGGCTTGATGTACCGCTGGAAGTACTCAACCATATCCGCCTTCGTAAGCGTCTTGATGTGTGCGGCATCTTGCTGAGCTACAAGCACAAAGTCAGTACCTCACTCGGGCAGACAAAAGCCTATCGACTTACCTAGCTCAAAGTCATAGTATTCACTGGCAATCTGAGCCCAGTGCCTGGAGCTCTCTTGGTCCAGGTTCTTAAGCTTCTCGAGACGTCTGACAATCAAGCTGCGCTTGTGGCCTTCAAAGTCGGCCTCCGACATCGAGTCTAGCGTGTTCGAAAATAGGTTGAGGAAAGCCTCAATTCTCGACTCCAGGTACTCGGGCATCCGCTCGCTCTGTATGATGAATCTGAAGCCGTAGGTAGTCGAGAAGCTTCTGACGCCGCTGAAGACAACGTAGCCGAGCTGCTCCTTGGTTCGAAGTTGGTCAAAGGCCGGCTCATGGGACATCTGGTCGAGCAGCATTGTTTTGGCACGGACAAGACGGTCGCCCTTATCGCCAACGTAAAGCCAAACCTCGATGCAGTGGTTGACGTTCGCCGGATCCTTCAGTGTCTTCTTGTAAACGTAGTCCGACCCGGGAGGAATAACCAGTGATCGAATGACGGGCCACTGGGGTCGCGGCAAAACACGGGGTTTCAAGATCGTCTCGATCATGTCAGTCAATTTGAGCGCGTCCTCCTTGTACAGGTTGCCGTGAACGTAGGATTCGATGTGCATCTGCGAAAGCATCTGCCTCTTAAACTGGCGAACATCCTCGGCAGTAATGTTAGGCAACTCGGCGAGTGACTCTTCCACAACGTAGCCACGCTCTGAGTTAAGCCAAGTCGTGTAATCAGAGACCTGACTGAATGGTTGCTGTAGCTCCCAGTTGTTGTATCCTCGGTTGAGTCGCTCCTTGATGATATCAAATCTCTCGTCCTTAATCTTCAGGTCGCGCATGGTGATCAGAACCTGCTCCAGAAGGACCGCCAGCTTGTCGTTGTACCCGCTGAGGTCAAGGAACAGTCCCCGGGCGTCGAGTGAGACACTGTACTGCAGTCCAGCAAGCTCAGCATCGTAGGAGTACGCCTCTAGTGCATCCCGGAGAAGGTCAGTAAACAAACGGGCCTTGACAGAGTTCTCCGCTGTCGCGTATATGTTGGGGTTCCGGCAACTGATGACAAGGTTGGCCTTGGGCACCCAAAATGTGTCATCTTTCTTGAACCACGTCCGAGCGAGGCTGTCGTTTCGGACGACACGTGGCGAGAGAGCCGGTTCCTTGACCTCCTTCTTCTCCACCTCGAGTTTAGTAGGAATGAAGTTGTTCTTGTGAGGAAGGTGGAGATCGGCAAGCCTTTCTGAGGCAGGGCTTGAGGCTGCCTTTTTGATCTCCGCCATGAAGTCGGAGGGAATTTTCTCATGACGATACTCGGTGCCGTACCACTTTTCCTTCTGGTTCCAGTCGCCGGGGAACTTCTGTGATACAATGGTCATACGGAAGTTGTCTGGTCTCAAGCACGCCAAACCCTTCTCGATCAAATGAGAATCGAACTTCCTCAGCCGACTGTATCCGCTAAGGAGCCATTCTCGCGGCAGAGGCTTCTGCATTACAGAACTGATCTTGCTCGTGAACCGGCTTGCTGGAGTTTTCTGCTTGAACTTGAAGTCAACGTCTGCCATGCCCTTCTGCTCGTCAAAAATCCACTCCTGGGGCGGCGCTTCGCGGAGAAGTGAGACGTATTGGAAGAAGACCTTGATGATCTCCTTGTAGTTCTTGAGGCCCTGTTGATTGCGTCAGCATTTGAGATCGAGGTCAAAGCGGTCGTCCAAGTCAGACTCACCTCCTCGGTCAGGCGGATTTGACAGTCGAAGATACCAGGGGAGCCCGGGCAGACAGGGTAGGCGCCGGCGCTCAAGCCATTTGCCCAGCCCTTTTCCTTGACGAAGGCCATGATGCTGCCGGGACCCTCGTGGCCGATCAAATGGCTGACATATCGGCTGGGTTGAGATTCGAACATCTTTTCCTCATCCAGGAATGGGAAGAAGAGGTTCAGCTCTCGCGAGTCCATGACAGGCTTGGCGAAGACCTGCATACCAAGCTCGCTCTCACGAAACGGTACTTCGTCCTCCCAGCGGTTCGGCACTAGGTTCTTGTTAGGAACACCAGAAAAGAACTCCGCGACCCACTCTTCAAGAACATCCAGAGGCTCCCGTCCGAGCACAACGAGCTTCATCCGGTTTGCCGAGTAGTGCTTCTCGTGGAACTCCATGAACTTGGCCCGTACGTTAATTCCCTTGGACTCCGGGTAGGCCTTCAGGACCTCGAGGTTGCCGGTCGAGAAGTGACAGAAAGGGTGCTTCGGGTTCGACAGGGACTTTTCCAACTGGTGCAAGCGCCATTGGTCGTTCTGCAGGTTCTTCTTGTTCTCGGAGTCCACCGCGCGAAGCTCGCGATCCAGCGTCGACTCGAGGAACAGGGGCTCGATAAAGAACTGGGCGAAACGATCGAGGGCGCCCTTGAAGGGTGAGGGGTTCGAGGCCGTGGGCTCCTGGTCGTTGGCGGGCTTTGCAGAGACATCGAAGAAGTAGTTGGTCGATGTTGCCCCCGTGTATGCGTTGGAGCTGCCGGAATTGGAGGCGAGGTACTGGGAGTATTCGTTCTCTACGGGGAACTTCTTAGTGCCCATGAAGAGGAGCTGCGCAAATACGTGTCAGCCAGAAAGGGTCAGCAAGTTGTTTGGGGATCTATCCGGTCAGCCTCGTACATGTTCCACGGCATGGGCCATGCCAGGCATGTCCTCCTCGTCGCTGAAGTTTCCGACATTGACGTCGAGGGCGGCGCTAGCTTTGTCTGTCTCCGGGTCGTGGACCAGCAGGGCCTCGAGCTTGTTGGACAATCGAATGACGCGGTATGTGCGGTCATCAAGAGAGGGGGTCTCGAGCTGATCCGTCACCCGCTCGACAGGTTGTTGGGGCCTCGGCTCGCGGCGAGGGCCATCCAGCCCTCCCGCGCCGGTGGCATCGGCGTCTCTATTGGGCATGTCGTAAGATATATGCCGTCGGACCTGAAGATTACTGCTGATGCGGACGGCGGCAGTCCTGGAGCTGGAACTGCTGGTAAGGATAGAGACTGTGTTGGTGCTGCTTCTAGGGTTGGACCTGCGGCCGGTGGTGCAGCTGGTTGAAAGGGAGTGTACGGCACGGGGCTGCAGCAAGACGGGTTGGGGGACGGCTGCTGGTCGCCTGGCACGTTGTAAGAAACAGAAGCTCAGGGCGTGTGGTGGGGGAACGCCACTTTTGAAGGGAAGGGGACGCGGACGAGGACGTGGATTGAGACGAGGACGGGACGCGGCAGCCCAGGCTAGAGCATCTGCAAGTGAATGTGCAAGTGCGAGTGTAAGTGTCAGCCGTGGGACAGGCAGTGGCCACTGCAGTGGAGGATGGAGGTGAAGAAGGTGAATGCGAAGGGTACCTGAGGTACAGGTAGGTCGTGGTAGTGGTAGTGGTAGCATCAGCAGGGCGGCGGGACAGGGCCAGCGCCAGAGGCCGGGGAGGTGCTTGTGCTGGTGCTGGTGGAGGCGCTCGTGCAGCGGCCGGTGTTGCAGGTGCGGATACTACGGGTATGGGTACAAAGGGCAGAGCAGGTACGGCTAGTGTTGGCGTAATGGGCGCTGGGCCTTGGCCTGGGTCTGGGAAGGGGACGGGGACGGGGCCTGGGATTGAGATTGGGATTGGGGATGGGAATGGGCAGCAGCAGCAGCAGCATCATCATTCATGGGACGGGGCCTGGAGGCAACAGCGATGATGATGGCCCAGCTGGGGACCTGGAAACTGGAACTGCCCGGGGCTGTCTACGCATACCCGGGAGCTGAGGAGTTGGGGGTCCACGTCCAGCGGGTGTCGGGTGTGTGTGTGCGGGCGCCGCTCCAGCTGCTGGTGTCTCCGGTCGTGGTGTCTGGCAGAGCACACCTCGGACGGGCAGAAGCAGAGGTATCCCTACAGCGGGAGGCAAAGGTACCACCTCCTTGAGGTCAGGTACCTCAGATAGGTACCCACCTACCTAGTAAGGTAGGTAGATGCCCAGGTAGATACCTCGTACCTCAGCTAAGGCAGGTACTCCCCGACTCAGTGTGCACTGCCGTTCCAGCGCGCGCAGCTAGCAGTAGCGGCACCGAGGGGAGCAAACCTGACCTTGTAGCGGGAGAAGCAGCAATGGAAACAGAAGCCACGGCAGCAGCAGCAACAGCAGCAGAGGGAAGGGTCCGTGCTCGGTGTGGGGACGCCAGGGACGCTACCGCTGTGCGACCCAAGGGTACCGGCCAGACGGACTCCAGAGGCAATGGACGAAAGCGGATAGGTTGGGATGCTGATCGCTGGGATGCTACTGGGGGGATGTGCTCCGACCAGGAGTCGCAGTCGCAGTCGCAGTCGCAGTCGCAGTCGCAGTCGCAGTTGCAGTTGCAGTTGCAGTCGGCGACGTCGTAGTCGCACTCCGATTTGGCGCCATATGAAAGAGCGAGAGGGGGAGAGAGAGAGAGAGAGAGAGAGAGAGAGAGAGAGAGAGAGAGAGAGAGAGTCTCTTGCCAGCACGAATTAGGATGGACTCCGGCCCCGACGGCAGGCAGATGGCCGATGTGCCGTGTGAGGCAAATGGACGGATAGCAGAAACAAATCAGCTGACGCGGGAGCTGAACCTGGAGCAGGAATTGGATTAGACTCCAGATGGCGACAGATCTGCGCGCGGTGGGTATTGACTCAAGCACGACGCGCGACGTCGGGATGATGATTTTGGTTTTCTGATTTCGATGTTGGCGCTGGACTTGTTGGACTTGGGCTGGCGCTGGTGTTGCCGCTAATGCTGCAGCATAGGCCCTACCAACAATACTCCTTCCTGACAGGTTTTACCAACAATAGTACGAATGGCGGCCATGATGTCAATCTACGCCGTAGGTAAGGCTCCTGCGTAAGGTAGTGGAGAGAGCAAGCTACCAGGGGCCTTTGAAACATATACCATCTCTCATCTCGGTCGCCCAGAGAATGACACACATTGTTGCGCTTCGCCATATATGCTTTATGGCAAGCCAGTCAGTAAGTACCGGTACGTACGAAGTCGGCTGGGCAGCGGCACTTTAGGCTTGGGGTTGAAAGACACTGGAACCACTGGTGTTGTCATCAACGGCATCATGCCCTACTCCCCAGCGCCGTCTTCCTTGTCACTGTCCATCCCTGACTCAAGACGGTCAGTCAAAGAAAGTCCAGCCCGTGTTCAGGTGTTGTGTTCCAACAGATTGTTCTCGAGTAGCAGGAAGCGTGCGAGGCCTCGATTTGCGCCCTCCCTTGTGGCCGTTTCCGCTGGGATACCCCCGGCGTCCAGTAGCTCCACGTGGAAAGAGACCGGTTGTCAGGTTGAAACGAGGTGCAAGTACGCAATGTGGCAGTTCGGGGGGGATCATGGGTGAGGCAAGGCTGGCTGCCGGCAACGAAATAACTGGGACCGCCACCCGTTGCCTATATCACCGGCGAGTTAATGTCAGAGGTCAGAGATCCTTGGGGGCCAGGCCAGCAGCCATGTCGAGCGCGCAGTACCTCACAGTCAGTCGGTTGGTCGTCGGAGATGCGTGTGGGATGGTGTGGGATGGTGTGGAAGGGGAAGGGGAAGGGATCAAAGTGCATGCGAGCCTTGGGGCTCGAAGGCCAGCAAGGGCCCAGCGGGCGACAGCACACATGTGCAGCATTTTATGGGTACGGAGGGTCCCTCCTCCCCCTTCACAGTCCCCCCCTAGGGCAAAACACACAGAGGAAGCCGCCACAAAGACGGGGAGCGAGATCACTTGTAGGCCATTGATTAGTGGCAGATCTGGCCCGCCGTCGCGACAGCGGCAACGTTGGCAAGCCCCCAGTGTTGGAGCTGGGAGCTGGGAGCTGGGAACTGGTGCTGGCGGAACGGCTGGGTGGTCGAGCACACGCCTGCCTGCGTTTTCGGCCAGCTTACTCTGAATGGATAATGCTCTCGCCCACCAGAGCCCTGGCTGCCGGATCGACGCGGGTGAGATCATACAAGACGCAGAACCGCACGATAATTTGATTAGGAATTTTGGGACGTCTGGCGCGGACTGGCGGGAGCGGTCCGGCCTGGGGAAACTCGGAAAGGATGGGCAGCAGGGGAGCAGGTGAAAAGAGTGTTCAAGGCGCCGCAAATGAGTATGAAAGCCGGCAGGGGGCGCTTTAGTCTTCGGGTTGTTTCTTCCATCATTCTTGCTTGGCCTTGCTTGCCTCGCCTTGTTTGCTGTCCTGTCCACCATCCTTTCACTCACCCATGGACGGCGTGCCTCTGGTTCAGCAAGGGGCGGATGAAAGAAACATTAAACAAAGCGCAGGCTGGCCCGTAGTGTGTTTCTACTTCTATGCTCCTCCCTAGCCGTCTCGCCGCCCTGCCTGTCGTTTTTGAGTCCCTTTTCATGCCAACAAATCTCGTTAAGGCGCCCGCCTGCCCAGTGTCTCAAGCGCTCTTGGTCGGCCACCTCATCTCACCTTGGTTGGACTACATAACGATTGAAGGAGAAAACCGGGGAGGGAAGGATCGGTGAATAAGAGTTGCCAAACTGACACGTATGCCGCCTATGGAAGGCCTCGCAGAACAACTTGATACTTAGGCCCTGTCCACCCGGTATCCACGTTCGCCCCGGATGGGCTGTTGGCGGAGAGGAGCCAGAGGCCCAGAGCCGGGAGGAGAGGGAGAAACATTGGACAAGGCGGTGACAGGGGCAGCGAGTCGGGATGTTGCAGTTTCGGGAGTCATGGCCGAAAAAGAAATAAAACAAGACAGGGGACTTTTGCAAATGTTTCGGGAAGGGGGAGGGTAAAAAGAAAAAGAAAAAAAAAAGAAAAATTGACGTCCCCTTGTCTGTCTGCGCTTTTTCCCGGGAATCTGGTTGCGTGCAAGCTCAACTGCCAGAAAGCTTGGACTTGCTACGGCAACAATGGAAATTGATGACGGGGAAGGCAAAGAGAGAATTTGGAAAGTTAGCCAGGCCAACTACTAATGCTGGGTAAGTAAGTACTGAGGCATGTAAGATAGACCAGCAGGTCAACAACTGCTGTCGAATGGGAACAAGGCTTGGTTGTCTAATTCTTTCTCTTGAGGTACTGCCAAGAGACAGCTGTTGGTTTTGACACTTAATTGGACTGTCTAGGACTCGCTCCCTCCTACACACTCTCTCAATCTATGCTCGATACCAGCCATCCAGGCGTGTCGAGAGGACATGAGACTGCCAACTCCTTTCCACTTACTCATGCGTAAACCGCACAAAGAAGGCCACCACCCGTCCCGGTCTCATCCGCTTCACCCCTCAAGACATGGCGGCATCGCTGTAAGCAGATCAGGCCGCTGCCAACTGCCTCGGTGTTCTGCCGTTCGCATTGGACGAACCTAGCCCGCCACACTACTCATCACGAGCGAGAAGCCCAAGACTCGCCATCGCCCGGCAGTGCAGTAGGTGCATCTGGGCTCAACTGGCTAACCTGGAAGTAAGAAGCAACAAGCTAACAACCACGTTGCCACACACGTTCCCATTGCTATTTTAACACTGGTAGCATCAGCTGCGTGCGGTGCGGGCCCCCTCCCCTCCCCTCCCCTCCCCTCCACCCCTGAGGGCGCCGGCGACTCGGCTTGGATCCGTCTGGCGGGATGCCATGCTTCTCTGATGCACCATCAAACACTTACCTACATATGCGGAGCTCAAGCTACGACGAGATGGTTAGCATGGCTCTTCGTCGGCCTCCCGAACCACCTCGCCACGCCCCCCAAGCCAGGGCGACGCCCAATAAACGTCGGCCATCTGAGAGCCCTCCAGCCCTCCCGCTGTGTTCCTGAAGCTATTGCTAGACGATGACTTGTCAAACAAGATCATGACCCCCACATTCCGCGCCGGGAATCAGATTCGCTGCTGCACGCCAGTCGTCAGTCATATCGAAACTATCTGCTGCGGAACCGCACTGCAGCTGGTTGGCAAATCAACCGTCCCGGCCAGGTTCCGTCGCATTCCCCAGTTGATGGTGATCTCTGCCGCAGGTGACCATCTGCCATTCCCCATCCCCACTCAACTCCATCATCGAGGCTTGGCCATGCGGAAGTCCTCCTGCCAGTCCCTCAGGCCCAAACTACACATCGTTGCGCAGCGCACTCACAGGCGCAACCGCACTAAACAAGACCAGCCCATGTAACTGTGGCCCGCCCTCGCTTCCACGAGTCTTCCGTTGCAGTCATGCCGACCATCCAAACCTTAAAAAACTATCCCATAATTATATGATAGCCCCGTCCTAGGTCCGAAGCCTGGCGCGCCGTCCGGAGAAACTCGAGCACGAACGAGCCGTCATCGATCGGAAGAAATTCCGAACAGTCCAATGATGCTGCGAGGCGGGCAGGCGGGCAGGCAGGGTCTCTCTCTCCAGCCTACCTTACTCCTCCTCCTCCTCCTCCCCCCCCCGGATGCCGTCGAACTTCCTCCTGGGTGTAAAGACGGACGAGTCATTCCGGCTCGCCGCCCACTTTGTCCAAAAGTCCTCGGAACCCGCAACAGGCACGACCTGCCCACCGTCAGACCGCCGTCGAGGATTCCTGACCGCTGCTGGGAAACAGACGAGAAACCCGCCCGGTTGCCTGCCGCTCCTCATATCCTGACGCGAGATGTCCCCTCTCTGGAAGCCCGCCCCTCCCACCGTTGGCTCCGGGGCCGTTCGTCCCGCTCGCCTCGCGCCTGTCGACGATGCGCGCGCGCTACCCTCAATGAGGAAAAATGAACCGCTCCTGGTCGGCTTGGACGATATTACGTGCATCGCATGCCTGCTTCGTCGATGGGACGTTTCGTTGTCAGCTGCATGCTGCTGCCACTTGTTGGTTGCGTTCCTTCTCAACCGCCCAGGCTGCCGTCAATCAAGGAGGGCGCAGGGCGGGAGCTTGCTGCTCGCATGGGATATACCCGTGCGTCGCACTGCCTTATCCAGGACCGCACACGACCTACCGAGCCCCAGTTTCCCGGTCCAAGTCTCGGCGGATCCACTCTTCTTTCCACTTCAGACAAGCCCTGAGGGACCGGTCAATACCCGGACCGGGCACTTCTACCGTCCCGGGAGTTGGCTCGAGCCAAGACCTACGCCCTGCTGGGATGTTGAAAGCCCGCCGTGCACGGAGTCGACGTGCTCTATTCAGCACCCCCCGGGAATCTATTTGGCACCCTTCTAACTCTTCTAGGAAGGCCTCGGGGCGCACCGCCGCAACAGCCACCGGAACATCTGTTTTTCCGTCCCGAGCCCCCTAACTGGCGCTTGAAGGTGCCCTTTTGCAACGAAAGTCGGCGGGCGCGTTTTTCACAAAAACAACAACAGTACCAATTACTTTTAATCACAATACATCAATTAATGACTATTTTGTGCCCGGAAAAGATACTTCTATTAAACTGCGAAAATACATGTTTAAATGCGTATTTCTTCCGGTCGAAAAATGAGTTGAATTAATGTGTTGTGATTAAAAAAAGACGTGTTTTTAGATAAAAACAGAGGGATAGTGAGTAATTGGCGGCAGGAGTTGGGCATCGGGCACCTTACTCGTCACGTGTGGTCTTGTGGCGGTGCCTTCCCAGAAGGGTTTAACGGTATGCCGAATAGATTTCCGGGGGGTGCCGAATAGAGCACCTCACGGGGTCTGTCCAAAGCTGCGTCAAATCTTATTCAGCGCGAGATGCCGCAGTGGAGCACTTGTTCCAGGACCGCGGGACAGGCTACCTATCTACTGCATATCAAGTCCCTACCTAGCAGGTAGGTCGCATACAGCTGTACACTAGGTAATCCGTTCAGAACCGCCCCACTGCTTCCATTCGACCCGGGGGGGCACCTGTTTAAGGTCCAACCTCGCCTCGTGATGGCACAACCAAACTCGTCGTGTAGGTTTCCGTAATCCGAACAGGACGCCAATCTCGCAGAGATTGCAGCTCGCGAAGCGAAACACGCAAGCCATGCGCGCCCCTTGTTCGCGAGTCCTTGAGATATTTCCAAGACCCTGTACTTGTACTGTTGCAGCGTCCGACAGATGCGTTGTCCGTCTTAGCGAATTACGACCGTGATATGGGCCGGCGGCCTTGTATCATCCGGGTGCCACGTCGTCCATCGCAAAGAGTAATTGATGTGCCGATGACAAGTCGTTGTACCGGCGACACCTGTCTGTATTTCGCTTGATCGACGAGCTTCACTTGCCCGCCTCAGCTCGGCAAATATGGCAAATGGCAAATGAAACTGTGACCAAGACGGTCCCGAGGTCGTCACCCGGGCCGTCGCTGGCCACGCCACGCCACGCGAGACAGGTATGTGGCACTGGAGTGTCCTCGCTCGAGTCCGTTGTTCGTCAAACGTCCCATCTTCAAGACTTGGCTATCCCTGACGAATGACGCTCCAGCTACTGCGAGTATGGCCGGCTTGCCCATATTCGATAACTCCGCCTCCTGTTTTTCCCGATTGTCGAGCGTTTCGTGTGGTGATGTTGGATAAACTTCCAGGCCGATGCGCTTCATCAGCCATGCGCATGCGCGGTGGACACGCAGAAACTCTGTCGGCCTGTCCCACCAGCCAAAGGCTGTAGGTTCCCGGGACAGCGGCTGACATCCCCAGAGTTTCGCGCGTTGCCGTTTTTAGCGGGCTGCTGGCAGAGTTCGGAGGATCGACAGTTCACATGCGAAAACCGGTTCCTTGTCTGTGGTGGCCAAGGTACGGACGTGGATCGATACACCAGATCTCCATCGAGATATGTGGGAGAAAACGTGCCGACAGGGTTGGCAGTGCTTCTTGTGTTGTCATCGGCAATTGTCGCCGGCTCATTGGCTGCGAGGCCAAAGTCTCTCCGCCGACAACATTATGGGATGAAGCGACGAGACCAGTCTGTCGACTATGATTGCCGACGGCAGTCGATGCGGAATCCAGTCCGGGCCACTGAAATTGGTGCGATTGCGCTCGTCTGCTGGAATATCGAAATGTGTCGTAACGGTGCTGTCAGCCGGCCTCCGACTGCGAACCCACCTACTACCTGAGGCAGTCGCTGGGCATGTTGCAGGACCCGGAGGCATTGTAGCATTTTGCTAACCATGGTCGCGGCATTCGAGTTGGCGTCGCGATTGGTCATGATACGGCTTCAATGGCACCACGAGCATGCCATTTTGGTTCAAGCTTTACCCTCTTGCGATGCCTTGGCCGAGGCCCGTCCCTTCTAGAATTGCCGCCGGGCGGGATTGATAAACTGTCACGTCGCTTCAAGAATGACAAATGAAGTCAAGTTGTTATTTCTTTGCTATTAACGCCGCTTGTCCATGGCGCAGTCTGCACTACGATTGCGCGCCCAGGGTCGCATCGGCTCTTGATGTGTCCATCGGGTCTTTTCGTCCAGTCTCACAAGTTAAATCATCCTCGGTTTCTCGAAAGCCGTAGTGTGATCTTGTAACCAACCCTGGTCCCGTTACGCAGACGGGAGCCTAGCAAGTCGTAAACATGCCCAACTCGAGCAATAGGGGTATCTCGAAACGAAAAAACTGCGCTCGGAACGCCTCCTTTATCGTGACTTCTGAAAAGACTTCCGTTTGCCATCTTTCCGCTGATTTGGGCAGTCCAGGGCTTTGTGGCCTACTTTGCCACAGTTGTGGCAGTTAAAAGGAACAGAGGGCTTCCCCGCTCCAGAGATGCCTCCGGAGCTTGAGAATCCGCCAGCACCAGAAATAGACGACAATTGGTTCAGCTTCACTTCCTTTTTCTTTCTCTTATCCCGGAATTCTCGGGCCTTAGCCGACTCCTCGGACTTCTTCGGCTGAAGATTCACTCTTGTGCGTCCGTGACCGCCAGACGCCAGTCCTTCGACTGGTCTCGGTGTCGCCCTAGACGAGGGTGTCCCATTGTCGTCTGAAGATGAGTCCTCGTCGTTAGACTCGCCAGACTCGCAGGGGCCACTCGAGTCACTACCATCCTTTGATGTGGTCTGGCCACCCGCCTTCTGCGAATCTGTTAGCTGTGCGCCCTTAAACCTGTGTCACTGGAACATGCCTTTGAGTCTTTGCTCTTAAAGTTTCCGATCTTCTTTCTTCCAACTTGCTGGGTGCTCTCGGACTCGTCCTCTACGTCGGCACCATCAATCTCGGTGTATCCGACGTACACAATGTTCGGTGGCGCGTTGTCGCTCTCGTTGGTTGACTTTCCCCAGGGATCGTCAAGGACCCAATGTGTGTCTGCCAACTCTGCCCTATGCGCTTCCAAAGCCGACAAGCGCTTAGCTTCTTGCTGCTTGAGCGCTGCCTGAACGGCGGCCTGGTCGAAGGAATGGAAGTCGCCCGTTAGAGGCGAGTTCTGAAATTTGCGCCGCTTCGACGACGGTTCATCCGGGGACGACTCCGCCGGAGATCCTGTCGCAGCAGCTCTCTGCATGAACTTCATCGTCAGCAAGCGAGAGGAGATCCCTCTGCTTGGGGGTTTTTCGGGGGCCAAGTTGGGCATTGTGGCGAAGGTCTCGCGATCCGGGTTTTCTGCTGTCAGTAGTCGGACTACTAGAGTCCTTTCGCGTACTTTTATCACACTGCAAAATCGCAGGCTATGATTGCCAGTAGGTTTGTCCGGAGCACGGCGGGGTTGAGAGGAAGCTGTAGCGCGCGCCCAAACTCTCCCAGGTTGGACAGGATCAAAAATCTGGAATTCTGCCGTCCAAGTGCGAAAGCCGGTGGTCACCGCCCAAGGTAGTCCCGCTAGTGGTCATGCACGGTCCAGAAGAGCAGCCGGGCACACGGATGGTGGATCCTTGGAGCTGCTCCTTTCAGCCAATGGGAGCATTGTTGCTGGAAGGAACTGCCGCCGCGGCTCTTCTCACTGCTTGCTATCCCTGCCTCCCAAGGAACAGAACTTTCCCGTACAAAAAAGAATAAAACAACTACCTCTCTACACTGCATAGTAAGGTAAACACGAGCTGTTTGTAATCTTATCCGCGAGGCTGATTCTATGAATGGATGAATGGTCTCAATTTTGACTTGTCAATTGAAGCTCCGCAAGGTTCTTTTCATACCCCACACGCTGCGCCAAACACAGAATGATTCCACGGCAGCTCATATTCAGCGACGCATATCCAGGACGTCCAAGGCCATCCAACACGACTTTCGGGCTCTCACATGTTGTGAGGCTTTTCTTTTTCATTCATCTTCAGTCTTTCTAGCCGCCCCAACGTCATCTCAAATCATTCGGGCAATCCAGTGTCTTCCCACGTTCCACCGAGGATCATGTTTGCGAGGCCTGGCGCGCAAGTAAAGATCCTCGCCATGCCTAGAAATCTTGTTGTTAGTCAGAGTCGATAGCTAATTTCAACAATCAAAAAACAACTCACCGTGGCCATTAAACCCAGCGCACACCCACTGTCCCGGAGAACCATCGACTTTCCCGACAAAGGGCACCGAGTCGGGAGTCATCCCAATGATACCGGACCACGTGTGTTGCAGCCCCTCACCCCGTCTCAGCCTCTCTGGTTTGCACTCCGGGAAACAATTTTGGAAGTTTGAAATGGCGTCGTCTCGGATCTCTTCGTTGATATCTTGGTCGTTGGTCGTCCGCTGCTTCAGGTATGCCGCCTCGCTGACGTTGGGACTCGACATGGCCGACCCGAGGATGATGGTACCGTCCGAACGACGCTGGTTGACCGAATAGAACCACCTCAGTTTGTGTCGCAGCGACATCGTGCTGGGAAGAATTCTGGTACCAGCAAGCGAGGCGGGAGAGACGAATGCATTGGCCTGAATGCGTTCGGGTGTGACCAGAGAAGAGAGTTGTGGTAGCAGATGCCCAGCGAAGGCGTTGGTACAATGGATCACCGTCAGGGTTGCGATGATTCCGCGAGGAGAGTGTACATCCCAGAGCATGCCCTCATCACTCGACAGCGGTTTGACCACAGACGTTGCAGGGCAGTGGGTGAAGAGTTGCGCGCCTTTTTCGATGCTCTGCGCCAGGAGCCATTGCGCAAGCTTGGCAGGGTGGACAGACCCAGCCGGCCATTCATAGGCACACAAGGCCTGTTGGACGCCAGTCTTCTTGCAGACTTCCTCGCCCGGATAGAACTTGATGTGTGATACATCGCCACCGGCGCTCTGGTACTGGATCAAACTTTGGGCGTTATGGTCGGCAAACTCCCGGGTCAGGCAGACCTCGAAGGTAGTTGTTGGATTGAAGTCGCAGGGGACCCCGTGTTCTTTGACGAAGGCGTCGACGGCATGGAAAACAGTACGCTCGCTAGCGATAATTTTCATGGCCTGCTCTTCTCCATGGATTTTCTTGTATACAGGGAAGCCACGGAACGCGTCCGGTCTGACGTGGCCAACGTTTCGGGAGCTGGCACCACTGGCCGCTTCCCTCGCCTCGAGGATCACGATATCGGGTCCCGAGATGCCGCCCTCGGTCAACTTGAAGGCGGTCAGGGCACCGGAGAGTCCCGACCCAATGATGACATATTTAGCCTTGTCGGGGACAGGCTTGTCTTCATTGTGGTCCAAGTAAGGGTATGATCTGGTCGTCTGCTGCCAGAACGAGGTGCACGTGTCTGGCACGGGGAGACGGCACATTTTGGGCGAACTTGTTGATGGCCGGTGTGTTTCCGGGGCGTGCAAAGAACTGAGGAACGCTGATCACGGCCCTTTTCAAATTTCAAGACGATCAAGAGCAGAGTATTAATAGCAAACGGCGGCCATCCCATTTCCAGCTGGAAGGAGAGTCGTCATGCTCCTGATTCTCACTCAGGTGCGGGAAACCCCGACAGATGATCACAACTTGGCTGAAGCAAGATAACGTACTGCGAAGAAGAAGAGACGGGACACCACCGACAGGATGCCATCTTCACCCACCTGGAGGCAATAGATTCCCGCGGCCAATCACAGTTGCCGACATGGCCAAAGTCGGAGGGCCCGCCGCTCGACCGGCGGCAAACACCGCTTCCCCCCGTCTTCAACACTGAGAAGCTACTATGGTAAGGTACCCCAACCCCGCATACCCACAACGGGGACTACGTTACAATTTTGATTGCGGGAATATACCACAAACCTGTGAGGCAAGTACCTAAGTCATGGCGTCACATGACCCCAATTAGAAGTACAGTATGATCGTTGTCAGCGTGTCATACGAAAAGAAACGCCTGCGTTGTCGGAGGGCCCGCCGCTGCAGAGAGCGGCGTCGGCCGTCCCAATGATAACGTCGCCGCCTCCGCTTCCCTATTCGCTTCCCTGCTTGTATTGCACACTGCACACTGCGTACACTACAGCAGACGCAATGCAACTCTGCTTAGACAGGGATCTCCACATGATCAACAGGAACTTATTAGCCATTGGGAACGGGGACGCCTCTGATAGCCGGGGTTGGAGATAAAGCCTTCACAACAATGCGGCCAAAAGTTTCCCGACAGGGTCTTATCTGCGCGCTCGTGAGGCCGATTGCGGGGAGGTTACTATATAGAACGAAAGCCTCCAAGTCCAACTTCATAACCGACACTGGCCTTTCTTCCCACACCATCCCCGTCCCCTCTTCTTCCTAGCACGGCATTGCACACGATGGCCTTCGGCAGCCTGGCTTTCACGGCGCGCCATGAGCGGACTGCCGAGGAGAAGAGCCTCATCAGACGGCTGGATATCTTCCTCATGACCTTTGGGTGTATATCCCAAGGTTTGTCTCCACTACCTCTTTGCGCTCTGCATTAAAACTAACGCGCTTCGTAGTCATCAAGTGTGAGTCTGTTCAATGTCTGCGGCCCGGCCTGACTGAGCGGCTGTTCTGACCGGCGTGGCGAAGACCTGGACCAGACAAACATCAACAATGCCTACGTCTCGGGGATGAAGGAGGATCTAAATCTGCTCGGGAATGAGTACAACTAGTTTGTCGCCCGTCGCCCAAGTCCTGTCCCCGTATGCCTACTCACCGTCGACTCTTCAGCTTCACAACCTACTTCAACGTTGCCTACGGCATAATGCTCATCCCATCGCAAATCATTCTGACCTACGTCCGCCCGAGCTACTGGCTGTCGGGCCTCGAGGTTTGCTGGGGCATCATAACCGGCATGTTCGCCCTCGTCAAGACTGCGCAACACGTCTATGTGCTCCGCGTTCTCCTCGGCCTTTGCGAGAGCAGGTAAGACTCGGCGTTTTGGGTGTTTTCCGCGGAATATTTCAGATCTGCTAACCACGATCAGCGCCTGGCCCGGTATGATGACGCTTCTGATGCACTGGTACACCCCCTCCGAGCTGGCCAAGCGCATGGGCTTCTACCACTCGTGTCAGGCTGTCGGCTCCATGATGTCGGGAGCGCTTCAGGTGGCCATCAGGAGCTCCATGCATGGACTTCACGGTACGACACTCCACGGCAGCGAGGAACTGATGCTGGAGGTGGAAATCGTCTGACCCCGGATTGGATCTAGGCTTACCCGGCTGGCGATGGCTCTTCGTCATCAACGCCATCATGACCGTCTGTGTCGGTGCTCTCGGTTTCGTTCTGCTCCCCGATACGCCCAACAACCCTAACCCGCGTGCCTTCTGGTTCAAGAAGGGGCATGCCCAGCTCGCTATGGAGCGATTGGAGCGCCACGGAAAGGCGGAGCCTAAGAAGATGACCTGGGCCGCTGCAAAGTATGTCCCCTCACTTCTATTCGAGGAGCGCTGATTAAAGAGCACCAGGCGGGCGTTCAAGAGCTGGGTCATCTACTTTGTGCCTGTGTTGTACATTGCAACTGTGCTCGAAACCTACGGCAACAACTACTTCAACCTGTTCTTGAAGAGCTTGAAGAACGCGGATGGCAGCGCAAGGTGGACGACTTCGGAGGTGAATGCCGTCCCGATCGGCGCCAGCGCAATCAACGTTGTTTTCGGTCGGTTCACTTTCCAAAACAACTCGAACATCAGAGAAAGCTAACTGGAGGTGAAGTTTGGGTCTGGGCTATCCTGTCCGATCTCCTGATGACGCGGTGGACTTTAATTGTCGCCCAGGGTAAGCTTCCCCCCTGTCCCATTCGCAATCCACGTACTGAGAGCTCCGGTAGCTGTGATAGGTCTCATCTGCTGTATACTAATGAGCGTCTGGACCTCGCACCCGACCACGACGCCCATCGCCGCGGCCTACGCAAGCTTTTTCATCACATTTATGGCAATGGGAACCGCACCACTCATCTTCGCATGGCTGGCCGACCTGTTGCCCCAAGACCCCGAGGCAAGGACGCTGATTGTCGGTGTATCTATCGCGGGCTACTATGCCATCTCGGCTTGGTCTCAGGTTCTAGTCTGGCCTGCTTCCCAGGCTCCGTACTGTATGGCATATTGGCTAATCACCAATGCAGCAAAGGTTGTTGCTGACTCTTCACAGACGATTACGCTTGGCAGTCATCCATTGCCATTGGTGTCCTCGTCATTATCATGACTTGCGTACTAAGATACATCGATGTCAAGTGTTTACTGTAAGTAGCCGTCGCTACCCCGGTGTCCTGGGAACAGGCGATAACAAACTATCGCAGGCCGAAGAGGGAAGACTATAAGAGTACAATTATCGAGGCGATTAAGACAGACGATGGTGAACAGGAGGAGACTGCTACTGTTTCTGGAAATAAGAAGCCCAAGTCAGCCGCCATTGTGCCAGAGGTGTGATTATGTCGCATCAACCTAACAGCGAGCCCTGTAAGAGATATTACTCTGCAAGCTTCTGCTCTGGGATATCCAACAGTCAAATCCCCCTCGTGAGAAAAAGAAAGGGGAAAGATCTTGTTGTTACAATAGAATATCGAATATATTGGTTCAACTTGGACATGAACCAGATGGCTGGCAGTCTTGACGTGTAGAAGAAAGAGCAATCAGTCCAGGCACTTCTACGGTGGCAACATCGAATCATGACCTGGGTAAGCTGAGCTCGTGGACAGTTTCCCGAAGAAACGAGCTAGGGTCAAAAAGTGCAATACATAATATTTATCGACTTCGACGACAACGGAAATCTGTGCATCACGATTGTTGGCAACGAGCAACGCTACTTCTCGCCGGATTGTCGTTGGAACCCGCTGCTGAGACGCAGCTGTTGACGGGCCATCTACCCCCGCAAGTCAGGTAGAGAGCTTTGCTGCTCCCCGTATCCCGGCGCCTCTTCGAAGTGCAAGAGGCGACACCCGCGAGCAGAGCCAAGTCTTTCTAAATGACTACATGGTGTCTGTAACTCCAAACCGCGTATCATGTATGACACTTGATATGAAGAAAAATGCTTCTCACTGGTCGCTATCATACACGGTGCTCCAGTGCGCGGCTACTGAAGGAGGAGGAAAGAACATTCACATGGCCGTTAGTCACAGCATCTTAATGTTTCGTCGAGTATAACAAACTAGCCGGAAGAGCCCTAGTTTGCTGTCAGACATTGCAGTACTAGCATGCATCTGGGTTATTCTCGGCTCTGTCGCCTTCTTCTACGCCAGGCGGCTTTCTGAACCGATAGAGACTTGGGCAAGGGCTCCTATGTTAGGAGCTGGACGGAGCTGTTGTTAAGTGACTGTAAGACGCCATAACTCTGACATTCTGGCTGGCGGATGGCCAGAGCAAGCTAGAAAGGTCCTGATGTTAGCCTAGGTGATACTTATGCTTCATTGACTTTTGGCCGGCAGATAGCTATCCGACCATTCCGCTGATTCACCGGTTAGGGAGGCTTTCAGTGGAAACGGATGGCACGCCGAGACTGCGAAACATGTGGACTTGATTGAAAAGCAAACTTCCAGGTTCTATACTTCTGATTTGAGAAACACGGGCCTTTCTACCAGCTTGTCTGTTTGTCATTTAATTTCCAGACGTCTTCGTCGATTTGCTGGTAGCCAGTGGGCACTTTTCTACCTCTTTTTGGGGGAACAACTAGAGATTTGCCTGGCTACCTCTTGACTCCTAAACCAACCTCAAAAAGGGCGTCCAACGGATGTCCACTAGCCTGTTTGGTACCGTATAACGCATCTCCGATTTTCAAGATACTGGAGAGGACGTTTTGCAATGGCTCGCAGCACATCCAGGTACAACGGCCGCTCGACTGTGCGGTCTTCACCTACAAGACGACCCCAACCAACCAGCCCAGAGTCTTTGAGGGTTTACCATATGAGCTATATATCTCCAGGTTATGGTACTCGTCGAAGATCACCCGATAAGAGCCGAAGAGACTCGGAAACATGTTGCTCTCTAAGGCTGGACGAGGATCGTCCAGGTCTTACCATCCCCCCCAACTAATGCCTCAATGTTCATCGTGTCCGCTAATTCACGCAGTTCACAAATCAACACAACCCTATAGCCAAACCCTGCCAAAAACAGTCACCCCGAAGAAGCCAAGATAAAGGCAGACTGCGCCATAAACTATACATGTCACCCATAATTAACCTAACAGCTCATGTTTACACTATAACAGCGATCATCTTTATATCAAACCGGCTAGGAAAGTAAATATCGTGACAACCGCGAAGTTCAATCAAGTTTCTTCACCGTGTCCGACTAGACTAGACAACCCAACCATGGTTCCAAGTAAACGAACCGCTGGTAAATTTCCCGCCCAGAGAGGATGACAATCCATGCCACCGCAATGCTCCCGCCGGATAGAACTCAAACCAGCATCTTACTGCGTATGCATAACCGAGTCGTCGGTTCTTTCATAATCAAACTTACTGCACCTTGACTAAACCTCCCGCGGAGCCAATATCCACGACATCCCCGGTGTCTATCATCAACAAGCATTCAAGGGAATTGAACACGACCCCTTCCGCCTCGGTAAAATGTCAAGACTTAACCCCTGGGGTCATCTGAGGCAGGCAGGGAGGGTCCTCTCGGAATCCACGCCGAGCCCCGTCTCAGACGAACACCTTCCGAAACCCCAGGGGGAACGGGGTAACATGGATTGTTTGACAGAGAACAAGCGCATAGATGCGATGTAGATTTCTTCAACACTCCTCCGCTGGACCTACATCTTGGGGGGCAAACGTGGCTGAAGCGTTCCATTCCGTCATCCGCCAGGAACACCAAGATGGGAGGATGCGCAAAAGACCAGACGAGACGAAACCGCGTCCGCAGCCGCCGACGCTAGAAGCAAAGCCGTTGGCTTCTCTCTCGATCCCAGGCTTCCTCTTCGCAAACGAATGCGAGAGAACCGAGCAACGACAACGAGGAACGAAAACGGCGGCCCGAGATGCTCTCGAGATGCGGGCCAGATTCCGCATGTAAGGGTGCAGGCATGAGACGTTTGATCGGACGTGCCATCCATAGTTGAGGGGTCCTGAAAGGGGCAGTTTCCAATTGAGTGCGGTCGAGTTACCGCTTGGACTGGGCACGGACTGTTGTCACTCGCAAACTCGCAATGGCAAATCAACCATATGTGCCACGGCCGTTCGGTTACGCCTTGTCCATGATGGCGCAAGGTCGCGCGCTGATGGTCTGGAAAGTCCAGGGAAGCATCCGGCTCCAGGGAGAGCGAAGGGACTGGGGGTTTAACGGATCGACAGGGCTGAAACGGACTGGGCGACGAACCCCCAGTGGTCTCGACTGAAGCTCACTGGGTTCTCTTTGATGAGGCCCGTGGACTTCAATACAAGTCAATCGAGAGATAAGGTTACTTGTGTCAACTTGTCAATCGCAATTTGCATCGTGGCCGGCCCAATCGGGCCTCGGGTCTTATCTCTACCAGTCCGGGACATGGCGAAGCCCACGCCAGACCGGAATATCTGCCCATCTGAGAAGTTCCCCAGAAGGGCACGTGGCCAACAAATCCCGATATGGGTGACGGATGGGTGACAGCTGGGTTCCCGGATGGTAGGTAACCATGGAGAGGCAATATCGATATGGGAAAGAGCATGGGCGGTGGTGATATCTGCATGTCCTATCCAACCGTGTACCAATCACAAAGGCCATTAGTGGGCTGGACAGGGCACACCTGTCTCAGGTTGGGGCGATGCGCCGAAGCAACACCCTGAGCAACCGAGAACACAACCAAGATGAGATTCACTGAACGGTGAAGTGGGGGATCTAGTAACTTGCCGGGCCCACCGACAAGTACGCGGGCGTGGACGGAGGGCCTGAGATGAGGCTACGAGTCGCTCAGATGCCAACCAAGTGAGTGAGAGTTGAAGAGGCCCGAACCTGGTGGTTCCAAACAAAACGCGGCTTCGTCGGGGATTGCAACAGGCTGTCAACTGCAGCTCTCGGCTTGTCACACATCTCTTTCATCCGGTGCAATTGATCGGCGGATGGGAGGTGCGGGTGTGGAAAGTCCGGGGAATCAGCAGAGGATGCTTTTCGGAGGGCGCGGGCGCAACACTGCGGGCGCGGCACTAAGGCCGATGAAGGTCGCGGACGTGAGCAGCGGCCGGGATGCTGGAATCAGCTGAGCGGTGGGCAAACGGGACGTGTCAAGGTGTCAACTGTCAAGTCAGTCAGTCATAAATATTAGGCCAGGTCTCATGGCTCCGTGGTTAATGTGCGTGCGAGCGAGAAGGACAGCGTTGAGTCAAAAGACGGATTGGCCGGCGGAGAAGGGGTGTGGTGGTTGAGCAAGGGATTGAAGGGCTCAACTTCAGGCCTGCACGCTTGCTCCACCATCCAAGCCGGCCATACCTTACTGCGCGTGTAGTAGGCTGGGGGATTGAAGGGTGTTTATCGTCACCCGTGGACGGGCTGTTCCATTGGCGAGCCAGCGAGAGCTGAGATGAACCCTGGGGGCACGGGTAAAACGGGAAGCGTGGGCGGTCGCTGGAAGAGGGTATCCCTCTCTGGCCAACCCGGCCACTAGGCCACCAAAGGGCGGGGAGATTTGATCGAGACAGCGAAATTCCGACGGCCAATGGACGGTTAGGTATCCGGGGTACGGCGGTGCAGTCGACATCACGTTCGAAATGAAGCAAATGCCAGCCAAATCTAAATGCCTTCTTGACGTCGTCCACTGAGCGGCCAGCCTCGAAAGCCTATCACATCGATCTTCGCCCTGCCCTGCCTTGCCTCGATAAAGCAGGTATCCGCAAGGATACGGATTGATCAGACAACGGAGACTGAGCAGACGCAGCAAGCGATCCGTAGCCAAGACCTCCGTGAAAACGCCTATGTCTGTCGGCCAGGGAATAAGCTGAGATGGAGGAACTCAATGAGGAAGGTCGACGAGACAACGGGCATGGTTTTCGGGCAAGCCAAGGACTGGAGACTCGCCGAGCGCAGCATAGTGTCGGTCAAGAGACTGCTCTAGCTGAGTAACGACGGCCGAAGAAAGGGAACGTCGTTTGCATCCGAGAGATAGACGCGTGTTCGTTATTCTTGTCGCAAACAGAAAAAAAACCTTTTATTTTCCCTCTTACTTTCGTCAGAAGGATCTGGTAAAATGTCAAAAAGGGGCGATCCGGTCTTGTGCGTCGCGCGTGGCGGGACCAACAACGAGATGTGACGTAGGGCGCAGAATACTGCGTACGGCGTAGGGAGTACGCTCCCGTACGAGGCAAGCGGGCAGCCCAGGAGGCCCTGGCCCAGCTGGGAACGAGACTTGGACCGGCTCGGTCAAGGGCGCGTATCGGGATTCCGTCGGCGGCGAAATGGGGGAGGTTTAATTAGCGATGTGGCTGACGCCTGGCCGTCTCCAGTCAGATACCATTCCAGCAAATCGAAAGGAGGAGCACTGTCCCCCAAGGCCCAAGGCTGGTCATGACTAAGGCTGTTTGGTCTCGACATGCGCGGTAAGGAAAACCATTCGCAGGTCCGACCAAATAAATCAGCACGGGAGCGTTCTCGGTACATCTGTCGACACATTGAGACCCAAAAGGGTCCCTAAAAAGGGAGGCCCGCGGGCAGCTCCAGTGACCCAGAGTCCCAGAAGGACAGGGCCTGTAGTTAGCTGTGGGAGTGCAGCTGCAGCCGTAAGGGATGCCCACGTCGAAACTGGTCGTCGTCCGCGGACGCACGAGATAGCGCGGGGAGGCCTGGCTTTTCCCTTGTCGATATGAAAGCCCTCCCGTCTTGTCGAGACTCCTCGCGGTGCTGGCATGGCAAATGCAGATGAGATGTCGACAGCTCCAGTGTCAGCAAGGTCGAACGAGAATGGCAGCTTAATCCGTAATAGCATCGCAGTGGCGCGGGGCATGTGGTCAGGGCAGTGGGCTTGGTCCAAGGTGTGCCCCATGGAAGGCGGACGTAGCGGCGTGGTACAGTCAGCAGAGGCAGCCAAGGCATGGCAGGGCAGGACCAGGGAATCAATCAACGGGTGTGGATCTGATCAGGGACCTTGTCCACCGAGGGATCATGAACGACCACGATGGCAAGCCTTCTGTTGCCCCTTCTCCGCCTCCCCATTGCTTCTGGAAGACACGAAGAAGGAATGGATCATGGATCATCGGCGATATTGCGAAAAGTGGATGGCAATCTGCGATCAGGAAGAAGGGAGCCATGCTTGCCTGATGCTGTGCTGACCAAGGTGGGCAGTGTGGGCTTTTCCCTTTCTGTCTTTTTTTTTCTTTCCTTTTCCTCCTGCGCCCCCTCTCTCTGCGTGGCAGGCCGGCCCCAGCCTGTGCGAGGCGAAGAGAAGATCGGCAATGCGAGTCGAGTTCCGAGTTCTCGAGGCCATTCCCCCCCAACTTGTGCACGCCTGTCACGGAGGGGGAAAGCGATGAGGCGTGACGATCGCGGCAACGTGTTGGTGTGATGGCAATCATTGTTTGCAGAACGGGAGGGGCGGGAATCAAACGCAACGCATGCAGACAGGAGGACTGAGGGCGGCAAAAGTTGAGACGAGGACGGCAACCCTAAGGATAATCGCAGAGGAGGTCGGTCGGCTGGAATGTGGTTGTGGTTGGTTTCGGTGGACAGAAATGGAGATTGATGAGGTAAAATGTGGACGGTTGTGTAAGGCAAGGTAGCTAGCTACCTTAGGTACCTACCTACCTTATACGTACCAATACTACAGGTACCTTTGTGCCGAGTACGGCAGCGAACTCCCGTCTGGTGCCAGTCTGAGGGGTACTTGCAGGTGTCCTTAGCTGCATGTCGTGTCTTGCTCACGTCTATCAGCGGCTCTTGGGTCGACGCTGCGCTGACCTAGGGCACTGTCTGAGGCGGCTCTGATGCTGAATCTGGCTGGATCTGAATCTGAATCTGAATCTCATGCTGATGCTGGGGCAGACCCAAGACCGGGAGGTGAGGTGAGCAGAAGCAAGCGTCTTACCAGCAGTTACCTACCGAGCACGTGTGAATGCACCTTCGTTGACATTAGCTTTGACATCAACATCGACATCGGCAAGGGCCAGGCGGGCAGTCTCTGCGGCCGAGGTCAGCTACCGCCCAGGCAGGTGCCCATCCGTAGCCAAGCCGTAGGCGGGAGACCTGAGGTTTGTTTGTGGGTTCAGTTTGCGTGCCTTACTATGCAGTAAGATAGGTAAGTACCTGCCCTAGCTCAGTAGCACAGTGAAAGTGTCCTTTGACCCGAGCTTTGATAGACGGATGAAAAGCCAACCCGCCCAAGATTCCCGTGGGAGAGGCAGGTAAGGCAAGGCATCCTGGGACTCTCTAACAAACTGCCATTCCTGCCCGGCCAAGCAGGCCAGTGCCGTGCCCAGCAACCGGTTCTGCATGAGTGGTTCGCCGGTTGACCGATTTCATTTGGCGCGCGATGAAACCAACAAGACTGTGACGAGAGACGGGAATGCACTGTCGGCGGGGGACATGTGCCTGAATTCGAGCCGTCGTAAGGTAGTGTTCCGTGGCAGGCAGATACTCCATTGACACATCTGTAAGGTAGTGTAGGTCTTGTGGCAGCAGCAGCCACTAAAGCAGGCAGAGCGTCATCCTGCCGGCCCAGGTGGCGGCGGGCGGGAAGGTGGGTGCCACGGCGCAGCCGCCCCGGTGCGTCCTTCCCAATTGTTTTCAATGTTCCTTCCCTCCTCTTCGCTCTTGCCCCAAGCCGCCCCAGCCCTGGACTACCTAGCACCAAGCCTAAGCCAGAGGCGGCCTGGCTCGGCTGGCTGCTTGGGGCCGTGTCCCCTGCAAACCCTGTTCCCAGCTGTTCCAGTCAGAGCCCCCGGCCCCCCTCCCCAGTGACCCTCTCGAAGGCTTCCACACTTTCGATCGATGTTCGAGAAGCCGGCCAGAAGACCGGGTGCAGGGCCCTTTCCTCCCCTGCTCCCCTCGCACGAACAGGGCAGGCCAAGGTTCCTGGCAGACCGGGGCCTGCAGAGATAAGCAGCGCGGCAGCCAGCAGCCAACAGCCAACGGCCAGAGCAGAACAGCACTGGACCGCGCTGCAGGCTGCACAACACCGACACTGGACAGAGATGACAGCCAGATCTGCCGTACCTTACCTGCCTACCTTAAGGTAGGTCAGGTATCAACAAAACCGAAGGACACACGCAGACAGACGGACATGCCTCGAAGTCGAGGGCAGTGCTCGCATTCTCTCTCGTCATTCCCGCCTCGGCATCCGTACGCACACTATCTAGTGCAGACGCAGACGCAGATGCAGACGCAGACGCAGATGCAGTCGCAGACGCACACGCTCACGCACCCATCCATGATCGTCCCATGGCTTGCCTGGTTTAGGCTTGTCTGATTCTGATTCCGATTTGGACCTTCGTTCTGAGTCTCTTCCTGGCTCGTTCCCGTCGCTCTCAGGTAACCGACCGCCCCAGCAAGGCAACGAACCCGTCCCCGTCCCCGGCCTTTTGGCTTCGTCTTTCTCTTGCCGTTGCCGTTGCCTCTACATTGCCTTGCCTTGCCATGCCCTGCCCTGGCGCACACCCCCGTTCAGGGCCACCACGTCCACGAAAAAGAGCCCATGGCCCCAGAGCCTGGCTTTTAGTCAGACAAGTCGGTCGAATCCAGCTCACACTGTCCGTCTGTTCGCTTGTTTTTGTCCGCACTATCGCATCGTGCCCTTTCATAGTTGCTTCCCTGTCATCGGCCTGGCTTTCGGGTTCACCTATTCGAGTCCGGTTCTGTGACTGCGCTCCGCTCGCTACCCGCTGCTTGCAGTCAGTCGTTCATTGCCCCGACGCCCGCTGCCGGCCAAGGTACCTGCCCGGTCCACATCTTCTACTTGGACCTTACGGACACACCTACCTTACCCTGCTTCCCGTGAGGTGGTGCACTACCTACCTGAGGCGAGCCGCGGACGGGGGATCCTCCAGCATCCGCGCCTGCGCGTCAGTAACAAGCGCGCTAGAGAGAGAAAGAGAGAAAGAGAGAGAGGGAAAGAGAGCAATAGCGAAAATCACAGAGATATACCGAGCGAGGCTTCATTGCCCCAACTCACCGTGAGGAAGGAAGAAGGCGAAGTCGACAGAGGTTTGGCCTGGCCTTGCCTCGGCTGCTCGACGTCCAACGTCCAGCGTTGCACTCGCCAACTCCGTCTCAAGGTTGAAGCATATCACGCAGCGCAGCGCATCACGTCTCGGTCCAGCGTCCAGCGCAGAGCAGCAGAGCAGAGTAGCACGACACCTGAGCCCAGCCGGCGCTGCCGCTCGTCGTCATCTATCATGTCTTTGTTTGAGAGCTGTCTATCAACCTTTCCTACTCTGGGTCATCGTCTCCGGCTTCTCTGCATCCATCCATTCTTCCCCCAAGATGCGCCAGTAAAACCTTACGCCTTTGGACACATACGCTACCTGACCTCACTTACCTCACCTCCATACCTCTGAGGACCCGACCTTACACGCCACACACCACCCACTGCCTCGCACACCACTACCCGTTACTACGGCCACTTACCACCACCACCACCTCCTCCTCCTCCACCTCGACCAATCTAGCCCGCATTCGCCAATCTCTTGCCCATTCCTCGTCTCTCTCGACCTCTCCTCCTCCTCCTCTTCATTCCCAACTTCTCCCAGCCAACACCCGGCGAAATACCAAAAGGGCGCGCCTGCATATTACCCTTGACGCACTCATTCGCCCCTCCCCTCACTTGCTCATTAATCGGGCTCACTCGCCACAACAGAGCAAGCAGAAAAAGGGGACTCGGGAAACAAAAGAGGAAAAGAAGAAGAGGGAAAAAAATAAACACATGGTAAGTGTTTGCCCTGCGAAAATTAACCGCACTCCTCCTCTAGCTTTCGTCTTGAGCTTGCGTGCTGTTTCTTGTTCTGTCCCGCCTTGCTCTGTTGGGCAAAGTACCTTATTTTACCAAATACAACAGTAGAGAGGGCAAGGTAAGCCGGAGCTTGGTTGGTCTCTGTTGCGCTGTGCTTCTGGGCCTCTCCCCTCTCTCTCTCTCTCTCTCTCTCTCTGCCGCCGCCCTCGCCCCAGCGCAGCGCGCAGCACCCAGCGCGCAGCGGCAGCACAGCACGTCCACACACCACAATCTCAGAGCCTTCCTTGTCGCACCCACCCCCCTTGCTTAACAATTTCGTACTCGACCTGGCCCATTGCACTCCATCCTCCCGTCCCAGCTACGGCTGCCCTCTTCCTTCTTCCCACCTCACGCCCGTTCGTCCCAGCCCTGTTGTACGTAGCCTGCCCTCATGATATCACGCCTTGGGTCGTCGTCGTTGCCCATTTGTGCTCTGCTCCCCTGTCGCCCGGCCCTCCCGTTTTTTCCCTTTTGCATCCCTCCCGTCTCTTCCTCCGTCCGCAACTAACCCGACGACTCGGTCGCTGCCAGCAGCATAGAGAAGCCTCCACCTTCGTCTCGAGTACATAACGAACTTTCCGCGCGACGGTACCCGCAACTGCGAAACGACAATCCCCTCCCTCGTGCTTCTACTCCCGTGCAAGGCTCGAATTGGCTTTATCCCATCCTTTCATGGTCTCGGTCTCCTCGACTCTGTGCGACTGCCTTCGATGCCATCTCTGGTGACGACAACGACGACGACGATTGCGCTTCTGCTTTAATCGCGTGCGCTCGGCCACCCACCCTGGATGAGAATCCTGGCCGACACCTCGACTTCACTTCGTTCCAATTGTCTCGATCCAACCGCGTTCCTCTAGCATTCCACTTCGTCGCGCCAGGCTGCGATCCCGTTGAGACCCCGTAGGCGCCGCGCTGCCGTGCTGCTGCTTGATAGGACTGGATCGCCGTCCTCGACTTGTCCCGCTGCGGAGCCTATCGAATTGCTATTTTGCTCAATCGCATCGTCACGCTCCTAAGCCTCCCTCGCCCTTGTGGCCAGAGCGCTCCGGTCGCGAGACTGGTTGCTCCCTGAAGCCACGATGGACAATGCCACTTGTCATGTCGTCTACGTGAACCGCCTGGTTCGCCAGGACAGACTCATCCGTCACGATGCGACCGACGCACATCTGACCAACGGCGTCGCACCCGAAGGTGAACACGACGATGTCCAGAGGGCCGCTCTCCTCTTACTGGAATCCTTTGGAGAAGGTAGGCTCAGCCTTGCCTTACCCCACGAGCACAAAACGCTGACATGTCCCAGTGTATCTTTGTTCCACAGGCTCAGCATGCATCTCGACTCTTTTCGAGCTTTCGGACGAGTCCATGATGGATCTCACGCCGACACTTGTTCTTATTGACGTTCCCTACGATGAACGGCTACCATCAAAATTCCGGTCCAAGTCTAGATCTCCGTCGCCGCACTCGCGCCCAGCCACAGCCGATGTCGATATTCACACGCCTGAAGAGGAAGTTTACGGTCTTAAGTTGCTGCAAAGGATCATGACCGAGGCTCACCTTCGTAGCCTATCGAAGCTGGTCGTGCCCATTCCTATTGTCAGCTTCCCAGCCGTCGAGTTTGTCGAGGCAAATGGCGGAGCTGTCGGTCACCTGAAACCGAAATCATCGCAAATGGTGGACCGCCGACTCCTCATTCGGTGTCTTGACCTAGGTGCCGTCGACGTCATAATCAGTCCTTTGCATGCCAAGTGCATCACAAGCCTGGAGATCCATGCATATCGTGCGCACAAGGAAGCTGCGAAAGAACAACAGGAGATGTTGGAGGTGCGGAGAGGGAGAAAACGGTCGTGGGTCGGAGTAAACGAGGAGAAGCCGTTTGCCTATCTCAGGGAAGCCATGGTGTCCGGCCTTATGAGGGGCATCTGCCGGTCTGGTGCAGATTCGGACGATGATCGGATTGCCAATGTTAGTATCGCCGTCTCCACTGATCGTCAAGCCGCCGTCGCCGCTGCCGTAGGCCAATGGCACTTCTGTGCCCACAGCTTCACCGACGACGAGTTGCTCGTAGCGGCAATGGTCATGTTTAAGCATGCCTTGACCATGCCCGAGTTGGACCGTTGGCGGATACCGACAGGTAAGTACCTCGTGCATGCTAGGCCAAGCGCTTCCCCTTACAGCTGCTGACAAAACGCAGACCAGCTCATCAGCTTCTTGGTTGCTTGCAGAGCTGCGTACAATAGCTTTGTACCATACCACAACTTCCGCCACGTGGTTGACGTCTTGCAGGCCACCTTCCACTTCTTAGTCCGCATCGGCACCCTTGCGCCCTATCCGCCTGATCAGTTGGGATCCGAAGAACTTCCCCCGAAATCGCCAATGGCGAGCTTGCTACATCCTTTTGAGGGTCTGACGCTGTTGATCACGGCGATAGGGCATGATGTAGGACATCCTGGTGTCAACAATGGGTTTCTCGTCACACTAAACGCCCCGCTGGCGCAACTGTACAACGATCGCTCGGTGCTGGAGTCCTTCCACTGCGCTGCGTATTCTCAGATCCTCCGAAGATATTGGCCCAGCGCTTTCGAGGACACCAAGATGAGGAACCTAATGATCAGCTCGATCCTGGCCACGGATATGGGCCTCCACTTCGACTACATGAAGAAGCTCGGGGATACTCAGGAGAAGCTGGAAGTGAGCAACACTACCGACGGATGGAATGGACGGATGCTTGAAGAACAGAAAGCCCTGGCATGCTCCTTGCTCATCAAGTGTGCAGACATTAGCAATGTGGTAAGTGAACTCAATGATACCTGACGTTACAAGAAAATAACGTGTTGGGCTGCAGGCGAGGAAGCACGAAACCGCTCTGAAGTGGATGCATATCCTGTCAGACGAGTTCTCGCGTCAGGCCTCCATGGAGAGTGAGTTGGATATTGCGTCATCCCTTCTCGCGCCTCCCAAGAAGGATCTCATGTCGCTTTCCAAGGCCCAGCTAAGCTTCATGAATATGTTTGCCATTCCGCTCTTCCAGGGTGTCGCGGATATTCTCCCGACAATGAGATATACGGTCGATGAGCTGGAGATCAACAAAAGTCTTTTCGAGCAGCGCATTCGGGAAGAGCAGGCCAGAGAAGACCCCATCCGAAAGCGACTTCTCCGCGATGGGACATTCTCGCCACGAACCATGAGTTTTGCGACAGGGCCAGAGAGCCACAGGGAGTCCATTACTCCACGGGTGTCTACGCCCTTAGCGGGACCTGCAACACCACCATCGCTGTTTGACGAAACAAAACTGGAAGGCAAGGAACTATCTCCAGAGCCGGCCGATCTGGTGAACAGGCCAATGCACGTGCCAGACACGCCAGAGGACTTTAAGGAGGTCAATGGTATCGTGACGAGTTTTGATTCAGTGGCGGACTGCGCGGCGAGCGACCCTTTCCACTGTAGAGATAGGGCAAGCAGCTCCCCCGACAACCACCACGGCCATAACGGAAAGCAGCGATGCAGCGAGACGACGGACGGAAGCACAACAGGGCCCTACGCAGGAGACTGGGCTTCTCAGGCTACGAGCGCTACCACGGGCAAGATGCCTCTATCGCCAAGCACCCAAGGCACTAGTATTGTCAGCAGAGAGTCTACGGAGCAACCCCCGGGCGTGCCTATGATTGCTGAGCCCAAGCTAACGTTTACCGAACCCAAGTTTGAGCCCCCGCCACTGGACCACGAGGCAAACGGCTCTCATATATCACAAGGCAGCTACGGAAAAGGGGATGGCGCAAAGGTGGTGAAAAAGAAATCCAGCAGATTCCGCATGAATGCGTTTGGGCAGTTTTTCCGACGAAACAGAGCGTCGAGCCCTTCCATGTCAGCGGCTGACACGGCCGGTTGATGACGGACCCACAGCGAGCTGGGCCGAATCTGGCGGCCACGTTGATGTGGCAGCATACGGGCACAGGAAACCCGCAGGCTGGTGGTTTATACAGCAGCCCCGGTGGTCGATATACCCGAGCTACCGTGTTATTAATCTAATAACGATCCAAGATGACCGGGGCGGCGCCACACACGAAACGACTTGTAAGCACAGTATACGGACCTCGCTATATATGTACAGTATCGAAGACGGAGTTAATGCGTATTGGGGGATTTGGTGTTTTGCCAATCAAAGGCGACGGCAGAGGGGACACGGCCGCGTTACTCATGACCTGGATGGAAGGCCCTATGAGAGCTTGGTTCTTGGTGGCCTCGGCAACCCTACGGGCTTCAGATTGGGCTGGACTGGAGACGGCGTTCAGGGCAGGTCTGCGGGCTGTGACGAAAGGGCATTGGGACAGACGGAGAAGATCTGGGAATGGGAGACGGGGGCGGTGAAGTGAAGCCTTGTTTTTATTAGGGCCAATAAAGCTTGCTACCAGACCATGATATGGTACGCAGGTGGCACAGCAGGGGCGTACGGCTGGAATAAAAGGCTGGCGGCCCGTGGTAGAAGAATACAAACTTGGTCAGTTCATGATAGTCCTCAAGCGGGAAGGGGCCTTGTTTCTCATTGAAAACCGTCAAAGTGATGGTCTCCAGACGAGGCTCCCCTTCCAATGGCAGATTTGCTGAGGAACCATGTCGGAGTGCGGTGATGACCCCCAGGCTTGGCAGCGGGTACGTTTAAGGTCTGGGCTGAAGATGAACATGGGGATGCAAACGCTGACGTCGACTCGCATCCACATCACGTTGAGAAGCGGTTAGCCATAGAGGTTCTCGACTGAGCCGGGGTTTGGGCCGCCTGAAGCCAGTACGGATGTATGACCAGCCGTTTTATGCCAGAGCTATTCCGTGGCAGGCAGAAGCATGCCAGTCCGTGGATGACTCGACTGCATATCTGCTTGGTGATTGTCAGCCACCCTCGGCCGCCCAAGACATTAGAGCAGCATCCCTTTCGCAACCTGGATCCGGTTACCTTAGTTAAGGAAGGTAGGTAGTCTGCCTCTTTTCTCAAGCGAAACAGTTTCTCACTCTACCAAGGTAAGGAAGTCAGGGTAGGAATGCGCGAGTAATGCAAGCTCGTTCTGCCTTGGCTAAGGCAATTGTTTACCTCCGAGTTGCCGGCAGTCTTCTGGCAAGCTTGTTGCGAGCTGGGGGCAGTGCAGTTGCCAGTGTTTGTGCCTGAGAATCCTACATGCTGACACCACGAATCGGAATGCGTGATACGCTCTTATCAGGCAAAGAAGGAGGGTCCCGCGTGTACCTAAGGTACCTTAGGTACCTGTGTCCTGTACCTGGCATGACGCAGACGAGCGAAGCAGCTGGACGGGGCGGGCGAGACGTCGGCCGCCAGCACGCCGTGCTAGCAAGGGAACAGGAATAGGGCACACGCAAGCCCACCACTAACATGCGCACGGCGCCCGAGAGAGGCGGCGTGTTAGTGAGTCTGCAACAGGCAGGTTCCCTTTTTAGCGTTGAGGCGCGTGGGGATCATGTGGACGCTACCCGTACACGAATTCCCGGCCATCGTTTGGCCAACCCTTGGGCCGCGACCCGCCAGCCAGTGGTTGCGCTGCTCTGAGATGGAGCTCCCCACAGCAACACACCAACAGCGCATGTCGAGAGCTGTTGCTGTGCTGCTGCTGCTGCTGTCGCTGCTTCGGCTAGAGCTGCTGCGACAGCGGGCCATCACGCACCCCGGCCGATGGCAAGCAGTGACAGGCTGCGGTAGGGGATTCCTCCAGGTCCCCAGCGAAGAGCACCCAGCCAACCCGCCCACCTCCGTCATGTTTCATTATTACGTCCGCGAGCTTCCTGCCTGCGACCGAACTACCATACTTACTCCGAGCCCTCCTCCCAAACTCTCTCATTCTCCCATCAACACCACTTCCTCTACCATCTTTCCCATCCTCCCCCCCCCCCCCCCCTTCCACCCACAGAGTCTATCTTTTATCTGCTCCATTTCATTATTCCCATTAGATCTTGATCCAGTTGCATCTCCGAGCTGATTGCCTACCCGTCATGAGGTTCTCAACCTCCGCCCTCGTGCTCGGCGCCGCCTCCACCGCGGTCGCTCTGGACCAGCACGTTCTCGGTGGCAACGACAGCCCCTTCGACTCCATCAAGTCCACCGGCGAGAACTGGCTGTCCGATTTCGAAGACAAGTTCGGCAAGATGACTTCGGAGGCCAAGGCCGTCTGGGACGAGATCACGCTGCTCGCCCCCGACGCCGTCGAGGCTTTCAAGAAGAACGCCCTGCCCTCCAAGTCCAAGCCCCACACCCGCAAGGCCGACAAGCATTGGGACCACGTCGTGAAGGGCGCTGATCTCGAGAGCATGTGGGTTGAGAAGGACGGCGAGAAGCATCGCAAGGTCGCTGGCAGTCTCAAGAACTTCAACCTGCGCGCCAAGAAGGTCGATCCCTCCGCTCTCGGCGTCGACAAGGTTAAGCAATACAGCGGTTACCTCGATGACGAGGAGAACGACAAGCATCTCTTCTACTGTAAGCGGCTACAGTCATCGCCTTGATACTGCCTCCCTCGTTACATTATTAACACCTTCGCAGGGTTCTTCGAGTCCCGGAATGACCCCAAGAACGACCCCGTCGTCTTGTGGCTCAACGGTGGCCCGGGCTGCTCCTCCCTGACCGGTCTGTTTATGGAGCTCGGCCCCGCCTCCATCGATAAGAAGCTCAAGGTCGTCAATAACGAGTGGTCATGGAACAACAACGCTTCCGTCATCTTCCTCGACCAGCCCGTCAACGTTGGCTACTCGTACTCCGGCTCCTCTGTCTCCAACACGGTCGCTGCTGGCAAGGATGTCTATGCTCTGCTGTCCCTCTTCTTCCACGAGTTCCCCGAGTATGCCAAGCAGGACTTCCACATCGCTGGCGAGTCGTACGCCGGCCACTACATCCCCGTCTTTGCATCCGAGATCCTCTCCCACGAGGACCGTAACATCAACCTCAAGAGTGTCTTGATCGGCAACGGCCTCACTGACGGCTGGACCCAGTACGGATACTTCCGCCCCATGGCCTGCGGTGAGGGTGGCTACCCAGCCGTTCTCGACCAGGGCGAGTGCCAGGCCATGGAAAACGCTCTCCCCCGCTGCCAGAGCCTGATCAAGAACTGCTATGACTCCGGCAGCGTCTGGTCCTGCGTCCCCGCCAGTATCTACTGCAACAATGCTCTCATCGGCCCCTACCAACGCACCGGACAGAACGTCTACGACATCCGCGGCAAGTGTGAGGACAGCAGCAACCTGTGCTACTCCGCTCTTGGCTGGATCAGCGAGTATCTGAACCAGGACGAGGTCAAGGACGCGCTCGGCGCTGAGGTCGACAGCTACGACAGCTGCAACTTTGACATCAACCGTAACTTCCTCTTTGCTGGCGACTGGTTCCAGCCTTTCCATCGCGTCGTCCCTAAGCTTCTGGAGCAGATTCCCGTCCTCATCTACGCCGGTGACGCCGACTACATCTGCAACTGGCTTGGCAACCGCGCATGGACTGAGGCTCTCGAGTGGCCCGGCCAGAAGGCCTTCAACAAGGCCGAGGTCAAGAGTCTGCACGTCGGCAAGGGCGAAGAGTACGGCAAGGTTAAGTCGAGCGGCAACTTCACCTTCATGCAGCTCTACGGCGCTGGCCACATGGTCCCCATGGATCAGCCCGAGGCCTCTTCTGACTTCTTCAACCGCTGGTTGGGCGGCGAGTGGTCTGCTTAAACTGTGGATAGTAATGATCTTTGTACGAGACGAATGAAGAGATCAGTGGAGCTGTTGCGACAGTAAGCCCTTGCTTGAATTGATTCGTAGTACAGGACTGGGTGTATTGGATGGAGTATGTCAATTGCGGAAGACCCGGTCGTCTCATTTTGTTAGGATGCGCCAGTATTACCTAGGCGCTTTAGACACGGTTAGAATATGACAAAAAAATTTTATGCGAACCTGTCGAAGATATTCTTTCGTCTACGTTGAACCCCTGTACAAGATTGCGATGGGCTCTTGTGAGGCGGCAATCGCATGTCTCAGTATCTCCAACAACCTATACGCGCAGCACCTGCTCCAATCATCACATGAATCCACCATGCAAGCGATGACCAAGATCAGTCTCTAGTATATGTTACGTGAAAAACAGCCTGCTTCGCCAATTTAAACTTTCCCTACGCACCTAGTTCCAGATAACATAATCTACGGAATCGGCACTCCCGCAGGAGATCACTCGTACCAGCCCATGTCAACCTCGTCGATGATATCCCACTGCTCAATGAACTGTTTCTTCTTCTCCTCCAGGCCCTCGGTGCACAGAATTTCGTAGACGGCACGCCAGGCACTGTTGACGGCGCCGATGATCCAGGCGTGACCGGAGCTGAGGGCCTCGCCGGCGAAGTGCATGTGGCCGTCGGCGGCGGGGCGCATGAGCCAAGGCACAACGCTGCTGAACTGGTCCGGGCCGAAGAGAGCGAAGGCTCCGTTGGAGTAGGCGGAGCCGTACCAGTCGTAGGCGTGGTAGCCGACGAACTGCTCGCGGACGAATTCGTGGGAGACACCGTTGAGCTCGGCGAGGTCGCGCAGCGTCGCGTCGATCAAGACCTCGAGGTTCTCGGGCTGCGACGGCGCCAGGGTCATCGGGTTGTGAGGGTTGAGGTAGGAGCCCAGGCGCGAGGCGTCCTGGGCCCAGACGTAGCTCGCGATCATGGTCCCTGGGGCGTCGAGGATATCAGGCCCATAGGAGGGGTATACGCACCGACGGATGGGGAGATCGGTGAAGGACTGGCCGCCAAAGATGGGACCCGTCGGGAGGTTCTGCCACCTGGTGGAGTGTGTCAGTTTCGTGATTTGGCTTCCAGAATGCAAATCGGCTCACCATCTTGTCTTGAACTTGATGCCAATTTTCGTCGAGGGGTCGTAGCTGTACGGATCTTAGTTGTGCATACACCGTGGTAGCTCTTCGGAGACTTGGAGGGGATGTTTTTGTTTCTTTGGGCTCGGTAAAATACGTACGTCAGTGTGCGGATGGCGGAGTCCTGGAAGTAATTCATCTCCAACTCGGTCGTGTTGATGACCTGCAGGGCGCCCAGGGGCACAGTGGAGATGACGTGGTTGTATTCGTACTTCTCCGTGCCGTTGATGATAACCTCGAGCACGCAGTCCGACTTCTTCCCGATGTCGGTGACCCTGTTGTGGAGGACAGGTTTGTTCTTGGCGACGAGGGTCATGCCTTTGGTCAGCATATCCATGCCGCCGTTGATAAGAGACCAACCATCGAAGCCGGCGCTGTTGAAGATCCATTCCTCGAGCACGGCCTGCGTCATTGAGTACATGTCGTAGTGGCCCGTCGCGTCGTTCAGGGTCTCCAGCCAGTCGATCTCGGTGCCGCTGTAGCCACGCTCGAGCAGGTACTGCCGCACCGTGAGGTGGTCGTAGCGCATGAGCAGATCAAAGCCGCGGTCGAAGTTGTCGGAGAGGTTGCGTGTCATGGATTTAACCTCGTTGCTCCAGACCTCGCTCGCGGATTTTGCCTCGAAGGCCTCGTTGAAGAGAGAGACGCCGAACCGGCGCGGCAAGTCGGAGTCGCCGTCCAGCAGCGAGGCGGTGACGCCGTTGATCCGCCGGAAGGTGTTGTTGGCCTTGAATACGTAGGGCTTCTGGACGACCTGATCGCGCTCGGAGAGGCGCGCGTTGAGGTAGGGGATGAGGCTCCACGACTTGTTGCCAATGATGCGGTCCATGTACGTCATCGGGGGGAAGCGCATCGCGCCGACGTCCTTGAGAGGCCTCGCGCGTCAGTTGATGTGCCAGTATACCTCCTCCGAAGTAACTCACGTAGTAGTCGTAGTACGCGCCGTCCTCGGGCGTCGCCTTGTCCCAGGCCGCCTGGTCGAAGCGGTACGTGTAGATGCGCCCGCCAATGCGGCCCGAGGCCTCGTGAATATCATAGTCGATGCCAAGCGAGTCGAGCAGGAGGGCAGTGTAGAGCCCGGCAGCGCCGGCGCCGACGATACCGACCTTCATCGGCACATCCCTGGGGCTCGGCACCCGGCTGTGGTTGTTGTAGTCCGAGCGGTCGACGATTTTACGGAAGAACGCAGCGCGGGGGTTGCCGGCAGCGAACTCACCGTCATTGCAAACGTTCTTCCCGTCGTTGCGTCGGCCAGGCTTGGAGGAGGGCAAGGCGAGGGACTGCGCCAGCAAGATGGCGGTGACGAGCGTGCGGGAGGTAAAGAACGGCATCTTTGTGACGGGTAAAAGAGTGACTAGGGGCGGTCCGCGCTGGGTCTGTGTCGTCTCTGATGGGGGCTGTCTTTGCTCATGATGTCTTTATATATTTGCTGATATCGTCTTGTGTTGTTTACAACAGGGAAAAGAATCAAGTCATCTTACCGAGACAACACAAAAGTAGGAGCGTTACCTTCTATTGGATGTTCTTGAACTGTGTTCAGTGAAGGTGTCTTGGACCTAAGTTGCGTTGGTCAGCTAGCATTCCTCAACTTCGACCCTGTTGGAAGATGGAGAGAAACAGCCCGAGTCATCCCTAGACATAGCCTTCGCAACAGAATTCTGGCTCAGTGCCGAGCATGCTGTATTTCCACGCGCGCATCACATGGTCCTACATCCCTGCATGCCTCTTTGCCCCTGAGGAAGTTGCATAGTCCCACATACCGTCATGCAGCCACCAATATAAGATGAACTGGCGAGACTGGGCTGAAAGGTCGAGAGGTGAAGATTTGCTCCCAGTTGGCAGCCCTTGGGATGTGATAAGACATTGGCACGCGCTATGAGAAGTATGAGCTGCCGACCTCACTTGAGCCTCTACGGCCTGTTCACTCACCGTCACTCTTTCCAACACTTGAATTGCGACTCAGGTAAGCTGTTGGGCAAGCTTGCACAACACGCGACTCCCAGGTTCCAAAGAGGGACGTTGGAGCTGGCACTGTCGGGATGCCCATCACCCAGTCGCACGGCGGATAAGCAGGCCTTCGAAGTCGGCCACCGGAGACTGGCATCGTGAAGACGCAGGGCCGGCCGACAGAAATCTCACGGTGTCCATCCCCTGAGCTGGTGGAACCACATGTTGCACTCGCAGCGGGAGAGAAGTGGATTGAGACCCATGGTATCCTTTGCCAGGCGGTTGACTGATTTGCGCCGACCTATACGCACGTCACAGCTTAATAGAGGACGGGAGTGTTGTGAGAGAAACGTAAAACGTCTCTTGGCTTTGGAGGAATTTCCTCCCCACGGCTGCCAAAGCTCAGGGCGGCGGAGCGTTTCGGAGACCCCCTGTTAACTCCAGCTTGCAGACCTAAGCCAGCGGGGCCGGCCGGAGCAAATCTGTGGCTGGAGTTGAGTTGAGTATGATTCTTTTTCAAGTAAAATTGACCAGAGGCATGGCTGTCGAGGGCACAAATCTTGGTTGGCTACCCATTCGGTACTTCAAAGTAGTTTGGTACTTGATAAGGAGTTTTGCTATCCGGAAGGTGCTTTTTGGCTAGGTATCCAGGAGGTAGCCTATTTTTTGGCCAATGATTACATTGCCTTCCGCTTTCCGCCTACCACTTACCACCTTAATAATAGCGACAACGGCGCCAACAATCAGAACGATAAGGATGGCGACGACAAGGAGGACGACGAGGATAATAATGATAATAATAACAATAGTAAAACTCATACCTCCCGGATAGCCAGAAAATACCGCCCGGATAGCAAAATTCCTTTGTAATGGCAGCGGGGATGAGTCGATATTAGTCACCGCCTCAGCGCATTTCCAAGCAGCCTACGGTGTTCCTCCATAGTAGTGTAACTGGAGTACCCGCAAAAACAACGTCAGACCAACCATTCTTACCTATATTTTTATCGCCCGCTGCCCCTCCTTGCAGCTGCGCCGTATATATAATACTACTGTAGGCACTACCCCGCCAAAACTTTTCTGGCGACGGACCCCGAACGGCAAACTAAACGACGACGAGCTACCTCACCACCCTCCACAGCTGTCGCAAAAGACCACCGACGCAATACGAATCACCTACTCAACCAGAACCGGCCCTTCAGAAAGACGGATCCGCTGCCGCCGCAGCACAACCCGCCAACATGTCGCGGCAGATCAACCAGCCGTCGAACCAGATCAAGCTAACGAACGTGTCCATGGTGCGGCTCAAGAAGGGCAAGAAGCGCTTCGAGATCGCCTGCTACAAGAACAAGGTCATGGAGTGGCGCTCCGGCATCGAGACGGACCTCGACAACGTCCTGCAAATCCCCAACGTCTTCCTCAATGTGTCCAAGGGCCAGACGGCGCCCAAGGAAGACCTCGAGAAGGCCTTTGGCAAGGGCAAGACCACCGATGAAATCGTGCTCGAGATCCTAAAAAAGGGCGAGATGCAGGTCGGCGGCAAGGAGCGCGCCGAGCAGCTCGAGCGCGTGCACAACGAGGTCATTGGCATCGTCGCCAGCCGCCTTGTCGACCCGCGGACGAAGCGGGTGTACACGACCGGCATGATCGAGAAGGCCCTGGACATGCTGTCCTCAGCCGCGCATGGGGACGAAGATGGGAAGAAGGGTGCAAAAGGGAGCAATGTGCCAAGCGGCGTGGGGACACCCGCGGGCGGCGAAGAGGGCGAAGGCAAACCCCGCGAGAAGGCGGCGCACTGGACGGGCGTGGTGACGACAAAGTCGGCCAAGTCGCAGGCGCTGGATGCGATGAAAGCGCTGATCGCGGCCCAGCCCATCCCCGTGCAGAGGGCGCGGATGAGGCTGCGCGTCACCTGCGCGTCGAGCGTGCTGAAGCAGGCCGTCAAGGACAAAGCCCCGAAGGACAAGGCGGCGGACGGCGAGGAGCAGCACAAGGCCGGCACGGTCAAGGATCGGATCCTGGGGTTCGTGGAGCAGGTCGAGAGCCAGGACGTGCTGGGGTCCGAGTGGGAGGTCGTCGGGTTTGTGGAGCCCGGCGCGTTCAAGGGTTTGAGCGACTTCATCTCTGGCGAGACGAGGGGGATGGGACGGGTAGAGGTCCTTGATATGGCTGTCATTCACGAGGATTGAGCGAGGACCGAAAGGGAGACGGAGGTGCGATACGATACGATACCACCTTAGACCAAGGGCTGATGGTTTTCTCCCAATGGAAACGATCACGACGAGACCTTGTTACGAGGGTCCACGACGCTGGGCGATACTGTCTGTCGATGAACGTAGTGGTTGCAGGAGAAGGCCAAGTGCACCATGCGGCTTCCACTAGATTCTCATTGAACTACGCGGTCTGACTCCTGACTGCGGGTTGGTGAGCAAAAAGGAAACTCTAGGGCCGGCCTCCCAGCAGAGCAGCCGCAGTGAGTTTAACGGGACAACGTTGGAGAGCCTACTCGGCCAAGATGTATCCACATGTCCGAGAGCAGCTCCGCTCGCTTGAAGGTCGCACATGCAATCCAAGTTCCCAACTTCCGATCTACAACTACGATATGTCACCGAGTTCCCACCTGAATGTATGAGAAATCTAAGCCCAGTAGTCGCCGGATAATTGCGATGACCTGATACTCGCGCGTCACATCATGCATTACATGCGGCCCAAGTATAGTTTTTTAGCTTTGTTTTTTTGGGCATGGTGGACTCTTCCAGTCGTTATCTAGAGATGCCACCATCCTGCGCAGAATAGCATTCCCCTCGTTGTAATGCAGAGAATCATCATCGATGATATGGAGAGAAAACAAGCCGATTCACGCCGCCTTTTATCCCCCACACCCATTCGCGTATCAACGTCGTCAAACTTTTTAGCCACCCTTCTTCTTGGAGACACCGACAGTCCGGCCGCGGCGACCGGTAGTCTTGGTGTGCTGGCCGCGGACACGAAGGCCCCAGTAGTGACGGAGACCGCGGTGGGCGCGGATCTTCTTGAGGCGCTCGAGATCGTCACGGAGCTTGGAGGCAACACCATTGGCGAGAATCTGGCTGTCCTTGCCGTCGACGATATCGCGCTGTCTGTTAAGGAACCAGGTGGGAATCTTGTACTGGGTCGGGTTCTGGATGATGGTGACGATACGCTCGAGCTCTTCCGAGGTGAGCTCACCGGCGCGCTTGTTCAGGTCGACTACGAAGCGTCAGTATGCTGTTCGTTCCTTTGCGACAGCCCTTCCATTATCTCATCATCCGATTGCGCGAGTGCGCTCTTGTGTTGCCGGGCGGGATTCGCAGACTTACCATCGGCCTTCTTGCACACAATGTTGGAGTAACGACGACCGACACCACCAATCTTGGTGAGGGCGTACATGACCTTCTCCTGACCCCGAACGTTGGTGTCTGCAAGCCACGTTAGCCTCCGCGCCCCTCTTCTCTAGTTGACCTCATTCGTGATCGGGGGTTGTCGTCGGGAAGAAACGTACTCAGAAGACGGAGGATGAACTGGAAGTTCGCTGCGACGAGACTGTTAGCGGATTGCGCTCTGCGCGGCAGCACGATGGAGAATGAACGCACTCTTCTCCCCCGAGACGAGCGACATGTTGGGCAACTGTCGTGGGATGGCTGCTCCTAGATGTCGATGTTGTTGGTTGACGGCGAATTGGATATGGCAGGCCAAGTGGTGGGCTTGGGTTTGGGAAATTTTTGGCGTGGGCTCGCTAGGGTAGGGTCACGTGGTTCCGGAGCGGAAGGCGCGCACCAATGACGAGAAACTCCAGCACGTGACACATGTGCTGCAAGTCTACGTCTCCACGTCTCCACTTCAAGAAAAGGCCCCGTCCATTCGCTGTGAACGCCATGGCTGTCTCACCAAGTTCGTACCCGCAAGGTTGCTGTTGAGGCATCCGCCGATGCGTCTGCGTTCGCCTGCGTCGTGGCTGGAAAAAGGCCAGTTGGCCACCTTATTGGTTTATACTATGCTTCTCAATTATTGGTTTTTCGAGCATGAGGCCAAAAAAAAGCTCTCTTATTGAACGTTATCTGGTACTGGGTCTTTCATCAGGTATTGGGTGAAGTAATGGACTCCATTGGGGATACACAACATTCAACCTTCTCTGAGCTCGTATTTCAACAAACCTTTTACGCCTCTGAACGCTTCCAGCGACCACTCACATCGGTCCGAGCATACACAGTGGCCAATGGGTCAGCATGGCGCGCCCTGCAAGCAAGTGCTTGCTTTTCGAGTCGTCATTTGGAGCAACTAAGGTAGGTACCTTGAATAGGCGTCTGCGCACCCAAGCAAGTGTCACGGTTTCACTTACGCAAAGTCTCTCTTCAAAGTGCACAAGTCTGTCTACCTGTAACAGACTACGCTGTCATTAAAGTTGTAACATGAAAACCAATTCGGATACTCCAACGCTCAGCTGGATCTGATTTTCGTGGATGACTGACTATAATCCTTCGCTACCACCAACGCCCCTACTTCGCAAACTCCTTTCCCGAACCTGTCTTTCCTCGGTTGGCTTCACGCTCTGTATTCATCATTATCAGGCCGGGGGAGCTGCGGGCTGAACCGCCGGGTCAGCTGGCGGTTGGGGTTGGTTAGCTTCCGCAGCAGCTGACCCTGGAGGTGCCAGTACTGGTGCTGCAGCCGGAGCTTGATTTGCCCCGTCAACGACAGCCGCAGGGGGCTGTGCAGCAGGAGTCGTGGCAGCAGCACCACCGGGGTTCGACCCCACGACGACCACGCCACTCCCCTGGCTACCCTGGGGCGGAGCGGCGGCGGCCGGCGGTGGCGGCTGCTGCGCCTGGTTCGCGCCAGCGACGATGGCAGCTGGCGGGGCCGGGGCCGCGGCGTTCGCTGGGGGCGGCGTCGCTACCTGGGCCGGAGGTGGAGGGGCAGGCTGTGCGGCGGGGGCGGCTGGGGGAGGCGGGGGCGCTCCCTGGTTCGCGCCGACGGCAATGGCTCCCAGTGGCTGCCCGTCCTGTCCGGAGTTGTTGAAGATACCCAGCCCGGACAGCCCCGCGAGCTGCGCGGCGGCGATCTGCTGGAACGATGAGAAGAGGGTCAACGCAGCTCCAGCGAGTGCAGGATTGCCGGCCGCAGCGTTGGCGGCCGAGGACGCGCAGTCGGAAAGGAATGTCGCGGAGTTCTCCACGAACAGGCCCTGCTGGTTCGGTAAGATGATGGCTGCCGGGTCCGGGATGGAGACGCTCAGCTGCGGGGCTTTTGTGCCCGCAGGGAGAATGATGCTCTGGCCAATCTGTCCAAACGGCGCTGCCTGGTCGAAAGCTGCAAGCTTCAGGGTGTCATCGGGTCCGGGTCCGGCGCCGTCGGTGTTGTTTGAGCCAGCGTCAGGCTGTGAGTCCAAGGCGACACGAGTCGCCCCAAAGGCGTCCGACTGCGACGACGCTGCCTGCTGCGTCGAAATTTGTAGCGGCGTCGGGTCCGTCACCATGACCAGCGTTTGCTGCTCGGGCTTGCCGTTGTCGGCGAGGAGCTGGTTGACAAGATATCGTTGATTCTGGTTGCCTTGGTTCCGGTTGTCGACCAGGCCGGTGACGGTGACGATAACGGTGTTCTGTTGTTCGTATGTCTTAGCAAATGGCGGCCCCCCTCGCTGCTTGTATCTGAGAGAGAATCGTGGGTCACTCACTGCTTGAGGGAATTGGGCCTTGAAGTGGTTGATGCGAATATTATCTTTGACCGTCTGCAGCTGCGTTGCGAGCGCAAGCTGCGACTGTACCAGCAACGCCAGTTGCCTCTCGTTCTGGCGTTGCAGCTGGTTGATCGTGTCGAGGTTCTCCTGGACCACGATGATATTTGGCCTCACAATATTTTGGACGATCATCACACCATTATTGTTGTTGTTGCCCTTGTTATTGTTGTTGTTGTTGTTCTTGCCATTATTATTCTTGTTTTGACCTTGATTCTGTTTCTGGTCTTGGTTTTGTCCCTTGTCTCCAGCTGCGGCTTTTGCGTCCTGGGCAGGTGCTATCGAGGTAAGTCAGTATTAATAACTTGCTCTAATCTGCTGCAGAGGACTCACCAGCGGCAGCAATCGAACTGAAGGCCGCCAGGGCGGTGATGAGATGCTTGAGATGCATGTTTATCCAGACACACAATGAAGATTAGGATTTACAGCAAGGAACAGGTAGTACGCCAGGCACAGCCGAGTAGAGAACGATTACGCATAGGTCTGTAGGAATGAAGAAATTAGGTGACCTCTAGGGTTCACCGAAGAAGGGGAAGGTCAACGCGAGGCCAAGAGATCTACTCCTGAGAAGTAAATCCTATGATCTGTCGTGATCTGCTCCGAGGGGCGCGTACCCGGCGGATTACCTTATGTATAGATCTGAAAACCACCCCCACTAACACATGGTGAATCCTCGCGTTGTCGATGAATCCCTCCTGCCGCCGGGAGCTGCGTTTCCCGTCGTCTACAACGGAATGCCTGGACAAGCGGGCGACTCGTAAATGGGCAGACGGACGATCTGGTGGACATCGTCTCGTCACCAACCCCAGCCCTGGCCCCGGCAAAGGCCCACGAAGGTTAAAGCAAACGGCGCGGCATAAGCAGATGAGGGGCATTCGGTAAGTTCAGAGTACAAGCGTCGGGCGATGAGACAGGGAGAGGGGAGGGAGTCTGAGAAGACTCCAAGCCGTCTGTCCGAACTCTGCTCTGACCTGCGGCTGCCATCCAACCTTGACAGGCACTGACGTGCCGTCTCAACCGTCGTGCCCACCATCTATCTGTCAAAGGGGCATCATCCCATCAACGACAGGATAGGTTTCGGGACTGCACCACCAATCACGATGTTTGCCCACCGACTCCGGACGTATCCGCGACCCACGCGAAACTTTGCGGCGGAAGAGGCTCGCCCGGGCCCTGAACCATCGGGGATTTTCTTTAGCTTCTCATCTTTGAGTCAGGCGCCACGTCATGAAGATTTCTGGCAAGTCGTCGCGATGATGCCGGTGGCAATCACTGCACATCCGCGGCGTCGCGAATCGCCAAGGAGGATCAGAGTCATGGTGGGGGCAGGAGTGCTGGATAACGACTGAACCCACCATAACCGACTGATGATGCGGCTCGCGAAGCTGGGAACCAGAGAGATCAGGCTCGGAGACTAAGTTGCCTTGAGTTAGGCTCAGCCCGATGCTCGTGTCAAGACCCAAAAAGTATAAAATCCCGCTCTAGCAGATAGCTTGGCCTACGGCGTCATGAAGCTTGTTTTCTTCTGATCAGATTCGGTTTGGTTGTGGGCAGATGGAGCGCACCCGAAACACGGGCATGAGGCCCCAACCCCTGTCACGTTTAGCAGAGCAGCAACCACAATGCCTGTCTGCAGGGAACGTGTATCAAATGCAATTCTGCGGCGTACCGCGTAACCTCGTGTAAGCATTATTGTTAATGTTAAGCATACCGTCCTGTTCATCCCGGACCTGTAGACTTTCAGACTTCAGCTCGGACTTCGTCATGCTGTCCCCATCAAGCTCCGTAAAACACGTTTCCAAGCCAAAGCATTGCCAACACTCCCACAACCCGGAGCCTCAAAGTGCCAGTCGAGACAATCGTGCTGTTCAACTTTGTACTCTCTGCCGCTGCCTTCTTCGCTGCGACTGAAGCCTGCCACGGAACAGGGCTCTTCTTACCGCCCTTAACGGGCATGGGGCGACCCAGCGTGACCTCCTCGGCGTCTTCCTTATTATCTGTCCCTGTCAACCCACAAGCGATTCGCTGAACTGCGCTATGGCTCTTGGCGCAAGCCCAAAGGAACATGGTGGCGACGATCGCAACTTCAGCGGTCCTCGGCAGGAAGTTTTGTGGCCCGATCCGTAAAACGCCTTCCCCATCGCTCCCTAGCCAGATGTGGTGGTGCAGAACGTAAGTCTCCAGAGATAGGCGTCCTAGAGCTCCTGCGAGCGGGACATGAAGCTCACGCAACCTTTGGAAAGAGTTGCGCGTGATAATTGCCGACAGAACAAACCACGGGCTGGTGTAGGGATGGAATGTTTTGTATGAGTCGTTGTCCGGGAAAACCTGGGCTGCGAAGGCGAGTATGATGAAAACCACGAGGTATGCCACGGCGAAGAATATGATAGCCGGCTGCACCGGTATCGCATCCCGTTCAGGGTACGCAACCGCCAACAGTCCGCGATCGAATGCGTCGTTGATCCTTTCGAATGGCTCACGAGCGTTGATGCCAAGTTGACGACGTCTAAGGACCGAAACGCGATTGACGGCCGCAGCTGTGAGTATTCCAAGGTACGGAACGAATCGGTCAAGAGAGAAGTGCGAGCGGAGGATCTTCACATCCCAACCAATGCCACACGTCGACTTGAGAACCCGCAAGAGCATCTCCGGAAAGTGAGTTCTCTGTACCATGAAGGTCAGGCCGAAGGCAAATACGACGATCTTGAAGAAGAGAGCCATTGGGTTGTTATTGAGCCTCTTGAAGCAAGCCAAGGATGTATAGGTGGCGCCGAACCAAAATGACATGAGAGGCGCAGTATAAATGATCCATTCGCTCGATGTTGCTAGGGCGAGGAGGCAGCTGAGCAAGTTGAGCCGGCACAGTACGTAGCCTACTCTGCGCAAAGAAAAGTCGACCGTCCGAAGAAAGTACATCGCATGGCCGTAGCAGGACAGGAAGATGTAGGTCGCCACAAGGAATCTATGTACCTTGTACATTGCCATTGACTCCGATGCCGAGTGGTAGTTGTACAGTAGAATGAAGGCCTGCATCCAGCCTTTCCACTCATCGGTTTGTTCTCGAGACAGGAATGAGGTGGGGGCGAGGCCCCTCCCCGGCAAGATGGCAGGTGTCCGTGTCCGAAGAGAAAGTGCACCCAGAATGGCCAAGATGACCACAGGCAAGATGAAGTCTGACACATCGAAGTGTTTATCCTGCTTGGCGAAGAGGTGAGTCCGGTCAGCAAAGAGGCAGTAAACCATGACAGCAATCAACGAGGCGGCGGCGAGAAGAATGTCCATGTCCCGGGGGGTGCGAGCAGACGGAAACGGATCCTGTCGCCGATCCAGAAGCAAAACAGGCAAGGCCAGTATGCTGAAGCCGAGAAGTAACACCTGGACCCTCGAAAGGGAGGGGTAAGGCACGCAGCAGGTGATTTGGTTGGCATATCCTCGCCTGGCCAACCCGGCGTTGCAGTGGACGTTTAGAACTACGTCGAGTTTCCTTTCAGCAACAATATTGACAGCATGGAGCCCATCTTCAAGCAGAGCGTCGTCGTGGCCGTTCAGCATGGCATTGTAGCTCCAGACAACATGCGATCGCTCGGCCGGCTTAAGGCTGTCCAAATTCCAATTCATGGCGTCGACCTTCTCTGGGGTGATGGCTTGTGCCCGATGCTTTGAGAGCATATCGTATGCTGGTATAGGTACGGGGGCGACAAGGACCTGGTTGGAGAGCTCCTCAAAGGGCGAAGTCGACTTGCTCTTCGGCAAAGGGACCAAATGATCGATATCGCGGTGTAGATACGGGAGCAAGGGGTTGATGCCTTCTCTGAAGAGCTCCAAATAGCGGTAGCCGCCCCGACGAGCCGCCCAGAGGCCCGGAGTGCCGACAACGACGAGGGCGGGCGAATCTCTCACCTCCTCCTGGGCGAGCTTCTCGTAGTCAGCAGAGCCAGGGCGTTCTCGGAACCGAGCCAATTGGCCAAATAGACTGGTGGAGTTGAGCCATGGGTCCCATATAAACTCAAGTTTGACGCCCTCAACCACGGCCGCAAGGTTGCGATGCTTGTCTTTGGAGACGGCGAAGTCGAGGATGACTTTTTCAGCGACGTGGTGGTCGAGTCGTGTCATAGCAGCAAAGTAGATTTGGCGCATGGTAGAATCGCCGGCAACGACCAACCGGCGGCCCGCGAAACAGCTCGACACATCTTCGCGGCTCATGTAGCGCATCCGGCAGTCATCGGGCTCCCATTTCTCAAAGACATGCTTTGGCAGGTTCGAGTCGGGTCTGGAGCGCCATCTGCCTGTTGACAGCAAGCTGTTGCACCTGTAGGGATCATCTCGACCTGCAGTTCGTGTTAGCTTCGTATCTCCGGTGAGGGAGGGCCCTGAGGTGGGGGCGCCGGGCAGGGGGACCGTATAACCGCACCGAAGACGAAAAACTGGTAAACCACCGAGAAGAGCAGGATCACAAGGGAGATCCGCGGAACAAGCCGGCGCAGAATTGGTGAGCTGCCTGCGGAGGCGGCCAGCCTCTGAATGCGAAGCATCGGGGGCTAGGTAGGGGGCGTGGAAAGGAACCTCACGACGCGTCGCAAAGTTCGGGGCAGTGGTGGCGGCGGCAGCGGCGGCAGTCGGCGGGAAACCGCATTCTCTTCCGGGTTCTGTAGTCTGGTGAAGCTACCCGGCGACTCAATACCGCGGCGGCACGGTTGAGGACCAACAGCGACACACACACACACACACACACGATCGTCTCCCGGCGGCCACGGGAGGACGAGACAAGGGGGAAGCTGGCGAGGAAGGTCGAAAAGACTGAGTTGATGAGCTACCCCCCAGGCGCGCATGCGAGGGCGCGGCTGACCATTTCCCTTATAATGCCATCCCGTAAAGCCAAGGGGTGGACGAATGACAGGGCTGGCGCTGCCAAGATGCCGCTACGGAAGGAGACCCGTCCATGTTCTTGGGATCTCATTCCTCCGACAGTCAGCCTAGAGGGTGTTGGGAAGCTCTCGGGCGGGAGCAGTGCATTGGGGCGGCCTATGGGCAATGGGCATTGGAAACGAGAAACGGAAGGGGGGGAATCACCGTCAGCACCTGAGTTGGCGAGATGCGAGACCCAAGATAACAGGCCAGAAAAGCGAAAAGGACCGTCGGGCATCCCTGCACTGGATGCTTCTTTTGGAAAGTCAACACGCGACCCAAGCTGTGGAGATAGAGTGCAGGACCACCCAAGGTAGGGTCGTTTTACGCCGAAGTGACTAAGGTACCTAAGGTATCTGACCTACCGAAGGTCCCTACCCGGCGCACTGTGCCCCTATCCAGAACACATGACGCAGACACAGTATGAGCTGGAGCTAACTCCGCCCATTGGAGCAATCCTAGCACACCAGATGAGTTTTGCTGATCGGCCAAGTCGGGGCAAACACAGTGCGAGGATGGAGATTGGGTAGGTACTTGGGTAGGTGGAGGTGCCCTGCTTGGCCATTGCTGACCCTGGCAGCCAAGAAGGCGCACCGCCTATTTTCTCTAGGTTAAATTTTTTTTTATTTTTCCAATCTCACTTCTCTTCATTTTCCCTTCATCCTTCGACTGCATTCAGATGCCGTCGCAACCGACGGCACAGGTCTTGGTCTTTGAAGCCAAACATATCACGCCAGCATATTCAATCATCCTTTGGGATATGAGCGACGAGTGGCACAGGTACCAGAGACGGATGACCGCAGTCACAGCCGCTGCCGTAGACCGAAAGGTAGGTGACTTCGCAGGCCGTTCTTGCCTGGTTTTTTTTCTTTCTCCCCCCCCCCCCCCCTCTCTACTCGTTATGACAAACAATTCGTCGTCTTTTGCCATGCTCGATCAGTTTAGCCTTTCCTACTTCTGATCTTGAGCCGGATACATCGCGCCTCGTGTGCCGTGTATAAGACAAGAGCAACCTCCAGGCAATGCTTTTTGAGTACGGGACCTTTTTTGTTGAATGAAGGCTTTCGTAATTTATCTATTGTCACATTTGCTTCCAATACTAAATGGGTTCTTACCTGAGCATGTGTCGGCGTTGCTAAGCCTTCGTCGGTGGCCTCGCTTTGTCATCGCATCATTCGGTCACCGTGTTTACCTCACCTGCCTTGTCATGTAAAGACTCATTCCTGTTTCATTTCCCTAGACTACATTTCTTGTCTAAAGAACCTCAAAGCAAAGTATGCGTCCCGTCCCACCATGTCTACACGTTCAGAAGACTTGCTTGAGCTTCGCCTCCAGAAGCGACCGGAGTCCCTGTCGGTCGAACTCACTCAGCTGAACTCTCTGGGTCGAACTGATGTGCTGGACATCCACGTCGTGGAGGTTTCGAAGTAGCAAGAGCTCATCGGCACCAAGGCTGTCCATCAGTCTCCGATTCTTGTATGACAGTGAGAAGAAGCCGGCAAGGCTGGCTTCCCTGTCGTTGAGGGTTGACGTCGTAGCCTTAGAGATCTTGATCGTAAGATTCCGCAGGTTGGGGCAAATTGCAAGCCTGTCGAATGCCTTGTCGGAGAGCGGGCCACACCAGTGGACGTGAGCGTTGCGCAAGTGCTGGAAAAGCTTCCTGTCGGTTCGGAGCTGGTCAAGAAGAGTGCAGCAGCAGGAGAAGTAGTAAGTTTTCTTCCGGTAGAGCACCGCAAAGAACTCGTCACCCAGCGATTTGCCCAGGGTCTGGAACACCTGCTTCTGCGAGGTGCTAAGATCCACGAATGTGTACTTCTCAGGGTTGACGCAGTTGCAATTGCCCCACTTGGTTGGAACCAGCTTGTTGCCTGGGGTCGACTGGTCAATGATCATACCGAGGATGCGTGCTCTGATCTCTCTTGGTAACTTTAGGAACGGGAAGCCCTGAAGAGGGGGCGGGCGATCTATTGTGTGGACGTCAGCCTGCATTCTTTCTAAACAAAAAAAAATAGAAGAAGAAAAAAGTCCCATCTTGCTCCAAGGACAAAACAGAGTGAGGAAAAAGTAGGGTGGCTCACTGGCGATGTCCAAGATCTCCGTGCACATCTCAATGACGACAATACAATGCTTCATATCATCTGGCTTCTTCTCCATCAAGGATGCACACTTCCGGATAGTCTCTGAAATTGCCTTGCGGTTCTCGGCACTGAGACGCACAATGCGACCAAGCTCGATCTCATCAAGGCTTCTAGTCTTGAAGTCATCAAGGGCCTGCAGCAGCACCCTGGCATTGGAGGACAGGCCAAAACGGCTGGGGACGTTGCTCATCCGCAGCACGTACCACGCCTTTGTTCCCGAAACCCATGGCATCTTGACGGCAAGGTGCTGAAGAGTTGCACTGTGCTGACTTGATTGTTCTGGTATGTCGAGGGGGTTAGTGACGTTCCTTGGTAGGCGTTGAGGTGACAAATCTGTAGCAGGTTAATAGGGGGTACTGATGATGCCCTTGACTGTTGTCCTTTGCATCAATTAATCAGTCAAAAGTCAAGCTGCTAACACTAGTTCAATTAGCTCACTTCCGCGACAGCCCCGTGACAAAGGATGACTTACAGAATATTTGAGGGGTTCTGGCTCTGGTACGAAAGCTTGCTGCAACAAGCGACGAATCTTGTCAAGTTTCCATGAATTCTTGACTGTATCGCTTTTCACATGTGTGGCGTCAAATAGCCTCGGAGAACCAGCGGAACTGGTTAGGGATGAATATAACGCGACGGTAGACTGGTGATGAAGTAGCAGCCTCTGCTATTAGAGCCCCCCGGGGTGACGCTCAGCTACCGAGGTGGAGGAGGTATGTTGTTGTTTTCTTAAGCACGATAAATCGAAATCCACAGCTAGAGCTTATCGAAATTCGCTTATCAAGTCCTGCATGAGGGTGCCATGTGAGTGAGATTGAGGTGAAGTGCGCTGTGGTGGCAGGCACGAAGGTGTAGATGGGACAAGAGAGCAGTGACCGACGCGTCTGCGGTAGTTGAGGTGCTGTGACCTTGACAAGAAGAAAGTGAAGAGAATAAAGGGCGGCGGCCGCCGTCTTTGTTGTTGTTGCCCTGTACCTTTGCCGGCTGAGGGTGAGAGGTTGAGGGTGAAAGAACAGAGTCTTCTACAGATGTCGCAGTGGAGGGGCAGATGTGCCAGGTCAGGAGAGGCAGCTCATCACAGCACAGCAGGCTTCCACTGGACCACGGCCTTGTTGTCTGAAGGTGGGAAGGTTGAAGTTCGGGTCGTTGCAGGGTTGGGGTGAAATTTTTAAGTGAATGTGAGGGAGGGAGGCGTATTAGCCTGGCAAGGTTAGGAAGGCAGGCGCGTTGAGGCATTCGCTCTTACCCTGGCAACTTCAAATAGTGACCTAAGCACATGACCTTTGTGACTGCGATTTGTGATGCAAGTTTGAAGCATTAATATTCTTTAATAAGAGGAGGCAAATTTAGACCTGCGGAATGTATTTACCTTCGAATTTGTGGCTGCCAGCAGCAGGGACACAATAGACCTACCAATATTCCCAGGACAGCCTCACTAAATTTCATCTAACAAAGTAGCCAAACAATGTAACACTTGGAATCGGGACAGCGGGATAGTCGTTTTTAAAGTACTCGTAATTTTAACAATAGTATTGCTCATATCTCCAAGGTCCTGACGTCTCGCAACCGTGACATATGCCCAAGCAGTTTACATTTTGGTATGAACACCTCAACACCTCCGCATTTAAATCCTCCAATTAAGCTGAAAGCCCAAGTTATATGCCTTGCCCGTTGTCCCATGCCTTTGCGTGTCCGAAAATCAATCCGCAACTCCGTGGCGATGCTTAAAGTGTTACAAAATAGTGAGCCAAGTCGTCACGCCCTCTCTTCCTCATCCGGCACAGTCCTAACGAATGGACCCTCACGGGCCATCGAACTCATCCTTCGTGGGCTGTCGTCCACGCTGTTGTGCCTCGAAGTGCCCGGGCTGACGCCGATGCTGTAATAACTCGAGCGCTGGTCTCGGCTTGGCTGTCTTTTGCCGAAGGTAAGGGTGAAGCCGTTGAGAATTTCTTGATGTCTGAGGTTGGTCTCGTTGAAGGGCCGCTCGCGAGGATCGGGCTTCTCCTTGGATGCCTTCTTCTTGGACTTCTCTTCCTTCGTCGAGCGCCAGCCAAGCGTTTTTGCCAGGCGGAGAGCAGGTGACTTGGATTCCGGCGGCGCTCCTGTTTGGCTGGGCTCGGAGATAGACTTGCGGCGGCGGAAGTGGTCCCTGATGGCCATCTTGAAGATGGGCGGTGGAAAATGAAGTATTGAGATTAGGCAGGAAGTGCAAGCGCGGTAGAATGACCTCTGTTCCACAATACGGTTGATTGGATGTTGATGTTGATGATTGATGTCGAGGAGGTTGGCTGAAGCTTAGCTCTCGGCTGTGGATGTTGGTCTGGGAAGACCTAATGATTCTGCAGGGGAGAGGGGATGTTTGGTATTTAATAAAGGTACGAAGAGCGCAGGTTATTGCCAAGCCCAGCAGCACGACGCATGTGGCAATCCCAAAGAAAAGCACCGTTGGGACGACCCGAGATGGTGGGATGCATGTCGTTCGACGACCTTCCTGGACCTTGCATTGGTGTGGTCGCAAGCCTCTGCTTTCACCACCAGAGCGTCAAGGGCCCGGACTAACACAAACCCCCCAGGCCGGCGTTACGTGCCTAAGGTGGACGGCACCTGTCCTGCACGGCGCCACGCCCCTCCGACGAGATGCGGGGATGTTTCCCTCGACGCGGGCTGACGTCATTCCAAAAACCTCTGGTGTTCTCGGCCACGGGCTGGTCGCCTGAGGCCGCCGCCGATGCCCTTAACCCGATGATTGCTGATCGCCGCTGATCCAGAGGATTTTCAACGTGGCGGATCGCCATAGTCTGCGACGGTCTCGACCCTACACTCTCAGTCATTGTTCTCGACGCTGGCCGCCGTGCCGTCCGAAGTGTGTTCTTTCAGGACATCGAACCGTCTTCGCTGGTCCCGGCCAGGCCGGCTAGTGCGAGGGAGGTCTGGACATCAGCCATGTCTCATATAGTCTCAGGCACAATGTGAGGGAATCACTGGTGACACCTCACGGGCTCAAGGACGAGGGGAAGTCCGTGCGCGGAGCTGAAAAGCATCCACTGGTGCATTTATCTCCAAGCCCGCCAAACCATTCCCGGAGCGGCGCCTGTCAAACTATGGGTCAACCGCACGCCGACTGCCACCTTCAGGTCATGGGCGTCATTATATTATGCTAGAGTGTTGAGTAAACAGTAAATAGCGATGAGTGATGCAAACAAACAAAGAGCATTGCGCCGCGCATGCGCGCTGAGTGCTGCTCCTGCATCCTCGCAGATCATTCCCAGCAGACCAGTTCAACAGCTCATCGAGAGGTGCACTCGGCCCCAAAAACACCAGCGCTGCTTGACCCAAGACCGCCGAGGACTGCGAGCCCCCAGGCCAACGCTGCAGATTCCCAGTCCAGCTCGCTATCGGGTAGACTGTCGCCCTTGACCGCAGAGCGGCTCTCCGCAGGGCTTGGCTCGTACGTAGCCTCTGGTGTCTCCTCAGGTTGCACCGTGGATTTTCGGGCTCGGCTACGGCGGGTTCCTTTGGATGAAGATGTCTCTGAAATTGCCATCGCTTCAGACTTCGTTCTCGGTGCGCCGCCCTTGCGTCGCGTGGTAACCGCACTGTTGTGGCTGCCCGTTTCCTCTTCCGGAGGTGATTTCTCGTTGTTTTCCAGCAGTCTGGTCGGTGGCTGCACCTCCGGGACATTCCTCTGGCCGAACGGGGTTGAAGAGGTTAGGATGTCGTTCACATCAAGCGCACGTGTTGAAGCCCACAACCCTTGGCTAACACCGCTGAGCAAAACGTCCCATGCAACAGCAGCTACAGCCGGATGGTCGGACGTAGATCCCAAAACCTTGCCGAGCGCCGTTGTCGTTCGCTCCCATGTCGAGCGCTCTTCTCTGTCAAATGGGAGGAATCGAGTATGGCGATGGTAGTGGGCGTCAGGTGCGTTGTAGAGCATCCCAAACGCGGATCCTTTGACGTGGAAGACGAAGCTTGCAGTAGACAAGAATCGGAACAAATCGTTAATGATGCCGTAGGCTCCGTGATGATCAGGATATACAGTCCCCCAGCTGATCGGAGCGGCAGCAGGAATGAGGACGGGGGCGAACGTCAGAAGCCGGCCGAAGACCGCAATTTTGGAAAACACCGCCGTCCCTGTCGTCGAAGGAGCCCAGTATATCAAGACATACGTGAAACAGAACGGCGCAAGAAGCAGGGCTGGGTACGGGAACCAGTCAACAGGCTTTGGGGGAAAGACTCGGCTGCGAAGGCGTCCGAGCATCGAAGCTGGCTGCTCCGCATTCTCTACGCGAGTCGGAGTTGGCGTGAGAAGAAGTGCTAGATAGAAGAGGTTCTGCGCGAAAGATAAGTTGACCAGGTGGGCCAGCGCAAGATAAGCCCGGAGAGAGGGAATGTGCCTCCTTCTTCCCTCGACAGCCAGCAACAAGCTCCATGAGACCGTTGCGAGGTCGATCTGCTGACCCCACCAGAACCGTCGTGCTTTCGCTGTGATGATCTCGAGAGCGTCCAAGTAGACCGGAGTGTCAGTCAACCAACGAGCAACATGGACTTCAGTTGAATTGTCGCCGCCGTACGGGAATACACCGTTCTCGCCATAGAACCTAAAAGGGTAAGCATATCGGACAAAGAATCGGGTTCACTGAAGACAGACCGGACTGGTGCCTCCACTCCGCGCTGACTTGCCCAGACGCGGTATGAGAGCTTTGCATAGCTTGAGGTCCAGTAGCCTGCGAGTGACAGGCTCACGATGGCCAGCCCGGCGAAGAGTGGTGCGAGCGTCGATCTCTGGACGAGTCTGGCTCTTGTTCCCTGAGACGGAGGCAGATCTAGGTACGATGTGTATAGACTCCGGACGACAGTCCAGCCGAGATATGTCAACGTCACGACGTGGCTGCCTGTCAAAATCAAAGGTAGGTATCTGGACAAAATGTTAGGCGATCGGCTGGGCTTGTTCGAGTCAAGGGCAACTGACTTCAATTCTGGCTCCGAAGGCACCGGCGCCATGTTTGCTTCTTCAGTTCTGCAGTTTTCCGTTCCTTTGGCGACTGGAGCACGTTGCAAGACAAATGCCTCGAAGTCGTAAAAGGGAGGCAAGTTCAAGGTCGACAACGACCTCTATCCTCGAGACTAGAGGATGCAGAGGCGGCGCGCGTCATTGTCACACAACTGCGTCCGTTCCTTGGAAGCTCAGTCGACGGGCTCTTGCTAATGGTATTGATCGCAGACGTCCTGTACAGCTACCTGCAACTTGGGCAAACGACGTCACACTGTCGTTGTAGCAGTACAGCGTCACGTACAGTGTACTGGCCAGGGCCTCCGCCGCAGATGTGGGGCACACCTGCGTGGGCACGGTCCAATCCATTGAGGTTGGGTGCAATGGAGCCGGAGAAACACAAACGGCGATTGGCTCTAGCGCGTAGCCCCCATCAGCCCCACTCCGGACCTACATAAAATCTCTTCTTGCGTTGCCAAATCTGATTTTCTTCTTCTCTTTTTCTCATCATCAGTAAGGGTTAAGCTTACACCGTCATGTGTAAATTAATTCTTATGGCGGCTCCGCTATTGCGGCTTGCTGAGGGTTGTCCTGTTCTCCGTGGATTTCCTTCCGTTCCCGGCCTCCTAAAGTAACTATCATGTGAACACCTTTCCTAACCAGCCGAGTACGACGACTCTTCCTGGTATTTGACTGTGGGGTGGTCTCAACATCCTATCGCAGGATTCTCCTTTAGTTCCGCAAATCTCGCGAGTATAGCCGTGTCGCAATAAGCGATCGTTGCGCAGCTCTCAACCGCAGGATCCCGGCCATTGTACTGCGTTGTCGCCTTAGGGCTACGTTCTGGTGTCCCCGACGATACCGTGAGTAGGGCCACTGTTCAGGTGCAGCTAAAGATCAAATCAACGTGCTGTGTTTCCGCGTTGACAAATGCGATGCGTTCGGTCCTTGTCTGGCCCTGCAATTGTGCACAGCGGAGGGTTTCGAAAGGCTGGAATTGCGGAACGTGTAGAACCCCCAAGACAAATGCATTGCGATGTTGCTGCAAGTGTTTAACCACGCAGTAGGCACAATGCCATTCATGATTTAAATGTGCGACGTCCATTTAGGAGTAGATGAGAACATGTCCAAAACAGCTGGGCTCATTTGCTAGCGTGCGGTATTTGAAATTTACACCGCAATGAAGGGATTAGAAGAGAGGTGGGGGCAAGCTACAGGGAGGAAGAGAAGCAAAGCACAAAAACTCCATGTCACCTCTCCAGGCACAATCTGCGCCTTCGCAAAATCAACGTACACCAAAGTGCCTCCTTAATTCATAAATTATCCCGTATGCGTCATGCTCGTCCAGACTTCAGCGCTTCAAACATATGTTCCCCGTCCGCCTCCAGACCGACCCTTCTTCCAGACCAGGAACACGAGAGCAATGGTAGCCAGTGCAAATCCAAAAGTCACGAATTGCATAGCCTGGTTGGCGGTGGCCTTCTTGCAACTGTCGACGAGCTGGCCCTCGGACGTGAAGCCATAACTGGGTTTCCCATCCACAGTTACCTTCCCCATGTTGACGAGGTCGTTGTCGACTAGTTTCTTGGCTTCGTCGGTGGTATTCGGGTTGCAGGTGATTCCGCGCAGCCCGATCGCAAATGCCTATTGCCATGTCAGCCATCCACCCTCTATGGGGAGAAATCCGGCGATATACATACGATACCGCCACCGAGGAGCAACACTCCGCTCAAGGCATCGGCAGCCATTACAATGAGGGCCGGGATAGCGTCGAAGAAAGCCGCTACCAACCCGAACAGAGCAACGGCTAAACCGAATCCACCAGTGAACGTGCTGTACTTAGTGGTCGTTGGCGCGTCGCCGATTCTCTGCCTCTTGACGAGATCAACAGAGAGGCCGAGGACGACAATGGCCATGATGGCCTAACAAGCGTCAGTCACGCGGTCCTGATGCAGCACGACGACTTTTGTTGCTTACCTGGAGGGCCCAGACGCCCATGGTGATGAACTTGAGCATTGTGTGTGTGTGTGTGTATGTGCGTGTGGGACGAATGGGTTGTTTGATGTTTGGATGTCTGGGTTTCAGATGCTTCGTTGGTTGAAATGTGGCTCGACGCCTTTCTTTTAAGAAGGAATTGCCAAGGCTATGAACAAAATCGGCTCGGCCTGGGCTGAAATGCACAAACAGAAGACGAGGGGGCAGCGTCACAGTAAGGAAGGGGGAGTACAGTTTGCTCTTAAATAAGTAACAGCCACATACGAGGTTGGTTGCCGGCCAGTCACACTCAGAGCGTGTAGGCACCAACGAAGATCACTGACCAGCCAGTTACCCGATGCAACTTCTAAGGCGGCACAGCATAACTCCCTGTTCTAAGTACGCTCAGCCCAGTGCGCGAGATCATGCATGTTTGCGCTCAAGTACCGGGCACAGCATCTCCTGGCCGGCGACCTGCAGATTAGTCAGCCAGACGCTGGCACGTTGCGTCGGGCGAGACATTCCATCGAGACACGAGGCTTGCTTCGTCCGCCCCTGAAGGATGCCGTAAGTTTGGAACAGCCGCTCCCACTGCGGGTATTGCGATCGAGTGCAGGGCTCGACTTGAGCCGCGAGTGAAGCCTACAGCATCGGATTAGCACGATAGCTCTCGGTTGAAGCAGCGAAGGATTCGAGGGGCTGTTTGGCTGGCCTGAGGAAAAGCAACAAGCATCGTTCCCAGTGGGCTGAGCCACGGGGATCAACAAGACGTTGGTGCAGTCACATCGTTGGCGCTGGGATGTCATGTAGTGAAGACATGCTTACGCTAATTAAAGACGAGCTGGGCGGTGCCTTGCCTTGCGCCCTGCCTCTGAGGTGCCGTGCCGCCGTGCCGCCGTGCCCAGGCTGCCGCTGCCTGGCCTGAGTGGGGCCTGGCCAAACAGTGAAACGCTCGGACGATCGCTCCAACCAACAACACTACACTGAGAACCCGCAGAACGAACTGTGGGCTGGAGCTTAGGTAAGAGACTATCTGGGTAAGGCAGCCGTCCGTCACGTGCATCCATCGCAAACAGCGGGCTGTAGACGGGGCTCCGATAAGCCGGAGGCGGGAAATCCCAAAGTCAGGCATTCCGAGCGATAACCAGACAAGTGGGTCTGGCCAATTCCCACCAGGTGCCTCCGTCACTTTCCACTGTGACCGCACATCGAGCGCACGGTCCAAGTCGCGACTGTGCCCAAATTTTTTCGATAGCTTCCATCATCGGCCAACAAGCCCACCTCCAGTCTCTTGCCCTCTGACGAACTCCGATCTCCGGCTTCATCCATCCGCCACGTCTACAATCCTCGCCATGTCGTCGCTTTGGGATACCTTTTCTGGGCGCAAGTCCTCTCAGAAGGATACAGGCTCCTCGCACACCTCCGCAGCCCCTCAAGAACCCTCAAGCACACTCCAGGCTGCGCCCACCCCATTCGACCCTTCAGCAGGATCCGGCGTCGAGTCTTTCCTGCAGAGCTCCTCGTTCGCAGACCCGGCGCAACTACACCCTCTTTCAGGCCTGAACAAGGACACCCTCGAATACCTCTCCCTCGAAGATGCAGCCCTGTCGGATGTCCCCGGCGGCCAATCCGTCCTCCCCTCCCGCGGCTTCACGGATGATCTCTGCTATGGAACCGGTGTCACATACCTGACGGCCCTGTCGATAGGAGGAGCCTGGGGTCTGCAGGAGGGTCTCAGAAGGTCCGTTAACCAACCGCCGAAGCTGCGGCTCAACTCGGTGCTCAACGCCGTAACTCGTCGCGGTCCCTTCCTGGGCAACTCGGCCGGTGTTGTCGCCATCACCTACAACTTCTTTAACTCTGGTATCGGTTATTTCAGAGGGAAGCACGACGCTGCTAACACCATTGTGGCGGGCGCATTGAGCGGAATGGTTTTCAAGAGCACAAGAGGCGTGCGGCCCATGTTGATTTCCGGTGGTATTGTGGCCTCCGTGGCCGGCGCCTGGGCTGTAAGTTTGAGCCCCTCAGAGCTTCTTTTTTCTCGAGATTCTAACAACTTCCACAGGTTGTCCGCCGGACTTTCTTCGCCATCCCAGAACCTGCTACGTCTTCGGAGCATGCCCACTTGTAATTTAACGACAACACCTCACGAAGTATCTTCGTTGAAACCCCACCGATAATGAACTCCTTTACATCTGCAAATCACCATGGATCTGCAGGCAACAATGCTCGCGGATACGAGCTTCTTCTGTCTGTTGTTTGAGTAGGAATTTAGAGAGCCTTAGAGGAGTCTTGGGCATTGCGACGGACGATCTCTCCTCTAGTGGACCCGTGTATAGTATTAGGATGGAGCATCTAGAAGACCGCATCACTGGGGTGGTGGGCGTTCGGTATCTGTCACGAAAGAAAGAAAAAACGACATCACACAATTTACCTACACCCCTCACTACGAGTAGGAACACCTTCCTTTGTGAATTCCATTCGTTTGCACTGGCCTTTAAGCATCCTCAAAGGCTCCCCCCCTCTTTTCCCTTTTTCCCTTTTTCTTTTTTTTATTATTTTTTTTAATTAAAACGCAGGCCCACTCCCCAGCAACCGCCCTCTTATCTCTGTCAACCGCAGCTTCCTTCACCTTTCATCTGACACCTGACTACTTTACTTACTCCTCGAGCCGCGACGATGGGCTTGCCGCGAACTATCGATGAAGTTGGCGACGCCTTGGTCGAGCTTGAGCTTGACAACATGCGAGCGAGGTTCACGCGGGTCAAGAGACAGGAATACGCGGTTTTTCCGGAATCAAGAGGACTTCAAGTCTACGACCAGCTTGGCAACTACATCTTCCTGCCAAGCGAAACCAGAACCCCGCTGCCCAGAGCAAAGGGGCATCTGAAGTCCGGGCTGGACGCGCGACATAACCGACTTCAGTTTGCGATTCGCGAGATGTCGGTCAATTTACTACTGAAGCTACACGATTATTTGGATCAGGAGGCCGGAGAGGGTTTCTCGAAGAGTGAGGGGATCGCGAATATGAACGGCGGTTCGCCGCGCCGTAAGTCCGGCCACGTACGGGACTGGGACCTCATAATGCACAAGGTCGTCTTCCCAAGATCTGTTTTGAAGCCCCGGGGTGGGCGGCGCGATGCTGACGCTCCACCTTGTAGGCACACTCGGCCGCCATAACCAGATTATTGCGATTCAGCGTCTATCCCCTGCTTGAAGCCGACTGCTTCAAGGTCACTGTCGTTCATCTTGACACGATGGGGGAAACAATTTCGGAAGAATCACTCTGGCCGATGTGGGCCACCTTTGGTTCATTCATGAGGGGAATAGAAGCGAATCACTCCCCCTCGCCGTGGATATCCAACAAATGGACAGTCACTAAGCAGCGTCATCTCGATGTGATCGACAACATCATCCGAGGCAACGAAAACCCGGTACGTAAGGCGAAAGCCACGACATACAAGAAGTGGTTTGAGCACCTCGATGGGAAGAAAGATGCATGGGCATACATGGATTTCAACGCTCGCCAGCCACTGCCCAATCCCGAGGGCTAGGAGTCTGCAATGGAGTTAAGTGGGGAGGGCGCCTTTCGTTCGATGGTGCAGATAACACATAGGAGAGGTAGATTCGTCGTTCTCTTCAAGGTTAGCATGCCCCTTCTCCAATTTGAATCGCGGACTGACCGGTGCTGGGCATGAAGCTCTGGCATGTCAGGCTGAAGAAGGAAATGAACAGGCTGATGGAACTGGAAGACCCGACTCCAGACGAATTTCACCACAGGGATTTGGAGGCACTTTCTGATGCCTCGCATCCGTTGATTTACGAACCTGTTGATCTTGACGAGCTCGCCGCGGCTATTGAAAGATCCGAATCGCGAGTTTATATGGAAACGAGTGAGGATGACTGGCCGCAGCCTGAGGAACTGCATTGAGGTGTTACGTTGACAGTGTTGACGATGTTGACACTCGGCCCAAGGAGCAGGGAGGATGCTCCCATCCGAATGGTGGTATGGGTCCGCTTGCTTCACTCTACTGTTTCTTTAGCAAAGGATCGTCGTTTTGTTTTCCTGTACTTCTCTTGTATGCTCGCTGCATGTAGGACTATGGCTTGTTGGGCATTCGTGGCGTGGATTATTGGAAGCAAGCAACTTTTATTGGCCCCTGTGTTGTGGCATTCAATGTGCTCATGGTGTTCAGATGTGGCTGCCCTTCCCAAGATTTCCTCGGGAAGGCGGTAGCTGGCCTAGCAGGATTCCTGTTTCTCAGGAAAGCTCCTTAGTAACAAAGCGTAAGCTTCACCTAGAGTCCGGGCCGAGTGTCGAATATTCGACAAAGAAGCTTTCCAAAACAGGAGGCACTATTCGTTCCCGCTGCCGGAAGATCCAACCCGCCTACTTGGTGACAATCCCTTTGTGAATTTTCTTTAGACCCTCCCACCGCCCCTCCTTTTATTTTCTTTCCTGACACTTTGACACGGATTCCAGGAAGATCAGACATACAGCATTTTGCCCGAGCCCCGGTCTCTTTCTCCCAACCTTGTAAGAAGTCCTGTCACGATGTGTGGCTGCTGGCCGTTCTCGGGCGCCCACTACGACGACGAAGATCCGCCTCACGTATACCGCTACGTCTGGGATGGCCAGAAATACGTCATGGAGCTTGTAAGCCAACTGTCTCATCATCTATTTTTTTCTCTTCTCATTTTGCCTGCCCTGTCCCGGGCGGCTCAATTGTCTATTGGGCACCACACTTGAGGGAACTTCTACCTCTTTCCTACCATGCTTGACCCATGTCCACCGCGAGGACACTCAAAGCTGTATCTGTCCATGAGGAGGGTGAAAAGGCCAAGCTGTGGAGATCAAGCCTCTCATACCAGATACCTATCCCCACGCGGCTAAGGGAAGGGACCTGCGAACTTTGGGCAACCAACCGTTTTCGCCTTTCCACATCATCTGCGATACTTTCGCCCGTCCTCACCTTGGGCCATCTACTCTGGACTGGAATGAAGTGAACAGGGCCATCTCAAGCGTCCCTTCCCTCAAACCAGAAACGCCCACCCAAATCTTGTCCTGCAATCTTGATTTAACGGAGAAGGGCAAAACAACACCTCCTGGAAAACAGAAGAAACCGACATAATACTCAATATCACCAAATTCACCGAATGAAGCCGGCCATGAAGTCCCCCAAGGTAAAGACGAATGCCAACACCACCGGTCCACGCCATGTTCGATTCGAGGACGGCAGCAACGGCCCCGGCAGTTCCTTCCCCGTAACTCAGGGACCCACGACCGATACCTCGACCTCGACCTCCACCGCTCCTGCCTTCAGCAGTTACGAGGACAACGAGCCGGCCAGTGGTGTTTTTGTCCACTCTTCGACCAATCCCTCTACCTCGGTCAACTTCGGCAACAACCTCCCTTCTGCAACTCCCTTTGGTCAGGCGCCTCATCCAAACTTCGGTCCCTTCATCCCCTCTACCTCAGCCTATCCCGCCTTTGTCGCTGAGGCAACCTCTTTCGCGCCTTTTGGAAAATTCAACCCTTGCGGCCTTCAGGCTCCTGCATACGTCAACATGGCTGACTACCAGAACGTCGCTCCGCCTCCTGGAGGCCTTCACTTCCAGCCGCCCGTCCCGGACACCACCTACGGCCCCATGCAGCATGTCTACGTGCCTCGCTTCGACAATGGCATGCCCCCTGTTTACCAAGTCGGTCTTCCTCATGTTCGGGCTCTTTCACTTGCTACAGTTGCACATCAGCCCGCTCCTTTTCTACTCAGCGCGCCCTTCGTCGTTTATTACTATGCAAGTCACCATGCACTCACATGCTAGGGCTATACTCTGGGCGCGGCTGATATCCCTGGGTCAAGTGGCCATTGAGACTCATTCTCCGTGTCACATTTCCTGCTGTCTTGATAATCATTCCATCTGCCCGCGCCTTGTCGAACTGGTGAGGAACTCATACTGACTTCGGATTGCAGCAGCCACCTACCAACAATGTCACCTACGTCGGTCAAGCTCCCCCCAACCCGTCCATCCTCCTGGCTCAACAGCCAGTCTTGCAGCCTGGAATGAGCATCCAGAACCCGCCCATCATGCTGCAAGGCCCTCCTATTGTCGTCAACGGCCATCACGCCTTCCAGGGCCATCCTCCCATGGGCCTGAACGTGGGCCCCAACATGGGCGGCGGTGGAGTTCCCGTCTTTGCAGGTAATGCCGGTCTTCCTCCCGATGTCACTGGATTTGGAAAGACGGCCGGCGAGATCGCCATGGAACAGGCCCAGTTTGCCTATGCGAATGGTCTCTTCGAGCCCCAGGATTTCAAGCCCGCTGACGACGACCCGTCCCGCTACTATCCTGTTCGTGAGGTTGACGGTAACTGGACTCAGCGCAATCGTTTCACTATTGACAACCTCGGCGACTGCCGCTGGTATGTCACCAACGAAGGCTACTTCTACGCTGTCCGCCTGCCCAACTAAGATACAGGCTCAGCATCGTCAAGTAACGTCATGCATGCTATGCTCACAAGGAGGGTTTACTAACATATGACGCAGACAATCGGCATAACAGGCCAGCGAAGTTTGATTAAGACGCGTTGGGTGTCACAGGTTTGCTCGTGAGGCAATCGAAACGGACTTTAGTGAAGGCCTTCCGCTGATCGTTGCAGATAATTCTGAATTCCTGGCCTGTGGACTCACTACTATTTTCCCGCCTCTGAGTTTCGCATGGACCTCTATTGTCTCGTTATGGCATGGGCTCAATGAGACATCATTCGAGATACTGGAACAATCGGGGACATAGTTACCAACGAGACCAAGCTCACTTCTCGTGGAGGCCGTCTGTGGTTGGGTTAGTAGGGGATTAGTATGGTAGCCGAGAACAGATTGAGTGGGTGGATGAGAGGGCTTTTCTTATGTCTGTGACTCGTGAGGTACAAAAACACTACGGTTCGTCTGCGGTGTGCCTTGAGGAGAGAGAATCAGGAGGGTTGCTTTCAGATGGTTCTGTACGTAGGCTGCACGGCACATTTCCCCAGAAGAGTCATTCAGCGACGAGACAAGATTTATCTCTGCGCTGATCAAATAAGACTTTCAAGCGTACCTTAAGAGACATAGCCCTGGCATTTTCCAGGAAGGTGAGAGGAGGACTACGCTCTTTCCTCATCGAAATCAACGCCCCAGCCACAGATACCTGCCTTCCTTTCCTCACCTTAACTGGACTGTTGCTGCCTTCCACCACAGAGCGGGCTCTTAGATATCCATTTGCATCTACCAGAAACGGATACTCTTCCATTTTCTGACTCCACAATATCGACCATCCTATCTTTCCTATTCACTCCCCTCAACAGTGCTTTATCCCAGCGTGGAATTACCGACTGGATTTATAGAAAGCCGGGATCATGACACGCAAAGTGAGAAGCACTACCCTCTGCGAATGGGCTCTTGGCGTCAGCGTGGAAGAGTACTGCGATTCGCTGCAAAGACGAAGGTGCAGAAAGTCCAGTGGCAAGCAGCGCATCAGCGTCGAGATATCGACAGATGACGAGTCTGAAGAGGACACCGTCAAGATCACATACCCTCGCACTGGCCGCGGAAAGAACTCTTCCAGTCTCTCTTCCAACGTCAAGAAGGTTCGCTTCGAGAATGCGCCACCCAAATCGGCGCTGAAGGCGGCGGACTCTGACGCCGAGTCTTCAGGTAATATCGAGCCTTATCCGGACTGCATGATATGACGTAGAAAGCTAAGTCAAGCAGGAAAGGAAGACAAGGAAGAGGTCGGTAGGGTTGATGTCTCCGAGTCTGAAGAGGAGCCCAAGCCAAAGAAGACCGAGAAGAAGAAGAAGCAAAAGGCGAGCAAGAAGCAGAAGGTAATAGAGTCGTCATCGGAGAGCGAGGATAGCGAAGCTGAGACGACAGAGACCGAAACGGAGAGCGAGGATGAGTCGCCGCCATCTCCTAAGAAACAAGAGAAGACAAAGGAGAACAATAAGGTGGCGAAGAAGGCCAAGAACAAAGCAAAATCGCCGAACATCGAGTCGAACAACGTCGGCCCCGCCAGCAAGAAGCGACCCGAGAAAGCTGCCGTGACCGAGAAGGCCATGAAGAGCAAAGCTACCGAGAAGTTGAGACCGGAGCCCGCTTTGTCTCCTCATTTACGTCGCCCAAATCTCATCATGCCAGTCCGAGCAGCAGTTCTTCAGGTCGAGCACGCTATTGAGGGGGTGGAGGATCCCCGACCCAACGCCTTTGTTGATCCGCAGCACGGTGTAGTTCGAGTCTACCATGGTCCAGCTTACGGAAATCCTTACGGATTGCTCTACCCCGCCCGCGATCCGTCCAAGGCAGCACTCCCCGTTGGCGTGCCTCATCCGTTACAGAATCCCTACTTCAACGGGTTTGCCCACCCCGTCAATCCTGGAGACAACCACTTCAAAGGTCAGACTCCTTGGGGTAGTGTACCGATCACCTGCATGCCTGGAGGCCCACCGGCCATGGCATCCGTCGATACAATGCAACTCCCGCAGTTCTGGACACAGGCATCACCAGTCAAGGCTGCTTCGGCGAAGGGGTCACCCGAACCCGTCATGTCAGGAGCCATCCAAAGAGACACTCCGTCTACGAAGGGCAACGACAAAGAGAAGGACTGGAACACGAACTTCGGACCGGAGGGAGGCAAAGCTCCTTCGCCTCCCGCCGCTACCGCTGCTGTCGAGAATAAACCCAACAATAACGTGGCCCCGACCTCCCCGATCAACGCCACGATGACCGTGAACCCGAATACCTCTTGGGCTGTATTCTCTAGCAACTCTAGCAAGAAATCCAGCCCGGATAAGAATGGGTCGCAGACCAGAAGCAAGAAGTCCTGGGGATCGAAAAAGTCGAACAGCGACTGGGTAACATTGCCCAGTGGACAGCATCGCGACCTTGGATGGGGGGACGCTTCCCTGAAGGGTCAAGGTAGCAACTCAGGATGGCCACAAACTACTGGCAGCAACTCGGGTCGGGAACAGACCAGAGAGGCAAACAATGATTACTGGGGTGCTAATGCCGGCGCCACCGGAAGCAACAGTGGGTGGAACACTTCAGGTGATGGCCAGAACAACGACGTGTGGGGCAGCGCGGGCAATGCGCAAAGCAATGGTGCTCAAGGCCCGTCTGGCGACAACGTCTGGGGAACGATGAACGACACCTCGGGAGATTTTGGTAGCAACAACCAAGGAACGGCGAATAACGTCGGTTGGAGTGTCACCAACGGGCAGGTCGCGGATCCATGGGCCGATAGCAACTACAAGAATAACTGGTCGACGGCCTCAAATCACTCAAATTCAAATACCTCCAAGAAGTCAAACAAGAGTCAGAACGGGGGAAGCAACCGCAGCGGAAGCGGGCCTTCCAACATGGCTGCCAATTGGGACGGCCAGAGCAACAACGTCGGCTTCACAGGTCCCACCCCGTCCCAAGGCTCAAACGGCTCTCGCCATTCGCGACAGAGCCAGGCGGCGGCGGCTTCGACTAACGGAGGCTGGGACAATAACGCCGGTCCCACAACCAACAGCCCCATGGGAAGCGCAATCAATAAGAGCGGTGGTTCTAAGCAGAGTTCGAAGAAGGGATCGAACAACAACGAAGCCTGGGGCAACGTCGGAGACACCTCGACCTGGATCTCGGACAATAATGCCGGGCCCACAACCAACAGCCCCAATGCGTCCCAGACATCGAAGAAGAGCGACAAGAACGGGAACCCGAACTCAGCGGGCAGCGGCGCCGGATGGGGACCCTGCACGACAGGCGGGGAGTTCAACTACAACACGACGGGCACCGAGATGAGCAAGGGTTCGAGCAGCAGCAAGAGCATGCCAGGCGCATGGGACCCTTCCCCTCCTTGGGCCGACCTTACCGTAGCGCAGTCAACGAACGGAGCTGCGGACTGTTGGTAGAACGCTTCAATACGGTGGACTTTTTATGGTCTACGAGGACTACAAAGGGACAGGGAAGGCGGGATCGCTTGGATGGCGTATATTGGGAACCGTGATGGCATCATCGAGAAGTAACTTGCTTGGGCAACGGGCCATCGTTCTATGGATTTCCTTCTACGGGTCTCGGCCCGCATTGGTGGGTGGTAGAGCATAGGATGGAACTTGTGGCGTGAGGCGCCATTCGGAGTTGATTCATAGATTTTGCCACCTGGTGCGCGGGCGGTTTATTATTGCTGCGCCCTGGTGACGGATAGAGGCGCAGATAACGAAAAGCAAAGGCACATATGTAGGCAGATATAGTATTTGTTCTTGCAGATGGAGCACTCTCATTTGACCGTTGAGGCTGGCTGCGCATAATAATCGGAAAAAAAGACGAATGTCAAGAACATGGCAACAGGTACAGAGCGTAAGAGTACTAGTTAAAGGGTGTGAGAGGGGCAACAGAGAGAATCACCAACATGTACGACGAGCGAGAATTGATGATGGGGATGAGGGAAGGCATCGAGGAAACACCCCATCTGGGCGCCGTGCTACATAGCCCATGTAGACATCTGACGGCGCTCGAATAACAAGAATCAGATAACAAAACTCATTATCACACCGTTTGCCAGTCAGGGGAGGTGGATAGCCAATAGTCTGGAAGTTTGCAGTCTAAAGGATGTGTGCTACCTAGAAAACTGTCGATACCTACAGACTGGCGACAAACGTCGTCAGCTCAATGACACCGCGATCGCTAGTCACCCAGATACTAGAAGGGAAAGAGCGAGCCGAACAGGCGGACAAGCTAGAAAACAACGAGAGCGAGGAGAGGGAAAAGGGTCTTCGATCCGGATACCAGCACAGCCTGTTGGACCGAGAAATCGGCATCTTACGCAGGGACTTATCTTATGCCGAAATCGTCCTTTACTCCTCGTCGCTCGACTCCTCCTCCGAGGCCTCCTCAAGCCACTTGATAAAGGGCTCGGCGGCCTTGCGGACCTTCTTGGAGGTCGCGAGGTCGACGTACTTCTTACTGGCCTTGCTGCCCCACTTCACTGCGACCTCCTCGCTGAGCAAGTCGTAGTTGTAGTACAACTGAAGGACCTTGACAATCTGGTTATACAGCTCGGGGTGCTCCTTGCCAAGGCTGCCGATCAGACGCTCAGTACCACCAAGAAGGGCCTTCTCGTGGCGCTCAGAAGTAACGAGCTAAAAGGCAGAATGTCAACATTTTCTGTGCGTTAGGGAGAGGACTTTGCTGGCAACTTACCTGCTTCATCATGCCGGAGCGCTTGGGGATCTGGGAGACAATGTTCTCGTCGAAGATAGTCTGGACCAGGACGAGAACGGAACGGTGCTTGGTCTCGATTCCGAGCTCCTTGGCCTTGACGAAAATGTCAATAGAGTCGACTTTATCAACGCCGCCCTTGGAGGCGGCCTCATCCTGGATCCAGGTGCCGAACTCGTCGTAGACGGTGTTGCCAGAGGCCTCGCCATCCTCGTCCTCGTCGTCGCCATTGATGTTAAGCTTCTGCTTGAACTCGCCAGGGAGCTGAGCCTGACGGGCCTTGACAGCCTCTTCACTCATATCCACAGCCCACTCGTGCTCCTGAGTCTCGGTATCATCGAGCTCAGGGGCCTCCTTCTTCATCTTCTCCAACTCATCGTCGCTACCAGCATCCTGGTCGTCAACTTCGTTGGATCCATGGTCGGAGCCCTCGCCGCCGCTGCCGCTTCCGTGGCCGTTCTGGCCGTTCTCCTTGAGGCCGTTGGCCTTCGCGCGACGGGCAGCCTTGCGCTCGGCCTTGTCCTTCTTGCCCTTCTTCGGCACGTTCTTCAGTATGTAACTACTCAGCTTCAGACGCAGGTCGACCTCGGAACGCTGGCCGCAGGCCTTGCAGTCTAGGAGGATGCGTCCATCCTTGATATTGACGTCGGTCTCAGGGTTCTTGCACTTCTTGCAGAGAACGAACTTGTTGATGAAGCCATCAAGGTGATCCTGAAGCTTGGCGGCGTTGTGTGAGCCGTTAATAATCCAGCGGTCATCAGGGGGGTCAACGTTGGTCTGAGCACCCAGCTCGAAGCCAAAGTACTTGATGACATAGGCACCGGGGCGAGCGAGGGATTGAGCGACGCTGCTCAGGTTGACGACGACGGTCTTGATACCGTTGCCTTTGCCCTCAATCTTGGTGACAAGCTTTTCCATCTTGTAGCGATAGAAAGCGTCCTTGACGTCGCGACGAACGTTGATGAGGGTAGCCATGATTGCGGTATTGGTATGGGACGACTGAAGGTGTTTGAAGAAGATATGTTGGTTGCAAGTGTGGGATAACGAGTTGGGCTCAGGAAGCGAAGCTGGTGATGATGTCGGTTGAGCGGGCGGGGAGCATGAAGAACCGTGGGTCGGAAAATGGATGGAGTCGACGATTGTGAGCGAAGCTGGTGGCTGGGCGAGCAAGAAGGCGGACTCAATGCTCAGCGGGTCTTTTGATGGACATAGGGTAAAGCGAGACTAGATCGTCCTTGCTGGAGAGAATTCATAGACTCCTCTGGGAATAGAATCTCAGCCGACTGAACTGATGTTGGGGCTACAAGGTTTCCGCGCTATGCGAAATGATTGCAGCTTGGGGACAAAGTGTCTGAAGACGGTGGTCTTGTCGTGCTGATACATAAACTGCTGTGTGCCTTGTACCGCGGGAGGGTGTTGGGTTATGGACAACTCTCGCGAGGAAGGACTCGGTGGTCGGAAGATGCGCGAGAGGACGCTGCTGTTTTCTGATGATGCTGCGGCTCTGGGAGCTAGTCGGCGGCGATTTCTGCGAAAATATTGAGGGGTTTTGTGCGTGGTGTTTGGAGGATTACCGCGAGCGGCTCGATGTGCAGAGATACCGGAGCAGAGCGGTGGACTGCGGCTGCAGATGGGTAGAGAATATGTTTGCGAGATGGAATTATCTCGGTACGGAGGTTTTGTGCGTGTTTTTTTTGTGTGTGTGTGTGTGTGTGTGTGTGTGTGTGTGGAAAGAGGAGACAGGAGTTGACTAGGCAGTGAGTGCAGAGTTTTGAAAAGGTTGGAGTGGAGTGGGAGAGGAGGGAGGAAGAGTCAGGAATTCGGAGAAGGAGAGACACATGAACAATAAAATTCCTTAATAATGGGGCCCAACCTTGCGCCTTACAGCGTAAGGTACCTCGCCCACTGCCTTACGCACGCTGCAGGAGCCTCAGCGCTTTCATGGACTGCAGTGGTAAGGTACCAGTGTACGGCGCTACGGCACTACGGCGCACCTGCCTCAGCACCAGGTACCTGTGCCGTCGCTGCCAACCCCTCCCAAGATAAGGTACTCCAAACTTGGCGCCCCCGGGCAATCACCCATTTTTTTCTGGTACACTGCACGTATCCATCCTGGTACAGACAGGAGGTTTGGAGGCCAAGCAGGCTGGGTCGCCCGGCCGCTGATGTTAGCCTTCAGTGCTCCGGAAGCCGTCGGCGTTTGCCACAGTCCAGCGCACTGCACCACAACCACAGACGTCCAAGACATGCAGCCCAGTCCACACCCTGCCCTGCACCACCTTACATAGTATACGAAGTAAACCCTGCCTCTGCCTGAGGCCAGGGGCTGTGGTCCCGATTGCCTGCGACAGCCAGCGCGGTTTTTTTTTTTTTTTTGGGGGGGGGGTTTCCCCAGGGAGTTTTGCTATCCGGGAGGCGACTCACTTTAATGATGTCTTGTTGGTAACGTTATTGTTCTTATGGTTATTATTATTGCCATTGTCGCCCTCGCCGTCCGCTTTGCTGTCGCCGTCATTATTGACATTGTTATTAAAAGAAGGCCACACAATAATTGGCCAAAAGAATGAGCTACCTCTCCAATAGCCATGATACACTAATACTATGGTAGTCCACAAATCGTGCTGACAGCCTGACATTGGGAATGAAACTGCGACAGCTCCGCACTAGGCACGGGCCAATCAACGATCTTCCCCGCTTCAGGATGCGCAAAACGCACGCAAAGTGTGACAGTTGAAGAGAATAAACTGAAGAGAGGGGATTAAAAATGAAAGTCATTTTAAATGTATATAGACTGTAGCTGTATTATCATCACTGCAATCCGTACCAGTTACCAGCTGCCAACATGCCTATCCGGTGTCCCTCGCTTAACCGCTCCTACCTTACAGGGCGCGTGGCGGGGCAGGAGCAAGGTCGTTGACGGACAACATCAAGGTAGGTAGCCAAAGAGCGCCGCCATGTACCTCGGTATCATCAGTCCACCCCACCACCATTATCACCGACTCCGTGTTAACTCTCACACAGCAGCTCCCTCCATCTCAACTCTATAAGAAATCACTTGATATCAATGCAAGAAAAGGCAAAGCCCCGAAATAAGCATAGAAAGAAACAATACGAGACATTTGGACGCACCTCCGTTCAAGATGCTATTCATCGGCCTAACGGGATCCATCGCGACGGGCAAGTCCACCGTTTCCTCCGTCCTCTCTAGCCCCCCCTACTCCATCCCCCTCATCGACGCCGACATCCTTGCCAGAAAAGTCGTCGAGCCGGGCACAAAAGGCTATGCTGCCATCGTCAAGCACTTCCTCCCGACCACCCCGGAGCTCCTGGTCCCGGTGTCAGACACTATGCCTGAGGCCGGGCTCGACGGCAAGGGACGCCCGCTGAACCGCCCCGCCCTTGGCCGTCGCGTCTTCGGCGACTCCGAGGACCGCAAGCGCGACCGCGGCGTCCTTAATGGCATCGTCCACCCCGCCGTCCGCGCCGAGATGTACAAAGCCATCTTCCGCGCCTACATCCGCGGCAGTTGGGCCGTCCTGCTCGATGTACCACTCCTCTTTGAGAGCGGCCTCGACAGCCTCTGCGGCGTCGTCGTCGTCGTCGCCGTCACGGACCCCGAGGTGCAGATGCAGCGCCTGACTGCCCGCGACCCTCACCTGTCACCCGAGGACGCCCAGAACCGCGTGCTCAGCCAGACCGACGTGCGGCTCAAGGCCCGCAGGTGCGAGGCCCGCGGCTCCGGCAAGGGCGTCGTGCTCTGGAACGACGGCTCCAAGGACGACCTCAAGAAGGACATCGCAGAGGCCATGCGCCGGATGCAGGCATCGAGCCCCGTTTGGTGGAGTTGGTTGCTCCTGGCTTGTCCGCCGGCCGCTGCCGCCCTCGGAGCGTGGCGCTTCTGGCAGAACATCCGCATCAACAAGGCATGGGCGGAGCAGGAGAGGATCGAGAAGGCTAAGCTGTAGGCATAAACGCTTATTTATGTCCCTCGCAGCATTACAGTCTAATACCTCTGTTCCCTGACAGTCATTGAGGGGTCACGTCCATGCTTTCAACTTTAAATCCAGTTACCCGAAAGAAAAGGGGACGCAAGAGAGCAATGATATGATATGGATGATAGTAATAACATGACAATGCTTCATCATTACCCGCCGCCGCCAGCGGTTGACCGCATATTGCGGGACAGCCGCCATACTTCTCGCTTCGCCTCGCCTACCACTGGTGAGTGAATTCGAGCCTGTCTGTAGATCGGGTTTGATGTCCTGTGTCGGCCTGCAAGTCGTCCCTTACGAGGGCCTTGACTGGCGGAGTGAGCGTCTATATAACTACTACGCATACACACAGCTCGGCGAGACCAACAGGGCAGCAACCAGAAGACAATATCACTTCCTACTGGCTGTCGATTGGCTAGCTCAGACGAAGGTGCCGCTGACGCATGCTGGGCGGGGATTTCCCAATCTGTCTCGTTCATTTCATCTGCATTCTTTTCTCGCGCGAGATGTGTGCTGTTATTCGAATAGTCAAACGCCAGCAGAAACGTGCGCCTGACATCGCTTTTGTATCGTTCATCTGGCTTGTCTCCAGTCCATTTCTATCAGCTCTGTCGATCATTCTCGCCTCTTAGCGATTGGGATAAACTGCAGCAAACATTTTTGGCCCAGGGGTCGCGAAGAGATGAGTTGGTCAGACATGGCCATTGATTCGGCTGTCATTGATGTCTCAGGAAGCGTCGAGTAACGTGAGTAAATGTCCATGAGCAGCGTCTTCATCTCAGCGAGTGCTAGGCTACGCGGGACCGATTAGAGATAAGTGTCACCTAAAGAAGACAATCGTAACACAAAGAGGCACTTACTGTTTTCCCACGCAACCTCTTCCCCCGTTAGCAAACGCAAACATGAGCCGCTTCCTCTTCGTATCCCCCACCGACTCCATCCAGCGGTCAGGGTCGAACGAGTCAGGCCTGGGAAACACGTCGTCGTTGATTCGGTGCACAGAATGGGCTTGACAGCTGACGATGGTCTTCTCTGGGATAAAGTGGTCCCCAATGGTTCGTCCACCCTGGGGCACGTAACGCGGGAGAGACATGGGGATGGCAGGGAAGCACCTGAGACCCTCCTGCACGATGGCGTCCAGGAATGGCAACTTGTCGACCGAAATACCTGGGTTGTCCCGCAGCTCGCGCTGCAGCTTCTCCTGGAAGCGCATTGATCTGGGCTGCGACAGCTCCCACATGAGGAAACACAGACCGTCGCCTGTCGTGTCGATGCCCGCGGCCATGTGGTCGAGGCACTCGCCCGCCATGTCGAGCTGGTCTAAGTCGGCCGACTTCTCGTGCAGACGGCTGAGGAGGGTAAACTGCGCCGGATCGGGCTTCCTGCTCGACTCGATGACGAAGTCGTCGGCGAGGGGCGTCTCTCGCGGCTTGGCGAAGAGGGAAAGAATCTTGGATAGCGCCTTGTGTAGAAAGGGGTTGTAGTGCTGAATGAGGCGGTTCTGCAGGCTGTCGTCTGCAGCGACCTGGTGCATCATCTCTTCATCCGCCTCTTTCTGGAGGCAGTTTGAGCCATACGGGTGAAACAGGTGGTGCGTAACGCAATCGCAGGCGTAGGAGTGGAGGCTCATCTGTGCAGAGTAGTAAGCAAACCGACGGTCTCGGGCCTCTGCCTGTGCCTGTACACACAAAGATATCATGGCTCTTGCCTACGGATGCCTCGCACCGCTTAATGAAGTTTTGCGATCTCTCTTGGATTCCCCTCAAGGGTGCTGGTCGCAGCACGTTGCTGTTTGCGTAGCGGTCGGCGATGATTCTCTTCCGCTTCGCATGCTGGGACATGGAATCAGTTACTCTTCTCAATTATGCTTGGCTGCGGCTTCATGTCCTACGTCCTCCTTGTTCAAGGTTGTAAACATTGTCCTGACACTATTAGCCTTTGCTGTGATCCAATGGCATTGACAGCGTTTCTTCCCATACCTCCGTCCATAGACTCGAAACAAATCATAAAATTCTGTCTTGTCATACCCACTGCCTCCGGAGCAGTATATCTCCTTGATGGCGTCGTAGGACGTGAAGGAGACTTCGTTCGGAGTAATGCGGATGACCGGGCCGCATTCTTCATGAAGGCGGTGGATGTACCTTGTTCTGTTAGCGTTTAATTCGTGCCATTTCAATACGAGAGAAGTGAAGGCGGATATCCTCGGGCCAGGGAGTTTCCATAACGGTGAGGATACACAGCGGAGGAGGTATAGGATGAAGAAGCCGGCTGAGGCCGCTCCGAGGAACGCGGGAGACAGGATTATCATGATTCAATGCCACTTAGGAGTTGACATGGGGATTTCGAAAAGGGGGAAAAATGACTTCACAAGATCAGAGCCTGCCGTGAATCATGAACCGAGGTGGAAGTGACGCCGGGTCCTCTTATCAGCTACGGGCCCGGTGACGATGCCTAGGTAGACGCTGTTCAATCAGCGCATTCCTATTCGTGACACTGCCCGTGGGGGGGTCCTGGATGGCTTTTTAGGTAACGAGAACCCACAGGGGCCTCGAGTGAGGGGTGAGGGGCACACCCGACCCTAAGGTAGCCCACTTCAAAGCCTAGGTACTAAGGTCCGCTCGTCTGCCTGAGATAACGCCAACAGGGGAGCTTGTCCACGTCCGGATAACACTCGATCCCCAACCTTGAGGGGTCCAATATCAGACAATCAACAGCCGGCCGGGTGCCGTTCAAAGGTTCAAAGTAACAGAGAATAGGTGCAAGGAGGAACGGTCTTGATGCAGGGTTCTCTTGCCTTAAGAGCCTCTCGCCGTCCCTCTGATCGGAATCTCCAAACGAAAGCCCCGCCTCACCATTTAAAAATGTACACTGGCCACCTCGCCGTCCTTTGAACCAGCGCCCGTCATAGTTCTTCCTGTCTTTTAGTGCCCTGTTCCGACTTGTCATTCGAATTGCCCCAGCCAAACAGACTGCTCAGCCAAGACATACCAGGAATCGCTTTCGAGTCTCCTGGCGGGTACTCCTTGCCGTTGAAGGTCACGCGGGGCGTGCACGTACACCACTGGTCCTCTGGAACGTCGTCCAGGACCGAGTTGATGTGTTGGCCGCAACCGCGCCAGATCGCTTTTTCTATGGGCAGATAAGCTCGTTAGTTCATTATATCGATGCGTCCGGGTATATGTGGATGTTCTCACAGCAAGTCGAGCAATTGACTGGGAGGCACATTTCGAGTGGAGGCTTGCGTGTATTGTGTGTGTGTGTGTGTGTGTGTGTGTGGCAGTCAAATGTCGGGGGCTTTTGGAGGTTGTCAAGTTGAGAGGCGTAAGGTATAGGTATTGAGTGAGGCAATTGGGGTTGGCGGGCGTTTTCTGAGACGCCTTTAGGGATTAAGTATTCGCGGCGCCCGTACCAAGGCAGGTAGGTCATGCCCGGGCTCTTCACGTCAAAGTTGCGGTCGCCGACCTGCATTGAGCATCGCCGCGGACCTGCCCGGTTTGTGGGGCCTCAGTATCCAACTCTGCGTCACGTATCGCCGACCTCACCCAAGACAGTTCGGGGGAAGCACTGTTAAGGCAGGTGGTGGTTTAACAGTCCCCTCTAGATTCCAAAGACCAACATTGGACATTACAAAATAGTCATGCCGTTCTGAGGACATTAACTATGAATTGCGCGTCTGCCGGATTCGGCGTGCTGCCGATTTCCTCCAGGTGGCTCAACCCAGACATTCGCAATCGACGACCGACAGACTTCACACTTGCTGGATGAACTGAACCACACGGTCCGCCAACCATACCTGAGACTCTGAGTTCTTAACCGTGTGGCTTGCTCTTGGGATCAAGCCGGACAGCTGGTGAACCTTGGGGCTCGCTTTCTTCCAAGAGTCTACTAGCGCCTGCTTGTCGATGCTGGCTGGAACGTACTCGTCCTCGGCCGAGTGCAATGCCATGACGGGTTGCTCGAACCGGTTCCATACGAGAGACACGAAAGACTCATCAAGATCAGATGAGAAGTAGTCATCATCACCCCTAAAAACACATAAGTACAGCCTGCTCCTAGGTCATCTGTAGAGCAACTCACCCTTTGCCCGCCAACGAATGCCAGCGATATGCCGTGAGGGGAGTGTCGAATGCCGATGGGAGATGGTCCCTTGGCATAGCCTCGTCCCCTTTGCCCTCGGCAATCATCTTGACTCCAAGTTCCAGACCCCTTTTCAGCTTTTCAGGCTCCTCGAAACCAACGATGCTCTCTCTATCTGAGGCAGGGCCTTGGAGGATGAAGCCCTCGACCGGGTCCTCCTTATGCTTGGTGTACTCCATGCAGTCCTAATGGAATGAGCTACGGCATTGAAAGCGGACTGGGGCCGATGCACCTACCTGGCATCCGGTTGAGTGCCCCATGAGAACAATCTTCTTCTTTCCGATGCCTCGGAGATACCTAACAAGGGCCGAGATGTCCTCGACATCATTCTTCAGGCTCGAGTGGCCGTAGCCTGAGAAGGAGCTCCTCATTCTGATCTCAAAGACGGACCAATCCTGCTTAGTCGCCTCGAGGTGCTTGGCTATCGTCCGGGTGTACGGGACGGTGTGAGGTCCATCGCCGAGGCCACCGATGAAGAGGAGGGCGTTCGAGGCGGCAGGCGGCCCTGTCTCATAGGCGCAGGACTGAGGGGTCGGGGAGTTGTAGGAATGGACGATGCAAGGAAAAGGACCCGAAGCCATGACTGCTTAGAGTGAAAGAAATTGAGGCGATTGGAATATGCGGACGGAGGGGTGGGACGTCTTGAAGAGCTCGGCACTCTGAAGTTCGTGTATTCTGGTGAAAAAGTGACCTCACTGTTGGGGAAGTACGTACCAAGGTATCTGACGAGGTAAGAAATCTACGAAGGTACCAATGAGTCGGGCTTGTCGCAGTGGCTGCAGCCCTCAATTGGCCCCTATGGCTCGGCACCTACCTGTTGACTGACTCCTGTAGCCCTCCGGCAAAAGGAAAGGCCAACATGGAAGAAAATACAAAAGCCAAAGGCAGGAACAAATATTCGCATTATTGGCAATCTGGTTATCTCCATCTTACAACTTACCTTCCTTTGGTATGTGTATTGCTTGGAGATTCGGTGCCTTAGAGTCCTGAAGTTGAGGATGGCAGGGAGCTTTGCTGTAAGGTATCTTCCAGTGTAAGGTGCCTTGAGATGCCCTAGGTAGCCCATGACGAGGCACAGTGCACCGCCAAAGGCCTGCTCGCTGATAGTGGAGTAGGTAAGTTGCCTGTCCCACAAGGAAAGGTTCCGATTGGTTCACCTGCCTGACGTCCTAGATCTGGTTTTCGAGGCCGCGTTCAGCCGCTCACCGAAGGAGTTGCTCTGGAATCCTGACATCTGCACCAGGCAGATCGCATTCTGACTACACCTATCTCGTGCGACACACATTTGCTTCCATTTGCTAAGAGGCTGCGAAGTTTGAGGCCGCCACAACCAGCTAAGCATTGGCCTCTTGTTCATTTCACGAAAAAAGAACTTCCCAGAAACTGGGATGAGAGGTTGATCCCGTCATGGCGACCAGCTCGGGCAGCACTACTCCGGCCCGAAATGAGTTCTTCCATCAGGTTCGTTATGCCGTATCCAAAGAAGACACACCATGCTGATAGTCTCCATAAGCTCAAGCCATGCTGCGTCTCAATCAGCCAGCTGGCAATCCGACCACCAGAAGGGACCTCATCTTTCAAGCGCCTCACAGAGTTGACTACCGAACTATTCCAGATTCTCAGCGACCAAGTCAACAGAGACGCCTCTGTCATGGACGAAAAGCTCGCCGACTACATCTTCTTTCCCCTTTCGCACGTTTTCCGCAATCAAGAGCAATACCCCAAACGCCTTGTCGAACTCGCAATCAAGTGCCTCACCATCATCCTTGTCCATGGGTGGAGGTCTAGCATCTCCCCGCAGATCATGCAGCAGCTCCTAATACTGCTCACTTTCGTTGTTGGAGGAGTTCCTGGTCGAGAGGAGATGCGTGATGTTCCCGAGGAAACCGAACTGGAGTCGCTGAGGGCCTTGACGGCTTTGCTTACTGCGACTGGGTCTTCAGCCAAGGCAGCAGCCGCGTTGACCGAAGAGAAGTTGGTACCAACTCTGGGTCATACCATCACCGTCCTGCTGGAGTGCGTCATGAATGGAAGGACACCAGAAATACAGCTTGAGGCTCTGCGGACTATTGGTTGCTTCTTCACTGGCATTAGGGACCACGCCGCCCTCGCTTCTTTTCTTCCGGGTGTGGTGTCTTCTTTGACAAAGCTTCTTGCCAAGCCTCAGAGGGAGAAGATCCGTGTGATTGTTGCATCCATTCAATCTTTAAAGCTTGTCCTCGTTCAGGTTCTTGGAGATGTCGGGACTCGAAACATAACGGCAAGACCAGTGGCGGAGACTCCTTCTGAGGCTGAGAAAGGGCAAATACTGAGCCCCTCGTGGCTGAAGGCTACAGCGTCGCAGATCAAGCTGGCATTAGCAACCGTTCTCAAGCTTCGAACTCACGACTCGCATGATGTTTGTGAGGCGTTGTTGGCTTTGTCTCTCGGACTTCTCGACGAGTGCCATGCCTCGCTGGAGAATTGCGCATCGATTTTGGTCGAAACAGCCATGGTCCTTTCCCCAGCGGCTCAGGCTCCCTCGTTGGCAGCGACGAGTCTACAGGACCTTGCAATCATTTATCCTGAGCTCGGAGAAACCGTCAAGGTCATTTGCTATAATTGGATTACCAGCCTGCCAAGAATCATGCAATCCGCCGACGAAGGCATCAAACAGGCAGCTATTCGAAACCTTACGAGGGGCATGTCTTTGGTGAGCAGCTTGCAGTTAGATTCATCTCTCCTTGATGAATCAATTGCTGCGGCGTTGAGGGACAGCGTTGCATCCTTGGTGACCAGCACGATACGGAGCAAAATTGTGGACCAAGTTTCAACAGAGAGCTTGTGGCACAGCCAAGATGTTGTCAAGACCGGAGACGCCCTCAAAGAATACCAAATCATTTTGCTGAACCAGGAGAGCCAGATCGGAACGAGGGCAGAGATGATCGATATGCTCTCCAACGTTGGTCCTGCTTCTCAACAAACAAAGCTCGCCGCCGAAATGTTGGACTTCGCCCGGGATGCAGCAGGTGACGTCCAGACAGCCTCGTTCTGGTTGAGCTTCGAGCTTCTCAGAGCCGCCTTTTCCCACTCCAACGAGCTAGATGACCTCCTTGACTTCTCTTCGTTGAACCCGTCCGGTGACGAGGCCAACGCCGTCTTCCAGGAACTATATTCGTTCGCCGTTATGGTGCTCGATTCCCATTCGGACCTATCTGATATCGACTGGAAGCTGGAGGCTACCGCACTCGAGGTCATTTCATTTGCCGCATCCCGATCAGGCGAGGCTTTCAGACCGGAGCTCATCGACGTGTTGTATCCAATTACGACGTTTCTGGGATCGGCAAGTTCCCAGCTGAGAGAACACGCCATAATAACTCTGAATATCTTGGCCGCGTCTTGTGGATACGCGAGTGTATCCGAACTCGTTATTGGAAATGTCGATTACATGATCAACTCCATCTCGCTACGTCTCAATACTTTCGACATCACGCCAGCGTCTACGAAAGTATTGGTGATGATGACTCGTCTTACCGGGCCACGCCTGCTTCCGTATCTAGATGATGTCGTGTCATCTATATTCGCGGCATTGGACAATTACCATGGCTATCCTGTTTTTGTGGAAAGTCTCTTCTCGGTGCTCAAGGAAATTGTCAACCAGGGTACGAAATCTGACAAGCTCTTGCTGGAAGGCCGGCAAAATGGGCCAAGAGACCACACAAAAACCGTCTCTAAGCTAGTCACGGTCAACGATATTGTTGACCTGCTGAAGAGGCGTCGGGAAAGAGAAGAGCGAGCTTTGGAAGACGAAGTAAAGGCCGAAGGCATAAGTGGACATCCACAGCAGCCTTGGGGCGCAGAAAAAGACAAAGCCAAGGAAGGCATTGAAGACGGAGACGAAGGATCCAACGGAAATGACAAAGAGCGACCTCCAAAGACGCCCACATACGTCCTGCTTGAGAAAATCACGAGCCTGACCCAACACTACCTCACTTCGCCTAGTCCTACACTGCGAAAGTCATTGCTTGAGCTTCTAGCGACCGTTTCACCCGCACTCGCTAGCGACGAGGACTCGTTCTTGCCCCTCATCAACGTGGTGTGGCCAGTGGTTAAGGGCAGACTCTATGACCCGGAGGCCTTCGTTGCGATTTCAGCATGTGACACTCTCTCCATGTTGTGCGTCACAGCTGGCGACTTCTTGAGCTCTAGAATCAAGACAGAGTGGTGGGATGGTTTAGGCAAGTGGTGTCACACCAAAAAATGGGAGGCAATTCGTTCTCAGAGCAAGGACAGAAGATACCAGGAGGGCCGCAAGTCTGGCAAAGCGGCCGCATCTACGAGTCAGGGTATCATCGTTCCGATCCGATCTGGCAGCGATTTAATCGGACAACAATCCACTACTGTCACGACCAGCTCCTTGTCCAGTGGACTGGGTAAGTTCGCCCAGGCCGTACAGATTTGGGAGGCTGTGGTGCGATTGCTGGTGGCTATTGTCTCGCATGTCCGAATCGAGCCAGAAATATTTGACGAGTTCTTGGAGCTTCTGACAGATGGGCTGGACGGAAACGCCGAAGTACGTCAAGCGCTGGAGGTTATCAACCCCGATGCCGTCTGGTTAGCCTTGTACCAACGAGGGCACATCGGGCCGCTGCCAACACCGCAGCTCCGAGGATACACGTTCCAACCAATGACTGGGTTGAACTAAGATAGTGCCAACCCGCCACCCCGTTCTAAAATCCGATGCTTGGAAGATGCAGTAGAAAAGCTTGAACGGCGCTAGAAGTTTCTATCGCACACAGATGATGGGATATTGGGAGACCACTCACGTCTGCGACCCAATGTCATATCAGTCCATCCGCTCACAGTGGCAAGAGAAGACACGGCACCCGTGTTCGAAGGACACGTGAGACCACGTCGCGCCGTCCCTGGCGCTTTAGGATACCCTGTTCACATACGCGCAAACGATTACCTGACTGGCGAAGAGTCGCGCGCGCTTCCAACGTTCTCGGACAGTCCGAGTCCTCCAGTGACAGGGGATGGCTGCCAGCAGACCAACGTGTAGCGATAAAGAAGGATATGGCGGATATGCATTTATCAAGTGTTGCTTCGCGACAATCTACCCTTCTGTAGAATGGTACACAACGTGAGCAAAGACCATCCGTTCCATCAGTCTGGTTTCATTCGAGAACTGGACAGGTACGAGGACGAGACGATGCCTTGAAGAAAGGGGCAGCACCACCGATATCACAACAGCTACCCCGGATCTGCACGGCGTTGGTTCTACAAATAGAGGGCCATAGCCGAGAGACAGACGGACGGTTGGACTCTGGCGAAATAGCACATTCGTCTTCGGGAAGTTTCTGCCCGGGATCTTGCACAGAAGCCATTGACTTGTCTCAGCAACTGTTCTTTGTTTTGGCAAAATGACCTGGCTCATTCGACTTTGTGGCCAGCCAGGACGAGTTGATACTCACTTCCTCTAGCGTCAAGGTTACCCGTCTATGGCTTTACACGAGCCGAAGGGAAGTGGGCGGAGGTGTGAAAGGTCAAGCAAGACTTGGCTTTGGATGGAGCCAATGGGTGGGAGAGATTCAAATGCTACCGAAGCCTGATATTCTCGGTGCAACGGGACCAAGGCGTCAAACGACGATCATGTTTTCCTGCTAGTGTTGTTAATGGCCCTAGATTGAGGAATCGAAATCGAAATAGCGACGAACGAGGTGCACCTGAACCAGAAACCAATCTCACGAGTCTTTAACCCGAATACAAAGTGCGCCTGGGCATGAGCTGCCAATCGATTTTGCCCGAGTCAGATCACGACGCCATGCCCGTTCGGATCACGGACACCATCTCATCTGCTGATTTATTACGCGCTAGGCCGGATATCCATACGCAACACGCAATGACGCAGTTGCTTCCACATCGCAAACCGCAAGTTACTTTTCAAACTTCAAAGCCAATTGGAGGGTAGTTTGTCGTCAATTCGGAACGCCACGATGCGGCACGGGGAGCTGAAGCACGAGCAAGTCAACATCAAAGAGTGTTGTCCGCAGACAGTCCCACGAACCAGCTTACCTGCCTTATCTGTCTGTGGCCCTTCAGCCCAATACCAGCTTATCATGGCTGCAGGGGCACGGAGCAGGGGCTGGCCGGTTTGTGGAGGGGGCAGTCGCCCCAGGACAAGACAAACCCCAGAGTATCGCCGAGAAAGCCAAGATATCAGACTAGGTCAGACCAATCAGAGACAGGAGGAGCAAGTTGACCTCAAACACCAAAATCCTCACCACACAGTACATACTCTTATAAAGCAGGGAGCTATTGTCAAAAGGGGTGGCAGGCCCGAGGCGCTGAGGGCGCTGGACGCGCTGAAGGCGCAGCAGGGCCGCTCGAGGCACGCTTAGTCACACAAGGCGTGCTTAGTCACACAAGGCGTGCTTAGTCACACAAGGCGTGCTTAGTCACACAAGGCGTGCTTAGTCACACAAGGCACGCTAGAAAGGTGCCTCAGGGGCACTTACAGGCATGAGGATATACAAGGACAATACACATCACGAATTAACCCCTCCCCTACATCGTGCTTATATATAATTCTTAGTAATTAATAGTCTGAGTACTTACTAATTGGCTAGCCTATAAGTTAGATGAAGTTATTCGAGGATCCGATTAGTTATTAGAGATATATAATAACTCACTTATGCACCGTAGAACCTACATAGTACACCTAAACTAAACAATAAAAGCCAAGGAACCCATCATCCTTAATAACCCTACCTAATAGCCCACCTAGTATAAGGTCTTCTAGGGAAAGGTCACCGATTTGGATATCTAGGAGTAAGTGGATCCCGGCGCTAAAATACCCGAAAAGCGGATACCAAAACCGGAGCTTCTGGCCTTCTCCGACTATAAAAAAAGAATATATTGTGATATACCCGTGGGTTAACCGTCGAGGTATCCTAGACGCCTAATATCGAAAAAGTATAATTGAACAAAACGGCTAAATACTTTTAAGACCTTATTAAGGAGGACCGTAAAGAGTATATCTGTCACGGGCCGAACCCGGTGGTTATGCCCGGGCTATGCCTGTGCTTGCACTGGTGCCCACCCCCTAGGAAGTAGAGATTTCGCGCTATATTATAGTTTACCCTTTTCCTCTTTAACTTAAAATAAATAATATTTGGTTACCTTTCAGTTAAGATAAGGCCTAGGACTAGCCCTTCGCATATTTTAAGCTTAGTTTTATTTATTATATAAGATACTATTAGGTTAAGCCCGGTTCCCTATTAGTTATAAAGTGGAATCCCAGGTTAAGCGTAGCTCCCTGATAATAGATCGATGAACGTCGGACACTAGGTAAAGCACAGCTCCCCACTAGTTAAGAAGAGGATATTAGCTAGTATAATGGCTAATGAACTGCAGGCCTAACTGTAGTTAGCCTTAAACGAGGCCCTCGGGCCCCTATAGGCGAGGATTACTGAGCTCTCTAATGAGCTAGAGCAAAGCCGAGGTTTAGGGGTGATATTACCGACCCCTATAGAAGATGTAGGCACCGAAGCCCCGCTAATAGGTAGCCACCACCTTATAATAGAAACACTAATACACTATAAACCACTATTAATACCCTTAAAATTCTCAGGGAAGTAGAAGGACTACCCTTCTTGGGTATAGTAGATAAGGGATAAGATCACTATGAACAGAGTATTCTACTCTATTAACTAGGAACTATGGTACCTAATTAACTCTTATTTAAACACTAGTCCCTAATAGGTGGTTACCACATTTTACATAGCCGGGGGGCTTAAAAGCTAACATAACCCCAAAGATTTTATATCCTACCTCGATAAGACCTACTAAGACCCGAATACCTAACCCTAAACCATAACCCAATTATAAACTCTTTATTAGAAAAATAATAAAAAGTTAATTACTTTTTTACTGAAGTTTAAATAAATAATAATAAACATAGGAGGTGGTATATAGCCCGACACCGTTAAGATTACTATGTTGGAAAACGCCCTTACTTCCCACCTAAAAGAGCACCTAATCACCATCTCCCTACTAAGGGAGTATACTTAGTAACTCACTAGGGTATAGGACGTTACCTGGAAGTTAGAGTATATAATACCCATTACTACTAAACGGGAGCGTCGCTGGTCCCTAACCCTAGCCCCTCCATAAAAGGATTATAATTAAGATGTTCAGATAATTAGTATTACTTACACCTCATTAACTTAAAAAAAAAAGGACCACTATTACCACTACTCCTCGGGTAGCCCACTAGTGGACTATTATAAATACTTTTATTATAATAAAAAAGGTTATATTACTAGGAATTACCGGAAAAAGGTTCCTAAGTAAGTGAAGGTTATTTGTATTAAGGTGATAAAAAAGTAAAAGGATCCCGGTTTAAAAAAAGAGGACTAAAAGGATATTAACACCTCCTTAAATAAAGATAACTCGGGAAAAGAGTAACTCTAGTATAAAGTCGGGTATTAGAGTTAACGAAGGAGGAAGCCAAAGGATAGGAGTCCCACTAAAAAGAGCAGTAACAAAGGAGCTAAGGGTTAGCCATTATTCAGGTAAGGATTAACAAAGAACACTTAATATACACCCTTATTAATACTAACTACGACGTTTACGTAATAGTGGATTAGTTTCTCTTTAGACGCCTCCAATTACCACTAGTGGATTAGAAGAAGTGTGCTTTACGAGGGTATATATAAGACGGGCTATCACCTAGTAATACCCAGGGTATAGCTATCCTGGATCTGGAATTAAGTGGCTATACTCAGAAAGTTTACGTATACGTGGTAAAGGGCCTAAACCCCCCTATATTCCTAGGGAAGCTATAAATAGAAACGAACTGTATAATATATAACACCACTGCCCAGCGGGTGTACTATAATAAAAGAGGAGTAGACGTATACCTTTTTAATTAGGAAAAACCAATTATTATAAAAGAGATTTGCATAACCCGATTACTAATAGCCCCTGTATTTGTAGTTATATGCCGATAAATGAAGTACTAGAGAGTATTAGAGGCCCGGGTTATAGCTATGAGCTTAAGGGACATTAAGGATGCACTAAAAAAAAGAAACTTATAAATATAAAGGAACTCGTCCCAGGTTAGGTCTATAAGGAGTTTAGAGACTTATTCGACTTAGAGAAAGCATACTCGGTGCCCCCTAGGAGGCCAAGGGTTAACCATAAGATCCCCCTTATTAAGAACACTCATAACTAGGAGCCTATACTTCCATAGGGACCCTTATATGGGATATCCCGTAAGGAACTCTTAGTCCTAAAAAAAACACTAAAGGACCTACTAGATAAAGGGTTTATTCGAGCCAGTAGCTCACCAGTGGGTGCCCCAGTGTTGTTTATTAAGAAGCCTGGTGGGGGAATTCGGTTCTATGTTAATTACTAAGCCCTTAATAACATCATAAAAAAGGACCATTATCCACTACCACTTATATCAGAGACCCTCCAATAGGTAGCCGCTGCGTAGTGGTATACGAAGTTTAACGTTATGGCCGTGTTCCATAAAATTCGGATCGTAAAAAAAGACGTTAAGAAAACAGTATTTTATATGAGATATGGACTTTTCGAATAATTAGTTTACCCCTTTAAACTCACCGGGGCCTTAACTACGTTCCAACGGTATATTAATACAACTCTCTAAAACTTCCTAAACAACTTCGTCACCACTTATTTAGATAATATCCTAATTTATACATCTAAATCAAAGAAGAAGCACAAAGAGAAGGTATAAGTGGTCCTCTAGCGCCTAGCAGAGGCCGGACTACGACTAGACCCTAAGAAGTATACTTTTTTAGTCAAAATTGTAAAGTATGTTGGGTTTATTATTACCACTAAGAAAGGGATCTTATATGACCCTAAAAAGTTAAGAGCTATTATTAAGTAATTACCCCCTAGGACTATAAAGGGGGTTAGAAGTTTCCTTGGGTTTACGAATTATTATCGTATTTTTATACCTAACTATACTATTATTATTAAGCCCCTTATAAGGTTTATAAAAAAGTCGGCTATGTTCTACTGGGAACCTAGTTAGGAAGAAGGATTCTAGTAGCTTAAGTGGTTATTTAGTATAAAGCCGGTACTTCGCCGCTTTAACCTTGAAGGAAAGACAATAATAGAGATAAACTATTCAGGGTTTACCTTAGGTAATACCCTTATATAAGAAGACCCTGATAAGTATTAACACTCCATTACGTTCTACTTATAAAAGTTATCGTTAGCCGAGTATAATTACCTTATCTATAATAAGGAACTACTTACCGTACTCGTATACTTTAGGGCTTAGAGAATAAAACTATAAAATATAAGCAATTTTAAGATTCTTATAGATTATAAAAACCTTAAATACTTTATAAGGAAGTAGTACCTCACTGAGAAGTAGAGCTGGTGGGTAAAAGAGTTAACCTAATACGACTTTTATTTAGAGTACTGGCTAGGAAAGGAAGTAGTAATCCCCGATGCCCTCTTTCGAAGGGAGTAGGACGCCCCCTAGGGCTGGGATAATAAGAGAAAATAGGGATATATACTCCAATTAATACCTAACCATATTATCCCTAAGGAAGGAACTAGTGTTTCCTAGGTGGGCCATACTATAAACAACTTACTAATACTCTTATATATAATAGTATTCGTGAATAATAGTGAATTATAAATACTTTAAACCCAGATTATTAAAAAAGATAGGTCATACCGCCGAGCTTATAAGGTGGTGAAGTAGGGATAACGCAACTTCCTACTAGAGTTATAGCTAAAAATCCAAATTGTAGAATATGTAATTAATAAACAACAAAAGTTGACATTCTGGGATAAAATATAAGTTCCCGGAGGAAGAGATAATAATAACCCTTTAAACTTATTACGAATAAGGGTTATATAAAAGTACCATAATTCTAATATTAGTGGTTACCTAGGGTGTAATAGTATATTTGAGATTATAAGCTGATACTTTTATTGGCTGGGGTACTCCTAAACGGTTAGAAGGTTCACAAGGAATTATTATGTATATGGTGGTATCCATTTCTAGAGGTAAGTTAAGAAGGGGTTACTTAAGCTCTTACCCGTCCCCCTCCGGATAAATAGTGACCTATTAATGGATTTTATTATTAATTTACTATTAATAAGAAAAAAGAAGTCCTATTATATATAGGTTATAGTTAATTAGCTAAGTAAAGTGTTAATATTAGAGGAGATAGAGATTATGGACGTAGTATCTTATATTTAATGGTTCCTTTATAACTATTACTATTTCCATGGGATACCTTAGTTAATTATAAATAATAGAGGGTTAAACTAGGTTAATGATTTTTAATGGGAGTTTTATAGGTTAACCGGGGTTACCTAGCTACTAAGTACTGCTTACCACCTATAAACTAATGAGGGAATAAAACGTATAAACCAGGAGGTTCAAGTTATTTTACGGGCTTATATTACTTAGGCCTAGGATAATTAGGGAGAATTACTTCTTAAAATATAATTAATTCTATAGAATAAAACTAACTTAGTAATTAGTATTTCTCCGTTTTTTATAGAATACGGGTACTACGTTAACCCACTATTAATTATAGAAAAAGATAATAAGGGACCACCTAGTCGTGGAAAGGTGGCCGTGGATGAACTGGTGGCCAAAATAAAGGACATTATAATATTTACCTAAGCTATAATAGCCTTAACGTAGTAGTACTATGAATTAAGCGCTAATTATCGTTAGTCACTAGTGGATAAGTATTAGGTAGGTAATAAAGTCTGGTTTAACGTTGTAAACTATAAATCCCTGTGCCCAAATAAGAAGCTTATATAATTACACTACTAATACCGAGTTACTAAGGTGGTAAATATACACATAATAGAGTTAAATATACTAAAAGGGATTTATTTGTAATTCCATGTAGACGTTCTCCGGAGATCAGTTAGTAACCCCCTCCCAGGCCAAATTCAGTTGGATTACCAGCTACCACCTATTAGGGAAGTAAATAGTGAGGATGAGTGGTAGATAGAGGAGATTTACGTTATTAAATGGAAAATGGTGGGTAAAGGGAGAAAATGTGAAGCCCTAGTAAAGTGGGAGGGTTATATTAACCCCACGTAGGAGCTAGCCGGTGCTATAAAGGAAACGGAGGTGCTGGACTATTACGAGGAGTATTATGGGCTAATATTAGAGAACGACGAAGACGTAGCGTATACGTAGGTACCCCCCAGGAGGCTAACTAGGAACTAGAGGCCGTGTAGGGGGAGGAGGGGGGTAATATCATAAGCCGAACCCAGTGGTTATACCCGGGCTATGCCCATACTCACACTAATACCCCACTAGTACCCTATTAGCGCCCACCCCCTAGGAAGCAGAGATTTCGCACTATATCGTAGTTTACCCTTTTCCTCTTCAGCTTGAAATAAACAGTATTTGGCTACCTTTTAGTTGAGACAAGGCCTAGGACCAGCCCTTCGCAATATCTAACTCTAGAATAACTATAATTATAATATCCGTGTTTATAAGTGTAAAGTAATAGTTTTATGAGAGTTTTATAATTTGGTTTTATTAATAATAACTGGGAAATATATTAGTGCGTATTATAACCCTATGGAGAACTTTTATATTTAGATAGTAAAGTTAAAGGGTATAGTTTTAATTTCAAATAGTGAATAAAAGAGTATTATATACGAGGAATATAAGAAGATTATTAACTAAATAATTATAAAGTAGATAACTATAAAAGCTGAGATTGAGAAGTGGCTTAAATAATGGGGAGTTGTAATATTAAAGAGTTAGGAAGTTAACTTTACTTAGACTAAGGATTTTAGTAAATAGAGGAAAGATTTCCTAACAATTATTACAAAGATTATAATTTCCGTATTTTATACTATATTTAAAATGAAATTCTGTAAAAAAATAACCCTTTAATTAATAAAGTCTCAGTGGAAGTCTAGTAATATATACAAATCTACACAGATACTATATTAATAAAGCCGAGAATCTTAAAGGGTACTTTTATTATAATAAATATAATTGTTGGTTTCAGTCACGTCGGGTCGGGCGTACGGCGTAGCAGAATATACGTATATTCGTATGGATCCTGCTGTTCTTGTTGTTGTTCATATAGGAATCGTCACTAAGACCACGATCTTAGACGATCGGGTTAGCATACGATTCCTGTGCTCTGATTGGCTCGTTAAGCGAGCCAATAGGAGCTTTGCGGTGAAACCTTAAATCACCACGTCGAGGTTGTTCCGACAATAATAGAAGAAGGACCTAAAGAGATTATACCCCGGAATGGGTCTAAGAAATAATATAAAATAACCGAATTATAGATTTAAAATAGTATATTAATATACTATAAATATGAACTTACTTAGTACTACTTAACTAATTACTTTTATTATTTCCCGGAAAAAGTGTATAAAGAATAGAGGCTTAGTAATAATATTATAAAAAAGGTCACCGAGTATCTTAAAATTAACGATGACCTTATGGATTATATAAAAAAGATTTATAAGTAATACGAAAAGGAGGTGAAGTAGACCTAATTGTAACGGTCTAAGCACGTATATTGCAACTAGCTATGGCGACTACTATGAGTATTTTTAAGATAAGGAGAAAGGAAGGAAAAGTCTGCTACCCCATAAATCCGTTGGTGCGAAGGGCTGGTCCTAGGCCTTGTCTCAACTGAAAGGTAGCCAAATACTGTTTATTTCAAATTAAAGAGGAAAAGGGTAAACTACGATATAATGCGAAATCTCTACTTCTTAAGGGGTGGGCATTAATGGGGCACTAGTAGGGCACTAGTGCGAACACGGGTATAGCCCGGGTATAACCACCGGGTTCAGCCCGTGATACTACCCCCCTCCTCCCCCCGTGTAACCTCTAGTTCCTGGCTGGCCTCTTAGGGGGGCACCTACGCATACGCCGCGTCCCCGTCGTTCTCTAATATCGGCCCATAACGCTCCTCGTAATAGTCCAACACCTCCGTTTCTTTTATAACACCAGCTGGTTCCCATATGGGGTTAATATAGTCCTCCCACTTCACTAGGGCTTTACGTTTTCTCCTTTTACCCACCGTTTTCCATCTAATAGTGTAAATCTCCTTTACCTACTACTCATCCTCGTTATCTACTTCCCCGAGTAACCACTTATATTAGAATTATAGTACTCTTGTATAACCCTTATCCGTAGTAAGTTCGAAGGGTCGTCATTATCTCTTCCTCTGGGAACCCATACTTCGTTCCGGAACGTTAACCTCTACTACTTATTAATTGCATATTCTGCGATCTAGCCCTTTAGTTATAACTCTGGTGGGAAACTGCGTTGTCCCTATTTCACCACTTTGTAAGCTTAGTAGTATAACCTGTCTTTTTTAATAGTTTAGTTCTAAAGTGTTTATAATTCGTTATTATTCGTAAATACTATTATGTATAGGAGTATTAGTAAGTTGTTTATGGTGTGGCCCACCTGGGGGGCACTAGTTTTTTCCTTAAGGATAGTATAGTTAAGTATTAATTAGAGTATGCGTCCCTGTTCTCTCTTATCGTCATAGCCCTAGAGGGCGTCCTGCTCCCTCCGAGAAAGGGCATCGGGGACTATTACTTTTTTTTTAGTTAATACTTTAAATAAAAGTCGTATTAAGTTAGTTTTTTTATTTACTAACTCTATTTCTCGGTGAAGTGCTACTTCCTTATAAAGTGTTTAAGGTTTTTATAATTCGTAAAAATTTTAAAGTTATTTATACTTCGTAGTTCTATTTTTTAGGCCCTAAGGTATGCGAGTATAGCGAGTAGTTCCTTATTATAAATAGGGTAATTATACTCGGTTAGCGATAACTTTTATGAGTAGAACATAATAGGGTACTAATGCTTATCGGAGTTTTCTTATATAAGAGTATTGCTTAAGGTAAACCCTAAATAATTTATTTCTACTGTTGTTTTTCTTTTAGGGTTAAAGCGGTAAAGCACTAGCTCTATACTAAATAGCCACTTAAGCTCCTGGAATCCTTCTTCCTAATTAGGTCCCTAGTAGAACATAGTCGACTTCTTCGTAAACCTTGTAAAGGGTTTAATAATAATAGTATAGTTGGGTATAAAAATGCGATAATAATTCGTAAACCCAAAGAAACTTCTAACCTCTTTTATAATCTTCACGGTTTTAACTAAAAAAGTACACTTCTTAGGGTCTAGTCGTAGTCCGGCTTCTATTAGGCGCCAGAGGATTACCCGTACCTTCTCTTTGTACTTTTTCTTTAATTTAAACGTATAAATTAGGATATTATTTAAATAAGTGGTAACGAAGTTATTTAAGAAGTCTTAGAGAGTTATACTAATATACTGCTGGAACGTAGTTAGGGCTCCGGTAAGTCCAAAAAGGTAAACTAATTACTCGAAGAGTTTGTATTTCGTATAAAACACTGTTTTCTCGACGTCTTTTTTTGTAATCCGAATTTTATAAAATATAGTTACGACATTAAACTTCGTATACTATTACGTAGTGATTACTCATTAGAGGGTCTCTAATATAAGTAGTAGTGGATAATGGTTTTTTTTTGTGATACTATTAAGGGCTCGGTAATTAACGTAGAACTGAATTCCCCTACTAGGCTTCTTAATAAATAACACTAGGGTACCCGCTGGTGAGCTATTGGTTTGAATAAACCCTTTATTTAGTAGGTCTTTTAGTGTTTTTTTTTAGAACTAAGAGTTCCTCACGGGATATCCCATATAAGGGTCCCCATAGAAGTATAAGCTCCCGGCCGTGAGCATCCTTAATAAGGGGGATCTTATGGTTAACCCCTAGCCTCTTAGGGGGCACCGAGTACACTTTTTTTAGGTCAAATAAGTTTCTAAGCTCCTTATAGACCTAGCCTAGGACGAGTTCCTTTATATCCATAAGCTTCTTTTCTTTTAATGCGTCCTCGATGTCCCTTAAACTCATAGTTATAGCTTAGGCCTTTAGTGCCCTTTAGTATTTTACTTATTAACATATAACTATAAATGTAGGGGCCATTAATAATCGGGTTATACGAATCTCTTTTATAATAATTAGGTTTTCCTAATTAGAGAGGTATACGTCTACTCCTCCCTTATCGTAGTGCGCCCACTGGGCAACGGCGTTATACACTACATAGTTCACTTCTATTCATGGTTTCCCTAGGTATATGGGGGGGTTTAGGCCCTTTACTATGTATACGTAAACTTTCTAAGTATAGCCACTTAATTCCAAATCTAGGATAACTATACCCTAGGCATCACTAAGTAATAGCTCATTTTATGTATACCCTCGTAGAGCATACTTCTTTTAATCTATTAGTGGTAATCGGAGGTGTCTAAAGAGAGACTGATCCACTATTGCGTAGACGTCGCAGCTAGTATCGATAAGGGCGTGTGTTAAGTGTTTTTTGTTAATCCTTACTTGAATAGTGGCTAACCCTTGGCTCCTCTACTACTACTCTTCTTAGTAGGACTCCTATCCTTTGGTTTCCTCCTTTATCGGCTCTAGTACCCGACTTTATACTAAAATTACTTTTTTCCTAAGTTATCCTTATTAAAGGAGGTATTAGTGATCTCTCGGTCCTCTTTTTCTAACCCGGGATCCTTTTACTTTTTTATTGCCTTAGTATGAGTAACCTTCACTTACTTAGGAACTTTTTTCTAATAATTCCTAATAATATAGCCTTCTTTATTATAGTAAAAGTACTCATAACGGTCCACTAACGGGTTACCTAAGGAGTAGTGGTGGTAGTGGTCCTTCTTTTCTCTTCGAGTCGATGAGGTATAGGTAACACTAGTTATCTGAACATCTCCATTATGATCCTTCCATAGAGGGGCTGGGGTTAAGGATTAGTAATATTCTCGTTTAATAGTAACGAGTATTATATACTCTAACTTCTAGGTAATATCCTATACCCTAGTAAACCACTAAGTATACTCCCCTAATAAGGAGATGGTGACTAGGTGCTCCTTTAAGTGGGAAATAAGGGCGTTTTCTAATATAATAATCTTAACAGTATCGGGCTATGCACCACCTCCTACGTCTACTATTATTTATTTAAACTTTAGTAAAAAAATAGTTAACTTTTCGTTATTTTTTTAATAGAGGGTTTATAGTTAGGCTATGGTTTAGGGTTAGGTGTTTAGGTTTCGGTAAGTTTTGTTAAGGTAGGATATAAAATCTTTGGGGTTACGTTAACTTTTAGGCCCCCCGGCTACGTAGAACATAATAACCACTTATTGGGGACTGGTGTTTAGATAAGAGTTAATTAGGTACTATAATTCCTAGTTAGTAGGGTAGAACACTTTGTCCATGGCGATCTTGTCCCTTATTTATTATACCCAAAAAGGGTAATCTTTCCGTTTCCCTAAGAACTTTAAGGGTATTAGTAGTAGTTTATAGTATATCAGTGTCTTTATTGTAAAGTGGTGGCTACCCACTAGCGGGGCTTCGGTGCTTATATCTTTTATAGGAGTTAGTATCGTCGCCCCTAAACCTCGGCTTCGCTCCAACTTATTAGAGAACTTAGTAATCCTCGCCTATAGGGGCCCGAGGGCCTCGTTTAAGGTTAATTATAGTTGGGCCTGTAGTTTATTAGCTATTATACTAGTTAGTATCCTTTTTTTAACTAGTGGGGAGCTGCGCTCTACTTAACGTTCGACGTTCATCAATCTATTATTAAGGAGCTATGCTCAACTTAGGATTCCACTTCGTAACCAGTAAGGAGCTAGGCTTAACTTAGTGGTATTTTATATAATAAATAAAACTGAGTTTAAAATATACGAAGGGCTGGTCCTAGGCCTTGTTTTAATTAAAAGGTAGCCAAATACTATTTATTTTAAGTTAAAGAGGAAAAGGGTAAACTATAATATAGCGCGAAATCTCTGCTTCTTAGGGGGTGGGCGCTAATGGGGCACCGGTGGGGCACCAGTGCGAGCACGGGCATAGCCCGGGCATAGCCCGGGCATAACCACCGGGTTCGGCCCGTGACAGTTGGATCCTGATCAGGTTTGCTTAGGCCTAATTAGGTTTAGTAAGTAGTGGTTAGTGTTAAATATGGCTAAGTAGTTCCGAGGCCTCTAATTGGGCCTTAGCTTATGATAATTACCCTTTCCTTCCCCTCCTTTCCTAAGGGATATTCCTATGATCGGCTTCGTAATGGTCTAAGGTCGTTATATCCGCTAGTATATCTATTAGTTCCTAGGTGAGTTAAGTATAGTCCTTTTATTTTACTAAGACCTTTTATTTACCCTGTACTTTTTATATATTACGGATCTCCTTAACTTTAAACTCCTCCTTATTAGCTACTAATATTATAGGTGGTTGGGTATTATTATGGTTTAATAATAATAACGGATTAACTTTAGTGTACTTGATTAGGTTTACGTGGAAGATGTTATAGATCCCTAGTAGTATATTTAGCTGGTAAGTGTAGGATTTAATTAGTTTAAGGATAGTGTATTTTATATTAACTTAGTTGAACTTTTTTAATAGTTGATTAGACTGGATATTCTATAACCTCAACTAAACCTTATCCTTAGGCTTAAACTAATTAGATGGTTAGCGCTTTGTGTTTATGGTAATCTCTTATTTTTTTTATGTTACTATTATCACCGCCTAAGCCCACTTAGAAGTGTCCTTTAACTTTTGGACTAGAGCCTCTACTCTTACTATAGGGATCTTATTACTATTCTGTAGGGGTTCCTTTACTCTAATTAGATCTAAGTTATACTTATGAGTAATAAAGAACGGGCTGAGTTTTGTTGATAAGGTGACCCGGTTATTAATAACTATTATTACTACTAAGAGTAGTTTGTCCTAATCGTCCTAAGTATACACTGTGTATACTCTAAAATAGGTTTCTATTACCTGGTTTGCCCTCTCCGTAGCTCCGTTTATTTCTAGGTAAAACACTATAAAGAGTCTTTGTTTAATCTATAGTAATTAGTAGAGTTGTTTCTATATAAGATTCGTAAACTGTGGTTCCCTATTTAATATAATTATATGAGGTATCCTATGGTACCTGATTAGACCTCGGATTAGTTGGTTTACTATTGTATTCGTTATGATGTCCTTTAATAATTCGAAGATTATATTTTTTAATAAATAATCGGTCACCACTATAACATTCATAGCCCCATCGCAGCGGGAAGGGGGTAATCCTATTATAAAGTCAATAGAGACTGTCGGAACACCACCGTCCAGCTGGCGACACCTGTTGCCGCATATCGCCGATTGGCTCGATTAGCGAGCCAATCAGAGGTCAGGGATTGGATTCAGAATCGCGGCCATTAGCGCCGCCTTCGGCTTCCAATTCCTACCTTATACAATAATAGCAAATAGGACGAATATATCGTTATCTACCTACCCACTACAACCAGGCCTAGTAAGGTGAATCCAACACTAATTAGTAGTTAAATACCATTTCCGCAAATCAGTAAAGTGAAATTTCGACTAGAAGAGATGTTTCCGAAGGACCCGCGAAACAATCAGCCCAACAGCCGACTAAATTAGAGGACAGCCACCAATTTGTATTATAAGAAGTTATTATGAGAAATTACTACGCACTAAGTAACAGGGTTATCACAGTCTCGTCCCAGGGAGTTATATTAAATTCACCTAGAACTACTTAATAAGGAAATATAAAAAAAATACAACTCCTATGTCCATTATACACAATCTCTAATAATAACCCCGTAAAGGGACAACTATCAACATTGCCGACCTTTCGTTTATACTAAGTGATCAACCTCTCCCTCTCCTTCTCCTATAACCCATAAACACTACTTTGTCCCTAATAATTACGGAAAACACCTCGGAATTAGTATTTGAACAACTAATTTATACGAGGACCACATAGTATTTATACCCAGAACACTCCTGCCCCCAGGAGACAACAAGATCGAACCGCAAAGGTAGGCGCAGACGAGCATAAGAAAAGAGACCTCGTATCACCGTGAAAAAATAAGGCTACGGGAGCTCAAAACGCACCCTTTATACCAGTCCCTACATCGGAGATAGTATTCTATAAACACTAAGTAATAATTCGTCTAATATACGGAATACGCCCTCGAAGCTACGGCTTAGAGGAAACGCCCCGTATTCGAGACGTCGTTAAACTTAACGTTATATACTAAAATAATTACTAAGATATCGGAAAACGCCCTAGTGCCTATTCAACAACGACCACTGTCACCGTTAAATACGACCAACTTAACTGATCAACAAGAAGTTAACGCTAAATGGTCTAAACGGATCGGATTTATTGGGAAACGAAAAGGACTCCTAATACCAGCGAGATGGGCCCCAGAGATTAACCCAGAAGAATAGGGACACTAGCTGTATATGGATATCGATAAAATAACACCAACAGAGGTGGTAACAGTTATCGTCTACCTTATGGAAAGATGGTAAGCCAATGGACTATAAGGATTAGATTTACAAACTGTATTTTAAAGTAATTTAGAAGATTAGACCACCAAGACGATTAGCCTAATACCAAAGGAGATTGCGAAGGCTCTCCGTGATTATTTACAGTCTTTTGGTGTTTAGATACCACCTTATCGCCTTATTACTAGCCAATTATCCGAACTCCTAGTTGCCGAGGAGATATATTATTAGATAAATACTAAGATCGATAAGGTTACTAAGAAGGACACTAACTTCTAACAACGATTCGAAAACCCTGAGTTCTATAAGGATATCTAAACACCATTAACTATTATCCTTATTAAAGAGATTTTAGCTGCGAAAAAGGTGTCCATAATAGGAAATACAATTTTAATACCAGAATATTCTATAAGAGATTTAAGTAGCTTAACTTAGCTACTTATAATCCAGGGATAATTAATAAAATACGAGCCTCTCCGGGCTACGGAGAGATTATATAAGATTTTTCGCCCCATTAAAGAATTCAGTGAAATAGTAACCCCTTAATAACAAGTTAACCTCGTAAAAATATATAACAACGAAATAAGGTACGGAGGTGAGAAGTACAATATTCTGGATATCAAACTCCGGATCTTCTAAGAAACTTATAAGAAGATCAGCGCTAACCAATTCTATAAGGTGAGTCTCTTGCCGACTATGCTGAAAAGAAGGGCTATAACATTGTATTACACTGAAATCAGTGGTATAAAAACAACACGGTCAACTATGAAGATCATCAAAAAGATTAAAGGCTATTTCGAAGAGGACTAACGCCGATAGTCCTATATAATCGATTAGAATAAGGTAGACATCGCCAAAATTATCCAAAAGTACCCAGATAAAACAAAAGTCGAGGTGCTCGAAATTCTCTTTAAAACCCTCACGAACATATAATAAGCTCTCACCTTAGTATACTAGGGTAACGAAGTCCTTAAAGATAAGCTGATCAGTATTACCCTCACCATCAGGGAATACCGGATAGGTGCTATGGCCGGAGCGAAGACTTCCAAGGAGCTCTATAACATTATAAAAATGAGCCTCGATTTAGAAAAGCGTAGTAGAGAAGTCCACTATTAACACATAACATCGAATACCACTCTAAATAATACCTTCTAGACTAATAAACGCTTTAATAGTAAAGGTAAAAGTAATCGTTATAGAGGAAGATAGTAGTAACGAGAAGGCTCGAATAACAACAAAAAGTGCTACGTCTATAGTAAGGAAGGGTGCTAGTTAATAAAACACCCTATAAAAGAGAGGAATAAGGTGTTTAGACGATACAAATTAAGCTGATATATCACCAATACCTCCCCTATAACATATAACCACTTCCTCACCAAATACGAAGAGTACGAGGACCTAAACAACGAGGATAGAGACAATGAAGACCTCCACTAGTACCTCATAAATGCTATAGTTAACGAAGACGCTGAGAATAACTAGGAATTCTACGTTTTATTCTTTGGTTATGTAACTATGTTAACCAGCGAAGAGCTTGCTCGAATACTGAGTAATTAGGCTACTTATTATGCGATAACGAAGAGGGATATCGGTGACGCCGAGCTTCCTCAGGAATCGTAGACCTATGGAGTTTTTATTAGTGATGACCGCTATTCAGCGGCGATATTCCAGGGTATTATGCTAGACATAGGAGCAGCAGGTGTATTGACAGTAGGGCCCCCTCAATTCCTCGCCCTACAGAAGATCGACGTTACTGCGACCCTGGATATATCGAAGGTAGGCTAAGCGAGCATCACCTTCGGTGATAACCCTCCCCTAGACTTAATAGGGTTAACCACCGTTAATTCCCTGTTTAGAAGGATGTATTTCTATATTATAACGGTAAATACCCTATTCCTATTATATTTAAAAGACATGGACCGATTAGGAATTAGGTTTAATAACCTTAATAACCTTCTACAATAGGGAGACGTTAAAGTCCCTATTATATGGAAATGGGGATACCCCTGGATACTTATTCACACACTAGAACAGAGTTTTATATAAAATCACCTAATAAATGTTAAGCTACGATGAATACACTATTATTTTAGCCACCCCTCGGTATAGAGACTCTACACAATACTAGAGAGGGCTGGTCACAATATGGCCTACGAAGCGATCCAAAAGCTCACAAAGCATTATTATCAGTACTAGATGAGTAGACGAGCCCCAGGACGCTTTAAATTCACTTTAAAAGGCGACGTTAAATTTAACTATAAAGTGATCATAAACGTCTTCTACCTAGAAGGGCATAAACCCGTCCTCCACGTTATTAATACCACCACTTCGTTTAACACTACGAGATTCCTCGAAAATATGACTACTAAGCACACATAGGAAACACTCCGCAAATACTAAATTAACACTTACCTTAGACCACCTAACTAAATCATCATAAATACTAAAACAAACTTCAGTTTTATAAAATTTAGGAATTTAGTGAGATTTATAATAATAGAGGTTAAGTTAAGGAGGTACCCGTGGAAGCCCACAATAACATCGGGAAAGTGGAACAATACTATACTATAATCCGTTGAGTATACGAAATAATACACTAGGAATCCCCGTTTACACTAATAAAACTAGCTCTCCAAAGTATAATCAAAACAGTAAACAATACAATAGGCCTAAATAACCTTATACTAACCCTACTCATTTTTAGAGTATATCCGCATTTAATAAATAATTCTCTACTATCACCAGAAATCCAATAAAAAGTGGAAGCCACTAGGAAAGTTATAATTGAAGTACGTAGTCTCTACGCTAAGTAAGTAACTATAGATACTCTTATAATAAGAAATGACCTAAATACTACACCAACTAGGGATCTACTATTATAATTACTTATTAAAGTATAGTATAAAAAGGACGGTGTAACGGTCCAAGCACGTATATTGCAACTAGCTATGGCGACTACTACGAGTATCTTCAAGATAAGGAGAAAAGAAGGAAAAGTCTGTTACCCCATAAATCCGTTAGATCCTAATTAGGTCTACCTAGGCCTGGTCAGGTTTAGTAAGTAGCGATTAGCGTTAGATATAACCGAGTAGTTCCGAGGCCTCTGATCGGGCCTTGGCCCGTAATAATTACCCCCTTCCTCCCCTCCCTTCCCAAGGGATATTCCCGTGATCGGCCTCGTAATAATCTAAGGCCACTATATCCACTAGTATATCTATTAGCTCCTAGGTGAGTTGGGTATAGTCCTTCCACTTTACTAAGACCTTCTATCCACCCCGTACTTTCCACGTATTACGGATCTCCTTAACTTTAAACTCCTCCTCATTAGCTACTAGTATCGTAGGTGGTTAAGCGTTATCATAACTTTATAACGATAACGGATCAACTCCAGCGTACCTAATCAGGCTCACATAAAAGACGTTATGGATCCCTAGTGGCGTATCTAACCGGTAAGTGTGGGATTTAACCAGTTTAAGGACGGTATACTTCGTATTAACCTAGTTAAACTTTTTTAATAGTTAATTAGACTAAATAGTCCGTAACCTTAACTAAACCTTATCCCTAAACTTAAACTAATTAGATGGTTAGCGCCTTACATTTACGGTAATCTCTTATTTCTCTTATATTACCGTTATCGTTACCTAAGCCCATTTAGAAGCGTCCTTCAGCTTCTGGACTAAAGCCTTTACTTTTATTGTAGGGGTCTTATTATTATTTTATAGGGGTTCCTCTACTCTAATTAGGTCTAAGTTATACCTATAAGTAATAAAGAACGGGCTAAGTCCTATTAACGAGGTGACCTAGTTATTAATAGTTATTATTACTACTAGGAGTAGTTCGTCCTAATCGTCCTAAGTATACACTATGTATGCTTTAAGATAGGTTTCCATCACCTGGTTTATCCTCTTCGTAGCTCCGTTTATTTCTAAGTAGAACGCTATAGAGAGTCTTTATTTGATCTATAGTAATTAGTAGAGTTATTTCCATATAAAACTCATAAACTACGGTCCCTTATCTAATATAATTATATAAGGTATCCCATGGTACTTAATTAGACCTCGGATTAGTTGGTCTACTATTGTATTCGTTGTGATGTCCTTTAATAACTCAAAGATTACATTCTTTAATAGACGATCGGTCACTATTATAACGTTTATAGCCCCATCGTAGCGGGAAGGGGGTAGTCCTATTATAAAGTTAATAAAAACCTCTACTTAGATCCGTCCAGGGATAAGTAGAGGCTTTAATAGGCCCCTCTTCTTATTACACTATACATTTCCTTATCCATAAACGTCGTAGTTCCTCATAAATCTTCGGATATCCTAGGATAAGCTTGGCTAATAGAACTAGTGGCTAATTAGGGCCTTTAAAGTGTCCCTCCCCGGATATCCCGTTAACGTAGAGTTATGGAACCTTTGGATTAAACCCGTCCTTAAGGGCTCATAATATGGAATCCAGATTCTGTCCCTCCATAATAATCTCTTATTATTATTAATTATATATTCTAATAGCATTATCAGTAACTTCCACTATGAGGAAAGGTATTGGTCTCCTTTTTATACTACCCCCCTAATTAACTAGTATTAGTTATTCTAATCTAAGGTTTTATCCCACTAGGAGCGTAATAGCTCTTCTTTAAAAGGGTTTAAAGGGGGTTCCATCTTATCTAGGCTGGGGTCATCGGTCTAATCTATGTCTCCAGGGGAGTCTCTTATACTAAACTTAACCCTCTCTACTTACCCTAATCGGGCCCACACTTCTCTAATCACTATTACATTATTAACTCGTAATATATTAATCCTATTCTTTAGGAGTTTAATCTTCTAACCCTTTAACCTATTATCCTATAGAGTACTAGGGATATCCTGTTTACGTCTCGATAGTGTATTAGGAACTACTACTTTTTTACTAGGTCTAAATTAAATAATAAAATTATAATAGGATAATAATTCTAATCACCTAATCTAATGTTCACTTAACTATCTCTTCATCATAAAGTACTTCAAATTTAGGTAATCAGTTAAGATAGTGAACTCTTTTATACTCCGTAGTTCTGAATCCCAGTGCTCTAAGTAACGTATTATTACTAATAGTTCCTTATTATATATTGGGTAATTATACTCCATAAGTAAGTTCTTATGTAAAAAGAATACTATAGGTTTTAGGATCCCTTCGTTATTATACTACGATAAGGTACCTCCTATTACATAACTAGACGAATCGGTCTCGAGTATTATAACTTAATTAGGGTCCTAGTGAACTAATATAGGTGCACTAATTAGGAGCATCTTTAGCTCCTTAAACGCTCTAGTACACTCCTTACTCTAAATAAATGGTATATCCCTTTTGGTTAAGGTTATTAGGGGTTATACGATCCCTAAGAAGTTGGGTATAAATTGCCGGTAGTAGTTGGTAAAACCGACGAACCCATGGACTCCTTGCACTAATCGGGGCACTTCCCATCCCTGGATTACCTTAATCTTCTTAGGGTCTACATAAATTCCCTTACTAGTATTAATAATAAACCCCAAATATTTAATACTCTTAACTTCGAATTTACACTTATCGATATCCATATACAGGCCTACAGCACCTAGGTACTCGAGGACCTTCTTAACCTTCTCTTTATAATTAGAGAGGGAGCCATCCAAATAAATTAGGACATCGTCGATATAAGCTAAGTAAAACTTATCTAAGAAATCTCATAGGGTATGGTTAATATATTACTAGAACGTTATGGGGACTCTAATTAAACTAAAGGGGGTAACCATCTATTCGTATAACCCATACCTCGTCCTAAACACCGTTTTCTATTTATCTCCTTTTTTAACCCGGATCTTATAAAATACAATAATAATATCCAACTTTATTAACCACTTCACTTTTACTAATACTTTTAGGGTCTCACTAATTAGGGGTAAGGGGTATCAGTCCTTCTTTATAATAGCGTTAAGGGCACAGTAATCGACGCAGAACCGTAACCCTCCTCTAAACTTCCAGATAAATAGAACGGGTAATAATACAAAGGAGCTACTAGCCCTAATAAACCCTTTATCTAATAGTTCTATAAGGGTTCAGCATAATACAATTAACTCTTCCCTTAATATACTATATAAAGGTCCCTAGGTCACTAGTTTATTTTAACTATAAGAGTCCTTCTCAATAAGGATAGTATAGTCGACGTTCTTCCGGTGCAGCGGTAATTAATCAGCCTTATCTCGGTTAAAAATATACAAAAACTTATAGTAATACGTAGGGAATTTCGTCCTCGGGTTTATTTTCATTTTTAGTATTAGGGCCTTCTCAATATCGGCTAAACTTATAGAGAATACGTTTAGGGTGGATATACTAAAAGGGGTCTCTTTTCTCTTCTATACCCACCTAATTAGAACTAAGAATACTAATCCAGTTTACTACTAGATTAGGAATTTTAGATTTTACTAGGCCTAACCCGGTTTCCTTTCTATTACCTAGTAGTCCACGACACCTATATACAAAGTGCCTCGTACTAGGTAAACCGTAACATCATCGTCAATTATCCAGGACCTTCTAAGGATAACGTCGTCTTCTTAGTTAAGAATAATATAAAAGAATAATCGGTATCGTTTATAACCATTAATATCGATATTAGTGTAAATGATATAATGGATTACACCAGGAACTATAATAGTAATTTGTATTAAGTTCCGAGGTATAATACTAATACGTAGTAAACGGAGTTTCTTAGCGAAAGCGTCGCTAATCAGGGCGTATATTAAATACCCTATATTAATAAGGGTAGTTATATAGTATATCCCATTAATCCTAATATTAACATAAAATAGGTTATAATCTATACTCTTTTTAATAACCTTCTATTCCTCTATAACTTATTCCTCCTAATAACAACTTTCACTAGGAGTTACTCTTTTCTCGAATCCTTAGAGTCCTAATTAGAATTATTATCCATTTTACTCTATTCCTTAGTTTTTCCTTTAAAAGTCTTAGTTTTCCTTATCTCTTTTTAATCCTTAGGGTATTACTATTATATGTGCCCTTTTTTATTATAATTATAACATTTATGAACTTCCTCTTAGCTTAGCTGTTTACGGACTTTCTTGTCCTTAGTTAACTTATTTACCTTTATAGGTTCCCACTCCATCTAATCAGGTTAGGGGGACTCTAATCGACCATTCTACTTCTAAGGGGACTTAGTTCTTATTTAGTTAGGGGTTAACAATCTCCTATACTAACACTTATAGTGAACTTAATAGGATTCACTATCCAATTCTAAGCTTATACTTAAGAGCATCTAAGTGTATATAATGTATATTATTAGTTTATTAATTATACTAATAAGGGGGGCTCTTATTATAGTATTCAGGGCTCCTTTAAGATAGTTGATCCTCATAACATTTAACCAGTATCCTCCTCCTACTTCTATAAACTCCTTTTTAAACTTAGGGAGGAAATAAGCGAAACTCTTATTCTCCTTTTACCGTATAATCCTTAGTCGGTTAAGGGCTCGTACTTCTGCGTTAAGGTCCGCATAGTAACCCTTTAAGTATTCCATAAATTTATCCGGGTTCTTCGACCCATCGGCCCCTCCTTATACATAATAGGTGCTCACCATAGCTTACACGGTGTTTTCTAACTTAGAGTAGATATAGGTGAATACGGTTAACTCTAAACTAAAGGCTTTTTTATTTACACTTATCTTCCCTCCCATCTTAAAGTATTATTATTAAAACTTTTTACGTAATCCATTAAACTTTAGTGGGTTAGGAATCTAATATCTAGTTTATTTTAGAGGTAGTATATAGGCCTAATTAGGGGAAATTGGTATTATAAAGGGTATTAGGGACTAGTTTATTATTAATATTGAGTACCTGGGTTTTACTAAGGCTTCTTATAATAGTCGAATCTGCTCTTATTAGGTCTCTTATTCGATTACTTAGGTGGTCCACATCTCCTATAGTTGGGTTATAAGCTGTCTGATCAGTTACACCAACTACTACGGGTTTCCAGATAGTTCAGCGTTACCTTCCATCGTCGCATAACTATCACTTATCCTAACGTTTTACATTCAACAATAACCATAATATACTTAATAACGTGGTCGAGGTACTCTACTACGAATACATATACGCGTTATTTTGAGTTTATAATAACCTCTAGGTCTAATTAGGCTATACTAATCAACTTTAGACGTTCAGGGACTCCTCAGGTCAACCCATCTAAAACTTCTTATACCACTCTTACATAGATCGTAAGCTTCTATACTAGGCGTTTAATTGATTACCTTTAATAATCTTAAAAATAATATAACGGTCTAAGCACGTATATTACAACTAGCTATAGCGACTACTACGAGTATCTTCAAAATAAGGAGAAAGGAAGGAAAAGTCTGCTGCCCCATAAATCCGTTGGATCCTGATCAGGTCTGCCTGGGCCTGGTCAGGCTTAGTAAGCAGCGATTGGCGTTGGACATGGCCGAGTGGTTCCGAGGCCTCTGATCGGGCCTTGGCCCGTGACAGACGGCTAGACAAGCCTATTTATACTTATCGTTTATAACGACGAGACCTACATCGTCGAACTTCCATCCAGCCCAAAATCGTTCAAAACCACCATTATTAAGCCGTTCCACCAAAAGAAATGACAATAAAAAGGGCCAGGAAACAATAAACGATAACAAGGAGACCCCTCCACAAAAGGAAAAAGAAGTTTTCAAAAAGATTATTATATAAATAAACACACTACCCCCAGAAAAAGAGCCTACACCACCACCTCGATGCCCGAGGGGCAGGCCTAGGAAGATAGCGCAGATTAACCTCATCGCCGAAGTTAACGGCGCTAATAACGTTAATAACGAAATATACACAACAACCGCATTTATAAGCACCAAGGAAAAAGCAGATTATACCCTGGCGCTTAAGCTTCATTAGAAGGGGATAATTAACGCCCTAGGGCCCCCGTTTAAAAAATCCACTAAAAAAGAGATCAACGCTCTAATCAAGCGAGGAGTCTTCGAGTTCACCTAGTACAACGAAAAGAAACACAGTAGTATTCGAATCTTTAAGTCGTAAATTGTTAACAAAGTAAAAGGGAAAACAAAGACCCCTTACAAGAAATCAAAACTAGTTATCCAGGGATACGCCGACGACAACAAAGAAGCTATTCTCACATAGTCCCCAACTATCCAACGAGCTAATCAGAGACTAATTCTCACCATTGCCACATCCCTCATCCAGACGGGCCACTATTCCTTATGGATAAGAGATATCACTCAAATGTACACTCAATTAACAACGAAGTTCGAAAGAACGATTCTCACAAAGCTACCAGCCCAAATCAGAGACAACTACCCACCAGGAACCATCATAACTATTATACAACCCCTATATAGAATCGCAGAAGCCGGAACCCACTGGTACACAACTTACAACAACAAAAATAGAGACTTTGCGATAGTCGGAATACAAACAGACGATACCATAGGCCTAAGTGACAAGACGTTCTCCAAACAAGAAGACGAAGAACTCCAGAAAGCGATACTCAAAGCGAAGGAGAAATAGCTCCTTTCCGCCGAGACGCTACTCATCTTTAATAGAGGGATCATCTTAACTAACAAGTAATTTATATTCCTTTACTAGAAGAGCTAAGGAGCGAAATTACACCTAATTAACACCAAATCGCCTACTACAAAGAAGGAATACATTAAACAGCGCACTAAAGGGGCATATATCACTTCAATCTGCCAACCAAAGGCAGCTTTCGACCTATCAGCAGTAGCCCAGCACCAGGAGGTGACACCAGACCAAATTAAAGCTCTGAATCAACGTATAACATAGCAAATCGAGGATCTAGACCGAGGGCTCACCTATATACCCCTCAACCTAACTTCCACTAAGCTCTTTGTCTTTGTTAATAAATCCTTCACTAATAACAGCGATCTAACATCCCAACTCGGATTCATTATCCTTCTCATAAACAAGACTTAAGGAGAAGAAGACTTTATAATTAAAAGTAATATTATCCACTATTCCTCGACGAAATCGAAAAGAGTTATAAAAAGCGTCCTCGTATCCGAGATCTATAATATAATCACCAAAGTCGATATAGCCTACGCCCTTTCTATTACCCTAAAAATCATCACCAACAAACTCCGGATACCTACAATCCCAATAATTATTTATATTAACTCTTATTTACTCTATAAGTATCTCATAAAACTTAGTACTACAAAGGAAAAGCACCTAATAATTAATATTATAGCACTAAAGTAGTCGTATAAGCAGCGAGAACTCTACGAAATCCGATGGATCCACGGCGACGACAACCCTACCAACGGGTTCACAAAGGCAACACCGAATCGAGCCCTCGTAAAGCTCATCGAAAACACAAGGGCAATAATACGAATAGAGGGATGGGTAACGAGGCCCTAGGAGACGTCCACGATGGACATCAAAATAACCATAAACCCATGGTTAGGCCCGGGAGATGCTCATTTCTACTAGAAGGCGGTACAGCTAAAAGGGGCAATTCTACCACTTCCGACCACCTTATACACTTATTTTATTTATCGATTATATCGTATTTTAAATAATTTAACACTAACATCAAGTAATACTTAAAATCGCCTATTTAACATTAAATAACAATTTTATAGTAAAAAAAAAGTTACTAATATCAGAACACCACCATCTAGTTAACGACACCTATTACCACATATCGCCGATTAGCTCGATTAGCGAGCTAATTAGAGGTCAGGGATTGGATTCAGAATCGCGGCCACTAGCGCCACCTTCGGTTTCCAATTCCTAATAAGAACAATAGCAAATAGGACGAATATATTGTTATCTGCCCACCCACTATAACCAGGCCTGGTGAGGTGAATCCAACAATTAGAAACTGGGTTACCTAGGCAAAGGGGTGCTTAAGTACATTGTTAACACTTTTCGAGGTGTAAAAATTATACGTAACCTACGTAATTAGTTATTTAATTGTTTAGTGTATGGGAAAGGGAAGGTGAGATAAATTATCCGGTGCGCCCCTTGCAAATTTATAAAATAAGTAAAACTAGGATTAAAAGTAGTATTTAATTCTTATTTAATTAGTTTTAAGGATATAAAAGTTATATATTTATAATAATATTCTTAGATTAACTTATAAGATATTCGTAAAACTATTACTTTAAGGGCTATATAACAAAGACGCTCCTTAAGGTATTTAACTTATTTATAATTATAATAAAAACATAATATAATATAAAAATCAAGGTCTTCGAGTGTGACTACAAGGTTATAATAATTTATACATAGGTCGTATCCCACTTATAATCTTAGGGGGGGTGGTTTTTAAGCCCTCTATATCTAATACGCAAGCTTAAAATAGAGGAGTTAAATATATTATAGTAATTATTGAGGAGAAGGTTAGGACCCTTTATAAAGTAGGTAAATTCCCTGAGATACTATGGCCCGAAATCGTTATTATTACGATGTCTTTATATAATAAAATACTATTTATAGTATATAATTAGAAAACGCCTTTTGAATAGTTTTATATATAATTCCGTAGCCCAGATCTCGGGAAGCCTTATTAAACCTGTAATGGTCCAAGCAATTATATTGCAACTAGCTATTGAAACGGAGCGGGGGATGCATTGGACAGTGTGTATCGTATCGCCTACAACACACACACCCTACTGACCACAGGTCGTGCACCTCTCGTCCCACGTCCGAAGAGGTGACTAACTCGTACGAAACAGCGTCAGGAACACGATTCTTTGAGTATCCGGGCTCGCTTAGGCCTGATCAGGGCCGAAGATATTCAGATAACTCTCCGAATGGGGTTCCATTAGTGAAAAAGGGTGCCTTGTTGCTCAGTGGTGAAGCGACCTCGTCTCACGTCCGAAAGACGTTCTCCAAACTTATGATGGGAAAAAGGGGGCTAACGCTCGAATTGAATGTCTAAAGAGATGTGTCTATGTTGCTGTGTGTTCTTGTCTGTCCCCTCCGGCCTAGAAAATGCCGGGACTTCGCTTTTTATACCATGTCGTCGCCGATGTGGAGGCTCACCCCTCTCTCGGAACACCTGTTTTCCCTGCCCGGTTCCACTATAGCGACTACTACGAGTATTTTTAAGATGGGGAGAAAATCAGGAAAAGTCTGTTGCCCCATAAATCCGTTGGGTCCTGATCAGATCTCCCTGGGCCTGATCAGGCTTAGTAAGCGGTGGTTGGCGTTAAACATGGCCGAGTGGTTCCGAGGCCTCTGATCGGGCCTTAGCCCGTGACAAAACCCACTTTTGAGTATATGGGTATAAAGTGTATATACTTATAATAAATACTTAACTAAGTAAAAATAAATTAAGGAAACTCTAATTAAAAGAATAAATAAAATATTTTTTAAGTATAATATTAATAACTCTTATTATATTTAAAACTTATTTATTATTTATATTATTATAATACGAAATATTATATTTAGGGAAACAAAGTTTTTTAGTGGAAATATTAATAAATTATGAGATAATTTTAAAAACCTCAACTTAAATAAACTTAATACTCTTCTTATATAACTAGGGGTTTCACTTATAGGAGTCATACTTCCAAAGTATATCCACACTGTAAACGGAGAGCTTAACGAAGTATAATACTTTGAAGACGAAGATATGTAAGAATATATAATACCTTTGTTACCGAAGTATATTAAAGTGTAATTCGAGCTGATCACGCTACCGTTGGCCCCACCTACTTTATTCTTTGTTGGTTTATAGGAGGTATTCGGAGTAAAGGGGTAGAGTAAGAAGTGTGTTTTAATTGTTTTTGGGGTATTTTATATATACGAATTAATTTATAAAAGAATTCTAGTTACTATTTTATATATTTTTAAGAGGTCGTTTTCTTAAGTAGTATTAGAATAGGTAAATAATAATAAAAAATTAAAAAAAAAGTGAGAAATACTAAAAATCATTTAGAAAAAGTAGTATACGAGAATACTAAACTTAAAAAAATTATTATTATTAGAAATAATAATAATTATGGATTTACTCTTAGGTTTAAGAGATATAGGGCTCCTAGGTATGAGTTTATTTTGAACTTTTATTAGGGAATAAATTATATTAATTTAGGAAAAGTCTACCCTTTCTCTAAGATATTAGGATTTTATAATAGAGGGCCTGTGTTAAGTAACGGGGGGCTTGTGGCTATTAGCCCGGTTTTAGTGTTCTAGGAAAGGGTCACCCTCTGCTCTAATGAGAATTCTAAGTTAGTATATTACCCTTAGTATTTTAGAAGTATACTTATTTATATAATCACTTTTATAAAAAAGGATTCTAAGAAGTAGAGGAAAAGTATTTTATAAGTTATAAAAAATTAAACATATATATTATGATAAATTATAAAAAAGCTACTAAGTATTAAATTTTAAATTATTAGTGGGTATATATTTATAAAATAAATAAAAAGGGAAATCTTTAAAAACTTTAAATAAGAATTATTATTTATAGGAACTAATAAGTTAAAAACACTTTTAAGAATATATATATAGTAATTCTTATAGGATAACGTGGTTTATCAGTGAGTAGACCACTATTAGTGACCGGGCCACTTTTCCCACCTTTACTACTAAAAACTTTTATATCTCAACTATAATTAATTAAATTAATTGTAATTACTCAGAATCACTTAAACTACTTATTTCCATAGCCTCTGGACAGGTCCTTGTGTTATGGCCGGTCTTGTGATAGATACTATAATATCGTGAACTTGTCCGACGACGCTTCGATGACCCCTCGTTTTCCTCCTTTTCATACCCTTCCTCCTTAATAACACCCTTTATAACCATAACTTCCCTCACCTGAGACCCATCTAATGCCCCTCCATCTTATAGTCTAGTTCTTTTAGTTCTCCGGTGCTTATTAAGGGCCGTATTTGTATTTCGAAGATGGCGTAGCTCTTCTTTTATAAGGATAGTTATATAGGAAATGTATTATAAACCTTTTAAAAGTTTATTAGTAATTTTATAAATTAGAGTTAATAAGCTTCCCTAATACCTAGAGATTCTTTTTTTTATAAGTGAAAACTAAGAAATAACCTTATTAGTGGTTTAAAGTGTTTTAGAAACCCAAGGGTCGGGTAACCTAATAAGGGTGTTCAGGGTTATTAGTGTTCGTAATTGTATATTTAGTTTAGAAAGGATAGCTCAAGGGTTATAAGGAATAAGCCTAGCCCCTCTGAAACCCTTATAAATGTTTTCGTACGTAAATGTTTAAAGGAATGCAGCTCTAAATACGAAGAAGAACTCGGGTTTAATAATATGGGTAATCCGGGCCTTAATAAAATACTTAATCTAATAATTATATCTCAACTTTAATACACTATAATAGCTAACGTTGAGAGGTTAGGTTAGATGCGATAAATAAGTAGGCAAATAAATAGTTATAATTTTATTTTTTTATAATACTCCTCGAAATCGCTATAAACGTGGTTCTTATAGCCATCGACGATTAGTATCCGATATATACCTCTTAATCGCTATTTTAAGTATTTATTAAAATACTAAAGTTATTAGAGGATAGTCTTATTATTGGTTTATTTATTGGAAGTTGTTTTAATTACCCAGCTATCCGGAATCTGGGCCTCGGAGTATTAACTCACAAAGTGGAAGTGGCCCTAAACTATTAAAAAAAAACAGTATTGTATAACTATTACTAATAATATAATAAATCGCCGTTATTTATTTTTAATTACTAAGTTGAACTTTTTTTAATTTCCTAATTTAATTAAGATATATAATAACTATTCTAAACTGGATTATACCTATTATAAAACTAATCTTATTAAAATTATAAAAATCATCGTCCATAATACTATATTTCGATCACATATTAGCCATAAGTCGAAACCAAGGCTTAATAATCATACGATCTTCGGAGAGGCTTCTCTAATAATTATAAATACGAGAAAATCGCATCTTAAGTTCTGGGCATCACTGGACAAAGCGTTCTATCCAACACTTCCCGACCAGTCAACTATCACACTTCCAAAATAGTGTATTAACCATATCTTCCACATCCACGCATCAAAGTGAGAATCCTCGAGAATCCAGGTTAATAATATATTAAATAATTACCTCCTCCTCAGTCTTTATCAAATTCAACTATGTATTCCTATTATCAACCTTCACACTTTGACCTTTTATTTTAGACCGGAGGGTAGTTCTCGGAACGTTATAAATGGTCACTATACGTCGGATACTTAATTACAGTGTTAATCGGATCGTATTAATCACTAGAATAATCCTGTGTTTAAGTAAGGCTTTGGACATTATTTTGTGGAAGAAATTACATATTAAAGTTAAAAGGTGGTGAAGGTGGGAAAAGTGGCCCGGTCACTGATGGTGGTCCACTCACTAATGAACCACGTTATTAATTTATATTTTATAATATATATATTATTAAAAATATTTAGTGATTTCTATTTACTTAGGTATGTAGCTTAGTTATTATGGAATTAGCGTTTGAAAATTCGACGCTTTTTAACCCGGCAAAACAAAAGGGCCGCGGAAGCACCCGAATTTTAGAAGGCGTCAGTGCAACGGACTGTAATGTCAATACCCTCCTTGCCCTTGCCAGCCAACACGCACGCCGCGCCGGGTGACAATGGGTCCATCCCCCCAGGCTGGACTCTCACCTGAGAACAGCGGCCAGGCTGTATTGGGTCTAGTCCAGCTAGGGTCCTGTCTTATCGTCAGCGAAAGCTTGTTTGGTCTAGAATATCAAGGGTCTGGGCCGAACAATAGTCGGCTACCCATGAAGAAGAAGGGGGCTAATGCAACGTCAGGGCCGGGGAATGGTAGGTCTGGCCTCATGGCACTGGGACTGGCTGTCTATCCCGCTGCGTAGAACAGTTACCCAGGCCAATGGAAGCCCATAGGAGAGGTAACAGGTTCATCACACTGACAGACACGTTCTGTCCATGACTCCAAGGTATATATCAGGGACCTCTTGGCACCCCGAAGCGTTGGTTTGTTGCCGCGTCCCCGGCCCGTCCTTCTTCCTCACACCCAATTACGATTTCAAGGGAACGACATCGTTTGATACCCTTTGCCAACATGTCTGCTAATCCCGTCGACGAGAAGCATTACACAAAGGATCCCATCGTGGATAGCCAAATTGGCCATGAGGGGTCCTACGATGAGGAGGTTGGTGTTATCACCAAAAGCGAGCCCCTTCAGCGAAATCTGCGCAGCCGGCACATGCAGATGATTGCCATTGGTATATCTCCTTCTGCGAATTCGAATACCCAACTTTTTGTTCCTTCAACTTTTTGGACGTACTGACCCTCGTTGTATAGGCGGTGCAATTGGAGCAGGTCTCTTCGTCGGTTCCGGTGGTGCTCTTCGAACCGGTGGTCCGGCCGCCTTGGTATGACACTTCTATGCCCAACGTGGTGTTCACTCGTGTCTGATGAGAAACCCAACAGGTTATCGGCTACATGATTGTGGGGATCATGCTCATGTTCACTACCCAAGCCCTTGCTGAGATGGCAGTTCTTTACCCCGTCAACGGCGCCTTTTACACCTACGTATGTCGCTTCGTCGACCCGTCCTGGTGAGTTGCAATCAAGTTTTAGCACAACGAAACCCGGCTCATCTGACCACACACAGGGGCTTCGCCATGGGCTGGGACTATGCTATCGCTTGGCTGACCGTCCTGCCCTTCGAGCTCGTCGCCGCCAGCATCACCATAAAGTTCTGGCGCGAGGACATCAACATGGGTGTCTGGGTCGCCGTCTTCCTCGTCGTGCTCGGTGTCATCCAGATTTTCGGCGTTCGTGGCTACGGCGAGGTCGAGTTTATCCTCAGCATGATCAAGATCGCCGCCTGCACGGGCTTCATCATCCTCGGCATCGTAATCAACTGCGGCGGCGTTGGCGGCCGCGGCTACCTCGGCGCTTGCTACTGGCACGACCCCGGCGCCTTCCAGAACGGCTTCAACGGCTTCGCTGGAGTCTTCGTCGTCGCCGCCTTCGCCTTTGGTGGCACCGAGCTCGTCGGCCTCGCTGCCGCCGAGTCCACTAACCCGCGCAAAGCCATTCCCATGGCCAGCAAACAGGTCTTCTGGCGCATCGCCTTCTTCTACATCGTCAACCTCTTCATTCTAGGCCTCATTGTCCCCGCTAACGACCCCCGTCTCCTGGGCTCCTCCGGCGCTAACACAAAAGCCTCCCCCTTCGTGCTCGCCATCCAGGACGCTGGCATCAAGATCCTGCCCTCCATCTTCAACGCCGTCATCACCATCGCTGTTATTAGCGTGGCTAACTCTTGCACTTTTGGGTCCACGCGCACAATGCAGGCCATGGCTGAGCGCGGCATGGCCCCCCGCTTCCTCGCCTACGTCGACAAGCAAGGCCGTCCCATCTGGTGCGTTCTGGTCCAAATCGCCTTCGGCCTGCTCGCCTTCATCGGCGAGTCTGCCGACAGCAGCACTGTCTTCAGCTGGCTCCTCGCCCTTTCGGGTCTATCCTACTTCTTCGTCTGGGGCTCCATCTGCCTATCGCATATCCGTATGCGCCTCGCCTGGAAGCTGCAGGGCTACACACTCGATCAGATCCCCTACAAGGTGCCCTTCGGTATCTGGGGCAGCGCTATCGGCCTGGGTCTGAACAGCATCTGTCTGATCGCCACCTTCTACAACGCTCTCTACGTAAGTCGCGCCCTCGCTCACATCTTATCCTCGCCGTCGGCTGTGATTCTAAGAAAACCCAATAGCCATCTCCAGACGCCATCCCGACCGCTGAGGCCTTCTTCACGGCCTATCTGGCTGCCCCCATCGTCATTGTCCTCTACTTCCTCTGGAAGGTCATCTCCCGCGACTGGCGCTTGTATGTTCCCCTGTGAGATCGACCTCAGGTCGGGCGTCCACCTCCAGGAGCCCAACGACGAGGCCATGCCCGAGAAGACTTGGGCCAACCTCCCTGGTCGGATCGCCCGTTCTCTGTTTTGAACAGAAAGAAATGCCACTCATCAAAAACAAAGGGGATCCCAGAAAGGAGATCCCACCATAGTGAAGCATTGTGGAGGGCGGCTGTGTACAAGGAAAGGGGAAGGTAAAAGAGAGACGCTTCTAACTCGGACCGGCTCGATTATTCTGAGGGTTGTTCTGAGGAGTGGAGTTGATAGCACAAAGAAGTGTCAGATTGTTGCTTGTCTGTGTCTGTTTGGCAAGTCATGCTGTTCGAGTTTATCGAGGTCGGGCGGCGTTCAGCCGAGACGTGAGAACTTTAACATGTGGTCAAAACACAATGGAAAAGAAGTTGTTGGGCTTGTGAAATGACGCTTCGTATACAACTGTGCCTCTCAAAACCGTATATACAAGAATGAATACGGCGATCTTGCGACATTCGCGACATAACCAGTGTATTTTTGACCCACACAGCGTTGCTCGCACATAGGAATTGACAGTTTATACGCTGGCTGATCAGTGTATGTATTCAAATCTAACCCAACCCGCTCGTCTAAACGGCTGCAAGGAAATGAGGATGGCCAGCCGTCGCTTAAGAGTATGCCGGGCTTATCTCGCGGGTCGCGGCTCACCAGCCTCAGCCGCAAGATCCCGCTCCACCATCTCGATCGAGCCCAGACTGGGAAAACGCTTCGAGAAATCCTGGAGGTAGTCGTCCTTCTCCTTGGCCGACATCTCTAGCACTGGCCGCCCCGGGAGCCCCACGCCAACGAGGTGGTCCGAAGACATTACGGGGCCTTGAGAGGGCTTCGGGGGTGAGCCCGACCGGCCACCGGTCGGCAGGCTGTTGAGGTGCATTGGCTTCCGTGGCGCCACTGGTCGAGGCCCAGGCGTGGTGGCCCGTCCGGGCTGCGGGATAGGTTCACTGGTGGACGACCGCACCTTGTGTACCATCACGTCTTGCTGGCTCGGGGGGGCCATGGGCCGAGGTTTGGCGCCGCCGACCGGTTTCCGGGGAATATCAGGGAGTTGCTTATCAAGTCGGCTTACGGCCGTGGCTGCGTCCGAGTAGACTCCGTAGCCTTGGGCAGTGCGAGGAACCTGTGCCGAAGACTTCTGGCCTTCATTCAACAGGTTCTGGACTCTGTTTTGAATGCTCACTGCTCTAGAAACTCCGCCAATGCTTTTCGGTAGCGGAGCCGGAGAAGTGGAAGAGCTCGATCCTTGATTGGCAAACCGTTGGCGATACTCTGCTGCGGCTGCTTCGACGCGGCGCTCTTCCTCTTCCAGACGTAGGCGTTCAAGTTCACGTCGCATCGCAGGAGTCATATCCTCCTCTAGCACCTTCCCGTCATCGCTACGACCGTCAGTAGTCTCTGATCCTTCGATTGGAGTCAGCGCACTGCGATCTAGTTGCTTGAGAGGCGATGGAGTTCGCGCCGGCGCCGGCGCTTGGCTTCCTTCAAATCGTTTGAATGCATCGCCGAACTTCCCTGCCAGGATATTCTTCGTTCCGGACAAGGAACTAAGGCTTCCCCGCTTACCATGTTTCGAGCTCCAGTCCTTCTTCTTTGACTCTGACTCTTCCATGCTGCGTAGGAACTCAACATTGGATTCAATATGAGCCTCTTCCTCCGGTTCTAACACCGCAGGAGATGGCACTCTATCCGGCAACTTCGGAGACAAGAGACTAGGAGAAGGCATGGGCTTTGCTGACCCTTCCTTTTCGCGTAGAAAATCCAGATTAGACTCGAGATGAGTGCTGACAGGCCGCGGACGGTCATCAATGGATCTTCTAGGCTGAGCGCTTGAATCCAGGAGATCCAAGCTTGGTCGCCCACCTTCGAGAGACGGACGAGATGACGACGGCTGCCGTACGTGGGTCGGCCGGAACTGATAGGACGGAACACGAGGAATCGGCCCTGAACCCGCCGTCTCAGCGCATTGACGAGACGGAACATTCGAGTCTGCCTGCCGGGGAAGGCTGGCTGACCGGTGATGGTCTGACGTGGGCACCCGCCACACAGGAATAGGATCGCGAGGTTGCTGTTCTGGCGATGGGGAGGTCGTCATAGTGCCTGTCGACACGTACCTCGAAGGTGGCGGGGCCTGGTACTGAGGCTGGGGCTGAGACTGGGACGAGATGGCTTGTAGTTCAGGATTCTTGTTGATAATCGCATGCGCTCTGCTCATCTCAGCTGGCTTAGGAGGAGCCGAGGCAGTCTTCGTCTGACTAACAGCGCCAGGCGGAGGAGATTTGACCGTGGGTGGCGTATAAGAAGCAGTAACCGTCGGAGCAACAGTTCTGGGTCGCACAGGTTCCTGGTTCTTCGGGGGCGATTGGGTCGGCACAAAAGCATCATCTGCTTGTTGGTCGGCGGGTCTCTGAACCTGTGCCTTCTGCTGTTGCGCTGGAGGAGGAGTATGCGAGTCAAAGTTGAATTTCGAACCTTGCTCATGCAGAAGGGAGAACTGGTCCAGAGAAGGAAACCGAGACGAAAATTCATCCACATTTGTCGCCGGGACAGGCGCAGGAGTAGCCTGCGTATCCAGGGCGGCGAACGGATCTCCATTGGTTACTCGCATGGGAGACGGGCTCGGCTTCGCTTGCTGAGCTGTTGCTTGCTGAGCTGGCACTGGCTGGCTAGCCGCTGGGAGCCGACCTCTCCTCATAGGAACAATGTCGGGTATGGCTTGTTCCTCTTGCGCAGGCGGGGAGAAGACTGCGCCGACAACGGGCTTGGATTGGGAGTGGTCTGTTACGGAAGGCCGATCTATGCCCTGTGGCTCTGATCGCTGCTTTCCCGAGTAGATCTGCGTTCGTCTAAGTGAGATGTACGTCTGTCAGGCTTTGTGAAATGGCTCACATCGTGTATAGGGACATCACGCCCCTGCATGGCGCACCCCTCGCGAAGAACTTGGTATATGTTAGGTCTAGCTTGGGGACTCTCCCGCAGCATAGATGCTATCCCGTGTTAGTCGATGTTCTTGTTCGGTCCGGCCGAGCTTACCGATGAGTTTCTTTAATCGATCTGAGAACACAGGATAGCTGGGAAATCTATAGCTCGCATTGAGGATTGCCAGTTGGCCCTGATCCTCAAAAGGTGTGGTGTAGTAGCATAATTTGTACAACAGCACGCCCAACGCCCAAATGTCCGACTTCTCGTCGATGGGCAACTTGCGGTAAACGTCGATCATCTCCGGGCTCCTATATTGCATGGTCGTGTGCTTTTGTACGTCCTCGTCCATGAGCCTGCATTCGACGACGGTTTGAGGCGCGGGTTTGGGGGCCGCGGCGGATCCAAAATCGCAAAGCTTGAATCTCTTCTGGGAGCCGTGGCTTAGAATCAGAACGTTCTCGACCTTCAAATCTCGGTGAAGCAGTGGTGGCTTCAGGTAGTGCATGCAGGCGACTCCTTCGGCGATGTCTGTGAAGATGTGGAGGATCTCGGGTTCGGTCAAGCGGTGCTGGAGACGCGTGTTCATGAAGTCGATCAGACCGCCTCCGTTGCAGTACTCCATGAGCAGAAAAACTTCGTAGCCGCCTCCACGCATCTCAGACGCATGGGAGTCGATGTACGTAACGATCGGACGATGACCCTTCAGCCTTTTCATAGTCTCGACCTCGGTTCGCATACCTCGCAAGGAGTCCTTATCGGGGACAGCCACTCTCTTCAGGACAGCCATGTCCGTGCCATCGATGGCCTTAGGAAGCTTGACCAGATACACATGGGCGAAGCCTCCCTCAGATAGGTATTTCTGGATCACCACCCGGTGGTTGCCGACTTGTATCTTCGTTCCCGGAGCGAAAGTGCCAGCAGGGGCTGTGGCCGCAGGAGCAGGCATTGGGGCGCCGTAGGCGGCAGGATGAGCAGCTCGGGGAGCCGCCGCAGGCATGTGGTGGCCGTACGACGACATATTGGCTGGGAGATGGTCGAAGGGTTGTCGTCGGTCGGAGGATGTCGGCACCCAATGTCAATGCAGTGAGACTGGGTACGTGGAGAGTCAGCGGGTGGTTGAGGAGAAAGGTGAGAAAGGAGGGCCGAGAGAATGGATGGGGCGATCAGAGAAGCGACCGTGGCATTGGCGAGTTTTTGCGACCCGATCAAGGCACCGTTAAGCCATTCTTGGGCGTCGATGGAGGTTGTTCGCGTCTTTGATGAGTTGATTCCAGGTTGCCATCCAAAGCTGGACCTGAACTTGGACATGCGTCGAAGTACGTAGTGTGTAGGTACGGAGCGTCCATCAGCCGCTGTTAGTGGTGGAGCGCCTGGCATAAGGCTTTGGGAGCTAACCAAGACCCTGGCATACCCTGTTCACAGTTCCATGTTTCGCAATGCATCAGTCGGGGAAGTATCGGGTAAATGTCATGCACCGGAGTCCCTGTCATTGGTTGGGCAGCAGCTGCCACCGAAGCCTCGCCAGACGGCACCACCTGAATCCACTATAGCCCCGAATAGATACGTACCTTACACTATACAGTACCTTACCTACAGCCAGACGAGATTTATGTTGTTGGTGGGGCAGATCGCTCAAAAGCGTTATCGATACGAGATAACGATAAGACTTGCTCCGGGAAAAAAAATTTGGCCCGCTCTCTGCAGAGTTGCACCTTTTTTGATCTGATCTGGTCACCGCGTAAACTTACAAAGCCTACACAAGCCTACACAAGCCTAAACAGACGACATCGAAGACGACGGAATGGCCAAGAGAAAGAGAGTCGAGATCGCGAACGCGGCTCCTGCGCAGGGTACCGCGCCCTCAAAGAAGGCCAAGTCAACCACCAATAGCTCGAGAAATCAAGAATCCGCGTCCAATGTCCCGGCCGAAGAGTTGACAATCCAAATTGTTGCTGGCTCTTATGACCGGGTCCTCCACGGCATCACCGCTACGGCGAAGTCTTCCGGCACCGTCGACTTTGCCGACAGCTTCCTTTTCACAGCGCACACCTCAGCAATCCGAGCTGTTGCTTTGTCACCTCTCTCGGCTCCTGTCCCCGGACAGGGACAAAAGGTCCTACTGGCGTCCGGAAGCACCGACGAACGAATCAACCTGTACAACCTATCGGCGCATCCCCCGAGCCGCAAGCAACAGGACCTCCTTTCCTCCGTCTCTGCCCGACCGGTTCTCGAGAACCCCAAGAACCGCGAGCTGGGGACGTTACTGAACCACTCGTCGAGCATCACTAAGCTGGTCTTCCCAACGCGGTCCAAGCTTCTTTCTTCGAGCGAAGACTCTACCATCGCCGTCACAAGAACAAGAGATTGGTCAGTCCTCTCGACCATCAAGGCGCCGGTGCCCAAGCCCCAAGGGCGGCCCAGCGGTGATACTGCTCCCTTTGGCGGAACGCCGTCCGGTGTCAACGACTTCGCTATTCACCCCAGCATGAAGTTGATGATTAGTGTCAGCAAGGGCGAGCGGTGCATGCGGCTGTGGAACCTTGTCACCGGCAAAAAGGCAGGTGTCCTCAACTTCAGTCGCGACATGCTGCAAGAAGTTGGAGAGGGAAGGCACTCGACAGGCGAAGGCCGGAAAGTGGTTTGGGGGAAGGCGGACGACGAGGATGAATTCGCAGTAGGATTCGACCGAGATGTTGTGGTGTTTGGTATGGACAGTGTCCCGAAGTGCCGCGTCATGCCCGATACCCGAACCAAGATTCACGACTTTTGTTACGTTACTGTTGATGGCGAGACCGAGGCGAGTGTATTGGCGGTATCGACTGAGGACGGCCGGGTCTTGTTCTTTTCTACAAAAACAGGGGACCTGAGCAAGCCTGAGTCCGAGGACAAGTCAATGTCCACGGCTAAGTTGGTTGCACAAGTTGGGGGCAAGGAGGAAGGTGTGTTTGGTCGTATCAAGGCCACGGCCATATTGCAAGCCAAGGAAAAATACTCGACGGTTCTGTTCATTGTGGCGGGTAGTAGCGATGGCAAGGTACGGTTATGGAAGGTTAGCATGAAGGAGTTGGTAACCGACAAAGGCGATGGCAAGACGAAGCAAGTCGGCAAGCTGTTGGGAGCCTACAACACGCACAATCGTATCACCTGTTTAGCAGCGTTTGCTATGATACCCCGCCCGGAGGGCGTGGAGGAGAGCGAGGACGAGATTGAAGAGGACGACTCTGAGGACGATTCTGACGAAGACGGAGAGTAATTCAACGCGACTGTGCAATAGAAACTACAACAAGATAACTTAATCACAAATGATACCTGCCCGGAAGTTGATGAGCGCGATTGTTCCGCCGGTGCCGGCAGTGAAGTTCAAATGGCGGGAGAGGGATTCGCTCCTAATCACCTAGGTCGGCGCCGTCCTCAGAGGGCTGGCTTATGCAGGGAGGCCCACTTATCAGCGTCGGACGTGTCTCGTATCAGTCGGCAGATTGCATGCTAATCCCCAGTTCTGGCAGTCTGGCATAAGCTCTTTTAGTTGGACATTACTACGCAGTTTTTGCCGGCTAAGGTCAGGGTCCCATCTCTGGATCTTGCGCTCCAGGAAGCTGCGGTGGTAGGCTGAGATGCGGAAGGGAGAAGGGCGACCGAGGTAGATGCAGGTCCGCAAGACACAGCAACACGCGTGTCTGAGGTTGGGATGAGAGGCGCCTTGCAGTCGGGCTTTCGGCCTGTGTGCCCCTTGAGCCCTTACCCGGTGGTGACTGCGATGCGAGGGAGAACGGCGAAACATTGGAAGCCGACGGGAGTCGGATTACCGTCCGTTCCCGGGCCCCCTTATTTTGGTTTCCCGGAAGAACAAAATTGAGATCGAGAGCCCCGCCCCGGACAGAGAATCTTTTCTCTTCTACGCAGTAGCGGTGAACTCTTTTCCCTCGCGCCTCCCCGTTGTTCCCCCCCCTCTTTCTTTTCCTTTCTAGCCTTCTAAACGTCCGTCAAGGGACATGGCTAAACACGCGGACTGCTCGGGGGCACGCAAACGGGCCAACCCCTCTCTGGCAAGGACCCCCAGCAACTCATCTAAGGTACCTAAGGTAACTTCAAACGGAGGCTCTAAGGGCCGCGCTAGATGGGTGACTTCAGGCGAGGTAAGGCCCCGAGCACAACCCAACCACAACGTCACAATCACAGGACCGAGGTGGACGTCGCGGAGGCTCCCACAAGCGGTTGCTCAAGGGACGGGCCAGCAGAGTGTGGGGTAACGGCAAATCAGCAGGCCAAGAATGTCATTTCAGGACCTAATCTGGCGTGCACCAGTCATGTGGCCCCACTGTAGACAATCCTATTGCATGAAGCTATGTCTTGGCGCCAGTTCCCTCACAAGTGCTCCAAGGTACAGCAAGTAAAGAGCCAGGCGGAAATCCTTGCCTAGCCTGATTGTTTCCCAAGAAAAAGACGGGAGACGGGGGGGGGTTAAGTCTGGATCCAGTGCGTTGCAGCCGCAGCAATGCACCAGTGCCAAAGGCAGTCAGTGCCAATGCTGGGAGCGCAACCAGCATGCCCGGAGTGTGTGGTATGCAATAGCACCTCTGATGCAACAGCACCTGCCTGCCATGCCACTGCCACTGCCACTGCAGGTGCGGGTGCGGGTGCAGCATCTGCCATAGGTACCTCAGGCGCTGCTGGAGTAGGGCAAGTACCTTCTTCATGGGGCCAGCCCGGATGCAAAGTCAAGACATGTGAATATTTCGCATCCCTCCAGTCCGAAGTCCCCTCTCTCTTCTCGCCCTCGTCGCTCTGCCGTCCTTCCTGTTTTCCCTCCTCTGCTTCCTGCTGCTGCTGGCTCATGCCCGACTTACTGCCGCTGCATACCCAAGCCACCCAACGCGGAGACCACACCACCACGACGCCGAAATCCCCCCTCTGGTCTGTTGCCCGCATCTGTTTTACCGGCGTGTCTGGCCGCTCCCGGACGACAAGCGCGCCAGACTGTCGCAGGTAGCACGAACCAGCCCGGCGATGCTAGGCCGCGTTGGCTGTCACGGATACGGAAACCCATAATTGCCAAATACCTTGCCCGAAAGCCACCGCGAACTGACCTCTGGGAGATAATGCCGCCGCCGCCGCCTCCTACATTCCCGCCGCCCTAGCATCAACCCATTGTCGTCAGCTTAGCTTGCGAGCAGACAGCCCTATCCGGTTCGCTGCATATTCTTCTTGCCTCATCTACCCCATCTGCGTCCACCTCCGCGTCCGCATCCACACCTCATCCCTCCCCTCTGCCCCTCTGCCCGCGATCACCAACCCCGTGGCAGACACGCAGGGTTGTCTTGCATCAGCTCCTCCGAGCTCCTCTCAACTCGCTGAGCCGCCCTCGTATTTCCCAACAATTTTCGCCCTTGGATGCAGTCTTACACACCTCGGGAAAGCCTCGAACGAACAATCCTGCCGCGGCCTGCTCCGTCTTCTTCGTTCATCCAATCCTTCGCAACCTGAGCTTGAGGCGAATCGCACAAAGTCCCACGTGAGACGAGACACTTGCCTCCTCGTCTGAACTTCTCTGTGACGACAACAGCCCTTTCACAAGTCTGCGGAGTCGAATCTTCTCTGATACATAGTTTTTAAAACTTCCGTCGGCTCGAGCCTTCGTCTGCATTTCTGACGTGAGCCCATCACCTAGCCTTCCCGACCACCTGGCAAGCCGCCCCTAACTGTCGTATCGTGTAGCGCCTCCTGTCTTCCTCCCAGCGTCCACCCCTGAGTTCAGCGTCAAACCGACGACCATGTCCGACGAAGGTCCCCCTCTGGTGCGGCCCGTTCCCCGCCGTCCTTTCGATTTCAATTACACGAGCCCGACTCCTCCAGAAGACGACTCCCCTTCTCCGAGTCCAAATCCCGAGGTCGATTTATCTAGACTGCACAATGGCCAGACTACATCATCAGATTCCGGCTCGCTGCCTCGCGCCCAATCCATAATAAACCTGACGGCCTCCACACTGTTCGGCATCTACTCTCCAACGACGTACGGTAGGGATCGCTACGGCAGTGAGCGGGATGAGCCTGAGACCCCTTGGGGCACCGGGGCGCAAACCCCTATCAAGCGGTCTAGCGTGGATGATACGACGTTCGAGCTGATGAAGGACCGCTCAACCTTGTTGCGCCGACGGTCCTCCTACCATAGCGGAGTGAAGTCGCCGCACCCGTCGCCCACGACCGCCGCCTTGTTCACGGTCTCGCGAGTGGCCCTTTTATTCGTAATTGGTATGGGATACGGCGTAATGGTTACACGGCTGCAGAACGAGCACAGGTTCTCGTCGTTCCAAGTCGAGGGCATAATCAAGCCAAGTTATGATTGGCCATACCTTTCACTATGGGGTCTATCGGGCGTCTTACTCGGCACTCTGCTCCCTTGGTTCGACGGGGTTTGGGAACATACATTTGGAAAGGAAGAGGAGGCCGTGGAAGAAAGGGATAGCCCGTCCCCGGAGGACCCCAACCCGGTGAAGGACTGGGCCGTGGTTGTTCGCAGTATAGGGGTCTTTGTTGGCATCGTCTTCGCCATCGTGAGTTCCTCCTCTTGATGCATGTCCCGTGAATTCGAGCTGACTGCCAGCAGCGTAAACTTCCATGGGCCTCTACCCTGCAAGTATCCTTGACGCTGGCCCTGGTCAACCCGTTCCTGTGGTACCTAATCGACCGGTCGAAACCCGGCTTCCTGCTGTCGGCCGCCGTGGGGCTAACGGGCTCGGCGGTGCTTCTTGGCACCAACCCGGACGTCATGCCCACGCCGTCGTCCCTAACGTATCGGAATGAGTCGGACAAGGCGTATTCGGAGCCAACCACCCTTGGCGGCCTGGCAAGCCAGGAAACCATTGAGACGGGGATATGGATGCTCAGTGTCCTGTTTTGCAGCTGCGTCTGTTTCGGAAACATCGGCAGGCGGCTGGCCCTCAACAAGTCGGCATCCGCACGAGGCCGATGGGCCGGAATCAGATGAAGGTCACGAATCATGTACATCTAGGTTTCTTCCGGGGTTCTTGTTAATTATACGACTTGTGGCAAAACTTGGCTTCATGGGCACTCTTGAGGAAAGGGGAACATCGGTGTGCCATCCAGTTCCAATTACGATTATCGGCTACTTTGGACTCTTGTACTGTTTTGGATAGCGCGAATGAGGGGTCAGCAACGGAGATTCTGCTGCTTCGTCGGCAGCGGTTGATTTCGGAAACTTTGTGCCATCATCTTCTTGCAACTAAATGTGGAAAATTTACGCAAAGTTAGGCGTCCAATTCTTTCTTTCGACTCTAATACTCACGGTATCATCTTCAGTAAGAAGCCGCATTGAGGTATTGCCAGGGATTCCAGGTTGACACACCGAGGGCAGCTGCGTATGCCAATCGTCACACGACCTAAATGCGCAAACTCAATTGATGATATCCTTCTCCTTTGACTGGCCTCTCCAATCTTTCAGCTATCCCCTTTTTCGTGTTTCTCACTATGGCTGTATTGGATATTTTCGCTTCATCAACGCCACGTAGATTACATTGACCTCTTTCTATCAACTCTCGGCGAATCACAGGGAATAGGTGAGTTATCTGGCTTCGTCGATGGCCTCAACCACGGCCCGGGCCTTGGCAATGATTTCGTTCCCGTAGTCCACCTGGGGAAGGCCCATCATTGTGAGCAGCCGCGGGCTAGCGACCATTTCGTTGACGGTGACGGCGCGGGTGCAGACGTCGGTAAAGGACTCGGCGGCGGCGGCAGGACCTGTGCGGCCTGGGATGATCCATGTCAGTAAAAACGAGTTCAGGCTATGTGTGCGTGGGCTCCTCTTTCTGCCGCTGCCTTTCGGTCTGGCCCGCACACGAGCGCGCGGAGGAACAGAAAAGGAGTGGGGGGAGCAGCGCTACTAAGGTGTAGTAGCTGCCACTGCTGCTGCTACGGGAAATCAGCCTAACCGGGTTGCTGCTGCGGGATCTGGTCCGGGTATTGCACGGGCTCGCCGTCCCGGATGTGGTCGAGCTCGGTCATGATGTAGCGTGACCGGTTGACAAAGTCCCAGACGTGGAAGAGGCCCCGGTGGGGATTCGGGGGGACCCAGGCCGGGTGGGCCTCGATGGCCTCGATGAGATCGGAGAGGCGTTCAGTGATGTTGGCCCGGACTTCGGGGGAGGGAAGGGTCGACGCCATATTTTGGAGTAAGGATAAGAGAAAGGGGGATGGACACGTGTACAGGTAGACGAGACTGGAAGCGATGTGCCCGTTGAGAGAGATCTCGTGTGTTGCGATGTTGCTGTTGAAGGGCTGAGACAGAGTTGCCAACAATTATGCTTTGGTGCAACGAACCGAACGCCGTGAGTTCTTGATGGCAGATGATAGGGACGAGAGAAAGAAGAGAAAGACCAGATGCTGGTCAAATTAGCAGTCACACGGCAAGTTTCCTAGTCTGTGAGTTGTCGGTGAGGGTAAACAAGGGTTTGGAACGCGTTGCCGCGCAGTGTGGCATGTTCCTTCCCATCGCACAGACTCACTCAGGTGGACAGGCAAGCCACCGCCTTCACTTTCGAATTTTAGGTTGCGTTTACTGAGGGGAAGCGAGTGGAGACGGATGGCGGGATTGGGCTGGACGGGGGGCGACGGGGTCGATGGCTGATCTAGAGGCGAAGATCCAGTCTGGTTCTGGAAGTTCATCGCAGAGTCGACATGACGAACATCGAGAGGTTGCACAGAGCCTGTGATCCAAATCAACATGTAACAGCCAAAAGCTGCCTTACCCCACTGTTTCCCGTCGCCTACCTATCAGGTAGCCAGTAGCTTGGGAGGGACGGCACGCTGGTCTCCAATCCTTCCATTATGGACGAGTCGGGTACCGAATTATCTCCTGTGAGAGGCAACGTGGAATGTGCCGCTGGCAAATATGCAGGCCGTCGGACTTGAGATCCAGCGGGAACCACGTCGATACTGGCGGTTCACTTGTCTCTTGGCGGCTATGACCGAACATGGGGTCATGAGGCTGAAGCAGCGGAACAAAAGAAAGCTTCTTCGAAGGAGTTCGTCTCGCACTTCTGTTCTGGGCCTAGACGCCTGTGAACCCGCGCTACCACACTACGCAGTACTAGGTAGACGTAGAGACGAACCCCTCTAAACAACTTCCCAAGGGCTATGCGCCAATAATAATTAGCTCCGGCAACCCGGATTCCGTGTCAACGACGGTCTGTCACCTTCGCGGCGACGATTGACGGTGACAGCTGGCACGCAGGACCGTGGACGACTAGTGCGTGGACAACGGCGCAGCCGTGACCGTCTAGCTGCATGAACACATTGAAGCTTGATATTCTCGCCTTAGTGCTTAAAGCAGGCGTATTTCCGTCGGTAGCCTCGTGCCTCTGCGCTACGACAGTGGTTGGACAAGGCTGAATCGAGATTGCTGTTGGTTCGTCCTGGGCCGGAACGGCTAGCTTGGGCACCCCATTGTTGCAAGGTCCCAGAGTAGCGAGGGCTTAGGGGCCCCTTCTTGGCCGCGCTTAGGCGCTGACTATCAGGCCTGGGATCCGTTAGGATATGGCGGAATTACCGAAGTAGACCAACGAGAAAGTCTTGTTGCAGATGGTTGGAGATCCGAGACAGGGCATTCGCTTGTCGAGAAAGAAGAAATAATGCTTAAGGGACCGGGTAGCGCTTGTCGGGGCCGCGGGAATGGCATGCCCTCGCAGCCTACCTAGGTACCGGGCAGTGTGGGAGACAAATAACTCGGGGTACAAGCAGACCAGGCGGTGGAAGGCGGAGGCGGAAGTAGCGATGTCATGACGCATTAGATCTGGAAACTAAGGTGCATCTGAGTGGGCGCGGCAGCGAACGGGTCACTGGGAAATGCTTGACCCTGGGCGTGTAGAGGCTTTCTTTGGTTTGTGCATCTGCTAGCGTCGATTGCTGACCAAGTTTGAATCGAGCGGGATCGTTGGACACAGTTGCGATCACTTGTAAAGGCCATCTTCGTCCGACTCGATATGAAGAAAACGCAGGTCTTGTGTGGGAATACGGACCACGTCCAGTCTCCCGTTTCTCAGATCAAAGAGGCGTCCGCCCAATACCGAGTACACTCCATGTCGCGGTACTTGTCGGCATGGATTCAGCGCGTTGAGGGCCATGCTTGCTGATGTCAGGGTCCTGGGACTTGCTCGCATCGAGATCTGCTTGCGGCCACACTGGTGAGGCGACTGGATGGCGGCAGAGCGCATGTGGCATTCCGCCGGTTTCTGTTCTGTGAGATTACTGTGGTGGTCTGTAATGTTGCCGATTGTTTGTCCAGCAAGCTCTCTTAAAGAACAAGCCAAATCTGCACCTCGTCTTCGGCCGAAAAGCGGGAAAAGAAGAGAATGTACGGAGTACAGCGACAACCTGAGGTGGCAGCACCGCAGCATGGAGGCGGACTCCCCTCCGAGCATCACGTGGCCGCTATGTCTCACCCTGCAGCTGAGGTAAGCGGCTCCCGTCTGTTTCGTCCCCAAGCCTGCAGCAAAACGGGACACTAGCATCGAAGATGGGGCACAGCTCTATTGCGTCATGTTGTACTAAGGTACTGATGGCTATTCACAGCCGACGGCGCAGGGCGAGACGATACGCAGCGTTGAGCCAGGAATTTGTTGCGAAGATAGACGAACGGCCCATCAAACGAAGGCAGCTTGCACCGATGGGGAGAATAAAGTGTGAAGATTACTGCCGATTTCAGAAGGGTAAACGTAGGACCTCCGAAGCCACCTGCCTGGTGTCTGGCGAAGGCAGCCGTTGAGGGAGCGGATTTGAACAAAATGCCTTCCCTTGGTTGCTGTTTTCCGACAAAAAGCCCAGTTCCCTCCACTAGGCCCTTGGGCCCGTCGTGTCGTCACAGCTAAGCTAAGGTAGCCCAGGATTTGCCCACCTAGGTAGGTACCTTACTGACAACAGGCCGCTAAACCCTTCTCTGCCTAGACGTAAGGGGCCCTGTCCAGGGCACTTGGGAAGCCCGCCCATGCGTCGTCGCCTGCCGCGACATGTACCGCTACTTGACGTTACCTACCTTTGAACATCAACAACATAGGCCGACGGGCTGGCCCTGTCCGGGGGCGGCTCTCTCTCCTGTTTCTCTTCCTCGCGCTCTCTCGTTCCCACGGGCTTGTGGCCTCCTCGTGTCTGGTCCCTACTCGAATTCTTTGCTGCGGGTGTCGCTGTCCTCCCCAGTCGCTGTCCCTGGCCGGCTGCCCAATTTCGTTGACCTCATTGCACGGCCACACCATCCCAGAAACACCCCTCCAAACCCACCCAGACGCCCGGCGGATTGGTAACAGGACGTTAAATGTATGACGCCTGCCCGCGAATCTCTTCCATCGTTACTTCGCGCCTGGGACGTACTCTTCCCATGCTGCCCACGCCCAGATGGTACATGCACGCTTCCACTCCTCCAGCTTCTAGCTCCGGCCCTCGGTCAACTAGCTTCGCTGGCGTCCCTTCACCTGTCCGCTTTTGATTTCGTTTCGGCGCATCATGAGATCCGCTCGTTTCTGGAACCACTGCAGCTCTGATGATCCCGCATATATGACCCTGGTCGATTACCCCCCCGTCGCTCCCTCGCTGCTGGACCACGCATACGTTCAAGTGGCTGCTCGAAAACACCACTTGCCGTCTCCCCCTGATACTCGGCGACACCTCCCATAGACACCCGACACGCCCTGACGAGAACGATTATAGACAAGAGGAGCACCGCACTTGGAACAAGGGACTGCGAGACGAACCGATCCCCATCAGATACTACGAAACGACTCGCCGCGCCAGCGTTTTGCTGGAGGCGACAACTTTCATGACGTCCGACCAGCCGCGGGTCGTCGAGAGCAGACCATCGGCCCTGACGTCCAACCCGGTACACGAAGCCGAGGACGAAAAGGACCATGGCACTGTCGAGCGCCCCTTGCTGGCCGACCAGGTCCGAGATGTTATTCGCTTAATTCAATGTCGAAAATGCTCGCGCCCGCTCCGAGAGCCCGTCACGCTCCCATGCGGTCGAAGCTTATGCAGACAATGCCTCCCCGAGACACACACCCGAGAAAACATATCCTATCCTGCCACGCCAGGCCGTTTACAGGGCTTCGGGTGCCCTTACCAAGAATGCGGCCGCAACCATGCAGTTGGGGATTGTGGTGTCGACGTTATCCTTACCAAGGCAGTCAGCAACTTCAAGGCTGAGATTGACAAGGCGAGAGTGACGAACACGCCCGCCGAGATCTCCACTCATGTCGTGATGCGAACTCCGAACCCGGATAAGCCCAACGTGGAATTGGAGGACACTTCGACGTCGAGAGTCATCAGAGGAGGACCGCTTGTCGCCGTTTATACACTAGCAGAAACGGGCGAGTTGGACTACAACTCTAACATCACCTTTGCCGAAGTATCCTCTCTTGGGGATGAGGCAGCAAATCTCGACACCAAAACCTTCTCCAAGGTGAAAGAGGCTGTTCGCACAGAAATGGATTGCCAGGTCTGTTACGCCTTGTTCTACGACCCCTTGACAACAGTTTGCGGCCATACGTTCTGTCGGTCGTGTCTTCATCGGGTTCTAGACCATTCGTCATACTGTCCTATCTGCCGAAGGGGATTATCGGTCAGCCCTTTGCTCTATCGAGAGTCCTGCCCATCAAACGAGCACTTGAAGACTATTATCCAAACTTTCTGGGCAGACGCCGTCCTTACCAGAGGTGATGCCTTGGCTGCTGAAGCACTCAATCGGCATCGAGAATTTGATATTCCGATATTCGTCTGCACGCTGTCGTTCCCTATGATGCCAACATTTCTTCACGTCTTTGAGCCGCGGTATCGCCTGATGATCCGGCGGGCTCTTGAAGGCGATCGAACTTTCGGCATGGTCCTCCCGCAACGCCCGCGGACAGTCAATGACACACACTTCATGGAGCACGGAACACTCTTACGGATCGTAAACGCCGAGTACTTCGCCGATGGCCGCAGTCTAATCGAGACTACAGGGATTTCCCGCTTCAAAATCACAAGACACGGCATCTTGGACGGGTACTTGGTGGGAAAGATTGAAAGAATTGACGACATTTCTATCGCAGAGGAAGAGGATTTAGAGGCGGCCGAAACGCAGCAAGCCCTTGAGCGATACGAGAGCGCTGTGACGCACCAAAGTGAAGAGTCGATGACGGCGAGGTCAGTCACAACGACCCCAGAGGACCTCTCGAGGATGCCCACGAGCGAGTTGTTGGCGTTCGGTGTCTCATTCGTCGAGAGGATGCGTCAACAGAGCGTGCCCTGGCTGGCACAACGGATGTTGGCAATTTACGGAGAGTGCCCCAACGACCCGGCGCTGTTTCCCTGGTGGTTTGCCAGCATTCTTCCGGCGAAAGAATATGAGAAATACAAGCTGCTCGGCACGACGAGTGTTAGAGAGAGACTGAAGGTCTGCTGCGGCTGGGTCCTGGAGTGGGAGTTAAGCAGATGGTAAGTGTACTTCGTTCCCATCGAGCTTTCTCTTGGCAGCCATACCTGCATTTTGAGTTTGATCGCATCTTTTAAACTTTGTTTCTGTTCAGACCCTCAGTGCCCCCATGGGGCGAGGCTGGATGGGAGACAATGCTGCTCCCGTTTGCTTGTTATCAGACAATGAAACAGACGGGCTAAGGTGCAGAATTTCTCAGGGGTGTCCTTATTGACGGCCGCTCAGGTCTCTCTCAGACTGCAGGATCTTCTGATGTTGGGAACTAGCCCGGCGGCAGTCGTTGCAGGCCTTACAGAAGTGAGCTTGGTGTTCAAGCGGGCCGACGCCAAGGCGGTAACGGGTTGGACTCACTACTTTCTGTGCCATATATTCATGGCTGTGAAGATGGGTGGTTAATTTGATTTTCGCATTTACATGGAAGCATCGGGCATGCGCTAGGATTCTTTACAGCATTACATCATGATATAGATACCAAAATTGGGCTATGTAAGTATGTTAGACACATGTCTATTGGAAATTTGAGGAACATGTGTTCGTCACGGTTGAAGTGCACGTCATTGTAACATATAGGACCTTTGTGCGGCCAAGTTGATTTGAGAGGTGACTTAGATTATTCAGGAGGCAGCTTCTGTGGCGCTCATCAGTTCCATGCTAAGCCATGGGGGGATATGCATCTTAACAAAGACATCTAAAGACTTAAACGCCATCAATGGTCAGATCCGAGGCTCTTTCGTCTCCTTTGGCAAGTACCGGTTAGTTGCAGTGTGGTCCGTTGTGTTTGAATAATGTACCTTGGTGTGATGGGAATTATTGACGCCTGGTTTTCAAGTTGCAGTAATACATACCCAAATCACAACAAATCCGCAGTCAGGCAGGGGTAACGGTAGCAGGGCCAACCAAGTGCGAAGGGGCCTGGATAGTTGCTGCCTCTCTACACACCCTGACATGCGCAGGACTGTCACTCTTGGTATCTAAGGTAGGTGCTGCAAAATATTGCGACCGCAGTGTTGTGTTCGTCTCAAGGAAGACAAGACCATTGGTAGCCAGCCGCACACTTCTCCATGTGAATAAGGTCAATGTTTACCTACCTATAGGTTGGCTCCATAAGGTACCTTAGGTTCTGTGTCTCCTGTGAGCCTTGTCAAGGTGCCACAAGGAAAGCGGCTGTGCTTTTATCTCGTCTAAAAAGCCACTTCCTCCTTCCTTTCCGTCCACTTTAAGCTCGACTTCCAGCAGCAAGCAGCAGGAATCTGGAACCCACGCCTTCCTTCCCCAACTTACCTACCTTAGTGGGCTCTTTACACGCCTGGTCTTCTACCTGATTTCCACCTCCACTTTCGACAATCCGTAAACCTCAAACCCTCACTCAGCACACGCGCCTAGTCCCTCCACCTGCATCCAACAAATACCCCTTCGCTTGTCACCAGGATACAATCCTTGGTATTTGAAGACCGGATAACCATGATGTCCTGAGGAATACCATCACAACGAGGGAAACCATGGCGCCCAAAGAAAAGCGTCGTCAGCGCACCATAGCTAGCACCGGCAAGAATACCAACGCTGGAAAGGAAAATCATGTGGATCACTTCTCACATCTTCCTATCGAGGTATTTCCACTGCTCATGTCAGGCACTAGCTGGCCTCATCTGACTCTATCAATAGCTTCGTCAGATGATCTACGCCATTGCCGTGGCACAAGATGATCCCATCGTACCGTCCCAAACAGAGCCCCGATCGAACAAGTTCTTCGGGAAATGTGTTGTCACACGGACATTCACAAGTCTTCTCCTAACTTGTCGGTTGTTCTACAATGAAGTTTCAGACCGTTCAGACTTCTACAGAGTTTGTGCTCCATTGTGGCATTTTTTATTTCAGATCGTCTACCTTGCGTAACTAACATCTGTATAGCAAAACACTTTCACTTTTTATAACCCCGACAATCTGGCCGCATTCTTAGCAGCCTTAACCCATAGACGTCGCTCCACGCTTCGCAAGATCTGTATTAAGGCAGATAACTACTCCTGGCACCTCAGAGGCGCAAGAAGAGCAAAGGTTGCACTACTTTCTCAATGCAACTCCCTTGAGTTGCTGGTACTGCGATCCCGCATGGCTGACCCTTGGAGTTACACTCCCCATAACAACCCTGCTCATGTACTTCAGCAATGGAACCTCGCGAACAGACTCCCCTGGGGCATCTGCGCCAGCAATGGTGTTTGGGAGACATTGAAGTACATGCCAACCCTCCGACAAGTTCAAGTTGCCTTGGATGACGACTTCTGCGATACATCACTTGCTGGTTTTGCCATATCTGAGGACCCGACAGACTTGATTTTCAGCGGAAACCATGACTTCGTGGAATCGGACGCAGCCCTGGTGAAAGGAATTCTTCTCTTCAATACCCGTTTGCTGGGCTTCATCCGGAAGCGGCATTTAGAGATCGAAAACACACGGGCCAATTACTGGGAGCCGTTTACAGGGTGGACACTCATGGCTTCGGGGTTGGACATCTACGGAGAGGACAGAGTTAATCAAGGTCACCAGGCAGGAGCGATATCGAGTCGAACTCGAGGCCGCATGAGCAGAGCAAGGGAAACTTCATCGAACGGGGTCATAGCCAAGACAATCGTGAACCCTAGATACGTGGACATCTACGAGAACGATGAGGACGACGACAATGAAAGGGTCAATGAAGATGACAGGGCCGAGGGCGGCAAGGCCGGTCAGTGCGATCCGGGTACCTTCGGGGGATAATGGAAGACGCGAAAGAAACTGGAGCAAAGAAATGCTCAAGCCAGCGAGGAGAGAGCTACTGGAAACGTGGCTTTCTAGACATTACCTATCCCGGCTGCGACGAGACTGCCCACGAATGGCATATAGATTTAGCACAAGAATGCCAGTTAGTGTTGCGGACTAATTGCAAACACGCTGCACTGATATAATCCATCTGCGTAGTCGCGATTTCACGTGTCGAAGTTATTGCCAACTGAGTAAGCTTCGGATGCAACTCCACCACCTAACACCCTGGCCACCAAGTCTCTGCGCATCTCAAAGAGACGGCGAAAAGGACGTGGCATTGTGCCTCGAAGGTTATAAATATGCAGGGATGGATATCGCCTTCTATGTCGGACGGAAAACTTATCCTCATCCATCGAAGATACCTTTGCTAAGCCCGTGAGCATCCAAGAAGCAATTCCCAAGGGGTGCAAGGAACATCAGCGTCTAGACTTTACTTTCGAGATATCCTGCTATATCTTAGAAATCGGAATGAAACAGTTCTGAAATTAAGCAAAATTCCCGTTTTTCGCCCAAATCCCTGCAAGAAGCAGGATCAGCCATCCTGTCTCAAGTCCACATGAAACCAGAAGAAACCCTTCGGTAGCGCTCACTGGATTCCAAAGAAGGCGTCGTCGAACTTGCCGTGCTCCATCTCCGTCATATCCCCGAAGTACATATCGTCGAAGGTGCTGCCGTCTCCGCCATCGCCGCCCATGTTCATGTCGAGATCCATGTTGTCAAGACTCGTGTTATCTCTAAGGTTGAATAGGTCGTCTAGACTTGTCGAGTCTTGCTTCTCCGCCTTCGTCTCCGCGGCCTTCTCCTGGTTGACTGTTAGTGCCGGTGCCGGTTCCGGCGCTGGCGCGGTCGTTGCTGGAGCTGCAGCAGCTGACGTCTTCGCGGCGTTGTCTGGAGGAAGCAGGTTATCGAGAGATAGGAGATCGCCGCCCATGTCACCAGAGGCGAAGGACATGTCCATTCCCGTGTCGTGAGACTGGCCCTGGCCCTGAGAGTCGTTATTCGGTGGGGCCAGGCTGAAGGTCATGTCAGTGAAGTGGAACTCCGAATTATTTCCTTCTGTGCCGCCGCCGCCGCCGTCGCCGAGTCCGAACAGGTCGTCCATCGGTGCCTCGGGTGCGCCAGACTGCCGGGCCTGCGTGATGGTAGGAGCCGGCTTTGGCTCTTGCTTGACTTCACCCATGGGGGCCATCATCGCCGGCGGTGCTGGTACCAGCTCCTGCCTCACCGGCTGTGTGGGTTCTGGCTGTGGTTGGAAGCTGACGCCCATGTCGGGGAAGGGCGCCATCGATGGAGCTGCGCTCGGTTCCGCGGGGACCCTGTGCGGGCCCGTAGCTTCCGTGATCTGGGCCTTGTTCTCGGGGGACTGTTCCCGGGATGATGAATCGAGGTCGATAGCCATGGGCGATTTTGACTGCGCCTCTGCTGGGGCTGGTTGCTGTACTGGTCGTCTCTGTTCTTGGAGACTGTCTAAATCCCTCTGCAGAGCAGCCTTTGCTCTAATCTGCGGTTGGGTATCAACGTTACCGGACCTCGGGAACGAGATGCTGGGAGAAGGAGAACCTACAATCTCGCTCTCTAAATCATCCAACTTCCAGTGGAAACTCTCGATGATCTCTGGCATCTTTGTGTGCAACGAGATCTGTGCTTGAACCTGGTGCCTGCCGTCTTTGCTCAAGGACTTCAACGCCTTACCCGTTTGAATTAACTGCAGAAATAGATGTCATTCATAGTCTCTTAGTGACTGTTACAGTACAAGGTGTACATACCGCATCGTTAATGAAGCCCTGGAGACTGTCTGCAGGGTCGACAGTGGTAGGTTTAGAATTCGCCATTTCGGCGAGATAGAGCCACGGTTTGTGTTGCTTGCAGGGCTTCCATGTAACCAACGCGGCAGATTCGTAGATATCTGAGGGGCCGAAGTACGATCTGTGAAAACCGAGCTGCAAGCTCACTCAATTCGCAAGTGTCGTTAGAATCGCAGCATGCTCATGCGGCGTGGCAGGTTGTGCAGGCAAGTTCGAGTCGTCGTCTGGTCAAAAGGTGAACGTTGTGTCGACTGCAACGGTTGAGTTGGAGTTGGTCTGATAAGATTGATTGAATTGGCTACCGTGAATGGGTTTCTCCTCATCAAGGCTGAATCAATGTTTGATGTCGTCGAAGCCGCCCAGCCTCCGACGCCAAACGGCTGTACGTACCGCGGATTCTGACAACGTACCTAAGGTACTGCGTACCTAAGGTAGAGGAGGCCCAAGCGGCCATGTGCCAAGAGGCGTGCAACCACAGGCTCGGCCAATCAACTGGTGCTGCCGCTGCGTTGCGCCACGCTCAAAGATTTCCTGCGCCAGAGGTAAACCCCAGAGAACCCCGCATAGCGTGCACGGCATGGTGTGGGCGCAGGAGCAGAAACGCAGGTGCGGAAGGTGCCGGCGGTACACGAAGAGGCGGCGTAAGGCAGCGTAAGGCAGTCCTCCTCTCCTGGGCTGTCTTCGGCCACCCCCACCTTCCTTCCATGCATCAGATCACCAACCTTGGGATGAAGGCCATTGAAGGCCGAACGGGGTTTTCAGCCAACTAGAAACCCGAGCGCGAGGTGCATGTGGAAGACATGTCTTGACCTGTCGGGGTTTCCTGATGGGCCCTGTTTTCTTTCTTTCTCTCTCTTTCTCTCTTTCTCTTCCTCCTTTTTTCACCCACCTCTTTCTTATTCTTTCTGCGCAAGAGGCCGGCCTCATCCTCAACTTTTGCTACAGCCGTCGTCCTCTGCTTTGCCTCGCCGCAGAGCGAGCATGAGCCATCTGGCCAACTGGAACTGGTCCCTTGAAATCTGCCCACCGCGCGGACATTAGACCCCAATCGGCGAGTCAAATACTTGCTTGTCTGTTATTCGCGGCACTAATTAACCAGCCACTGGTCCCCGGAGCCTTCCCGGATCGAGAAGAGATTTCGAGATCTCGCGGAGATGGTTGTTGCGGAAAGCGGAAGACAAGCCCGCCGTAGGAGGTATGGATAACCCCTATCGTTACCGCCGGCGGGCTAACCCAGGCAGAGTGTTCGTCCCATCGGCGCCGGGAGCGCTCCTCCCGGGAAATTGGTTATGTCCTGCAACATGCAATTTCGTAACCCAAACGGCCGGATCCTAATGCCTTGGTTCCAGTGCTCTGGGGGCTTCTCATGAGAGAGCATCCTGGTGCGCAAGAACTGAAGCGGCAATGTCGAGCTCGAGGACGCGGAATTGGGCGGATTGACTCTGTCCGCCCCCATCCGCCACAGAGGCGTCGATCTGATGTTGATATGCGGCTCTTTACTTGTGCCATGGTCTGATCGCAGAATGTGTCGATGGACGAGGAAGGACATGCCAAAATGGAGAAGGCACTGAGCGAGAACCGGGAACATCCTTCACGGCCATGAATCGTTTGGCATGGTGATCATTCCACCATTTCTCCATTGAGTCCTGAATCCCTTCCCATAATGAAGCGTTTGCTGCCTGCCAATATTCCGCCTCGAAGCCAGGGGTCCCCTTAGGTCGGGTATTGTTTGTTTGCGCACGCATTTCGGTCTTTATTCAAGCTCATCCATCTAAGCATGCTTTCTGGATGCTGGCGCTTTCATATTAATGTGACGCTTTTGCGACCGCCGGTGGCCAAATCCACGTCTATGTAATCAATGCTGTCTATATGTGCGGTCTTATGAGCCCCTCACGTCTCCAGCGCACCCATTGAGTAAGGCAATAATATGACTGATGAGGAACGCAGGCACACATCCTGCCGTCCCAGACCGTGCGGCCCCGGGCCTGCCTCGCGCTTCCTCATCGGCCTGTCACTGTCGAGGCGGAAGGCTCATCCATCCTCTGTCTGGTGCAATCCTCGAAGTCCCACGTTGTCAGTGGCAGTCACCGTCCCGCGCTATTCCTGGCGTAGACTAGTGCCAGTCGCTTAGGCATCTATCTGTTGCAGCAACACCCCCCTTTTTTTTTTTTTTGTGCTGCCATCCCATATCTGCTCACGCCACAAGCCCTGACCCGTCGGAAAGCTGCCAAGTGACCTAGACTTGCTGCGCTAGGCGTAGAGTGCTGAGACTCACAGGTACTCAGTACCCGCGCCGGGCAAACAGACGAAGAAAAAAAAGTCACCCCGCTGGGGACCAGCTACAGCCACCCGATTTTAGGTAGCACCACCCTGGGCTGACTGGGAATAGTGGACAACTGTACCCAGTGGGAAGGCTCGACTGGACAAGCAAGAGCCTGGTACTGGGCTGGAATGGACTCCAGCGGACCAATCTCGTGGTCTGGGGCCAGCGGTGGGCACCGCCATAGGCTGCCCTGGTGCCCCCGCCGGTAGGTCGAGTGTGATGGAGAGGGACGCCCGAGAGCTACCTTGCTTGCGGTACTTCTCCCTCTACGCTTCAGCGAGCCATGCCCCTACTAGGCGACGGGGGTACCTCTGCAGCAGCAGGATGGAAGGTACCTACCTAGCTACCTCGCGCGGGTGTCATGGATGCGCCTGCCCACTGCTGCAGCACTCGTTGCCCTGCACTGCACTTGCACACTGGGCTGGGCTGGGCTGGAGGCGCTGCGAATTTCTGGCTCACCCATGATGAAAGTCCCCTCATCGCCCGCCTCCTTCTCCCTCTTTCCATCTGCTCCCCTCCCCCCATCGCAGAATCTCCTCCACGTCGTAGACATCTCCTCTCTCTCCTCTCTCCTCTCTTCGGACCGGTTTTTGTTGCGCTTCCTTTCAGGGGGTTCCAGTCCTCTTTTCCTGCCTGTTTCCTTGGTGCTCGCCTCCGCTTATCATTTCCAGTCATCTACACACGTCCAGCACAAGCACAGCACAGTCAAGTACTTTGGAGCTTCTCGGCATCTCTCTTATCATTCGCCGTTCCCCTGTTCTCTCTATCCGCTTAAGCGTCTCTCTTGTCACGTTGGGTCGACGTCTTTTTTAGCTGCTCGTGCCGTCCCCACGTCCACATTTTTTCCTGTCGACTTGTGCCTCCTCTTCCAAGTCCAGTTCAGTCAAAGTCGTTCGTACCAGACCTCCAAAGACTCGACACCGTGGTATTCCTTCGTCCACGACGAGTCCCACCACCACCAACCGTTCGACAGGCGATATTAATTGTGCCCGCCACTTTTTCTCTCGCTCCCGCTCCTTTGGCCTCGTTGCTTTCCATTGCGTTGGGGTTCTAGGTCACGTCAGAAATTCGGGGTCAGCCTTCGACACTACCGCTTCCGCCCCTCCTTACGCAGCTACTAAGAGCTTCCCACCATCGACTGTGCTCGAACTACCAAGTTCGGGAACCGCACTGTCACATTCGTCAAATCCCGCAAAAGACGAACCCAGAGCTGTAACACTCGAGGTGTCCGGCTTTCCTCTAATATCGCTATCGACCTTGAGCACACGACTGCCCTCGTCTTCCACCATTCGAGATCCGACCGTCGCGCAATCGCATAATACCGAAATGGCGGACAACGGACCTGCTTCGAACACGGCGCAGCTGCCTCCCCCCCAGCCGAACGCTGGAGCTCCAGGCTACGAGAATGGCCAGAATGGCCAATCGAACCCGGCACACATGCCGCCGCCTCCTCTCCACATCCCCCAGAACACCAACCCAATCCCAACGGCGGTCACGTCGCCCCTTTCTGGTGTCGACAAGATTATGTCGCCCAGCAGTGCCGGCGGGTTTGGTCGCCGCGCCGCCCCCGAGCCTAACAAGCGGGCGTTGTACGTCGGAGGCCTGGACCAGCGTGTCACTGAGGACGTTCTGCGTCAGATCTTCGAGACGACCGGTCACGTTCAGAACGTCAAGATCATCCCCGACAAAAATGTGCGTATTCCCCTGGATGGGTACGCTGTGGGCGTATATGCTGTCGGCTCCGGACAAGCCGGCCCCCCCTTGCTGAGACTTCTGCGTCTCCTCGGGCCCTGTTTGATATATGGCTGACTTTTGCGAGATAGGCCAAGGGCTACAACTACGGCTTCGTCGAGTACGATGACCCCGGTGCGGCTGAGCGCGCTATGCAGACCTTGAACGGGAGACGTGTGCACCAATCCGTATGACAATGCCAACCCCGCTATTGCGATCCGGGTACTGACCGATTGTTAGGAAATTCGGGTCAACTGGGCCTATCAGTCCAACACGTCAAGCAAGGAGGACACCTCGAACCACTTCCACATTTTTGTTGGCGACCTTTCTAACGAGGTCAATGATGAAGTTCTGCTCCAGGCCTTCTCTGCTTTCGGTTCCGTGTCAGAGGCTCGCGTTATGTGGGACATGAAGACCGGCCGCTCTCGAGGGTATGGCTTCGTCGCTTTCCGAGACCGACCGGATGCCGAGAAGGCTCTGAGCTCCATGGACGGTGAATGGCTCGGCTCACGAGCCATCCGTTGCAACTGGGCAAACCAGAAGGGCCAGCCCTCTATCGCACAACAGCAAGCCATGCAAGCTATGGGCTTGACCCCCACGACGCCGTTTGGCCACCACCAGTTCCCAGCCCACGGAGTTGCCAGTTACGAGGTTGTCCTTGCCCAGACACCGTCGTGGCAGACGACCTGCTACGTGGGCAATTTGACACCGTACACCACTCCCAACGACGTTGTTCCCCTCTTCCAAAACTTCGGCTATGTAGTTGAATCTCGATTCCAGGCCGACCGCGGGTTCGCCTTTATTAAGATGGACAGTCACGAGAGCGCAGCTATGGCCATCTGCCAGATGAACGGGTATAATGTTAATGGACGCCCCTTAAAGTGCAGTGTAAGTTTTGATTCACCACTGGTTCCCCAACACCGAGTTGGAGAAACAGCACTGACATTTTGAAGTGGGGCAAGGATAAGACGCCCAATCCTCAGAGTGCCGGCTTCGACCCCTCGCAGCAGGCGTACAGCCCGCAGAGTGCCTCCGGCCCGGGCTACCCCGGCACCCCGACAGCCTATTTCCCGCAATATGGTGGTAAGCGCTCGGCCACGGTTTATAGCTTGCAAAGTATATTGAACTGACACCTCACGTCATAGGTCAATACGGCGGCCAGCACGGCAACTTCGGTGGCCCGACTGCTCAATCCCCGGCCGGTTACGGAGCGCAGCCCATGGGATACGGCGGACCGCAGAGCGCAGGAGGCTATGGTCGTGGTCAACAGCCACCCAACGCCCAGTGGCCTCAGGGTCCCCAAGGACAGAACTTCAACAACGGCTTCGCCGGATACCAGGGCTAATCTGAGCAGTTCCGGTGAGCCGGAACCCACAAAGCCGCATCTTCGTTGAAACGAGCACATCTCTCATATGAGCGCGCGCATCCACCGTTGCCAGGTCTAGGGGTACTCTTATGGAGTCATGTTTTGGTGGCAGAATGGCATGACCAGCACATCTCCCATGTTTTTCAAAAATGATTTCTACCAAAGCGTCTCTCTATCTCTCTCCTTTCATCTGCGATGAGGGACATGTGTCGGTTTCTCTCGTGTGAGCACTGGGAATGCGAAGGGGCTATCATGTGCATTTTCGGGGATGATTTTGTCTTCGTATCTTTCTTCTACGGCCTAGGGATTCCCATAAGTCACACTTTTTTCTTTCCTTGTGCGGTCATTTCTCTCAACCTGTCGGGTAAGAGGCAGACTTGATATGCTGTTCCGTTGACAAAAAAGTTTGCTGTTTTGTTCTCTCATGGATACCTCTTCAGCATGACGGATCTGTTGGATTGATGAGTTATGACATTTTTTTCTTGATACAAAATTTTCTTTCCTATGTGGTCCCGGGTACTTGGGTCACCATTAGAGATGCGTACGAACCACAACGGACCATGCGGGCGGGAAGGGAAGAAGATGGAAGCTGTACCTGTGGTTGGTCGGCGGCGAGGTGGTTGCTACGAAGATGAGAGAAAGCTGTGGACTGGAAAGAGAGAAAAATTCAGACACCAAGTAAGACTGCAAGATAGGCCAGGGTCGCGGACTAGCTGACGTTGTCATTCATGGTGATTGACGCGAAGCGTATGAGGACCAGCCAGCCAGTTGTGCGTGACGCCCGCTTATTTGCTTCTTTGACGTGTGGGACACGGGGAGGATGAGGCGATGGTGGCTGACAGTACCGTACCCCATCGATACAAGCAACTGTATCGTGGACTTGCTTCTAATGAGGAGCGTTGTGGAGGCCATTCATTGGTCCCCGTGGGGTCTTATTCAGCAGTTAATTGTGAGTTATCACTTGCGGGCGGTTGGGACATGTGATAGAGGCGGACTCCAGTGTCCATCCTGAAGACATTCACAGTTTTGATGGCAGTATGTTTTTCGGCCGAACTGCTCTCGGCAGGTAAGGTAACTAACTAACTGGAGGCAGCCCGGGGCACCTGGCTGGCGCTTGAGGGATTGGATCTGTAGATTTGAACACTGCTCGTAAGACAGGCAGGCCGTTAACAAGCTGTCGAGGATGGACTTTTCAGTCCGGTTTTGGCGGGAGTAAGCGCCTCGGACCCCATGTTCGGACCGCGAGCCTGGTGATATGTCGTCATTTGGGGAGGGGGGGTGAGGGGGGGGGTAACAAACACTCGGTCGCTGGCGCTTCGCGCAGAAGGTCCCAGGGGGGTTGGTTGATTCGACAAAGGTACGGATGTGATCGGGGGCATGGATGACTTTGTCCGGATTAAGCGAAAGAAGACTCGAGAACGATATTACACCGGGGTTCGAGGATTCGAGTTTACAACTTCCCAAGGAAGCTGGCAGCGTTCTTACTCGAGTGCGAGGCGTGGCTCGCCCAATTGACACGCTCAATTCTTCCCGCTAGTTCCCCTCTGTGAACCGGAATTAACTGAACCGTCCTTCACCAAGACACACTGGCTAGTTGGCCGAAGGTAGGCATCTCAGTCGAGCCGCCTCACTACACTATCGCTATCGTTAACGGGTCTTGGGAATCGCTACCGTCGTCAAAGAGGCGCTCTCCCAGTCAATGGACCGGGGGTTGACAAAGTGGATTGGGGTTGCAAAAGGAGGGAAATTGGCATCTGTCGGGCAGCCGGCCAAGGCACGGCGTCAATTCGTGTGGTATCCGTGGACTCGACGTGCCATTGGGCTTTGTGGAGTCGTCGTCATGCCTTCTTTCGGTGGCACGCAGGGCAAATTTTGCGGGAGGGCGCCGGCATCTGCAGCGGGAAAAGATAGAAACAAACAAAAAACGGTGGATTTGGACGGCCGCTTTGCTTTGGCCTTTATCCAGCAGCCATACACTGCAGTATGATGGCTGTGCTTGTGTTTGAGTGAGGTATTTCTGTCTATTCTGGCGGAAGAGGTGCGGATGCGTGGCATTGCTCAGTCCGGCCCGGGAAGAAGGGCTGCTGGGCGTCTCAGCTTCTACTATAGCGTGCCTACCTTACCTACAACCTTGGAACCTCTTTTGCGGCGAGTTTTCCCCGTACGCTGAGAGCGGATATTCGGAACGGTTGGCACGCTGGGCTGGGCTTAGCCGAACCTACCAGTGAATGCTTGGAGCACAGGGTGCGGCCATCGGATGCACATCAGTCAAATGCTGTTTCCATTGCGCTGGATCCACGTCGTCGTCGTCGTTCTAAACTCGTGGTCGCCGCAGGCCGCAGCCACTTGCGTCCCCGTCTGGGCCGTCGAGCTGCGAACGATGTATAGCCACCAAGCCAATCCAGCCATTTCCGCATGTCATGTAGTGTCGTAGTTGTTGCTGTCGCCTTCGGCCCAGGTGAGCACAAGCATTCCATGGGTGAAGTCAGGTACCTGAGGCAAGGTAAGGCAGGCAAGGTCAGGTACTACCTACCCGCTGAGGCCAGCCAGAAGGGTCCAAAGACATCTGTTCAGCGGGCAGTGTGAGTTGCTGCGCCGATGGATGAGGTGAAGCGGGGAGCATGCGTCACCTGGATGGAGCCACAGCTGGGGCTGGAGCCACCTTCTCTTTCAGTCGTCTTTAGTGTGTTGCGCTGACTCTCATCCGCAAGATAAATGAACGTTGGATACTTCACCTTAGCTGACCTTGCTTGGCCTTGGCCCCCAAGTTGCCCCCCGAAATCCCCGTCGAGCCGTCCGCTGAGGTGTCTGATACCTCTGATACCGGGCATTTCTAGCCCGCGAGGTGGCCTGTTCCCGTCCGCTGGTGTCGTCGCACAGAAGCGTCTCGCCGTGTCTCTGTCACCGTCCTGCCATTGCCTTCCCTCCCGTCCCTCCAGGCGGCTGCTTCTGATTCATTTGTCGCCTCCATTGTCTGTCTCGCTGGTCCTTGTCCACCCTGGCTGCGACTGTGCTGCTTCAGCTGCTCTGTTTTGCGCTCTACCTTGCCTCCCACCTTACTGCGGGTACCTACCTACCTTACCTTACTAAGGTGAGGTAGCCTGGATGCTGCTGTCAACCAAGGCATAGAGAGAGCGCGCGTGTGTGTTATGTTCCGCGCAACAAGGGCGCTTCCTTGAGGTAATTAAGGTACCTTGCCGTCCTCGCCTTGTACTTGTATGCCCAACGCCGACCTCTGCCAGTTCCCCGCCTCGTCACTCGTCCTCTCTTGTTGAGTCTGCGTTTGCGCCGTTGCTTGCGATCATCGTGGCCCGCGGGACTCGTATTGGACGTCCCCTCTCTTCTCTCTCCCGCCACCTCCACCTCTTTCCCACCCCGCCATCACATTTCGCGCTCCTCCTCCTCTACAACCACCACCACTACCACTACCAACATCAAGACTCGCCTCCTCTTCTACGCCCTCCTCCCCTCCAGCCTCCGCCATCGCCTCGTTGCCCGCGCTGGAAAGCACACAGGCTGTCTCCGTTTCACGTAGCCTGACACGTAATTGTCACCATGAATTCTTAAGAAAACCTCTCCTCAAACTTTGTTCCCACCAAGAGAGTTTGGGCCGTGTCAGCCCAATTTCCCCGAATCCTCTCCTTGGCATCCTCCACGCTCCTTGGTTTGCCTCAGTCCGAGCCTGAGCCTGAGCTTGAGCCTGGCCACCACCCGGCACTGCACATCGCTCTCTCACCTGGCTCGCCTGCACAACTCCATCACCCATCCCCTTCCCCGTCCCAATCCCCATCCTTCCCCCTCCCATCGATCCTCCCAATTCCCGTCCAGTACCTCTGTGCCGCACAGCACTACCCGCTATCTGCCTTGCGCTGCACTGGAAAGTCCAGTAGGCCAACCCCAATCCGACCGGCACTACCACTTGTGACTGCGCACCTGCGGCCTGCCTCCCAACCTTGCCATTCCCAGCCCAGTGCTGCCCAGTCCGGCCCCATTTGCCCGCTTAACGCGTCCAGTTGAAACCAGCGACGACATCAGCTCAAGTGCCCGGCCTGACCTTTTTCCCTCCAACATCACCGACTACCGCGCATCTGCCCAATTTACAATCAACCCGACCCCGACCGACCGCATCGCCCTCCCTCCTCCGAGTCACCATCGCCCCTCGCCGCCATGGACTCCCAGTGGCAGCAGGGCTACGCCGACTCGGCCGGCTCTGCGAGGAGATATAATAGCACCGGCGCCCAGATGCCTCGGGGTGATTACAATGCTCAACAAGTTCCCCAGGCCCAGCCGCATGCCGGGTTCAAGTACGACCAATACCAGAGCCCAGGCGGCATCTCCTCCCACGCCGCCAGCGCCGCCACCTCTCCAATGTCCACAACCCAGATGCGCGATGGCAACGGCGACATTCCTATGCACGACGTGCAAGACTCGTACACGGGCATGAAGTACCCCATGAGACCCCATCACCAGTCTCATCTCTCGGGCAGTCGCTCGTCCACTCTGTACTCGCCCCAGGAGCCCTCAGCTGCTGCCCAACGGTATTCGCCAATGGAGGCCTTGTCCCCCACCTCGCCCTACGCGTCAAAGTCTGCCCAAGGCCAGTTCGCGTCTTCCCCAGGACAACGACAGTCTCCGACCAGACACTCCGAATACATGCCCCAGAGTCCGCACTACGGTGGTCGCCAGCAGAGTCAACAGCTTCCCCCCATCACCCCCTATGCCTCTGCCCACGAAGGTTACCCGTCGTCCGCCGTTGCCAGCATGGACGCTGCCTTCGCGGCCGATCCCAAATCGCCGCGACGCCCGATCCCACAGTCTATGACCAGAGGGCCTGCGCCTGAATTCAGACCATGCAGGGCTCCTACCGACCTTCGACCGAAGGTCAGCTCGCAGCCCCCCTTCCGCCGTGCCAACCCTGAAGGTGGATTCATCAGTGTAAGCCAATCTACCCCGCGATCCCGCCGCAATTGAGCCCTGCTAACCCACACACCCCCTTTAGCCCCTCCAAGCGCTCACAGTGCACCTGCCCGCAACGTACAGGATATGCAACCCGAACTTCAAATACGAGTCCTCGCGCAACCCGCGTCGGGTCCTCACAAAGCCGAGCAAGGGCGTGAAGAATGACGGATTTGACAATGAAGACAGCGACTACATCCTCTATGTGAACGATATCCTGGGCTCGGAAGAAGCCGGCCACAAGTACGTTTGCGGCGACGGCGCGCAACCATGCCGGTCGGCAACAACTACATGTTTCACATAACTGACTTTAGAAGCAGAAATCGGTACCTCATTCTCGATGTTTTGGGTCAGGGTACCTTCGGCCAGGTTGTCAAGTGTCAAAACCTCAAGACTCAGGAGGTTGTGGCTGTCAAGGTCATAAAGAATCGGACGGCTTATTTCAACCAGAGTATGATGGAGGTGTCTGTTCTGGACTTAGTAGGTTGATTTTCCTGCCCGATTACCAACAAATGGACTGACGGGAGTCACTCCAGCTCAACACGAAGCTCGACAAGAACGACGATCACCACCTTCTGCGACTTAAAGACACATTCATCCATCGCCAGCATCTTTGTCTGGTTTTCGAACTTCTGAGTGTCAACTTATACGAGCTGATCAAGCAAAACCAGTTTCGGGGTCTAAGCACGACTCTAGTCCGGGTCTTCGCCCAACAGCTCCTCAATGGGTTGGCCCTTTTGAACAAGGCTCGACTTATTCACTGTGATTTGAAGCCAGAAAACATTCTGCTCAAGAATCTCGAAAGCCCCATAATCAAAATCATTGATTTCGGCTCGGCATGCGACGAACGGCAAACTGTTTACACCTACATCCAGTCGAGATTTTACAGGTCTCCGGAGGTGTTACTGGGGCTGCCTTACTCATCCGCCATCGACATGTGGTCGCTGGGCTGCATTGTCGTGGAACTGTTCTTAGGACTTCCCTTGTTCCCGGGCTCCTCCGAGTACAACCAGGTTTCGCGCATCGTGGACATGCTCGGAAACCCGCCAAATTGGATGATCGAGATGGGCAAGCAAGCTGGCGAGTTCTTTGAGAAGAGGCAGGACGAGTTCGGTCGACGAACCTACCAGCTGAAAAGCATGGAACAGTATGCCAGGGAGCACTCGACCAAGGAGCAGCCAAGCAAGAAGTATTTCCAGGCGAACACCCTCCCTGAGATCATCAAATCCTACCCCATGCCGCGCAAGAACATGAAGCAGAGCGAGATTGATAGAGGTAGGTTTTGCTGACAATCTAAAGGGAGCAGTTGCTGACTCAACGGACAGAAATGAACAACAGAATCGCCTTCATCGACTTCGTCAGGGGTCTACTGAATATTAATCCTCTGGAGCGTTGGTCGCCGCAGCAGGCCAAGTTGCATCCTTTCATCACACAGCAGAAGTTTACTGGGCCGTTTGTGCCGCCTATGAACCTGAAGTCGAGCTCCTTGAACCGGTCTCCAGCGCCGGGTACTCAGCAACAGCAACAAGCCGAGGCATTGAGCAAGCAAAGGGCACAGGCAGCTCAGGCACAGGCAAACTCAGCTGCGCAAGGAGCTTACGCATCGATGGCCGCTCAATATCAGCAGCCAGGGCACTCGCAAGCTCCAATGTACGGCAACAACGCCATATATTCCCCCAGCAGTACCCACGCGCCGCAACCACCGCCGTATGGAGCTCAGCAGGGTGCGTACGGTCAGATGGTCATGACTCAAGCTCCGCAACAAATGCCCCCTGGACCATACGGCAACATGTCCCAGCAGCAGCCTGGCCTCTATCCCCAACAAGGGATGCGGCCGCCTCGCCAACGTGCTTCAACCATGGAGCAGCAGCAAAGCGGCATTCCCGCTGCGATCCAGCGCGTAGCTAGCCACCTCGATCCAAGCCAGCCTATTCGACTTCAGCCTAGCCCCGCGTACTACCCTCCTCCCGCCGATGGTGGCATGGCCGGGATGGACAATACTCCGGGCCGGGCAGGCAGACGTGGCAGTCGAGCGCAGCAAGGGGGAAGAGGTAATCGCGACTTCATCCGCAACCTCGAGGAGCGGACGTTGGAGGAGGGCTTCATGGGCAACCAGAACCCCTGGCATTGATTTTTTGGGTGACTCGACCACAAATCATCTCGAGCCTGCGACCCGACATCGCCGTAAAACGTACAGGCACTGGCGCCCCGCACGCTGTCCGCACGATCCGAAGCGGTTGAATCTGGAAAGCCCTGAAATTGACGCAAGCTGGTGCAATCCTCTGGCCCCTGCGGGACAAGTCCTGATCTGCAAGATCGAAGTTGGAATGATGTAAGATACCCAAAGGCCTCGGAGGACCAACTTGCAGGCCGACACCACCGCCATATAAGACCTGTTGCACGAAGCTATTTAGGGGAGTGCGGAGCGACACGGGGCTGGAATGGGCGAAATGGAGCTTTGTCGGGATGATGGGGAAACGGAAGGATATGGACTGCCGGCTTGGCAAGGGAAGGGGACCGGCTCTATTGGGGAAGGAAGAGGGGCTAAAAAGCCAGCTACGACACACGAGACACGTCCTTCGCACACCGTTCCTACCTACCTACCTACGTACCTGAGGTTCATACTGGTCCCGGATACAGCAGGTTGGCTTTACATGTTGTTTGACTAATGCGGAAGTGACGCCTATGCCAGTGTGCGTTGGCTTCCGAACCCGCCTCATGCGTGCCTACCCAAACAATGTTGAGATACCCGGTTGACATGACGCCGAATTCACTGTGCCGACTTTCCCGAGACGTGAGAGCAGCATAAAGAGGCAGTCGGCCCCTCCAACGGTGGAGAACCAAGGCTGCGTTGCCGTTTTCGCGTGGCAAATGGCCGTTGTCCTGGAAGGGGTCTGGGTGTTGCTACCAACTGCTCAACGAGCAAGAACGCGGTTGCGGCTGGTACTGTTGCTTTTCACTTTCACTTTCACTGTGACCGTTGCTGCTGCCGTTGGCGTTGTTTCTATTGCTGTTGTCGCCGTCGCCGTTTCTCTGTTTCTGTCAGCGTCGCCCAGTTTACGCATTGTCCTCTAGACAACCTCAATAATCACAAATTCTCTTTTCTGCTTCTTTCCCTGTCCGGATTTCCGCGTTTAGCAACTATTGGTACGGAGCTTGCACTCCTATCCTCACTCCCTTATCCTCAGTTTTGGTCATCCGTCTTAAGTTTCATATAACCAGACATGGATCCTCGGAAAACCGGAAAACAGAGCATCGAGTCCAATAACGCGAAGCATCCGGGCCACGGATTACGCCGCTCCTTTTTTTCCAAGGTACTCCGCGCAAAGGACAAATTAGGCGCCAAGCACAATACTCAGCTCGACGAGACTCACGGTAGACCAACTCATACCCAGAATAATCTCGGGCTACGATCCGAGTTTGATCGTGGGAAACAACGAAGATACGCGACCTTCGGAAACAAGGACAGTCCCGCCCGAGGTATGAATGAAACTCGAGCGCTGCCCTGTTTAACCCGGTCTGACGCGTTCTTTATCAGCCTTGCACCCACGAAAGAGCCGGAACTTTACCAACAGCAACTGGTTCAGTTCCCTCAAGAAGAAGGGATCCCAGGCCCTGCGCAAAGATGAGCCCGAGGCAGACGGATGTACTAAATCTGACGACACCGGCAATCCCGCCAGCCCTTGCCCCCAGCAACCTGTTCGTTCTCGTCATCTCGAACGCCTGACACTCAAATTATCGGAGCCTTTCAAAGTGCCAATTGATACTATCACAGGCCTTACCACAGATGGTGGTTATTCGAGGACTCCGTTACTTCCGAGCCGTCTCCTTCCAGGTGTTGCGGTCAAGGGTCGCACTGCTTCAGAAGAACGTCTCGCTTTGAAGGACACGGTGATTTCGAACCCGCCCAAAGACCACCCACAGCCGCACCTAGGTCAAAGTCCGGGGCGTCATCGTCGTCCTGCCACCGCATCGAGGAAGAACTCCCGAACAGGCAGCGAAACTGCCCCGAAAGCGACCAGGGATATTTCTGAGGGCGTTTCGAAGGTCAGCGGTTCCGCATCAACGTCAAAAAGACACGTGAAGAGATCCACGGCCGGATACAGGTGATGTCGACAGCAGATGTGATCCTACGTTTACATATGATGGTCGGCTCAAGAGCCTTCAAGCATCGAATCCCGAGATCGTGAATACGAGTCGACCTTCTAGTATCGCATTTTCCCACCACAGCGACAGGGATCAGAAAGATATCTACATAGGAGAGACGCCGATATCAAAGGAAGAGGCCAGCATTGGTACTCGTAAAGAGATCGGAGCCGCCTTCAGACTGATGGCAATTGCTAGCCTGACCAATATCCCCCATCAGGTCCGAGACATCGGTTACGGTGGGTAAGAATCAGGAATATTTGGCCCTGATGTGGAATTTTGGGCAAGTGGGGAAAGACTACACGGGATCATGATGCGGGAATCGAGGAGGCTTGCATGAGAGACATTTGAAGTTGGGTGAAGCGGGCGGCCTCCGCAGAGGCGCCCACGGGAACCCCATCCTAAACGGTCGAGTGGGTGAGAAGGTTGGTCATCATTACGCATCGAAACCAATTACAGTGAATAGAGAAACCATGCCAGACTTGTCTCCAGGCTATCTTGAAGCAGTGCTTGAGGGAAGCAAGTCGATATGGAAGAGTGTCGTTGGCTCGAAGGTGATGATAAGGACACCCCCGTAGTGCGACTCTGAACGGAACCGTAGAAGGTGCCTTGCCTATCTAGGTAAGGTACTGCTACTAGTACCCCCTACGTAGGGACGTACCTGACCCGACCGTCCCCTGGAACAACGTCCACGACCTCGCAAACCAACACGCGCGCCCAAGTCAGCCTCAAGTAACTTTCATTCCCATGCTCCTCAGGGTCTTTGCAAGGTAATCACCCGTCTCCAAAGCTTGCCTTGCTCACCCTTGGGACCTTCTTTTGTCTGTCTTGCTGCATGTTCGACGTCGACTTCTCTCCCCTTTGACGCCTCTTCAACCCCGGCATCCACGACGCAGCCCCGTTGCATCCAGCCTCTGCGACTTAACCGGCAGCTGGCTGGCTCTCCGGCTTTACGACAAGCTCCGCTGGACCCAGATCCTTCTCAATCCAGTCGACACAGTCACATCACAATCACGATGGCCAAGATCGCGACCGATTTCGAGAAGATTATAAACAAGGGTAGGTGCTACCCCCTCTGATTACGACGCTCCCGCCTCGGACTGCACGCTAATGAGATAATGCGTCTCGTGCAGGGCGAGAGAGGAAGAAGAATGAGGCACTGGCGCAGAAGATTTTCTCCAAGGACAGAAGACAGAGCGCCCCGACGAAGCTCAAGCCCGGTGCGGGCCCGTCGCTGGCTAGCAGAGTGGGCGTGAAAAAGGTATATTCGCCATATGGTGTTTGCTCGGTTTGCCGCGAGGGAAGTTGCCAGGCTGACTGACAGTGCTCCAAATTCCAGCGCACCACATCCCTCGGTACCAAAGCCATACCCGCCGGAAACATCGACGGCGACTGGACTCACGATCTCCATGGAACCGTGAACGGTGGGGGAAGAGGCGGCCGCGGTGTCAGCAACGGTGGCCTCGCGTCGCGCATTTCGGCGCCGGGAAACAAACCTGCGGTCGGGGCGAACAGACGAGCCGATCGACGCTTCGAGCAACGGGCGGCTAAGGTGGCCGCTGCCATTGAGCGTACCGACGCCATGGCCGATGTCCAGATGACTTCTGTCACTGCCGCGCCGACGGTGAAAATGGGTCTTTCGATCCGCGGCCTGGCGGGTCCATTTGCCGTCATGGCGCAAAACTTTGCTCCGGGTACGACAGCTGCTGATATTGAGAGCGCCATGACGCCGGTTGGCGGCGAGATGCTTAGCTGCAGGATCATTAAGACGAGCCCGCTCATCGTGGCGGAGATGGTTTTCGCTTCCAAGGAGGGCGGCGATGCTGTCATTTCCACATTCAACAACCAGACGGTAAGCCTCTATTCCTGTTTTCGATTCGCGACGCAAAACTCTATATGAAAGATTGACTGACGTGTGACGTGATAGGCCGACGGCCGGATCATCAAGGTCTACCCTAAGCCCGGTGGTTACAAGGAGCCCGTCGCGCAGTCGAGCGTCAACGGACCCCGCAACGCGAGCCGCGCGACGTCGAGCCACGTCATTGATGGTTCCAACGGCTTCCCCGAGCCAATGGAGCCGGACAACATCGGCCCTTCGAACGGCCTCTACAGCGACAGGCTTGTTGGCAGCGGGAGCGGAAACCGCAGAGGCCGCGGATTCAACCGGTGGGGACGGCGATGAAGAAGAAGGCAAAGTAGCACAGAAAAAAAAAGGCCCTTTTCTTTGGCGTTGGTAAAGAGCGGATGGTGATGTCGGACACCAAGGTGATTCATGTTTGTTGTTCTCCATCTCGCAGCGATCAGATGGGCTCTCTTCTTATTCCTTTAAGGGTTTGAGCGCAGTCTTCCACGGAAGCATCGTGTACTAGTAGACAAACTTTTCTTCAATCATCTCCCTTCGCTGGCATAGCCTTCCTTTCCTTCAAGATACCAACCATTTGCTAGCCTGGCTTGGACTGTCAACGGGGAAAGGGGCACGCCGGAGGCTTTTGGGACGGGCCAAAGCACGCGTACAAATCATGGTAAAGGACTCGGGTTTGATGTAGAAAGATCTGGGTATTATATAATGTGACATGGTTGTACCAGGCCTCTAGTATAGTTACAAATGTAGACCGAATTTACATCATTCTACATGACCGCGTGCTCTCTGGTCGTTTGCCTGGTTTTCGCCAGCGGCGGCGCGGCTTGATTCTGGTTCGGGTCGGTCCACTCAACGACGAAGCGGTTAAGTCCGTTCCGCAAAGTTTTGAGGCGCTGGAGCTGCTCCTCGTCGTTGATCATCCTGTCGTTGGCGACCTTGTCGACCGTCCCAATCATGTTGCGGGCGAGGACCAGAAGGTCCTCGATGGCCTCTTGGCGACGCTTCATCTCACCACTGCCCTTTTCGTAACGAGACGACGGCGCTTTAGCGCCAGACGCTGGCTTGGTCAGCTCTTGCTTGGCGGCAGAAAACGGGCCCTCCAGGTTGATGACGGCAGACGACAGCTGGGCGCCATGTGAATGCCTCGAGCCCCCGATATCGCCGGCATTGGCCATCATGCGGAAGTTGTAATCCGCGACCGTGGCGACCTGGTGGTACATGATCAGAGCCCGAACGTCGACTCGCGGTTGCGCGTGCTTGCTCGCGGCAGAATCCACCTTCGGAGTCTGCATCGACGCCAGGATGGAGCTGGCGTTAGTGAAGACGGTTGGGTTCATGTTGTCGCGTATGCAGGCGTGGAAGCCGCGGCGGAAGATGGTAGGCGTGAGGAAGGGCTTCGGCATTTCCTGAATGAGTCGTGCAGCCAAGGCGCTGGAGCCGTTGCGCTCGAAGACGCGCATCATGTGGTTGTAGTTGTCGGCGTCGGGTTTGAGGCCGAAGTGCTCGGTGAATAGACGCCAGAGGGCGAAAGCTACTTTGCCATTTCGGTCGAAGCTGAGGGCGCTGAGGAGTAGGGATAGAGTATTGTGACCCGGTGTAGCATAAGCGACGTCTTGTAAATTGGGGACTTGCTTTGGCGACCTGTTGCCGGGAGCGGCGATGCCCATCATGTCTTCAGTCATCCGACGAACGTATTTCTTGTCTGCGTCGCGGCGAAGCATGTTAGGCACGCTCATGGTCTCTTCTACCAAGGACAAGATTCCGGCCCTCTCCTGCTTTTTCCCGTGGAGCAGCATGCGGCCCATGGCGCACACCAGATCCTCGTCAATCTTGAGCCTGCCGTTGCGCCACTCTCGGGTTGTTTCCTCCCAGATGGCCCTGCACCGCTCGATGGTCTGCCGTACCATCTTATCCTGTTCGGGAGTTGGTTTCTCTTTGAGAACATTTGAGCTTCTAACGCCCTGTTCTGTTGGGGGATCGATCTTGGCGCGCAATGCGTTGATGATGGCTGTGTAAGTGTACGCGGTGGCCTGGCGTCCCGCCCTCACATCGACCGTTTCGGCGATGTCGAGCATGGCTTCGATATCGCCCGCTCGCCCGCACACCTGGAGGACGGCGTTGAGATGAAACGAGTTGGGTTGAATGCGTTTGTCCCGGAGGAGTGACTTGTACAGAGCGACGGCCTTCGAGACAGCGACCTCGGGAGCAATCGATTGGGCGCAGCCGCGGAAGATGATGGTGTAGGTTCTCTCGTTGGGAAGCTGCCCACGCTTCTTCATATCGTTGAGAAGTTTGATAGCAGCATTGACGCGTTTCATGGTGCGCATCTCGTAGTCAATGAGATGATTCCAGGCCACAACGCACTGCTTGTCCTTGCTGACGCGCTGGACGAGGAGGAGTGCCTCGTCAAATCGGCCCTTTTGGAGCGTTGCCTCGACATGCTTGGCGATTTGATAGGGGTCCTTGATGTGTTCGAGATGCTTGCCTACCACCCATTTGAGTCTCTTCTTCTCTCTCTCAGCAGCGAGGCCTTCGGTTTCGGCTGTATCTTCCATAAACTGCTCTTTCGAGTGGATGATCTCCGACGCTTTCTCGTTGGCCCCAGGTTTCCGCACCTCGCGCCCTGCGCTTCTCTCATTTAGATTTTTGTTCTGTATGTGTTTGCGAGCGTCCGCTCGCCTGCAAGGGGTCAGCAATGCAAATAGGAAAACCCTTTTTTTTTTTTTTCGGGGGGGGGGGGGCAATACAAAACGATGGCCTCGTTCCTTTCTTGCGCCGCTGTTGCGTAGAACCGCTGCAATTGGTGCATCGGCTGTCCATGTTGGATGCGAGGAGCCTCGGAGAACGAACCTTTGTTGAGAATTGGCTGTAGAACGCGCTTGGCGCAAGCCGCACAAGACCGCATCTCGAGGGCTAGCGGAGTTCGCCAGGAGTCGGAGCTCTTGATCTTGAAGATGCAACAAACTGTAGGAAATATTTTGCGATCAGTAGCAGCAGCATCTTATCTTATCCGTATCGCGTTAGTGCCGAGCTTCCTGTATCGGCGGGTACAATGTATCTTAAGGCACCGGTTTTACCCTGCATGGTTAGCGTGAAAGATAGGCCGCTGACCGGGGCGTCGTCTCCCACCCCACGTGCTGTGGGCCGTGACCAATTGGCCGGTCGCCATTAAACAGAGCGCGTCACCAAACACGAGACGCGTTTTCTTCACGCGCCGCCCCTGCCAAATTATAGTGCATATGAATCTGTGCTTCGCCCATGCCGCCCAAACATGCGTATTCCAACCCTCGGACAACCACGTCGAGACGTCAACAAATCCACCTTGCCACGGCCTCGACTTCCTCACAATGAACTAGAATTCTCAACGAGTCTCTGATTGTCCACCTCAATAATTACCCTTGCCAACCGATACGCGATACCTGTCCGCCATGCCCAAAGTTGATAGGCGCTCAAAGCTGGCAGAGCTGAAGGCTCTCCGACAGGCCGGCAAGAAGGGCACCTACGAGATTGAAGACGTAGCGGAGTTATACGAAGAAGTCGACGAGAACCAATACAAGAAGATAATTCGAGACCGATTGGACCAGGACGACTTTGTCGTCGACGACAATGGCGAGGGTTATGCTGACGACGGTCGAGAAGAGTGGGATCGCGCCCCTCAGTACTACTCGGACAGCGACGATGAAGTAGAAGTACAGGGCAGAGGCAGGCCGAGCAAAGCATGTAAGAAAACCGGCCCGCAGGCCACTGAATCTCGGACACCGGCTGACCATAACTAGCCAAGAAGCAGCGCGAAGACGAAGCAGCTAAGAAAGACGCCAATGACAGAGATATCAGTGAATACTTCACGAAGGGTGCTACCAAGACCCAAGCAAAGCCCAAGGTCCGTGAAGTGCACTCACGGGCAAGGAAAGCTGGACTGACAACGGATCTAGGTCACAAAGACGAAAGAGGATGACGCCTTCCTTGCCGATTTGTTGGGCGAGGTCGACGCCAACATCCCTGCCCCTGTCACGCGATTACCCAAGCGCAATAGATCCCCAGAACGACGACGAGCTCGTGTGCGTTCTCCCGCACCAGAGGCCAGGCAGCCCATGAACAAGAAGACCAAGACCGTGGACGAAAGACTACCATCTCTTGCTTTTGACGACCCGGTGGTTGATGACGGCTACATGGTGGCAATGGCTGACGATAGGGATGACAGCCCTGTCCCAGATGTTGCAGATGTTGCCATGTCCGACCCGGCGCCGTCATCGCCTGCGGCGAAGGTGGCGGAGCGCAAAGCCCAAATTAAGACTGAGCCAAAGGACGATGAAGACGAAGACATGATGGAAGTTGCACACGCCGGTGCTATCATCACTGCTAGTGTCAATATTGCCGGTTCGAGGCCACCCAAGAAGTTGGCCAGGTCCGAACCCCACCCGTCACCCCTCAGCTCGCTCCCAGCCAAGACGCCCGAGACAGCAGTAGACTCATCCGCCTGGAATTCCATCACCGATCAACTGAACGTCATCGCCAGCTCCCCGGCAGAGGCCAGAACTGTTGGCAAGATTGACTATAAGGACGCCATTGAGCCAGACGGCAGCCTTAATATGTTCTGGACAGACTACACCGAGATCAATGGCAGCCTCTGTCTCTTCGGAAAGGTTCTGAACAAGAAGACTGGACTGTTTGTCAGCTGCTTCGTCAAGGTCGACAATATCCTCCGGAAGCTGTACTTCCTTCCTCGGCAAACACGAGTACAAGGCGGCGAAGACAGCGGCGAAGAGATCGAGATGATGGATGTTTACGGCGAGGTCGATGCGATCATGACCAAGATGAATGTCGGCATGTTTAAGATCAAGGCATGCACCCGAAAGTACGCATTCGAGCTGCCAGGGATCCCTAAAGAGGCACAATACCTCAAATGTCTGTATCCGTACACAAGTAAGTCATGAATCGAAGCAGCCCATAAGTGCCTGGCTAATTCAAATCAGAACCTGTAATCGATGGGTCAACTACTGGCGAAACCTTCTCGCATGTGTTCGGCACAAACACTGCCCTGTTTGAACAGTTTGTTTTGTGGAAGAACATTATGGGCCCCTGCTGGCTGAAGATTACGGACGCCGACTTTGGCGCGCTCAAGAACGCATCTCACTGCAAGCTGGAGGTGCTGGTCGAGCACCCGAACATGGTGGCCCCGGTCAGCGACTCCGATAACATGGACACGCCCCCTCTGACCTTGATGAGTCTCTCTCTGCGCACTGCCTTCAATGCAAAGGCCAACAAGCAAGAGATTCTGGCAATCAGCGCCAGGATCTACGAGAAGCTCTCCTTGAACGACACCACTCCGGCCGAGAAGCTCCCTTGCCGGACATTCACGCTCATACGGCCTTATGGAACCGCGTTTCCACTTGGGTTTGAAACGATGGCCAAGGACAGGAAGAGGGGTCTCATTAAGACGTTTCGCCAGGAGTCTGAGATTCTCATGTTTTTCCTTGCCCAACTCGACGTCGTTGACCCTGATGTCATCCTTGGGCACCAGCTGGAGGGCGTTGACTACAGTGTTCTCCTTAACCGCCTGCACGAGAAGAAGACGAACCAGTGGTCTCGTCTCGGCCGTCTCAAGCGCACACAATGGCCAGCTTCTATGAACAAGGTCGGTGGTAACTTGTTTGCCGAGAGACAAATCATGTCCGGTCGTCTGCTCTGCGACCTCGCCAATGATGCTGGAAAGTCGGCCATGTACAAATGTCAGTCTTGGAGCTTGACCGAGATGTGCAGTCTTTATTTGCCCGGCAACAATCGCAGACAAGATATCGATAACGAAGCTGCACTCAAGACATGGGCCACACAGTCTAAGGAGGGCATGATGAACTACGTGTCTCACATGGAAGCGGATACCCACTTCATCACTGCGCTCGCCTTGCAGGTCCAGCTTCTTCCCCTGACCAAGGTCCTCACCAACTTGGCTGGTAACTCTTGGGCGAGAACCCTTACTGGTACTCGTGCGGAGCGGAACGAATACATTCTGTTACACGAGTTCCACCGCAACAAGTACATCTGCCCCGACAAGCAGACGTTCAGAGGTAGGGTGGCACAGGAAGAGAACCAAGAGGAGGATGGCGAAGGCAAGAAGAAGGACAAGTACAAGGGCGGTCTTGTGTTTGAGCCGGAAAAGGGTCTGTATGACAAGTTCGTTCTTGTCATGGACTTCAACTCTCTATACCCATCCATCATTCAGGAGTTCAACATCTGTTTCACAACCGTGGACAGGTCAGCAATGGTAAATTACTTTCCTCGTCATGACTTCTTACCAGAAGCTAATCTCTATCACAGGATGAGGATGAAGATGCCGTGCCCGAAGTCCCGAAGGACCAGGACCAAGGTATCCTGCCTAGACTGATTGCCACGCTTGTCAGTCGAAGAAGGCAAGTCAAGGCCTTGATGAAGGACAAGAGCGCAACAACAGAGCAGCTCGCCACCTGGGATATTAAGCAGCTTGCGTTGAAGCTTACAGCCAACTCCATGTACGGATGCTTGGGATACACCAAGTCCCGTTTCTATGCGCGACCTCTCGCCGTTTTAACCACGTACAAAGGTCGTGAAATTCTGCGCAGCACCAAGGAGCTCGCCGAGAGCAAAGCACTCCAAGTCATTTACGGCGACACCGACTCCGTCATGATCAACGCCAACGTCGAGAATGTTGCAGATGCTTTCAAGGTCGGTCAGGAGTTCAAGAAAGCAGTCAATGAGCGATACAAGCTCCTCGAGATCGACATTGACAACGTCTTCCGCCGGATTCTGCTGCAGGCCAAGAAGAAGTACGCCGCCATCAACCTAGTTGAAAAGGACGGCAGGTTCATCGAGAAGATGGAGGTCAAGGGCCTAGATATGAAGCGTCGCGAGTACTGCGGCTTGTCCAAGGAGATCTCCAGCAAGATTCTTAACGAGATTCTTTCTGGAGATGAAAACGAAGTGTCCATCGCTCGCATTCACGAGTACCTCAGAGATATCTCCGGCAAGATGCGGGAACAGGCTATTGCGGTGCAGAAGTACATCATCTTCACCCAGCTCGGTAAAGCGCCTACGGAGTATCCCAACGCCGACTCGATGCCCCAAGTCCAGGTCGCCCTCAGAGAGATTGCCCGAGGGAAGACGGTCCGGCGAGGCGACGTTATTTCCTACATCATCACCGGTGACTCTCAGAGTTCCGAACCTGCCCCGAAGCGAGCATACGCACCTCCGGACGTCATGAAGGCAGACGCTGGACTCTCACCTGACGTCGAGTGGTACATTGGAAAACAAATTTTCCCGCCAGTCGAGCGTCTCTGTGCAAACATTCTAGGGACGTCGAGCGCCCAAATCGCAGAGTGCCTTGGATTGGACATCCGCAGATACAAGTCGGTCCAGGACAGCCAACAAAACTCTTCACCCAACGATATGGAGATCCATCCCCTCGAGTCGCAGATCCCTGACGATGTGCGTTTCGCTGAGTGTACTCGTCTCACCCTCCGCTGCCGCTCGTGCAAGGCCTCGTCGATCTTTGAGGGTCTCCTGGCTCGGCCGGACCGTGTCTCGGCCTCTGGCGTGTTGTGCGGCTCCTGCGGCGCCACCATCTCGACGCTCTCCATCGTGGCTCAGATCGAGCATACCCTCCGCAGCCAGACAGCTCGCTACTACGAGGGCTGGCTCGTGTGCGACGACTCAGCCTGCGGCATGCGCACCCGCCAGATGAATGTCTATGGCACTCGGTGCCTGGGACCCAAGGGCCTCGCGCGGGACTGCCTCGGCCGGATGCGTTACGAGTATACAGAGAAGGCTATCTACAATCAGCTCGTGTACTTTGCCAGCCTGTGGGATGTCGAAAAGGCGAAAGCCAAAGCCTCGGCCGAGAACGGCAACGACCTCTCCCAGGAGGACAAGGAAAAGATCCTCGCACTGGCCGAGCACAACCGCGTTCGCTTCGGCACGGTCAAGGGCGTCGTAGACAAGTACCTGGATAAGTGCGGTAGGCAATGGGTTGCCATGGATACACTATTCGCGAAACTAGGCTTCAATAAGCCCGTCGTTGCTGTAGCATAAGTTCACCGGCTAACCACTGCGAGATGCGAAACCAATGATCATGATCGGTAATGGACAGCCTGGAGGAAAGGGAAAGGCTCGGACAGGACACTTCAGTTGAGATGGGGCTAGGCCACTGCATGTTTTGCTTCAACTTGTTTTTCACTGGCTCGGAATTGTTCGTGTGTTTGGCTTGACATGAGGCCTTCGGCGTTGTTGAGCATGGAGTTCTTGGTGAAATTAGGGGGGGTGGGGGGGTGGGGGTTCCTTGGATGTATCTTCAGGAGGCCGCGCGTTGATTTCCCTGGTCGTAGAAAAAGAAGAAAATGCTAATCAGCCTACATGCTGCCTTTCTGGCCCCTTGGACCTAGGCATAGTGTGCGCATGCTGGAAGTCTGGCGGTCTGCATGCCTCTCACATCCCACACCTCGCCCAAGTGCTCTCCCGCAATAGACGAGGCAACTCTATAGTGAGACCGCCGTAGACAACACGTGCGGCCAAACATTAGACGACGTAGCCCCTCTCATATCACGGAGTGGTTGATAGGCCAACACAAAACAATAAAAGGGCCAAGAACGCAGAGGGACTCTCAGCGGGGGTGCCATCAGGGCTGGTATCAGGGCTGGCAGGGGGGTTCAACGAAGTTGAGGTTATTTACGAGAAAAGCCCTCATGCAGAAAAGAATGTCACGTCACGTTGGCACATTACACACATTACAGCAATACAGCGCTATCAAGCATAATCACCTGCTCCAGGGGCACGAAAAGAGGTTTGTGAACTATGTAGTCTCTTTTATGCTGGTCCACTGGCTGGGTCATTCCGAATTAAATGTACAAGTCAGAAGCATTAGGCCCTCCGCCTGGTCGATTAACCCTGCCGTCATCAATCATTCTACCCAGTTGTCCATCCATTACCAAACCAGAGCCCGAGCTGCCGTTGGCGACCAGTAACCCGAGTTCAGTGTGCATGCGAGGACTGACTGGAAGCCTCCTTCCGAAGAGGCTGTTTGCTGTTGACCAGACCTTTCATTCCCTCCCAAAACCAAAGGGGGATGGGACCCTGATTCCTCCCACACTGGCTCCGTGTAAAACCACGCAAAGTGTCTTGGCGTCGTAGTGAGATACCAGCCAGTGGCAAAGCCAATGCCAAAGGAAAATGGAGGAGAAAAAAAAGACGAAATCCCCTTCTTAACAGTTCCCAGAAACCCCATTTTTGCATAACAGGAATCACGACCTAGCCGAAGCCCTTTGTATGCTTTTTTTTTTTAAGTGTCGCCCCATACCCGCCTCAAAGAGCAAGCACACAGGCTTTATCGTGCGCACAGGAGCTCTCCATTGCTGGATGGACCTTCCCAAGGTCGTCCTTCATTCGTGTGTCTGGCTTCTCCATTCGCCCCATGTCCTATCCCCTCCCAACGTAGCCAGGCACGAAAAAGAAGTCCCATAAAGCATCGTGAACTCATATTAGAAAGGAATAAACATGTGATGTGAGAACGCATCAATCAATGCGATCAGGTGATAAGGACGGCCGGATGTGAAAAAAAGACATCCAGGGTCCGAAATGGGAAAACCTCTCTTCCTGGCGAGAGGTCCTCTCGTTTGTGAATCGTCTATGTCGGTATTCTTCTCGAGGTATCATGGTCCGCAGCAAAGATCAGGGTAACTTTTGAAACACACGAACTGTGAAAACCCTTGTGTAAATGCACCAAAAACAGCCCCCGCCCGTCTATTTGCTGAAATGCAATGACTCATTGGAAAAGGAAATGCTCAGGTTCTCCCCTCATCTTCGCCGGCAGCGGAGCTGTCAGGAACGGCCTTGGACAGTGCAGGCGATGCCGCAGTCGAGGGAGGAGAGGCTGGGTTTTCGCTATCCAAGAGGGCGAGTGCGCTGAACATCGGGTTAGCGATCTGGTCAAACGGAACGGGGAGCGGCGGGGGCAGGGAGCGGCGGCTTACCTGAAGGCGTTGGTGTGTTGGGTGGTGGGCGGCGTCCCAGTGCGGGAAGACGCACCAGAGTCCTCACCAGGTCGGCCCAGGGAGCCACCAGGTCCCAGTCTGCGGCCACTGTTGCTACGCGAGGCGAACATGGAGATGGGGGTAGGGCCAAGAGTAGTAGGATTGCCGCTGGCGGCTCTGCTGGTAGAGCCCTTGAGGCGTCGCAGGTCGTCCATGCCTACTTGGTTGGAAGCGGCCTGCATGTAGCCGGAAGAGAAGTTGCGGGAGTCGCCACGGCCAAGGTTCGGACGACCACCCGGGCCACCACGCTGGCTGCCACTGCGCTGGTTCTCCTGAGCCTTCTGGAGAGCAGCAGCCTCGGCCTGTGCATCTGTTAGTCTGTGGTCAAATCACACAGTATCAACAACTACATACCTCGGCACGGATCTCCTCAAGGGTCTTAGGGCCCTTGTTGGCCTCCTTGGAAGTCCATCCGGACCTGCGGAGGTCGATGACGTCCATAAGCATGAACTTCAATCTGCTGACAAGCTCGGGCATGTCGACCATATGCTGGATGCGGTCGAAGTAGACGTTCATCAGCTGCTTGCCCTTATCAGATGCGTCAAGATTGCCACCAATGGTTCGCAGCAGCTTAGACAGAGACTCTATCTCAGCCTCGTCGGGGACACCTTCGTAGTCGACCAGCTTGCGGACACACTCGTGCATAATACGTTCAGTAAGCATGCCGAGCTTGTACAGCTCACCAATAAACTGGACGAGACCAAGACCACGTCGCTTAGCAGCAGCGGCGATATAGTACTCATCGGAGAGCATGGCAGCCTCCATAGCCTGAGCCTTGTCCTTCTCGCCCTCCTTCGGCTCAGGCAGATTGACTTTCCAGCCGCGCTCGAACTCCTCTTGGCATCGGTTCAGCAGGTACTTGCGGAACAAGGCGCCGCCACTGACAACAACACCGTTTTTGTCCTTGATGTTCTCATCGCGAATTTCAGGGCTCATAGTGTCAAGCATACGCTTGCAGAACTTGGCGTACATAGAAGCCCAGTGGGCTTCGTCGGTGGCCTTCTCGAAGGTAAGCTGGATGACTTGGCGCAGGGTGCGGCCGTCGGACTCCTCCTTTGACTGGCCTGCAATGGCGAGGATCTGATCGGCAATCTTGTCAAACTTTTCCGGGGTCATCTTGTTGAGAGCAGCCTTGACCTTGCGCTGGACCATCTGGGGATCCATGAGGTCGGCGCCAGGAGCGCTACCTCCAGCATTGCCTTTGCCCACGCTAGTAGGCTTCCAGCCAGTGGCGGAAACCGTGATAGGCTTGACTTCCATACCCTGCGTAAGAGGCATGGTCTTAGCTGCCTGCGCTTCCTTGGCGTTGAAATCATTGCGTCTGCTGCCACCGCCTCTGGCGGAGCGGGTTCTGGGAGAGTTGGGTCCCATGTTGGAGGCCGATGGTGTCCGGGCCATTTGGCCGGCGACGGGGAAAGACGAACGGAAAGTGCCCATGCCGCCCATGCCACCTGCGCTCATGGCGGCATTGGACATGGCGAAGCGTTCAGCAGAGGTCGTACCTCTGACATTGGGGTTGATCGTACCAGGCGCACCGAAAGTGCCCATCTTGTGAGGCGCAGCGACAGAGCCACGCTGAGAGTTACCACGAGACCCAGCGCGAGGAGTGGATGCGGATCGAGAGCCATCGTTGTCGCCAATCAAAGTCTTGACTTGCTGGTGGAATTCGACAGAAGGCTGCTCCGTGAACACCTTCTGGAACTGCAGCAAGAACTGGGCGTCGTACTTGAAAGTCTTGCCCTTCTTGGCAACCGCGGCGTTCAGAGCCGGGTTAGGAGAGCTGATACCAGCAGGGTAGAGATCTTGTTTCATGACCGTCAAGAAGCGGGCAGACTTCAAGGACTGAAGAGCAGCACTGGGCTGGGGGGGCTCAATAGGCTTGGTGTTGAGCGGGGCCAGGTTGAGAGGAGATGGCTTGGGTCCGCGCTTCTCAGTGGGGGTCGCCTTGGGCGCGGAGGCCTCGGTAGGAGTAGATGCCTTCGAGTCACCAATGCTGAGGTTGGAGAGCTTGTCGGCAACATCGCTAACCTTTGCGGGCTCACTCTCGACTGGGGCTCCGTCCTTGCTCTTTGCAAGCAGCTCGGCGACGGACGAAGTCTGGGCACCTTGAGCACGCTTCCTCTCCTTCTCCTCTTCCAGACGTTCCATCTCACGCTCGGCCTCGCGGAGTTTGCGATCCTCATCCGCAGCGTTGGCCTTCTTCCTCTCCTCTTCGGCCTTCTTCTGGGCTTCCTTCTCGACGGCCTTCTTAGCGTTGTATTCAGCGGCCTGCTTCTCGCGAAGGGCATCTTGCTCCTCCATCTCGCGAATCATCCGTTCCATCTCCTCGGCCTCCTTGGCAGCAGACTCGGCTGCCTTCTTCTCGGCCTCAGCCTTTTCCTCCTCCTCTTCGGCCTTGCGCTTGGCCTCGGCGGCTTCCTCCTCAGCCTTGCGAGCCTGTTCCTTCGCCTTCTCCTCGGCCTCCGCTTTAGCCTTCTCCTCGGCTTCGGCCTTGGCCTTGGCCTCGGCGGCCTTCTTCTCCTCTTCAGCGGCCTTGGCCTTCGCCTCAGCCTCCTCCTTAGCCTTATCCTCTCCACCCTTGGCCTGCTGAATCTTGGCTCTCAGCTCATCTTGAATCTGCTGGCGAGTCTTCGGGGTTGCCTGGTTGCTTTCGTTGCGGGTTTGGGACGGCGTCGATGACTTGGGCGGGGGAGTGGGAGTGGAAGACACGACAGGAGGGGTCTTGGCCTGTTGGATGCTAGGAGCGGGTGAGGATGGGGTCTTGATGCTCTTGAAGTCGACCGCCTCGCCGGCAGCGTTCTTGATCACAATGGCAGCACTCTTCTTGGGGCGAACAAAATTGCCGGAAGCCACGATGGGCGCCTTTGCCTGAGCATTTTGGGGCTGAGGCGTGCCGGAGACAACGGCGGGCTGACTCGGTTGACCAGTGCTAGAGGAGGGCCTCTCAGAGTGCGAGGAAGTGCGCGACATGGCAGTCGGGCCAGGCTGATGGTAACCGGGACCCACGTATCCAGGCTGGAACGCGGGGGGTCCTCCGGGCGGGGAGGGCATGTAGCCCATGTTGTTGTAGTAGACGGGAGCGGCTCGGCCGTACTGATCGTACGGTGCCGACGGGGGGTAGCCGTACTGTTGCTGTTTCGCGAGGGTTAGCCATCTCTCAAAGTTACCACTCTCGGGCGAAAGGTCAATAGGGGGTGCAAGGGGAGGAGCAAGGAAAGATCCGTTCGGCGACAAGAGAGGCTGCTCGGTGAAGTTGAATTCACCCTGCTCTGGATGATGTGGTACGTTGCCCGCAACAAGACGGTCTTGAGCAGCCACCCAGATCTGTTCTCCACGCTTACTATGACGCCGCGGCTTGTTGACGTCGACGAACGGCGCTTCCTGCGAAGAGTCCGTGTGCCACGCTTTCTGAGACGACTTGTCCCAGTCGCGGCGGAAATTCTTGCGCTTGCTCTTGAAAGACGGAACAAAGGACGAAACGAAAACATCTGAGAGGGAAGAGGGGTGCTGTACTTGTTGAGGCATGCTCGGCGGTGGCGGGTAGTGGAATTGAGGAGGAGTGGCCATAGGCATAGGGTGCATCTGCGCCGGAGGCATATTCGGTGTTCCTGGCTGTGACTGAGCCAGGGCAGGGCTTCGGTTCGGACCCGGCGAGTTGGGGTAGGGTTGGATCGGTCTTCCAGGGTGGAAGGCGGGTGGCATGCCACCACGACCTTGACCATTGCGGAAATTCTGGCCTGGCGGAAATCCCATGTTGCCGCTGTTGTATGGAGGATGTTGAGGGTTGAAGCCACGGCCACGGCCGCCCTGGGGCTGGAAATTTTGACGGTTGGGACCCTGGTTGGGACCAGCGGGTCCGGGTCCGCCCACATCGCTGTGCTGGGAGACGCCCGATTCCCGTCGAATGTGCGAACCAGGCTGCGCCGGCAGAGCGGCTTGAGTCTGAGGAGTAGAGGACTGTCTAATGTTGCGCTGGGAAGAGAAAGTTTCAGTGATAAGAACACGGGTACGTCGTCCACGCGGCAGGACAGGGTAGGGGCTACTTACATCGCTTTCGCTTCCGAGACTACCAAACGTCATTGCGTTGGAGGGAGCCATGCCCGAGGGAGGGCGGCCACCACTAGCAGAGGGTTGGGGGATAGGCGAGGGAGAGTGCGCGGGTGACGGCACTCGCTGGTTAGCTCCAGGAATGGGAATAGGTGCAGCCGAAGACTGAGGAGTGCTGTGCTGGACAGCAGGAGAGCTGTAACCGAACTGAATGCCGGGGCCAGGCTTGGAACCGCCGACAGGGCCGCCGTTGGCGGCGAAGCTGTTAGGACCGTTGGCACTAAGAGTGACGGAGCTCTTACGGCCGTGATCAGCCGCGTTTCCGTTCATGCTCGAGGAGCCGTGAGCGACTGCTGGGGTAGCAGGCACAGCAGGAGTGATGGGAGGACGTCCATTTACTGGTGACGGAGCAGACGGCTTGGCATTTTGCGCAGAGGAGCCAGCGACCACCACAGGTGGGTTGGATCCCGTCGCAATCAGCGGCGTAGAGGCTTGCTTCTTGTTCGCACCGGCAGCGGACGCATATGAAGGAGCCGAAGTCGCAGCAGAGGAGTTGGGCGCCGGGTTGGACTGGGGGTTGGCAGTCGAAGTCATATGTGGAATCTCGTCGCTGCGCGTACCGGAAGAGAGATGCGTTGATGAAGTGCCGGGTCGGAACAGAGGCGGAGTCAGTGTGCGAGGTTGCGAAGAGACGACGGGATGGTCGAACTGGCGCAACTGGCACGATCACTCGGAAACCGAATCTCAGATTCGACGGCGGGGTGGCGGATCGCAGAAATTCGAGAAGTGAAAGACTGTCCTGTGAAATCGATGATCCTCGCAGAAGAGGGTCGGGTCGGATCGGGAAGGGTCGATTCGGTCCGTTGTCTACGTTGCGGAGGATGTGTCGTAGATTCCTTGACGGAAGGAACGAAATATCGCCAGGTGCGATGGGGCAAGAGGGGGGGGACAAGGTCTTGTCGGCCTTCGCAGCGGTTGCGGAAGAAACCAGAGAAAGGTTTTCCAGGAACCGGCGGGAATTAAGAAGAGGGGAGAGTTATCTTCTGAAGGAAAATACAGAAGAAACCGTGATGAAGAAAGGGTCTCTGGTGAGGAATTATCCACCTGGACCAGTTTCGGTGTTTGTGGTGAGGGAAGAATTGGGAGAAGGAGCGACCAAAAAAAATTTTGGGCGAGGAGAGATAATGGCGTGGACATGGGAGCGAGTGTGAGGGAAGACCCAGGAAGGTAGGTACCTTGCCGAAGTACCTCGTCATAAAGCCCGCGCTGCCCACCCAACTGGAGAGCCCAGCGAGTCCACAATCAGCGTGCCCTGTGTGAAGAAAACAGGGGACGGGGACACTGTGCCCCCTCCAATCCACTGGCGGGCCACCCTTTACACACACTCGCTGAGGGCAACCTCGTCGCCCATTCACTGAGGTTGCCCTGGGCCCTCTTCTCCGATAGTGCCTTAAGGCTCAAGTACCTTCTAAGGCACTTGTCGGTGCCTTGCCCCATTGCCCCAGCCTGTCGATTTGCCATATCTACCTAGCGGGCGGGATGACTGCGTCACCGGAGGTATCTCTCGCTTATCAGCACAGTACCAGACCCGCAATTGGCACGCACAAACGACAGTGTGAACTGATAATTGTGAATAAGGTCATGATGGAGACGCAGACGACGTGGCCGGCAAAGTCGATGGAGCGTAGCGTTCCCATGGTGTATAGTCTCTCGTCCCATGGTCCGTTCCCTTCCCTCAACAGCAGAATGAAGTTGTTATCCGTCACCTCACCAACACTTCCAGGCAACTGCGGCGATTCGATTCCGGACTGTTGGTAAAGAGCAGCAGACAGGTAGGCGTGTGTAGGGGTTTGGCACCCTTGGACTTGCCCAGAACCTGCGGGAATGAGCCACATTTTGTCTTTGTGTGAGCACTGCGTAAATACTAACTAGTATGTCATGGAATCAGCAGGCATTGTTAGACGCTCAGCCTCTAACTCCCATCATCCTACGAGCTAGGAGCACAGCGCCATGCAGACAGACCGGTGAGGCAAACGAGGCTCATCAGGGTCAGGAAAGATACCCATCCACCATCTACCTTACCTCGAAAGGGAGAGAGGCATCGACATGTTAATTCCCCCAGGCCTGTCAGCGGGAAAAGGGCGTGCGATGGCCCCAGTGCGATGGGTGCTAGGTCAGATTACTTGCATCCCTTCCCCAAGTTCTAGTTCTACCTACGGAGACGACCTTAGCTTAGGGTACATGGAGATACAGAGCACGCACCATGTCGTCTTGATTCTTACCTCAGGCTGAGTACGACACACGACGGGACACGGCGGGACACGACGGGTGCCCCAAGAGGTAGCAGCAGCAGGTGTGGTTTGGAGAAAAGGAGATGGGCCTGCAACCTTATTTGTTGCCATCTAGACACAAACTCTAGGACCCTTTTTCACGTTCTCGGAAGGCATTTCCCCCTCCCCGTAGCTCTGTCTACTTTGTTTTTTTTCCCCCATCCGAAAAGATTCGCTCGCATCTGACCTCTTGGCCCTCAATGTTGATTGGGAGGCGTCAGGTAAGGCACCCAAATCAGGTGGTATGAAACTCGGCCTTCGGTCAGAGGCCATTCCTCTGTACCGCACCTATTTCCCTATTATTTACTACGCAGCATGTATGGCTTGGGGGCGTCTCGGTAGGTCGGCAGACTGTGCGGAAGTGCGAATTTCCAGGCCAACCGTTGGGTCAACCACGTCTACCTGACGCTGCTAGGTGCACTTGCTATGCCTTGCCCAAAGGTGTAAAGGGAAAGGGAAAAACAAAAGACAGGCACTTAAGCCGCTGGCGATAGGGATGTCAGCCGCTCGGTGATCTGTCTCGTGCCGATGGCATAGCTGTGAGGTAGGATAAAGCCCGGAGCGAACTCCTCCATCTCTTCTCCCACCCGCACTTCATTTGGTTGTGCGGTTGAGTAAGGTATGCTGCCGGGTCGCTCCTATCCTGAAGTACTGACACCTTGGGGCATATATCGCTACAGGCAGCACACTGCGCAATGTACTACCATGTGCGCACAACCCGGAGAGAGAAGCAGAGAAAGAAGGAGGAAATTTTAAATTGATGTAAAGGTCGGTTTCAAACACTGACCCTGGACAATCGATAGGAGTGAGAGCAGAGGCGAGCAAGGCTGGATGGGCAAGGGCACCCCAAACAATCCCTACCCTACCCGAGCTCGCACACCCCTGCAAATTCCCGGCGTCAGGGAGAGGCTGACACGTGCGTTATGCCATTGACTGACTATGATTCTCTCTTCCTTTTTTTTGGTTTTTTTTCCTTTGCCCCCTTTCTGTCCGTCTGCTGGCGGTTTCGAGGTTGCTCGCCGTTGCAACGCCTCCGTTTGTCGTCATGTCCAGGCAGCCTACCACGAACACGTTCTTTTGTTTCTCTCAGTGAACACCGTCGTCGAAACACCCCTCATTCAACACTAGCCTCCGTTATTTTCTGCGTTGAGCACCAGACAAGTCGAAGAACAGCAAGCTGTTCTCCCTCCTTCAAAACCTAACTCAACTGCATATGGTTCCAGGGGAAGAACGCTTGCTTCAGATCAAACTGTACTCTATACTGACGGCCCCTCTGTGCAACGATACGATGCCGCACGGCAAGATTGGCCTTAAGAATTGCCACTGCGGCGGCGTTGGCCAACACTTAACTCCGAAGAAGCAAGCCCGCTGTTTAGCAATTGACTGTAAAGCGTTGCTCATAATCCTCATACAACGACACACGGCCCAGTATCCGTAAAGCCACTGATCTGGCCTGATCTCTATCGCATATTCCCCATCTTCATTCCACCGCTCTGTCTGAGTTGTGCCGATAGCATCTTTGACCGGTGTGGAAACGGCAGAAGGGAAAATGACATGGCCATTGTCAGTCACTCCACCTCGGATCGGCATCTTTTTCCCATCAATCACCAACCACACGTGTCGACGCGTCAGGATGGGCAAATGGGAGAGGCGGAGAGAAGGCGGGCGCCCAAGAGAGATTGGATGCGGTTTCCAGAATGCGTGCATAACGATGCTGTCCCACGACCGCAATCCAGCCCAGGCAATGCTGCTTCTTGTGTCGTCAGGCCCTGTCTCGCGTGGGATCTGCGATACGCTACCCGGCCCATCCCAAGGTACAACCCCAGGCGCCACCCGGGGGGTAAAGACTAGACGACACAGACCATTGACTAGCGACGCTAACGATTCTGTCATAATCCAGGTACAGAGAACTGGATGATGTTGATGAGTGATTCGCGGATAGCATAAGGGTATGGATGAAAAGGGGTCGCGAAACGGGAGAGCCCAGAACGCAGAGTAACACCATGCCTTCGACCACTCATTGCATCATTCCATCGTTAATTGATTGCATCGCATGTCCGTGGCGCGCAGGCGTGGCAGAGGGGTCCCATCGCGTCGTGCACAGCATTGCACGAGCTTTCCAGCTTGCCGTATTGGCTGCCTTGCTTCGCTCTCTGTGCTCTCTCTTGTGCCCTTGCTCGTTGGTACTTCTCGTCCGACAAGAAGCACCTACGACGCGAAGACGCTTGTTGGTGGCAACGTGTGCGCGTGTCGAACGCGTCGCTGTTCCTTGCCCGAACGCCCCGAACAATCATTCTTTGGAAGCAGAACAGGACAGAACGTCGGGTCAAAAAGGGGGCAAGGCCATAGCAGCCAGCCAACATCAGCTAATCACAGACCTAAGACGAACGCAGGCAAGCTCCGTAGGTGAGATAAGAGACACAAGGCAGGGCCAATTACACTATGGATACCATCCCCAAGGTTTCTCTCATCCACACACACTCTCTCTCTTTCCGTCTCCAAATCCCACCCCAGTTCCAGGATGGGAACGGCAACACTCTCAACGGCAGCACTGTTTTAAAGAGTCCAGTCGCTTCATATTCCGGGGCGAGTCCATCTATGTCAGGTCTGCGTGTCTTTGGCGCTAGAAACCGACCCCGTCACTGGCATCTTTCTTCTCTTTCCAACCTTTGGTCATTCTAGTTGCCACACACACCGTCAGTCAGGCTTTTTCCTGCTTGTCTCGCCTTGCTCTACTAGCTGCCAAGCCCAGTGCTCTCTGCGTCGTCCATGACACACATACTCTTACATGCTGACTCTTGTGCAGTTGACTCACTCGTCAGCGCTTATCTGGGCGTCAGGCAATTCCGCGGTCACAACGACCCTTTCCAATCTCTTGCTCTCGCAACACCCCGTTCGCCACTCGAGGCCTACCCTCAGCTGCTTGCGCCATTGCCAATCGCTAAAACCCACGTAATTGCTCGAGTCACTGCCCTCTCCCGGGCTTGTTGTCTGCCTTGCCCTCCCATGTTTCCAAATCCGCACTCTGCAGCGGCTCTGCTGCATTGTTTGTCGTCACCGCACATATCGTCGTGGACCCTCCCTTCATTCCCCAGGGCCGTGGTATCATCACAAGCTACGCACTGCGACCGAAAAGCCATCCCGCGGGCGGCTTTGCGCACCTCATCCGTCACTAAAGTGTAGCGCACCCTTGCGACACTGCACACGAGGCCCAAGGGGCGGAGAAAACGGTTGACCATCCGGTACCAATGAACGGGCGAAAGTTTCCAGGCTGCCTAGACCCGCTCCTACTCCTCTTCCTCTTCCTCCTCCGTCCGTCCCTTACGTGAACGCCTGTGCTCTCTCCCCTCCATTTTTAGGATACAGAACCAGGAACTCACCTGTCGTCCGTTCAACGCCTGACATTCCACGACTTATTCTAGAAGCCGCCATCTTCTAGCTTCAACAAGAATTTGGCTATCCAGGAGGTAACTCAGGGGTTTGTTGGTATTACTATGGTTGTTGTTATCGTCGTTATCGTCGTTATCATCGCCGTCATTGCCGTCACTGTCGCCGTCGTCATTAATGTCGCATTGTTGTTAACGGCACGCTACACAATAGTTGGCCGAAAAAAATGAGTTGCCTCCCGGATAGCCAAAAGGCACCACCCAGATAGCAAAACTCAACTAGGGTTAGACATATCACTCATGAGGTTTCCGCAAGGGTCCTCACCACACGCAGAAGAGCATCACAGCCCGATGTCGCTTCGAAGTGTTTTCTTGACCCAATGCTTGCATGTCTGGCACTGAGACCGTTTCCCGGATTTCCTAGTCATCGCACGTCCCCAGCTACCTTGAAAAAGAAAGAGAGCCAACCCGGATTTTGATTGTACAGGTTCACCCCCGCCTCGACTCTGAATGATCGGGACGCTTGCATCTCCCCGTCAAGGATTGTCCACTGCACCACCAAATGCCCCGCTGTATCCTCGTTACTCTTGAGCTCCTTGCGCTTCTGCTTCCACGTCATCCCCATCCTCCCGTACCTCGTCCACAACGTCCAAGGGGGTCTCTTGGATCTCCATCTCACCAGCGCCGAGTATCGCGCCCTCCGCTTGCAGCTGCTTGACCTTCGTATTTGTCATCTCGTACACATACTGCCCAAGATGTTCCACACCCTCCATGCAGACCTCTCCGGGCACTTCCGCTTTATCGTCGCCGATTAGCTGTCTCTCTGCTGGCCACAGCTCGCCCGTGACAAGCATGAGCTTGTCAGGTCGAGCCAAGAGATGCTCAAAGGCCTGTCTAAGCTCATAGCATGCTTCGAATATCTCTCGGCGGCCCAGAATGTACAAACCAAGACGGGCACGCGAGAGCGCTACTGTCATGCGGCGAATATCCCTCAGATATCCCACTCTAGATGTGCGCGTCAACGATAGAATGACATCTAAAGCACGATTAGCTTTCTGGGTCGTCGTTATTCCGCCTGAGTTACTCACAGTCGTTCTGCTCACCCTGGTATTTGTCCACAGTTGTGACAACCTTTGGCATACCAAAGATACTCTTGTTGCCACATCTATGGGCCAAGACGTCTCTTACCAGGGCTCGCTGTCCAGCGTACGTCGTCAAAATACTAATCTTCGAAGCCGGGTAGCCCAGAAGTCGCATATACTGGTATACGGCCACCGCGTACTCTGCTTCCCCGAGATTCTGGATAAAATGGGGAGTGGGCTCCGTCTCTCCGCGTCCTTTGTAGTCCGGCACGTTGATGAACTGGTAATCATACTTGAAGCCCGCATTCGCGGCGAGGTACTCGCCCTCGCTTTCCACATGCGGCAAGTTACCAAGCTTGGGATAACGCCACTGGTAAAGACTGGCGATGGACGGACGCGCTCGTCCTTGCTGGTCCAGGTTGATTGTGGGAACCCCGAGGCGAACTAGTCGCGAGAAGAGCGACTGCTCCAGGTTTGCGTAATGACGGAACGCCAGACTCTGAATGACAGGAGAGTTCTGGAAATGGTCGCCGCAGAGAACAACCCTTTGCAGGGCCATTTGCCCGTTCTGTGGCTTCTGCATGGCCAACGGAATGAAGTTCTCGATTTCAGTGATCTGGGCCGCTTCCTCCATGACCACATTGTCGTAATGGAATCCAAGGGAAGCAATCTCGCCCCGCCTCATAGCTGCATGAGTAGATGTCATGGCAATGATGCGTGCCTCGTTCGTCAGCAAGTAGTTTGACTTGTCCTTGTCCCGGCGCAAAATCTCGAACGGTATCGCATCAGCCAGCTCGGAGAACATCTTTTCAATATGGCGATAACATCCATTTGCGACGTCAAGCACAGTGTCTCGATCGGCTTCGGGCGGGAAAAGCGGTTGGGGGGCATCCGAAAAGAATTGGTGGAAGGGAAAGGCCCCGGCAATGTCAGCAGCGTTTATATCCTCATGCTTCATAATGTCCATGAACTTCGCCCATGCCGGTTCGATGTAAACGGAGTTGAAGTAGCCAGCCGTTTCCGCAGAGTTACCGTGGGCACCTGGAGCCCCAACACTAGCGGCTAAGCGATGGACTTCGCGCAGATACCGATCACGGTTCTCCAGGAACGACTCTACCCGTCCGTGCTTGCTAAAGTTGCCGTCTATGTAGAGTTCTTCCTCGCCGTGTCCAAGACGGAGAATGTGACGTTCATCAATGTCGAGGGCTACGATCTTCGCAAACAACTGGTTGAGGGCCTGGTTGCTATGAGCAATCAGGAGTGTCTTCTGTTCCGGAAAGTTATGATAGATATTGTTGATGATTTGTGTTGCGACGTCCGTCTTTCCCGTGCCTGGTGGTCCCATGACGACGGTGAGTCCGGGTTGCGTTCCAGAAGTAATCGCCTCGACCTGCGCCGGAGTGAAGCGCACTGTATTCAACTTGGGTGCGTCGACGGGATATGGGCCCATGTTGGGTGGCTTGTAGGTCGACACCTTTACAGTCTCGACCTCTGCCAGCAGAGCAGGTTCCATACCGCGGCGACGTTTCTTGGAGGGCTTCGAAGGTGCCTGAGCAGCTTGCCGTTCGGCTGTCTCCAAGACGTAGGGCGGCCCAAAGCTACCGGTGACATCATCACTGGCCTCGACGATCTTGCCAGGTAAGCTTCCGGTAAGGTGCTGCCAGTCCAAGAAAGTGTCGCGGTAGTCAATGGTCTTGATGCGATTCGGCAGTTGCTTGTAAGTGGCTCCGGCAGGATCGCCATAGCCAAGAAACACTTCGTGGAACCATGAAGCAATGGGTACCTCAGAGAGCGCCAAGCTACGGATGGACTCCAAGACTGGCTTGAAGTTGTTTTCCCTTCCGCTGCGACGCATAACCACATTGATCCCGCCGTACGCCTCAGGAGGGTTTGCAGCTGACCGCTCAGCGTCCAAGACATAGGTCCTCGAATCCAATCTCAACTGGAGTCTCCGGCGGCCGTCATAGTGGCCGACACCATCCCGCACCACTTTGCCTTTGTCGTCTGTGATCTGAATGATCTCAGCGGACCTGACCGAGATGATGCCAAGCTTCTCGGCTTCCGAATGTGAAGCATTTCCGTTGGTTATGCCATTAGAAGTGGGTGCCTGGATGGCCAGGAGAAAGACAACGTCGTCAGGTTTGAGGGAATCCCATTCACGTCTTATACCGTCATTTAAGCGGCGGACGTCAATCGAAACCTCCGCCCGAACCAAAGATGGCTTGTCGTCTCCGACAAGTGGCGGAACGACTTCGATGATCCTGAAATTGTCAGCAATGGACGTCAGACACATGAACACGTGCACATACGAGGGCTTAGAGGTCGGCAGCGCCATCTTAGAAAACCCCTGAAAACTTGTCTCGCCTAGCCTCCGGCTCTCGGGCCGGAGACGGCGGATCGCCGATTCCACGTCTTTCCTGATACCGTAGAAAGACTCGGCACGGTACAAGACGAGTGATCTCCATAGGAAGTCGCCAACAGACAGATATTGCAGATTCAGTTTCGGCAAGGCTAGGGGGTGAGACCCATCATAGTTGTCGGTCCTCATAACGTTGTTCTCAAAGAGGGAGTGCTCGGTAGGCACCAGACTCATGTCGCGTGCTACTTCTTGGAAAGTTCGCCGTCGTTCAAACGTTGTCAGGAGGACCTCGATGAGGAACTTTCTGTCCATGTTCATGCTCAAGGAGTCGGGGTAGGCGGTCCGAATATGAAGTAGCCGCACCAGCTCCATGACTTCGTCATCCGTGAGAGGTTCCAAAAGACTAGAGAGTTCATCCCTCTTATCAATGGAACCGTAGTTGGACAATGCCAACACCATTAGCTTATCTTTGAAGTGTTTCAGTGAAACCTTTTGGAGTCGCGACAGGTTCGAGCAGTGCCTGTCGTACGCTTCTGTTCGGCTGAGCTGTGCGCCTGACTGGTCATCAATGGTGAAATATGTATAGTGGCGGAGAAGTGCATGAAGATCCCGCAGTAGGCTGTTTTCTTCATCATTGAAGACGGGAGACAAGCGCATCGCGGGCAACACATGCAGGTCAAGCAAAAGAGAGTTGACGTAGCGCCGAGTCGGAAGCTGGCTCTGCAAATCTGTCAGGAATTCGACAAGACGCTCGCAGTAGAGAACTTGGTCTGGGTTGGGTCAGCGATAACGCGCTCTGGTTCCAATGGAGGGGACTGCTTACCTGACTTCGCATTCTCCGTGTGAATCAAACTCAGAAAATGCAGAATCAGTGTGTACAGCCATGACCGATCAAACCGCAGCTTCGCTTTTGTGGCATCGTCGGCAGCGTCGTATCTCTTCGCAGCAGCGCGCCATGTCTTTCGCAAGTGCGCATTCTGCTCGAGCTTCTCTTCGCGTAGTTCCTCCGTCGACAGGTTGTGCCATATCGAAATAGATACCAATGGGGCGCATTCCTTCCTCACGATCGCACAATCTAAGCTTTGGAAGGCGGATATCAAGAAGGACAGTAGGTGTGTCCTGATGGCAGATGCAAGCGTCTGGTCAAGAGTCATGGAAAGAACTCGGCGGAATAAACTCGAGAAGTCATCCGGCCGGTCCTCAAATATGCTCCATGCCTCGAGTTGTTCGCGCCGCTTCACATTCACGAGAAGAACAACCATCAAAACATGATGATTGGAGGAGTCGTCGGTGTATCCAGGCCATAGGTAACTGCCCAGAACAGACCGTCAGCGAAGGCCTGAGTTTGTTGAACGAAACCACGTACCTCTCCAGCATTTGCAGACCTTCTAGCGTCAATATGGACTTATACGGAAAGCCATCGTGCTCCAAAACATCCCATATATCCTGCTTGAGAACATCGTTCTTCACCTTGACCTTGGCCAATTTTTTGGTTGACTTCAGCCAATGCTTCCTAGCGATCTGAGCAAAAACACTCTCTCCCTCGATGTCGGCGATAGTTGGGCGTTCGCTGGTGGTCTTCGTTTTGGACCGAGTCGATGGCGCAGCTTGAGCCTCGCCGCTCTTCTTCTGCCTCTTGGCCGTGGGCATGTCGGGCAATCCTAGTCTTGCTTGGGACTAAGTTGACACCAGCGTTTGCGATTGCATGCCGAGTCGCAAAGGGTCGGTGTAAGTGTCGCTTTGTTGGGCGAAATTCGGTGCGCGTACGCTTGACAATGTCGAGTTGCTTAAAGGTACGCCAGAAATTTCAGCCTTGCATTTCGGGCAATTCGCAGATTCAGTTGCTAGGTCCCCCACGCGCGACGCGATCGTTTTCCCCCGTATTGCCTTACTATGTAGTTCGCCTAATGGGAAGTTCCGGTTGCCGCTGGGCATGCGCTCAACTTTAGTGGCTGTTAAAACTACGGCAGTGCGTCATTATAGCACCTACCTGTAGGTGCCTCCCATTGGCGCTGTGACTAGAAAACACGCTACCAGCGCAGCTCATTACCTAGCGCGTCGGCCCCCAGCCTGAAGGCCCAACCCATCTCCGTCCCTAGCGGAGCTCTACTGCTACCAAGCTGAACCCTTTCTTCCAGCCTTGCGCGCATCATCACCTCCTCCGCGACGAACATCACATGCCCTCGTAATCACAGCGCATTCGACGAAGCAACAACTCAACACATGGCTGTCTATCTGCGGCCTCTTTCGCTTTTTCTTGATTGAGCTCAACTTCTTCGACGCACCTGAAAATGCCGGCCGCCGTCACATCGGAGCACCACGAGGTGCCTGGGGTCGTCTCGTTTGCGAAACTGCTCGACGACCTCTTAGCTCGCTCCATGGAGGTCAAATCGACGCCCACGATCGAACCCGCACTACAAAAGACAGACTTTGGTGACCTTGACGGTCAACTTGCCTGCGTGCTTGGTTCCCCAATAGCCGTGGAACCGGAGAATGGAACCGGAGCTGCGACGCAGAAAAAAGCCCAGCAGTTCGCCGTTATGGAGACCGCTGTACGAGACACGTTCAGCAACTTGATTGTACGTCTAGCCTGCCAAATACACACAACAATCAACTGACAGGCATTCCCGCTGATAGGCCACCACGACCATCGAGTCACCGCATTTTGTCAAGGTCTGGAACCTCTTTGACCTACTTACCATACTGTCCGATGACGAAAAGTGTGATCCCGCCTTGCTCTTCTGGTTGGTGGAAGAACTCCTGGACAGCCAGACAATTGCCGGATGCCGCAAGATATTCGACTTCCTCGAGTCACGGCGGGAGAGGATTACCGTCAAGCATTTTAAGCAAAAGCAGCTGGTTATCCTGCGTAGCTGCAATGAGCTTCTGCGCCGACTTTCTCGCGCGGAGGACACCGCCTTCTGTGGGCGTGTGTTTATCTTCATGTTCCAGAGCTTCCCCTTGGGTGACAAAAGCTCTGTGAACCTGCGTGGAGAGTACCACGTCGAGAATGTCACCGTTTACGATGACCTCCGCGCCAAGGAGGGCTCTCCCGAGCAAATGGATGTGGACAAGACGAACGGCACCACAGACGTCGACGCGAAATCACAACCGAAAGCTGTGTCGTTCGATGGCAAGAAACCGACACATGGCGATCAGCCCCTCGAGCCCGATGCTTTGTATCCTCTCTTCTGGTCTCTGCAGGAAACTTTTAGCCAGCCCAAAAGGCTGTTTGAGCCCGCCAATCTGGCCACTTTCAAGCGTGGCTTGGAAGCGACCATGACATCCTTCCGAGCCATTCAGAATGAGCAAGGGCAGAGGCCGCCCAAATCGATGGATGAGACCCAGCGAAGCTTGAAACGGAAGCGCGAGGACGTGGAAGAAGGCGGCTTGGCGAACTCCTACAACCCCAAGTATCTGACCAGCCGAGATCTCTTTGAGCTGGAGGTTTGTTTCCTGTGTTTCTCCCGAAGACACTATATGCTAACCTAGCCAGATGAGCGACATATCGTTCCGCAGACATATCCTTGTTCAGGCACTGATCACCATGGACTTCCTACTGTCCTTGTCGAGCAAGGTGAAGGAGAAATTGGCCGGCAATGCTCAAAACAAGTCGGTGATTTACATGGGCCAAGTCCTCAGTGAAGAAGACGTAAGTTCACTCCCTGAATAGCTTTTCCATATGGAACTGACTGTGGCGTAGACGAAATGGGCGACAGAGATGAAGAAGACAATCGTCGAAAAATATCTTAAGCATGGCGTTGATGGCCCGTACTTTTGTCGAGTGGTTGAGACAGTCCTCGCTAGAGACAAGAACTGGGTTCGATGGAAGTCTGAAAACTGTCCGTCAATAGAGTTGCCAGCAGTACCCCCGGACACGTTTCTCGAAGCCAAGAAGTCTGCCCAACGGGCAACGACGAAGAAACGCCTCAGAGCCATGCCAATGGGCTCTCTGTCTCTCGGTTTCTTGGATAACGGCGACGAGAGAACCGCGATGCAAAAGCTTAAGGCTGAAGAGAGATACAGTCTGCCGGAATTGGAGAGCTTCAAGAGAAAGATCGCAGACGACGACTTCGAGATTGAGATGCCTACGAACAACCAGACGAAGGTCATTGCTATTGAGAGCAAAGCCAGCAAAAGTTGGCGAGCTCTCAGGATAGCAAGCAAGACACGACTGTCTTTGTTTGACAAGATCGACGATCCGGACAAAATTGACGCTGTGTTCGAGGAGCCGGTTGACGCAGATGAGGAAAGGGGAGTTGCAGAGGAAGCTCTGATCAATGACAACATCCCCGAAGACAAACGCCCGATCGTCATTTCAGGGCCGCCAGGTGTCGGAAAGGCAACAATTTTTGGTCTTCTTGCAGATCGACGTCCCGGAGCCTTTGCACGAGTCCCTCGGCATACCACCAGAAAACCACATGACGGAGAGATCGAAGGTCAACACTTCCACTTTGTCGACGCGCAAGCCTTCAACATGTTGAGGGATGGCGATGCGTTTCTGGAGTTTGTTACCGTCGACGACGTGGACTATGGCACAAGCCGAAAGGCAGTGGAGGCTGTCATTGAAGGAGGGAAGATCGCCGCGATATACATGGACAGTGAGGTAAGCATTTCAAGCGCCTTTGGCTGTTGACCAGTTATCTGATCTCATCGTAGGCTGTTCAGCAAGTTCGAGACCTTGGTTTCTCAGCGCGGTATGTTCTCGTTCTGCCGCCTAGCAAGGAGGCCTTGGAAGAGCGCCTGAAGAAGGCCGGGAGGAGCGGTGATGCCGTAGAGGAAAGTCTCACCAAAGCTGCACCGTACCTCGAAACAGAGTCAACGGCGAAGGAAGGATTCGACTTGGTTCTCATCAATGAGGACCTTGACGCCACATTCAAGGGCCTGGAGGACTATGTTTACGGCAACGCCGGGGAAGAGAAACTTACAAACGGCAAGCTGGACGTGGGAGATGTGGGTACACCGGAGGCGCAGGGGGACGCAACTATGGTTGACGCACCGGCAGAGCCGCCGGCAGATGAGACTCAGCAAGACAAGAAAGCAGAAGTACCCCGGAAGTCAGATATCGAGGAGGTCAAGGAGACGACGTCGTAGACCGTTTATTTTAATTAAGGCTGCGGCTGGAATAACGTGTGGGTGCAGTATGTAGAGACGTTTGATACCCATAAATTTCGACAAATCCTGCCTTGGAACACGAACAGAGGGCTAGCACACGTTTCCTCCGACTGTAACACGCTGCAGATGATGGATGGCGTGGGCATCTACCCGCCACTTCGTGGATTGTCGCCTTTCGGAGGCCCAGGAGAACAATGTCGCGTGGTTTATCATAATTCATGTTTGCTGTGCCTTTTAACGTCCTGCCGCTATATTACAATACGAGTCCTCAAGTCTTACTATGGCCGCTCATTGATATTGAATACAAATCAAGTACCCGAGCCTAGGTAGACGGCCATATTTAAGTAGGTGTATAGTCCATCCACAAGTGTCCAGGCCTCGCTCACACGTGCTCGAGAACCACTCTACGGTCCCTGGGTAACGGAAAAGATACTGCCCAGCAGCCCCTTGAAAGCCGAATTCCTCCACCCCTTCCACTCGCTGTCCATCGCGCCCCACGTCTCCTCAAAGTCAACTACTTTGTTCCGCACGTAGTATGTCCCCTGGATCGCCCACAGCGCCCAGTCGGCGTCGTTGCTCTCAAGGTAACCTACAAGGCAGGTCAGGTACGAGTGGTCCTCGGCCGACAGCCCGTCCTCAGGTCCACCGACCATGCCGGCTCCGAACTCGGACAGAAACAACGGGCCTGTGTACGCCTTGCCCTGCTCAAGCACGAACCCGAAGAGGGTCCCGTACTCGGCGCGTTCGACGTTGCAATCGCCGAAATTGGGTGTCGTAACGGTAAAGCTATAGCTATGCGCCTCCCACACATTCTTGCCCTGCCACGCCGAGACGTCAAGCGCGCGCGCGCGCAGCGGGAAAAAGTCGGTCGCCGAGTTGAGCCCGCCGATGATGACTAGCACGTCCGGGTTCGCCTCGTGGACGGCCTTTGCACCGCGCGTGACATAGCCGTACCACTGGTCTGCGGCGAAGGGAATTTGTGACCAAGTAGCGCGCAGCTCGTTTCGAATCGAGACGGCGACGACGCCAGGTCTTGTGCTGGCCCACATGGACACCTGCTGCAGCCCCGCGAGCCACTCCTCTGTGTCGAAGTAGCGGCTGTTGGCAGCCCAGTAGAGCCTGGCGTCCTTCCACCACCCGTTGCCGTCGTCGAGGTTGCAACACCAGCTAGCCTTGCTAACGTGGTTGTCAAGGATTGTCATGACATCCCGCTCCCAGAGGACATCGATGACGCGGGCGAAGACGTCGCGCTGTGTGACGCTGGAGTCCGCAAGGAAAGGGTTTTTCTGGACCGCCTGGTCGTAAAGCTTCAGGAGGTCAGTCTCATTGACTCCGGCCGCCTTGGCGCCGTTGACAAACGAGTCCCTGACCTTGACAGTCGGGTTAAGGGCGTGGTCGGTCGAGAAAGTGAGGCGCACGCAGTTGAAGCCCTCCTGCTTGATCCAGTCGGCCAAGTACTCGACCGACTGCTTGTGGAGGCCCTCCGGAAGGTTGACCTCCATGTGACCAGCCCAGTTGATGCAGCGGAGCTTGACGCGCTGGTTGGAGTAGTCGATGATCCAGCGGCTCGTCGATGAGAGCGGGAGTTGGGGTTTTTGGGCGAGAATGGGTATGATGAGCCAACTCAGGGCCCAGAATCGCAATATGGGCTTCATCGTGGCCCAGTCTCTGAGGAAGTAAACTTGAAAAGAGCGTCAGGTTTCCAAAGCGACTCGAATCCTGATGCTTGGTTTCGCAACGCAGAATACTAAGGCCGTAAACAGATAAGCAGAGCGATACTAGGTATGATGGGTATGGAGATAAAGCCAAGTGAGTGGGATGGGACGAGCGAGCGAATATCAGTCAAGTCTCTGCCATCTCAAGTGGTTGAAGGCCGTCTCAGCTGTCTTTATGGGTTCGTCGTCAAACCCACGAGGATACCGTCTTGGACGATAGGTGTTGGCAGCTGAGGGCCTGACGAGACAGTGAGCAAGGGGCGGGCAGCGGATATCAACTCTCAGCGCCCATCTTGCAGAGACGCATGGAGGGGAGATGGGGCCGAGATATAGTCACTCGAAACGAACGCGCCGAGCATCGCACGCGACCCTAGCTACCTCACTAACTTGCGCCTGTCCTACCTCACTTAGCTTGGCCTGGAACAGACGAACACGAACAGAGGCAATCGACGTCGTCCCCAATTCGCTCCGGGCCATGGTTTCGGCGACATGGAGAAATTGTCCTGTTAGTTCCAGAGAACAGGTGGGCTCAGACGAAAGCTGATTCGGCGCGCAGCGTCGTATCCCGTCAAAACTATAGTTGGGATTGAATAAGGGCATGCCGAACTCCCAAGCGGTAGATGGTTGGCACCAAAAAAGGGCGAACGAGAAACGAGAAGTCGTCTTGCCCTCGGCCAAGGCAGCAGCACCTTGCTGGACACATGGTCGTCCTGGCGTGTGATTGGATGTCTTGCCCAGGACGGGTAGAATGGGCGAAGCCGGGGGTTTTGGGCCAACTGGAGGTGGCGTCGAGGAGGCCCCAGGTGAACGTGGTGGGTGTGTCCGGGGCGCCGTGCGATAGGACCGTCCGAAGAGGACCCAAGTCACCCGCCCGCGACCGGAGCCCCGTGCGGCTCTTCCACTCGCCACACATCCCCCCCCCCCCTGAGATCTCCTATGCCAAGGCACCCGCAGGTCCCGGTGAGGTGCCTCGAATGCTATTGCTTAATCTATCACAACAAGGCTAGATTCGTTGACACCAGGCCGGTCTGGCTCAGTGAAGATTTCCTTTCTCTCACCGACAAAATCAACAACTGCCGCCAGAAATTAGAGTCATTTCACTGCATTCCTTTTCTCTTGGCGCACCAACCTGCTTGCTCGAGGAGCGTGCTAGATTAACACTGCAAATTCACCCGACGGTGCATGAAAACGCGCTGCCATCTCGTGGTTAAAACTTTTGCTTCGTTTTGTATCATTACTCATCATCCGTCCTCTCGTATCAAGACGGTCGGCAGCCCCAGTCTGCCATAATACCATATTAGGTACACCACCAGTCAGACAGTCAGCCAACTAAGTTGTCTCCAAAAGAGTCTGGCCTTTAATGATTTGGAACCGCCCAGCGAATGCGTCGGAATCCAAGCTCCTCTCCCGTGAATCGTGGCGACAGCTGGATGACCTCTCCGCTCAACCTTTTTTGTTGCGACTCCATAGAGTCCCATATATATCGTAAGTGTCATGCGTCGTGAGTTGGGGGGGAAAATGGCAGAACGCCCGCTCAAAAGATGGCTCGGTGGGTTGGCCGAGCAGTTGGCCTATGCCGCAGACGTTGACTGAGTTCCTGCGGCTGTGCGGGCCTCCAGCTCTCGTCTCTTGGCAAGTAAGCTCTTGAATGCTCCAAGACAGTGAATCAGCGATTCCTCGTCGTGTGCGCAAAACCGGTAGCTTTTCTCCTCTGTGATCAGCTGGAGGCAGTGCGTCTTCGTCTTGCTCACCGGATCGATGTCAACTACATTGACAATCGCCGACATGGGTCTGATGAACTGGGCCGTGTATTCGGACTCGTCCTTGTAGAGGATGAAGTTGCGAGGTCTCAGCACGCCCCAGAGGTTCTTCCACTGCCTCACACCGCCCTTGCTTCGGAGAAACCATAGCCAGCCCTGCCAGATGACGCGATCCGGGTCCTGTTCGACATTCAGGCCACTAACTTGGCTCGCATTGCGGTTTCCAAGGCCCGGCCGGTCAGTTGAACCTTCGCCGGGGGGGAAGGATCGATCGCCCGGCGATTGGACCGCCAGGTCCTCGATGGACATGCCCTGGATGCGCTGGATGTCGTTGTCCGAGAAATCAGAGTGTGACGCAAGCTCGTTACCAGAATATCCAGCCGAGTCCGCCATCTGAGACGGGCGGCGACGAATCGAGCCGACAAAGCGCGGGGCAGGAGGTTCCAGAGGTTCCGGGGAACTTGACGCAAGTCTCTCGGGCCTGGCAGCATCTGTACCTGGTGCGGCGCTAGTCGAGACCATCATGTAAGACTGTCGGCGTCCAACCGGACTCGCGAGGAGCAGCTCCTCGTCCTCCTCTTCAATTCGAGCGTGATTCCTGATCAATTCGACCCATTCTTCCGCATCGTGGGCGCTGCTGGCCTGGAAGTGGTAGTTTCTTGCTGGCGAGAACAGCCCGAACACGTTCTTCCTCTTATTCTTGGGATCCTTGAGCAGAGCAACGGCGGTCAGATCGGCCAGGTACAGCTTGTGTCGCAACTTGTCCTCCTTGTCGGTTCGGTAAATAGACAGCGATGTGGGACGCAAAACCAGGTAGATAGACTTCCAGGCCTAGATAACATATTAGAAGCGGTGTTCAACACAATGTGACCGCGCCAATCGGACAAACCTTGGTCTTCTGCGTGCGCTTCTGCAGGTAACCGCTTTTGACGACGCGGTCAAACTCGAAACTACCGTTTTGGTTGACCGGCGATGAGTAGGTATCCAGAGCCAGACGACTACGCAATCGGGCGTTGGGGTCGCTGGGAAGGGAGATCGAGGACGGCGGTATAGAGACGTCAATGCTTGGGGCCGGAAGCGGCGATGGCATCTGGAGTTGCGGCTGAGCCATTGTCATGGCGAAGGGTTCGGTTCGTGTCGGGTTGTCGTGGGTATGAGTAGGCTGGCGATGGCGTGTAGTCGCGCATCAATGGTTTAACCATGTGACGGAAAGATGGACGTTCCCCCAAGGAACAAAATAAATCGGGCGGCGGGTGAGCGAAAGATCGAACAGGGTCGGTAGGGTAAGGCAGGGTAGCAAAATATCCGTCAGGTACGGGGTGGTGGCTGGAAGTGGATATATGGAGCGGGAGTCGCGTGTTGGTAGCTTTATTATTGCGCTCTTGGTCGGGGGTTTGTTGTGCAGCGTGTTGGGAGAAATGAGGACGGTGTCTGAGCTGCCCTTGCGAGGAGCTAAAAAGGCGAACGCAGTATCTGTTTGGACACAGCTGGCTGGAATGGGAAACGAATGCACAGGACGGGACGAGACTGGTCGAGGCGAGAGGAAAAGGGGGCGAGAGAGTTGAAGGCAAAGCTTCTGCGACTCGTCTCGCACGGCTGTGGTGTAAGAGCTGCAGAGGCAGGTATTTGAGCGATGAAACTCGGGATGCCAAGAACAAGGAAACGAATCTCAGGTTTGAGAGCTGGACGATGAGCACAGGGTACTTCTAGTACGGTGCGAGAGGTGCGTTGTTGTTGTTGTGGGATCTAAAGCCAGAGGCAAACAGCAGGCTCGCGTCGTGATGTTGATGTCGCGAATAAACAGCGTGGGCGGGCGGCGTGGCGCAAGCGACGGCGTGGATGATATCAAGAAGAGAACGAGTGACGGATAGAAGCTAATGAGAGCTGGATGGGATATGGTGAGTGCTGTCGCGGGTAAGGTAGCAACGAAGTACCTAAAGCTGATGAGGTCGAATGTCGGGACGGGACAGACTAAGCTGACGGGGGCGAGGCGAGCCAAGACGACCGGTGTGGAGTGTGTGTGTGTGTGTGTATGTGTGAGGGAGGGAGAGAGAGAGGCTGCTGCTGCGCCTGTTGCTAGTTAAGGTACCTACAACAACAGAAAAGAAGCCTACAATTTGTTCATGGATGAGAGACGGCGGATGCTGCGGGTTCAGCGGGTGGTGCGGGAGCAGAAGGGGGAGGTCGTGACGATGCGTGCAGCACGCAGCGGGCGGTGACGACGATGCAAAGGTTAAGGCAAGTAGGCTCGCTGGCAGGGATGACAGGAAAAAAGCCGGGCACTCGATCATCCCATGGTACCTACCTAGTATGCCTGCCATGTCGTTGGGTAATCCTTCCCCCTCTTTTCGTTAATATTCTGTGCCCTTGCCCTTCTGATCTAATTGGATTGTTCTCTAGTTGAATACTGTATACAGTGTAGCAGGCACTTCAAGTTATCGTTACCCGGTTCCTGTTGAAAAGACAGAGACACTAACGAGAGTTGTGGGTGCCCAACTGGTTTTGTCACCAGCGCAGCGTGGTATGGAGGCACCTCAGTGACGACGGCGAGTTAAGCTTTGAGGGGGTCGCTGATCGGCACAGCGATGTCGCAGGCAAGACAGCAGTGCAGATCAGAGGCGCCATCTGAAGACGGGCGAATGGGCAGAAAGGGTACAAAATTAGGCCGTGGAGCCTCTCAATGCATTGGGCGTTCCATTGGAGGGGGGAGCTTGACTGGCATTGGCATTTGCATTGATGAGATGAGGATGGATGGCTGTCCCAGGGGCTGAGCTAAGGTAATGAGCACCTACTCAGTGTAGGTAGGTACCAAGAGTACCTACCTACCTACCCGTTGCACAATCTACCTTAGCAGTCTTGGCCCACTGTACCGGTTGCCAACGCAGACGTGCCCACCCACGTATGCATGATTGCTCTGGACCGCACCCGTTATTGCAACCCGGCGAGGCTTGAGGGGACCGGAGGAGCTCTGCGGAATTGGACCCAGGACTGGACCCGGCTCGGAGTCAGGTCAGGTAACCAGCTCTAACTTGAATGGTTGACGGCAAGCTAAAAAAGCGAGAATTCAGGGTGACAGGGCCGGGAGACAGGGGGGAGGTGGTTGGGAATGGGCGGGGGAATATGTAGCAAGACAGCTGGTCGCCAGAGTGCCTTAAGCCCAGAGCACCTACCTAGATAAGGTGAAGTGTCGATATGGAAACCCCCAAGCCACTGGGAAATGCCACCTTACTGTGCTGAGGGTGATATAGTTGGTCTAGCAAAAAGGATCAAGAAACCTACTCGAGGTACGGGTACTGGAGACTTGGTGAACTGCAGAGCTGTCAGATGTACTTGGCTCCTTGGTCCCTCCTTGGTCCAGAGCCTCCCGCCCCTCACCCGCCCCAGTGGAGTGGTCCCGAGGTCGCCCTCGGGCGCCTCAGTCATTGACTCTGAGGTGCGCCAATGGAAACACCACGACTGGGCCACAGACCCCGGGCCAGCGGGCCAAGAAGTGGGTGAGGTACTGAGCGACCAGCACCGCCCCGTTTCACCTGCGATGCTGTTTGACAAAAACGGTTGGGATGCAACGCCCAATCCCCGTCGGTCTAGTTGTCCCAGATCTGCAAACCGGATGCCTTCAGGCCTTTCTCACGAGAAAAGGGGGTCGCTGTCTCATGATACCTACCCGTGTGCTGGGCGTTTGCGGTGCCCGAACCGCCAGTCCGCCAGGCGTCCCTGTTTGATGTAGAGCGATTCCGTCCCATCTTGTGCCCTGAGAGCCTGGAGATTTGTGTTTTGTTTTGTGTGCACTGGTCTTTCTGCTATTCTTGGTCCCTATTCTTGGTCCGAACATGCTTCCAAGTTCTAATCTTTCTCGGGGCACGTATTTCGGCCAGTACGGGGCAACTTGGGTTCCTTAGTAAGTTACCTGACCTCACCGTACCTAAGGTCCCTACCTACCTGCCCACCTACCTACCCAACTTACCTACGCAGTACCGTACCTTAGGTACCTTGCGCAGACATCAGACTCACCTTCCGAAGCAAGTGTTTCCGATCAGAGCATAGGCCAGGCGCCTCACGAATTAAGCGCCTTGGCTAGGCCTTTCCTCGGCCGGGCGCGCGCGCGCGCTTAGGCGTCCTACGTACGCACGCCGTCCTGCATATGTATCTGCATCATAACACGCATCCGCGCCATATGCGTCTTTCGAGTTCCTACTTCCATCCATCCGAGCAATGAGGCTCATTTCCACTCCTCGACGACCCGTCACGTCCAGGCCTCGATAGACTACCTGTCTGACTTTGCGCACAGCACTCCCGGTCCTTGCCAAGGCCGAGCCGGAGATCAATCATAGTGACAACACTGTGTATCCGCAGCCGCACAGGAAGCGTCTCCCGTCCTGAACCGACCAGCCTCTCTTGTCAAATTCATTTGCCCAGCTTTCTTCTCTTAGCCATGATGCTGTTCCCAGGAAGCACCATCTAAACAAGCAGCACACAAAAAGCGGTGAAACGCCCAGATAAGGTTCTGGGCCATGGCTGGCCGCCGTTTCGTCGTGGCGTTCAACCAAAAGAATGCCATGGTTTGGCAGCGGCTAGTACCCAGGCCCGGTGCGGCCCGGTGGCTGCCCATTATTCTCCCATGCATATGTGGCTCGGATCCAACGGGGTGCTATCGAACATGTTCATTTCCAATGCGTCCTTTAGTTCCTTTCCAGCGGCGCTGGTTTAGCCATGTTACCGTCACGAGTCGGTCCTACTTAACGACACCAGCTATTGTGTGCCTGGGTGGAGACAGAACACGCTCGAATGATATTGAGACCGCAAGCTCACGCCCCTCGCTTGTTTATTTCGCGGGTTGATTCTTTAGGAACCACACTAGCATTATCTAGCTTGGAGGGGCCGGCAAGGGTAGGTTGACACGCAGCATCATCTGCCAATATTGAATGAGTCCTCCGATCATAAGTATTCTCCGCCAAGCCAGCCGCCGAAGAATCATACAGCAATATACGAAACTTTCGGCGCCATTCTAGTTTCACCCAGAGTCAAGCAGAGATCTAACTCCGGGAGAAGAGACAGCCCAGCGAGTGGTCATCAAACCAATCACGACGTTCCGACCACGCGTTCAGCATGATGTCTCTCCCAACAGCAGCCACGTTCTCGATCTGCTCTGCAGTTCCCCAGCCTTGGACGGTAGTGCCAAAGCCGATGGGATGGACGCCGGCATGAAGCAGAGTTCTGAAGGCGAAGCCATCATCCACTGCGCCATAACCATTCAGGAAGCCCTCGAGAAGCCATAGGCCGGCGTCCAGGTCCTTGTATAATTTCAACTCGCAGAGTTCTGCAATCATCTGACCGAGATCAAGGGGCGGAAGGGCGAGTTGGAACATCTCCCAGTCCACGACAATGAGTCGAATATGCTCTGATTCCCAGGGCTGTCCTTTGAGGAGGATACTTACATTGGTTGTTAGCAGAAACTCTTGAGGCGAGGAAACTGAAGTAGCTCACTTTCCAGTCCAGAAATCTCCGTGTATGACTTGAAGACTCTGCTCGTCATCCAGCTCCTTTGCTGACTTCTCCATGACAGCAGCGAACATTTCAACGCATTCGCCGAGGACTGACGGGTGGCGCTCGATTGCTCCCGGGAGCTGTTGGTAGTTCGCCCATTGCTTGATGGACTGCATGCTCTTGTTATTCGCAGCGATTTCGCGGAAATCGGACTGATCCGACGAGTTGCTCCAAGTGTGAAATGCCCGGAGCCATCCACCGATGCCTTGTCTAACCTGGAGGCACTGTGTCTTGACCAATTCTGAGTTTGGGGCGGAAAGGTACTCCAAAGCGTAGAGCTTGAGGCTGAGTGGTCTTGGCTGGTATTCCTGGACCTGTGTATTGGTCTCATCCCCGAAGTAAAATAACTTGGGCGTGTCGACGGTGAGCTTTGAATCAACCACGTACGGTGGTAACGCTGCCAGGTACTTCAGGCACAACTCCTCCACACGCTGACTTGTTAGACAACCCGAGAGCTTGTGCGGAGCGGAGAGGTCATACGCTGCGCGAGGTGGGGATCTTGAAGCTAGGGCTCTGGCGGACGAAGCCTTCGTCATGCTTTATTGCAATTTCGGCAGTCCCATCTGGCAAAGGCTGCGCCAGGCGTGCATGGAAGATGAAGTTGGATGTCCCTCCACTAAGAAGTCTGGCAGACTCGAAGCCGTATAGTGTTTTTGCCAGTTCCGCCTTGACCTCCCGTAAAACCCGGTCAGACGCGTCTTCGGCCATGGCGACGGAAAAGTTTTCACCGTCAAGGAAGGCACTGTACCCAAAAGTATGAGCCCCGTATGCTTGCTGGGAGTCGATGAGATTGTGGCAAAGATCTGAAGGTTCTGACACGGCCGAGAGGGCCGGCTGGGGGATTATATATCACATTATGAAGAACGCTGTGAGTTGAAGTCGCGTTTCCCACACCGAGACAATCTGAGCTCATATGCAGGTAAGAGGGGGAATGCTAAGCATCCTCTACCACCCTTACCACAAACAGAAGGGCACCTGCAACTAAACAGGGGTGACTCAGTCGGCGAATAGTGTCACTTTCGACACCGCAACGTGGGGAGCAGATCATCGCTTATTTCAAAGGCGAGCTCGGGCGTCGCCTCCTCGCCATAAGTTTCTCAAAATCCTACATATAAATCCGATGGCATGCGAGTTCGAAGTGTAGAATACGAACTTTGTTATGCCGACATTCTTGTACCAGCCAACAATGGGTCAGGTTTTTCTTTAACTCTGCTAATCAACACTGAACAGGCTACAAAGGCAAGAGGGTCATTCTTGGGAGAAAGGTGACACTTGAATTCATCTTATGGTCAGATTACTTATATGTACAGTGATATGTACAGTGGAACTCCAAAGCGGTCGTTGGTACCACGCCTTCTGAGAGGGAGTAAACCAGTTCCCGCACGATGACAATGAAAGGGAATGGCTTGACAAGGCCAACACTGCGGTTTTCGAAATCACCGGTCAAAGGCTCTTCTTGGACCCGATCGATGAAGTAAGGACACAGTGAATACCCAATAGCGGCATAGGCATCCGGGATGTCGAGATGGGTGACCGGTTTTCAACCACCGAGGTTGTCGGAACCTGAGCGCCATCCAGCCGCCCTGGTTTCCACCAAATGTCAGAGTCGAGGCCGACGACGTTGAAAGTCCAGGGACAGGGGAAGCGAGGTACGGCCTCATCTTTTCGCGAAGTACATCGGCAACAAACATGCGAATCTGGGCAACGGCGGCGGTTGAACCGAGTTCCAACAGTATGGCCCCCTGTTCGACTCAGCCAATGGAACTCTGGCTAGAATATGGCGATGTTTGGCTGGCATCAGCCGGTTTTGGGCATTCACGAGAAAACTGTAAATATTCTCCCGGTCTGAAGCTGGATTAAGGGCTGAAGGACGCCGGTTCCTAGAGAACCGTTCGTCAACACCCCAAGACCCGGGTTGGTCTTCGCGCCAGAGACCCGCATATCAAGGACATTGGCATGCTCAACACCGTGCAGTTGTTGCAAGGACTGGAGGGTTTCAGTTTGAAGCTGTTCTGCGGAGTTCTTGGGTGGGCAAGAAAGGAAAGGAATTGTTGGCGATACTCTCTCAGGTGCGCAATGAGACGAAGCCTGGACATTTTCACGCCCGGAAGAACTCCAACGTCGTCTGCGGGCAGAGGGTAGAGGAGATGGTGGCCTACTCTTCCTTCCCACCGTCCTGCTCTCTGTGCGAGCACACCTGGTCTGACAGTCTATGCGCATCAGCATGTCTTGGGCCTTACTGTCTTGCTTGCATGTTGTGCTATACTATTTGGCAGGTGAGTGTGACCAAAAATAAACGCGAAGTCATTGTTGAAAGCCTGCCACTGGTCATTCCAAATAAATAATTATCAATGGCCTGCTATGTTTTCTAACAGCTGATTGTGGGTGGTCGAACTAATGAATTCCATTGCTTCTTGTGTGTGAATGAAGAAAAAAATGTGAGTTGAGAATTCAGGCCTAAAAAACCAAGTACAGAGAGGACTGAGTCAACCTAAGTGGCGGAACCCAGAAATGGAAATATCGGATTTTCCTTTCACACCTCGCCGCCAGCGACAGCCACCGCGACGGCACGACCAGTCCAGTAAACCGATCACAATCCAGCTCAAGCAAATCGGAACTAGGGTTCACTTGGAAGAGAAATCTAAGTCCCATAAGTTTCATTATCATCTGCTCTTGCGACCCAACACACGAAAATGAGCGGAAATGACGAGCCACGACCCTGTCGGCGGTGCAAGACGCCGACCACCCTGACTGTGAGGAAGGACCCATTATGCGAGTAAGCATCTCAGAATAAAATGGCATCATGACGGAGGTCATGCTAACTGCTCTCGCAGAACCTGCTATGAGCAACACATTTCCCAGCGAGTGGCCAAGCGCCTCAGCCAGCCCTACAAGAACGCAAAAGACAGGATAGGAAACACGTCAAACGTCAAAGCAAAGTATCTTCTCGGCCTGTCCTTCGGCCACTCATCAGCAGCGCTGGTTCAAATGCTGGATAAAAACCTCCAGGGCCTCCACGAGAGGAACCTGCGAGTCGCCTACGAAGTGCACGTTGTCCACATTGACACCGATCTTTCCAGTAGCGCAAACTCGTCGACAGACTTTTCGGCAAGCCGACTACTGGAAAGATACACGGAAAGATTTCCGAACCTGTCCATGCGGTGTGTGCCGCTGAGCGACGCCCTCACGTTGGATACCATAGACTGGTCTGTCATGCCCGCCCCGCAGACGGATGTCGAGCCCGAGAAGCAACTTAGGGCTCTTCTCGAAGCGCTACCGTCAGTCACGTCGAGGGTGGACATCCTGCGGCTGTTCGTGCGTCATCTCCTACTGTCGTTAGCCCTGAAGGACGGGTGCCACGCGCTGCTGCTGGGAAGCACCACAACCGCCCTGGCCGAGTTGACACTCGCAGAAACAGCCAAGGGAAGGGGCTTCGCCGTGCCATGGCAGGTGAACGATGGCCCGTTTCCTATCACGACATTCCCGCGGCGAGGTGAGGAGGCGACAGAGGGCCAGAGCTTCAAAGAAGCGGAGAAAACTACGTTCCCTGTCTACTACCTTCTCCGCGACGTGTTCAAACGGGAGGTCATTACCTACACCGGGCTAGTGAAGCCCATCATCAGGGATTTGATCCAGGGTACGGGCCCTAGCAGCAGCACCATCGTATCGCACAGGGAGCTCAGCATCGAGGATGTCATGGTGCGGTATTTCGAGGAGGTGGAGGAGAGTTACCCATCCGTTGTCGCCAACGTCGTCCGCACCAGTGCTAAGCTCGCGAGAGTTAGCCAAGGCGACGCGTGTGCAGTCTGTGGGATGGATCTGGATAAGCAGGGTGATGTAAGGTGGAAGGGGGAAATAGGCCAAGGCCTAGACGAGGGGAAGTCAATGGAGGCTGTAGGACGACTATGTTACGGATGCGAACGGTCTATACATGGGTAGATCAAACAACGAGGCATACACATGCCGCCCCCTCCCCCCCCAGAGCTTTAACCTGCCCTCTGTCTCCTTCCTAGGTATCCTGCAACCCCCAAGTATCCTCAACAAGCCGATGCCTAGCTACGATATGTCCAACCGACCCGCCCAGCTCTTTTTGAACTCCATATATGCAAGGAACATTATTTGATAAGTACAAGACCGACCTCACATCACGGGTTTTGCAGGGCCGCTGTCGGCAAGATGCGATCCTCGAGCTTCCTGACCAACTTGTTGGTCTGCTCGGCCAAAGTCAAGGTCAGGATGGTGTGGGGGAGAATTCTAGCCAGATGGGGGAGGAAACCCTTGTAAATGGCGAAGAATCCTTCGGTGCGGACTGTCTTCGACAAGCAGTCGAAGACACCCTTGTACAGGTTTCCATTTTGGTTGTACAAACGAGACATGATCGTGTCTATCACGGGTATCAGCAAGCAATACAAGGAGGGCCATTATCGCAATATTCACATACCGGGTGGGTGCATCACACAGCAAACCACGAAGCCACTGACGGTGCTGCTAGCAAGGTGCAGGGGCAGACCTTCTTCCATGCCCAGGTGGCGGACTAATCTCCTCTTGGCGAAGAAGTAGGTGGGCAGTTGCACGGAGCTTCCGAAGCCAGTTCTGATCATGGCCGCGCCGACACCGCGGTAAAGACCGCGGACTCCTTCAGTCTTGAAGATCTCGCTAAGGCCGTTCCACGCATTCCGGTACTTGTGTTGCGTGCCCACGGGCAAGAAAGGAGAGAAGCTCTGTAACCGCGTCTTGACGAGGAAAAACGGACTGCCGGCGGCGGCGCCCATGATCCCTGACCCCGCACCGCAGAACATATTGATGCCCAGACTCTGGGTCTTGCCGTCGTTGTAGATAAAGGAGGCCAAGGTGTGGCGCATGGGTTCGTAGAAGCCCAGGCGACAGCCGTTGAGCAGGACTTGGTAGATGTACGCGCAGCCTATGCCGCGGTAGATCCCCTTCACGCCCTCGTTCCGCACGATGACGGACACGCCCTGAAGCGGGCCTCTGTATTGGTGTGGCTGGTGTCCCTTATCCTTCAACTCTCCTTGCAGCTGCATTCTACACGCGTCGGAGGGGTCAGCGCACTGCGGCGACGATGGCCAAGGGCAAGGGGCGAGCTGCGCTCTCAGACGCACCGGATCTTGACGGTCTCGAAGGGATGTGTGGCGGTTACGGCGCCGCAGGCGGCAATGCCGCCGGCGATGAAGGCACTGTTGCGAATGTTAGCTGTGCTGTCTCGTGGGTTACCGGTCTGCGGGCCGTAACTTGCCCCAAAGTTGTTGACATTGCGCCGACGTCTTTGCGCACCGGTAAGAGAATAATGGCGTATCAATCAACCGAGTATGTTCGAAAGAGGAATTGCGGCTCGAACGGCAATCGGAGCTGCCGATAAAAGATCAAAATGAGTGACGACACCGTGATCTCGGAATGCTAGGGCCTGGGGACACGGCACCGCGCGGGTTAGCAATACGAAGGAAGACTATTGTGGCAGGTTGACAGCCAGCCAGCCAAAGCAGAACACTTTCAGAGTTCGGTCAGGCCTTACACTATCAATCCTCCGGCCAAACCAGCTAAACTCCTTGTCACGCACTGCCTGAGCTAGCGCGTGCAAAGTCGTAATGGGAGATGATGTGGATAGGCTGTATCCACGAAAGAGGATTGACTCTTCATTTCGGGGAATATCTCAGTAAGCTCCGCGCGCGGAAGAGAAATTCTTATGCAGTGCGTGAGTTTCTACGGCCGTGGATAGCCAGTGCCGATCCCGGCGTTCGGAGCTGGCAAATGGCAGGGTTCTCGGGCTTTAGCGGCCTGAATCGGTACCCCAGATCCTGGCGGGAAATGGGGCGTCATTTTATCTGGCCCATTGCTGGTGAGGCAGTTTCCAATTGCTTCGTCAGGCGTCATCGGTTGACGCCGCGAGCTGTGGGACACTTACCACTGTGGCTGGTTCGGGGTATGGTTCTGTCCGGTACCTCAGGTAGATAAGGTAGGCTGTGGCTCAGTACCTACCTACCTTAAGGTACGGAGTCCCTTAATAAGGTAAGTACAGAGGTGCCTTAAGACACAACCTCAGGTAAGGTACCTTAGGGAGGTAGGTACCTGGATGTGCAGCTTCAAGTGTTACTTCCCCCTGCCCCGCCATCAGAGCCAGGACATTGAGCTTTCAATTTCGCCCAGCGCGTCCATCTCCATCGATTTTCCCTGGTTCAATCTCGTCATGAACGCCTCGTTTGACTGACCGACTTCCTGCGCCTGCGATTAGGTTCCCAACCTGAACTGGACAACATACTTATCGATACATCGGAATAGCAGAAACGACCGAGTGCCAGTCACGCATTTGCGACGCGAACATTGCCCGGCGGTAGATCGCTCGTCAAACTGAGGCGGAACAACAACCGATCCGTATAAAACCGCGACGATGGCTTCGACGCCTATGGATCTAGACCATCGCGAGTCCACCCCGGCTAATGGCATCTCGCTCAACATCACACGATCTTTGGCAACCAGCAATACCTCTCAACTGAGCGATGTTATTTCTACATTTCGCCCCACAAAGGTAGGAAAACACTTGCGGCTTGCCTATCAATGGAGAGCAGTCCTCTGACCTGTTGTTCACTCAGCTTTTTAAAAGAGACGACATCAAAGATGGCCGACCCCAACCGCACGTCCTATCACTCGATTTTGATGACCCAGGAGAGCTTCTCATGACTTCTGAGAGCGACGAAACCATTCAAATTTACAATGTCAAAGAAGGACGGCACGACAAGAGCTTACTTAGCAAGAAGTATGGGGTCAAGCTGGCGAGGTTCACCCACACAAGCTCGAGCATCATCTATGCGAGTACAAAGCAAAATGGTAGGGAAACGAAGCACGCTCCGGCTGTTAACAAACCCGCGCTAAACAAGAACACAGACCAGATTCGGTATCTGGCCACCCATGATAACTCCTTTATCCGATACTTCGAAGGCCACGAAAAGAGCGTCACGGATATTGCGGTGCATCCAGGAGCTGATAACTTCATCTCCTGCAGCCAAGACAATACTGTGCGCCTTTGGAACGTGTCAACCAAGCAATGGTGCGGCCAGCTGCTTCTTAACACGCCGTATCTTGCGGCATACGACCCTTCTGGAAACATCTTTGCAGTTGCTTGTCCTAGCAGTGGAAGCGTTTTGTTGTATGACTGCCGCAACTACGACAAGGCTCCCTTTGCGACCTTTGATTTGGTTGAGGTCGGGAGGCACGTGGACCCCCAGTTCGTCGTTAGGGGCTGGTCAAAGCTGGAGTTTTCGAATGACGGGAAACACATTCTGGTGGGTACGTGTGGCAGTGGCCACTTCCTCTTGGATGCTTTTGATGGAACCCTAAGGGCGTATCTCCGCAAGCCTGAGGGCGGAACCCGGCGGTTGGCTGCGGGCGAGACTACTATCAACAATGCCAATGGAGCTCCAAGGGCCGATTTGGAGTCAGTGGAGAGCAGCGGTGAATGTTGTTTTTCGGTAGATGGCCGCTATGTGCTAAGTGGCACGAAGAAGGATGTTTTGGTCTGGGACATCCTGACGCTCCCACAAAACGAGGTCAAGACTCTCAACCCCAGCTGGACTTTGGAGGACAAGCGGGAGGCGGCAGTGTTGGCCTTCAACCCGCGGTACAACTTCTTTGCTACCGCTGACCAGGACGTTGTCTTCTGGCTGCCTGACCCTCATGCATAAAATTGAGGAGTGGTTTCGGCTGGAATACGTCATAAGCGCTGCAATCGGCGGTCTGGATAGGGTCTTTCAGTTTTCGGAGTCTAGGATAAAGATACCCAACTCTCGTACAATTCTGCGTCAAAAAACTTGTCAAAGTTGTCCACAAATGCTGAGATTTACGTTGTCGTGTATAGGAAAGTTTGGGAATAACGATAGCTAGGATGCAATTGTAACTACCTTACCTTACCTAGGTACCTAAGGTAACCTGGAAGACCTAGAGTTGAGATGTGCGGCTTAAACTGCCCCTCACTGGTAGGTAAAGTATAGCAGTAAGTAGGTATCCAAGGTAGCACCGTTTAGACCCCACCAAAATTCCATCTTCCGCTACAACCAGGGCCTTTTAACAAACATGACTCCGCCCAATCACCGCCACACACAACGCCCAGTGAACGACCAGTCAATCTTGACGTGCACTCTGAACTCGCGGTCGCATAGGCAAGACGAGCTTATCAACTGCACCACGGCTGCCACCCCCCTCGCCACGATGCCGACCTACAAGACCAGCCAGGAATGGCTGGAGCAGTCCTTTCTCCTCCTCCAAGCCCGCCCGGCGACCGTGAGTTGGCCTGCGCTGCGCCCCTCGCCGATGACACCTACACAGTGGTACAAGCTAACCTCTGATGTCGCGCGATGCGCGGCCCCCCCCCGACACCAGACAAGAATCACGACAAAGTACTCGATTAAGCCCGTCAAGCCTAGGAAAGCGAAGAAGGAAGTCGCCGGGGATGACACCAACATGCCCGACGCCGCGACCGGCAAGCCCCCGAGGGGCAGCCTCGAGATCAAGACGTTCGACCCCGTAAGCGGCGTTGCGCTCAAGTACCGCACCACCAAGGCTGCCGAGGTCTCGCGCCTCGTCACCTCGCTCGGCTCCATGGGCCGCACTATGGCAACGTCCAAGGCCCCCGTCGAGTTCAAGGATGAACCGATGCTCGACACTCCTGCCGAAGAGAAGAACGCCGGCGCGGCCGAGCTCAAGGCCGGCGGCGTCGCCCAGCAGGACAAGCCCCAGCAGGGAGCCAGTGGTGGTGGTGGTAGTGGCGGCGGCGGCGGCGGAGGCAAGAAGAAGAAGAAGGGAAAGAAATAAAGGCATAGGACAAGAAATGAGAGAAGGAATAAGCTTGTATTTTCCCCTCCATCCTGGAGGAGGGCTTTTCTCTCTAATATGTATCAAACAAAGATGGCTGTTATCTGCAGGCAGCCTGCAGGCAACCTTAGGTCTCAAAGGCCTGAAAGGCCTCACTATCCAAGTACAGGGGCGCATGGGCTGAACGATTGACGGCGGACAATGGATGTCGACCTCTAGATAAGATATTGGCAGTAGTTCAAGGAGTTGTGTACGAGTTGTCACCATGGCATGTAGACCCAAAAAAGGCGGAGTGTCGGTTTGCAGACTGCCTCATGCATTTCATGAGCTCAGGGGACAAAACAAATACATTTCAAATTTGCGTCCCTGACATCCGTCCGGCCTTGAAGCCATCACCAAACGCAAGCTTCGCATGTCTTGTTCATATGTCATGTCTGATTACTGAAAATACTCCTGTCAATACATTATCCATCAAGGACATTCATGCCCCGCCATTTTCCACCGTCATCCGACCAACCAGCCCGCAGGAGCCTGCAACTCCCTTTGTAAAATGATTCCCGCCAACGCCATGTATGTACGCAATAACACACCAAGAGACTACTCTAGGCCCAATGCTCATCGGAGAGACGATAGAGCGAGAAAACACAGCGCAATGGCAAACCCATGCGGATGCAATGTACAAGGGTATAAGGGAAAACAGGGCAAAACAACTTCGGGCGTTCGAAGTTTAGAAGTCCTCATCGAAGCAGAAGTCACCACCGTTCTCACCCTTGCCCTCACTGGACTGTTCTTCTTGAGCCTTCTTTGTGCTGTTCATGACACCAGCCTTTTGGTAGTCAGCAACGCGCTTCTCGAAGAAGTTGGTCTTGCCTCCAAGGGAGATATTCTCCATGAAGTCGAAGGGGTTGGTCGACTTGTAGACCTTGTCGTTGCCGAGAGCAACCAGCAGACGGTCCGCAACAAACTCAATGTACTGCTTCATGAGGTTCGAGTTCATGCCGAGCAGCGCGCAAGGCAGAGCCTCGGTCAGAAACTCCTGCTCAATCTTGACAGCATCGACGATGATATCCTCGATGACCTGCTTGCTAGGGCGGTGCTTAAGATGAGAGTACAAGAGGCAGGCGAAGTCGGTGTGCAGACCCTCGTCGCGAGAGATAAGTTCGTTGGAGAAGGTCAGGCCGGGCATGAGACCACGCTTCTTGAGCCAGAAAATGGAGGCGAAGGCGCCGCTGAAGAAAATGCCCTCGACAGCAGCAAAGGCGACCAGGCGCTGGGCGAATGTGGACTTGTGGTCGGTGATCCACCTGAGAGCCCAGTCGGCCTTCTTGCGGATGCAGGGAACTGTGTAGATAATCAGCGAGTTGCTCATCTGGCCGCGAGTTTTGAACATACTGGTGTCAATGGCGTTGAAGAGGTAAGTGCGCTGGGCGGGCTCCTTGATGTAGGTGTCGATGAGGAGAGAGTACGTTTCGGAGTGGATGTTCTCCATCATGATCTGGAAGCCGTAGAAGCAGCGAGCTTCAGGAACCTGAACTTCGCCGCTGAAGCGCTCGACCAGGTTCTCGTTGACGATACCATCGGACGCGGCAAAGAAGGCGAGAATGTGAGAGATAAAAAACTTTTCATCGTCGTTGATCTTGTTGTTCCAGTCGTGGAGGTCTTTAGACAGGTCAATCTCCTCAGCGGTCCAGAAAGAGGCCTCAGCCTTCTTGTACATTTGCCATATCTATGCGTCAAGAGTCAGTCAAGGCTCACGGGCCAAGTACCACTTTACGCGTCTGCGACGCGTTACGGTACGTACTTCATGATATTTGATGGGAAAAAGAACGAAGCGCTGGCCGTTCTCCTGAAGCAGTGGCTCGTCCATCTCTTCATCCTTGACTCCGTGGGCCACAAATGGCTTTTCTTGTTGCTTCGTGGGTTCCTCAGTAGGCTTGGTCTGGAGGGCGGTCTTGTCGGTTGCGATGGCAACGTCAGTGCTGAGGGGCTGGTTCTCCTTGTCGGAGGTGTTGAAGTTGAGCTTCTTGACAGGAGACTCCATCCTGAAGGACTCGATGGCGGAAGCAGCCTGCGACAAGCGCCATGTTAGTTAACGCATCCCCAACAGACGCGTAGCGTAAATGGGGCGAGTTGAGCAGTGCAGCCCCGGTGATGCAGTGCTTTGCGGCGGCCTGACGTACCTGCTTGGATGGAGTGACTTCGATTGACATGGTGCAGCTGTTGGAAGGGCGAGGGAGAAAATATGAAGGGCGATGATTTGGAAAGATAGAGGGGAATCAGAAGGAACTAATTGAGGGTATTCGTTGGTCGTGTCGTGGGTTGTCTTCTGGTTGAGAGTAGAGAGAAGTGGCCGTGATGGATTTGACTTGGAGACCTTTTGTAGGCAAACCAGTGCGCTCACGTGTAGTAGAGGGAACGCGTCGCTACAGGGATCCGCGTTCGTGTTTTCGGGTCGGTCCTGTCTAATTGCCCTATCTTGCTGGAACCACGCGCCGCTTGTACCCCTCGGTCCCACCAAAAAGCGCGTCTTCGCAGGCTCATCCCAGCGCAGCTAGCGCGATCGGCGGCGCGTTTCGCTGGCAAAGTGGTAGGATCCTGTCTCGGCTCTCTCTTTTCCACTTCCAAACCTTGCAGACGACTCCCGAATGGGACACGTCTGGACCCAGCCCTCTCTTTTTTTGCTCGGGTTTTTCTTCAACGTAATTTCTAACGAGCTGCAACGCCGAAGTGGCCGCATGCGTTCCACTCCCGCCATGCCGACCAGGCAACGATGTCATGACTGGGGCAACAAGAACGCCAGACCCCGAGACTGGCAGCTTCGGCCGAGCAGACGCGTTCCAATCTTCCGCTAGGCCTGGCCATACCCGTTTTGGCTCTGCTGGGTCCGTCCTCGGTGTTACGAAGCGTCGTGTTCCTAGCCTCCTGCTTCAGACGGGTACTTTGATGTCAGGTACCTGATCTGATCTGATAACCAACCCCGTCCAGCACCAGCTGGGAGCTCCGACCTGGGCGGGGCCGAGTGGCTCTTCCAAGACTGGCTGTCACATACCTACACTGGTAATTTTGTCTAAGCATCGACAAATGCTGACTGTATTCGACTGTGTGACTCTTGAAAGCGGGTCGACGCGCGCATCGTCCTGAGCATCAACACCCTGATCGGCATCCGCCTGAAGGCACGGACGCCAGTGCTCGCCTCCCACATTCAGCTTCCAACAGTCTATGTGTCACGCATATGTCAGGTGCAATCGATATTACTTGGTATACATATGATTCATTAATGAACTTGGAATCCAGCTAACGTAAGGTGGGTATGGAAATTCAAGGTATCCTGTCGTGTCGCGCTCATCTTCTGTGTCGTCTCACCATTCCTTTCGTAACTTAGGTGTTCGGGTCTAGAGCCCAACTTTGTCCCGTGTTAATGTTCCAGGTCAGCTCCAAACAAAACAGACCAAACCAAAGCTGTCGACTAGGCAAACCGCCGGAGCGCCTCAAGAAAGGAAAGCTGCCCAAATACACACCCAACCATGGAATCTTCCATATGCCCCACAGCTCGGTCTAATGTCGCGGCTGGCGAGCAGACCTATCCCTAGGGTCACGGCTCTGAGCCATTTCTTCGTCGTCAATACGCGACCGACCGAATCCAAACCACCCCCGGCTACCGCCAAATCTCTCGTCTCTGACTTTGGCTTTAGGTGGAGCAGTCGGAGCGCGTCCACCATGCGAACGGTGACGGTCGGTTTCACGCCTGGACATGTTTCCGTGCCGGCGCGGTTCCTCTTCGACGTACTCGGGCGGCGTGCGGTCGTCTTGCCACCGGTCAAATTCATCAGCTTCGCTCGGGTCGACAGCAGGCAGAGGCGCTCCGCTTTTTCGCAAGTTCTTCTTTCCTTGCTCACGCAGGTAGTCCTCGAGGAGAATGGCGTTCTTGGTGTTGCAGCGGAAGGCAGCATCAGCGATGTCGCCAACGAAAGGAACAAGGCCAATGGCAAAGTCAACGATGATGTTGAACAGCATCTTAGTTTTGAGCGACCCTGGAAGGCCGCCCTCGACGTTGTTACAGGTCTTGAACACCATCAACGCCATGAATGCATCAAGCGCGTCGCCGATGCTGATAAGAGGCTTTGTTAGTCGGGGTGGACGCTACCGAAGAGGAATGTGGGGAGCATGCAGGGTAGGAACTCACGCAGGAACCAGGCCGATGACGCTTCCCCAGCCGAAGCGGACTCCGCAGAGGCTGAACAGAGACATGTCAAGACGATAAGCTCGCCGCTTGACCTTGGTAAGGACCTCGCCGTCCTTTGCGGAGATGCCCGGAGGCAGAGCCTTTCTTCGCTTCTTTACTTTGCCGTTGGGCCGGCCATCGAGTCTAGTGGCAGGCACGGTCTCGAAGTAAGGATCCTGAAAAAGAAGTCAGCTGATGCTGCTGGACAGGCTACAGTGTAGGTATGGCAGCATTTGTGCAGTGACGTACCTCGCGGCCAAACTTGTTCTCGACCTTTTCCGCCAATATCTTTTTGCTAACCCACTTGGCGACGAGACTGGCCATATCTGCGGTGTTTGGCACCGGGAGCGAGCTTGATGGAGTGTCGTGTTGCGATGCTTGAGAGGAGAGCGGGCGCTATTTATCTCGCAAACCGAAGCTCACCGGTCTCCCGTGCGAGTGAGTGGCTGAACGAAACGACGGTCTTGCTGGTGGGAATGGCGAGTCGGAGTGCCTTTCGTCGCTTGCTTCAGCAGGCGCGGTACAAAGTCGACGTTCTACAGAACAAAGCAGCCGCTGCTTGGTAAGGGGGGTAAGGTAAGGCAGTTAGTTCTCGGGCGGGGACTGGGAAAGGAGAAATGTCCAAGGAATTTGATGGCTGGGCAAGGAAATGTGTTGATGATTTAAGGAAACGACTACAGTCATCCACAGGGCCCGTCACCGCACGAGTTGCCTCTCCACGTAACTAAGAACGGCTTTAACGTCGAGCGCCCAGAATTCCTGTTTTGACAAGTCAGGGGACCAGACCGCGATCATGATGTAATTCTGTCGGTCACTGCACGCCAATGCACCTACTGCAGTCCCGAGAGGCCTCTCTAGTGGGGCTCCAGCAAGCTAGCTCGCCGTGTTTCACATCATGCTGCAGCGGCGTGCTGGACGGTATCCAGTGAGCGAGCGACCCGACTGGCCATTAATGGGGTACCTTTACAGCGTAGAATACTTCAGCAGCGCTGGCCCGGACGAACCAAGGGTCCTGTCCGGCTAAGCTTGCTTGCCTGGGCCGCTGCTGCCCGCTCAAGCGGTATTGAGATGTGTGTTTCCAGCCACGCAACTGTGGCAACTATGGCAAGTGACTTGCTGCTCAGCCATAATTGAGGCTTAGGTCGGTTGTCAATATCCGTATTGGCTCTCCTCTCGGATGGGTTCCACGCCTGACAGATGGAGGCAAGTTGCTTGTTATGCTTACCCACCAGTTGTCAACTGGTCTAGACCAGCTGGGAGGTGTCAATTCGATGTGACGAGACGGGCTGTGTAGTGACAGTTCGTCTATGCACTGTAAACCACGCCGCCAAAGCCATTGAAGAGGACAGTACAATGTGGGCAGGCGCAATTCTGACCAATCGCCAGCTAGATGTTCCGCCACACAACATCTGCCACATCCAACCCACATCCTGCCTGCTCTGCCATAAACTCCCCAAGGCACCTTACCTAAGTAAGGTGGTACCTAGTCGTCAAAGAAGGGTGCTCAGAATCGCTTCTCCGCTCAAGCAAAGCTCGCTCGATTACTCCTCCGCCTCAGCCACCATCGAACGTACCTCTTCCGCACGCCACTCCTCCCTCCACTTTGGTCCGCTGTTTACCCGCCGTTGCCAATTCAGTCGCAGGCGCATTCCGGCCGCGCGCGGGAAGCTTCGAGCCTGAGCTCGAGCCTGATCTGCAACCCAAACCACCTACCCCGTACCATGCAATCACCGCTCTGCGTCTTGAATCCAATACATACCCGTCGCCAGGAGCTTCTTTTTGCCGCAATCTCACCGCCCGGTATAGGCGACTAAGACCGACATCGCATTTGTTGGGGGAGCTTGGTCCTGGCCGCTGCGCAAAATGGCCGTAGAAAAGATGCAGCTGGAGGATTGTATGTTACCCCACACCCGAAGCACTCACGGCGACAGCTTCCCAGCCTTGCCGCCTTGCCCTCACTTCCCTCGGCCATTATTCTAGCACTCGCGACACGGCTAACGTGACAACCGAATAGGGCTGGACGATCTCTGTGTTCGTTTCATCATCAATCTGCCTGAGGAAGATCTGTCGTCAGTCGCTCGTATTTGCTTTCAAATCGAGGAAGCACAATGGTTCTACGAAGACTTCGTTCGCCCACTCGACCCGACCCTCCCTTCGATGACCCTCCGAAGCTTCAGTCTTAGAATATTCCAACATTGTCCGTTGTTGGCGCCGTTCTCTGTTGAGAACCACACAAAAGCATTTGAAGAGTTCCTGCAGTACAAGACAAGAGTGCCTGTGAGGGGTGCTATCCTGCTCAATGAAGCTATGGACTCGACAATTTTGGTCAAAGGGTGGAAGAAGGGCGCCAACTGGAGCTTTCCCCGTGGAAAAATCAACAAGGACGAAGATGACCTCGAATGCGCCATACGCGAAGTGTACGAGGAGACCGGCTACGACTTACATGCCGCCGGTTTGGTTCCTGAGACCCGAGACGTCAAATACATCGAGGTCACTATGAGAGAACAGCAGCTAAGGCTCTACGTCTTTCGCAATGTGCCCATGGATACGCATTTCCAACCTCGAACAAGGAAGGAGATCAGCAAGATCCAATGGTATAAGCTGTCAGAGCTGCCTGCGTTCAGAAAGAAAGGCAATCAAGCCCAAAACGACGCGGCCGCGGCTGCGAATGCGAACAAGTTCTACATGGTTGCCCCCTTTCTTGTGCCTCTGAAGAAATGGGTCGTGCAGCAGAAGAAGAAGGATTCCCTCAAGGCTGCCAACGAGGCGCACTTTCACCCTCATTCGCTTCAAGACGAGCCCGTTACCGAGGATGATGTCTGGCAAACAGAGCCAGCAACAGATGCCTCTACCAGAACACCGGCACTCGACACACTAGAGGGTGCCACCAAGGAGCTGCAGCGTCTCCTGAAAGTCCAACCGGCGACAGCGCAACCGATCTCTGTGCCTGTGTCACCTGACGCTGACCGGGACAAAGGCGCTTCATTACTGGCCATCCTCCAGGCCAAGAGCCAGGCCGTTCCGGTCTCTCAAGTCCCTCAAACTCCTCTCGATCACACCATTGGAGAGATACCTCAGCCACGCAGCCCCCATGGGCAGCATCACCCTCAACAACGGGCGCCACTGGCAAGTTATCCACCTCCGCCCGGCTTCCCGGTCGCACCTGACGGCACACCGCAATCATGGGCATTTTCTACGCCGGGAGACCCTGGCGTCGGGGTTATTCACGGACAACATGATTCTGCGCCAATGAATCGCCCTGAATACGAGCAGCCGCAGCCGCCGCACCCGACTCTGAGACATCCGCAGCCGCTGCCTCCCCAGGTCCAGAAATCTCTCCTCAGCAGAGCTGCTTTCGCTGGAACTACGCCACCGCCACTGCCAAACCATGCACAAGGAACTGTAAACCAGCAGACTGTGGTCACTACGCAATACCAGCAGACGCAGCTCCAACAGTTAAGCCAGAATATGCTCTATCCATCCAAGCCACTCACTGGCCAGCTATCCAATCATTCTATGGCCTTGCTTGGAGTTCTCAAGTCTGGCGCGAAGGCGGTAAGCCCGGATGGGAACCAAAACTTTGCTGCGCAGTCTCACGACCCTACGGCAACTACCACTGCTGCTCAAGCGTCTAGCGAAATCCATGGACATAGAGGCGTTCAGAGATATGGTCAACCACCTGCCGTATCTTTCTCGAACCCTGGCCCAGTCCATCCCCATGCAAACTCAAACTTGAATCCACGGGCCCAGCAGCCTGTCGACCCGGCGCATCGGTCAGCTCTTCTTCAGATGTTCAAAAAGCCCGAAATCAGTTCCCCTCCTGTGAATGCGAATCAACCCGCCGAACTTCCGGCGACGACCGCAAGCGCCGCTCTTTTTAAGGGAATCTCCACCACGAGATTAAACAATCAAGATATCCCCGGCCCTGTCTTCCAGAGCCGCAATGTTCAGCCTGTTTCAAGTAGTCCGCTTAGTCGGCCCCCTCAGGGGCCTTCGGATCTTGCTTCCCAGGTCCCTTTGCATGTTCTCTCATCACAAACTGGAAAACCCGGACATCAAAGCCCACAGTCTATAGGTGGCTACAGCCCGAGAACAGTGGAAAATAGACACATCTACCACCAGGCCGCCAGTAACAACGCCGCGCTATTCAACAATAACTCCTCCCCGCAAATGCACCACACTCACGTCCTTCAGCGGACGGACAACGCAAATAACCCGGTGGGATCTCGCGGCCCTTCCATGGTGGCTTCGGTATTTGGTCCAGTGGGTGTGGACAAGCCAGCCAGTCTGGCTAGCCCTCCGGCTGCATCGGCTCTCCCAGCACCAGCCGCTCTGCAACGTAAACCGGAGACGTCCACGGAACAACGACAGAAGCTCCTTTCGCTTTTCGGCAAGCCCCAGTCAACAAGCCCCGGGCCAGGATATGTTACGGATGACAAGGGAAAGAGCAGAGAGATAATGCCGGCCGAGATGGGAATGCGCTTTCGAGTGGCATCTCTAGCCTCTGCAAGCGGGCAGGGCCTTCCGGAGAGCCTGTCAGAGTCCCGACGTGGCAGTCAGACGCCAATTTCTCCAGCAGACCGCAGCTTCCTGCTGGGCTACCTGGCATCGGTGGCGAATAACGCAAAGTAGGCCCGGAATAGTTGGATCAAGTAACAGGGCAAGGACGCCATAAACTGAGACTTTTGAATCCAGCTACATTACTAGCCTGGCCTGGCATACTTACTGCGTACACGCTTTATTTAGTGGGGGCTGTATCCCCCCCCCCCCTTTTTTTTCCCTCCAAGTTTGGTGTTGCATTGCTACAGGTTCTTGGGATTTGGCAACGTGTCTGCGTTGGTAAATCATTGCTTGGGGAGGCAGGGCAAAGGTGCAAGATGGGATATTCGGGCAGGAGAAGATATACCCCGGGATGTACCTCGTCTGCCAGTTTCGCTAAAGTACCTATCTTATCCGTAAATGAACCTTTACTCCATGAAGTCCGTAATTGCCAAGGATGTTATTTCCTGGGGTCCGGGGAAAACTATTGATTGCCCGGCAACCTCCCCCTGATATCACGCATGCGTTGGCCCCGCCCCCGCGTAAAACATGTGCCTATCTCCTGTCCCATCGGTGGCGTGATATTGTTTGGCGGGCCCGCATCGGTCTAGAAGCCAGACAGAGCAAGCAATAGGGTTAACCCCATTAAGACGTGGCCGTCACGGACTGGCAGCTTATGAGTGGTCTGACTGGCGTGGGATGGTCTTTCTTACGCCGTGTCGGGCCAATCTGGCTTATTTCGCACCCTTTTTCCTTCTTCTCGGGGAATGAGAGACACGAAAGAGAGGGGGGCATGAAAGCCTGTTTCAGGACACCTGGGATCAGATAGACCGAGCTGGTGTGGGCTGCCGTGTGCGCTTCCATTCCATCGAACCATCCGTTGCTAGGAAGACTCAGCGCGGAACACACCGATGGCACCATTGGAATTTTGTGAGGCGGACTGGTATAAGTGAGGCTGTCGGACCTTAGGCCGGATGCTTCTGAGCGAGGAGTCGTCCATGGTTCTTCAGAATAGTCGACAGCAAAATATTCCGCACGTCGCAAACGCTTGTTGCTCTTCGACCTGAACGATAGAAACCAGAAAGCCAAGGAGGCCAAAGGTGCCGACAGCTTCTAGTTCCAGAGGTTTGGTCATCTAACATGTTCTTCAACACCTCTCCTGACGCTCTCTTCATTCCGCCGACGACCATCGATCCAATCGGGTTCGGCAAGGTCGCCATTGTGACGGGGTGCGGCTCGGGCATCGGTCTCGCCTGCACGCAGCTGCTTCTGGCGCACCAGTACCAAGTCTGTGGCCTCGACTCGCACGAGTTCAACTACTCTCTCCTCCAGGAGCCGGACCATGGCCACTTCCACTTCCACCGCGCCGACCTCACCGAGGTGCGGGCCTGCGAGGACGGCGTATATGCGTCAATCGCGTCTTTCGGGTCAGTGGCACACATATGAGCCTCCTTTTCGGTTGAAGTTTATGTAAGACCTCGGACTGACGGGAGGTGCGCTTTGTTAGGGGGAGGATCGACCTGTTAGTCAACGTGGCGGGCGTCATGGACAGCTTCAGCAGTGTCGACGGTGTTACGGACGCCGAGTGGGACAAGGTTATGGCAGTCAACCTGACGGTCCCAGTCAAAATGATGAGGGCCGTCCTTCCCTTCATGAAGGAGAAAAACTCCGGTGTCATCGTCAACGTCGCCAGCACGGCGGGTCTCTCAGGGGCCGTCGCTGGCATCGCATACACCTGCAGCAAACATGGGCTGGTATGTGCTTCCTTGTGACAGCAAGTTCACATGCTCTATCAGGATAAAATCAGCTGATCATCCAACCCTTAAGATCGGAGCCACCAAGAACGTGGCCTGGCGCTTCCGCAAAGAGGGCATCCGGTGCAACGCCATACTCCCAGGCGCCATCGACTCCAGAATTGGAAAGGCTATCGCGGCAGGACACGGCGACGAGTGGGACGCCGAGGCCTATGCGCAGGTCGAACCGGTCCACGCCCTGCAAGAGTCGACTCCCAACATCACGCCCCTTGAGGTTGCCCAGTCAGTTGTTTTCCTGGCGACCGACCAGGCAAGGACCATCAATGGCGTCAGCTTGCCCATCGACCAAGCCTGGGGTGTCGTGTGAAAAGTCAACTGGATTTTTGGCTTCAAGGTGATCCGGTGGTTTGGCGTTGGGGTTGAGGTCACGAAGGGCTGTGTGGTTATCCGATGCATACTGTTTGTGTATGCTGGTTTGTGGCCTACCCTTGGGGTCAACTATAACACAGGAATGTTGGGTTACGTAGGTTTCGCATAAGGGAAGAAGCCAGATTGGTTCAATCGAATACAGTTTTGTTATCTGGGAGGTGCTTTTTGGCTATCCGGGAGGTAGCCCATTTTTTGGCCAATTGTTAAATCGCCTTCCGCCGCCTACCACCTCAATAATAACAACAATGGCGGCGACGATAAGAATGCATAACAAGGACGACCACAACGAGGACGGCAACGACGCAAACGACGAGGGCGAGAAGGACAACAACGATAATAACAGTAATACTAATACTAATGATAATCATACCTCCCGGATAGCAAAGTTCATCGAATATACTCTGCTATCGACTCCAGCCAGCAAAGATCGTATCGTCCACAGGAAGTCCGCAGCTGAAGACGAAACCTCTAATCATTGGAAATCCTCTCTTCATCCCAGAACAGGCCACGCTAGAGTCAGATATAAGCTATTTACATAACCTTCGCCGAGTGAAGCATCATAGCAAGGAGAAATTTCCGAGTTGGGTGCATGAGTTTAAACGAATCAAAGTACGCATTCAGCCCAAGGGTATCTGCAACTCCGTCCCGCCGCAGTATAGAAATGACGGAATCCGTGAAAGCCTCAGTCCTAACACAAACACCAGAAACGTCTGGAGAAGTTTTTGACTGAGAAGAACAATGCAGCAGTGCCAGCAGTTAGCACATCCCGTCATCGTCGTGGTGGTTGTTAAACCATAATGTCATGCGACGCTCGTGGGTGGAACCCTGGCGGTGCATTCTCTTCGTCGTCGTCATCCCTATCTATGTTGAGAAGTTGAAAACGGTTCGCCATTGGATTCATGGCACGTTTCGGAGGGTGGGCTTGGACATGGGTCCGTTGGTGCCGGGATTTTTCCAACGGTTGTGCACATTCATCGGCATCCCATTCGATCTTGGATCCCTTGTATGCCCTGTGATTCGTTTAGCGTGTGTATCCACCGAAGTATCTGATATTCTCTGAACACAACTTACAGTCGACTCATCATACAAGTGCGTGCGAATACGGCATTGTGAACCGAGTTCGTGCTAATATAACAGCTGCCGCCTCTGAAGGTGACTCGGATGACGATGAGGTTGTGAATATGGTCCAGGTCGTTGCGAATCACCTCTTCAGTAAGTTTGGGATCGATTCGTCGGACGACGAGGTTGCGAGTGGCGCCGATTCCAATCTTGTTCGCAATATGGCCGGGTAGGATGAACTGTCGATCGCTCCATCGAACATCAACCTGAGAGACCTATTAGCAAACCGACCTTGTTGTAGTAGTTGGGTACGAATGAGAATGACGAGTATTACCCGCTTGTTCTTGATGTATAGGTCGTGGCGCCGAGTATGCTCGAGGAATTCCCTGGCATCTGCCGAATGTAGGAAGGACACCTGAACGGAGCGGTCGTGGCCTCGCAAGAAAATGTCGAGAAGTTGACCACCTCGAACAGCGGCTGTGACATCGGCGTGGGTTGCTCCATCGGGGAGGTTGGAAATTACGACGGTCCGGGTAGCCATTCGCTCGTATTGCTGTCGAGGAGGGGGCGGAGCCTGTTCCTCATGGTGAAAACCATGCCGATGCTGCACGTCGATGGGAGAATCGCCCGGGTCTGAGATGTCATGGTGCTCCGCATCAGCCCAGTCCTGCCTGATGGGCTGAATGGCCTCGGGCTTTACCCCATGATACCCGCCTGCGAATTCCCGTCCAGCTGAGGCTGTGACCTGATAAGACTGTTGGACGGAATGTCCAGTGATATTTTGGGGTGTCGTAGAGGCAGAACCGCCGGGTTGCTGCTCAGCCTCCTCTTGCCAGTTGGATTCATCACTGGTCAACACCTAAATATCCTTATGCTTAGCTAACTGGGGAAAGATGTGGGGGCAACGACTTACAGCAAGCGTATCTTCTGTTACACCACCTCGCATCAAATTTTGTCGCAAGTTTGCTGTCTAGAAGTTAGGAAGGTATCGCGATGAAGTATTGTGAAAGGACATACTGAATTCGCGGGCAGTCTTGACAAGGGTGTCATACTCGACGCGGGAGATAGTGATGGTGGTGGTGTGAGACGAAGGAAGGCTGTTCTCGGAATTCTTGGAGGACATTCTGCGTCAGCAAGTCAACGCCGCAGGTGACAGAAAGGATAGCTAGACAGCCCAAAAAAGTGGTGTGAGACGCACGAACTGAGCCCTACACCAGCGGTCAGCTTCTTCTAAGCCGTAAACCAGCCTCAGTCACACCCATGGGACTGGAGGGTCGGCGTGGTTAGGTCTGTAGGATTATAGGCATTAATTACCTGCGGATAAGAGTGTCAAGATAGGACTGGTCGATGGAGACCGAGTTGCTGCTGGTGGACGACGCCATGTCTGTCGTGCACCACCAACAAAACCAGGCTAGGCGAAAGTTTGGTTTGGAGAAGTTGTTGGTTGCGCGATGGTTGAAGGCGGTCACCCAACATACCTCTTTTTCACTGAGGCTAGGTAGATAGGTACCTTTCAAGGTACCTCATCCGGGCGCCTTCCACCACCTCTTACCACCTCAGATACGGTTGGGTTAAGGTAGGTAAGGTAGGTAGGTAGGCACCAAACCGCCGCACCTTGGAGGCGGCAGCTGAGGCCTTATCGTTATCAATAAACTTATCCTCACGTGTCATTCCTTCACAGGTACGCAGAGTTTGGCATGGGCCTCCCCCTTCCCGTTGGATGCCCCACAGCACGGTCGTCATCCCATGCATTGAGTCGAGTTTTTCCACGCAACTGGACGAAAGGGCTGCCGTGGTTCCTGAGACGGCACGTCATCAGACGACGGCAGGCCGTCCAAACCCATCATCCCGTCTCCAAACTAGGCCTTGGATGTGTGAGAACCTTTTGCGAATACTGGATTTTCCGAATCGGCCCTAATCGGCCCTAGATTCATGATGTGCTGCATCTTCGAAGACCCTGTTGTATGACTGTAGAATCGACGTGGACAACGTCCACGGCTCTCCATACACGAGGTCGGTGGTATAAAGTGCGGGACAAGGCCATTGAAAGGGGATGTGCGGGATAACCCGCAGGATCTCGGCCTGCCCTTGGTGCAGCTCAGACAATTTGATCCTCATAGCACCACCCTACTTCACCGGTCAGTTTTCGATGTCGCCACGACAAATCATAGAGCATGCCATTGACGAATTTCTTTCCCAGCCCTTGTCTCAGCGTAATGCGCACGCGTAGGCATGACCTCAGCTTTGCAATTGACCCGACGATGTTTGTTCCTTGGTGAGCTCAGTGTAACTTGCTAGCAAGAGAGGCCAGCGAAACTGCCGTTTGGCTGCGCCGGACTGGGAAGTCCCGGCGAGGCGTGGAACAGGTCCCAGGATCACGACACTCAGCATCCAGACCGCGAACGTCGATCTTAGTGGGGATGACTGGGCTTCCGTGCTGCCTTATCCCGAATGATTGCATTTGATGCAGTCCGATGCCCGCTCGGTTGCATGCAACGGTCCAAGTACGAAGGCCAGCACCGTGTACAGGCAGGAGGATATACGCCGAAAAACTTGCTTAGGATTGATGCGTGTGGGCCAAGCACAGCCGCAGCTATGCTACGTTACTGCATAGTACAGTGTAGTCAGTCATCTACACGAGAAGAACACGGATACATAAGGACACCGGTGACTTTGTTCATGCTAGTGCACTGCTGACCTTACCTTACCAACGGACCGGATACCTCTCGTCACCTCACCCAGCTTCCAAGCTGAGGACCGGGTTAGGCGGTATGTGCCTGAGATACCTTAGATTAATACCTAGTTTGGGTACCTACCAGTAGGTACCTGAGGTAGATCGCGTTTGCTGGTACGTACCTGGCCCATCTGCACTCGGGCAATCCGTGTTGAGGCGATCCGGTGTTGACAGTGGCGCTGGGCAAGAAAAGAAACGACGGCCGCGACAGCGACAAAACAACGAGCAACGGGCAGGCATCAATCGGACAATTCGAATCAGCTCCCGGCCAGCTTGAGCTGGACGAAGGCGCGAAGGTTCTAGTGCAGCCGTTGCTGTCAGACTGTAAGCTGCGAGAAAATTCGACGCAAGCAGTACGCAGTATGGCCACCCATCGGTCTCGCCTCAGTCTCATCATTGATTGAATCTGTGGAGGCGCGTGTCCAGTAATTATTTTTAGGAGACCAACACGAGCGAGGGGAGGGAATACGATGCGCGGGTGGATCCCACGTTCTCGCCCGATACACCACCTCCGCAGTAAGGTACCTTAACAAAGCCAGGCGTTGGATTGGACCTAGCAGCCCTTTTCGAGCTTTGTCTGCCTCTGCTGGTCAACTGGTCAACGGCGCCAGCAGCCCGTCGTAGGTTAGGTACCTTGAGTTGCTAGGAACACTTGTAAATCTGCGGGTGCATATGCCCGGGTGGGGGGGGGAAACATCTGCATCCTACCACCTTCCATCCCTCCTACTACCTAGGTGCCTTACCTCAGGAGCCTGTAGGAAGGTAACGTACAGTAGCCACGGCAATTCAATCCGTTAGAGGATGGTTGGGCAATGAGGTAAGCACAGCGAGCGGGCTGCAGTGTAGCTGATCTCTGCTCAGGTGCTTGGCCAAGGGATGATGCGGTTTTTCTTGTGTGGTCTTTTTCTGTCTGGCGCATCCACACCCCCGGCTGATGTTCCTGTGGCTCCCTGCTGGTGGTCATTACTGGCCATTGCCGCTGTGTGACTGGTCCGCTGTCCTCGCCCCAGCCCGGGCTGTGCTGCCACCCCATCTCTACGGCACTATGCATCCTGTATGGTGCGTGCTCTAGCAGGCTCCGCCCCTGCTCGTTGTGTTGCCCTGCATTCCATTTTTCGCGATGATCCCGTTACTGGCGCTGCTTGTCCCTGGAGTGACTTGGACATTCGGGGGCTCGCCTTGGTTGCTGTGGATCCACCAAACCTAATCAATCGGGGCCCATCCGCGTTCCCTCCTGCAAACCCGCCTTGAATTTCTCTCCTCCCCTTCCAGCGCCTCCCCAGCCTGGCCTGTTACCTACATAGTACCTATTCCGCCTCTACTAATCTACCCTGCCTTACTCCGTGCAACCTGGGCCTCCTCCCTCTTTTCTCTCTAACCACCCACACACACGCCTCATGTGATTTGCTTCCCAGCAGCAGCATCACCAGCGCCCTTTTTTCTCATCCTTTTGGTCTAATTCGGCACTCGACACTCGCTTGATTCAACTCGCTCGCTTTCTTGTCGTTTATTGAAGGAGGGGAGATTTTACGTTAAGGTGCTTTCGTACCCTGAGTCGGACTTCGACGAGCCAAAACACCCCAGCTTGTATTGTTGCGATTTTGCCTGGTTTGTGAAAAGGGGTCACCGCGAACTGACACGACCACACCACCAACGACGACAACAGCATCGCATCAGCGAGGTTCCCGAAAACACGAAAAAATCTTGCTCCCGACCGGCTGCACTCACTCGTTGTTTCGGCCCCTGCCTAACGACATAATCTCAGCCAGGACACCGGCTACATATTCCCAGTTGCCGCCCTTCTCCGATTCGGACCATCGTCTATTCATCAATAATTATGAAGGCTGTTCAGTCGCTCGCTCTCGGCCTTGCCGTTTTCACCCCTTTGGCTTCCGCCTGGCCAACATGGCTCCCGGAAATCGATGCCCTTGTTGTGCGACAAAACGATCAAACCTCGGCAGGTACGTCACGCCTCGATATTCGATGAACTCCGTAAACCTGTTTGGCTGACCCTGCTCTCTAGCTGCCTCCGCCACTGAAGCCGCATCTGTCAAAACAGGTGCTACAGTAACCCAAACCAGCGCACAAGCGAGCAATACTGGTGATAGCGACGCGAAGACGACCAACCTCAACACCGCCAAGCTCCCAACGGGCACCAAGACCGGCTCAGGCACCGGAACCAAAACCGGCAAGTCCAAATCCACCGCGACTTTCGATGACACGGATCCGGCTGGTAGTGTTGTCATGATCGACCCTGCAACGACCGCCAACTCTATCAACCTGTACAAGATTGGAGACTACGTCACGTGGAAGTGGAACTACACAAACCTCCAGGCCTCGCCCACCGCCGTTAATGTGCTCGTCAGCTGCTCTGCTCAGGCCCAGACCTGGACTCTCACCCAGAACATGAGCTTTGCCGAGCCTGCTTCGTACACGTGGGACACAAAAGCGCAGGCGACCGACGGCTCGGCCCCCCTTCGAAATGACGAGTACACCCTGGTCATCTTGGATGCCGAATCTAGCGTCAGCGCCACCGCGGCTGCTGGTTACTTGGGCGTCTCCAGTAATTTCAAGTTTGGCATGTACAAGCCTCAAGATTACCAGAACCTGAGCGACTGGATCTGCCCAACTTGCGACTCAGCAGCGTCCTCACTCGACAGCAAGGCCATTGGCATGGCTATGGGCATGAGTGTTGTTACCGTCGCCAGCTTTACGTGGTTTGTGGCGGGACTCGGCCTGTTTTAATGACTTATTTCCTCTGTAATTTTTGGTTGAGCATGGTTTTTGGGAGCTGTTGAGAGCGAGAACAAGAGTCCAGCGGTAATCATTCATGGTGGTCATTCACAGGGCGGCGTTATTCGAAATACGGTTGGACAAAATGGTGGCTCCATATATTACAAACTCAAATGTTCATGAGTTGTCTTGATATATAGCTTAATTGACGATACTGGCTAAATAGCACGGCCATGTATGAACTTCTCCCCAACCCAGGCACTAGCGCCATGTATCTGACCTACACCATCCGCAATGAGAAGCCCCCCCCCCTCTCCTCTTTATCCCTTCCCTGGAATATGCCGCTAAAGTCAACGTCGCCCAACTCCACAGCATGCTGTCCACGTATGGGGGCATTTGGCTCGTGTCTCCTCTTCCTCTCCTGGCCAGCCTTGCTGGGGAACGTTGGGAACATTCCCTCCTTCTTCGGCTTAGGATCCTCCCTGAAATACTTGTGATCCAGCATCTCCTTTGCGGAAGGCCGCGAATCAGGGTTTAATGATAAAAGGTCGTTGAGCAACGAGCAACCAGCGTTGGTCAAAGTCGTAAACTTTGCGCGGACCATGGATCCCGTGGCGAGCGAGGTTTTGGGCAGCCGCAGGGCGCGTGCGTTCGGCAGACTCTTGAATGACGGCCAGCTCTCCTGCGTCGGCACGCCGCAAAGCTCAAATATCTTGGTCACTTGATCGACCTCGTTGGTACCCTGGAGGAGCGGCTCTCGCGTGAGCAGCTCCCCAAAGATGCACCCCACACTCCACATGTCCACGGCCTTGCCGTAAGCCTTGGCTCCAAGGAGGAGCTCGGGGGAGCGGTACCAAAGCGTGACGACGAGTTGAGTGAGTTTTGGCGGAGGATCGCCGACATAGCGAGCCATACCGAAGTCTGCGATCTTGAGCTGGCCGCGGTTATTGAGCAGCAGGTTTGACGTCTTGAGATCACGGTGGAGAATCCAGTTGTCGTGGAGATATGCGATGCCAGTCGTCAGTTGTCGGAGCAGCGTCTTGACCTCGGACAAAAGGAAGGGTTCCGGCATGTCCTCTAGTATACTTTTCAGGTCGTGTTCGACAAACTCTAGGACGAGGAAGATGCTGTGGCTCTGTCAGTTTCTAGGTCGACACGCAAACAGGCGATGACGAACTTTTCGATCTTAGTGGTGTCCTCTCCCACCACGACTTCCTCCAATTTCACAATATTTCGATGGCTGCAGTCCCGCAAGATCTGCATTTCTCTCAGACCAGTCACCGGGAGCCCATTTCGGTCGCTCGGCTCCATCTTCAATCGCTTCAAGGCCACGACCTTTCCGGTTGCCGCTTCCTTTGCTCGCGACACCCAGCCGTACGTTCCCTCCTCGATATCGTTGAGTTTGTCGTAGTTCTCCACTGTACGGCATTTTCCCCAGTGGCCAGATGGTATGCGCAGGAGCTTCATAGCGCCTCCATTGTGTTCTGACTGTTCGTCTGAGACCCTCCCCTCTCCGTCAGGCGTAAACTTCCGCCGTTTCGCAGGCCGTGTGTTGTCGTCGTTCCTAGTGGTGTGGTCGTTTGTCTTGACTTGCAGGGCCAATCGCTCGGCCTCGGCCTTTCGCACCTTTTCTGCCTTTATGCGCTTCTTCTCTTCCTTTTCCCGCTTCAGTTTGGCCTCCAAGACAGCGTCCTCCTCGCTGTCTGCCCACCTCGACTTTGCATTGCTTGCCATTGCGACGGCGCGACCGTCTCACTGATTTAGGTGAATCGACTGATGTGTAACTGTCCCGGTTCAGATTTCTTTCCGTGAAAGTTTCAAATTGTCGTTATTCAAGAGTCGTAGTCGTGTACTTTGGCCGTCTCGAGTGGCTTCGACAGATAGCAGCTGTTGGACGCGCTTGCGCTCGACCTCTGAGGCTGCAGGGATTACGCGCGGCGAGTCGGCGGCGAAATGCTCCGACTTTCTTCCTGCGGATGCGGAGCTCGCCTCATGCAAGTCAACCTCTGGAGCTCATAGTCCGTTATCTTATCGCATTTCGCCGAAGAGTTGCATGCGCTAAAAGCTTCAGAGCTCCCGGCCCCCCCACCCACCGAGTCCGTCTCTTTCTCTAAAAATCACCGCCCGCCCGGAGCCAAACCAACCTAAGCACATGCCGCGGCATAACACATGCGCTTACGCTATTGAACCGGATCCCGTCTCTTTTTCGGCAAACCGCGATGATTCCGGTAACACATACTGACACCTGGGAGTAGTGCAGAAGGACCAAGGAGAACACAGCGTTAGACAAGATGCAACGGCTATTCCCTCGACGGGCACTGACGGCCGGCCTACGAGGTGCCGCCGCGACGCGTACTGTTCACAGGTTTTGGGCGGCGCAGGTTTCGAGATCCTTCTTGTCGACGCTTCCGAAGCGTGAGGGGGAAGGGGAGGATAGGAAGTGGTCTACCCCTCTTGCGAAGCAGCTGGCTGAGGCTATTTCGGTATGTGTTCCAAGCTCCTGCAATTAACTTCTTTTCTCACGCCGTCATCTTCAGGCTACTGGCCCTGTTCCGCTTGCGAGCTATATGCGAATGTGCCTGACTGGCGACATCGACGGGTATTACACCGGCCTAGCTGAAGAAAATAGAGATCAGTTCGGACTCAAGGGAGACTTCGTCACCTCTCCCGAGATCTCCCAAATATTTGGTGAATTGATAAGCGTTTGGTTTGTCGCGGAATGGCTGAGCCAGGGCAAGCCCCAGAGGGGCGTCGAGCTCATTGAGGTCGGCCCGGGACGCGGTACTTTGATGGATGATATGCTTCGTGTAAGGAGGGAACATGACGTTTGGCTGCTGTGCGGGGAGGGAGCTGACGCTGTCAACAGACAATCCAAAACTTCAAAGGCCTAGCTTCAAGTATTGATGCTGTTTACATGGTCGAGGCCAGCCCTCAGCTGCGAGAGGCCCAGAAGAACCTGCTCTGTGGCATAGATGCTCCTATGACAGAGTCTAAGGTCGGCTACCACAGCGTCTGCAAGTATACTAGCTTGCCCATCGTTTGGACCGAAACCATCAAGTCTATCCCAAGAGGTGAGTAGTTAAGCGGCATTTATATGAGGGTCAAAGTCCTGACTTGACCACCTAGACCCTGAAAAGATGCCCTTCATTGTGGCACACGAGTTTTTTGACGCTCTCCCTATTCATGCCTTCCAAGCCGTGACTGTTCACCCCCCTCAAGATGAACCCATAGCGGGCGATGCCTCACCCGCAGCGCCCGCCCCAGGGTCCGAGAAGCCCAAGGTCGAGTGGCGGGAGATGCTGGTGTCTCCTACGCCACCGGATGCCACCCACGCGACCATGAACATCCCCAAGTCGGAGCAGGGAGACCCCATTCCCGACTTCCAGATGACCCTTTCCCCAAGCCCGACAAGACACTCTCGATTTCTTCCAGAGATCTCGTCGCGGTACACCCGCCTCAAGTCTGTCCCCGACGCCGTAGCGGAGATCTGCCCCGACGCCTCGCTCTACGCCGCCGACTTTGCCAGCCGCATCGGCGGCTCAAAACAGCACCCGAAGTCTCACCCCTCGGGAGCCGCCCTCATCCTGGACTATGGCACGACGGACACCGTCCCCATCAACTCGTTGCGCGGAATCCGTCGTCATCGTCGTGTCAGCCCCTTCTCAGAACCCGGTCTCGTCGATCTCAGCGCCGACGTCGACTTCACGGCCATTGCCGAAGCGGCGATGCGCGCAAGCGAAGGCATCGAGGTTCACGGCCCTGTCGACCAGGGTGCATTCTTGGGGTTGATGGGAATCAAGGAACGAGCTAAAGTGCTTATCAACCAAGCTAAGACGAGAGCGGCCGCTGATAAGGCGCAGGACATCGACAAGGCCTGGAAGCGTCTCGTTGATCGGGGCCCTGGTGGGATGGGCAAGGTTTACAAGGCAATGGCCATTTTGCCCGAGAATGAAGGGCGGAGACGGCCAGTTGGTTTTGGCGGCGACCTGTAGACCGCCTGTAAATATCTAACCTGTTTGTCTAATGATACCGTACTCTCTCTGGTGGGTGAACGCAACACTCGCGGAATCAATCGCAGAGGTGTAACGTGATGAGAACTATACGACGAAATACCATGTTTCCCATATCTAAAGATAAAGCTCTTTGCCGAACACTCAAACCGAGTGGACCGCACCAACGCCCCTGTTAGAGTGCATGTTGTACACTGCAATTACTTGATTGCCGGATGTCGCCCCTGTCCAAACCAATTGGCCCTCCCTCTATTTCCTGGATCTCACAAGCTTGGCGTCCTCTTCGTCCGAGTCATCTGAAAACCTATCGCCATCCTCGCCTACCGCGAATATGGTCTCTCCATCCAATGACTCTCGCGGGACGTGTCTTTGCGGTTGCTGTTGAGGGACGCTGCTTGCCGTTCCGCCGGACGAGGCAGCGTGGGCCGCTGGCTGCGAGTTCGTGGCTCCCTTCCCAATATGGGCCTCCTCATCATCGTCAGAGTCGTCAGGTGCGCCAATGTCCGCCATAGTGAAGGTTCCATCGTCGTCTTGAGCGATCTCGTCGCTCATGGCAAAGCGTCTATTGTTTGCAGTGGGTCTCCAGACATAGGCGATCCAGGCGACATCGGCAAAGTAAACGAGGTTCAGCCAGCCGTCAAGGACAAACCAGCGAGACTTCCAGTGGAAGGGGACGTAATCAGGATCGTTTACCGACGCAAAGCTGAAGCTGTTGAAGAAAAAGAAGCCGAAAATAACGAAAATGCTAATGAGGATGCACCACCACAACTTCTTGTACATGGCCTCTTTGGCATGCTGCTTGCGCTCACGCAGGTCCTTGAGCGTGAAGTTGAGGGAATGCAATGTCCACACGTAAAATGCGGTCAAAGTGCCAGCCAGAGGGAGAACGATGAGAAGCACAAATGGGCCTGACAACAGGTCAGTACACCAGGTTCACGGATTGGGGTTTGGAGTAGCGTACCGGCAGCGTCAGGAGTGATCAACAAACTGGTGATCGCATACACAAGTCCGAAGACAAAATGAGCGATGGCAAGCCAACGCACATAGACCATGGTGCGCCCAAGCGTCGGCTTGACAACACCGTAGCCCATGCAAACAATGAGGAGAAGGAAAAACGAAAACGAGTTGCGAGCAGCGTTCAAAATCGCGACGAGGACTAGCAGCACCTTGGATCCAATGTTGGCACCGTTACGGTTGAGGTAGTCTACCAGCTGTCAGTAATATCCCTGAAGGCCATCCCACCTTTCACTCTCACCGTAAAACCCCCAAGTCATGAGCATTTCGATAACGAGAAAGATGACGATAGCCGTAATATAGTTTTGCACCGGTACTTTCACACTTTTAGTCAAACGTCTACATGTCAGAGATAACGTGCTTACGGATGTCATGACGATGCTGGTAGTAGAGGAAGCCCCAGAATCTAGCGACTGTCAGCAGTGTAACCTCTGGCAAGGGCAGGAAATGGGATCCATACACGGCAACCAAGGCATAAAGGATCGTGATGCCTCCGTAGAAGGGCAGCTTGGGAATTTGCGTGGCGGGCAGCTCGCCGTACGCATTTCGAAATTCGACGATGGCGGTATACTCGTTCGCAGTAAAGCGGTCGGTCAGAACGCAATAATAGCCTGTCTTGCGAATCATGTATTTCGTTGCCTGCGGCTCTTTCAGATGGATTGCTTTCGTCTCGATCATGTTCTTCGACTTCGTGGTGGCTTCGGGGTCAATAATGAATTTGCCGATGTCTGTATCGTTACAAAGTCCCTTCTGGACGAACTGATCCTGGCAGATGCCGATTTTCTACAGAAAGTAATTGTCAGTTATCTTGCGCCGCGCTCGACGTCAGCAATACGCAAGGGCTCCTTACGTGGTCCGCCTCTGGGCTTTCACGGACACCGATCAAGTCCTCGTCCCTCCATTCGAATATAACCAAGCTCACAGTGGGGTCTTGATCTTTCGGCGCCTCCTTCGGGAGAAACATGACGTTGATGTAGGGATCGACGGGGCCGCCCCAAGCAGTGCGGCTGTACATGCCTGTGTTCGACGAGTATTAGCTTCGCGGTGTCGCAATACGCCTTCCGGCCGCAAGCTACTACATTCTGAACGTACCGGAGCATCGTTGTCTATTCTCGTCGGTTTGGTCCTGCAAGTAAGGATAGCAAAGGTTAGCCGTTTGGTGCCAAAAGAGACACGTTGGCGACAGGGTCTGGTTGCAGAGGCGAGCCTTACCATCTTGACTTCCAGAGCGCCAGCTGTCCACAGGGACATGCCCAGGACAGAGGCCCAAAGCCAGGCCTTCATTTTGATAATGGCTTGAGTGGCGAGAGAGTCGTAGTCCACTACAGTGAATTGAGGGTGGCTTGAGAGCCGACGGCGATAGGTTGTGATCGCAGCGGATGGCGCTAGACTGGGCCAGTAGTTGGTGCTGTGTTACCTTGATGTTGAAGACCAAACGGTCGCGTTCAGCATGCCGAATTGTTGGACGCTTTGCGGCTTGCGTTCTCGGTGAGTTAATGCTGGCGGATCGTAGAGTCCAGCGAGTCCGGCCAAGTCAGATAGATACGTTGCACGGGGACAGTGACGAACTGGAAGGTACGTGTAGTGAAGTGTGACAGCCTGGCTACCTTTTGGCGAAACTGACAGCCCGCAGAGGGAGCGGCAAGGGATGTACCAAGCTCCGAAGCACCTACCTTGGGTACGTACGTTCGCCGCCGGACTTTGCATTGGCCCCACTGACACTTTCTAGGTAAGGTAGGTAGGTATAGGTAGGTAGGTAGGTACCTTAGTGAAGTGCGCTGAAGTACCTATGTATCTTACCTCACCTCGCACGGCAGCCACCCGCTGGCAACCTAGGTAGCGGATGTTTCTGCTGCTCTACGCTGTCATCCCTTACTGATAATGTGATAGGTAAGGTAGTGTAAGCAGCTTACCTACTTAGGGTACCCTAGGTACTTGGGGTGCGCTACCTTGGTCGCTACGTTACCCAAGTTTTCTTTTGCAGATTCGCGCCTCGCCCCAGCTGAGGTCACCACCTGCACAACCACAAGGCTGTAACGGTACAGACTTCACTTCCACACTGTCGCAAACCAGCCTCGTCAACTGCCTATCGACTTCGACGGCTTTCGGCGACAATGGGCAAGAATACAGACAAGTTGTACATCACCCACTCCGAGTGGTCATCCTCGGACGCATACTCAGCCAGTGCTGGCGCCAACGTCAACGCGCGCTCGCGTCAAGGTGCTGGTTTTCGCCGCCTGCCCTTCAACTTCTGCGCTGCCAGCCTCCAGCCTTTCAAGAACCCCGTCTGCACCAAAGATGGAACCATTTTCGATGTAGAAGTCATTAGCTCATGGCTGGACAAGCACGACACGAATCCTGTTAATGGCGATCCTTTATACGCGAAAGACCTCATCAAGCTCAACTTCGCCAGGAATGCAGATACCGACTCGCGGACCCTGGGCTTCAGCGATGGCCAGGGAGACCTAATTGACCCAGTGTCCTTCAAGGTCTTCACGGACAACACACATATCGTTGCGATCCGTCACGGAACGTACGCAAATGTCTTTGCCTGGGACACGGTCGAGCGAATGAACATCAAGGCTAAAAACTGGCGGGATCTCGTTGACGACGAGGGTTTCTCACGGGCCGACATTATCACCTTGCAAGACCCTCAAAATATTGAAAGTCGGGACTTGAACCAATTCAAGTTTCTCAAGGATGGCGAGGACGCTATCCTGACCAAGGAGCAAGAGGAGGAACGGAAGAACGGCAATGTCAACATCAGTGCGCTGGGCCGAATGGGAGACAAGGTCCTCAGGGCGAAGCAGGCTGTTGAGAAGGCGCGCAAAGAACGCGACGAAGGCGGTGACATGAATCGCATGTCCGGCGCCGTCGTCAAGTCCGGGTCAGCCGTGCAGCGCAGGTCCATGATCGTGGACAAAAAGGTCCCGTCCAATGCGGCAGTATACACGACGGGCAAGGCGGCCGCTAGTTTCACCAGTACGGGACTGACGCCAGAAACGAGCGGCGAGCGAGCCCTTTTAACGGACGAAGAATTCATGCTGAAGCCCAAACGAGTCAAGATCAAAGGGTACGCCCGAATTGAAACGAACCATGGCGACCTGAATATCGAGCTTTACCCAGAATTTGCACCTCGCGCAGTGTGGAATTTCACGAGGCTTGCCCAGAAGAGCTATTACCGGGGTGTCACCTTCCACCGCAACATTAGGAATTTCATGATCCAAGGCGGCGACCCCTCTGGTACAGGGAAGGGTGGTACCAGTATATGGGGGAAGAACTTCCAAGACGAATTCGATGGGCCATTGACGCACAATGCCCGCGGCATTCTCAGCATGGCAAACAAGGGCAAAAACACCAACTCTAGCCAGTTCTTCATCATTTATCGGCCAACGAAGCATCTTGACAACAAGCATACCGTTTTTGGCAAGGTTGTTGGAGGCTTGGATGTGCTGTCAAGGTTGGAAGACGTTCCTACCGACGGCTCTGACAGGCCGCTCAATAAAATCGTAATGAAAGAGGTGGTTGTCTACCTAGACCCTTTCGAAGAGTTCTTGAAGGAAAAGAGCGAGACGGAGAAGCTGGAGAAAGCCAAGCAGGCAATAGAGTTGAGCGGCGGCACAGAAGACGACAAGACCACGTGGACGGGCAAGCGTATCCAAGTCGACGGCACCTTGGACGGCGGAGCTGCAGGTGCCAGCGTGGGCAAGTATCTCAAGGCGCCAAAAAACAACTCGACGCTTGTGGAGGCGGACGACCTGGATACCTGGGAAGAACCAGCGAGGAAGAAGGTGAAGAGCACCGGCTTCGGCAATTTCGATAACTGGTGAGAACCCAAGACTTACGTCCCAAGACCCGGCTGCCCCGAAACACGGCCCAAAAAATAGACACGATAACCCCCTTAGACTGTTTCACTGTTTTGATCATTTGCAGTCAAAGCTTGGCGAATGTCTCGAGTACGTCATATATCTACTGGTGCATGTAATTAGAGGCCCTGACCGACTTCTCTTTCTAGTACGCAGCCTCTGGCCCGGTCTAGCATGTAGGTTCATTGAGCCCTTTACACTACCACCGTGTCGGTTGCACTTTGTGTTTGCGGCATTTGATCCCATGGCAAACCAGACCACGGCACGCGCACCTGCTTATTTTGAACCATCTGTGCTACACCGCGGGCCTGTACCAAGCCTGTCTCTACATGCATTGCTTGCAAACGCTCAATCACATACTCCCTGACTTCCTGCGTACAAGATGATGATACGCCCAGCAGATACAGAGGCCACAAGATGGTGTTGCTTGCAGAAGCAAGTATCATGAAGCGCTCGGCGCTGTCACTGAGGCCCTCTGCCTGTGTTGGGTCGTAGAGAGTAGGCCCATTGAACGCCGTTGGGCTAGGCGGAATGGTGGTCTCCGAAAATCTCGGGGAGGATGACGCAGATGCTGTTGGGGACGGCACAACTCGCGACGGTGGCTTTTTTGCTGTGACGACGGGTACTGGCCAGCCGCTATCATCTGGAGTCGCGTCCTTGAAGCTGACGATGCCAAAATGCTGGGGAACACTTGCGAGGATGGCGTCACGCAGCTGGTCCAGCAGTTCGACAGACTTTACAAGTTGCAGCTTTGCCTCGTACGGCCAAGACAGAATGTGGTGCTCAAAGCACTTAAAAAGTTCTCCGATGATGGTCTCTTGCACCAGCATCCGGATGGATCGAACGCCGTTCCAAGTTGCCGCAAGCGTCAGTGCTGGATAAACATGACAATGATGACCATGGAACACGGCGGGATGTGATTGGGATAGGTTCAAGAGCCGGTATCTCCAGGACCCCGGGAGGTCGGCAATGATGTCGATAAATTCTTGGTCGACTCTTAACAACTGGTCGATGATGGCTTCTGTTTGCTCAAGCTTGCCGGACTTGATGTCATGTCGCAGCTGCATGACCTTGTAAATGGGTCCTGATAGTCGCCAATTTGGGTCTCCTGGAGCCGAAAGCATGCCCAGCTGGTTCCGAAGCTCGACAAGAGGTTGGGGCATCGCCATGTTTCTTTGAATACAGTTGATGAGGACGATCTGTGTCAGCATCACGAACATGCGCACCCCGGCCCTCGATCTGAACTGGCCAAGACCACGCATTTTTGCTAGGGCGGCGGCACCGTTAATGTGCACCTGCCATGCTCGTACAGTCTGGGGGGTCCGGCCAGTAAGCATCTCATACGTGCTCAAGATGAGAATGGACAGCATCGTCGTGTCCTTCACTGCCTCGGACGGATTCCGTAATGCGTCGTTCGTCAGGCGGAGGGCGGTGCCGTAGCTTCTGCGTGCCCAGTCCATCATTCTAGGGCACATTGTCAGGATAGAAAGACCGGCCAGACCAACGGCTGTCATGCTCGCCATGACACCGTCTACCTGCCGACCAGGAAGCATGTTGGCAGGGCGCCAAATGTCAAATACGAAATCATAGTTCTGATGACAGGCGTTCTCGTCGACGGATACGTAACGGGAAAAGAAATATGCTGTGCCGCGCTCCTGATAGGAAGGCGACAACAAGTATGAAGGCGTCGCCGATGGTGTCACTGGCCAGTTGCCTTCGTCGGGAGACGGTAGCAGAACGTCTTCGTCACCATCACTGTCGTCGTTCTCGGGATATACGTTGGTTGGGGGGGAAGGCCATCGACTCTGGCTGGAACGGTTTCTGATGGCAACGTTCTGGGTTACCAAGTTCAGGGCGTGAAACGGATGTTGTCGACGAGTGCCAGGCTTGGCCGTGGATCTACTCGGAGGGGCCGGGTCGGAGCTCTCGGGGTCATGTGCCGGGGCCTCGGGCACAGCGTTTAAAACATTTTGGTTCTTTGAACGACCCCTTGCTCTGGTTTTGGCCGCCTTCTTAATGACATGAGAGCTTTCGTCGCGGAACATGAGGTCGACGAGATTTCGATAGCCAGGACATTGTTGCTGGCGCTTCTCGCATTGGCCACAGCCTGGCTCCCTCTGATCACACTGGCCACATTGCCATTAGCTTCGCGTCGACCAGCAGTGTGAACGCTGCCGGGTTCAACGGTTCCTAGGGGAAGACGATCGGGCGTAGGCAACAAGACCTGCTCAGCTACCTAGCTAGGTAGGTTTGCCCCCGCAAGACTTACTCGAATCTTCCGCTCTCGACAGCTTGAACAGCCTTTGGACGGCTTACCGCAGTAAACCATGCTGGCGCTGGGGGCGGTAACCAGTAAGGTATTGACAAAAGAGGCTACAGGCAGGTAGACCAGGCGCCTAGGTGTATTATGAAGGAAAAAAAAGAAAAAAACCATGAAACCAGGCGAGGATATTCACTGGTTTGCGAAGGGCGCCATCATAATAACATGATTTACCTTCTTCGCGCGACAGACATATGAGGGAGTGGCGGCGAGGTGGAGATGGAGATGGAGATGGAGAAGGAGAGGGAGATGGGGATGGGGATGGGGCCGCAGAGAAACCGGGGATGGTACGAAGCGCCAGCCTAGCCTGGTCGAAAAGTAACGCCCCAGTGGGAGAGACCGGCGTTTTCAGTCGAGAATGCGAGATGACGGGCCGAGGGGTGTGGGTTCGTCACTTCCCTTGAGCTGTCGATCAGGAGGGAGACGAGTGAGGCTTGCAATTGGGCGCTGCGTATGTAAGTGGCACGTCTTGGAGGATTTAGAACCAAGACCCGTGTGTGTGGTTGGCTTCCGCAGCTGTCTTTCTTTGCCTCCTACTGTACCTAAAGGAACCTTGCAGCAGTGGCTTTTAGGCAGCATGTCCCCCGACGGGAATGGCTGCAGAAACGTGCATGGTTAGGGCCCACGAGCTGAACTAGAACCGCTTGTCCCGTTAGCCACCAACGGTCTCAAGTCCGCCAAGGCCCAGGCACAAACGCCCCAGCTAGCCAGCCTGTTCTATTCCCGTATCCGCGGGAGCTGGCTGTCCAATGTGTGATGGACATGCTATGTGGTGTAGTGTATGTACTGCACCAGAATTGAGCCGATTGAGCCTTACGATGGCGTCACTACATGAGGAGACGCCGTTCATCCTCGCACATCTTCCGAATTATTGGACCGAGACAAAAATAAACGGGACAGGCAGCCACCGAGGCACGCGGAAATGGGACGGAAAGTGCATATAGTGTCTGTCTACCTTTGGTGTTGACCGTCAGGGCGGTGCTGCTACTTGACTTGGGTTCACAATGTAGATTTTCTCGCCCGCCTCTCTCTTCCTTATAGCCCCTCGTTCGCCGCAGACTTGTTTCCTCCCCCAATCCCGACGGTTAGAAGCTTGGGATTGGAGTCGAACAACGCTCCGGACTGGTCAGCACCGTTGGACGGGCCGACATCGTCGTAGGGGAACCCATAGCCGCGGCCGTCCGGGCTGACCTCGTGGCAGATGCGCGAGTAGTGGTTCGTTCGGGCGTCGCGGTAGTAGTTGCCTACTTTCTCGCCCTCGGGCTGCTGGTCGTTTATGAGGAGTGTCGAGCGGTTGAACGCCGCCGCGATGCGCGCGCCGATGGCGCCCATCTCGGCCTGGTTTCGGGGGTACCCGCCGAACGGCCCAGTGCTGCAGCTGAAGATGTCTCGCGCGCTCGGCTGCGCAAACGACCCGACGTCGCCGAATGTCAGGAGGTTATCGGAACCGACGCGACCCTTGACGTTGCCCCATTCGGCCTGCGTGTTCACCGTGAGGTCTGCGGAGCGGTACTTGTCCCAGACGGCGTTGACGTAGGGCTGATAGTATCCCCCGAAGAGATCTGGCTGCATGACGATGCCCGAGTTGGGGCTGAGGGCGCGGAGGTTGGTTGTGTTGTCGGGTGTGCGCACAATGAGCTTGCTCCAACCAGCACCGTCTCGGGCATCCTGCGCGCGCAGCGCGTCGCAGACGGTGTCGAGACCGTTGCTGGGGAGGCCAGGCACGTTGGTGACCGCGCCCGAGTCGTTCTCGAGCGTCAGCAATACGGGAATGCTAACAAAATCCACGTACGAGATATTCACGTACAGCTGGAAGCTGTTGAAGGTGAACTCGCAGAAGCCCCAGTTAAGGTTATAGTTTGGGTCGGACGGGTTGGTCGCCGAGGGCTCCACAACGGCCGGGCCCGGGTTCAACAGGAATTGGAGCGGGCCGTCCCGGGAGAACCAAATCCTCCCACCTGCAATCTGGGGGATCGTCAGCTTCCGCGTCGACCCGGGCGCCCCTAGAGAGATGGCGCAGTCGGCCTGCAGCGGGCTCAGGATGCCCGACGGCGACGTCGGGTAGTAGCCCGTCACGCCGTCGGCCTGGAGCAGGAATACGGCATTGTTCTTGTTGATGTCCAGCCCGGTTATGTGAGCGTAAGCGCTGGAGGAGCCCGTGTTGTTCCTCAGGGCAATGTCGAGCGTGGGTCTCGTCATGTCTGTCGGCTGTCGTGCCTCGTGTGTTTGTTGCAATGCAATAGCTACAGAGGATACAGATGATACTCGGCAGCTGCAGAGGTGCCTAACCCTGAGTTTGTCGCGGCTTCCGGGGAAATGGTCGAGCCTTTTTATCAGGATGCCGCCCGTCGCGTTTCTCTCGCCGGCACATACATACTGGGGTCAGGGCTAAAATGGAAGCAACTGACCGGGAGCTGGTGACTTTTCCGACTATTTCTGAGGCCAGGACGCGCAAGCGTGATGCGCTGGGCTCTCCCTCCATTCCGGTATGACGGAATAGACGGCATGAATGTGTGGGCTACTTACTGGATAGTAAGGTAGTGCCCACTGCTAACCCATCCACGCGCCTTGCCCGGTTTTCATCGCTCCATCTGACAAGTCCTGCCGGCAAACCGGGGCCCCATCACCAAGCCGCACATGGCCGGATTGCGGTGCGTTGATTGTTGATTCCTGGGTTATTGGTGGGGGGTAAGAAAGAAGTGCGCGCTATTTCACTGAGCGCGCAGGTTTCTTTTGAAGGATGGCCCCAGAAACAAGGGGATCCGGGGTAGAGTGTCTCGGCCGCATTCTTGTTGAAAGGTGAAAGGCCGGCAGACGGATCACCCGCCCAGTATGGATGAACATGGCCGTGGAGGTGTACTGCAACGCTGCGGCAGCCTGATGCGACGATGAGCAGCCAGTAGCTGTCGATATTCTGCGCCGTTCCATGGAGCATGTGCTGCTCCCGAGACGAGGAGGGGTCCGCATCCAGTGCTGCTGATCCCCCGCAAAGGGACAATTTGGAGAAAATTCGGAAGAAACAGAACCTGGGGGGCTTGGAGACACTCCATCTCTGCTTGTCGGAGCTGTGTTGTCCAAAGTTGGGTCAGATGATGACTTGTTTGGATCGGGCGGTCGTGTCTTAGCGCAGAATGAGCCCTCACTCACCCCGGATTCGATCCATCTCTAGACTAATACGACGACATTCTTCCACTACACCCTCTCGCAGCAGGACAATACAGGAACTTTTGGGGCGGCATGCTGAGAATGCAGGCGCGTACGTTCGCTATCCGGCGTGGAGCTGTGATGGGCCCTTATGACTTACGACACCGACAACGTCAACATCCCATCGGCGGGTTTGGCAAAGACCTTGGATGGGGGAAAAAACAACTCTGATTTTGGATTGTCTTCTTTTTGCGAAGCGGTGCCGTAAGAACAGCAACAAGCAATGTCAAGCGACCGGGGGTGTGGGTTTCAATATGCTGCCCGCCGCTCGAAACGGAATACCAAATCAAAACAAATCATGCGCAAGGATAGAAGGATGGCAGGTTAGGAACTGTTGACAAAAGTGGAAACTGGGTAAATCAGATGAACCAGGCGCCCAGGAACAACATGCCGATTACTAGTGACCACGAGGGTGCTTCAGTCGAGGCACCGCCTTGTGATCCCCCGTGACCCGCTTCGCCTGTTTGATCGGGCGTCCCAGACACGGTCTGATTGTTGGTCATGTTGGTTTGGGTGCTGAAGAAGAAGGACGGAGTGTCGGGGATGGCGCAGATGGCGTCTGGTGTCGAGGGATCGACGCAGCGGGTTGAGTGGTCGGCTTTGCGAGAATCAAGTGACGAGTTGAAGTACGCCCTGACAGACGCCACCGTCAGGACCGTGTCTTTCTTCGGGGGCCCGCCCGACCACATGGGGTTGCCGTTACTCCAGTGCTGGAGGATTAAGTGGCCGCCCTCGGTAGGTACGGCACTGCCGTTCATCCTACCGATGACGGTGCCGTCAGCGTAGAAGATGACCTCGTCGCGGAGGTAGTCGATGCGGTACTCGTGGAAGTTCGTAGTGGGGTTGAATCCCAGATTTACTTTGATAAAGTTGCCCGTCCCCGCGGCATCGTAGCCCTTCTTGAGCGAGGCACGGGACTGTAGAACTATGTTGAGCGGGTACGTGTTGTTGGCTGGGTTAAACTCCTTCGTGAGAAACTCCATGTCGATCTCTTGGGTGTCATTATGATACTGAGATCGTCGTTAGCAAGTTACTGTGGAGGTTGGAAGCACGATTAACCCAGAAGAAAGCAGCGCACGTTCCAGCAACGTCCGGGATCTTCATCATCGCCCGAAAGGAACCATAATGCAAGTCGTTTCGAGTCGAATCGGTCTCCGCAGTCGGCACCAGGCCGTCTATCGTCGAGCCTTTGACCAGCAACTGAAGCCCCGCGTCGAGGGCTGTCGATCCCAACTCGGATGAAGTTGACCCCTCATGGATAGCAGCGACGTTGGTCGGCATGAACTTTTCTCCAAGAGGACCCCTTGCGCTCGCCTTCGTCTTGTTGAACGCCTGACGTGCCCAGTCTGTGTTTCTCTCGATATCCTTGACCTTTGTGAAGTCGGTCTCGATCAGGTCGGTAAAGACCTCATGGGTGCCAGAAATATTCACCGCGTATCCGCACTCGCAGGCCGCCTGAGCGAGGTAAGGCAGCGCAACAAAAACCGCCAGGCACATTGAAGCCATGTTCCTCATGGTGTCTTCCGGCTGAAGAGTTATATGTTAATACGTGTTACTGCCCGAGTAGTACACTTATATCTAAAGATTTGGCGGCATAGAAATGAAGGGAGTCCAAGCATCCATGAAAAGAAATGGAGACAATGGGGTGAAAAAGAACCAGCATGGGCGCTCAGAAACAAGATGCCAAGGAAACGAAGACCAATAACGCAACAGGGTGGAGATGCCGGCACGGGAAGAGGAAGCAGAGAAGAATGACGCGAGAGGGCGGAGTAATGAATGTTCTACTATGTAGTTGATTGAGTCACCCGACAAATGGCGAGGCAAGCTGGGGGAGGTAGCAACTCTGTACGACCATCGCGCTGGTGACTAGGGTTCATCAGAGAGCTGAGATACAACCGTGCCTTCCTTCATCACTGCCATGTGAGCCTCCGTTCTGCTTGGCGCCCTCGGCAATTCGTGAGTGGACGCCGTTAAGAGGGCAGGGCAGTGTCAAAGGGGCCAAAGCAATGAACAAAGGCGCTCGAGACGTGTTTCCTCTAAGTTGAGCGAAGGTGATGGTGCCGTTGAGTTATTGCCTCCATGATGAAGGAACCTCACGATGGCATTCAAAGACCCAAACAAGCGTTGCAAGTTGACCGTTGCTCGCCGGCCCGCCCTCTTTTTCTCACGATGCCCAAAGCGTTGTGAATTATACTCAGCTAGTCTCCCTCGACAAAGACACGGCACGAGGCCAACGGGCTGGATCCCACGGACCGGCTGGGTTTAGAAGCGCCTTTGCTCAACTGTTTTTGCCTGGCCGCTTCACTTTGTGTGTCTGTGTTGGTGTTGGTGTGGGTGGCGGCGGGCCAGCCACACACACACACTAGGGGTCAAAGTCGTGTAACGTCGTGTCGCATTGTGTCGCATTGTGTTGTACTGTTTCCCTGCAGGAACCCGCGTGATGAAAGGGAAACTCTGTGGGTTCGAGCGTGGTGGCAGCCAAGTCGGATCTGAAGGTTCCCAAGGTTAGGGCCAAAGCCACTCCGTTAGAAAACCGCCGAGGTGGCTGTTGATGTCAAAGAAGGGGAACAATGAAAAGGCTTAGCTGAGTGACTTGGAAACCTGACGACTGCGTTTAGTGAATGCCTATCCAGCCGAAGGTCGCTAAATCGATTTTTGTTATTCTCCGGATTTTGCTCCTTGATACATTTGAATGGATCGCTCTGAATACAAACGAGATAGGCGGACTGAGGAGACTAACAAGGCCTGTGCGCGGCTTGTTTACATCAAGGGGAGGATGAGCGTCCTCGTAGTAGACAATCACGGGACAGCATGCTGAGCAAGATAGGTTATACTGCTCGATGTGTTTATCGCCTTGTGCCAACAAGTTGCGATTGGACTCCGTAGAGCCGGTTAGAAGCCCATCAACAGCAGCTGTTTGGCCTCGCCTGCAAAAGGCTGTTGTTTCGTAGTATGGAGCGCATGGCTGTGTTGCCTGCCCTTGACATTGATGATACTCTAATCCAAGCCAGCGCCGACTCGGTTCTCCAACTACATCATGCTTCCTTTGTTGTCTGACAGCAGGCTAGTGTGACGGTCTCCACGGCTGTACACCGACTCGCAGGCCCTCGTCATGTCAACGACAGAAGCCTGACCCAAACATCACCGTGTCCGCCATCGTGTCAGGCGCCGAATGAGCGGGTCGCTTGCCAAAGAGGAGAAGTGATATTGCAATGCTCAACTCCTAGGAAACTATCTATACATATGTGCCCAAGAAGCCAGCTCCTCCCTTCCACAACGTCTGATTAAGCAGGTCATGTCATCTCGGCTTGGAGGATGCCTCACTGCTCGATATAGCTGTTTTCGTCCTCCTTCTCAACCCTGCGTTCCACAGCAGAGACAATTACAATCCCGATCAAATGACGAAATTCCAATGGAAGCAAATACTGCAATCTGTATATCGAACAAGGTATCTGAGCAAAGCGAAACGCAGCAGAAAAATGTTAACAATAGAAGCAACGCGTGATAATATGAAAGAAATGAAAGAGAAGATAAAGTCTTCCGAGGCATTTGAGCAGAGAATGTAGGAAGCAAGAGAAAAAAATAAGAAAGAAAAGCCAAAAAAGGGAAAAAAAGGAAAAAAAAACCCCCCAAAAAGGATATCAACAGTACGCAGCATTAATAATGACTAATGGAACAAACGCAAAAGCACATCAATAACAACCCCCATCATCCTGGACCAGCCAACAGTGCCTCGAGGCAGCCTCTGGGATGCGTGAGCAGGGCCCGAATTATCCCTATTCCCCAGGTTTGTTTACCCAGGAATCCGTGCCGAACCCAATGCCCCCAACCCTTCCCCGTATTCCTGCCCCATTATCGCCGATGACCGAGTCCAATGCTGGGACGCTCAAGAGGAAAACAATCATACCAATGAGAAAGAAGGAAAAGAGAACATCCAGCACCAGTTGAATAAGCTGGTTATGCGCAATGACCGGCCCGAAATCAAAAGCCCCTCCATCTGCGCCACCTCTCCCTGTGCCAACCGGGGAAAAGCTGCAGACCGAGTGGACATGTTCAGTGAACAACTCCAAATCCTTTGCGCCAAAATAAATGAGACCCGTCAGATAGAGGTATATGCCAAGGAGAGACGGCCCGCCTAGTAGGGCCCCGTAAGTGAAGCAGACAAAAGGAAATCGTTCAATCATCTCGCAACTAGTACACACTGTCCTCGTCCGCTCCCTGAGACGTCATCGAAGGGGTCGAGACACTCGAGGATGCTTCCATATCGTCGACATAGCCGACAAGTGCTTGTGCGTGGAGGCGGAAGGATTCGCCCATCAATCTGGTAATTCTGTCAAATCATTAGCGGCTGTCGTCATTGAGAATGTGCGGTGAACAAATCAACTTACCCCCAAACCACGACCTCGTCCAGCATGCTGCCCCACAGTCGGGCAACGACCGCACTGATTTGAGAGGCATACGCCTCATCGGAGTCCTTCTCGAAGAGCTGTCGAACCTTGTTGTACATTACGAGTTCCTCCTCAGTCGCTTGCTCTTCGTCATGTTCCAGACGGTAAAGCCAGAGCGAGAGGATGATCATAAGGTCAAGACCGCACAAGGCGTGCTCAACGCTCCAGTTTGTCGGTGAGGTGCGCGCAACCCAGCGCACGCCTTGAACCACAGCAATCTCAATGCAGTTGTAACACTCCTGGATGACCTTGATCATCTCGCTAGAGCGCTTGACACGATTCCGCGCGTTGGTCATGGCAGCTGCAACTTCGTAGGAGTCATGGTAGCGTAATGCCTCTTGCACAGATTTCAGGTCGACCTCCAGGCGGGCTCGGGCATTTCTATACAGCGCCTTGGCGTTGAAGATGAGAGGATGGCCCTTGTGAGGAGCGCTCAGCGGGACCGCGACGTTCTCGGGCTCACAAAACTCGAGGGATTTCTCCCATGTCTCGAGCGCGAGTCTGAGCTTGTACTCTGTCACGACGTCCTGGAGGGCCTCGGGACTGCGCTTGTGGTACCAGACTTCAAGAAATAAGGCATTGATCATGACCCGCGACGCAAACGCGCTGTACCTGAGTATCTCTCCCTGGAACAGGTTATCATGCGCCTCCATAAAGGTGACCATAGGCAACGCCTTCAAGTGCTCATGCCAAGCAGCCTCATCCGCCACCCTAAGGTTCCAGAGCGCCTCAGAAGACGGGAGCTGCAGGTCCTCGAACTCGTTGAAGCTGATTGCCGGCGTGTGGTTGTACGTCAAGGTGAGCAGGCCGAAGAAGATGTAGACGGCGTAGTAGGTGCGTCGGCAACCCTCGTCTTCAATCCACTCATTGCGAGTGGGTTGAGCACCCTCGCGAGCCTCCTGGCGAAGCTTGAGCTCGTACCTGTTCCCAGCCACCATGTTGGCCAGCAGACTCTTGATGGAACAAGCCCACTCAAGTCCTTTGGGGTCACCGCTCCAGCTAGCAAAGATCATGTTCAGAAGGGAGCCTTGCATGGTCCATAATGGGCACTTGCGCGAGCTGAAGTTCTCCTTGTTGAGGAGAAACTGATTCACAAGCACCTTGGATCCGATGTGAAGCATGTAGGCCTGATCCTGGTCAAAGGCGTAAAGCGCTCCGATGCTCAGCACTGCGAGAAGCAGGGCCGGGGAAACCTTGGTTGAATCGAAGGACGCAGGGTGCAGGAATGGCAGGTGATGGTGGAACAAGCCGAAGTACGTTGATAGGAACCGGTTCAAAGAGGCCAGGTTGGGGAGGCGGAAGCCCTCTGGAATGGCATGTTCAGCATCGTTGGCTCGGATGTTGTCGAGGATCTGGTTGCGTTCATCGTCATTCGCGACCTGCGGAGCTCGGAAACCAGCGGATGACAAGTTTGCCTCAGTGACAAAGGGGCTCTGCGGCACGGGGGTCCCTGCTCCCGAATTGGGCAGGGAGTTGATCATAGACTGGAGAGCAGGAACAAGGCCGTTACACGTCTGTCCATTGATTGGCGCCAGCTGGATGTTGTGATGAGGTTGCATAGTGTTTGAGCTGTTGAATGACTGCTGAGACTCGAACGACCCGGATGCGGAGGACGCGATGGAGTGTGCCTTTGGCTCTGTGACGGACTGAGACATGAAGCTCTCCCACTGGGTTACGGGAATGGCGCCGTTAGGGTATGTGACGGTGGGCTCCATGGTATGCGGTGAATAGGGCATCGAGGGACTGCCTTCGTAGTGACTGCCAGCCGAGCGCGCTCCTGCCGCAGCCTTGTGCTGGAAGTCGGCCACAAGCATTGCGGCGGCTTCGACGTCAATAGTGCCATCGTGGGCAACAGCCTCAATCTGGTCGATCGCGGACTGGTCGAGCATAGGCGTCTTGGCAGGAGCGCCAATGGCTCTCGTCTTGGGACCTGAACGTCGCTTGCCATCGCTGTGCAGGGGAGTGCCTCCATCTTTGGCATGCACAGTCCGGTCGTGTCGAAGAAGAAGGTCGCGTCGAACGAAGGTGCTACGGCACTTCAAGCACTTGAAGGGGCGCTCTTTGGTGTCTGTTGCGCGGGGATCTAGTCAGCACGGTCATGATCCTCGAAGGGACGTGATTTTTTTTATTCTCGTCTTTTTGCATCCGCAGTCATTCGCGGAAAGTGTCGATGATCAGGTGGAAGGAGGGGTTGCTCGTTGTCGCGAGAGGTCCCCAGCAAAGTGGAAGCTTTTGGTGTATGAGAGGGGAAGGAGAGGGGTTCGGGAAACAACTTACGGGAGCGCTCATGTCTGCTGCGGTGCTCACTTCTGCTGAAGGCTCTGTTGCAGAACTGGCACTTGTATTTGCGTTCCGGTGCGAGTGAGGCTTTGCGCGAGGCCGGTGTCGAGGAAGCCGACGTGGGAAGAACCGCAACGCTTGCGCCAGGCATTTTGAGGACTCGGGTCGTTGTCGCGTTTTTTTGAATGGGGAGATGTCGGGTGGCTGGGGCGAGCTATTGCGACGAGCGACGAGCGACGGCGACAGCGAGCGGCGACAAGAACGATGGGCGGACGGCTTGTTCAGAAACAGCGGCTCTCGATAAATTAAAAACGATGGTTGAAATCGCCTGGCTCCTAAGGTTCCCCCTCGCTCGGCGCGCTCCCGTGGAGTTTAAAGTGTGTCTTGATTAGACTGGTGGATGTTGCTGGTCATTTGGTTCGATATTCTGGTCATAGGAAGAACGTCTGTTGTGTGAGAGGGGGGTAAAAAAACCTGGCCCGAAGCCAGTGTTAAAGCGGCTTGTCTGGAGGCGACAGCGCGCTTACAAGAGTTGATGACGGGGAGCCGGAGAGGGCGACAGCCGCGTTGAGTTGCGTGTTGGAGATGGACGATGATCACGAGAGTAGGAGAAGGAGGAGACGGAAGAGGGGAAGGCCAGGAAAAAGTAGGAGGGGAGAGGGAGGAGGAAGAGAGAGGCCTTGGTGAGAACGGTGGGGACGCTGGACTGCGACAGTGGGAGGGACGCTGGTGTATTGAAGGGGGGCCCAGGAGGGGGGGATGGGTGAGGGAGGAGGGGGCAGGAGGACGACCACGCTGGCCGGAGCTGGACAGGTACCTGAGTATAGGTACCTTTCCCACTGTAAGAGGCGGGAAACAGGCGGGCAACAGCAAGTAAACTGTACGTACTGACGCTACTATTACTGGACTTTACTTGTAGGGCAGGCAGGTAAGGTAGGGAAGACAGGTGCAGGACTGTCGGTACCTCGGACAGCAAGCAAGCATCTTAGGTCGGGAAGGTAGAGGGGAGGTACCTCCCCTCCTGGCCAGGCAAGGTGGATCCCCGGGACACTGGTTGAGATGGATGCAAGACGGACAAGACGGGACTGCACAATGGACATTGCACACATCAAGAGGAGAACAGAGTTCGTTCACCGGCCACCAGTGCAGACCAGACCCGATTTCCTCCAGCAGACTGAGCAAGGGAGGGATGGGCGAGGGGTGGAGGGGGTGGAAGGGGGAGGGGGGAGGGAGCCCTGAAGTGGGAGTGGAGGGGGAGACGACAGCGACCCGATGCCAGCACCCAGCTGCGGCCAACGACCAGCGAATCCGTTTCCAGAGGCCAGCCCGGGGCAGGACAGGGCAGCCCAGCAGTCACCAGTGGGGAGGAGAGGGGCGCCATGGAGGGTCCAAGGCAACGGTGCGGTGGCGGCAGCAGGAATAAGTTGGGAGCCCGCCCAGCGCAGCGCGCCCAGTGCAATGTTGTGCTTCGCCCTGCCGTGCCGTCCTGTGCTTGCTGCTGTGCTGGGCTGCGGTCGGTTAGACTGGAGGGGGAGGATGGATGGATGGATGGATGGGTGGACGGTGGAAGTTCCTGCTCTGGTTGGAGGCTGTCGCTGTCGCTGTCGAGGCCGGGACTGCTTTGCGGCGCTGTGTTGCTGTGGCCGTTGCTGCTCCCACTGTCGCTGCCGCTGCCGCTGCTGGCACCAATGCAAACGCGCGCACGGCCCACTGTAAATAATACCTTAGCTCGCCGAACCGGGAAGGAGGTACGTATCATTCCCGGCTCCCCGTCTCCATATTTACGTATTCCTGACATTTTACTGGAAAACTACGCCTCACCTCCAGGGTACGGGATGCATGTGCCTCTAGCTACCCGTAAAGAGGAGCTATGTAAGCTGCGGCGCTGGGAGCCCCCCTCCTGATGTAGGTACCTATCCCAAGTCACAGCGCGGGGGCTGTCCATCGTAAGATACCTGGCGCGCTCTCAAGCCCAACTGTAAGGCGAGTGTTTCCTGGCCTAAAACATTCAGTTCCTATCGTCTGCCTCTCCGCCGGGAATCTAGAAGCGCGAACACCAGCTATGGACAAAAGTATAAATCCTACCGTTTATGTGTTCTGGTAATTTCAAAAGTTATTTCTCGGAACCAGAGGCATGCAGCATTGTAAAGTAGCGTCATCTCGTCTGACGCACGAGAAACGAAGAATCTAAAAAGGGTCTCGCGTTGATATCTCAATCCAAGACAGTTATGGGCCGCAACAAAAATAATAAAAAAAATAGGGGGGCGACTTGGAATCGGGAGCAAGAGACACTCGCACATCAGCGAGACAACAGCGTCCTGATTACTGTGCAAGTGCATTACCGTCACGGAACACAACACGACACGACGAGGCACTTTCAGGGATTCAGGGATCACAAAAATTTTTCATGTAGGCCAAGGGATCTACTTCCGTCCCTCTATGTCTGTCTACCTACTTTTAGCTGGCACGAGTTGGAATCGCTACCACTACACGGATAGGCGACATACCTCAGCTCCCGCTGAACATCACACAGTCCTCCAGGTACCCCGTTTTGAATTATCCGAGGTCCTAGGGGAAGTGCACCATACCATAGTACCTTCCACAGGTCGTCGTCATTAGGTATCTTGCACTAGTAGTACCTCCTTACCTCAGGTTTGTGCCCTGGGATGGTACGCGTGGTGGACTGGACACAATTCCCAGGGCCTGGCACGCACCCGACCCGTCCGGAGTGCACCTAGCCACACCATACCTTACAAACGCCTCCCCGCCGTCCACAGGAGCCAGGCAGGGGGGCAGGGGTGCAAAAGGCGGACGGCCGGGATATGGGACACATCCAGGATGCTGCTACGGGGGGTCCAGGGCTAGAGGCCGAGGGCTGACGGGGGCGAGGGCGTGGACTGGACCGCGGCGGTGGTACGTGACGCTAAAGCAAGCACTGCTGTGTTGGTCTCGAATGCCTTGGCCCGAATGACGAGGAAGCGCACCTGGTACATCATGTGGGTGGTAGGCCTGTCATGTTGTGTTGTGCTGTGTTGTTCAGGAGGAGGACGAACCAAGGGACGGGTGCCGACCAATTGGCAACAAGGTGAGCGAGCGGATGTGAGAGGAGAGATACATGGTAAGGTAAGGAAAGTGCACCGACCGACCGACCGACCGTAGGTAGGTAAGGTAGGTGCTCCAGCTCATCCCGTCCTATAGTTCAGTCGCCTTACTAAGGCACTTTAAGGTACGGTGAAGCAAAGCATGCAGCGGCAGCAAATGCTGGACAAATGTACGGGCACGTCAGGCAAGACAAGGCAAGCTAATCGATGATTGGAAAGCATCGCGATCATTGGGGATGCAGCCCATGAACGTGCTTCTTCCTGTATCCGGACCAACTCTGCCCAACTGGGAGACAGGACACCGACGGCTGACGTCGCGCGTCTCCTGAGCCTCGACTGGTCGCTGCTTACTCTGGTAGCTGCACGGGAAGGCACCTAGAAAAAGAGATTACAATCACCAACGGCCTGGGGGGGGGGAATGGGAGTTCCAACGCCGCTCGCTGCCCCTCCCAGCCTAGCTCGCCAAATCCCGGACCGCCGGTGTAGTTGGCAATTTCGCCCCGGCTCCGGAAGAACTGGGGGATTGCTTCCACTGCTTCCAGCAATGCTTCCAACACTGGGTCCGCTTCACGCTGGAGTCTTGCTTCATCGCGCGTTGTCTCGTGTCCTGAAGCTGCCGGGAAGACCACTCACGCTGCAACCTCAGGTTCTCACTGAAGTAGACACTGGGGCCCCTACCTAGGCCGGGGTGGCCTATGCCGAAGTACAGCTAGTATCCAAAGACCACCTCAGCTAAAAGGAGAACAAGCAAGGTAATGGGAGTGGTGCCCAGGGGCAAGAAAGCGGTACCGCGGACGCCAAAAGCAAAAAAGAGACTCCCACTAGAATCGCAGGCTAACCAATAGGCATACACCCCTTTTCCCGGGCCCCCGACGTACACTAACGCGACGGCCCACTTCTGGTACTCGGACGATACGTGTCCCTCGGACATACACTAACGCGCCTTGGCGGATTGCATGCTTGTTCCCGTGGATTCGCGCCAGGCCTGTCATTCCCAGCGGTGAGAGCAGGTATCCATGAGTACCTCCGCCTTGCGGCGAAGTCGAGTACCTCAGCCGGTCCAATACACGTGTAAGTGTGCGCGCCTCCCCGGCAGTGGCCCCGCTAGGCTCCATTAGACCCCGCCGTTCTTCCCTAACCTGCACCTGGCTCTGCACCGTGTGGTGTTCGCAGCCCGGGCGTGGGCAGGTGGGTCTCCGGGAGCTCAGAAATGGCACCGTTGCTGTTCAATAATGGTGGGCATCGACTTGCATTGCGAGTTTTACCATGGACCGCGCAGAGACAACGAATCGCAATCAGCTGCCCTAGGCACGAGACGAGGGACGCCTGGTTGGAATCGGAATACCCGTACCGTTCGTCACCCGTTCCGCACCGCACCGCGCCGACCGCACCGCCCGGGGGGCCACGCCAGACTGCCGCTTACTACCCGGCTGAAAGAGCGGGCGTTCCTTGCCGTTCCTTATACCGCACTTTGCTTGACCGCAAGAAAGCTCCGTCATTGTCTGTCCTGGGTCGAGTCGGTGTGTCCAGGGACTGTGCAGTATAGCACCTCTCCTCCAGATCCGTGCTCAGCCCAGTGATCTGAAGTCTCGTACCTGGGCGAGATGGTCCAACAGAATGCAGCTCAATCGCCGCGTCGTCGCGACGGACTCCGAGCGAGCGGTTTGTGGGTCGCTTCCCCTATCCCATACCTAGGTTGACTGGACTTATCGAAGACGAGACGAGACGCGGATGAGAATGACAGCAGAGTATCAGGATGGATTGGGGTGTGATATGAGAGGCGACGGAAGTCCCGCGGCCCCATCTCCTGACGGGGAGCCATTCTCTTCCTTGACCTTACTGCGAACGGTATCGGCAGAAACCGTGGGCTCATTTCAGATCCGTGATCTTCGCCAAACGAGATGATGCCGACGTCGTTGTCTCGATTTTTACGCCTGGCAAAGTTGCCCCTCGCGCCCCCTCGCCGTGGCCCCTCCCCCTCTTCTTCTCCAATCCCTTTCCTGGATCAATGTTTGGTTTCTTTTTTGATTTTCTACCAGGTAGCTCGGTTTCCCCCTTGTTTTCGGTACGGGCGTGTAAATTTTTATACGTCCCCCTTTCCCGTCCCTTGCGCTTCGATAGGGTTGTTTGGTGTTTTGCTTGTCCAAGGGTTATTTGAAAAAATAAAAAAAGGAAAAAAAAGGAAAAAAAAAAGGAGGCTGGTGAGCAAGCCGATCGGGGGCTGGAGAAGGGCTGGAGGTACTTCGGAGGTACCTTATGCTCCCTATGGCGCGTCCATGCCACCCCAAATCATCTACTGTGTAGTAGCGATGTCAGGGATGCCTCTGAGGTTTATTGTAGAGGCACGCTCTCGGTCCCGTAAGCGAGTAGCACAATTTCTCCGTGCCTTCCATGACCGATCCATTGCTTCCATTGCAATGTCCAGTCATTACCGGATCCGACGCGCTCCTCATCCTTGAGTCGCGCCATGGTAGTTAGGCAAGGGTAGTTATTCGTTGGCCACCCGCTGAGGTGCTGGCTTTCGCTTTCGTCATATTCCCTCATGCAGTCCTGTCATTGCAGGACGGCCCATAGCCCATAAGTGTTTATCTGCACCTTGTCTGACCGACCCATTGCCTGCCCTTCGGGCTTTGGGGTGCTCTAGGCGTTCCAAAGGCCCAACATCTTTGGCGCAGTTTGCCGTTTCCCCTCCCCCTCTTCGACCGATTTACTACGTAGTAAGGGGAAGAGGGGGACAAAAAAAACTCGTGACCGCCCTTCCCCTCTCTCCAAACCAGCGGGTTTTTGTACAGGCTGTGCTGCGAGTTGCAGTCGGTCATCCGCTGCTGGAAGCGGTGATCGCGAGTCACCGCCTCCAATCCCTTGTCCATGCCGCGAACTCCCCGCCGGGGAATAGCAGGGTGCAAGAGGGTCGAAAATTACTCGAATCCTTACCACGCGCAAGGCGACCGAGGGGCAGGGCATCGCATCGCCTACGATCACCAGCGAGGACCAACGATGCGGTGAGTCCTTGTATGCGCATCCTCACCTTGTCGGCCTCGACCGACCAAATGTCGGAGTGGGGGATCAAATGGCGGGCAAAACGACAAGACGGGGCATTCTTATCAGAGGCCGCCGCATATGCCTTACTCTGACCGTATCGCCTTGTGCTGCTGTAGGGCACATCGGGCCTGGAACCTTCCTCTCTTCTCCGAGTCTCGTGGTATCGCGTCGTCGCGTCTTGTCAAAAGGACCAAACAGTATCGGGGAGGGGTCAACCAACTGGCCTGTCCCCTCTTCTCCGCCTTTGATCCCTCTCTCGATACCCGCACTGCGCTGATGCCACTCACCTCGGCTCACTCTGCTGTCACAGGCCACTGCAGCCATCCGCGTCCTCGCCTTCTGACACCTGCCCCTTGCCGACCGGCTGTGGAATCTTGCGGTCTGACTGACGAGCAGTTACGACGTGCTTGCCATCCATCCGGGCTTGACCAGAATGGATGATACCCGCTCCGCGAAACTACACCACTCCTGCACCCCAGCCCGGCACTCCCTCCAACATCCGCAATGTTGGCCCTTCTCGTGGAATATACGGGCCCTATGCCGTACACTTCACTATAATCCAACTTGACCCAAGCCACGTCTCCGCCATCGACCAGGCAATCTAAGAATCCACATTGGCGGACGCCGGGAGACGACCCAGAACCAGACTTTGACCAGGGCAACAAAAGAGCCCGGGAGGAGAATATTGCCAGGTCCCAGAATAATCCGGGCATTCGGTGCTCCCCGAAGATTGAGCCTTCAAGCTAGGGTAGGGTCTTGCGATCTGGCGAAAAGAGTTGGAGAGCATTGCTGGAGCCGCTGACTCAACCACCGTCTATCAATGGTCGTTGGGATCCGTTTTTACGGTTGAGAATCAACGTACCTCCAGTGGTCTGGGTTCCCTTTCGTCTCATCTGAGACGCGGCTCTGGCGTTCACCAGCCGAGCAGCGGGCATGGCACAACATGTGTTCTAGGCTTCTCGCCAGCTCTCAGCATGCCGTTTGTTCACTAACAAGCCGGGAGAGGAGGGGCTCGAGGCAAGGGAGAACAGTGAGGGGGGTGGGTCAAAAGAAGGGGGTCCAAAACGATAAGAAGAGTCAGACCTTTGGAGCAGGTACCGACCGCTACTGGGCTTCACGTCTGGGCGCCACAGGAGGAGTCCGCGGCACGGTTCCGGACAACCGGTTCCCCGTTGGCAACGCCTGTTGTGCCCCGCTTGCTGGGATCACGATGTTTGCTGGAACCGACTGGGTGGAGACAGTGGGAATGGTCTAATTAATGGCATGCCGTGCGGCGTGTTCAGGGCTGCTTCAAAATTTCCACTGGGTCCGTTTTGGGCTTCTCGGTCCTCCGCTGCCTCCGATTGTCCCTTGTCCCTCGGCATCGCTGTCATGCCTGCCCCGTTTCTCACCTCGTCGATATTGTCCAGCCAGTCGCAGTTGCCATGGGCAATCTTGAATCGCGGCTCGACAAATTGACAATATCAAAAGCCATGTTGTTCGTGAAGCTGCGCCGAGTTGACGTCCAGGCGCATGGGTATTGACCGCCAATGTTCGGGCCGCTGCTCTGAGTGTACTTTTCTCAGAACAGACTGGGCGGAGGAATTCAAGGGGATGGCGGGCGGTGTGTTGCGTGCGTGCTGTTCTCTTTGGTGTCGCGAGGATGAATCTCTTGCGGCATTGGACATAGGCACATCTACGGGTGGTATCCAGGTGGTTTGCTGGTTGGGAAGAAGCTCAACACCATCGGCGAGAGGCTGGAAGGGACTGGCGGATCGCCCCTGACGATCACCGCTCCGACGCGGCGTGCACATCGCATATCCGAGGTTTAGCGCGCATCGCCCTGTCTGTACAGACTTTCAGAGGTACTGTAGTATAGCCACTGCGTCAGCGCCGGCGTCGGGTTCAAACCCCAGGAAAATGAACACATCACGATCTGAAACAGATCTCTGTGATTGACAAGTGGTGGGTAAATGGGCAGTTTGCACAGTTGAGCCAACCGGTACCAGGAGGCGCGTTTGCCCGTACCATCTTCCCATGGAACATGGCTGCAATGTAGGTCATTCAACCATCCAGGTGCATTTTGCCTCGAGATGGAGGCCCTGGTCCATGCCCGAATCCGTGGGTTAGATAGTATGCATACTTGGTTTCACCTGGCCTTAGGGGGGCCGTTCCAAATGGACGGGGAGGTTAGCAGGAGCGCCAGGTCGATTGACGGGCAGAGCCACGGGTGAAGGCCGCGTCTCCCCGAGTGACCGTATGAGAGTTCACCAACTCCGGTTGGTGATCTCCCGGGACTGACCGATGGCACTTGTGATGCACAGGAACACCAAGTGTTGACTCAGCCGCTGGCCTTGGGGACCGTAACGTAATGGAACAGTGCTATGTTGGATGAAGATGGACGAAATGGCCAATGGTGAATCGAATCGAGTCGAATCGAGGCTACATCGGCTATGTCGATGCAGCGGAGGAGAGGTCTGCTCGTAGAATCGTACGCAGCGACAAAGCTTCGTGTCGTGACCAGTGCAAGTGTGGCACGCAGGCGATAGCTCTCACGCAGTCGTCGAGGTTGCTCTGCCCGTCTGTTGAGTGTCGCCAAATCGTTGGCCACATATACGCATGCGCTGTGGGAGAGGTAAAAAGGCAGAGGAAATGAGCAAATATGGCATGGCGGCTTAGTGATTCGACGCGGGCTGGGTGGAGGGTTGGGTCGAGTTGCAACGGCGCAGTCTACGCCTGATCGGGTACGGATGCTCGTCGAGCCGTCGGGAAACGTGGGATGTTATTCAACGCTACCTTGGCTCATCTTCAGACGAAGAACTGGCGCAGCCAGCGGGATGAGAGGAAGTCGCAGTCGTAGCTGCAGTTGTGGCTGTGGTTTGCGGTTGCAGCCGGTGAGGCGGGCGAGGTTCGGTTGGGTTGAAGGCGAGTATCAGGTCTGTGTGGTGTGTGTGCTTGGCTACTTTGGCCTGCCATCTCTGGAGTATGCGCCGATGAAGATAATCAGGAGGAAATGCATGGCGTGGGATTCCTTCACAGGCTGGGTTACGGGCGGCCATGGCATTGAGATAGATACCTACCTCCGCGGTTGACTCTTCATCTGAGCTCGGTAAAACCACGGAGAAGCGGGGCAGGGGTACTAGGCAGTAGTAGTGTACTTGCAGCACCTTAGGTAAGGTAGGTAATATGCCGAAGTCAGGTGCCTCACGCCCTGAAGAACTGAAGAAACGACGCCCGGGCGGATGATTGTGGACAAATTAGCGAGCCTGGCGGCAACCAGTTGACACTGTATGTGACGCCTAACGAAGGCTGACAACACACCATTAATACAGTGCGTACGGTGGGGGCACCCCAGCCTCACTTTGGCTGGGCCCCACACCGGTGTAAGGCGGCCCCTGCTCATGGCTCTTCCATCCCCCTCATCTCTCTCATGCTCGTCGCATCGGCCTCATCAGGGTCCGGCGCTGTACCCGCCTGCATCGACTGCGCCTGTGCTCTCCTGATGTATTTAGCAGCCCGAACCGAGGACTACTTGCGCGGACAGAGAGGACGACGAGCGAAATGCACTCACTCTGGTGACAGTCAATCCTAGTAGTTGCCCCATGCCAGCTTGGAGAAGTTCTGTGGCTCCAAGACAAAGGGAGGGACAGCACCCATGGTACCTTACCTTGGCTTACCTACCTAAAAGGTAATAGACAATCCAGATGAACAAACCAGACAAGACAGACTCGTGGTTGCACAGGGACAGCAGGGCATGACGAGCCGTCCGCCCGTTCTTTTGACAGTGAGAAGACTTCGGTCCGGCAGCAAGAGACAGGCACCCGCGAGAGAGGCTGCCCGGCAGGCAAATAGGTTCCTGAAAAAGCATGAGAAGCAACAGAAAGAACGCACGCATTGCGGCGCTCATCCGTCGTCTGCAAAGTCTTCCACTGGCGGCACGCAAAGACCCTGAGAGCGCCCGCCCGCCACCACCTCGCACACTGATCCGACCAAGTACCTAACTACCTCGCTTGACGACTTACCTACTACAAAGAGGTAGTCCGCAAATCGATCAGGTATCTACGTTGGCAAGGTACCTATCCAGGGCGGCACATTTCCGCCGAGGTACCCTAGGTTCAAGAATTACCACTGCCAACACCCATTCCATCCCACTACCTTACTGACTGACTGCCTTGCCAACACGGCGACCACGGCCACCACTTTCAGTTCACAACCACCAGCACGGCTGGCGGCGTCTCCATCTCGTTCAATCACTCGCCTGTGGGCGCATTCGGGTCTCGACACTCACGCATCGCCATCAAGCAAAGAGTCCGGTTCCATCCTGTCCAATTCAGACCCCAGGGTCCCAGACATCGCCGGCGCGACGCTGTTGGTTCTCCTCCCCGGGGGCCTTCCCTCATCAGGCGATCATCTCCCGCTCCTGCTCCTTCTCCTCATCATCCCCTCCCGCCCAGCGCACACGACGCGAAAAAAAAAATACCAGCGAATCGTCTTCAGCATCCGACACGACTCTATCCGCCGACTACGTTGCTCATCCCACCAGTCAGCTTCAGTCATCACAACGACTGGCTCGGTTCCCCCCGCGCGCAACAGCACGAGCGCCAAACGACTTTGTCGATACCCCCGACACACACACACGCACACTCGCCTCCTGGGCCTGTCGCTAGACGAGAACGTCGCCCCCGCAACCCCCTGCTCCAACCTGCGACTCCTCGATTGTGGGCTTCCGACTCTGAACAACTTGTCGCTCCAACCAACACACATAATTTTTTCGTCTTCGACCTTGGGCCGATTGACGACGACGTTCCGCGGCAGGGCTAGACTGGGCTGAGCAGAGTACACCTGCCCAGATCATGACTTGACCCTTCTCGCCCCTTCGGGTTATCAGCGTGACCGCCTCATCATGCTGATGACACAGACCGCAGTGCCGGCACTAGTTCAGGGTCAAAAGAGTAACACGTACAAACCTCGGCAAAAGCCATCGCGCGAAAATCTCAACCTCGAATCCAGCAACCACTACCCCTCGCAACCGGCGTTGGATAAATCCAACGTCGGCCAGTCCTACTCATCTTACTCCCAGGCTATCGCCTCCTCCTCCCTCATGAACGGCATTGCGGGGACCGCCCCGCCGGGCACCATGTACGTCCGAGCCCTTTACGACTACGAGGCCGACGACCGCACCAGTCTTAGTTTTCACGAAGGGGACGTCATTCAGGTCATCACACAGTTGGAGAGCGGTTGGTGGGACGGCGTTATCAACGGCGTGCGCGGCTGGTTTCCAAGCAACTACTGTCAAATTGTCACGAGTCCCGACGAGATTCCCGACCATGACCAGAACGGCGAACTCGATCACGTCGACGACGACCCAGATGACCAAGAGGTTTACGATGAGCAGCTTGAAGAAGATGAAGAGTCCGAGCTGGACGACCCGAGCAATGGTCTCCCGCTCGAAGGCACCGACCTCAGCGACAAGTCGAGGGCCGACTTCTGGATTCCACAAGCTACTCCCGACGGTCGTCTTTTCTACTACAACATGATGACGGGAGATCGAAGCATGGAACTGCCACTCGAGTCGCCCGTCTCTACGAACGAGACGGGTCCGCGTAACAGAATGAACGTGAATATTCCAGAAAAAACACGGCCGCCCCCTGAGATGATGGCTAGGGGTTTGATGCAGGACGAGGACGAGGATTCGGAAGCGAACTCCGCCTCAGAGCTGGAAGGAGAGTCTCTGATGCTTGCCTCTCGTGGTTCTTTGGTAAGATGGCTGTTGCGAACTTTGGGATGATCCGCTTGTTTTCGCTGACTTGCATGTTCACAAAACAGCCTCGTAATCGCCGATCTAACAACGACACGCTTTCACCCTCCACGTCAATGGACTCGATGAACGGCATAGCGCAAATGACACGGGGCAAGAACGACACGTACGTCAACCCGAACCTGGCGCCCAACACGACTCCCATGATAGCATCCGCAACTTCCTTCACCAGCACATCCTACAACGCACCGCCCACCAGCACTGTGCCTCGGTCATTCTTCGACGACGGCTCAGCGCCGCCATTAACCTGGACCCGTCTGGTATCCAACATGCGCAGGGCTGTGGACCGTTACCGCGACGCCATCACCAGTAATAACCGCTCTGAGTATGTTGCGCGTGCAGAGGACATATCGGACCATCTGAGGTTGCTACTTGCTGCTGGGTCCGGCACGACGGACAATCATTCCGGCCAACCCTCCATCATCTCTACTAACAAGGCTCTCTATCCGCACTTTAGGGACATGATGTCCAAGTTCTCGAAACTTGTAATATCCTCCCATATCGCTGCCGCCGATTGGCCCAACGCTGAATCGGTACAAAAATGCTTACAAGAAGCGGACGGTGTTTTACTCGGCGTCTTCAGCTACGTCGAGATTGCACGGCAACAAAGAGGCGAGGAAATCCCCCGGCTATTCCCCGGCTTTGTCATTGGCAGTACCACTGGCGGCAGTTGGCAGAACAATGGTCTGGGCCCTCGTGATCCCATTACCGCCAACTTCCTGGAAGACGAAGAGGGTGTTGTCGAGCCCACCGCAGTATTGGACGGGAAATTGCTCGAAAGACTGGATGAGCTGAAGCGAATGCTCGTCTTCAGCATCCGGGAATTGGACAAGAACCTGGTCATGGCTGACAAAATCATTACACCTTTCAAGCACGAAGTCATCGGTAACAATGTCTGCCTAGCCGGCGGCAAGGTCTTGGAAACGTTCAAACCATGGATCGCTTTGATCGAATCTATTGACCTTTCCTCCCTGGGAAATAGCTTCCAGACGCCCCAGCTGGCAGATTTCAGTACCAATAAGCAGAGTCTGTACGACAACATGTCCGACCTCCTGCTTGGCTGCCAGGCTGTGGCAGGCCCTTTGGCAGACGAATGGGCCGAGGTGCGAGGCGAAGCTCTGGAGAACCGCCTAGATTACGCCCGGCAATGTGCCAAAGCACTGGAGACGAACTCGTCGCACATTGGGTTCTCCTTGCAATTGCTATCGGAGCAAGTCCAGATCAACCTCCAGCAACAAGCTGAATCAAGACAAAGAGAGGATGCCCTTCAACGCGATCAGCTCCGGAGAGGTGAAACCATGGCTTATGACCGACCTCATCAGCGGACAGAGTCACGAACCACTCCAGTCCGGCCTCCTATCGTCACTTCGCAGTCATTCACCGAAGGAGAGGCCACGGGCAACTTCCGTGGTGGCGACTACTCCAAGGTTAAGAAGATTCTTGGAGATGACCCGAACCCTCAAAGCAACCTACCCCCGGTAGATGACACACCTGAGTTCCTTAAATTGGACCACGAGAACGACCTATCCTGGGATAACAAAATGCAGCCACCTGTCGTCAAGGGTGGCACTCTGGAAGCTCTTGTCGAGCAGTTGACGCGGCACGACAAGCTGGATTCCAACTTCAACAATACTTTCCTTCTCACTTACAGGTCCTTCACCACTGCTCAAGATCTCTTCAGGCTTCTTGTCAACCGCTTTGGCATCCAGCCGCCCGAAGGCTTGTCGCAATCCGACTTTGAGGCATGGCGGGACAGAAAACAGAAGCTCATCCGCTTCCGTGTTGTCAACATTTTGAAGAGCTGGTTCGACAACTTTTGGATGGAAGATCACAACGAGGAATCGAAGCAGCTTATTCGGGACGTTTATACTTTCGCAAGAGATACGGTCAAGTCAACAGAAACGCCAGGGTCTGGGCCTTTGATGACGGTATTGGATCAACGCCTGAGCGGCAAGGAGGCTGGAGCTCGCAGGATGGTGCAAACCCTCAACCAAAACACGCCTTCGCCTATTATGCCTAAGAACATGAAGAAGCTGAAGTTTCTTGACATCGACGTCACAGAATTCGCGCGGCAGCTCACTATTATTGAGTCGCGGCTATACGGCAAGATCAAGCCCACCGAGTGCCTCAACAAGACGTGGCAGAAGAAGGTTGGCGAAGGAGAACCAGAGCCTGCACCGAACGTCAAGGCTCTCATTTTGCACTCGAACCAAATGACGAACTGGGTTGCGGAGATGATCTTGGCCCAGATGGATGTTAAGAAACGTGTTATTGTCATCAAGCACTTTGTAGCCGTCGCAGACGTAAGTTCAACTAGTCAGAAAGCGTTTCGAGTCTCGTACTGACATAAGCATGCAGAAATGTCGGAGCCTCAACAACTTTTCCACACTAACCTCGATTATTTCTGCGCTCGGAACCGCACCGATTGCCCGGCTAAAGCGGACATGGGACCAAGTGCCCCAACGAACCCAAGGTGTCTTAGAAACCATGAGAAAGCTCATGGCCAGCACGAAGAACTTCGGCGAGTACAGAGAGGCATTGCATGTGGCGAACCCACCTTGCATACCTTTCTTCGGTGCGTACCCTTGGTCATTCCTGTTACTCGCGCGATGCGGGGCCAAATCCATGCTAACAACGCCTTGAAAGGTGTTTATCTGACTGACCTAACCTTCATCGAGGACGGCATTCCATCTGTCATTAAAAAAACTAACCTCATCAACTTCGCCAAGAGAGCGAAGACGGCTGAAGTAATACGTGACATCCAACAGTACCAGGCTGTTGGATACTCACTGCAGCCTGTGCCGGAGCTGCAGGACTACATCATAAGCAACATGCAAGCTGCTGGAGACGTGCATGAGATGTACGACAAGAGCTTGCAGGTGGAACCACGCGAGCGAGAAGACGAGAAGATTGTGAGGTATGTAGCATTGAGAGATCAGCCCGGATCGTTTGGAGCAGTTTCGTTTTGGGGATAAAGGTCGTCGATTGGCCTCCTCGTGGCATATACGAATTGTGCCCCTGATGGCTTCTTTGCAGTCAAGGAGCAAGCACCCTCCTTCCCGCGCTCAATTTCCCCCTCTTCCACTCATGGCAAATCATCTACTTCCAACCAGAGACATGGGCTTACTCTATTTGATTGTGGTGCAGGGTTCTTGCCGAGTCGGGCTTCCTATGAGCGACTGTTGCTAGGATGGAGAAGCACTCTGTTGCGCATATCCATGCAGGTAATTCCAGCATGGTGGGTCGGCTGCAGCATCCGTTCGACGTTGTCCACGTCGACTCAATCCTTGCGACGCCCGCGCAGTTTATCACCACCGCCAAGCTGTACCTCGCGTACCGGCTCGCCGGGATTGTGACAGGATATTAGTGCCTGGACGGCGCGTATCGTGCTAGCCTTGTGTCTGGTAACTTTGGTCCTAAGTCTAGATGGAACCCCGGACGCAGAAGAAATAAGGTCGTTGAGCTGTTCCAACCACTAAGCAATCCATTAGAGGGAAACAAATGACACGAATCAGCGAGAGAGAGAGAAAAAAAAAGGGGGGGGGGCTCGGAACATTGACGCCACACCAAGAGCAGGGCGACAATGTGTGGGCCCCGTGTATCCAACATAGTGGGCTTTTATGACCACGTCCATATAAGGCCGGGGAGGGGGGTTGATGAGTTAAGAACTGACTTGGCTTGCGGGCGATCGGCGGTGGAAGAAGGGACATGGAGGCTCAAGGGAATGAAAAGACGAGTGAACGAATCTTGGTATACGGTATTCTAGGATAAAGCCACGCTGGGTACTCTCCGTTAGCAAGATTATGGGGAGGCAATGTTGTAGTCCCCAAAAGTGGTCAAGGTCATGATATCAAGAATAAGAAGTGTTGATCAAGTTCCGCCCGTGTGCATAGACGCGTAGAGTGAGGTATGCATGCGTACATGGGCTATTGCTTCTGTGCCGCAGACATGCGTACAGTTATTGACAGGATTTTTCTGGAATGGTCAGCTCGAGAGAATTCCGGTGCAGGAAGAAATAGATTAGTTGACGGGGGTGCTGGCGTATGAGCATTGGTCAGACCCTTGTTGTCGGTTGCGGGACAGACACATATCGTCTTCTGGTTACCAATCACGTGTGCGCCCAAGGCAAGCCATTCTCTCTTTAAGCCAGGAGAAACCTGCCGGACCCTTATTCCTAGTCTTGGGGGCGGCACAGTCCATAACCCCTCCCCCAGCCAGTCACCAATGCGGAATGAAGGAGTTGAAGGGCGAGGGAAGGGACGGGTTACGGCCCGCATGCATATTGATACGGGAGAGAGGATGGCATTGAGATTTGGGCCGAACCAAGTTGGCCAAGTCAGGGTATCATGCGAGCGGACGGAAGCGCTCCAGACGCTCTGTGAGCCTGTCTTGATGGTCTATGGATAAGAGGGTTTGGCAAGCTAGAAAGTATTAAGTTTGACTTTGGGCTAGTGATTATTATGAAGGCTGCTGCAATACTACGTCCGACGTGAAGGATTTGTGAGCTTTACTGATATAGCCTCAACAGAGTACAAGACAAAATAATTCAAATCGCTGTAGCCCTCTCAGTGTCGGTGCAGCTTGGCCTTAATTTTGTCACCAAGGCTCTTCTTCTCCTTCTCATTCCCATCATGGGGACTCTGCTCGCCACTGTTGCTGCTGCTGCTGCTGGGCTTGGCCGCTTTGGCGGCGGCGGCAGCTGGATCCTTTTCCTCCAGGAGACCTGTACTCTCATGTCAGAACGATGCTCTGCCTGTCGTGCGCTGGAAAGGATAATGCTTACGGTCTGCCTCACGGCCAGCACCGGGCTTAGTTGCGTCGAAGTCGCCGCCGTCAGCTGCCAGGCCAGTGCTTTTGACGTACTTCTCTCCTGTGCCCTCACCCTGGCTCTTCTTCTGGGGTCCGTCCTCACCCTCCTTCTCACCTAGGCCTGACGCCGCGAGGCCGCCGTGGGAGGAGTCGTTCTTGCTCACATTTCCGGCGTCCCCCCCTCGCTCCTTTGCCACACTCTCCAAAGGCCTCGGGCCCGGGCCGTCGAGATTGTCGCCCTTGTTGGTGGGGCCGGTGCCGGATTCGGTGCTCACGTCTTGGCCCTTGGGCGCTGGATCGGTAGCGGGGTCGGCCGGGTGGCGCGTGTCGGTCTTACCAGCAGCGCTGTCGCTGGGGGGGGCGTTCTCGGCCGATTTGTCCTTCAATTCAGGCTTGCCTATCTTCTCCTTGTGCTTGAGCGGATCATCCGTCGCTGACGAGGCCACAGTAGGGGCTGAGGTGGTGGAGTCGGATTTGGTCTGAGCTTCCGCTACGTTTGCCTTCTGCTGGGGGTCATCTAGTCGCCGTCTTAGCAACGCGCATTCTGCGCGCGGCGGTCCACAAACCGACCAGTGCGTGATGTCAAAGGGGACCCGTACCAATATTGCCAGCATCATAGGGCTCTCCTTTGCTGGTGTTTCCTGTGGCACCCGAGACCGGCTCCTCATTGGCCTCGTTTGTTCCCCAGATTGCCTTGGTCGCGGCGTTCGCCATGGTGTTGATGGTCTCCATATTGGTGGCTTTAGTCTCCCCTGTCGTTGCTTGTGGCTTGTTACAGGCTGTTGGGTCTTACTGTTTGGTCGACGTTACGTGGAGGATTTTGAGATCCGGTGTGGACTGCGTATGGTGTTTGTATCGTTGATGGACTTTGCTGTGAAAAAGGAGATGAGTATGCCGCCAGGTGGGGGTGGCGGACGTCAAAGAGACTTCTTATACATGCGTTCTCGAACGGGTCTGACGTCTTTTGGCACCGGCCTCGTCCCGTGGGCCTGCCCTGCGTGATGAACGTACCTTGACCGCGGGGGTTCTCTGCCTGCCTTACCTCATGAAGTGAAAAGTTGGGTACGACAGGCAAGTTTCCTCTCCCTAAGGGCAAGTGGTAACGGGGTGGTGCGCCTTAGCTCTGCGCTGGGACGGCTGGGACGGCTCGAAGAAGGTGAGATACCTTGGCCGTGGCAGTCCGACTTACACTATCTTACCTCACCTACCTTGCCGGGCTACCTATCTGCCTGTCATTGCCATTGTCTGAGCATACCCCCAGCAGCAGCCACACCTAGTCTTCAAATCCTAAGCCGCCGCGCTTCTTGCCACGCGGGGAACGGATAAAGGTGGCTTGAACAAGGCCGAACGAAGCAAGGCACTGAAGGTGCGGGCTGTTAGGAGATTGGCAGGCGACCAAATGCAGGTTGGCATCTTGTTGGTGGCATAGGTGGTGTTGACAATCCAACATCGAAAGACCAGACGAGGTCACGTCAAAGCTGGCGCAAACGGACAGCATGCGGTAGCTCCTGGCGTGGCACATGTGCGAGGGCTCCAACCAACGATCGGACTGATGTTGGCGGCTGGTTCGTCATCTTGTCCACCATCCGCCAAGATAGCCCTGCATCTTGACGGAAGGACATGGGTGGGATCGGCCGATCACTGGTGAGAAAGTAGGCAAACATGGGGGACCTGGAAAGCTATGACGTCGAGGCATAGGCATGGGCGAAGTGGTGTTGCTGCTGCGCGCTGCCGGGCTGGGGGGAGTATGCGTGAGGCACTAATTACGTCACCGGTTGTCAAGTTGGTTTGGAAGCCGCCTTGACCTCTGGGATGGCTGCACGATGCAAACCACCACCCTGCCGGAAAAGCGTCGGACGCAGATTGCCCCATGTTCCTCGAAGCTTAGTATCCAAAACCAAAATAATAAGGCTCCTCTGCTCAGCTGCAGCCAAGGCGGGTTGCTATTAGCGGAAAGCCAAGATCAAGATAACACTGTCTGGTTGTCGACGTTCAGTCCGGTTGGCTTCCGGGTGTGACTGGGCTCAGAATCGCGTCACCAATCCCCTGACCATGTGTCCAGGCCTCACGTGCTGGTACTCCAGGCAGAGACACGGTGCATCCCGTACTTGCAAATGTCGTCTTCACGGAGCTTACCTACCAAAGGATCAGGTCGATGAGGTAAGCTGCAGCAGGTTAAGGTATGCGTGCTGACGCTGGGCGCCCGCACATCCACCTAGCCGCGCGAGGCCGCAGTCAGTCTGTCTGTTCTTATGTAGCCGTGTACGCCGTATGCCAACCGCCTTCTCTTTGCCAGACATTGTGTCGAGTTGATGGATCAATACTTGGTGGTCCAAACCCGCCGGAGTCTGCGGTGATCAGTTGCTTCTCTGCGGCATCCTCCCGCGCCAGGTTCCCAAGTGCCCAGCTAGCCATGCGTCTGCGTTCTGCCCTCCGCTGCCTCTTCCTCCTACCCGAGGCGGTAGTGTCGTCCTATGGGTATTCGTCCGCCCAGCATTTAACAGGGGACCAACGGGTCCTTGCTTCTTCGGATGAAGGCATGTTAATTCCGTCATGAACGCCGCCCTGCCATGGTCTAACGATGAGCTTCCCTGTAGTCCCCTTGTCGGAGCGTATCCAGCACCCCTTTCGGTCTTTCCATCACCAGCCTCCTCGGACAGCTGGCTTTGTCGCCTTCGGGGACTCCTACAGCGCCGGCATTGGAACCGGTGTCGACGGAATAGAAGACGAGTGCAGACGTGGGTCTCACGCGCACCCCGTGTTGATATACGGCGATCTGGTCGGGAGTCAGGGACCCAACGCCACTACCTTTCAGTTCCTATCCTGCACTGGCTCGACCACTGACAATATCTTGTCGGGCGGTGAGCACAGTCAGATCGACAACTTCAACACTTCTACTAGCGCTGACTTCGCCGTGCTATCCATCGGAGGCAATGACCTTGGCTTCTTCCGGGTCATGAACGCCTGCATTTTCCGCTTTTACAGCTTCTACTCAGGCACTTGTGAAGCAGCTCTCCAAGACGCTGCTGACCAGATCGACAGCCCGGATTTTGAGCGCCGTCTGGACATGGTCATTATGCAAATTCTGGACAAAGTTCAGTGGGAAAAACGCCCGTGGTTCGTTATTACCGTCACCGGATATGCTCGGTTCTTCAACGCCGAGACAGAAGAATGCGATAGCTGCAGTCTAGGTGTCTGGTGGCAAGGGCCAAAGCTCACACGACCAATTCGCCAGCGAATGAACGACATGGTCGTGGCCGTCAACGACAAACTGAGGAGATCCATTGACGCTGCCAACTCCAGATTCATGAAGCCCAAGGTAATTTTTGTAGACTACGACGCCCGGTTTTCAGGACACCGCTTCTGTGAACCTAACGTGACGGAGCCCGCATATAACCGGACCGAGACGTGGTTCTTCCTGGTCGGAGGGAAGGACAACAACCCGAACGTGACGGACCCAACGCCGGCTCCTAACAGCACTAGCGCCAGCACCGGCTCTGCACATGACCGGACTCTGTCGCCCCTGTCGCCGTTCACGGATCCGGATACCTGCTTGGGTGCAGCGGAGAGATCGGGGGATTGGGGCTTTCTCGCCCTGTGCTACATGGCAAGGGCACAACGGGACGATCCTACGCTTCGATTTGCCCATGACGATATCATGTTGGAGAATTCTATGTGGTACGTTCCAACATACTACGGGAAAACTTTTCATCCGGTAAGCCTTTATTATCTCGAACCCATCTCCGGAATAGTGGAAAGACAGGCTAACGAAAATGCAGAGGAGCCTTGGCCATGAGGTTATCAGGGACGAGATTTACAGTGTGTGGTCAGGCCTGGATCTGGTACCGTAGAACCTGCAATATTGGCGTCTCTGGTCACCATCTTCTCTGCACTCCGCCCTCCGCCCCGAGACTCTCTGATCCTATCCTTTCCGCCCCCCTAGATGCTGCTCGAGGGTATCCTCATTTGAAGATGGATGCCGAGGTCTTGCCTTCTCACTGCAGCGAGTTTTCGTACACATACCTTCGAACGAGCATCGTCGACAGCGAGAGATGGTGGGCAAAGAGAAGGTTGCATCTGCCGCGCCGACCTCTAATCGGAGAGATTTTAGACTTGGGATCATCAGTTACACAGAAGTTCCCTTCACATGCCTGGGACAGCCCGGATGGCAGGGATACAAGGGAAGGTGGTATCGCGATCTGCTTGGGGATTTTAATGCATCTGTGGCGGGGCATATTCTTGGCTCGGAGAAACTCTCGGGGGGCTCAATGAGAAGCAGAGTTCGGTCCCCAAAAGTCTACGACGTTTTTATGTCATCAAGTTGTCCGGTTCGGTCTGGTTGGGTCGGACGGAGCTTGAAAATTAGCAGGGGGTCGGTCATATGGCACCGCACAGACAAAGGGCTGCGGAGCTGTACGAGGTAGCTCTCGGCCTCGGACATTTAACAGAAAGAATGGTGTTAGCTGGAGCCCGTGGCGTTCGCCCCAAGTGCTTTTACTGTGCAGCTTGGGTGCCCAGTGTGAATATACCAATTTTGGAGTGTTCCAGCCTCCAGTGTAGGGACAATGGTACGTTTGAGACAAGAAGAAAGAATACCGCGTCCAACTGCTTCGTCCACCTGTGTCGACTGCGCATCGAGGAATAGCACAAATAAAACAGCCGCGACGTTGCAGGCTGCCAGGCCACCCATGTACACCTCAATGGCTGAATTGGTGACGCACTCCTCTGGGGGAAGGGTACGACAACCGTCTGTTGGAATCGGGACGGGAGAACTGGTTCGTTTCGTTTAGGTTCGGGGCGATGGACGACGCCCCGGTGGCCGGAAAACGAACCCCGGCAACCAAGTAGCAGACTCGGGCATCACGATGCCATTGAATGATGCAGCCAGAGCAGGGAGGACAGCGGGTATCCGTAGCTGGCCAGGGGCTCTACATACTACGCCGAAGTAAGACGGTATGGGATAGTTGTTTACGCTGCTCCGTACTACCTACTAGGTAGATTAGGTACCTTGCCGTATTGTGCATGCTTGCATTTGCATGATGCAAGCTGCAGACCAGGGACAGATTGCGTTGCCCACGATGCAGACATCCAGATCCGCACTCGTCGCCTTCAGAAATAGAACAGCACGGCCTCGGCTGTCTTGCGCGCCATCATCGCACTCCAGCTTGCCTTGGCCGGGTTGCGCGACGGGTGTCCGTACGCGTGCAAGCGGTCAGACGTTCCTTAGTAGGCTGCCCGGGCAGCGATCGGGGAGATGGTCGCATGCGTGGGCATGTATATTGGATGACAGACAGACAGACGTTGTAAGTGGAAGAGGGTTGGCTGGGCGGTGTCGTGCAGGTACTGCGTCCTTCAGCGTTATCAGTTGATGGGACTCGAAACTATGTGTCGTACGAGTCACCTCGACGAAGAAGATGCTGTTCAAATGGATGGCATCTGGGAGCCACTAGCTTTGCACTGGAGAGTTGGGTTTCCTACACAGGCGCGACAGACAGGGCTGCCATCTGTCACAGTTTCATTTGTAATGCATCGATCGGCATCGTTGTGGTTGGGCCGCCAGAGGGGCCGCTAGGAAGTTGCCGTTGGCAAGTGGAAGCACAACAAGTCCTGGACCTGGAGGCTGGGCCTCGTAAGGTAAGGTACCTAGGTTGCCTTACGGATATCTACCTACCTAATAACTGGACCCATCCATCTTCGCCTCAGGCCAAATGCTTTGGACGTCCAGGGCCGGAACTTGGGTCGTGCCCACGTTGGCATGTGCTTACGCAGTAGGCAGGTACCCGGCACTGTATAGCTGTCAAGGCCGGGCCTGAGTGCTAGATGCGACACCGCCAGGAGAGGTAGGTAGGCACGAAGAGGCAGGCACCGGCGCAGTTCCGCAGCTGGGACCCAAAACATAGAAGCACCTACCGCAAGCAGTTCAGGATCCTACCGTAAGCCAAGGGAGGAGAGCGCGGGAGTTAGATAGCACAACGCAGGAAGCCCATTTCAAGCATGCATCCACGTCCCCGTCCCCGTCTTTGCAGGATCCCACACAATGTACTAAGATATGTAGGCCGGCCTGGAGCCATCCATTTTATGTGTAGCGCGTCGGGATAGGTAGGCTCTACCAGTTGAGGACCAAGGTGCCTAGCAGGGCCCACGACGCAGGGCAGTACTTACTTTATGTACCTACCTTACTTTACCTTACCTGTAGGGTGGGTCGCCTCCACGCGGTACTTTTTCGCAAGGTACCGACTGCTCCATGGGCGGGATTCAATGACAGATCCCGCTGTGCCGTGCCGGAGCTTTCCCCAAGTCCGAGCTACCTAATACGTTGAATGGAACAAAGTGCAAAAGGTTCAGTCACCGCCCGCCCCCATAAATCTCATTACCAATCTGCTTGTACCTACCTAGTCTAGGTACCGTACCTTACCTTACCTCCAGACCTTACCTTACTTTAGCGTACCTACCTTCCCTTACGTTGCCTCTGGTGCTGTTAATGTTTTAACAATAAGGTACCTTATATATGCTGATAGTGTGTCCAGGTAGTAGGCATGTCACGTTAAGGTACGGCACCGTCATGCTCTGACGTCTGCATCTCCAGTCTGGGGCTCCCCAAACATTTCACCTCACTACCCTTCTTTTCCCTTTGATTCCGACTAACATCCAACTGAGTCGTTGACTGCATTTTAACGATCCAGAGAACACCCAACCCGCCTGCTCTTCCTCCCCTATCTCGGACCTGGAATTGAGGACTGCATAAGGCTGTCAACTCCCGAGCCCTGAAGTCCGAGGAACTCTATCCACCTTAGACTTGTCTACTTGAGGTAGGTTTTAGCTTCCACAGTCCAGAGTCCAGAGTCCAGAACCGCCTGTCTCCTGCCTGTCTTGTCTCGCAGCCCATTGACGACTCAGCTGCTTTGTCCCCCCCTGGCCCTAGTGTCATTTGGATCCGCGACGGAAGCCTCCACGCCCGCGCCCGCGCCCGCGCCCGCGCCCCCTCCACGTCCTCGTCTCGCCCTTGTCCTCCTCCTCCCGGTCCTTCCTTCGCCCCATCCGCTTGCTTTTTGGCTGAAGCCCCGCGCAAACTGAGGTGTGCTGCTGTGCGAGTTGGCGTCCGGGACAGCTCCCAAACCTCGCCTTGGCAATCCGCTCCACACACAACCCTGCGAATACCTATCGCCGACCAAACTGTCGTCCGTCCCTTTACCTGTCGTCATCCTCGTCCCCAAAAGAGCTGCTGCGCATCCAATCTACTCTCTAACCCTCCAACTCCCACCTTCGTCACCGCCGCTGCCGTCGCCTTCCATCTCACCCCGTCATCTACTGGCGGCCCAACTGCTGGACAAGCTCGAGACGTCTCGTCCCCGGCCGCGTCCCCGCTGTCCTACGTCCTCTGCTCCGTTACATCGTCGCGGGGTCGAGTGTTCGAGACTCGGGTGGCATAGCGCTGCCTGCCTTGTAACTCGTGATGGGCCCATCGTTCTAGCGCCCATAACCTACCTGAAGTCAACCGCAACCACATATTAATACCACAAGACCGCCATCGACTCGAGGTCCTTCTTGCAAGAAGCCGTGGCTGTCGAGACATTCTCTCACCACAATGGTTTACTGCGGCAAGGCCTCCCAAGGCTGTCAGAACTGCCGCACTCGTCGCATCAAGGTGCGTCCCTTCATGCTCACCTGCGGCTTTTGGCGTTGGCGACCTAGACTCGGTGCCGTTCCTCTATCCCGTCAATTCTCTCTTCTTCGTGTCAGAACGGACAGAATCCCCGCATTGCAGCTAATGAATTTACCTACATAGTGCGACAAAGTTAAACCCGAATGTTCGCAATGCATTCGCGTTGGCAAGAAGTGTCCCGGCTACAGGGACCAACTTTCACTCATGTTCCGCGATGAAAGCACCAAAGTCATCAAGAAAGCACATGCCCAATGGGGCGTTCCAAAAAGCTCCGAGAACGGCTCCGTTCGGTCTTCTGCGTCGACTGCCCCGTCACCGGCATCCTCGTCTTCCGCTTACAGCCGAAAGGGCACGCCCGCCGCATCGCGAACAGAAACCGCAGCTTCCTCATCTGCCTCTGCCTCCGCCTCCGCGTCGCCCTCGTCCTCATATCGCTCTTCAGGCTCGGCGTCGCCGAGAGCGCTCCCAGTGGTCAAGCAAGAAGCCGCCCGTGACATGAGCCCCATGGCTATCCACGTCGGTCCCACCATGGAAGAACAAGGACTGCAGTTCTACGTCAATAGATATCTGCTGGGTCACCCAGACGAGCCCAAATCACCCCAAGACTTAGCCACGGAACCTTGGATGTGGCACCCTACACTGCAAGACATCATGTGCGCCGTAGGTCTCGCCGGGCTGTATAACCTCAACGGCAACATCAAAATGATGGCAATGGCACGGGAGAAGTATGGGTCGGCGCTTCGGCAGACTGGAAAGCTGATTCGACCGCCGCACACCCCAAGTATAGACGTGACCATGAGGTCTGTGGTGGCGCTTGCCATGTTTGAGGTAGGTTTTGACCCGCACAAGAACCCAACCCCCTTGACTGCTTGTCTGCTCTGGCAATGTGCTCTGGCAATCAATCAACTGCCCGCTAACCGCTCAAAAAGGTCGTGAAAGGGACACATCACTCTACTGGCACTGTCCACGCCCATGTCATGGGTGGTGCGGCGCTGATGAGAAGCTGGTGTCCAATGCCAAGTGTCCCTTTTCAAGGTTTTAGAGCGCTGCTGCAGCTATGCTACTCAATGGTGAGTCGTCCGTGATTTTGGCCGCCTTTTGAACGCCGCTTATTTCGTAGTTCATTCCTCTCCATGTCGCCGGCATGCCCATGCCTCCTGACTTCTACGATTGGGTTTCGTACGGTTCTCAGCTCCAAATGCCTTTCGACCATCCGTCCAGTGACCTGGCAATTCTCATTGCCCGATTCGTGGAGACATCTTCTTTTATTCACAATCATGTCATCAGCGATGGAAAGCCGAAAACGGCCAACGTTCTTCGGCAGCTTCTAGACCTTGATTCCGACTTAGCGGCGTGGGCAGCAGGGCTGAAGGGAGACTGGGAATACCGCGTTGTCCACGCGACTCACCTGCCACCCAAGGCCGTTTTCGAGGGGGAATATCACAAATACCATGATGTATGGACCGCCCGTATTTGGAACTACTATCGATGGGCCCGAATCCTGGTAAACCAGACTATTCTGGACTTGGCGAACAAAAACCCGGTCTCTAGTCTGTCTCTGGTGTCTGCGGCTGCGCGGGAGAAGCTGTTGGACAATGTACGGGAACTGGCCAGGGGCATCCTCGTGAGTGCGCCAACACATTGGCGACATCCGGTTCTGGACGAGACGGCACAAGTAACTGTAGAAAGCCCTGGTGGAGGAGGAGCTGGATCAGCAGGACTGCCGGCATTGCTGTTCCACCTCAAAGTAGCGGGCTGTGCCCCGGGGGTCCCCAAAGATTACTGGCAGTGGTCCCTGGCGGTCATACAGACGATTTGGAGCGATATGGGAATGTTGCATGCGCGGTCGATGATGGAAGCCATGCGAGCGCACGAAGACGCGGTGCACAGAACTGGAGCAGCAGGTATACTAGCAGACGACTGGTGAAAAAAAACTAGGGCCAAAAGGGGGTGGTGTAGAACGGTTTAACGGCAGTCGGCGCAACGGAGGCGGAACGAGGTTGGTTTTCGAAAGGATCACTACTGGCTAAAGGCTTGATGGTCTTGAGCAGCAACTGGGCTTGGGCTGGGTGATACCATCATTTTCAGGGTTTGGGAAGCGTGAAAATTCAGGCCGGAGCATTTTGGAAGAGGCACCTGGTCGGCGGTCAAAGGCTGCTGGCGCTGCATGCCGCCTTTTTTATATACCCAGATGAACCAACGAGATTTATATGCGTAATAATGTGTCCCCTTTCGGCGGTCGTATTCTCAAAGACGACCGACACAGAAAATGCTTGTAGTACCTAAGGTAAAGTAGGTGGGTAGGTAGGTATATACGAGTACAGTTGCATTTGATATTGGTACAGTGCGAATTACCTAAACATCACTGGTTTTGCACAGTCTGTTCTCCCAGTCGACCTATGGCGTTTCAGCAGTGGTGGGCAGCCGGCAGTTACGCGTGACTCTGACCACGGTCCACCACCTTCCCGAACCAAGGCACCAGCCGACGACATCCAACGGCTTCTCTCGACGAGGGCTGGGCGCAACGCAAATTCTACGACGACTCACGTTGACAACAGCGCCGTCTGATGAGACCCCGAGGCTTCGGCGCATTCTGGCTGCCATGAAGTAACTCTTCCGGCCAAGATTTCCTTGCCGAATCCCGAGACCTCCTTCTCGCGTCGCCATCAGCAGAACGGCTCCAGCCCGTCGCATCACCAACCCACATCACCCAAAGGTCCCTCTATCGCCACCGCATCGCACATATCGTCAATCAATCATCGTGCTTCAATATCCCCGTCACAGAAGCACGTTATAAATCATGGCGACCGTTTCGGACTCGAAAAAGAGTAATGCGACCCCCATTCGCCACCCATATACCGCAACCTCGTACTAATCCGCCGCCGCGCATCCAGATGATGAGCAGACGATCAAGGTCGCTTCTAAAAAAAACAAGGACCGTTCCAATGGTGTAATAAAGCTGAAGAAGCCCGCGCCGAAGCACAGCAAGCCTGGGAACTGGCGAGAAGGCAGCGTCATTGATGGTAAAGTCACAGCCTCTGCTTGTAGAACCTGCCAGCTTCCTGGACCCACTAATGTTCTCGATTGCTAGACGAGAAAAAGCCCAAAAATGCCGATAGTTCCGCCTCTATATCCGTAGCCTCGCCAGGACCCGTCGTCAACCCGCTCGATGATAGCGCGAGGGAGGCGTTCGCTACCGGCCGCCCGCTCGAGGACAGCCCTGATCTGCAACAATGCAAGCATTGTAAGAAGAGCATCCTCAAAACGGCTGCTAAGGCACACATTGCCCAGTGCCTCAGATTGAAGAAGGAAAAGGCCCAGCGAAAGAAGGAGGCAAGAGAAGCCCGCGAGCGAGCGAAAGAAGCAGCAAGGGAGGAGGAGGCCAGGAAGGCAGATGAAGACGGTGAGGGAAAAGGCGACGACGATAGCGATGGCGACGATGATGGCCCCGACAAAAAGGCTACCGGTAGCAAAACGGCCAAGAAGGCCGCCAGCAAGAAGACGGATGGAGACGCTGGTAAAGGCAAGAAACGCAAAGCGGACGGCGATGCGGATAAGGGGCCGAAGCAGAAGAAGAAGAAAGAAGAGCCTAAGCCGAAGGCCCCCAAGCCAAAAGGTACGAGCCGCCCCACGCCAGCGCAACCCATTCCCATGTGCTCACCAGTCATGCTGCAGGACCAGTGGATGTTGAACGGCAGTGTGGTGTTCTGTTGCCCAACGGGCAGCCATGTGCGAGATCGTTGACGTGCAAGAGCCATTCCATGGGTGCAAAGCGTGCGGTTGCCGGAAGATCCCTCCCTTATGACATGCTATTGGCAGCATATCAGAAGAAGAACCAGGCAAAACAGCAGAGTAAGTTTTGTTCACCAAGCACGTGGTTGTGAAATAATCGGACGCTAATATATTGTCACAGAGGCTGCTCTTGACGCCAACGCGCCACTGGAAGACGAGGATGAGGCCAACGCGGGGCCGGTAGACTCAGATGAGGAAACTGCGGCTGTTATGAGCGCCCTGGCGCACTGGAATCCGCAACCCGTGGTACCACAGCCTGTGCTCAATCCGATAAAGAGGCAATACCAGCTAGCGCGCCTCCACGAGCAGTTACAACTCGCCACTAACGGCGGCCGAACCAACATATTCAAGGTTGTTGGCTTCGGTGCGCAGAAGTTGACCGATGGTCATCCGGGACTTATCGACACGGAGGATGCGCCGGGCGAACCTGATACAACCGCGATCAATTTTGGAGGGGCACGCAGGTCGTCGAGCTTTGGCATGCAGGGCCAGCCGCAGCGTAGGCAATCGGTAACAAGCAGGGGATGAACCAAAGGGGGGCTGCTGGTATATCGATCGAATCACGGCGGCGCCAAGTCAGGTATCATCATCTAGTATGCATGGGTTCGCATCTTGGGATTGGATCATTGCCTCATGCGTTCTGCTGTTTTCCATTTTTTTGTTTTTTTACGAAAGGGAGGAAAGGCGTCAGGTTCTTGGCGGGATACCAACTAGTTGCTACTGGGAGTACGGCCCTTAAGCAGTGGCGTTTTGGTGATTCGATATCTCGAAGCTCGGGTATTGCGTAAGGCACTGCGCAAAGCACCGGGTGTGTATGGTATAGGGTGTGTATGGTATAGGATGTGTATGGTATAAGGTGTATGTGTGTGTGCATTCCGGATGCCAATGCAACTTTCATTTGAGTAAGAGGCTAGAGCTCAGTTGCACTAGCCAAGAGACCATTGTATGGAACCCTTTGTAGAGTCCAACTCGGTTGAAGAAAAACAGAGCTCCTAAAGTTTGAGATTTCGAACCTAGAGATAGTAGAGAGCGATGGAAAGGGAAATCCCGCAGACTATGTTTGATTGTAATGAACACAGTTTTGCTATCCGGGAGGTATTTTCCTTTTGGGTTCTATTAGCATCATAATTGTTATCGTCGTTGTCGTCGTCATCATTGTTGTTCTCACTGTCTTTGTTGTTGTCAGTCTCACTGTGTTAACACTTAGGTAGCTGCCTAATGTAGCTGGTGTAGATACTACCTCCCGGATAGCAAAACTCGTAATGAAATGTCTGGCGACGACGAGTCAGAGCTACCCTAACCTACGTGGCCAGGGTCGTCTTGCCACCTACCTTATTATCTACCTTAACTTACCTGAGGCCTTGCTTGGTGAGGTCGGCCCAGTACAGCGTACATGAAGGTAGTGTGAGGGCGGCGAGTGGAGCTCCGCATGCAGTGTGCGGAAGTACCACTCCTTACCTACCTACCTTAGGTTGTGTGCGCCGTCACATGGTGTGATCGCCCATGACGTCGCTGTTCTACCCCAGATTCTTACTCCAGTCAAGAACGCGCAAGCAGCTGAATGGACTGGGGCCCGGCATGGCGTACTTCCTTCACTTGGCTTCGAGCAAAGTAAAGGGTGTTAACACCGTTTCGCCTGGACACGATGTGTCTTCTTGCTCGCACAAACGGCACGCCATAGCACGTCACGGGCATTCCAGTGGTGACTTTGGCTGATATTTTCAACCTTGGGCAGTACAAGAAAAGCAATACAAAATCCGGGCATCTACGCCAGAAACCATCCCACCATGCTGCCCACTGGCGTTCTCGAGGCCGTGGGCCACGGACTTGCTGGCGCTACGGGAACGGCAGTTTCAACAGCGACCGTGTACCCTCTCGATCTCGTCACCACGCGCCTCAAGGTCCAGCGCCAGCTGCGGAGGGAAGACACCATATCCGAGAAAGACCAGTACCGCGGCGTCTTTCAGGCACTTCAGGCCATTGCAGCGCAAGAGGGGGGCATCCCAGCACTTTACACGGGCCTCGCCCAGGATGTTTTCAAGTCCATCGCAGACTCCTTCCTCTTTTTCCTGTTCTACGCGTATTTTCGCAACGCCCGTCGCCGTGCCCGTGGTAGGAAGCTGCCGGCTCTTGAGGAGCTGGCCGTCGGCGCACTAGCAGGTGCCTGCGCGAGGGCCTGTACGACTCCCATCGCCAATGTGGTCACAAGGAAGCAGACTTCGGCCATGATAGAAGGCCATGACGAAGGCAATTCTTCTTCGGTGAGGGACATCCTGGAAAGCATTCGCGCCGAGAACGGTGTCGTCGGGCTTTGGGCCGGGTACTCTGCGTCTCTCCTCTTGACCATCAACCCAAGCATAACCTTCTTTCTGAATGACAAGTTGGGCAAAACGTTGCTGCCAGATTCGGATGAGGCTTCGCACACCACGCTCATGACGTTCCTGCTCGCCGCCGCGAGCAAGGCCATCGCCACCATCATCAGCTACCCTCTCCAAACCGCCAAGGCTAGACTTCAAGTACAAGGTTCCGGTGATGCCGCACCGCGCAGAAGGATCGACGCCCCGGAGGACACTTCCAGCATGGAGGGTTCCGACAAGGAGCCGCAATATCCCGCCTCTACTGCGGAAGAGGAGGGTGGGAGGCCCGACAGGTTCAGGAATATGGTCAACAACAGCGTGCTGGCCATCGTCCTTTCCATTGCAAGGAGAGAAGGCGTTACAGCGCTATACGCTGGTCTTCAGGGCGAAGTACTCAAGAGCTTCTTCAGCCATGGCCTGACGATGGTGTCCAAGGGGATAATTCACAAGTTCGTTATTCGCCTTAGCATTCTGTTGGCGATATTAATGCGAGGCAAATCGCCCAGGGTCAGACTGCAACGTTTCCGCCAGGCCGTCCTCGGATTTCGCTGAGGAACCTGGCCGGGCATCAATTCTACACTGTTGTACGGCCATGCAATATACGGAGTTAAGATTCTAGTCCGTTTTCTCTCCCCTCGCTTTCTTCCCGACCTCACCTTTTGGGCTTGTGGCCAAGAGTATATATTCGGAGGCACCCACATCATTCATGTTCCCAATTGAGACGGCCATACAAGGTGCATCGTGCGCTAGCATTGAAATGCAGCCACTCCGCTCTTTTCGACCTTGTTTGCCCCGCGCGCGGAGAACCCCGTGCCTTCAGACCGAAGCTCGACCATCCCAGCAAACTCTTGTTTCTGCTGCTTCTGCTTGCCATCAGAGCCATCGGCTGTAAGCCCCATGCCACATGCATAGCAAGCGTTTTCCTGTTGCGAAGCGCCGCTGCCTTTGGCAGGGGCCATAAACTTTACAGCGCAGCTTCGGCAGATGACGTGACCACACTTCGCGGCAAGAAGAGGCCGTGAAGCATTGCCGAGCGTCTTCATGCAAGAAGGACAGATACGCCTGCTGCTGTTCGTCTTGGAGTCGACCTCTTCTTTGAAATTGAGCTGGATCAGGCTCTTGAGAGAGTAAGGATGCTGGGATTCGTCTGGTGAAGCTGGGCAGATAGGAGCAAGCTTAGACTTTCGGAGAACACCAGCTGCTTTGCGAGCTGCGTCGGCGTTGGGGGTTTGGGAAGGGGTCCAGAAGGACGGCAGAGCCTCTTTGGATGCCTGGGCAGAGTTAGAATAATAGAAGGGATGAGTTGTGGCGCCCACTAGAGAGGTGGGATAACCGACCTTTTCATCCTCAATAGACTTTTTGGCCCTCGTGCGGTCTTCCCTCGCTATTCGCTCCAACTCTGCTTTATCCAATATGAATTTTCTCTTTGTGCCTTGCTTTGCTGCAGCTAAATTGGCATCGATTACCGGCGCAGCTGAGTCCGCCGCGGCTGGGACAGGCGACGACGATACCAGGGCTGGTGCTGAAGACGAGGGATTAAGACCTGCCTGTATCATCTCAAATTCCTTGATAGCGCGTTCCTGGGCTTCGGCATCTTGGCGGGCCTGCGCTTCTAGAATGTCGAGCTCGGCTTTCTCACGCGCCCGCTCTAGACGCTTGGTCTCCTTCTTCTGAGCCAGGAGGTTCGCAACTGCACACTCTCGACAGAAAATGTCGCCGTGGCTGCAAGATACGGGGTCCCTGGCTATCTCGAGACAGAGATAGCACGAACCAAACGGAAGAAATGAGTCCCTGGTCAATCGAGCAGAGGTCGTGGTCCATGCGGCCTTGGCAAGATCACGCTCGTGGGAGGTGAAGACACTGCGAGACGTATTCCGTTTGCCTAAGAACTGTCAAAATGGCATGCATACAATGGTCATTGTTTTAGTCTTACTGTGTGCCATGGCTGGTGTTCGAGTGAGGCCTTGGTTTGGTGGTCCAGGAATTTACTTCCAACGTTGACCAAGGGCAGATTCGAGTACACTCTGCTCAAATCGTAGTGCCTTTGTTTGGGTAAACTGACAGAGAGCGAATTTAGATAGGCGATGTGAAGGAGGGTCGAGATCAAAGTAGTTCGAAGAGCACCGAAGAGCACTGGGACGGGTACAGCGCCCATGAAAGGGGATAGGTACACTGCACCGTGTGCCACAGATCCGCTGCGGGTACACATGCGCCTATTAAGCTCAGTCACCCTCTTAGCGAAATAGCTGCACTAGAGCGATCCACCCGTTTGTTGAGCCCCAGAGCTTTTTCAATCCTGGTTGTTCCTTTTTCTTGCCGATTGACAAACCCTTCGCAGAGCCAATGGCCTCTTACATCTTTCCCTCGTTTTAAATAGACGGCGCGCTTCTAGGCCTGGGCTGCTCCCAATTGCTGCCTCCCAAATGGTGGACTGGATGACGCGGTTGGTCACTCAAATCGTATTGCTTCTCTGCCTCACACACGCCAAAGGGGCCTTAGGCCAGGCTCGTTTATTTTTTCTCCCTCCCCTCTTTGGCATTCATCAGCTGGCGCGCGCCGGCATCCTGGGGTTCTATTCTCTCAAATTTGCCAACTTCCTCGCCCAAGGAATATGACGGCCCCCGAGGTGCAGCCGACTCAGCCCAGCTTACCATGGCGAATGGTGTCGGCGGCGGTCATGACCCTAGCCGGGGCCCTCTCGCGAGCCTTCTCATACGGCCTGAATGAAGTCCAGACCGAAGGGCTCTCACAATTTCTTGAGGTCTTGGACAAGCGTCGAGCTGAACCCCCTCAGCGCGGTCTCATTACCGGTATTTCTCAACCACAGTGGTTCTAGTTCTATTCTTTGGATTTTCCGCCCCGAGAACGAATTGCTGACTTGTCCGTTGGCGACTATAGTCTCAAATCACATTAGCGTGTGGGTTTGTTTCTCGTTCGCTCTGTCGTGACTTGCGTCAAGCTGACGCATCTGGGAACCGCAGCTTGGATGATCCCCTGATATGGGGTGTGTTACCTCTGAAATACAACTCAAATCCCGTGAGCAGTCGCTGGGGCCTGGGAGCACACGATATTTGCTTCAAGAACAGGTCCGTAGCCTCACTCCTTATACAGACCCCGGATGAAGCTCACTTGTATCAGATTCTTTACCTCATTCTTCAGCCTTGGCCAAGTTCTGCCGACTTATCGCATGCTGCACTCCTCCTACGGGGGCCTTTTTCAGCCGACCATGACCCAGGCGATTCGCATCTTGTCTGGACCCAGGGCTTGTCATCCCACTACGACTTTCAAAGCTGGCGCCAACGAAACCTTCGCTTCACCCGCGTACTATGCGAATAACCACAACGCGTGGATTCACGTTTTCCCTGAGGGATGTGTGCACCAGCATCCTGAGCACACTCTTAGATATTTCAAATGGGGGGTGTCACGGTTAATCCTCGAATCCGACCCAGCCCCCCAGCTAGTTCCTATTTTCATCGATGGCTACCAGAACGTCATGCCCGAGGGCAGAAAATGGCCACGCTGGGCACCGCGCATAGGCGTCAAGGTACGCGTCATTTACGGCGAGGCTCTTGATGTCGATCAAGTCTTTAGAGAACCGCGCTCGAGATGGAAGCGCATGGTACAGAAACATGAGGAGGTCATGGGGATGCCGTTGGGTGTCGGTGGAGTCCCCGAGGTTCTCAGAAATCACCCCGAGGCCATTCAACTCCGGATAGAAGTCGCCAAAACTGTCAGGGACATGGTCCAGAAACTGAGACTTCGGGCGGGTTATCCCAAGGACGACCCGTCGTACGCCCTCGCTGAGACATGGGAACGTGAACCCAAGAAAAAGAAGTTCAAGAGCCCCGTGGATGACAGCTTAGTTCACAAGGAGTAGACTTGTGTCATTACGCAGGGCGAGCTTGAACAGTATATTTCTCGAATTTGCGAGAACAAAAGAATAGAACTAAAAGACGTCGACTTGATTATGCACGCACTAATTCATTGCGCTGGTGACGATGGCCATGGCTGCTCCTTCCGTTTTCTTTTCTAAACTGTCGCACGCAAACCACCCCTCTCCAGCCAAAGAAATGCACGAAAAGTGGACAATCGAAGAGGATAAATGCAAACACCCCAGGGTCCCCAAATTTTTTCGTCACGCGTATCGTCAAGCAGTGCCTATTCCTCTAATGGATTGCTGCTCTTCGCTGTGGATTTCATTGGGTAAGCCACGCCCTGTATGTCTGATATTGCTTGGAATAAGGCGAGACTTTGTCCCGAGGTCAATCAAGTCAAGCAAAGGCTCGCAAGCCGCCCTCGTCGAATAATCAGTATGTTTCATAAGCTCCCTGTCCCGGGTAGGCTCTAGCTTGTGCTTGCAAGGCTTGTTGCTGATGCTGCTGCATCACGATGTCGTTGAACCAAGGATGCTTGAGGGCTTCGTGAGCACTGATGCGGAGTTCGGGCCGTAGCTGAAGCATCCGTTGGAGCAAGTCGATGCCCGTAGGGTCGATCTGTGGGAGGATCTGGCGAAGATCTTGCGTGGCGTACATCTGAAATGTTGGTTTGTACTCGGGGAATTGTGTAATGCCAGTCCAACTGCGCTCGGTGGGTGTTCCCATGATGCGGAAAATTCTAATGATTTGGTCCTCGTTTGTCGTGCCGGGGAACAAAGGCCTGCCAGTATACATCTCCGCCATGATACAACCGGCAGACCATATGTCAATGCTGGTGTTGTACGTCCTGCTGCCCAGAAGAACGTCCGGCGCACGATACCACAGAGTTACCACCTCGTTGGAGAACGTGTTTACTGGAATGCCAAAGGCGCGAGCCAGGCCGAAGTCGCCGAGCTTGAGCTGCCCCTTGCCGTTGATAAGCAGATTTTGTGGCTTCAGATCCCGGTGCAACACTCTATTCTGGTGGCAGAAGTCGATGCCTCTCAAGAGTTGATACATGAAGGACTTGATCTGATGGGGCTTCAACGCGCCTCGGTCTCCGTGGGTATCCATATACTTCTTGAGGTCGCCGTCCATATACTCAAAGACCAGCATGAGCTTGTTCTCGGTGTGGATAACATCGTGAAGGGCAACAATGTTCTCATGCTTGAGCTCTTTCATCAAAGAGATTTCCCGAATCGCTGTCGAAGGGGTGCCTTCTTCCGAGTCCAAATGGATTTCCTTGAGGGCGACGAGCTCTCCCGTCTGTCGATTCCGACCCTTGAAGACCTGAACAAGGTAGTCAGTTTGCATGAATTTACTCTCAAGAACTGCAGTCGACGTACTGTTGCATAAGTCCCCTCGCCCAGCTTCTCGAGCTGCTGGAACGAGCTCGGGTGTCTTTTGCCGTCCATCTAGCCCGTCGCACAAGCTACGCTAGGATTTCTGTTGGCAGGTCTTCTCCAGCCAGTAAAGGTGAGCGGCTCCAAGGCGTAACCCAGAGCTTTCTAGTCGGAGGGTAGTCAGGATCGGCCGTGGAGAGTGCAACCGAGGGGCACCAGCTTAAGGGTAGGATGTCGCGGCCAAGACACGAGCCGCAACCTGAGTTCGATTAGTTGAAATGCGAATTGGGCCGGCTTCGTAGACAACAAAATCAGTTCGCTGCGCGAATGGGAAGGAACTCTAGAATGCGGTTGACGTTTGGTATTGATAGAAAGCAAAGCGATGCGAATGCCCCGTCGACGTAAGGGCACCTTGAGGTAGTCGAGCTACCTGACTGTGTATTACTGGGGGGTTAGCGGCTGATGTTCGGCGGTAGGTGAGTCAGGACCGCCCTAAAGTAAGTGGGGAAGAAAAGAAGTGCCCCTACCTAGATACCTTACTGCGGATACTACCTGGTATCAAGGAACCTCCACTATGCTGGAATTTTGTGTTCCTGAAGAGGTACCTACCAGGTAAGCAAGGGACAGTCCAGCGTACCTTACTCAAAGCCTGGCACCTGAGGTACCTACCTACCTTATGTGTGAGCCGGACCTAAGGCACATCACCTCTCCAGTCTCCGCATACACCCCCGCACTAGTCCAAATACGGTCCCGTCCCTCAGGTGGACGCTGGTCCCATTGATCACCTCAGCTCACCACAGATGGTAGGGTCAGGGAGTAAGGTAGGCAAGGAAGGTCCTTATCGCTGAACTCCCCCGCCTTATCCGCCATCTCCAACATCGACACCACCACCTCATCGTTACGCGGACGCCCGTGAACCTCGTTCGAATGCTTGAGTTTGTGTTTTCGCAACTACGACCATATCCAGATCCCATCGGCGCAAATTGATGACACCCGTCTTTCAAAATGCGACCCTTACCTGGCAGCAGCGCGTTCCCGGGAAACGCTTCCCCTGGTGACCTAGCCGCCGACCGCTTCACTTCCCAAACCACAACGCCCCAGATGACGTACATTCTCGCAGACGAAGCCGCCGTGGAAGCCACTTTGTCGCCGCCTTTGCACCCTTCTCTCCGTGCCCGCGATCAGCGAAAGCACTCCACTTACAACCTGCTTGGCGACGGGCCCGCGCCGAGCCGTGATTCCTGTGCGGCTCCGCCTCTGCCTACTTCTCGTTCCACCTCCACCTTGCAAGCCCGTGAATTCGCGCCTCATCGATCGCCCTCTACAAACAGATCTCCGACGAGACCACAGACTCCTCCGCTAGCACCAGTATCTCAACCCATGACACCCATATTGTATGGAGTGTCCGGCCCCTGTTCAGCTATCAGCAGTTCTTCATCTCGTCGGAATTCCTTGGCGGGTTCGCTATTTGAATACCAAGAAAGCTTTGTTATGAGCGCCTTCGCTGCTTCTGACCCTGGACAACCTCAGAGCACTTACAATGGTGAAGGTGTTCAGCAGTTTATCATGCCTACCATCAATGTTCCCAGTCGCCGTCCCTTCACGGAAGTTGGAAAATGTCTTGGCAGACTGAAACTCCTTGTTGCAGGCAAATCAGGTACGGGCCGTCGCTTTTAATCAGCATGCTAGATTATTGCTGACCATAGCCATCTTCTCAGGGTTGGGGAAAACGTCTTTAATCCGAGCAATAACACACTCTTGCCCACACATCGTCCATGTTGATCCTACGGTGCCGGTCGCTATGGCATCCACGGGATTTCTACCGGCGAATAGGCCTGACAGTGATCCTCCAATTGATCAGGGAACTTTCCAGATTACCGAGACTTACGCCAGTACCAAGCCTTACCCTCCGTGGTGGAAAGAATCGGCTCAAACAAGTCCCGTATCTAGTCTCGGCAGCACACAGGATACAGTTCTAGATAGGAATATTTGTCTCGTTGATACACCGGGTTATCAGGAATCGTGCCGAGTTAGTTATGCCGCAACCCTCGCCTGTGGATTCAGAAGTGCTGACAAGCTAGCCTACGGATACCGCCAGCCAGGTTTCGCAATACGTGGATCTCCACCTACATAAGAACCGCCTCGACGGCCTCGACGATGCCGACGTCCTGAAGACGATCACTGGAGGCGGGGGCTTGTTTGTTGACGCAGTGTTGTACTTTATTCCCAGTTCAGGTGAGCCCCCTTCCCCAAGCCGTGATGGCAGAAAAATTGTTGCTGAAATGCATCGAGGTCTTGGCTCGACCGACACGCAATATATTCGTCAACTGGAGCCGCTCACGAACGTGATACCTGTTCTGGCGCATGCCGACACCCTAACATTGGATCAGGCCGAGGCAAGCAAGGAACTCATTGCACGCCAATTAAGGGAAGCGGGTTTTCATTTATTCACGTTTTCCTCGTTGCCTTCCAACGCAACAGAATCGAGCATTTACGCGATCTCGAGCAAACTAGGCTCCAACCGCGACGTGATGGAGGCTAGTCTACTAATGAGCTCAGAATATATCCAGCCTCTTGTCCCGACGGACCTTTCCCGTTTGTTGGATCGCATATTCAGCTCCGATGGAGCTGCGTGGCTGCGTCACACCGCAGCACAGAAGCTCCTGGAATGGCGCTCCCGACACCCAACGAGTAACAGCTCAGTTTCCACCTTTGCCAAGCAATCGAATTCATCGATGGAGAGGCGGTTGCTTTGTACAAGAACTGTCATGAGTCGCGTACCTAGCTATGCTCTGTATGAAGAACAGTTTTGCCGGGTTCAACTCTCGAACTGGGCAGCAGATTTGCAACGCAGTCTCGCCAACGAAAGGGCACTACACGAGCGAAGGAGCCGAGAACATGCTGCTGCATGGCTGAGGGAGACGCTGAGGGATGATGGCTCGTCGCGGGACGGCACGCGGACGGCAATGGCATTAACGAGAGCCAGAGGACGGGGGAGTAGGCAGCACTCTCTCGGTAGGAGGAGACACCGCACAGTATCGGATCAAAATTGGGCGCCGGTGAGGCACCAAGATCCTCTGGGCCTGCTGCAACTCAAGCCCGATCTCAGGTGGCAGGGCTGGAATACCTTGGAAATGGTTGGAGGGATTGGGATACTCGGTGGCTTGGCATGGTTGTTTGTCTAGGAAGAAGGCGCCAAAAACTTGCCTAGCATACAAGGTTGAAGGTCGAGGTAACAGAGAAAGCATTTTGGCTGCGCAATGGGTGACTGTGCCGTTTCCGCGACGTTTGCTCAAAGCTGAAGCCGGATGGCTTTTTTGAAGACCATGGCTTTGCGTGTTTGCTTGTATATGTCGCAATCACTGGGCTGAGAAAAGGCCGCATCGATTCCTTCCCAGTCACGCGCCCTAGTTTCTCATCATTTTTACCGCCGGTAACCTACATAGATTAATCCGATGTTATCTTCAGAATAACGCAACACCGAACGCGATGAAGCTTCTCACTTCTGCTGGACTCTGCATTTCAGCTACCACCTTGCTTGGTGCTAGGTGAGGTAGGTACACAGCAGGTACCTTGATGAGGTACATACCTTAGGTACCTTATGCATGCTGGGGAGCTTACCTGCCTACCTGGTAGGTAGGTAGTGGGTAGTCACCAGAGACACCATAGGTACTCAGACAACGTACCTGTATGCACGAGCCACTCTCGCTTAGGTACCTTATGCTGAAGCCCGTCAACCGCACCCAGCGAGGATCCACAGTGGCCTAGCAGCCACGGTGGTGCACGCTTCTCAGGAGAACCCGTATCTTACCTAAGTCGGAACAGGGCCCCAAACGCCATTGACGCGCCTAGACTTAGCCTCGCGTCTGCAAGGCAACCGACCCAAGGTGCCTACCTACTCAGCGCCCTCTTTCTTCCTTGCACTTCTCCAGCGTTCACCTCAGTGAGGTCGTACCCTCGCTTCCGTGGTGCAGCCTGCCTTACCTTTCACATTTTGTTTGTTTGTTAGCATCTTTCCCTCCAATCAACGCTTTCCCCCGTCGAACCTCATTACCAGGTCAGGCATCGCTCCGCCCAACCGCCTTTTCCAGTTGGGACGCCTCCCGCCCTCGCGGATCCTCTTCAATTCAGTCCGAAGCAGCATTCCCACCATGGCCAGCGAAGAAAGACTCTTGGGCGTGACGCCGCCCATCTCCACAGCTCTCCCGACCGAAGCAGAGAACCAGGCGAAGCAAGCCCTCATTGAAGAGCTCCGGAAACAGAACACCTTTGAAAGCCCCGCAGAGACCGAGAAGAGGCAAGCAATGTTGCTCATGACACAAATCCGAGAACAACATGGCTAACGTTTCCTTGGGGCGCCAAATTCAGATATAAAGTCATCGACCAGCTACAGCTGATTTGCGACGAGTTCGTGAAGCGAGTTGCTCGCGTCAAGGAAGAAGGCAACGATGCTCTCATTCGAGACGCCAGGGGCAAAATATTTACCTATGGCAGCTTTCGCTTGGGCGTCTTCGGCCCCGGCTCCGATATTGATACCCTCGTCGTCGCGCCGAAGTACGTCACCAGAGCCGACTATTTCGACATCTTCCCCGATCTCTTGAAGGAGATGGCACCACCGGGAGCCATAACAGATATGGCCGTCGTAGCCGATGCTTTCGTGCCCATCATCAAATTCGAATTCCTCGGCATCAGTATCGACCTAATCTTTTCTCGTATCGCTATGTTGAAGCAGCTGCCGAAGGATTTCAACGTCCAGGACTCCAGCTTGCTTCGAGGTCTAGACGAGGCAGAGCTTCGGTCTTTGAACGGCACCCGGGTTACAGACGAGATTTTGAGTTTAGTTCCGGAAGAAACCACGTTCAAACTAGCTCTTCGCGCAATCAAGCTTTGGGCACAACGACGCGCAATTTACGCCAATATCATGGGATTTCCCGGTGGTGTAGCATGGGCCATGTTGGTTGCTCGGGTCTGCCAATTGTACCCGAAAGCCGCCAGCTCTGTTATCGTCAACAAGTTTTTCCACATCATGCGCCGCTGGCCGTGGCCACAACCTGTCCTCCTCAAAAATGTCGAAGGTGGCCCTTTGCAGGTTCGAGTTTGGAACCCCAAGGTAGGCCCTCCATGCTTCCTTGTCACATTCGCTGACCCCTCTAGGTCTACAAGGGAGACCAGTTCCATCTGATGCCCGTCATCACCCCCGCCTACCCCTCCATGTGCGCCACGTACAACATTACGCGATCGGCTATGACTGTCATTCAACAGGAGCTCCAGCGAGGGTGCGAGACCACGGACAACATTATGATGGGCAAGAACCCATGGAGTGATCTGTTTGTGAAGCACACTTTCTTCACTCAAGGATACAAATATTACATCTCTGTCATCACTGCGAGCACGGACAAGGAAGCCCACAAAATTTGGTCAGGCTACGTCGAGTCCAAGGTGCGCGTCCTAGTCCAAGGATTAGAGCAACACCAGTCAATAGCGTTAGCCCATGCATTCAACAAGGGCTATGACCGCCGACATAGATGCTCGAACGACGAAGAGATTCAGCAAGTCCAAGCGGGGAGTTTGGCATTCTTAGCTAAGGACGCCGACGCCCAAATTATGGGTGCTGCGAACATTGCGAAAGAGGATGAGGTTGAGACGAGGGTCGAAGTAAACGGAATTCCAGGTCTCAAACCTGACACAGATGGTATACCCGGGCTCAAATCCGAATCAGAGACAGTCTCTGGCTTGAAAAAGGAAGAGCAGTTACCCAAGGAACAGCATTCTCTGGCAACCGAGGTGTTTACAACCACACATTACATTGGGTTGACGCTGAGCGAAGGTAGGTGACAGCGAACAGACTCGCGACAGGCAATTCCTTCGTGATGCTGGCCCTTTATATATCGCATGGATCGCTATGTAGACTGAGCTGACTTATTAGGCGCCAAATCTCTTGATCTATCCTACCAGGTGGATAACTTCAAGTCGCTGTGTACGGCATGGGAGAAATACAAACCGGAACTCAACTACTTGACGGTCCAGCACGTACGAAGGTAGGCTTGCTGTGACGCTAGAGCTCTCTTGGGCTATTTGCTAAACGTCGAGCAGTTTCAACCTACCCGACGATGTCTTCGAACCGGGCGAGAAAAAGCCTCAAAAGCCTCAAAAGAGACAAGCCAACGTGAACGGCGCTGCACAGATCAAGAAACGAGGTGCTTCAGAGGTACTACATGGCTTGAGTTTACGGTTACGCCCGACGGCTCATCAGAAAGCTCTCAAAGTCCTCATCAAGAACCTTGCTGACAGATGGTCTAGGAAAATCAACAACCACCTGCCAAGCGTCAGCAAGCCTCTGTCACGGCTGCTGGTTGAACGTGGGTTCTTAGCCATGTAATCGCACATTCTTCTACGTCGAGGTTACTTGGTTTTTGTCCTTTGTCCAAGACCACTGTCTCGCCGTGACACTTCTACACCCTTGGCTAGGCTTTCTCTTGCCTACGATTCACTGACTAGCAGGGAACCAAAATTGATAGTTTATGCCGCCCAGCTTGCTTTAGCCAGCCACAAGGTGGCAGTTGGCCTGCGGGCGCAGTCAAACAGCCTGCCGGCTTGTCGGCGCAATGTCCGCAGGGGAAATTCCAGCCAGTCAACAAAGTCAGCAAAAAAATATTAAAATGCCAAACAAAAACTACATACCAGTACGTATTGTGGACTTTGGTGTTTTGCTCACCGGGGGTTACTCGCTCTGGGCGGCTTTGGACGAGCAGAGACTACTAAAGAGCAATCCAGGAACAAATCTGGCATCCCCAAAAATGGCGAAATGTTGGAGGCATACGATTGTGTGTGCCATGTATTCTGTGCTCGTATGACCAGTAAGGTGCTGGGTCAGCCTGAGGTCGATTGTACATTAGATCATGCGATTGAGAATAGACCCTCCTCTCACTTCATCAACCCTGACCTGTTCCACTGAGATCTGCGGTTCCTGTTGAATCTCCCTGGTACGCGCAATAAACGTCTTTCGCCGAGGCTGTGAGTATAATACTTGAGCACGCGGTCTGGCCTAGCCATCGGCGATATGTGATTTGGCCCACAACTCTGCACATGTTGTTCGGGCGTCTTTCCTTCTCTGGCCCCAAAGGTCCTATTTCTGCTTGGACCAAATGCGTCACAGGTGAGAACAGCTCAATCGTCGTCCTCGTCGTCGCTACCGCTTGACCAGCCTTCCCGGTATGCCTCGGCGAGCTCAGCAAGGTCGTTGCTAATATCCTCGCGATCCTCCAAGCCGAGGGAGGGTGCGGCGGTGGTACGCAACGCCCTCAAGGCTGCGGCTACAGAAGTGTCTGTAGAAAGACTTGTCTTGATGCCGAAAGCCTCGTTAGAGAGCTTACCCCTACTGTCGAGATAAATTTGGGGGAAACTATCGAGCATGGGGAAACCACTACCCGCATGGAACCTGGCAGCTAGGGTAAGTAACGGATGGGACTGGCAATGCTATCGTCTATCGTGAACTATAGGGAGTACATGCACTGGCAGGATCTCGGGGGCGTTCTGGCTCACCTTTGAGTGCTGGTCTCTACCAGTATCCTTGCTCGATGGTCTTGTTGATCAGCGTCATCCGAGGTTGCGGGCATGCCACGGATGGTGATTGACTGGCCAAACAGGCGAGGCACCGTAGCTCTTCCGTTCGGGTTTCTCCTACCAGCTGTAGGCTTCAATCGCAACATGTCAAAAAAGTCGGTGTCCAGAGTGGCATCGCCGTCCCCATCGTCGTTAAGAGTCGGTTGTGATGCGTTAGACTCGTCCCTCAAACTGGAGACTGGGCCGGCAACGCTCATCTGAAGCCTGCCCATGGTCTGCTTCCCCCGCAGGTTCAGCCCACTAACAAGATCACTCAGCGTTGCCTGCAAGCCACTACCAACACCATCGGTGTTCAGACGGGAAGGAAATCCCGCCGTCTCCATGGCGGTGCTCAGCAGGGCAGTGGCATGCCAGGGCGACTGCACATCAATGCTGATGTTAGAATGAAGTCGAGTTTGAGGTAGTGCCATAGGCACCGTCATCGAGGCGTGCTCGCACATGTCCTTGACAGTTCTCGCCGTGTTGGCCATTTGAAGGCGTCTTTGATCCTGGTCTGAGTTAGATTCTACGAGAAAGCCGAGCGGGCGAGGAGTTCGCAGTATCATACTATCCTTGCTGCCGGTACTGGCGTTTGCAGGCCCCATACCCAAATGGTGGCTTTTTCGTACTCGTCTCGTAGGCGCTGGATGTACTCGGCTGCAAAGCCGCCCCAGGCATCGTCAATGGTTGTTACGATTTGAAGGCCTTGCATTTGGTCTGCCTCTTCCACAAAGGGGCGAAAGTCTCGATCGACTATGTCAATCTCTTTGTCCAGGGTGTCAAAAAGCTCTCTTCCTAGAGACCACTTGTCAAAGGGCATAAGGGACGAGTTGAGTTCATAGTCGTAAAGCTGGTTCAGCGATTTCGGGTGATAGAAGACGCGCGAGAAATCAGACCAATACCGAATGTCGGACGGCTTGAGGGCTGGAGAAGGGGTGCCGAGGTCAAGGCTCTGCTGATAGGCACCCGGCTCTACCTGCGGCTGTTTGTGAACGTGAGGTGTCCCTTCCCTGGCGAGTAGCGATGTCAGCTTGGCGACCTCGCTGATATCGCAGTTGGTGGGCGGGGATTCGAGTCAAACCAACCAGAGATGGGTCGAAGCACCGTCCTCGCTTGCATCGTAGAGGGCGTTGATCTTGCGCAACGAGCCGAAGCCACCCTTGAGGTCGTAGACGACGGTCCGTGGAAGAAAAGTCTCGGAGCCGTCGAGTGCGAGTCCAGGCCGCCAGTGGACATTGTGGTTTACGGGAGATTCATCTTGCTCTGAGTATGTGAAGTAAGACTCCTGCGGCGAGCAAAACAGCAAGCAAACGCGTCAGCGGCGAGACGAGGGCGGGGGCGGGTATCAAACCTGGGTATTCCAGAAGTGAGTTGCTGCATAGTTGCTCAGCTGGCCAAGCTGTACAGTGATGATTTCATGCATCTTCAACCCCAGCCCTCAGGCATGTCATGTCCTGACTTCACCGGGCGAGACGCTGAATCAAAATTTGTGCAGAGATGGCGGTTTGATGCAAGTCAGTCAGAAGCAGCTAGCACAGCAATACATCCAACTTTGTGCGTCACTTCCATTAGTGTTTGAATATTCGTTCGAATTCAGGTGGGAGCGGGGGACGTAGCCCCGGCGCGGGGCCAAAGTAAGATACCACCTACGGAGTGCGGGACCCGCGTCCGAGTGACGGAAACCCAACCTTCCGCCGAGTGCTCCGAACAATGACTGGGGGAGGAACAAGTCGCCAGCAAACCAAGGTGTATTATGTTGGCGGTGGGCCAAAGCGCTATCGGACTCCAGGGATGACGAGAAGCTGCCAGGAATGAGAGCAGATCTGCTCCCCCTTGATTGGGATTCCATTCCAATTCCAGTTCCAGCCCCAGTTCCAGGATAGTGCTGCGAACGCAAAGCAGCGACTCGCATGAGTCCCTCGACAGGAGGGAAGGGGCATACGGTCGTTGGACTCTGACGGAGACTGCTGCCCTTGTACGCAGCTCATAGGTACTTTGGCGCCGGGGGCATAAAAACGGGACAATCAAAGCATAGTAGCTACTGTACTGTACGCGCGACGAGAAGGGGGGGGCAGGACACTGAAAGATGTACACTGTGCCGTACCTGCTGGGGCATGCACAGATCAGGTAATGTCAGAGGTACGCGACTTTTGCGCAAAATGCACATAATTAGGCAAGTGCCCCATTACTACCACAGGCGTCACTCTCCTGCCCCCCCTGCCCTTACCTAGATAGCCACCACTTTGGGCGGCTCCCTGATACCTTGTAGTGTTTGCCTCAGGGCACTTAATTAACGCCTCCGCCCCCTCACCTCCCCAAAAAGGGCGACGCGTGCCAGACATTCGCGACGACATTTCAACCCTTGCACGAACCAACCGCCCACCAATATCTTCAGCTCCCACCACTGGCCGCCGCTACGATCCATACTACGCCCATCACCCAGCACTGCATCGCGACCTACAGTCCAATTCCATCCAAGCAAACGGGCCTCGGCGCATACTACCCTGCGTCTTCTTTCTTCCGACACTTCAGCCTCCATTACCTCACTCAACCACGCTCTACCACTTGCGCCGGCACTTGCGCCTCGCGTCGTCGTTTCCTCCACAAAGGACGGGGGCCGACCAAGATCTACCGCACTTCGTACTCACACCCCGTCTCACCTTTGGGGCACACGCACTTCCTCCTTGTGGCATTTGCCTGCCCTGTACTTCGAAGGCGGCCCAGCCCTCACGACTTGACGGGACACAACCTCTTCCCCCCATTCCTGGTCCGTCTGAGACCGACTACTTGAACCTACGCCGCCCATCGTCGTTTGGCCACTTTCGCGCCCCCGTAATCCTTCTGCTCTGATCCCCCCCCCCAAAAAAAAAAGAGTTGCCGCATGCTTGAGTAGGCGCTTCTGAACCATGCCGGCCTCAGCGAAGCGCTCCCAGCGCACCCGTCGCGACACCCGCCGGGACACGTCTCCCGCCGCAAGAAAAGATGACAGCTCGCCCACTCGACCAGCCAAGCGTCGTAAGAAGGTATTCTTCGCCAGATTCTTCCCCGCTACGCCCGAATCATGATCACCCTCTAACGCGGCGTCCACTCTTTAGGTCGATGAACCACCCCCAACCGAACCAGCCGACGAGGACGAGTCTAGTCTCACAGCCGACCAGTCCGGCCAGCCCGCCAACAACGATGATCAGCTTCTTTCCCAGGTTGTTCAGCACCTGGTTTGTCCCAAGGAGGGCCCTGTGCAAGCCAGCAAGGACCATGCGAACTCTATACACGAAGCCAACACCAAAGGTGTCCAGGCGTATGCCAAGATAGCGGCGCAAGATTGGACCTTTTACATCACGAAACTTGTCATCAACATCGGCCGTTCGTCCGAAGGTGTTGACGAGGATGACGAAGACTTTATTCATATCGATCTCGGTCCAAGCAAGATGGTTTCTCGACAGCACGCCCGCATCTACTTCAGCTCCAAAGAAGAAATCTGGTTCCTCGAGGTCAAGGGAAGGAATGGCGTTAAAGTGAATGGCACTCCCCTCAAGTCAGGGAGTTCACGGCGCCTCGAAAGCGGTGAGGTACTTGATGTTGGCAACACAGAGATGATGTTCGTCCTCCCGGTCGAAATCACCCCCCTTCACATCCACCCTACCTATCTGAAGAGAGCCGGCCTGCCACGGCAAGACGTTACGAGTCCCACTCAGCCCAGAACGGACCTCCCAGATGAGCCTTCGTCTGCCTTGGGCTCGGCCATTAGGAGTACACGAGGTGGCCACCCTTTCCGCCAGCCCATTGCGCCGGCGCCGGTGGATTACAAGCGACCCGGGACCCCTCCTTCAGTACGTGGGAAACCGACGCCATCACAGCACAAATCGCCACACTACTCCAGCTCAGGCACTCTGCTACTCAACTCAAACGACATAGACCTCAGCCATGACGATAACAAGCATATCAAGCCGCAATACAGTTATGCGCAAATGATCACGCAGGCAATAATAAACACCCCTGAAGGAAAGCTCAATCTAAATGGCATCTACAACTTCATCATGAGTAATTATGCCTACTACAGACACCAGCAAGCTGCTGGGTGGCAGGTACGTCTGGCCGTGATTTCACACACACACGCACGTTTGTGCCCAACTAATGTCCTGTGCAGAACTCCATCCGCCACAATCTCTCTCTGAACAAGTCTTTTGACAAGGTTGCAAGGTCCACCGATGAGCCTGGAAAAGGTATGAAGTGGCAGATCGTTCCAGAGGCTCGGGAGGAGATGGCGCGCAGTGCGTATAAGGGCGGTCGAGGCGGCCATAGAGGATCCTCTGCGCCTTCGTCTCCTAGCCAGTTAAATTACATCACTCACGGACCAAGGGATGTGTCGTCCAGAGAGCCTGCCTCGGCACGAAAGAGGAAAGTTTCGGTAACGGGATCGCCGCCTCCGAGTTCGTCCTTGGCCGCTGTACAATCTACGCCAGACCGCAGTACACGCCGGCTTGCACCTCCAAGCACGTCGTTAACTGCAGACGGCAGTCCTCTCCCGCGGCCACGTAAGGGCGGCACATCCGCTTCGACAAGTTTCGTCTCTACCAGCTACAATGACCAGTCACCCACATTGACCTCGTCGTATCTCCCAGAAGAAGGGGCATCCTTCGTGACTCCCGCGCCTCACCGCGTCCATCCTCGGTTGGCCCCGCCAAGCACCGCTCAACGACCCAGCCAACACATGCCCACTAGTTCACCAGCACCGTTTTGGAAGTATGCCGACATTGGCAGCACACCATTAAAACCCGCCGCTCACTTCGATATGAGCCCGTCCAAACCATGCTTAGGCGGGATTCCTCAAAGCAGCAGTCCACCTCCTGCGAAGTCCCCCAATCTCAGTCCTACGAGGTCACAGAATAATGAGTCGTCACGGGAGGTGCCGAGCGAGCCTCCAAATCCACCCGACATTGAGGAAGAACAGGGTTTTGATTTGGCCAAGTAAGTGTCCCAGCGACTGACGGCGATGTCCTTGCCTATGATGCTAACCGTTCTGAAAGGGGTTTTCAAAGCATCGGATCGTATCACGCACCTGTGAGCCGAGGAATATCTATAGCCAGCGCCATGAACGGCCATTCATGAGATGATAGTTTGACGAGCAATGAACTTTTACCTTTTGTTTTACCTTTTGTCTCTTCACTTGGAACATGCAGATGCCAACGAACCTAGCAATAAGGCAGGCCTATCCTATGGCCATGTCAAATATGTCAGAGTGAAGATGTGATTTAGAAGGGTGCTGACCCATGCTCCTACTACTTTTTTGCATGCCTGAATATATCGCCATGTCCACGAACAATGCATCAATCAACCTGAGCCCGCCCGATTATATAAATGTACATGACCCAGCCTCACACCATTTTCCAATACAAGTACAAGCGTGTAGTCAAATAACAGCGCCGAGGGCCTCATAACAGAGGAATGACCAGGAGAAGAGCGGTCCGTTAGAGTTTTACAACAACTTTAAACCCTTTATTTTGAGGCCTTGCCCCTTCTCTTGGGGTTACCTCTGCTCGGTCTTCCCTTGGAGGACTTGGTTTGCTGGTCAGTGCCCTCAATGAACTTGATCAGTTCGTCGATGCTGCGCGAATCGATCTGCGACGGTCCATCCAGCTGCGTCTGCTGGCTGGTCGGCATGCGCGGGACGGTGGCAGATGCATCGTACGGCGAGCCCTTGGGGGTGAAGCGGATGCCAGCACGAAGACGTCGCGCTTGCACGTCTTTTGCATGCTTAGCGATAGAAACGGCATTCTGCGTCAGTTGCTCCAACCAGCTCTCTGCTTCCTTGGTATTCTTGTCGTCTGGTCCAAGCTCGTTGAGGAAGATGTTGTACGATTCACGCATCCGGTTGACGGCACCCTTAGAGTCCTGATCCAGAGCCAGAGCCTGGGCAAGCTGGAAGAGAAGTGTGGCGGCATTTATTGACTGTTTGCCAAACACCTTCTCGCAGATGCGAAGCGACTCTTCAAACCAAATCCGAGATTCGTGGTAAGCCTTGAGGTGTTGAAGCATCACAGCTCCATTGTTAATGGTGGTGATTGAGTCTGGATGGTCGGCGCCATAGATGATCTTCCAAAGCTTCAAGGCGTGCTTCGCGTAGACCAGAGCACCGTTACTGTCACCAGCTTGGTGTAGAAAGAGACTCAAATTGAGATAGTTGAGTAGGGTTTCGGCAGAGTCCACGCCGACCGTCCTTTCAGACACAACGATGGCCTTTCTGGCAAGCTCCACGGCGGCTTCCTTTTCATCCAGCTGGTAGTACAGCATGGACAATGTGTTGTATACGCGAGCGACTTCAGGGTGGAGGATACCGTAGATCTGCTCGTGGAGGGAGAGCGACTCCAAGAGAAGCTCCTGGCCCAGCTTGCGCTGGTTTTGCATGATGGAGATCCGGCCGGCCTCCAGAGCCTCCTCGGCCAGCGCGCTTCGGGGGCACGAGTGCTTCACAACCGGCACAATGTTAACGATGTCGTCCGCAGTGAACGGAGTCGCAGGAGGGGCAGGAGATGGGGACGTAGGCGAAGCATCCCTGGCTGCCTTCTTTTTCTTCTTCTTGTTGCCATCCCCGTTGGTTTGTCCGTTAGCGGAGGACGCGCCGTTGGTGGCCGGAGCAGAAGCAGACTGGTCGAGGGATTCGCTGGTGAAGGCGTACTCCTTCGCTTGCAGCTGGAAGCCGAGCTTTAGGGAGACCTCACGCAGCAGTTGCAAAGGCTTGATTCGGGTGTGCCATTCAGCGTCCAGTCGGTATCTGAATCTCTTCAGGGCCTGCTCGTAGATGCTCGCTCGAAGGGATTCAGAAGTGACCTTCTCGAATGCAAGGTCAGCATCAGAGTACAGAGACCTCAGACTGGAGTCAATGTCGGCGGTCGGCTTGGGGTTAAGCTGGAAACCCAAGAGACAGTTGAGAAGATGAGAGATGCATGGCGACGTGAAAGGAGCTGGCAAGTGGCGGAGATACGTCGCGGCAGCGTGCTTGAATGATCGGGCAACGATGTCTTGCACGCATATGTCTTTCAAGCACTGCAGCCGAGGGTCTGAGGCCAGGTTTGCAACCTTGCCCATGTATCTGATGTTGATACCTCTCTTGTGCAAGAGACGGCTCAGGGACTGGCCATCCATGGGGAAGCTGATGTCGCAATCGGTGAGCTCGCGGACGAGGTCGGGAATGACCTGTTCTCGGAGATATTGGCTAGCAAGGCGGACTTCCTCTTCATCCTGCTTCATCTCGGCCTTTTCGGCATCAGTCTGCGGGACTTGACCGCTGAAGGCGTCAGGGTTGAGGGAGAAGTGGAACTTGGAGAGATCAATGTGGTCTTTCGACTCCTTTGACTCCTTGGGCGCTTCCGCCTCTTTTGATGCCTCGGGCTTGTCAGCCTTTACGGGCTTCTTAGTAGCCTCAGACTCCCCCTCGCTCTCACTCTCGCTCTCCTCGCTCTCCTCGCTCTCTTCGTCTTCCGCTGTGGCCTTCTGGGGCTTCTTGGGCTCAGCCGTGGTCTCCTTGGTCGTTTCCTTGGAGTCCTGGTCCCGCCGAGCAAGCTCTTCGTCAACCCAGGCCTTCATCTTCTTTCTCCCGTACGAGTCAATCAACTCGGGGCGGAGAACGGCCATCCGGTGAGGATATTCGAACTGGGCATCGTCCTCCTCACCTGGCTCTTCCAACCAGTCAATATCCAGTGGTGTTATGCGATACAGATCGAGAACATATTTTCGTCCGTCGGTGCCCATCAGACCCTTCGTTTCTACGCTAGCCTCAAGGTCAATGCGTTTGCCGTCTTTGTCCCAGACAGCATGCTTCTTAACTTTGAGAGCGCGAGACAGCCTTTCGAATACTGGAACGAATCGTTCATCTGCCGCAACGACGTCCTTGCCGTCCACGGCGCCGTAATCGATTTGGTTTTCTCCCGGATCTCTCTGCCTGAAAATTCCAGGGACAATGCTTTGGCCAACGATGCGCTTGCCAAGATAGTCGACCACAACGGTAGCTGGGGTGAAGAGGCCGTCAATGTCGAACTGGTTGACGAGTCGGACGCCGGCCACATCTTTGCCGGTGGCGACACGAGCAGCCTCATCACCTCCCTCAGAAGTAAATGTGCCAACGCCATCAGCACCAAAAGAGAAGAAGACATTGTTGTAAACAAAAATCTGAGCGTCCTTGCATTCGGTGGGGTTCAGAGGGGCAATTTCTCCGCGCGCAACCAGCACAGCACCCCGAGTAGCTGCGTCGTTGTAGTCGGCGAAGAGTTTAGACATGAGACGCTCTCGGAAAACCCTATCTTGGACCGTTTCCTTGGGCAGTTCTCTCGCAGACTGGAATTCTTCGTTCCAGTCCCGCAACGTATCGGTGTTGTCGGCACCGGCAATCAAGTACGTCTCTTGCGACCGGGTCCAATCGGCGCTGTGAGCGCAGAGCGGAGAGGAGGACGAGGGGACAATCCATGGTGCGGACGGAATGGCGTTGGTGATTTGGAAAGTCGCAAGCGGGTCCTTGCGGTTGTTGAAATCCTGCAACTTAAGGAAAGAAGTCGAGAACGAGGGAGAGATCAGGTCAAGTAGATCCAGCAGCGAGTGGGCCGCGTGTCTCTTGGGGGCCGGTCGGGGAAACGGATCGAACTTGCTGTTGGATGACTTGTTGACGAAGAAACCGCCAACATGTGCAGTGATTTGGTGCTGCTCTCCCTCATTGATAGTAGCCACAAGATACAAGAGATGGCCCCGTTGCTTCAGGTGGCAAGGCGGAGGATTCCAGGGTGATAGAGAAATGGTTTTGATTGTCTTCGGGGCCTCCTCCTCCTCCGTCGGGGGCAGCAAGGTCGAAATGGGAACGGGCGCGCCAAAGTTGTACTCGTCTCTCTCATCTTTGGCTGCCTGGGGCTGCTCTCCGTTGGCTTGCTCCTCGGGTTGGGGCGCCACAGCGTCAAGGAGGGACAGGCCCGGCAGAATGCCCTGGACAGCATCGGTGCGATCTCCAGCGGCACCAATGAGCTCCCTGATCCTTACAAGATGTATGCGAGCCTCCTTTTCGGTGTACGGGTCTTCGACCAGGGTAACTTCGGGATGCTCACTCAAGTCCTGGATATCGGATATGGCCAAGAAATCGTTGACGCGCTCGCCTCGGTGTTCCAGGTGGAAGCAGGTATATTGAAACGCCACGGGCAGGTCGATGATAGACTGTCGAACTTCATGAACCTGCTCTTGGGGGGAGACCTGTATTTGACCAGTCAGCCGGCGTACACAACCTAATTTGGAGCAGACAAACCGTAATCTGCATTTGATGCGGCTCGTGGGGCAGCTTAACGGTGAGAGTAATCAACGCTGCTTCCCGTCAGTACTTTCCCACCAACGGGGAGGGGTTTGTCTGGTTCACCTTCCAAGCCCTGGTCAGCCTCATTTCCCCCGGGCTGAACCTCGGGCTGAACTTCGGCGGAAGACACAGACTCCTTTGCGGCATTGTCTGGAGATGTGATATATTTAGCTTGGTCTCAATCAGAGGGCGTTGTGTGGACGGGCTCGGGGCGTAATGGTCAATACCTTTGCCGGTGGGCTGGTCGGACTGGGACATTGTGCGCAGAAACGATGGGAATTGGTTGTCGAATCCCCGGGGTTATGGTTGCGGTTGGGAACTTAGTATAGGAGAGAGAGGCCCAACGTTAGAAGAAGGGTGGTTTTGTAGCGGAGGATTGGGTTGAAATTCAACAATCGCACAAACCACCAAAGTATGGATCGCAATTAATACGGAGAAAACGTAAGGAGCGTCTATAGATACACGGCTCCCAAATGGCGTGCGAAAGGAAACGTTACGAGGCCCGAGAAGGAAAAAGCTCAACTCAATGGCCAGTGGCAGGTTTTGAGAGGGGTGTGTGTGGAGGGGGGACGCTTTTGCAACGGGGGGAAAATTTGGAAGAAAAAAAAAGTTGTCATTCATCAATGGAATCTCCCGGCCCGGCGTGCTGGAGCTCGGCTCCGCTGGAAGAGCTCTGACAGTGCATCCGAGAGGTCCCTAGCCCCGTGCCGCTACGGTGACCTATCGGCGCCTCCCCTTCGCCTAAGTAATACACATCGGCATGTCGGGGCCGCTAGGCAAGCCAGCACGTGACTATCTCGGTTCCACTCACGGGGTAAGCTGAGGTGCTCCGTGAATGAAGTCTTTTATCTCTACTTTTTCTCATCTTGGACATTTTTTCAACTACTCATTCTCAATAATTCAATATCCTTTCAAAAGAGATATAGATGTAAGAGTAAAGGCCGCTTTTCACTGCCTACTTAGGTACGTACCTAGTAGCCAATGTGCATGGTAACAGTAGTGTAATGGCCCCTTTTTGCCTTACTTAATCAGATCATGTTGACATGCCATGCCCGATTTGGAAGTAGGTAAATAGAAAACCTCCGACGGTGGACTAGAGCAACTCAGCTTCACCTCAACTCTCAGCATTAGATAACTACCTAATCAACACTAGGCTCCTCTTTTGTGCCTTGATCAAAGCCTCTTCAGCTCGACTTCCCTGTGCATTTCGCACCCCAATTGTTCTCTGTTCCGCCTAACTTGTTTTTTTAAAGTATCCTCACCTCGTTGAACCTAGTTGCCAACCTGTACTTGTTGATCTCAGGTGTCGGCGTCACCACCTCACGCCTTCGTCAGAAATTATCGTTTATCGGAACATCACTACGGTCGAGTTTCAAGTTTAGCCAGGAGGCTCTGGTGCCGCTTGTCTGGCCTCTGCCAGACTCTCTCACTCGATGGAATATCCCTTTGGCATGGAGAAGCGTGGCCACTCAATTGAGTCGAGAGCCGCGGCTCAAAAAGAAGCAGACGATATTCGAAATCAGTCTGGCCTTCTCACTTTGTCCTGGACCTCGTCAAGATGTCGGCGGCTCTTGCGACCCTTGCAGGCTCGAATTATCGCTCTGCAGAGAGTTGTGACGGTTGAGACGACTAGAACTGAGCAAGAAACGTCTCACTCCTTCGACACGGATGAAGTGGCCTGTCAGCCTCCACCCAAAAGGCTGAAGGTCAGAAACGATTCCACAACCCAGAGGAAACGGCCGCAACGCACATATTCAAGAAAGGCATCCGCTGGCCCCGGTGCTGATGGCTTGGCAGGCTACCCACTGTCAAGAACTTCAGATAGAGGGCCAACTCGCCCACCTCAAAAGACCCTCGCTTCACAGCCGGGGGTTCCCAATGTGTCAACGCCGATACTTCGCAAGGTGAGGTATCATGGAGTTAAAGACGCCGCCTCTGCTCCAGCTATCTGTGGAGACGGCGAGGGTATCTGCATGCGCCCTGAGTTGATACGGCGCGGGCGTCTGGGCATGACGCTGAACAGGCTAGAACGCACAAGACCTTCGTATCAGCCGTCCACGTATCGACTTTACGAGGGCCTTCTTCACGACTTGGATACACTGCTGCGCGCAACATCGCCCAGAAGCCATTCACTTGCGCAAAAGTCACTATTGTCAATGTGCTTGCGCAAAGTGCCTCACTACGCTGCCGAGGTTGAGGCCTGGGAGAAGCTTAATACTGAAAACCAGGGACCTGTGTCCTCGATCAGGCAAGTCAGCTATTCTCTTGGCATCTATGAGGAACTGGAGAAGCTCGGCGGAGCAGGCAATGGATGGGTCCATCTTCGAGCTCTCCTGAGGGCTCACGCCATGCACCTTTTGAAAGAGACCATCGCATATGGCCTACTCGACGTCGCCTTCATTCAAATTCTTATCGACCATTTCAAAGCTGCCGACTGCGCCCACGAGTCCGCAGAACTCACTGAGGCCCTGCTCAGCTTCTGTTGCCCGGAGTCGCCGGCTGGCGAAGGCGTGCGGAGCATTTCGACGCAGGGAGATGCCCTCCTTTCTCTGGCTGGTCTTGCGGACCACCACGGCATCACGCCCCATCTGCTCGAGACCATCTCGTCACTTTTGCGCTATAGGAGACTTCCCACAAGTACACTCTCAAACAAGGCACTCGGATTTCTGTGGACGATTTCAGCATCGTCGATACTCGAGGACAAGACTAACCCATCCGCGGTTCGGTTTGCCTCCGCAGGACTTGGACTACTATCTATCACATCGTTTGCGAAGCACACAAGCCGCAATACATGGAGCAACGCTAAGCACAATGCTGCGGAACTGACGTTGACGAGCGTTCTTGGGGCTCTGTCGGCCATGGCCATGATATCTCAAGGTTTCAGTACCGCGGCGGGCCCTCCACAGACGAGCCGGCGAAATCGAACCCAGAGAACTGTACTGCAAATTCTCCAAGAAGCGCTGGTAATGGTCTTAAGTGAGGGTGGCGTCCGAAAGGCTACTTATCCTATCTTATTGGCCATTTTCCTATCTTCATACCTTACAGATACGCCCGACGTCACGGCAAAGACCAAGGCAGCAGTGAAGACTCTGTGGACGAACGAGGGCGAGTCTCAATGCAGAGGTACCGACAGAGACTGGAGCCAACTTTACAACTCGACGGTGGCCCTCGCTTGCTCGGTTGCTCACTGCTGTAGCAGGGCAACTACACAACCGTCCAATCATTACTTCTTTGCCATCTGCAAACTAGTTGACGAACTCCAGGTTCCTAGATTGGCAATGCTGCGAAGGGACGGTGCATTCCTCCTAGCCCAGAAGACCGACGATCTTCGTGACCTTGTCTTTGCAGAAACCTTGACGGGAGCGTTGGCAAACCAGGGTAAAGTTCCGAGACAGGTCGAACCAGAAGAGACTTGCTTTGCAGGGTATCGATGGGAGGAAGGCATCAGTGAATGGATTGCCATTAGCCCAACTGCGAAGAGGGACAAGGCCATCGCGCAAGTAGCCGGGATGCCCCGCCGAGTCGGTAGGGATAACGATGAAAGACGAGGCGTCCTGTTAAAATCGGGACCACCACGGGTGGCGGCGACGGGTGCTGCCGAGAAAAGTGGGCGTCGGCAGGCAGCGGCCGATGCGGCGGGAAGGCCGGGCGGGCGCCAAGTGGACCGACGTTTAGCGGAGAGAAGAAGTTGCAGCACTTCGCCCGACAAGGCGCTGGAAGGTGAGGGTGTTGACGAGCTTAGCATGTGCCAGGAGAACCGACCGCCAGTTCTCGGAAAGTCTCGATTGAGCAGCATGGCCATCAGGGAGACGGGTCGTCGCAAGGTTTTGGCGGATCTGAGCATCATGGGCAATCTGACTGGCCACGGGGACGACGACGAACTAGGATTGTAATAACCATCGCACCAAGTAAATGAAAACTTCATTTCTGTCAGGCAAACAAGCCAAAAGGCCCCAACTGCGGTTGCAGGCTGGTTGCAGGCCTAAGTTGAGCCCCTGCCCATGTTCCTGGCCAAGCTGCCATTTAGTGGTACTTCCAGTTGCGTGTGTACTCTACGCATACCAGGTCTGGGGCGTCAAATTCATCATAACCAAGAAAACACCGGTCATTCCATGTTTCAGCTCCTTGTCGGCCTGTGGAGTTCTGGCCAGGAAGATGAGGGCTCGACATGTGTCAGGTTTCCCCCACCATTTCTGTTTTCTTTACTTGGGCTTTACCTTCCTTTCTTGCCCGGCTTTTTGCTTTTATTGCGGCGAGACCGTCCATCTTAAAACATGTTTTAGGGCAGCGGGTACGAGCATTTTCACACCCATGCGGATGCAGCAGAGGACTCACGAAGAGCTTGGGGCGGTATACTCTGCAATCGGGATGGTCGAGCGGATAGGTATTGGCGAGCCAACGCAGCCCGAGAACCAAACACATGCCCAAGACGGGCTTGGGGGGCCACGGAGCATACAGATGGCCTGGCATGTTCAGACGAAGGGGCGACGTGAAGCGTCTCCCGTCCGGGCAGCAGCTCACATATAATGCCCTGGTGTGAAGGGCATAACCACAGATCGACTACAGCGAATCACATTGGCAGTAAACTGGAACGAGAAACGTAATCAACGAAAGCCAGGTATGAAGCGGCAATGGACGAGACTCGGAACATGCCCGGTGTGTCGATATTATCCGTTCAGAGGTTTTGTCACGTCCAAGGTCTGATGAGATTAAGAAGTAACAGGTACGTTGAGACGCTGTCGTTTGCTGCTACGCTATGGATATACGCATATGAGGCATACGTACGGGTGATCAACTATGATACCTATACAGGAGGATCCTTGGGAGTGGAAATGGGCAGGCATGAAGCCCTCACAGGAGGACCGGATACGGATCGCTCGCACAGCAAGCAGCGTGTTGTCGAGACATCCGCTGACCAAGACGGTAGCAGGCTCGAAGAGCTGGTTTTTTTTAATGGACGTTCCCGACGTATCGGCCCAGAAGGTCTCGAACGAGGTGCGAGCATGGGTCCGACAAGTGAAGAGGCTCCCCACCGCCATGCATACAGCTTTTGCTGCTCTGCTGAGTACTCCGTCGGCCTCTTCTCGGCCGAAGTACTACATCATTGTGCCGAGGAGCGGTTGCAGGCTCACTTAACCCATCAACTACTGCGTAGGTGGCCCAAGGGCATGTCGGCGAGGGGCAGATTACCTTTTGCAGTCACATTGATCCTGGCCAGAAGGCCAACCGTTGCGAGGTGGCAGCAAGCGAGGGCTGGCTGACTCCAAGGAAAAGGGACGTGGCATGGAGTCGTGGCGGTGGAAGATATCCTGGATCTTGGCAGTACGGCAGGTATAGGTTGTCCGAATTTGACAAGCAGTGACTGGGCATGTCGATGCCGGCAGACCGAGAGATGGACGCTGGTCGGTGCTCCCGGAGGGTTGGTGTTGGCGTTTTAGTCCCGCCACCCCATGGTTCAAATGAGGACATGGCCATGCCAGAACCAGTACCATTCTGCACTCTAGCAGCAATGTATTCCAGGCACCCTGAGTCGGACGCGCCCCCTCAAGGATTGCATGAAACTTCAACAGATCCTCGACGGTGAGCACGTTTGGAACTGCGAGATGGATGGATGGGTGGACCGGAAGGGATATGAACGGGACGAGTCGAGAGGACGGACGACATGTTCGCAGTTGAGCGTCACTACCTGGCAGCAACAAGAGGCGGCTGGCAAAGACACAGACAACGTTCTTGGCCTCTTTGATACTGACAGACGCGTACAGCGCACGCCGTCTCAGAATGCGACCAAATGACGTTGAGACGACGATCTGCAGGGCCCCCGCGTGACCGTCACCAGTCGTCGCCAATGGGGGCTGCGGCTGTCTGTATATCTTTGAACATCTGTTTTGGGCTGCTTCTCCTACTGGCCAGTGTCTGAGTCAAGGCCCGCGCGGTGGCAGCCTCGAGTTACACAGTAGGAACAAAAAGACAACATGAGAGCGTCTCTACTTGACATGTCCCATGTTCCTCGACCATATCCGCAAACGGAATCGATGAAACGTGGTCATCCCAAGAGTAGTGGCAAAGGGCCTGGCGTCTCGCCAACATGTTTGCGATCTGCAATCTGCCCGACCGATTGACTGAGGAGACGACCGAGAAGCCGATAGAGAGAGAGAGAAAGGCGCGTTAGCCACCTTAACGGTCGCATTCCGCAGAGGTTCCCCGAAGCACCGAGAGCGAAAAAACTCCGGCGAGTGAGGGTGACTTTGCACGTCTTCTTTCTGCACGTCTTCCTTCTGCCCGTCGGGGCGTCCCCGTAGGTAATACGGTAGGCAGGTTAGCTTCTATTTCACAGCACTCGGATGATATTAGGCTGTCCAATGGCAGGGGAGTAATCAGACAACCTGATAATTGCCACCCCCTTGTGACCCGAGAGTACCGTATACACTACACTAGCCTGTATAAAGCTAAGGTGATAATAGGGAACTATTATTTAAATTTTAATCAATTAAATTTTATTAATAAAGTATTAATACTTAAAGTTAATATTTTTAATATTATAATATACATAATAAGCGAGCTGATTAGACAAGTGAGCCGATCACCTGACCACGACCACTTTACAAATGCGATTAAGAAGTAATAATAAAAACTTTAAATTAATTAAAACTACTCGGAATCCTCTTCCTTAGATATTATTTTATTAACTGGATACGTTTATGTATTATGTATGTTTAGTGTTCCCGTAGACGCCATATCGCCGTTGATCTAATTTGGTCCTTGGTTTGTGTCACGGGCCAAGGCCCGATCAGAGGCCTCGGAACCACTCGGCCATGTTTAACACTAACCACTGCTTACTAAGCCTGACCAGGCCCAGGCAAACCTAATCAGGATCTAACGGATTTATGGGGTAGCAGACTTTTCCTTCCTTTCTCCTTATCTTAAAGATACTCGTAGTAGTTATTATAATTAGTTATAATATACATACTTAGACCGTTATATTATTTTTAAGATTATTAAAGGTAATTAATTGAATACCTAGTATAGAAGTCTACGATCTGTGTAAGAGTGGTAAGAAGTTTTAGATGGGTTAACCTAAGGAGTCCCTGAACATCTAAAGCTAATCAGTATAGCCTAATTAGACCTAGAGGTTATTATAAACTCGAAATGATGTGTGTATATATTCATAGTAGAGTACTTTGACCGTGTTATTAAGTATACTATGGTTATTATTAAATGTAAAATGCTAGGATAAGCGATAACTATGCGATGATAGAAGGTAACACTGAATTATCTGGAAACCCGTAATAGTTAATATAACTAATTAGATAACTTATAACCTAATTATAGGAGATACGGACTACCTAAGTAATCGAGTAAGAGACCCAATAAGAGCAAATTCGATTATTATAGGAAGCCCTAATAGAACCTAGGTACCCAATATTAACGATAAACTAGTCCCCAATACCCTTTATAATACTAATTCCCCCCGATTAGGTCTACGTACTACCTTCAAAATAAGCTAAATATTAAATTCCTAACCCACTAAAGTTTAATGGATTATATAAGAAGTTTTAATAATAATACTTTAAGATAGGAGGGAAGATAAGTGTAAATAGAAAAGTTTTTAGTTTAGAGTTAACCATATTCACTTATATCTACTCTAAACTAGAAAATACTATGTAAGCCATAGTGAGTGCTTATTATGCGTAAGGAGGGGCCAATGGGTCGAAGAACCCGGATAAATTTATAGAATATTTAAAGGGTTACTATTTGGACCCTAACATAGAAGTATAAGCCTTTAATTAACTAAGGATTATATAATAAAAGGAGAACGAAAATTTCGTTTACTTCCTCCCTAAGTTTAAAAAGGAGCTCGTAGAAGTAGGAGGAGGATATTAGTTAAATGTTGTGAGGATTAATTACCTCAAAGGAGCCCTAAATACCATAATAAGAGCCCCCCTTATCAACATAATTAATAAACTAATAATATACATTATATATACCTAGATGCTCCTAAGTATAAGCTTAGAATTGGATAGTAAATCCTACTAAGTCCACTATGAGTGTCGGCGTAGGAGATCGTTGACCCCTGACCAAATAAGAACTAAGTCCCCTTGGAAATAGAATGGTCGATTAGAGTCCCCCTAACCTAATTAGATGGAGTAGGAACCTACAAAGGCAAATAAGCTAGCTAAGGACAAGAAAGTCCGTAAACGGCTAAGCTAAGAGGAAGCTTATAGATGTTATAATTATAATAAAAAAGGGTATATATAATAGTAATACCCTGAGGATCGAAAAGAGATAAGGAAAACTAAGACTTTTAAAGGAAAAACTAAGGAATAGAGTGAAATGGATAATAGCTCTAATTAGGACTCTGAGGACTTAGGAAAAAAGTAACTCTTGGTGAAAGTTGTTATTAGGAGGAATAAGTTATAAAGGAATAAAAGGTTATTAAAAAGAGTATAAATTATGACCTATTTTACGTTAATATAAGGATTAATGGGATATACTATATAATTACTTTTATTGATATAGGGTGTTTGATATACACTCTGATTAGCGACACCTTCGCTAAGAAACTCCGCTTACTATGTATTAGTATTACACCTCGGAATTTAATATAAGTTACTATTATAATTCTTAGTGTAATCCATTATGTTATTTACACTAATATTAATATTAATAATTATAAATAATACCGATTATTTTTTTTATATTATTCTTAACTAAGAAGACGACGTTATCCTTAGAAGGTCCTAAATAATTAATGATGATGTTATGGTTTACCTAGTGCGAGGTACTTTGTATATAAGTATTATAGACCATTGGGTAATAAAAAGGAAACCGGGTTAGGCCCGGTAAGATCCAAAGTTCCTAATCTAATAGTAGACTAGATTAGTATTCTTAGCTTTAATTAGGTGGGTATAGAAGAGAACAGAGACCCCTCTTAGTACATTTACCCTAAATACGTTCTCCATAAGTTTAGCCAATATTAAGAAGGCCCTAATACTAAAAATAAAGATAAACCCGAGGACGAAACTCCCTACGTATTACTATAAGTTTTTATATATCTTTAATTAAGATAAAGCTGATTAATTACCGTTATACTAAAAGAACGTTAATTATACTATCCTTATTAAGAAGGACTCCTATAATTAAAATAAACTAATAACCTAGGGACCTTTATATAGTATATTAAGGGAAGAGTTAATTATATTACGCTAAACCCTTATAGAACTATTAGATAAAGGGTTTATTAGGGTTAGTAGCTTCCTTGTATTATTGCCCGTTCTATTTATCTGGAAGCTTGGAGGAGGGTTATGGTTCTACGTTAATTACCGTACCCTTAACACCATTATAAAGAAGGACCGATACCCCTTACCCCTGATTAGTGAGACCCTAAGGGCACTAATAAAAGCGAAGTGGTTAACAAAGCTGGATATTATCACTATATTTTATAAGATCTGGGTTAAAAAAGGAGATAAATAGAAAATGGTACTTAGGATAAGGTATGGGTTATATAAATAAATGGTTACCCCCTTTAGTTTAATTGGAGCCCCTACGATGTTCTAGTAATATATTAATTATACCCTATGAGATTTCCTAGATGAGTTCTGCTTAGCTTATATTAATGATGTTTTGATTTATTTGGATAGTTCCCTCTCTAATTATAAAAAGAAGGTTAAGAAGGTCCTCGAGCGCCTAGGCGTTGTAGGTCTGTATATGGATATTGATAAGTGTGAATTCGAAGCTAAGAGTGTTAAGTATTTAGGGTTTATTATTAATGTTAATAAGGGAATTTATATGGACCCTAAGAAGATTAAGGTAATCCAGGGATGGGAAGTGCCCCGATTAGTGTAAGGAGTTCGTAGGTTTATTGGTTTTGCTAATTATTATTGGTAGTTTATACTTAACTTTTTGGGGATCGTATAACCCCTAATAACCTTAATTAAAAGGGATATATTATTTATTTAGAGTAAGGAGTGTGTTAGAGTGTTCGAGGAGCTGAAGACGCTCCTGATTAGTGCATTTATATTGGCTTACTGGGACCCTAATTAAGTTATAGTATTTGAGACTGATTTGTTTGGTTATGTGGTAGGAGGTGCTTTGTTGTAGTATAATAACGAAGGGATCCTAAAGTTTGTAGTGTTTTTTTTATGTAAGAACTTACCTGTAGAGTGTAATTACCCGATATACGATAAGGAACTATTAGTAATAATACACTGCTTAGAGTATTGGGATTTAGAATTATGGAGTGTAAAAGAGTTTACTATCTTAACTAATTACCTGAATCTGAAGTATTTTATGATGAAGAGATAGTTGAGTGAATATTAGATTATGTGGTCAGAATTACTATTCTGTTATAACTTTATTATTTAGTTTAGACTTAGTAAAGAAGTAGTAGTTCTTAATATACTATTAAAATACGAATAGGATATCCCTAGTACCCTATAGGATAATAGGTTAGAGGGTTGGAAGATTAAACTCCTAAAGAATAGGATTAACGTATTATAAGTTAATAACGTAGTAGTGATTAGAGAAGTGTGGGCCTAATTAGAGTAAGTAGAGAAGGTTAAGTCTAGTATAAGAGATTCCCCCGGAGATATAGATTAGACCGGTGACCCTAGCTTAGATAAGATAGAACCCCCCTTAAACCCTTTTAAAAAAGAGTTATTATGCTCTTAGGAGGATAAAACCTTGGATTAGAATAACCGATACTAGCTGATTAGGGGGGTAGTATAAAAAAGAGACCGATAACTTCCCTTATAGTGGAAGTTATTGATAATATTATTAGAATATATGATTAACGATAATAAGAGACTATTGTGGAGGGATAGAATCTGGATTCTATATTATAAGCCCCTAAGGACGGGTTTAATTTAGAGGTTCTACGACTCTACATTAATAGGATATCCAGGGAGGGACACTTTAAAGGCCCTAATTAGCCACTAGTTTTACTAGTTAAGCTTATCCTAGGATATCCGAAGATATATAAGGAACTATAATATTTATGGACAAGGAAATATATAGCATAATAAAAAGAGGGGCTTATTAAAACCTTTACTTATCCCTGGACAAATCTGGGCAAAGGTCTCTATTGACTTTATAACAGGATTACCCCCTTCCCACCGTAATAGGGCTACGAACATTATAGTGGTGACCAATCGTCTATTAAAGAACGTAATCTTTAAGTTGTTAAAGGATATTATAACGGATATAATAGTAAACTAACTAATCCGAGGTCTAATTAGGTATTATAGGATACCTTATGTAATTATATTAAATAGGGGATCGTAGTTTATGAGTTTTATGTGGAAACAACTCTACTAATTACTATGGATTAAATAGAGACTCTCTATAGTGTTTTACTTAGAAATAAATGGAGTTATAGAGAGGGTAAACTAGGTGATAGAAACCTATTTTAGAGTATACATAGTGTATACTTAGGATAATTAGGATGAATTACTCCTAATAATAATAATAACTATTAATAACTAGGTCACCTCGTTAACAGGACTCAGCCTATTCTTTATTACTCATAGGTATAACTTAGACCTAATTAGAGTAAAGGAAACCCTGCGGAATAATAATAAGACCCCTATAATAAAAACAGAGGTACTGGTTTAGAAGTTAAAGGACACTTCTAAGTGGGCTTAAATAGTAATAATGGTAATATAAGAGAAACAAAAAATTACCATAAACACAAAGCACTAACCATCTAATTAGTCTAAATTTAGAGATAAAGTTTAGTTAAGGTTACGGAATATCCAATTTAATTAACTATTAAAGAAGTTTAACTAGGTTAACGTAAAGTATACCGTCCTTAAACTAATTAGATCCTATGCTTACTGGTTAAATACATTATTAGGGATCCATAATATTTTTTATGTAAACCTAATTAAGTACACTATAGTTAATCCGTTATTATTACAAAGTTATAATAATACCTAACCACTTATAATACTAGTGGTTAATAGGGAAGAGTTTAAAGGTAAGGAAATCTGTAATACATAGAAAATATAGAATAGATAAAAGGTCTTAGTAAAGTAGAAGGATTATACTTAACTCACCTAGGAACTAATGGATATACTAATAGATATAATAACCTTAAATTATTACGAGGCTAATTACGAGAATATCCTTTAAGAAGGGAAGGGAGGAAGGGGGTAATTGTTACGGGCTAAGGCCCGATTAGAGGCCTCGGAACCACTTAGCTATGTTTAACGCTAACCACTATTTACTAAACCTAATCAGGCCTAAGTAGACCTGATTAGGATCCAACGGATTTATAGGGTAATAGACTTTTCCTTCTTTTCTCCTTATCTTAAAGATACTTATAGTAGTTGTTATAGTTAGTTGTAATATACGTGCTTGGACCGTTATAAACGGTAACTGCATTTTCTTAAATAGGGTTATTCTCTTATTAGTATATCCTAAAGGCCTCTAAGACCGCATTTAAGTAAAGCTCCTCTAGTTAGATTTTATTTAGTAAAACTCTAACTTCCTCGGATATTATAATAACTATATAATCCTTTAAATTAAAAAATGAGTACTCATTAAAAGTAATATTACTGCGAAGGGCTGGTACTAGGCCTTGTTTCAACCGAAAGGTAGCCAAATACTGTTTATTTCAAGCTGAAGATGTAACGGTCCAAGCACGTATATTACAACTAGCTATGGCGACTACTATGAGTATCTTTAAAATAAGGAGAAAAGAAGGAAAAATCTATTACCCTACAAATCCATTAGGTCCTAATTAGGTCTCCCTAGGCCTAATTAATCTTAATAAGTAGTGGTTAGCGTTAAACATGGCCGAGTGGTTCCAAGGCTTCTGATTAGACCTTAACCCGTAATAATTACTCCCTTCCTCCCCTCCCTTCCTAAGGAATATTCTCGTAATTAGCCTTATAATAATCTAAGACCATTATATCCATTAGTATATCCATTAGTTCCTAAGTGAGTTAAGTATAATCCTTTTATTTTACTAAGACCTTTTATCTATTCTATATTTTCTATATATTACAAATTTCCTTAACTTTAAACTCTTCCCCATTAACCACTAGTATTATAGGTGGTTAGGTATTATTATAACTTTGTAATAACAACGGATTAACTCTAGTGTACTTAATTAGGTTTATATAAAAAATATTATAGATTTTTAGTAGTGTATTTAACTAGTTCGAGGACGGTGTACTTTGCGTTAACGTAGTTAAGCTTTTTTAATAATTAATCAAATTAGATATTCCGTAACCTTAGCTAAACCTTGTCCCCAAGTTTAAACTAATTAAATAATTAGCACCTTACGTTTACGGTAATCTCTTATTTCTCTTATACTACTATTATTACCACTTAAGCTTATTTAGAAGTATCCTTTAACTTTTAAACCAGTACCTCTGTTTTTATTATAGGGGTCTTATTATTATTCCGCAGGGTTTCCTTTACTCTAATTAAGTTTGAATTATATTTATAAGTAATAAAAAACGAGCTAAGTCTTATTAATAAGGTGACCTGGTTATTAATAGCTATTATTGCTATTAGGAGTAATTTATCCTAATCGTCCTAAGTATATATTATATATACTCGAAGATAAACTTTTATTACCTAGTTTACCTTTTTTATAACTTTATTTATTTCTAAGTAAAACACTATAAAAAGTCTCTATTTAATTCATAATAACTAATAGAGTCGTTTTTATATAAAGCTTATAAACTACGATCCCTCATTTAATATAATTATATAAAGTATCCTATAATACCTAATCAGACCTCGAATTAATTAATCTATTATTATATCTATCATAATATCCTTTAATAACTGAAAAATCACATTCTTTAATAAACAATCAATCACTACTATAATATTCATAGCCCTATCGCAACGGGAAGCGGGTAATTCTATTATAAAATTAATAAAGACCTCTACCCAGATCTATTTAGGGATAAGCAGAGGTTTTAATAGGCCCCTCTTTTTATCGCATTATACATTTCCTCGTCCATAAACATCACAATTCCTTATAAATTTTTGGATATCCTAGAATAAACCTAACTAATAAAACTAGTAATTAATTAAGGCCTTTAAAGTGTCCTTCCCCGGATATCCCACTAACATAGAATTGTGAAACTTCTAAATTAAACTCGTCCTTAGGGGTCTATAATATAGGATCCAAATTCTATTCCTTTATAATAATCTCTTATTATTATTAATTATATATTCTAATATTACTATTATTAACTTTTATTATAATAGAAGTTATCGGTCTCCTTTTTATACTACCCCCCTAATTAGTTAATATTAGTTGTTTTAGTTTAAGACTTTATCCTATTAGGAGTGTAATAGCTCTTTTTAAAAGGGTTTAAGGGGGGTTCCATCTCATTTAAGCTAGGGTCATCGTTCTAATCCATATTTCCGGGGGAGTCTCTTATACTAAACTTAACTCCTTTTACCTCCCTAATTAGACCTGAACTTCTCTAATTACTACTACGTTGTTAATTCGTAATACGTTAATCCTATTCTCTAAGAGTTTTATTTTATAACCCTTTAACTTATTGTCCTAAAGGGTATTAGGGATATCCTGTTTGTATTTTAATAGTGTATTAGTGCGAAGGGCCAGGCCTAGGTGTTTTCGACCTTAGGGTACTCTATTACTGTTTGCTTCAAACTAAGGAGCGGAAGAGAGGAAGTTCCTCGCAAGGGGGGCGGTGTAGGAATCTATACTATTGGAGAACAAAGGGGACCTCTAGTGGGGCACCGGAGGTCACCGGAGGCCCTTTGATCGGAGGCCCCTTTGACCGGAGGGCTCTTTTGTTGGATACTGGTTAACGCCTCAGGCAAAGCTTAGGCCATCGTGGGCATCAGCCCGTAACAATTAGGAACTACTACTGCTTTACTAAATTTAAACTAAATAATAAAATTATAATAAAATAATAATTCTAACCACCTAATTTAACGTCCATTTAATTATTTTTTTATTATAAAATACTTTAAATTTAAGTAATTAATTGAGATAATAAACTCTTTTATACTCTATAATTTAGAATTCTAATACTTTAAATAACGTATTATTACTAATAGTTTCTTATCGTATACTAAATAATTATACTTAGTAAATAAGTTTTTATATAAAAAGAATACTATAAACTTTAGGATCCGTTCGTCGTTATACTATAATAAAGCACCTCCTATTATATAACTAAACAAATCGGTTTCGAGCACTATAATTCAATCAGGGTCCCAGTGAGCTAATATAAGTGCACTAATTAGGAGCATCTTCAGCTCCTTAAACACTCTAGCATACTCCTTACTCTAAATAAATAATATATCCTCTTTAGTTAAGGCTATTAGGGGTTATATAATCCCTAAAAAGTTAAGTATAAACTATTAGTAATAGTTAAAAAAAACCGATAAACCCATAGACTCCTTATACTAATCGGAGCACTTCTTATCTCTAAATTACCTTAGTTTTCTTAGAATTCACATAAATTCCCTTACTAGCATTAATAATAAACCCCAAATACTTAATACTCTTAACCTCGAATTCACACTTATTAATATCCATATACAAGCCTATAACACCTAAGCACTCAATGTAACGGTCCAAGCATGTATATTACAACTAGCTATGGTGACTACTACGAGTATTTTTAAGATAAGGAGAAAGGAAGGAAAAGTCTGCTGCCCCACAAATCCGTTGGATCCTGATCAGGTCTCCCTGGGCCTGATCAGGCTTAGTAAGCAGTGGTTGGTGTTGAACATGGCCGAGTGGTTCCGAGGCCTCTGATCGGGCCTTAGTCCGTGACATTATGAGCGTATATTTAAATAATACCCTTAATAAGAAAGTGTATATAATACTATTTTTATTTTCTAATAACTTTTTCGTAGACTTATAATTTGTCGCAAGCATACTGGGCCACCAAGACGTCTGGGAGCTGTGCTCAGCTGAGTCAGCACTCACGTGACGTCCTGGCCCCCGAGCCGGCCTATTTATTCTGCCGGACGCACCCACCAGATAGTGAATAGACTAAGCCTTCTTCTCCTACTTAACCTTGTACGCGCGTGCGAACTCGCCACATAATTTAATTATTATATAAAAAAAGTGGGATATAAAGTGAGTATAGAGTAAATTATATTATTTAAAAATGTATTATATAAATTATATTAATATTACGAGCTGATGCCCACGATGACCTAAGCTTTGCCTGAGGTATTAACTAGCATCCAATAAAAGAGCTCTCCGGTTAAAGGGGCCTCCGATCAAAGGGCCTCCGGTGACCTCCGTTACCCTACTAAAGGTCCCCTTTATTCTCTAATAGTATAGATTCCTACACCGGCCCCCTTACGAGGAACTTCCTCTCTTCTACTCCTTAGCTTAAAATAAATAATAATAGAGTAACCTAAGGTCGAAAACACCTAGGCCTAGCCTTTCGTATACTTTAAACTTAGGATTATAACTTTACTATAATACTAAGTTGAGTATAGCTCCCCACCGGTTAAGTAAAAAAGAGTATAAGTTAAGTACAGTTCCCTACGAAGAATAATACTCCCGGGACTCTAATAAGTTAACTACTGGTTCTCTACTAATCCCTAAAAAAAATTAAAATAACTTAATTACCCCGATAAACACTATTATACCCCTAATACTCTATAATAAGCTAATTATAAAAAAATTTTAAATACTATTTTAGGATCCTTATAAGCCTAAATAATAAAAATTAATAAGAAATTTAAAAAGAGTTAAAATTAGAGGTTAATAACCCCTGGGAGTAAAACCCTTTATACTCTTAGTGGTATCCACACTAATACCCTACTAGTACTTAGTAGTGAGTTAACTCACCGAAAGCCCTTACTTAACTCCCTAAAGTTCTTAGGTAAATAAAAAGAATACGCCCCTTAGGCGTAATAAATAAGAAATAAAATCTTAATAAATTACCCTTTTTACTTTATAAACTATAAACTTTAATACCTAATTAATTCATACTTAAAAGTTAATCCCCAATAAATAATTAGCACCTTTTATATTACCGGAGAACTTAATAAAACCAAAAACCCTAAGGATTTTATATATTATCTTAATTATACTTATTTAAATGCGAACACCTAGTTCTAAGCCGTTACTTAACTATAAACCCTATACTAAAAAAATAAATAGTCTTATAACATTTTTATTTAAATTTAAATAAATAATAATTAATATTAGTAGTAATAATTAGCCCACTATTATATAAATATCACTTTTAGAGGTAACCTTAACTCCTTTACTAAAGGACCGGCTACTCATAGTTGAGTTTCCCAAGGATTACCTAGGCTAGCTTACCTGAGTATAGGATATTACTTAGAAAGTTAAACAGGCCTTTAGATATAATTACCCTTAGAGGTTTATCCACTCCCCTACTACTTATTTAAAGGATAATAATAGAGACGTTATTATAATAAGAGTAGTTTAGTTTATAGGAGCTAAAAAGAAGATAACTGTTACTAGACCCCGAAGAGGCTCTAACTCCTTTATGGATAATCACTATTCCTAATAAAAAAACCCGGAATACAATAAGGACCACCGTGAATACTTCGAGTATAGAAAAAAAGGACACTTTACATAGAATTACCGGAAGAAGGCCGAACACCGCCAACAGGCTAACCGGCCCCTTATAGCTAATATTTACCTAAAAGGAAATATAAAAAAAGAAGATTAACTAATAACTCTTAGTTTAAGTAATAAATATAAGTTAAAAAATAACTCTAAGATAAAATCAAACCCCAAAACCCACTAAGGAGTAAATAAAGTGATAAAAAAAACACTAAGGAGCTAATAATAATAGAGTAAATAGTTTATAATTATAAAAATTGGAATTAATAAAAGATACTTAATTAATACCCTAGTAGATACCGGTTATAAAGTTTATATTCTAGTTAATTGTTTTTTTGTATAATACCTCCGATTACCGTTTATTAATATAATAAAATACCTTATAAGAGGTTATATAATAAATAACCCTTTACCAGGTAAAAGCTAGGGAGTAACTGTAATAATAATAAAAATTAATAGTTATATATAATGAGTTTATATATATATAATAAATAATTTAAAATTAGATATATTTTTAGGAAATCCCTGGATAACTTAAAATAAAGTAAAGTATAATATTAGTACTTATTAACTTACTTATAAAAAAAGAAAAAGAAAAATATACTTTTCTAATAAAGAAGAGCCCGAAAATATATTAAAAACACATTGGGTTAAACTATTACTAATAACACTACTTACTATAATTTACTATATAATACAAAAAAAAAAAACTAAAGACCATTAACTATTATTATAATAATTAACTTATAAAATATTAAGAAAGTTCTTATAAAGTTAAAACTATAAAAACAGGAAAACATTTCGAGGTTAGTATTAGAATAAGTGTATAAGGAGTTTAAAGACTTATTTAACCCAACTAAAGTGTACCCGGTGCCCCCCCGCTAACTAAACATAGACCACGTAATCCCTTTAGAGACAGGGCTAAAAGGGAAGGAGCCCCAACTCCCTTAGGGACCTTTATACACTATATTAAGAAAAGACTTACTAATACTAAAAAAGACACTTAATGACCTATTAGATAAGGGGTTTATTCGAGCCAGCTACTCAGCAGCTGGTGCCCCCGTGCTATTCGCTAAGAAGCCAGGAGGCGGATTGAGATTCTGTGTTAATTACAAAGCCCTAAATACTATTACGAAAAAGGACCATTACCTATTCCCACTAATATTAGAAACTCTTAATAGAATAACCACTATTAAATAATTCACAAAATTTAATATTATAATTACTTTTTATAAAATACGAGTTATTTAAGTAGGTGGTCTACCCTTTCGGGTTCACCAACGCCCTAACAACGTTCCAGTAATACATTAACACTTCCCTACGGAAATTCCTAAATAACTTTATTATAATTTATATGGATAATGTCCTTATTTATACTAGTGGTTCAAAAAGGGATTATAAGGAGAAAGTATAAGTAGTTCTCTAGGCCTTAGCTAAAGCCGGCCTGAACTTAAACCCGAAGAAGTGCGAATTTTGTGTTAAGAAGGTGAACTACGTCGACTTTATTATTACTATGGGAAAGGATTTATTATGTAATCCTAATAAGTTAAAAACTATTAAAAAATAATTAGTCCCTAGGTCTCTTAAAGGTATATAAAACTTTTTAGGTTTTATTAATTATTATTATATATTTATAATAGGGTATAATAAGTTAATAAAACCTTTAACCCGATTAACGAAAAAGGGGGTAATTTTTTATTAGGGAATAACTTAAAGAGAAGTATTCGAAATACTAAAAAGGATATTCACAGAAGAGCTGTTCCTATAGCAATTTAACCTGGACAACAAAATATATATCGAAATAGACTACTCAGGGTTTACTTTAGGTAGTATATTATTATAAAAGGACCTAGAGGGTTACTAGAGGCCAATAGGGTTTTACTTATAAAAATATTACTAATAAAATATAATTACCTAATTTATAATAAGAAACTTCTTATAATACTCACCTACTTATAATCCTAAAAAGCTAAACTCTATAGTATTTAGTACTTTACTATTTTAATGGATTATAAGGGTTTAAAGTATTTTATAAAAAAGTAATACGTAACTAAGAAATAAAGCCGCTAAGTAGAAGAACTATCCTAGTATAACTTTAGGATTAAGTATTAACTAGGAAAAGAAGTAATAATACTTAATATATTATTAAAAAAGGAGTAGGACGTCCCCTAAGGAAAGGACAATAAGAGGGAAAAGGGGCGGGTAATCCAAATAATTCCCAACTCTGTACAGCTAAGCCGTACTCTACCCGGTGACCCTCGAATTAGATAAACTACCGAAGATACACTAGGAATACTATAAGCTACTATTTTTAATATTAACTTTATACCATAAGCCCTTTAGAATAAAACTATAAAAGCTAATAAAGTATACTAAGCTACTTATTTAATAATAAAAGAAAAGAGGAGAAGTTTCCCACTAAAACTTAAATTAAAGGTTTAAATTACTAAATATGAACTTAATGGACTGGGAAGATTAATATGGAGAGATCGATTATGGGTACCGGGGGGGGGGGGGGAAACAACGATAACCACTTAAACAAATTACAAACTAAGATTATATAAAAATATCACAACTTATATACTAATAGCCACCTAGGACAGAATAACATATTAATAATAACAAATAAACAATTCTTTTAGCTAGGCCAATCCCAGATAGTTTAGAGGTTTACACAAAACTACAATACCTATAAAGGAATACACATTTAGAGGTAAACTAAAAGAGGGTTCCTTAAACCCCTACTAATACCTAACTATATCTACTATAACTTATTAATAAACTTTATTACCGATCTTCCTCTAATAAAAAAAAGGCCTCATACTTATAGGTTATTATGAATAGGTTATCGAAAAACCCTATATTAAAAGAGATAGAAATTATGCACACTAAAGTTTATATTTAGTGGTTCCTCTTTTATTATTATAAGTCTTATAGAATACTATAAATAATAGTTAATAACTAAGAATTAAATTAAATAAACTAATTTTAAAAGGAATTCTGTAAATTAACTAGTATAAAACGGCTACTAAGTATTACTTACTACCCGTAAACAAATAAAGGGATAGAACACCTTAACTAGGAAATTTAAGTAATTCTCTGCATATATATAATATACGCTTAGGACGATTAGGGAGAACTATTACTCAGTGTATAACTAGCCTTTAAGAACTAAACGAGTATTACTATAATAATATCCCCATTTTTTATAGAATATAGATACTACGTTAACCCTTTACTAATAATAAAAGAAAATAATTAGTTAAAAACGAATTAAAAAGTAATAGCGAAGTAACTAGTCCAGAGGATAAAGGACGCTATAGAGTTTGTTTAAATAATAATAGCAGCTACTTAATAGTGAAACGAAGACTTTGTAAATTATATTAAGGGATTAACTAAGTAATATAAAATTAAAAATAAAGTGTAATTAAACGTCGCTAACTATTTATCTCTAAGGCTAAATAAGAAATTAGTATAATTTTATTATAAATATAAAATTATATAAGTGATCTTAGTTTATGTAATAGAGTTGAATATACTAATTAGTATTTATTTATATTTTTATGTGGACCTCCTCTATAAAACAATTAGTGACCTATTACTAGGGTAAAAAATAACTAATAAATAATTACCCCCGATTCGTAATATAAACAAAGATCCTAAATAGTTTATAAAAGATATATCAGTAATAAGGTAATAGTGGGTAGGTAAAGGGTACCGTTATTAGGCCCTAGTTAAATAGTAAGGTTATATAGAGTTAACCTAGGAACTTGTAGAAGTAGTATTAGAGATAAAGGTTTTAGATAAGTATAAATAGTGGTATAAAGAAATTGATATAGTGGATGGGGACCCGGTGTATACCCCGAGAAGACGTCGGAGAACAGCAAATTAATAGCCACTAGTACACCAGTAGAACACCGGTGGGGAGGGGAGGAGAAAGGAGGGGGCATTTATTACGGGCTAATGCCCACGATGACCTAAGCTTTATTTGAGGTGTTAACTAATATTCAATAAAAAAGCCCTCTGGTTAAAGGGGCCTCCGGTTAAAGGGCCTCTAGTAACCTCCGCTGCCCCACCAAAGGTCCCCTTTATTCTCTAGTAGTATAGATTCCTATACCGGCCCCCTTGCGAGGAACTTCCTCTCTTCCGCTCCTTAGTTTGAAGTAAATAGTAATAGAGCACCCTAAGGTCGAAAACACCTAGGCCTGGCCCTTTGCAATTAAGGAGGTTAATAGTAATAATAAATTTTAAAGGGGATTTTTATATATTATAGTTTTAAGTTATTATTTACGGATAATACTACGTATTATAATACATATAAGGATATTTTAATAATTATATATATTAATAATATATTCGTTATTAATTTATTTAAGGCCATTTTTATTATATACAAAGTGGTTAATAAGGAGGTGGAAATTAACAACTTAGGGGTCCTAGACTCCTTCCTCGGAATATATCTAAGATTTGCAAACTAAGTAATAACAATTTATTAAAACACTTATTTAATAGAGGTAACGCAGGACTTCGCAGAAACCCTACACCCCGTTAATACACTCATCGAGTTAGGGGTACTCGACTTCACCATATTAATAAAGGGGCCTGTAGATTATAAACTTTAAGAGCAGTATCACCGTATATTAGGTAAAGCGTAGTTTACTACGCTTATAATACGGCCCGACCTCTCGTATAAAAGTGGGTTATAGGTGAAGTTCTTATATTAATTAAATAAGGTTTATGGAAAAGGGGTTAAAAGGTTAATTTAGTATATGAAAAAATATTCGATGTTTGAGATTACGTATATAAATAAGGTTTCGCTTAATAATAAAAATAAATAAAAACTCTATAATTATATTAATAGTAATTATATAAGCTATAAGAAGATATTAAAATTAATAATAGGATAACATAGTTTATTAGTGAGTAGACCACTATTAGTAACCGGGCCACTTTTCCCACTTTCACTACCTTCTAATTTTAATATATAATTTCTTTTATAAAATAATATCTAAAACCTCACCTAAACACAGGATTATTCTAGTAATTAATACGATCCGATTAACACCGTAATTAAATATCCGACGTATAACGACCATTTATAACGTTCCGAGAACTACCCTCCGGTCCAGAATAAAGGGTCAAAGTGTAAAGGTCGATAATAGGAATGTGTAGTTGAATTTAATAGAGATTGAGGAGGAGGTAATTATTCGATACATTATTAACTTGGATTCTCGAGGATTCTTACTTTGATGTGTGGATATAGAAAATATAGTTAATACACTACTCTGGAAGTGTGATAATTAACTGGTTGGGAAGTGCTGGATAGAACGCTTCGTTTAGCAATGCTTAGAACTTAAGATGTGATTTTCTCGTATTTATAATTATTAAAGAGGTGTCACGGGCCAAACCCGGTGGTTATGCCCGGGCTATGCCCGTGCTTGCACTAGTGCCCCACCGATGCCCCACTAGCGCCCACCCCCTAGGAAGCAGAGATTTTACGCCATATCATAGTTTACCCTTTTCCTCTTTAACTTAAAATAAATAATATTTAGCTACCTTTCGGTTAAGACAAGGCCTAGGACCAGCCCTTCGCATATTTCAAGCTTAGTTTTATTTATTAATAAGATACCACTAAGTTAAGCCTAGCTCCTTACTAATTATAAAATGGAATCCTAAGTTAAGTATAGTTCCCTAATAACAGATCGATGAATGTTAGACACTAGGTAAAGTGTAACTCCCCACTAGTTAAGAAAAGGATACTAACCAGCATAATAGTTAACGAACTGCAGGCCCAACTGCAGTTAGCCTTAAACGAGGCTCTCAGGCCCCTATAAGCGAGGATTACTAAACTCTCTAATAAGCTGGAGCAAAGCCGAGGTTCAGGGGCGACGTTACTAACCCCTATAAAAGATATAAGCACCAAAGCCCCGCTAGTGGGCAACCACCACCTCATAATAAAACACCGATGCACCATAAACCACTATCAACACCCTCAAAGTTCTCAGAGAAGCAGAAGGACTACCCTTTTTAGGTATAGTAAATAAGGGATAAGATCACCATGGACAGAGTATTCTACCCTACTAACCAGGAATTATAGTACCTAATCAACTCCTATCTAAACACTAATCCCCAATAAATAATTACTATGTTCTATATAACCAGGGGGCCTAGAAATTAATATAACCCCGAAAATTTCATATCCTACCTTAATAAAACCTACTAAAACCTAAACACCTAACCCTAAACCATAACCTAACTATAAACTCTCCATTAAAAAATTAACAAAAAGCTAACTATTTTTCTACTAAAGTTTAAATAAATAATAATAAATATAGGAGGTGGTGTATAGCCCAACACTATTAAAATTATTATATTAAAAAATACCCTTACTTCTCACCTAAAAGAGTACCTAATCACCATCTCCCTATTAGGGGAGTATGCTTAATAACTTATTAGGGTATAGGATATTACCTAGAAATTAGAGTGTATAATACCTATTACTATTAAACGGGAGCGTTACTAGTCCTTAACACTAGCCCCTCTATAAAAGGATTATAATGGAGATGTTTAGATGATTAACGCTACCTGCACCTCATCAACTCGAAGAGAGGAGAAGGACCACCATTATTACTATTCCTTGGGTAGCCCGCTGGTGAACCACTGTGAATACTTTTATTATAATAAAAAAGGCCATATTACTAGGAATTATTAAAAAAAGGTTTTTAAATAAGTGAAGGTTACTTATATTAAGGTAATAAAAAAGTAAAAGGATCCTAGGTTAAAAGAAAAGGACTAAAAGGCCACTAATACCTCCTTTAATAAGGATAACTCGGGAAAAGAGTAATTCTAATATAAAGTCGGGTATTAAAGCTAATAAAGGAGGAAGCCAAAGGATAAGAGTCCCACTAAGAAGAGTAGCAGTAGAGGAGCTAAGGGTTAACCATTATTTAAGTAAGGATTAATAAAGGACACTTAATATATACCCTTATTAATATTAGTTATAACGTCTATGTAATAGTGGATCAATCTCTTTTTAGACGCCTCCGATTACCATTAATAGATTGGAAAAAGTATGCCCTACGAGGGTATACGTAAGATGGACTATCACCTAGTAATACCTAGGGTGTAGCTGTCCTAGATCTGGAATTAAGTGGCCATACTCAAAAAATTTATGTATACGTAGTAAAGGGCCTAAACCCCCCTATATTCCTAGGGAAGCTATAAATAAAAGCGAACTGTATAATATATAACACTATTACTTAGTAAGTGCACCATAATAAGAGAAAAGTAAATATATACCTTTCTAATTAAGAAGAACTAGTTATTATAAAAGAGATTCGTATAACCTAATTACTAATGGCCCCTGCGTTTATAGTTATATACCGACGAGTAAAGTGCTAGAGGGCACTAGAAGCCCAGGTTATAGCTATGAGTTTGAGGGACATTGAAGACACACTAAAAGAAAAGAAATTTATGGATATAAAGGAACTCGTCCTAGGCTAGGTCTGTAAGGAGTTTAAAAACTTATTTAACTTAGAGAAGGTGTACTTAGTGCCCCCTAGGAGGCTAGGGGTTAACCATAAGATCCCCCTTATTAAGGACGTTTACGGTTAAGAGCTTATATTTCCATAGGGACCCTTATATGGGATGTCCTATGAGGAACTCTTGGTCCTAAAGAAGATATTAGAGGACCTGCTGGACAAAGGGTTTATTCGAGCTAGTAGCTCACCAGCGGGTACCCTAGTATTATTTGTTAAGAAGCCTGGTGGGGGAATTCGGTTTTGTATTAATTACTAAGCCCTTAATAGTATTATAAAGAAGGACCATTATTTTTTACCACTTATATTAGAGACCCTCTTATGGGTAGTTGTTATATAGTAGTATACGAAGTTTAATATTATAGTTGTGTTTTATAAGATTTGGATTATAGAAGAAGACGTCGAGAAGATAGTGTTTTATACGAGATACGGATTCTTTGAGTAGTTGGTCTGCTTCTTTGGACTTACCGGGGCCCTAGCTATGTTCTAGTGGTATATTAATACGACTCTCTAAAACTTTTTAGACGACTTTATTACTATTTATTTAGATAATGTCCTAATTTATATATTTAGGTTAAAGAAGAAGTACGAAGAGAAGGTATGGGTAGTCCTCTGGCGCTTAGCAGAGGCCGGACTATGGTTAGACCCTAAGAAGTGTGCTTTTTTAGTTAAAACCGTGAAGTATGTTGGGTTTATTATCACTACTGAGAAAGGGATCTCATGTGACCCTGAGAAGTTAAGAGCTATTACTAAGTAGTTGCCCCCTAGGATTGTAAAGGGGGTTAGAAGTTTCCTTAGGTTTATGAATTATTATTGTATTTTTATACCTAATTATATTATTATTATTAAGCCCTTTACGAGGTTTACAAAAAAGTCGGCTATGTTCTACTAGGGACTTAGTTAAGAAGAAGGGTTCTAGGAGCTTAAGTGGTTATTTAGTATAGAGCCGGTGCTTCGCCACTTTAACCCTAAAGGAAAAACAATAATAAAGATAGATTGTTTAGGGTTTACCTTAGGCGGTACCCTTATATAAGAAGACTCTAATGGGCACTAATACCCTATTATATTCTACTCACAGAAGTTATCGCTAGCCGAGTATAATTACCCTATCCATAATAAGGAACTACTCACTGTATTCGTATACCTTAGGGCCTAAAGAGTAGAACTACGAAATATAAGTAACTTTAAAATTCTTATAAATCACAAAAGTTTTAAATACTTTATAAGGAAATAACACCTCACCAAAAAGTAAAGTTAATAAGTAGAAGAGCTAGCCTAATACAACTTTTATTTAGAGTACTAGCTAGGAAAGGAAGTAATAGTCCCCGATGCCCTCTCTTAGAGGGAGTAGGACACCCCCCAGGGCTAGGACAATAAAAGAGAACAGGGACGTGTACTCTAATTAACACTTAACCACATTATCCCTAAGGAAAGAACTAGTGCCCCCTAAGTGGGCTACACTATAAATAATTTACTAATACTCTTATACATAATAGTATTTACGAATAATAGTGAATGATAAATACTTTAGGATTAGACTATTAAAAAAGACAGATTATACTACTAAACTTATAAAACGGTGAAGTAGGGACAGCATAACTTCCCACTAAAGTTGTAGTTAAAGGTCTAAATTACGGAATATACAATTAATAAGTAGTAGAGATTAATATTCTAGGACAAAATATGGGTTCCCAAAGGAAAATAATAATAATAACCCTTCAAGCCTACTATAAACAAGGGTTATACAACAATGCCACGATTCTAATACTAGTGGTCACCCAGGGCGTAACAGCATATTCGAAATTATAAGCCAACACTTTTACTAGCCAGGGTACTCCTAGACGGTTAAAAGGTTTACAAAGAACTACTATGTATATAGTAGTATCCATATTTGGAGGTAAACTAAGAAGGGGTTATTTAAGCCCCTACTCATCCCCCTCCGGATAGGTAGTGACCTATTAATGGATTTCATCACTAATCTATTACTAATAAAAAAAAAGAAGTCCTATTATATATAAGTTATAATTAATTAACTAAGTAAAATACTAACACTAAAGGAAATAGAGATTATAAACATAGTATCTTATACTTAATAATTTCTTTATAATTAGTACTATTTCCACGGGATACCTTAATTAATTATAAGTAATAAAAAGTTAAACTAAGTTAATAACTTCTAATAAGAGTTCTACAAATTAACCAGGGTTACCCAGTTACTAAGTACCGCTTATTACCCATAAACTAATAAGGGAATAAAGTATATAAACTAAGAGGTTCAGGTTATTTTATAGGCCTACGTTACCTAAGCCCAGGATAATTAGGGAGGATTACTTCTTATAGTATAACTAGCCCTATAAAATAGAACTAGCTCAGTAACTAGTATTTCTCCGTTTTTTATAGAATACGGGTACTACGTCGACCCGTTACTAATTATAAAAAAAAGTAATAAGGGACCACTTAGCCGTAGGAAAGTGGCCACGGATGAACTAGTGACCAAAATAAAGGACATTATAGCGTTTACCTAAGTTATAATAATCTTAATACAATAATACTACGAATTAAGTATTAATTATCACCGGTTATTAGTAGATAAGTATTAGGTGGGTAATAAAGTTTAGTTTAATATTATAAATTATAAGTCCCTGTACTTAAATAAGAAGCTTATATGGTTACACCACTAATACTAAGTTACTAAGGTAGTGAGTATGCACATAGTGGAGTTGAATATACTAGGAGGGATTTACCCATAATTCCACGTGGACGTCCTCCGGAGGTCAATTAGTGACCCCCTCCTAGGCCAAATTCAGTTGAATTACCAGCCACCACCTATTAGGGAAGTAGATAGCGAGGATGAGTAGTAAATAAAGGAGATTTACACTATTAGATAGAAGATGGTGGGTAAAGGGAGAAGACGTGAAACCCTAGTGAAGTGGGAGGGCTATATCAACCCCACATAGGAGCTAGCCGGTACTATAAAGGAAACGGAGGCGCTAGACTATTACGAGGAGCATTATGGGCCGATATTAGAGAATAACGGAGACGCAGCGTATACACACGTACCCCCCAGGAGGCCAACCAGGAACTAGAGGCTACGCGGGGGGGAGGAGGGGGGTAGTATCACAGGCTAAACCTAGTGGTTATACCCGGGTTATACCCGTGCTTGCACTAGTGCCCCACTGGTGCCCCACTAGTGCCCACCCCCTAGGAAGCAGAGATTTCACACTATATCATAGTTTACCCTTTTCCTCTTCAGCTTAAAATAAACAGTATTTGGCTACCTTTCGGTTGAGACAAGGCCTAGGACCAGCCCTTCGCAAGAGGCCTCTCTGAAAATCCTATGATTATTAAGCCTTAGTTTCGACTTATGGTTAATATACGATTAAAATATAGTATTATAAATAATGATTTTTATAATTTTAATAAGATTAATTTTATAATAAGTATAATCCAGCTTAGAATAATTATTATATATTCTAATCGGATTAGGAAACTAAAAAAAGTTTAGCTTAGTAATCGAGAATAGGTAATAGCGATTTATTATGTTATTAGTAATAGTTATATAATACCACCTTTTTTAATAGTTTAGGGCTACTTCCACTTTATAAATTAATACTCTGAGGCCCAAATTCCGGATAACTAAGTAATTAAAATAATTTTATAATAAATAGACCGATAACGAGACTACCCTCTAATAACTTTAGTATTTCGATAAATACTTAAAATAGTAATTAAGAGGTATATATTAAATACTAGTCGTTAATAACTATAAAAACTATGTTAATAGTAATTTCGAGGAGTATTATAAAGAAAATAAGATTATAATTATTTACTTACCTACTTATTCATCACATTTAACCCAACCTCTTAACGTTAACTACTATAATATATTAAAGTCGAGATATAATTTTTAAATTAAGTATTTTATTAAGGCCCGTATTACCTATATCACTAAACTAAACCCGAGTTTTTCTTTATATTTAAGGCCGCATTCCTTTAAACCTTTACCCACAAAAACATTTATAGGGGTTTCAAAAGGGCTAGGCTTATTCCTTATAACCCTTAAACTATCCTTTCTAAACTGGATATGCAGTTATGGACATTAACAACCCTAAACACCCCTATTAGGTTACCCGACCCTTAGGTTTCTAAGATACCTTAAACCACCAACGAGGTTATCTCTTAGTTTTCACTTATAAAGGAAAGAAGCTCTAGGCATTAGGGAAGCTCACTAACTCTAATTTATAAAATTACTAATAAACTTTTAAAAGGTTTATAATATATTTCCTATGCAGCTGTCCTTATAGAGGAAGAGCTACGCTATTTTTAAGATGCAAATACGGCCCTTAGTAAGCGCCAGAGAGCTAAAAGAACTAGACTGCAAGATGGAGGGGCATTAGATGGGTCTTAGGTGAGGGAAGTTATGGCTATAAAGGGTGTTATTGAGGAGGAAGGGTATGAAAAGGAGGAAAACGAGGGGTCATCGAAGCATCATCGGACAGGTTCACGACATTGTGGTATTTATCGTAAAACCGGCCATAACACAAGGACCTGTCCAGAGGCTGTGGAAATAAGTAGTTGTAATTAATTTAATTAATTATAATTAAGATATAAAAGCTTTTAGTGGTAAAAGTAGGAAAAGTGGACCGGTCACTAATAGTGGTCCACTCACTGATGAACCACGTTAGATCTTTTTTATAGTTAATAAGCTTATTTTATGAAAATTATAATACTAGATAGTTATTATTAAGTCCTTTACGGAAATTAAATACTATACAGCCTTATCGGCCACCTTAAAAGTATTATAAATTTAGAACTTCTTAGGTAAACTTAGTGTAAAGGTAATAATTCTCATATATATATAAGTAAATAATACAAATACAATTACTTTTATAAAAAGCAAGAACTTAAATAATAAAGTATATTATATACGAATTTATAATTACTTTATATAAGAGATTATAGAGTATAACGAAGTGGTCTTTAAGTATATACGTTTAAAGGATAACGTAATTAATATATTAATAAACTATTCCCACGGTTACTTTATAAGTAGCACCGTAGTGGGATTGGCCTACGCTACGCCGAAGAATAATCTAAGGCCGTTGGTCCTCGTACTAAAGAGGGGTATAATAATACGAGCTTTAATTAATAAGGTGGTATGGGCTTAGGTTATATTGAAAGGTAATCCTAAAAGCCGGATGTGTATAAGTGTACTGAAAGTGGCCTTAAGGCGGTACCACTAGTACGTAAGGGTGTTTTTGTATATACGTGGCTTTTCACCCTTTTTACCTATATATAGGGGTAACAGGGGCCCCGGCGGAAGGGCCCTCATAGTGAAGCAGTTACAATCAATCGTTATTCCCACCCGCTCCGTACACTTAATCGGGACCTTGTTGTCACAGGGTCTGGCTGCTTGACGTCGGCGCCAAGTGGGCAAGTGGCTTCTTGTTTCGGACGTTACGACGGAACGCGACGAAGAACGGCACCAGTAAAACAACAGAGCGGCTGACCTGGCATCTGGAGGGGACGGAAGACCAGACGAAGGGCTAGACACGGACCCGATCTACGGTATGGTCCATGACGGTGGGTTTCTTTGTGAGCCTGTCATCGTGCTTTGTGAGCTTCTGCGCCGTTGACCTGCTAATCTTTTGACCGCCTTCTATTGGGCGACCCTCGGTTGATCCTTCCCTCACATGACCGAGACGAACAGGAGCTGATACACACTGGTCTGTGCTGGCCTGTAATTAACCAGTTGTACGCGTGGGAAACAGCAGCAGCAGTGTTGTTCAAGCTCAATTCCCAACTTCATTGGGAGGCAGCGGTTGTTTGGCCGTTTGACTGGCGCACCTAGCACCCGCCAGCAGTACACTAAGGGCCCACCACTGGCCCCTCCTCTATTAGTTAGTGCAGCCACAGACGCGGTTTGTTTCACAGTGTTCAGAGACTCGGGGCCTCCCGCTTCCCCGCCACCAGGCAGAACGAGAACGCCCAGAGGAATGAGAGAGATGACGACGCCAGTCAACACGACACAATTGAAGACACAACTGCGAGATGAGGACGCCGGGAACACAAACAACGGCAACAGAATACACGAGCCTTAAGGTTCTGGCTTGCTGCTTTTTCCCTTTTCTTTCTTCGGACTCACCCGCCAATGACCAACTGTCAACATCGCGGCGTGCGAGTGGCGGTCACTGTTTCGTTTGTTACACTACACTACAAGAGGGGCTTCAACTTTCCAGTTGTTTTTCTTGCGCCACGCTGGATGGGCGATAGAGCCTGCGTCTGTGCTGCGTACGCAGTGCTGCAGTAGTGACGACGCAGGTGCGAGCGCACTTATTTCCAGACACGCCCGACAGACACTGGGCAAAAAGGCATGCTACAATACGACGCAAATAACAACACCACAGCGGAAGCAAAGCGCAGTACTGCGTGCGCAAGCAAGCGGGAGGGTGCCTGACTACGTAGAGCGTACGTCGTGCAATCGATCAGCGTTGCCCCTGGATGACAACAGCTGCAAGGTACGGTCTGAATTGGGCCAGTCAGCATTGCAACCGCCGGCCTTGGCCAGGGGATGTACAGAGGGCGCGTCCAATGAGAGGGGAACAAAAGAGGAAGGGAAAAAGCGGAAGACACTAAAATAAAACCAACCACTGGCCAAGAGAGCATCAGCACGGGCGGCAGAGCACAGGTGCCGGCATCAATCCACTATTCGTACGTACAACAGATACCTTACACCACAGATGAGGGGAGAAGAAAAAAAAAGGAAAACAAGAAGAAAGCTCCCTAGCATATCAACTAGACCAGTGCAAAAACATGACCTGAGAGTTTTCAATTCTATTCTGTTTTCCGTTTTTAGAAAAGCCCCTTCAGAAAACACGGGACAACAAAAACGACAAGCCCCCCCCAAGAAGGGAAGAAAAATCTGATCCAAGTAGAGTGCTCGACCTGTGTCCGCCGCTCCTTGATCTTCTGGAAAGGACTCCCCTGATCCCTGGTGCATCCCCCTCCATCTCTTCTGGGCTGGTCCGGGTGTCCCTGACCAGTGGCTGCTGCTGGCCTCCCATTTCGATCCCTGCTGGTTGTCGTCTGATGCCATCCCGTCCTCGCAAATCCATTCCTCCTCCCATCTCGGCCGGCAAGGGCCTACCGCCTACTGCAGTACCTAGAAGTGGCGCTGTGCTGTGCTGTGCTGCTGGCAACCTGACACGCGGTCCCCAACTGCCGTCCGGACACCGCGAACGAATTTGGACTCCCTTGCCGAGCCGACCTTGCCATGCCCTGCCGTGCCCTGCGTTGCCATGCGTCGCCTTGCATGAGCCGGGGGCCGCGCCTCGTCTCGACTTGATTTGCGTGATCACATCCAGCCGACGAGCCCTAGGGGAGGCGATCCCTATCCATCTATCTGGGGATGCCCACATCAGCGGATCCGGGTCCTCTTGACGGTGGAAAATGGCGTTTTTTAGTCCTATCAACTGGGGCCGTCCGTATCAGTTCACACGCCTCCCCTCCCCGCCGAAAAAAAAGGCCCCAAGGCGCGCGCACCAGCTGGGCTGGTGTACCGTGTACCTCACCCACTTGGTCTTGGCCGGCCTTTGCCCAGGAAGAGAGACGGCCCAGGTACTTACATCACCGGCTTCTCTCGCTCATTTACTAGCCTTCTCCTCTTCTTCCCTCTCCCCACAGCGCTCGCTCTCACCTTCATTCTCGATATTCTTCTCTTCTTGTCCTTCCCTTCCGCACTCTCACCACCTTTCAGGCCTGGGCTTCGTGTGACGTCTGAAGTCAAAGACGTCTCTTTTCTTCTCTCTCCCTACCGTCACCTTCATTACTTCCTTGCATTGACTGCACCTTTCGACGTTTCTTTCCTTCTGGCCCCTTATTGGAAGTACCCATCGTGCCGGTTTCGAGATATTTCCAAACTACAGAAAAGGCGAACTGTTGACGTATTGGCTACTTACCTCGCACACCACCGCCATCTTTACCATCGACGACCTCCTCGCTCCCGCGCAAACGCCCCGCTCTGCGAATATCGATATCCGGACTCGGCTTCAGCGATCGATTTTGTATTTGAAGACGCCGACTTGTCGAAACTTTCCTACATTTAGTCTTGGCCTTTCGGCGACTCTCCGTGCCAACAAATTCGTTACCATGGCTGGCGGCGGCGGCACAAAGTCTCCCGAGGAGCAACAGGCGGCGATCGACGCCGCCCTCGAAAACAAGGCCCTCTCCAACTACCTGTACTACATCTGCGCCTGTGTCTCGGCGGCTGTTATCATCTGGAGGGTCTGGACCGTCATCGTCAAGTATGTCCGTACTGTCGCCTGCCTGAACAACGACAACCAGCGATACTTTGCCGAATCCGATTCCAAGATCTCATGGCTCAAGAAAAACGTTCTGTACGCCCCCATCTTCAGCAAGCGTCACAACCGTGAGATTCAGATGAGCAGCGCCATCAACGTCGGTACCCTGCCCAGTCGTCTCCAGCTGCTCTTCCTTGCCGGTTACCTGGGTACCAACATCGCCTTCTGCGTTATCAATATCCCCTTTGCCGGTTCTTTCGCTGCCGCAGCTGGACAGCTTCGAAATAGAACCGGCACTCTTGCCGTCGTGAACATGGTACGCACATTTTCCTGTTTCCAGAAGGCACCCGCCCCGCATATGCTTTTGCCCCAACAGAATATATTATGCCTTCTACATATGCTGACTCAAATCAGATTCCCCTATTCTTGATGGCTGGGCGCAACAACCCATTGATCACGGTGCTTGGCATCTCCTTCGATACCTTCAACCTGCTCCACCGTTGGTTCGGTCGCATTGTCATCCTTGAAGCTGTTGCTCACACTCTGGCCTGGTGGGCAAACAAGGCCCAGACTTCAGGCTGGGGCGCTGGCATGCAGGCGATCACCATGGTCCCTTTCTTGCTCTTCGGCTTTGTTGTAAGTGGGACCTTTTGTGTCAAACGTGAGTAGCGCTGACAGTGATAAAGGGCACTTGCGCTTTCGTTGCCCTCGGCATCCAAGCTTCCAGTCCTATCCGGCATGCCTTTTACGAGACGTTCAAGCTGCTTCACATTCTCCTTGCCATCGCGGCTGTCGTCGGAACCTGGTATCACTTACAGATGAAGGCTCTGCCTCAGCTCAAGTATCTGTGGCCGGTCGTCATCTTCTGGGCCGGTGACCGTGTCTGGCGCGCCATCCGGGTCTTCTATGGCAACTTTGGTCATGGAGGCAGCAAGGCGCTGGTCGAGGCTCTTCCCGGCAACGCCTGCCGTGTGACAGTGACGATGGCACGTCCCTGGACTTTTGGCCCAGGTCAGCATGCCTACATGTACCTGCCGTCCATCAGCCTTTGGCAGTCCCACCCATTCTCCGTTGCATGGAGCGAGGAAGCCGAGGACCCTCAGGCGGAGAAGCTCTCGCTCAACCGCCAAGACATTTTGGCCATGCGTAAGACAACTATGTCCTTCATCATCCGCGCTCGCACTGGAATGACGGATACGTTGTACCGCAAGGCCGCCGCATGCCCTGAAGGTCACATGAGCACCACATGCATGATTGAGGGCCCTTACGGTGGCCTGCACGGCATGCGTTCGTATGGTACTGTTATGCTCTTCGCCGGTGGTGTCGGAATCACTCACCAGGTACCCCACGTCCGCGATCTCGTTGCCGGCTACGCCAACGGAACAGTTGCCGCGAGGAAGGTCGTTCTCGTCTGGATTATCCAGAGCCCCGAGCATCTCGAATGGATCCGACCTTGGATGACCGAAATTCTAGCTATGGAGAAGCGCAGAGACGTACTCCGCATCATGCTCTTCGTCAGCCGGCCCCGATCCACCAAGGAAATCCACAGCCCTTCGGCCACTGTCCAGATGTTCCCCGGCCGACCCAATATTGAGACGCTCATCCGGGCTGAGCAGGAGTCCCAAGTCGGTACCATGGGGGTCAGTGTTTGCGGCCCCGGCGCTCTCAGTGACGAGGTGCGCCGCGCCGTTCGCGACCGCCAGCACGACTCTGCGATCGACTTCAATGAGGAGGCGTTCTCGTGGTAAAGGGTTAATTGCCGACCGCATCATTGATGCCCGAGAGATGCTCAACCAAGTACCAAACAAGCAAGTACAACGAAAGTAGGTCGAGACAAGACAAGTCAAAAAGGACAGCAAGCGAGAGCACACGCCTGACACAATATTCAGCCCAGCCAAAATGAGGTATGGACGGAATTATTCAATGTAAATATTGGGGGTTCACTATAAGACCGTAGTACCGTGTAGATACGCGATTCATTGTGTGTAGTTAGGAAAACTGCGGGAAAAGCCGCCGGCTACGTCACATGAAAGCTCCCTAAGCATCCTAGGTGCAGAAGCACCTCTTCGTGCCCAGTAAGACATTCGCGGAGGAGGAAGGTCAGGTGGACTGTGGAGGCACACCTGGTGCCAACTACCTGCCTAAGTACTGCGCAGTGCAAGGAGCAAGTTACCTGTGGGGAACAGTGGGTGGTTACCTAGCTGACCTTAGGTACCAAGGTATGGAGGTAGGTACTTTGGGTAGGTAAGGTGTGTGTACCTTAAGCTGTCTGTCTGCCTTATCTTATCTCCTACACTACTTTATTGACGGAACATTACCTCACTAGGCACTCTCTCTTACGTTCTTTCGACCGGAACACCCCGCATCCTCACCCCCCAACTGTGTGCAAGCTCACATTGCGTCGTTGCCTTTGCTCGATCGTCTTTTACCCTCCTACAATCCTCTTCACCCGGGGGCGGCAAAGGGAATCCATATTTATTCCGTTGTGGTGAGTTTCAAGCCTCGCCAACGAGACCAGCCCTCAAAGAACCCCAACGTCGGGCTCGTTCTATTCTTTCCCCGGCGTCTCTTCTCACCATCCTCTTGGGGGACCAAAACAATGGGTTTGGCGTACAACACATATCTCAACAGCAGCAAGGTCTACGGCTGCAAGACCTGCAAGGCGCATCTAGCGAACCATGAAGACATCATCAGTCGGGTATGTATTGCAGGTCTCCTCTTCCTCCCTAAACCATACGTACATTGAGGAGAGATGGCAGGGAGAAAAGCACGGCGCGAGCAGGTGTTCGATGGAACTTTCCCACTGACCGGTCTATCTGCGTGGCTAGAACTTCCGCGGCCAGCATGGCAAAGCCTACCTCTTCAATAGCGTCGTCAACATCGAGACGGGCGAGCCGAGCGAACGGAATATGACGACGGGCCGGCATATTGTCCGCGACATCACTTGCAAGCAATGTAAGGAGACTGTTGGCTGGAAATACGACAAGGCCTACGAAGCGACAGAGAAGTACAAGGAGGGCAAGTTTATTCTTGAGGCTGAATTGCTTTGCAATGTCACCTGAAGGCGTGGGCAGCGTAACGACGAGGACACAAACGAGGTTCTGATTCACACATACACGTTAGGGGGCTGGGGAGTTTCAATTCTTTTGAAGGGTAACAGTGTAACGCACTGCATTCAGGGCGGCGTTTTGGTGTTCCGGGTGATCGATCTCTAACCCGTCGTTCTCCTTCCGCTCCTTCACCACCTCTCCGAAAGGGTGGCTCTAGCTGCTCACCGAGATCGCTGTCACGGAAGTAAAGGACTCAGAGCACGGGGTCGGGCGGAGGACAAGTGTCGTTGCTGGAGAGGGTTATGTACTCGTAGCATTTACTTTGATTGCCTCGCTCTTTCATACAGCTCCTCTCTCAATACAGAGTCCGCCGCGGTTCAACATGTTTCAAAACATTTGCGCTCGGAGCGTTCAGTCTAGATTACACCTCTACACATGCACCTTGGAGTCGTCCCAAACATCTGCAAATAGAGCTACAAGCGTAGTGCTTCAAATCTGGGGCATTTTGATACAGGCAGTTTTACTGGTGTTCGATGGGTTCCTCCGGCAGCAATTCCTCCACCTCTTCCTCAGGAACCAGAAACTTGAAAGGAGGTTGCACAATGCCGTTGAAGAGGAAGGTGAAATAGACAAGCAGAGCAAAGCCAACGACTTGCAGCCACTTGAATGTCTCCCAGTGCAGACCGAGGGAGACGATCCAAATGAAGAGCGTCCTGCAGGTATCGATGGTGGACCTGGATGTGGCACTGACACTTCTGGTAACTGACAGACCGAAGAAGTTGAATCCACTAGCCGCAAACAATTGTCAGTGGCGTTGTTTCTGAGCGAACAGGGGGACCTTACCCAATACTAATCATGATCAGTATGCTGGACACTCCGATGGCTCTATTGTGGGTAAGCTGTCTCCAGCCTTCCACCATATCAAAGTACCCATGACGCCCTGCGTCGGTGCGCCCAACGGCATGATGCAACACAATCATGCCGATTACCGTGACAACGAAGCCAAAGAGACCCTCCCACCCAACAACCTTGATAGGCTCGATGTTGGATCTCTCCAAGATCCACTCCTCAAGCACGAACTGAGTTGCAGTGAAGATCTGGGCTCCAGCGATGAGCAGCACTCCGATGACGGAAAGCAAGGCGTTGGATGCTGGTGATGCGTCGTCGGCGGTGCTTTCCACTTTGTTCTTGTCCTCGTGGTAGATGGCTCCAGCCAAGCCCACGAGCGCAACGCCGAGAACGACACCCACGAGAGACAGCCACTGGAACAGAAAGAGTCGTCTGTGAAGAAATATTACGCTGAACAGCCCGACGAACAGCACAAGAGCGCCGCGGGTCATCTGGTAGATCGAGGCGACCACCAGGAGCAAGCCAATGTTCATCAAAGTAGTGCCCAGAATGTCGCAAACGGCGGGGAGAGCCAAAAGGAGAATTCGATGACCGCGCAGAATGGTGCCGTTGCCCTCTTCTTCCCGAGGCTTCGGCGCCCGGTCGCGGTTGTTGACGAGGGACGTGTTGGCATCGTCGGCATCGGTGGTGTTGACGGCCTCGTAGCCTTCGGACGTGGGGGAAGCCCCGGGGGCAAAGCGACGGTAGAGAGCCATGAGGCCAACCACCAGCCAGCAGCCCATTTCACCGACGAACATCTGCGCCGTTTGCAGAACGGGTTGGTTGAAATAGGATCGCTTCGAGGCGTCCTCCGAGTCGCAATTGGCGACACATTGCATATCCTATTCAAGTAGGAGAACAAGCTTAGCACGTGATCAGAGTACAGGTTCTCATAGGCCAGCCAGTTGGCGAAGCCGACGGCGGACAAGACTTGGACTTGCCTGGTATTTAGTGAGAAGGGTATTGCAAACCCCCGTCAGTAGCATCATGGCTACGAGAAACGGAATAACAGCGCGAGACGCCATGTTGAATAAACTGATTGACCTGTAGGGTCTTGAGTCGGAAATGAAGCTTTGGCTCCGAGCAGAGAAGAGGGTGGAAAGAGGGGAACAAGACGAACGACCGGTTGTTGCCGAAGTCCAAGGTTGAGGTGCGACAGCACGGTTAGGCTCCTCAAGGTAAATTTCTCAAGGTGTATGTAAAAGTTTCTAACGCAAGGCACGGTATTCGAGAGTTGGGGCAAAGTTGGGTAGGGACGTGGTGCTTCCGACGAGGCGACGAACCTTGACCGGAGGTTGAAGGGGGATGGAACAGTCGCAGTCGCACTGGCCCAGCGAGCGACGACAGCACGAAGAGGTTGGAGCAAGGCACGAAGCAGCTGATCGGACTTGGCACGTGGAGGCGTCTCGAGGTCTTATCAGCGGGTGGATTGTCCCCACAGACGTCTTATCTCTCATCACCCGGTGCACCTACCTAAGGTACCTGAGGTACAGTGTATCGGATCTCAGGTACCTTAAAAACCTATGCGGAAGGTAAGGTACCTAAGGTACCTTAGTAGTCAGTCACTGTGGTATAGGTAGCCCGTGACTCTGCCCCGTGACCAAGACCCCAAAATAAAACCCGCCTCTTGCATATAGATCTTGCAGATCCAAGTAAAGGCCCCATCAAGCAGCCTTGCAGATGTCTTCGTCGTGCCCTAGTTCGCAAGAAAAGGTGTTATAGCCAACGCATTTCCACAACGTGGTGAGGCATCTCAGGTCATGTGCGGCGCTGATCCTCCTACATCTTGTTGTGCTTCCCTCCTTACTTCTAATGTTACCAAAACAACTCCCCTTGCTATTGAACAGCCTCTGGACACAGCGTCGTGTACGTCACTCACAACAGACCCGCCGCCTACGACAACAAACATCTGGCAGTCCATATTGTTCAATCGTCCTATGACCACTACCCCGTGCGATGACATGGCTTCGAATCCGTGTTGGGTTATTATGGCTTCAATTACATATTCTCGCTATATCTAAGTGGACGTTGATGGTCGCGGCAAATCCCCCTTGCCCTTCTTGCCTTCCTTGGGCTTTTTGTCCTTGATGTTATTGTAATGTTGAATCCCCAACTCCTTGTCTTTTGCCAGACGTGCCTCGTCTTCTTTGCTGACGGGAACTCCTTCAATGCTTTTCACCTTCTTCCCCTCGTGGAACATCATCAACCCTCCGGTGGCAGCCGCTATACAAGCAAGGGCGACGAACAATCCAGTGGCCCAGCTTGGTCGGGTGTATCTGTTCATACCCCACATAAACCCGGAGAGAACGCACTGCAAGAAAGTGTTGAGCACGTTGAACCAAATGACAAAATCCATCTTCCAGATAGGCGTCGCAGGCGCCCGAACACCTGTCAACGGTGGGTTGGGAATGGCTTTCTGCGGGTGCGGAATGTGCAGTAATGGCCCATCAGCTGTCAGCTGAGCTACGTTGTCCGGACCAACGTTGGCGGGCAGCTGGTCGGATCCCGCCAGCCTGAACCATCCACGGTGTATTCCAGCTAAACGGCAGAGCGCCTCGGATTTCCCCAAAATGCGATATTGTAGTAGGAAGTATAGGTCCCGAAATCTCCACGGCGCCAGGCCAAAGCCTGTGACGCAGAAAAGTGCGTTGACAATTTGTGAATCCCACTCGACCCACTTGCGGCGCGGCGAGTCGATGTCGTTGCATGTTGGGTAACACATGGCCGGCGACGCGTTGCAAAGCAACAAGAACAACATGCCGCCCCAGGCGACGACATTCAGCCCGTAAAGAACAACGAAAAAGCCGATTGGGGTCCACGTATAGTTCCAAAAGGCCATTGCACCTATTCGCAGGGACTGCTTCCACGAGTGGGCGGGCGGGAAGTGATAACCATTTTCGTACGGTTCGTACAAATCGCGCTCAGCCGTTGCCACCGTCGCCGAGGCGGCGCTCGTTGGTATTCTCTCGGCCCTTTCAGCATCGAACTTCGCGTTATCCTCGTGTTTATTTTCATCTGAAAGCTTGGAGTTTGTTGTGGATTGGTCAATCGGCACGTTTTTTTCCTTTTCGCTGTTGCTCAACGATGACCCAGGACGAGACATGGCGGGCAGAAGTCGAGGGTGTCCAAGAAAACGCTATAACTAGCAGCCTGGACCGCTCAGTAGCAAGCTGAGAGCCTTCGGGGCCAGTAGTCTCTAAGCGCGTGATGCCTGTCGGTGGCTGTCGAACAGTGCGGGCGAATGTTGGGCGTCGTTCAAGGTTGATATCCCAGTGACGGGCGGCAAATCGGCCTTTCGAGATGGCAAGCAGATGGTTGTACTTTGCTCGGACACGATTCCAGTAGCACACGGGGACAATCTGTTGGTAGGAGCGTCGGTGATTCGGTCGGTTGGCATGTACTGCGCAAAAACAAATTCGACAGTAAGAATAAGGGAGCAGGTAATCGATTAAGAACACCGGAGAACAAGGATAAGGCACAGGTGGAGGGTATCTGACAGAACCAGCACGCGGCGAGAATGGGTGAAACGGAGGAAACAGAATGGGTTTTGTTCGAGAGAAACCTACACCTTGGCAAGGCCGACGACAATGAAAGATTGAAGTGTGTGGGGATGCTAAGAGGAGCGAAGCGGCACTACGGCAGGGTACGCTTGTCGAGGGTAAAGTAGCGTAGGTGCCGTGGTTCCAGGCATGTTATTACGTTGACGACGGGCTGAGCAAGAGTTGAGAAAGGGGCGACGGAGATGGGGATGACGGCAGATTTGACCAGGCTTGGCCGGGGTCTAGGGGCACCCCTATTGGTCCAAAAGGCTAAAACTGCTAGTCCAAGCAAGCTCCCTCAGTGGACGGGACCACCAAATAGCCGTCACAGGACGGGACAGTTACGTCAATACGCGTACTTGGATGCGAGGGCGATACGGCAGTAATGCCCCGAAAGCCCCGTCGGCCAACCCGCGGCGCAGCAGAATCGCCTGTGCTGTGCGACCTGACGCACAGTGAGGTCAGGCGCCCTCCGCGTAGTCACCACACAGACAGGACGCACGCAGTCATAGTCATGGCATCCAGTTTGCTGGTTGGTCCGCCGCCGCCACGTATACGTGGTACCTGGGAGAATGTGCCGAGCGTATGCTTTATCGGCCTTGCTCCTCAACCCTCCCGCGTGTTTGATGTTGGTTGCTAACCTTTTCCCTTGGATGCGGGGCATTGCGTCAGAACATGACGGTATCGTCTAACCGCACAATCTACGCGTACAGAGTGCTAGTATCGTATTCATCCTGGGCTACGATAACACCAGAGAAAGGCGAAGGCAAGAACGGCGAAGGCAAGGGCCTGCGCCACCTGTACTGCGCTGAGGTGGCTAACCAGAATGTCTGGAAACGGCGCAAGAACGTATCCGTGCAAGAGCAGAGGCTTGGAATTGGAAAGTCAAGTCTGGAACAGCCGACGGGAGACTTGAAAGGTACCAGCAGCCGTGCGAAGCAGCCACGCGAAGCTCACAGGCGATTATGCACTTAAATAACACGGGATGAGCGGTTGGTGCTTAAAGCGCCTGAAAGTCAGTGAGACCCATGCTAACGTCGCAAGTTCTCAGCATAGACAGCTGTAGGTACCTGTCCGCAAGAGCCGGATTAAACGCCGCCGAGAAATGCGTGAGGAAAACTCCACTCTATGCAGCTCATTACATAAGGTATCTTAGGGTAGGTACTAGTACGGAGTAGGCCCCTTTGAGGGCACACAATGCATAAAGCAGTAAGTATCGTCCTTAGCGTGCCGTATTTTCCCTTCGCGGCCACTGACATAAAATTATAGCTGGGTCCTACGTCAAGCACACTACCTAAGGTAAGGTAGGTAAACAGCAAGGACGGCCCTAGCCTCTGATAGGCTCGTCGACTCTCAATTTGGAGCCCTTCGAGGACCTTGAGAACTCTTCGTTGCAGGCCACCATTTCATTTCAACTTCGCCCAGTGCTTGACTTCCCTCACCCATTTTCACATCAACTACTTCCTCCCAACTTCGCACCGTCCCTTCACCCACACATACGCAAAACCGACTGCCACCTAGCTGTCTTGCCATGGCTGTTGCAGACCATTTCGTTAACCTGACCGCACTGGTTCTCGGCAACCTCACGGACCAGCACGACTGGACTGACGTGCAAGTCCACGAAGATGGCCGCCAGCGACCGCGACCCATTATCACTGGTCTCCCCCCGAACAGGCTGTATATGCACCCCGACGAACAAATTGAGGCTTTGGAACTGGAACAAACAACGGGAAACCGCCCGAGCCAGGCCCCCGAGTTCGAATGGGTTCTCCCTGTCCACCTGAGCGAACAATGGACCTTGTCCGCGTTCGCCGCTGTTTTCGATTCCATCGACGCTCTGCCGCGCGATGTCACTCGGTCACAGGGTTCTGATGCGTCCTCTGGGCGGAATTGGCGCGGCGCAGACCGCCAAAAGAGATTATTGCTTGCAGTGGTCCACGATGACTCGACTGTCTCCTACTATCTCATGCACGAGGGCATTGTGAAGCCCAGACAGAACTAGGCAGATTTCCCCCACCATCATCCACTCCAATGCACCTCCTGAGTAGCTGCTCGCTGTTGCTTTCCGTGGCCTTCCGTCGCATTTTTATCACATGCACTCGCTCGGGTTGAAAGACCCACTCTACGGAGTGAAGATGACCTTTTGCACCTTCATCTGATCGAACAGTGCATATCCCTCGACGGCATCGCGCAGGGGCATTATGCGGTCAAACATGAATCTAGTCACAGTCAGACTGAGTCCCGGTAAGAAATCGACAAGCCTTGGGCACTCGCCCTCGGCCACGACTTACCCAAGCTTATCCTGCTTTTTCTCCAACATTGCGAGAGCATCGGGAAAGATGGATCGCACGGGGCAGCGGCCCATTTGCAACCGCAAGTTCTTGCTGTCGGAAGTGTCAGCGACATCGAGTCACCAAGCTTGTTGAAGTCGACCATACTTACCCATACGCTTCGGTTCCCGTCCACGGAATCTGGTCCTCATCGGTCAGCAAGCCGTATTTGAAGCGCTCCGTTTCGGGTCGCCACTTGCCTCGCCATTGTGGACGCCAATGCTGCTGATGACCCCCCACGATCTGACCACGTCAAACGCTGTACGAAGTGCTGGGCTCAGGCCAACGACTTCAATCACAACGTCAGCGCCGCGGCCCTCTGATACCTCCTTGATCCGCCTCTCCATGCCAGCCCGGTCAGTCTTGAAGTTTAGGGGCTCCGCGCCGAGGCTCTTGGCAAGATCAAGTCGGCTATCCACGCTATCAATGGCAAACAGATGCTTCGGGCGATACTCGAGGGCCGAGATGATGGCGCAAAGGCCGACAGGACCACACCCGATAACAACCGCGGTGGCGTTTGATTTCTCTTCTTCCTTGAGCATGTTGAAGCCGGTTTTGGCGCCGAAAAAACCTGTTGGGAAGATGTCTGCCATGAGGACCAACGCGTTGTCGGATATGGTGGTTGGCGCCTTCATGGCAGTTCCATCGGCATTGGGAATACGCACGTATTCGGCCTGTCCCCCATCAAGGGCACCGCAACCAAACAGCTTGCTCTGAACACATCGTGAAGAGTAGCCGTTGTTGCAGTAGAAACATTGCATGCTGCGGACAGGTTCATGAGCGTCGAAACCGGCCGTGGCTATAGTTTCCCAGCAACTTACCATGAAGAGGTGAAAGGAGAGACGACCTTGTCACCAACGTTTAGCGAAGTCACGGCGGCACCTTTCTCGACAACTATTCCGGTGAATTCATGGCCCATGATGAAGCCCGTCTCGGATGGCTGATGACCGCGGAAGACGTGCAGCTCCCTACATGGTGGTGAGTACGGGACAGAGGGAGGTGTTAGCGCTGGAGATGCCTCACGAGCCACACAACGCAGTCGCTTGCACCTTGACAATGATGTCGCCCTCATCCTGGACTGTTAGGCCGTCAGTGGTGAGTCCATGGTAGAAAGCTGGCGGGCGACAGCAACTACAGGGGTCAACGCACGGGTAGGGATCGGGCGTTGCTCGACAGAGACCTTTTGCGGCCCGTTGAAAACGACGGCGAGCATTGAACCTGCGGGGGACATTGCGTTGTCGGAGAGTGATTGACTTGTTGGACAAAAGATGGGCGTGCCGGACGAGGGAGCGATGGAATGATGGGACAAGTCACAGATCCTCGTGGAGAATTGGGTGTGTTACACTTATGGCGGACTGAGAAACAACGAACGCCGAGGGCTTGTTCAGGGAAAAGTGCGGAAGTGATGGTCGAGATGGTGGCGAGGCCCTTGGACGCACCGCTCACTCCACGAATTGCAGTGGTATTTTCTGCACCTCGGCTCCGTTGTCGCGCCCGACAATCGGAGCATCACCGTGCGCGAGCAGCCGCACACAGTCATGGTCATGGGGAAGACGGAGCAGGTGTCAAGACAGCCGCTGGTTTTGACGGCAACTCGCAAAACCTCGCTAGAGAACTGCGATGCGGGAGGTCTCTCCTGCTTGTAGCTAGTGGATTGGCCTGTCTTTACTCTTCATCACATTAGTTGCCTTCGTTTCATTTCATGCCATGACTATCTCCCAGAATGTCCGCTTGGCAGAGACACGGCCAATATGACATATACGCTTGGAGTGGGCAGCTCGAGACTAAGCATAAGAATATAAAAGGGATGCTATATTATGGGCATTTGTTGTAGTGCGGTGAGGCAGCGAAGCGGGTATCATGTTAATTAAAAAAATACGACTAACAAACATACATGTAACGAAGTAAGATGTTTATTCTAGATGCATCGCAAGTTGAGACAAGGAGGGTATGTTGTAGATGCGAATATGGAGCATTAGATTAGCTTTAACCTAGCAAGGAGAGAATGTTGATAGCCTTGGGGATTCCGATTTATTCGTTGTATTGGGCACGTCAGCAGCCCAACTGGGCATGATCGGTAATAGCAAGTCTGCTTACCTAAGGTAGGCCGTGCTGAATAATAAGTAGGGCATTACCTAAGATAAGTACCCTTGGTACCTTAGGTAGTTCGGCACCTTGTCCTACCTTGAGATCGAAGCTCCTCTCTAGGTAGTGTAAGGTCGCTTGGGTCACTTGGGTGCCTGGTAAGTAGTTGGAAAGGGCCCGGGTTGGTTAGGTGCTGGGAACTGCCCTTCCGCTGAAGAACCCGGTCTGGGGTAAGGTGGTAGGGATGGTGGAACGCCATCAAGAGCTTCTCACGCCGTCCCAGGACGGGGCTCAGGTGGCAGCGGACCCAGAACAGAAAATTGTCCGTGCTGGGCAGCGCCGAGGGGTGCTGCTGCTGTGTGCTAAGGACGAGATGCGCTGTCCTGTCCCCCTCAAACCAAGCCAAACCAACCACTAGGGTGGCACAGCGCCCAGGCCCGACAAATCTCCAGACTCAATCTGCGGGGGGTCCCTTTCTTGGCTTTTACATATGATCCAATCACACACGTGGAAGCAAGACCCCTTGACTGATGCGCCTAGCGGATTGAGGCTTAGAGGCTTAGCGGCTTGGGTGCATGGGTCAATCGCGGGCACTGATGGCATGCGAGTGGGGCTTCCGGGCTGTCAGCATCGCAATTGGACGGACGCGGAAAAACAGGCCAATCACAACGCGTGAGGGACCCGTCTGGTGCCCTGCATCAAAGGCGGGAGAGCAAGTACCTTAAGATAGGTGCCTAGGTAGATACCTCAGATACGGTGTCTCCTGCTCCTCAAGGCACCTCCTTACGTGGCTTTCGTTTTCCAACGTCAGGTGCACCCAGTGTTGGGTTCAATTTGGAGACTTACCTCTCGCGCTGCAGGGTAGGCGCGGCGCGGTGCAGTCCTGCAGATATGGGGTTCCTTAGCGATAAGAAGGTTTGCGCCGGCGCCAGCGACAATGTGATGACTCTGGCAAGACCCAGGCGGGCTGAGCGTGGCTGGGCTGGGCATAACACCAGCGCAAAGTGGGAAGCATTGCCAGTTCAATACCTCCACAGCAGGGGGCTGTCGCCAGCGCCTGGTGAGGGATCTGGAGTCACTGTCAGCCCGTGCCCGGGCCACGCCTGCAGGGCAAGTAGGTGTAGATATGTACCTTGGAGCACCGACCTAGGTAGGTACCTGGCTTGAGCCTCCACTCCCGTCCCGTCGTCCGTCCACTGCATTGGGTGCGGCTATTTGGCAGTGGAGGCAAAAGGAAGGTAGGTACCTTACCTACGCAGTCATGGGCCATGGCACGTAGCCGCTCTCGTCAACCGTCCCATCCTCTACCCATCCTATCCCATCCTACCCCATCCCATGTCGTCCTTCTTCCCCGCCCCAACCACTCGAGCGAGCCAGGCCACCGCCTACTACCTTTGTACCAAGTGTAAGGCGACGAAGATGTGAGGTGCTCATCTCCGTCTTGGGTGTCCACGTACACGTTCCTCCACGAGTGTCAGTGTCAGTGTCAGTGTTCCCCAAGCAAATCAACAGGGCAAGAGCCTGCCCCTTCCTGCCTGTCACTTGGTCGAACTCTGGCCCTTCTCTCCCCTCACCATGTTCTCCGTAAGGTAGACATGACCCGCAGAAAGACACTCTGTGAGCCAAGGCCCTCCACAGACACACACACACACACAGAGAGAGAGAGAGAGTGTGTGTGTGTGTGTACCAAAGTGCCCTACCTACCAGGTACTCTCTTCCCGAGTGCAGACACGCTACCTGTCTTACCATGTACCCAAGGTACCTGACCTGCTTCTATGGTGCTCTGCCGGACTTCGGGGCACCTTGCTTTAGCCTCATTTTGACTACAAGGCAGCGTGGGCAGGTACCACCCGAGACATCCCTGCCTTTCTTCTCCCATCTCGTCTTTCTCCTCTTCCTCTTCCTCTTCCTCTTCCCCCAATCCCCATGCCCGCTTTTCCGCCCTTTTTACCCACTCGCTGCAGCGACTCATCTCGCGCCTCCACGTCCCCTTCCTGCCCATCGCTGGGGTCACGCGGTCCCTCAAATCTATCTGTGGCACTGGGCGTATCTCCCATCTTCGACCGAGAGATTATGCGCTAAAGCAAACTGCCTCTACGGCCCAGGCCCAAACCCAAACCCAGGCGCTGACGCTCAGGAACAACCCACCTGCTTTTCGCTCCTCTCGTCGCTGGTCACCAGCTGTCTTGTCCTGCCCTTCTCCACAGGCCCGCCAACGGCATCAAAGTTGACCACCACGACAACGACCACGACAGTGCCCACGACGACGGGGACACGACTCGCGACTCACAGGCCCTGCCTTGTCTGACAAGCCGACCCCGACGTGCCTTGCCTTGCCTTCTCTTGCCTCACCTCACCAGGCCGACCGACCTGCCTACTTGCGGGTACATCACCGCCCGGTCTGCCGTCCTGCCGCTACTACTACCACATACCTACTACCCCTACCCCTCTGCTTGCCCTCTCCAGCTCGTCGTTCTTCGCCGATCGTCCTGCATCTGCATGCTTGCCGACCGTCCTTGCGCGCCCTCTTTTATCCGCCCAAAAAACCGACTCTCACCCACCCCCGACTGACTTCCCACGCGCTCGCTCCTCATCTCTCACTGCCTCCCACCCCACCCCACCCCCCCATGCTCACAGGCCACACCGACCTCCGTCTTTGACAACCAAACGCCGCCGCCGCCGCATCCTATTCTCCAACTTCCGGCCTCCCTCCATCTTTCAGTCCGCCCCCCATACCCTCACATCTACATTCGCAAACATTCCCCCAACGACCTCGACGGCTGTTTATCCCCCGTAGCCTACGACGGCGGCGTTAGCTGTCTCGGGGCCGAATACGCGCGCAACGCACATATCGCCAGACATCACCCCGACCGACCGACCGACCGCCTGCCCGGCGACCAAACCTCGCCTTGCTCGCTCGCAACGACACATTCCCCCGGTCGCTCCCTTCGGCCCCAACAGCCGCCGCCTAGCGAGGGTATCAAAGGAGCACGTCAACCACGCACTGCGCATTGCGACTACGGACTCAGAATATCGGCACCCACGGCGGATTCTGCGGCTGTTGCGTATTCATTCTGCGTCGTCGTCGTTGCTGCTGCCGCAGCAGTTCGCGCAGTCGCATTTGCCATCGCCGCTTCTCTCGATCCCATTCCTTTCCTCCATGGCGGCTTGATACCGTCTGCGCTGCGAGCCACGTTCCCTCTCCAGTCGCAACAAGTATGACTGCGTCGGCTACTCAGGTTCCTATTCAACATCCAACTGTGAGCGACTGCTACGACCCCGATGACGTCCTCCCCCACGGCAGCCCACAGATGCAACCTCACCGTCCCAAGTTACAGCTCTCCCCCAGTCCCCCGCCTGCTTTCAGCTCCGGTCGAAAGTCATCCCACGGTCGCCGCAAGGTTGAACCCATTCAAGGAGATGCAGTACTAGTGGCGCATCTTGGAAACGGCAGACAGCCAGAAATTGCACACGCGGCCGCTCTTGAGCCTCTCGCCTCTGACAACGGCTCTGAAGACGAATCATCGTCTCCGGAATCTCCTGATCGCGATATGAATCGGCCTCCCGAACCTTTGGATCTGAAAATCCTGGCAGCTGGAGCTCTGGCCTTTACTGCTCCTGATCCAGCCGCTCCCGCGACGGATGCCGTCACCGCCGTCACCGCCGTCACCGCCCCAGCGACTGCCAAATTCGACCCTTCGCGTTCAAGAGAGGGGGCGAGGGCTCAACACGAACCACTGCCAACAGGGCTCAACGGCCGAGAACTGCCTATTCGCGACGAGCGTCCGGCTTTGGCTTCCCCCGCGGTCGTCTACTCGGCCGGGGACAAGTATTCTACACACCAGCCAGCACCTGCCATACCCAAAGCCGAGATCACGTCTCCCGTAAGCCCTTCTCAGTCTGCTCCCGGTGGGCTGCCCCCTCTTTTGGACTCACCCAAATCAGACGGCAGTGGTCATGGCCCGTTGCCGTCTATCAGAGCGCAACTTGGGGATTTCAAGCGCTTGGCAGAGTCAGCCATTAGTCCAGATAAGGACTTGGGCACGGCATGGCACGCTTCGTCGTTTCCTCGCTCGCCCCCCGCCAGTTTACCCCGATTGCCCTCCCTGACCGGGCTGCCAGGTGGACATGCCTCACCTCCTATTTCTCCAAATGAAGGGTTCCGAAGAGAGCTTCCGTCGCCGGCACATTCCATTCCCGTTGTCAGCCCGTATTATTACTCCTCTTCGAGTGGCGGCGGCCCGCATAGACCAAGCGCCGATTATAGCAGCGGTACGGTAGAGACCCCCAGCACAGACCAGACTGCTTCAACGCCAGCAAATTCCGTCGCAGACCGCATGAGCATTGATGGCCTCACAAATCCTCAGGTCGGATACGTTTGCACGTTTACGGGGTGTAACGCGGCGCCGTTTCAGACACAGTATCTTCTCAATTCCCATGCCAACGTTCACTCATCCGCCCGGCCACATTACTGCTCCGTCAAAGGGTGCCCTCGGAGCGAGGGGGGCAAGGGCTTCAAAAGAAAGAATGAAATGATCCGGCACGGGCTGGTCCATGACTCTCCGGGATACGTGTGTCCCTTTTGTCCTGACCGAGAGCATAAATATCCTCGGCCAGATAATCTTCAACGGTACGAAACTCCTGTCGATCGATGCGATTGGTACTCATCAAACTCGACCCCTTGACCCCTTTGCTTGGTGTTCAAGGCAGGGGTTGATGAAATCGCCTAGCCCGTTCCTTCATTCATCGTTGTTGTACTTTTCTGGCTGTAAACTAACCATCATTTCAGACACGTCAGGGTCCACCATGTGGACAAAGACAAGGATGACCCATTATTGCGAGAGGTCCTCTCTCAACGACCGGACGGGCCCAATCGTGGTAGGCGGCGAAGAGGAGGAACTTCTTGACCACTTGAACTAGAAGAGGGTTCATGGTTTTCTCGTATATACTTTTTTTTTCTCTTATTTCGTTCCTGCCGCTTCTTCCTGCGCCAGCACCACACTACCCGGTCGGTGTGAGGCTAGGATTTTTCGCAGGACAAGACGCGGTGTAAATAGGGGTTGGGAGCGATGCCTTCGGTTATGATGCTGGTTTTTATTCGGTTCTCCGCTTTTGATTTTCTTTTTGCTCGTTGAGTTTGGTTGTCCACTCATGCTGGAGGAGGCATTCTTGGTACAGGTCATCAGGCCTGTTGAGTCGGCACGGCACGAGTTCACGACGGGAATTGTTCTGTCTTGATCCAAAGGGTTTCTGGCGTTGCGGTGGACCATATACCACATTGACGAGTCGTTCGCGTCGCGTCACGTTCTGCCTTGTTTTCTTGATTTTGATTTTCAATGGCCTATTGCTTGTTGTTCAGCTCAGGCTCCGAGATTCATCTATTTTTCATCCATCCTCCTATCTTTTTCTCTGGAAGCGCATCTTAACGGAGTATGGCCGAATCGTGGCAAAATTTACAAGAAAGGCTCAACAGCCGCGTCAACTCTACTGCCTGTGCACAAATCGCCCACGTGTGCCTCCCTTGACATGACTAACCATCCACGATCTGCCAGTCTCCGACGTGAACCGTATGGTCGCTCAGAAACTCAACTTCGATGCTTTGACGTCCCTGCCGGCTTCCGAGTTGTTCCATCACCAGCCACAGCTGGTCTTGTTGGAGCCGGTCTGGCTCAATGTCGAATTCGGGTGTTCGAATTGCCATGGTGAGCTCCCGAAACTCGCCACCTCCAGACATAGCGAGAACTGATTCTTGAGGCCCTCTTCCGTACACGAGAGAAGCACGTACGGCAGTCGTTGGTACATGTCGGCCGTGCCGTCCTGTCAGTATGGGGCAGCGCGCTACAACCTGCGCCCGGGTTAGTCTTGACACCGTGATAGGGGCTCGCCGTTTCTCCTCCCCTTCGGTGAAGATAAACGCGGGGGTTCGTGTGCGCAGAAGCCCAGCCCCATCACTCAACACAGGCTGCACCTGGCATTCGACATGGGACCCCACGCGCATGCCGAAGTCGGCAAGCTGGCCCGGCTCCCAGGTAGAGCAGACGATGGTATAAGTGCCCGGGTCCACCATGGGGACCTGGACCAAGGCGTTGCCCCTCCGATAGTCGCCGGAGCTTGCGACGACATCCTTGACCCCAATGGAGGCCACCCTCTTCCCGTGTGCCCAGACCAGGTCAACATGGATGGCCACTTCACGGTCTCCCGAAGAGAGGAGAATGGATAAGGGTGTGGCTCGGGGTATGGAAATGCTGAACTGGGGGTTTTGCGAGTACGTTATTGACGACGCATTGCCACCGGCCGTTCTCCTGGTCCACGCGCTCGACAACTCCTTGTAGTGCCTCATGTCTTCTTCGGCCGGTTTGACCTCGAGCGGTGCTCGTGAAAACAGGGTGAATGTGCAAGAATAATAGTCCAATGGGAGGTCCTGGTGGGCCATGACGATGGTGTAGGGCTTGCCGGCGCGAAGCCTGAATTTGGCGAGGGTTTGGGGCGAATCGACGTAAGGGCCTTGGTAAGCATAGCCTTCACGCACCTGCACCTTCTTTCCTTCGCTCTCAAATATAAAGATGCTGGTGAAGCCAAGTTGCCTGGATACCGCAGCCAGTGAGGCGGATTTATTCCGTGCGATATCTAGCTCCTCGTCCGCGAAGTGCCTGCTTAGCAAAATCCATACCGTCTCTCCAGTTCGCGAGAGCACCGAATATTGTGGATTGTGGGCTAGGGAGGATGTCATGTTCTTAGTAGGGACGTGCCAAGTGAAGTGATGGTCCTGTCGATGTGTGAACATGTCCGGGTTCCAGTTTAGATACATGGATTCGAAATTTTGCGCGACATCCTCGATAGATATCCAAAAGGAGCCAACGGGCCGGGAACGGCCGCGAGACTTGGGCTCAATCGAGACCTGAGTGTTCGACAGGGAAAGGTTTGCCGTCGTCTCGGCCAGTCCAGATGACCCGACGCCTTTCCAAACCAGGCCGTCGCACCAGGGATTTTTGACGAGGAGACGACGCGCCCTTGGTGCACTGTCGATGTCGAGCACTGCATAGTCATGCTCGCCAACAAGCCCAAGGGCATCCTCTTCTGACGAGGTCAACCGCCCGGTACCGAGTGTGATGATGAGATTACCAGCATGGTACGCCTCTTTGATATGATCCCAGGTGCCATCGAGATCCACATCCTCGCTACGTCTTGCCATTAGTTATCACGGCGTGATTGACACCGGCGAGGCCACGGTGGAAAACGCTAGACGTACCTCTGCAGGAAGAGCTGCTCGGGGATCCAGCCGGTGAGGACCCAGAGGTCTGTGCCTGAATTGCTGCCGGGAAAGTCATACCCGCCGCGCACCTTTAGATAGGCCTTCTCCATGAGGGCCGGCCACAGCAGGTTGGGGTTCTGGCGGTCGACAACGAACAAGGTACGATTGGTCCGCGAGACGGGCAACCGGTCATCAACAACTACCTGACGGAAGCAGCCGTTGAAGTGCATGCGAAAGACGTACTTGCCACTCCTCGAGATCTTGGGTCGACACTTTTCGTGGTCAAAGGGGAACATAATGGAGCTGAGAATCTAAGCACCGATGTTCAGCAGACGTACAACTTTCCCTCACATAGCAAACCCATGGTCAGGTACTTACAGGTCGTCTGGGCCCCTGAAGTATCTTCATAGCCGCACACAAACTAGCTACGACAGAGCAATCGGTCGTGATGTCCTGCACCAGGTCGCACTCACCTTCCGAGGCCATGAAGTCCTCGTCTACGGACTCTTGCGCCGACTGCTCCATAGGCCGTTTCCAGCCGTCCAGGATGGCTTCCTGTCGTTTAGACATGGCATACTCTGCAGGGTCGCTGGTTCGTACATGTGAGACGAATTCCCGGTGAGATTTCAAATGGAGCTTGGGATGTGGGGTTTGTGATGGGCAACTTACGAGAAAACACGGCCACCCTCGGGCAGGGCGAAGGTACTCTCGGGAGGCTCGGATTGCCACGGTGGGAAGATGTTGCCATGCAGACGAGAAGATCGCAACAGGATGGCCCTTTCGTCCGAAGGAATATGTCGTACATGGCAGTGAGCACCAGAGGTAGCGGCAGCGGAGGTCGGGTTGACGGTTGTGGTTGTTGCGGCGATGGACGGAGAAGCCTTGAGCTGCTCGGCGTAAGTGATGAGACTTGCGCACTTCTTCCTGAGACGAGCGCGGTCCGCTGGCGAAGCGGCTTCCTTGGCAGCTTTGATGTACAAATCTGCCGCGGCGATAGCATGGTTCAAAACATCGCGGCCTGTTGACTTGGCCATTAAGGCCTCCTCTCTCTAGACACCGGAGCGAGATTAGTTAGCCAAACAAAGGTCGTACCGAAGACGGGCTGGTGCGAGGACTCGTGCACAGGGAAGGACAGGCATATGGCCATCTATTATTACTATGATGGGCCTCAAGTCAGACAGACATGCAGAAAAGTGTCTCTTACTCACAATGGCTCTGGCTTCCATGGTTCCCACAGAGCGGCATTGCTGGGCTCCTCGCTCACTAGAAGAAGGCGAGGCGGGTCGTAAAGCTGCCAAGGAGGCAGATAGGGCGGAAGCAATCGAAGGCCAGCCAACAACAAGCTATAACAGACGCATGGCATGAGTGACGGGAAGACGCTAGCAAGGTGGGCATGCAGTACTCAGCAGCAGGCGTCGGCAGAACCAAGCTTCTTATTCTATTGCTGGCCTGTTTCCCTGGCTCTGACACTGCCTATGGCTTTGTCTCCAGAATGAGGTAGGTCAGGGTACGATTCAGGCCTCGCAACTCTAGCCCAGGGCCGGACTCGGGTTCGTGGAGATAGAGGCGCGTTGGTAAAGTGCCTTATAGATAAGTGCGAGAGATGGTTCGTAGCGTAGCGCGCAGGATGTATTGGTAAAACAGGAATGCGCAGTGAGTCGCGGTTAAGTTAGGCAGTTGGCTGGTTGTTGTTGGTGGGATGAGAAGGAGCGGAACGGACATCGAATTGAGGCTGTGCAAAGCAAAACGGCCCGGGCCAGAGGCCCAACGAAAGACCAGACCAACCCCGATAAAACCATTCAACCCAAAGCTAGACCGGAGCAACCGGCAACAAAAGCCAGTTCGGCCTAGAGGAGGCCAAGCGATGCGAGGTGATGGAGGCGAAACGTCGGCCAAGGAAGGCTTGCGGTGGATTGACAAGCAGCAAGACATCATCTACCTGTCTGGCCAAAAGTGGTATGCTGCGGTATGGACCTAGGCACTTGGGCAAGTAAGGTAGGTAGGTACCTTACTTCAGGGTGCAACCGAAGGTGAGACTTTCATTCGCCTCGCCTCACGTAGGTAGGGAGCTACCTAAGGAATCTTGGTTATACTTCTAGTTATACTTCTAGCGAGCGAGATACGACGCTTGTTGCCCGCAAAACTACTGCCTTTTTCACGGGGAGAGCCCGAGCTTACCTACCTGAGGATGAGCACGGCAGACACCGTGCTTCGAACACTGTCGCCCTCCCCACTTCAGTAACTGTGCACTCCAGTGCCCAGGGGACACCTTCAGGGTACTTAAGGTAGGTAGGTATCTTGGTACCTCAATTACTTGGTACGTAAGTAGGTCAGGTAGAGACATACTAGGTCGCATTGGCAAGCAGAAGCTGTTGTGCCGCAGCGGGCTTCTAAGCTCGCAACGAGACCCTCAGTATTTATTTATTCACTAATTGATTTTTTTAGAGACAGAGATAGATAGATAGATAGAGAGAGAGAAAGGGGGGTGAGGCAGGAAAAGACAAGTCGATATTCTTGGTCAAACCTCTCTGCTTTTGCCGCCTCTGTTGTGGTCGTTGTTGAAGTCTTCGTCGCGACATCATTCATGGCCTTCTTAGTAGTGGTGGCACTTCAGCGTAAGGTAGAGAGCCTGTAACAGTTGGGCATGGATGAGTCGAACAGATCGAAACATGATTAGCCACATCTTCAGTGTCATCTTCACCCTCTCCCATCTTGAGAACCTCTCATGACTTGTTGGTCCTGCATCTCCGGCTGTTTCGCTTCATGACGACCAAGGGAATTACAGATGAACGGGCCCAGTCGTGGAACAAGCTCGACCACGCAGGATAGGTATAGAGGATCCGCGGCTTGCTTCTGGGTAGACGCGGCTGTTGATTGCCATTGCCGAGGTGTAACGCGTCTTTCCCCGAGAACACTGACTAAGTCACCTTATCTCAGCAAAAGGGGGTAATCGCCCGACTCGTCTTCTGCCGAAACCACACCAAGTGACCTCACCAATTAACCGAGCAAGCATGCGCGGGCCTGCTATGTCAAGCACCGTCTCAAAGGGCCGAGGTCGTCGAGTTGACAGCCCAGCAGCTCGCTCGTCATGGCCATAGGCACGGGTCATGGGGGAGCTTATCAACGCCGCACAGCCTTTTAAGTTTGATTTTGACCCTTCGCCTTACGCGCAGCATTGCGCATCTTGACACTCCTTTCTTTCTCTGGGAGAAAAACCAAAACAAATTAATACTGTGAATTAGGGGAGGATTTATTGTGCCGTCAATACTTCCGATATTGGCCTTCCTCCAGTTGCGCATCCATTCTCCTGCCGATATCCCAGATCCACGTTGGAGATAACGTAAATTCCTCCACCTCGCCCCTTCTTGATCGTCTCGTCTGCCTCGGACCCCGACCGGGTTGGAACGCCGACCCCGACACCGACGTCGACGACCGCGACGATTCCCTGCCGCGGCCCCGTTACCTTTCCTTGGGGTTCGCGAGAAACTCGACTTCCAGCCTGCCAGGCGAATCCTCCAACGAAACCTCACGGCAACAAAGAGCCATGGCCGCTCAGTCCAAACCAGCCCCCATATCACCATGGGGCAAAGCTGTTGCCGGTGCCACTGGTGCTGTGCTGGCCAACGCCTTGGTATACCCTCTTGACATGTGAGAAACGCCCGTTAACGCGACCCAGCTCTGCACCTCAGCACTCCTCGATCTAGGTCGAGAATCCCGAGATCCTGATCTTAGCCGAACCCCATACCTCATAACTCATCGTGTCTGTTCCCGGCTGACCGTGATCTATTGCGCAGCGTCAAGACACGCCTCCAAGTTCAGGTCAAGGCGCAGCCTGCCACGTCCGATTTGAACCAACCTGCCGAGCCCCATTACTCGTCTAGCTGGGATGCCATCAGCAAAATTGTCGCCGACGATGGCGTCAAGGGCCTCTATGCAGGCATGAGTGGTTCCCTCCTCGGCGTCGCGTCGACCAACTTCGCCTACTTTTACTGGTACTCGGTTGTCCGCGCCCTGTACCTGCGATCAGCCAAGACGTCGGGATCGCCTTCGACTTTGGTTGAGCTGAGCCTCGGTGCTGTCGCCGGCGCCGTCGCCCAACTATGCACAATACCCGTCGCTGTCATCACCACCCGCCAACAGACCCAACGCAAGACCGAGCGCAAAGGTTTTGTTGACACGGCCCGAGAAGTCATCGACGGAGATGATGGCGTCTTCGGACTGTGGAGAGGTTTGAAGGCCAGCTTGGTGCTCGTCGTCAACCCCGCCATCACATATGGCGCCTACGAGAGGCTCAAAGAAGTCTTGTATCCTGGCAAGAACAACCTCAAGCCCTGGGAGGCATTTCGTGAGTCCCCCATCCCAAGGCACGTGTTTGCTATCTTGCTTCCTGGCGTCTGCTAACCTTCATCAGTTCTTGGAGCCGCCTCCAAGGCGCTGGCCACCATCGCCACGCAGCCCTTGATTGTGGCGAAGGTAGGCCTGCAGTCTAGGCCGCCTCCGGAAAGGAATGGCAAGCCTTTTGGTAGCTTCGTTGAAGTCATGAACTTTATCATCGAGCGCGAGGGCATCTTGGGTCTGTTCAAGGGCATAGGGCCACAAATTCTCAAGGGCTTCCTCGTACAGGGCATTTTGATGATGACCAAAGAGCGGTACACTCAAACCCAACCGCAGCTGCCCCCTTTTTACATTCCGGGTGCTAATTCAACCGCAGCATGGAACTTCTATTCGTCCTTTTCTTCCGCTACCTCAAGAGCCTCCGAACAAAGCAATTGCAGACAGTTGCCCAGGGTGCTGCGACCGTTAGGAACGTATCCGCGATCAAACCACTCATGGAGAGGTGATGTTCGATCAACATTAGATAGACGGAGGAGCTTCCAGGGCTTCGAATCACGATGAACGGGACAGCCTGCGACGCATAGAGAGAATCTAGATGGTTTCTGACTGGCGCAAGTAGAAATGGGTGGGCACGCAACAGAGCAAAAGGCAGAGCAAGAAGAGAGGACAGGCTTCCGTAACGCTGGTGCTGGTAGCTGGGAGAGGGGCACAGTGGGAGTGTTGCTGGCTGTCGCGAGGATACAACGGTCGTTTGCGAGCATTCATTCGTATTCATGTATTTGGTAGAGATATGTACGCCAATGGTTTTTCTGATCTTTTCATTCATGGCTTCTCTCCAGCCCTCGCTCCCCGTGAAATCTACATACGCCAATGGCCTAGACGTGGGCCTGATCAACCAGTGACGTTGCCACTCACACTGATACTGTGTCAAGGCGAACGAAAGTTGCCCGGGCGCCACACCGTAGGTACCTGTTGTTTCGCACCGTGCAGCCACTCAGGTAAGGCTGCAGGACTAGGTACTTTGCTCTATGTCCATCCTTCCCCCCCCCCTTCAAATTCCTCCGTCTCCGCTCCCTTCTCTCGGACCCCTGGCGAAGGGACAACCGGCCACCCACACTAGTAGTCTGCCTCGTTAGCTTAGGGCACAAGGAAGTTCGCCCCACACAAATACCACACCAAACCGAAGCACCAGAGCCTCGATATCCTACCTACTCGAAATCCCCCCAACCGCACGACCTTCACGACGACTCAGCATCAATTTAGGGGCAACTTTCGACCGCAGCAATGGCCAGTAAGTGTCGAATCGGCTCCGCGATGCCCTCACACTGCCGAGGTGCGCAAATAGACAACCAGGCTGACGTTTTCCGCAGAGTCCAAGAACTCCTCGCAGCACAACCAGTCGCGCAAGGCGCACCGCAACGGGTACGATTGGACATGCAGCCGAAACTGAAGTAGGCATGATGTGGCTGGGGATGCTGACAGATCTCCTTGTTTGCAGTATCAAGAAGCCCAAGACCTCGAGATACCCGTCGCTGAAGGGCACCGACCCCAAGTTTCGCCGTAACCACCGTCACGCTCTGCACGGCACCATGAAGGCCCTGGTACGGTTTCCCCTCTTCATACAAGCCAAGAGGCGCAGGTCCGTCGCGATAACTGCTGACACAGCGTATACAGAAGGAGCTCAAGGAGGGCAAGCGCGAGACAGCATAGAGGGGGCGTTGGGTTCACGGTTATTGGTCTCTTCTACGGCATGGCTGCGATGCAACGGGGCATTAGGGAATCAACTGGTACTGGCAAAATATTCAAGCCAGCAAACGAATCAATCAACCCTGGTTCAACCTCTCGGTACTGAGAACACTTTGTCCACTCCGCACTACCAACCCTCTGTCTCCATGCCGGCACTGCCACAACACTCGGAAGAAGCGACAGTAGGTGGCTGGATGTCGGGGCTGGTCTGATGAGTCTCATCGGGTGCTGCTTGCATTCAGCTCAACAGAACCCATGAACGTGGTACACACACGCTCAGTCGGCTAGCAAACTTGTCCAGCCTGCCACTCTGCCAGCCGTACTGCTTGCAAGTTCTAGAACCGCCGCTTGCTACGTACTGTACTACCTTGGATTTCACCTAAACTTGGCAGCAAGTAGGTACGGTTCATGGAGTGCCTTGTGTGCCTAGGTGCGTGTGTAAGACGTCGGATGCCTACCCTGCAATTCGTTGTATTGCCGGTGAAGTTTTGCAGCGTAGGAAACCAATAGCTCTCAATCTGCAACGCTTCTATGAAATGATGGAAAACGTAAATGAAAGGGGCTGAGGTCCGGTGATAAAGGATCCGGCAGCGTCCGAGGCGCGGGATAGTGACCTCTCCTGGCGATTTCTGGGTCGACCTCTTACCCTTTTTGAACTGTGCCAATCCTATCCCCTTGCTAATGTTTACCATTCTGGTTAGGCTGTTAACCGGTACCTCCACCTACGGGCTCTGTGTCCGAATCCGTACTGTACGCACCAGAGACACGGATGCTCTTCCTGTCCTCCCTCACCTTGCCTTTTACTGGACGAGCTCTACTGGACTGGGCCCTCTGAGTGTGCTGCGGGTGCCTTTGGTCCCCATGAGGTGCATTTTTTCAGTTGGCTTTCCCCTGAGCTGAATGCCTGTCTACCAATCTTGCGGGATACATACCTTACCTAGTACCTTGGGTGGGGTAGGGTACCTTGTCTGCCTCAATGGCCTCAAAGGGTACCCTCGTGGTGATGACTAAGCAGCCGCCACGCCACGTTGCTAAACCATGACTAGGTACGTTTCCTCCAAACCCCAAGACAGCAATCCCATCCTCCTTTTTTCTCCCCATCCTCCTCTCGGGTAATACCTTCAGACGACGCCAGCCTTGAATATCGTATTACCTGCCTGGAAGCAGCATTTCTTGAATAATACTGCTCGCTTGCCAAAGCATTGCTCCTTCTGATTATCTCCCTTCCCCGCACTGCCTGAGCCTGAGAGAAGCTATTGTACAACGCCATCGTGGTCTTCGCCCCAGCTCAACGACGGCGGCGACGACGACGATTGTCTTGTGTCCCGCAAGATTCGGAACGAAACAAACCAGCAGCAACATCTGTCTCGCAGTTCCAACCCAGCCGTCCTTGTTCGCCCTGCTGCCCGGATATCGTCATCTAGGGCCATCGACAACCAGAGCCAGTCACCCGTGCGACAAGACATGTGTTAAGCAAGTCCCTCATTAATCCCGACTCCTTTGAGGTCAGCTGGTTTCTGCAGGAGCTTTGGGCACCGAATACGTACCATACAATTCTGTCTCTTTTTCCCTGCGCTGTAGGAGCTCTGCCACGCGGGGGAAAAAAAGACCTGGCCGTTTGGCCGCTCCTTTCACTTGAACGACGACCAAGAGAAGAAAACCTCGCCTTCTCAAGTAAGCAGAATCGCCAGAATTGGTTTTTGCGCCGCCCTTTCAGGGAGCTACCTTTCCTTACAACATTACGAAAAGCCAGCGACCAGGCTTGCTGATCTGACGGTCATTGGAAATCTCGAAACAGCGCTGGTCCCTCCTTGTCCGGGCCGACCTTCTTTCCATCGCCAGACAAAGACACGACACCCTTCACTGTGGCCACCGGCATCGTTTCATCTGCTACCTGCCAATTTTCCGTCGTCATTCGACACTAACCTCGCCTCCGCCCCTGTGCAACTCGTTGCTCTGCCATAATCCTGTTCGTCGACGATGCTCAACATGTCGGGCAGTCACATTGCGGGAAACCGCAATAGCACTCCAGAGGCAAACACGACGTCGTCTCTACGACCCCCTTCTTCTAGAGCTGTGCCTGCCAATCCGCATCTGAGGGCCTCAGCCGATATGGCTGCCCTTACAAACTCATCCCCCTCAAGCCGTATTCGACCGTCGTCCGACTTTTACGGCCAGTCCCAGCAGGGCCAGGGGCATGGCAACCCCGAAACAGATCCCCAGGACAAGATTGCGCAGCAGTGGATAGCCGACATTGACCAGTACGAGACGACACTGGAGGAGATGGCTGCGGCCACCCTCGATCAGGACTTCAAGGATGAATTGAGCGCTATTGAACAGTGGTTCAGGGTTCTAAGCGAAGCTGAGCGCACCGCTGCCCTCTACGCCCTGTTGCAGCAGACCACTCAAGTGCAGATCAGATTCTTCATTCAGGTCTTGCAGCAGATGGGCAAAAATCATCCCGTGTCGGGGGTTCTCTCTCCCGCCAACTTCGACAAAGGTGAGCCTTGCAATCCTAACCTCCCCAAGTCTGCCCGCCGTAATCTCACTGATGGTCACTTACAGATCCCATGTCGAACCGCCTCAGCGATGCTATGACCAAGTTGAACGTGGACTCCGCCAGGAACTCTCTGGCTCGCCCCTCTAGCACTGCGACTGGCAAGCGACAATCGGGCCTTGATGCGTCGACCATCAACGCCATGTTCCCGGATGCTGCCGCAGCCATTGCCACTGAGAAGGCCAAGTTTACACAGCAGACTGGTAACCCGCCCTCGTCAAACCGCAACAGCGCCGTTGCCGACTCGCGCCAGTCCCTGGCAGCCCCGACCATAACAGCTCCTGGCGACAATCATGACTCAAACGGACAGAATCAGGCATCCCCGTGGACTGGAGGCGATCAGCCCTCTGCGGGTCAGCCACCGATGGGTCAATTCGTGCAGCCGCCACCGTCGAGTGGCCTCAGGTCTCCTCGCCCCCAGATCTCGAGCAACCAGAACATTCAGAACACCACTTTGACAACCAACGACAAACCAGCGGATCTTCCACTCCTCTCTCCATACAACCCAAGCGGCGGTAACTGGGCGTCTATGGTCAACACCCCGCTCGTGGCAAACTTCAACGCCAACCCCAGTGGCACCCAGGCAGACATGGTCGCCAATGCAACCGCAATGAAATTGGCGGCGCTCTCGACGGTCAACAACCGATTCGCACTCGATGACGTCCGCAAGTATCGACGTACGCGGTCGAATGATGCACCGGGCGCCCCAGGTCAACAAGGGCTGCCGCAGAACACTCAGGGTGTTAACGTTCCCGGCACCAATGTGGTTATGATCAACGAGCATGGTCATGTCCTCAGCCGCGACCAAATGCTTGCTCTGCAAGCCCAGAATATTGGTTTCGGCCAACACCGCTCTCGACCCAACTCCCCTGGCATCGCGATGCAGCCTGGCTTTGGCCCAATGGCCTTTACGTCTCCACAGAACAATGGGTTTCTCAGCGCTTACGATGGATCCTCGCCCCTCCTAAACAACGGCATTCCCGCTGTGAACGTTGGCCAGTTGGGCGTTGGCAATCATGAAGGATATCTGTCTGATCATTCTGACATGAACCGTGGTCGCTCTCCTCGGGGACGACGGGGCAGCTCGAAACCTCCAGAAGACCCTACGGACCCTACCCTTTTGCAGGACATTCCAGCCTGGCTCAGAAGCCTGCGGCTGCACAAGTACACGGAGAACCTTAAGGACATGAAGTGGCATGAGTTGATTGAGCTGGACGACAAGGCTCTTGAGGAGCGTGGGGTCAACGCCTTGGGAGCTCGCCGCAAGATGCTCAAGGTTTTCGAGCAAGTCAAGGGTAAGTGCCGACTCAATCTGACTCTTGATTGCATTGCGGCTAACGCGCAGATAATAGATGCAAAGGCGGAAGGCAAACTTCCTTAGAAACGGTTTTATGGGTGAAGCCGGACACGCAAGAACAGCGATGACTGATGGCTAAGAATGCATGAGGATGCTGAGACGTTGGGTGTAGTTAGACAACGCGAGGAAGGCGGTGTCAGGGAAAGCGAGCTTGCGAACTCGTTTGGCAGTCTGGAGGAAGACACCTTTCGGAATGTTTGTTTTAAGCCATCCGTGCTTCTGTACATATACAAGATATCACTGGTTCCACTTCTGCACGGGCGTAAAAAATTATGACGTCCATCGCTGGGATGCCGGTCACAACCTCTGCCTCACCTCCTCCGGGGTACAGGTGACAGGGCCTGACTATCCTATAAAACCAGACGAGGGAGAACGGATTGCTCCAGTTCGTCTGCGCTGCCGCTGCTGATAAAGAGGGCGTACTCGTTGTACGCGGCACTCAATATCACATCGCGGCTGGCTGGATTCTCCTCCAATGGCCCTACAGGAGATTCATTTCCTGGCTCGACCTTCCGGTACCACTCCAGCGCCAAGTGATGCAGTCCAAGCATATGAAATGTTCTCGCAACCCCAAAGTAGGCTTCGCGCCCTTCATCTGTTGTTCCGGCAAGCTTTAGATGACAGAACTCGAACACACAAGCAAAACCCTGCATAATGAGATACTGCCGGTTATCTGCCTGGCGCTTGAGAGCATGATGTATGTAACCCAGTCCTACGCTGAGACTGATCATAGGATTCAAAGGGTCCAGCGTTCGAGCCCGGAGGAAGTAATCTGCCGTTGACGTTAAAATCAGCACGCGTCGTTTCCACCACTTCATAAGGGCGACGTGGGGTAAGGCAGGCTGGGTACTTTCTCACTTACTCAGAGCAAAGGTGTAACTAGTCGAGGTAAATAGGATGTGCCCATAAAGCATCAGCAAACAGATGTCAAGCTGTTTGGCTTCGGCGACATTTGCCCGGTCTTCCAGAGCATTACCATGATTTCTGTCTGTCTGAGCTGTCGATAGGTGTGAGGCGTCAATGGTCTTGATTTGCCGCAGAATATATTTTTGGGCCGGGCCCGAGTTATACCATGACGCTGGAGACTGGCACAGCCGACACAGGGCGGCAAACATGCGGTAGGAATCCGAATCCAGTTGTCGCACCTTCATGAAGAATCTCGCTACAGCCACGCACATCTCTTCGTCGGCGAGATATATCGCACATGCTTACCCGAGTCAGTCACAATACCAGATCACTAGGAATATTAACGCTTACCGGCCCATGCAACATGAATCAAGAACATGTACTCCTTCGAATTGACGAAGACAATGGAGTCTCTGGCTGCCTCGCAAACCTGATACGCCTCTTCTGCACGGTTTGCTAACGCAAGGCTAATGGCATAGTCGAGGAACAATTCAAGCCATTCGCCAAAGGGGATACCACGATAGCCATCATCTTCGTATGCGACGTCCATTTTTTTGTCATCGGAGAGAGACGGGGCAATGTCTGTAGAATATGTCAGCCCCACAAACCGCGGCGAAAGCAAGAGGGGTAGCAAATGTTTTTCGGATTTTACTTTTTGAGAGCCTCTCAGCCAGCTCCGAGAGACCTGGCCTCATCCTCGATGACGCGCTGAATACGACGTCATTCGCAGCGCCGAGAAACTTGAGATACTTGTCCCAGGGGTAGAATTTCCGGAACGACCTGAATTCGCCAACGAGCTCACCAGCAGCAGCCATCCAGCTGGGGATCAATGAGTGATCGCCCGCCTGTATATCTCTCTTCAGGTTACGGACAACCTCGTACCGTCTCGAGAGCTCGTCGGCACGGGCGCGCTCTTCCTGCAGTCGCTGGTCGGGGGGACCCAGCCTCTTGGGACGATATCTTGGCCGGACAGTTATTCCCCCGTCTGGCTTGCGTCGAGGCTCCCGCTTGCGTCGAGGCTTGGTGCCGTCGGCTAACGCAGAGGCGCGTGTCCTCGACATGGACCGATTCCCGTTGGCCCCAGCATCTCCGGTGCTGTCACCGAGCTGGTCTGTCTCATCGTTGATGCCTTGAAGGGCAATGGCTTCGTTGACAAGAATGAGGGCCTCCTCACCCTCCTTTTCCTTTTCGTAAATCTTCGCAAGCTCGATTCGTGCGTCAATGTTGCTTTCGTCCACTTGGATGGCCAAAAGAAAGCAATCTTCCGCCGCATCAGAGTTGAGCTTTGCCAGGTGGCAGCGGCCGAGGTGCAGCAGCAACGTGGCATCTTGCCCGTAAATGGAGTGGCGGAGGAGGTCGTAGTAGTCGAGGGCTTTGGAAAAGCGTTGGGCAGCAAATAGCCCATCAGCGATATCTCGGATCAGGTAAGGAAAATCCTTGACTGCAGTCGCTGTTGCAGACTGTTCAGGATCCAGCCAGTCCAGATGTCTCTGGCAGCGTGTTAGCGAAAAGAAAGAAAGAAACCCGCCGAGTGACGCTGCTGGGAAGTTGGAAACGGGCAACCTACCTGGGATTCTTCCTCGTGTCCCATCCTCAGCCGGTATAATGCGAGGCGTGCTCTGAACTCCAAGGGTAGTCCCAGGCCGTAAGTGTACAGGGCGTGGGCAGAGGGTTCGAACAAAGGAACCTCGACACGACGATCGTGTTCGGCATCCCATTCCCTATCATCGGCACAAACATCCCATATTTCATCATCCTGCCGTCCAAGGAGCCAGCGAGCGAGAGACTTGAGCTGTGCTATGGCGCTGGCGTAGTCTCCGGCAATGGAAAAGAGCTCCACGAATATACTTACATCGTGCCAAGACAAACCATCCTCCCCATTGCGATCCACGGTTCGCGCGTATGCGAAATAGGTCTGGTAAGCGGAGACGGCCCTTCGGACCTCCTCCTCAGCCCCTGCTGGGTCTGCGGCTGCTGACTCTGCGCACGCCTCGGCCAGGCTCCTTACAACGCCTCTATCCAGCGGCCGGCGCTCCAGGACGTATGAGAAATCACTAATCGCGTGGGATAAGAAGCCCAGTCGTAAATTCGCCACGCCTCTTCCTAGTTTTGCGTCAAGATTCGCAGGCTGAGCCTTAAAAGCAGAGGAATAGCACATCTGTGCGGTCTTGAGAGCACCATCGTGGCCGTCGTCGACCAGGTTCATAGCAAAGGTTGCGCAACTCATCCAACCTGCGGCATCCTTGGGCCGCAGATGGGCAGCAATCACCATGGCCGTCAGAGCTTTATCGTTTAGACCTTCCTCGCGATTAATGGAAGCCAGGACAGTCCATGCCTGGTGAGTTTCGGCATTGATTCTGATGATATCGTCCACCAGGTTTCGGGCGCGGGCGTAGTCGCCGCTCATGAATGCCTGGTTGGCTCTGGCAAGGCGAAGTTTGATATCTCCTCGTGGCTCGGCGGCCTTTCGAGGGCCCCGGATGGCACTGCGCGGCGGGCCTTTCATTCGGCTGGCTGATGGGTGTCCTCTGGGTTCGCCTTCATTTTCGTTGTCACCGCCGCTGAGCCCCTGGTGAGATGATACGAAAGCTCGGACGGACTGGTCAAACTTTTCAATGTCCCCGCGGAGCTCCATTTCGTCGGAATCGGCGTCCGAAAGGAGTCTTTCGTCGCCATCGCCATCGGGTCGAATCTCATTTGCGAGGTTGGCAACCTCTTCCTCGGTTGGGTCCACGTCCATGATGGTCTGGTAGAGATTTCAGGATTAGACCAGAGTTTGTTCGTCGAAGTACGCGGAACGGGTCTAACGAGCGAAATTGCAAGATGGAGCTCGGCGGAATGTGCGTTGGATCAAGCGCCGCGGCAGGCTTGGGTGGGCGTGGTGTGAAACTCTCGGTCCAGCCCGTGTCACTTTGAAGCTCAGCATATCCTACCTAGATAGACAGAGATGGAGTATTGGACATGCCTGGAATTGGGATGAAGGGGAGGTAAACGTGCGGATCTAGAATACAAACTTGTATTGGATGTCGGGATTAGTAAATAAAAAGAAGGTAGGCGATGTAAACCTTGAAGGCTAAAGCATGCTTGCATGGTGATGAAGAAATACAGGAAGGTGTACGTGCCTCACCTAGATTATCTCAGCCCTGCTCAGTGCAAGATCTCGGTGTGCCTCAGTTGATAGATAGCCAATCATTTCACCTAGACACTTCGGAACCCGGTTGGTTACCTACCTGATCCCACACCTACCTTAGACATCCACCTACCTGGTACTATAGGCACGTGCTTTGGGCTACCGGACATCTACCTACGGCGTAGTTACCGAAGGTACCTAAGGGAGTGCATGCCAGATGTGCCTATCAAGTTAGGAAGGTGGGGTAACGAATATTCTTCAACTGAAATTTTCGTACTAACCCATGTGATGCAACACTCGTGAGGTCCCCAATTTTCTTTTCACCTCGCCCCAGGGTCGCACAGATCCTGGAGGGGCAGATTTTCGATAAGAGAAAATCCTCTGCGCCGGCGTCGCAATCCATCCCGCCTCGTCTTCCCTCAGTTAGCGGAGGTGACGCAAAGAAACTTTTTCTTAGTTACTCTCCCCTCCTTTTCTCTCCCATCACCAATTATCGAGTTGATTCGAGCAGAGCAGAGTCCGATCCCCCCCAAGAGGCCGTTTGCCCCGTCACAAGTTCCCTTGTCAGCCATTATCCCCCGTACGACACGATGACTTCAACGGCCAACCTGCGCATCTTGCTCATAGGCAACGGAGGAAGAGAGCATGCTCTGGCTTGGAAGCTCAGTCGGTCGCCCCTGGTCGACTCCATCTATGCTGTTCCTGGCAACGGAGGCACTGCCACTTGCCCCAAGGTGACCAACGTCACAAACATCGCCGCCGATGACTATCCAGCGCTCGTCGCTTTTGCGCAATCCAAGTCAGTCGGCCTAGTCGTTCCAGGTCCAGAGGCACCCCTTGTCGATGGTGTCGAAGCCTACTTCCGTGCCGCCGCCATTCCGTGCTTCGGCCCCTCCAAAGAAGCCGCCCAGATGGAGGGCAGCAAGACGTTCTCCAAGGATTTCATGAAGAGACACAACATCCCCACTGCCGCCTACGAGAACTTTTCCGATTACGACCAGGCGGTGGCCTACCTCGACCGCATATCCCACGACGTCGTAATCAAGGCCACTGGTCTAGCTGCCGGCAAGGGCGTCATTATCCCAACAACCAAGAAGGAAGCCAAGGACGCCCTAAAGCAAATTATGCTTGACAGAGCCTTTGGGTCGGCAGGAGACGAAGTTGTTATCGAAGAATTCCTGACTGGTGACGAGCTGAGTATCCTCACCTTCAGCGACGGTAACAACACGTTCTCCCTTCCTGCTGCCCAGGATCATAAAAGAATTGGAGACGAGGACCAGGGCCCAAATACCGGAGGCATGGGTTGTTACGCTCCGACGACCATTGCAACCAAGGGGCTCATCCGACAAATCGAGCGAGATGTCATACAGCCAACCATTAGCGGCATGCGCAAGGAAGGCTACCCGTTCAGGGGTGTCTTGTTCACTGGTCTCATGATTACCAGTCAGGGTCCCAAGGTTCTCGAGTACAACGTCAGGTTCGGGGATCCGGAGACACAGACCGTGCTGCCTCTCCTCTCCTCTGACACGGATCTAGCTGAGATCATGCTTGCCTGCACCGCACACAACGCTCGCCTCGACTGCGTTGACATCAAGATCGAAAAGAAGTACAGTGCGACCGTCGTCGTGGCGGCAGGCGGTTACCCCGGATCTTATGCAAAGGGGACACCCATGGTTGTCAACCCGTCCACATCATCCGACATCACCGTCTTCCATGCGGGAACCACGATTTCCTCCGAGGGTCAATTGCAGACATCGGGCGGTCGAGTCATCGCCGTCAATGCAACTGCCGAGTCCCTCGAAGCGGCCGTCAAGAAGGCTTATGAGCAGGGCATTACACTTATCAGCTTTAACGATATGTACTACCGCAAGGACATTGCCCATCGTGCATTCCGATCGCCCCAGCAAAGGGAGGCCCTGACGTACGCCGGGGCTGGTGTCAGCGTTGACGCAGGCAATGCGTTTGTCGAGCGCATCAAGAAGGCGGTGAGGGCCACTAAGCAGCCGGGTGCTGATGCTGAGATCGGGGGTTTCGGCGGCGAGCTTGACCTTTCCAAGTGCGGCCTTCAGCTTGAAAGCGGCCAGCTTCCTGTCTTGGTCGGGGCCATCGATGGAGTTGGCACGAAGCTCATGATTGCCCAAAAGATGGGCAAGCATGACACCGTTGGCATTGACCTGGTAGCCATGAACGTGAATGATCTGGTAGTCCAGGGAGCCCGGCCATTGATGTTCTTGGATTACTATGGCTGTAGCAGACTCGACCTCAGCACCGCTGCATCCTTCGTCGAGGGTGTGGCAGTGGGCTGCATCGATGCTGGGTGCACACTGGTCGGCGGAGAAACAGCCGAAATGCCCGGCATGTACCAAAAGGACGACTACGACGCTGCCGGCACTGCAATTGGTATCATGAACAACAGCCAACGGCTTCCACGCAAGGATGACATGGTGAGTGGCGACGTGCTACTGGGCTTGGCGTCAAGCGGTGTTCACTCGAACGGGTTCTCTCTCGTTCGCCGCATTTTGGAAAGGGAGGGGCTGGCATACACGGACGCCGCCCCGTGGGATGCTGGCAAGACAGTGGGGGAGAGCCTCCTAACTCCCACCAAGATTTACGTCAAAAGTTTGCGTGAGGTTATTGAACGCCGGCTTGTCAAAGGCCTCGCTCACATCACGGGTGGGGGGCTAATTGATAATGTGCCGCGAATGTTGCCGGATCAGCTGGCTGCCGAGATCGACTTGGAGGCATGGGAAATGCCCGTTGTCTTCAAGTGGCTGAAATCCAGCGGCAATGTCGAGCCGTACCAAATGGTCCGCACCTTCAACACTGGCGTGGGAATGGTGGCAGCAGTGGATGCGGCTCTTGAAAAGGATGCCGTCGCGGCATTGGAGGCAGCTGGGGAAAAGGTCATTCGTCTGGGCAAACTTGTTCAGCGATCAGGGGACGACCCGCAATGCCGAGTGCTTGGCTTGGACACATGGGCATGAGATGGCGGCAACAAACTAAACGGAATGGGCGTTAGATAAAAGAGACAGGCAAAAGTTTTTTTATTACACTTCCCTTGAGACTGCAGGCACTTATATGTTATGATTGTTACATACTAATTAAAAAAATTTATTTATTATATTATTTATTATAACGTGGTTCATCATCGAGCGGGACACCATCATCGACCAGGACACTTTTCCCACCTTTATTATCCTCCCACTTTAACACATCTTTTCTTCTATTATATAATACCTAATACCTTATCCGAAAATAGGATTAATTTAGTAATTAAAGTGATTTAATTAACTCTATAATTAAGTATCCGATGTATAACAATTATTTACAACGTTCCTAAAGTTACCCTCTACGCTAGAATAAATGGTTGAACTATTAAAGCCGATAATACTAATGTACGATTGAATTTAATAGAGACCGAGGAGGAGGCAATTATTTAATACATTATTGACCTAGATTCTCGAGGATTCTCGCCCCGACGTATGGATATGGAAGATATAGCTAATATACTACTCTGGAAGTGTATTTCCCGACTGGTTAGGAAGTACTGGATAAAATACTTTGTCCAGTGACGCCTAAAACTTAAGATATGATTTTCTTGTATTTATAATTATTAGAGAAATTTATATAAAAATCCTATAATTATTAAACCTTAGTTTTAACTTATAGCTAATATATAATAATTAAAATACAATATTATAAATAAAAATTTCTATAATTTTAATAAAATTAATTTTATAATAAATATAATTTAATTTAAAATAATTATTATATATTCTAATTGGATTAAGAAATTAAAAAAAGTTTAACTTAGTAATAAAGAATAGGTAATAGTGATTTATTATATTATTAGTAATAATTATATAATACCACCTTTTTTAGTAGTTCAGGGCCACTTCCACCTCATAAATTAATACTCCAAGGCCCAGATTCCAAACAACTTCTAATAAATAAACTAATAACGAGACTACTCTCCAATAACTTTAGTATTTCGATAAACACTCAAAACAGTAATTAAGAGGTATATATCGGATACTAATCGTCGATAACCATAAAAACTATATTAATAGCAATTTCGAGGAGTATTATAAAGAGAACAAAATTATAACTATTTATTTACCTACTTATTCATCACATCTAACCTAACCTCTCAACATTAACTATTATAATATATTAAAATTAAAATTTAGTTTTTAGATTAAGTACTTTATTAAAGCCCGGATTACCCATATCACTAAACCCGAGTTCTTCTTCGTATTTAAAACCGTATTCCTTTAAACTTTTACCTAGGAAAACGTCCATGGGGGTTTCAGAGGGGTTAGGCTTATTCCTTATAACCCTTAAACTATCCTTTCTAAGTTGGATATATAATTATGGACACTAATAACCCCGAGTACCCCTATTAGGCTACTCAACCCTTGGGTTTCTAAGACACCTTAAACCATTAACGAGGCTATTTCTTAATTTTCACTTATATAAAAAAAGTCTCTAAGTATTAGGGAAGTTTATTAACACTAATTTATAAAATTACTAATAAACTTTTAAAAGGTTTATAATATATTTCCTATATAATTACCCTTATAAAAGAAGAGCTACGCTATCTTCGAGATATAAATACAGCCCTTAGTAAGCGCTATAAAGCTAAAAGAACTAGATTATAGGATAAAGGGGCACTAGAAGGGTTTTAGGTAAGGGATACTATAATTAAAAAGGGTATTATTAAAGAGGAAGGGCGTAAAGAGGAGGAAAACGAGGGGTCATTAAAACATCGTTGAACGAGTTCATAATATTATAGTATTTATCATAAAACCGGCCATAACTGTCACGGGCCAAGGCCCGATCAGAGGCCTCGGAACCACTCGGCCATGTTCAACGCTAACCGCTGCTTACTAAGCCTAACCAGGCCTAGGTAGACCTGATTAGGATCCAACGGATTTGTGGGGTAGTAGACTTTTCCTTCCTTTCTCCTTATTTTGAAGATACTCATAGTAGTCACTATAGTTAATTATAATATATGTACTTAGACCGTTATATTATTTTTAAAATTATTAAAGGTAATTAATTGAACGCCTAGTATAGAAGCCTACGATCTATATGAGAATAGTAAGAAGTTTTAGATGGGTTAGCCTAAGGAGTCCCTAAACATCTAAAGTTAATTAGTATAATTTAATTAAACTTAGAGGTTATTATAAATTTGAAAAGATGTGTATGTATATTCGTAGTAGAGTACCTTGACCGTGTTATTAAGTATATTATAGTTATTATTAAATATAAAATACTAGGATAAGTAATAGTTATACAATGATGGAAGGTAACACTGAATTATTTGGAAACCCGTAGTAGTTGGTGTAATTAATTAAATAACTTATAACCCAACTATAGGAGATGCGGACCGCTTAAGTAATTAAGTAAGAAACCTAATAAGAGTAGATTCAACTATTATAGGAAGCCCTAGTAGAACCCAGGTACCCGATATCAATAATAAACTAATCCCTAATACCCTCTATAACACTAATTCCCCCCAATTAAGTTTATATACTACCTCTAAAATAAATTAAATATTAAATTCCCAACTTACCGAAATTTAATGGATTACGTAAAAAGTTTTAATAATAGTACCTTAAGATAGGAGGGAAGATAAGTGTGAATAGAAAAGTTTTCGGTTTAGAGTTAATTATATTCACTTATATCTATTTTAAGCTAAAAAACACTATATAAACTATAGTAAGCGCTTATTATGTGTAAGGAGGGGCTAATGGGTTAAAAAACCTGGATAAATTTATGGAATATTTAAAGGGTTATGTAACGGTCCAAGCACGTATATTACAACTAACTATGGTGACTACTACGAGTATCTTCAAAATAAGGAGAAAGGAAGGAAAAGTCTATTACCCCACAAATCCATTAGATCCTAATTAGGTCTACTTAGGCCTAGTTAAGCTTAGTAAATAGTGGTTAGTGTTAAATATAGCCGAGTAGTTCTAAGGCCTCTAATCGGGTTTTAGCTCGTAATAATTACCCCCTTCCTCCCCTCCCTTCCTAAGGGATATTCCCGTAATCGGCCTCGTAATGGTCTAAAACCACTATATCCACTAGTATATCCACTAACTCCTAGGTGAGTTAAGTATAGTCCTTCCACTTCACTAAGACCTTTTATCCACCCTATACTTTCCGCGTATTACGGATCTCCTTAACTTTAAACTCCTCCCTATTAACCACTAATATCATAGGTGGCTAAGCGTTATTACGGTTTTGTGATAATAATGGATTAACTTTAGTATACCTAATTAGGTTTACATAAAAGATGTTATAGATCCTTAGTAGTGTATTTAGTTAATAAGCATAAGATCTAACTAGGTTAAGGATAGTATACTTTGTATTAACTTAGTTGAATTTCTTTAATAGTTAATTAAATTAGATATTCCGTAACCTTAGCTAAACCTTATCCCTAAGTTTAAACTAATTAAATAGTTAGCGCCTTATATTTACAGTAATCTCTTATTTCTCTTATACTACTATTATTACTACTTAAGCCTACTTAGAAGTGTCCTTCAACTTTTAAACTAAAACCTTTACTCTTATTATAAGGGTCTTATTACTATTCCATAGGGGTTCCTCTACTCTAATTAGGTCTAAATTATACCCATAAATAACAAAGAACGGGCTAAGTCCTATTAATAAAGTGACCTAGTTATTAATAACTATTATTACTACTAGGAGTAGTTCGTCCTAATCGTCCTAAGTATACACTATATACACTCTAAAATAGGTTTCTATTACCTAGTTTACCCTCTCCATAACTCCATTTATTTCTAAGTAAAACACTATAAAAAGTCTCTATTTAATCCATAATAACTAGTAGAGTCGTTTCTATATAAAACTCATAAACTATGGTCCCCTATTTAATATAATTATATAAGGTATCCCATAATACCTAATTAGACCTCGGATTAATTGGTCTACTATTATATCCATTATAATATCCTTTAACAACTCAAAAATTACGTTCTTTAATAAACAATCAGTTACCACCATAACGTTCATAACCTTATTACGGCGGGAAGGGGGCAATCCTATTATAAAGTTAATAAAAACCTCTGCCCAAATCCGTCCAGGGATAAATAAAGGCTTTAATAAGCCCCTCTTCTTATTACACTATACGTTTCCTCGTCCACAAACATCGCAATTCCTCATAAATCTTCGGACATCCTAGGATAAGCCTGGTTAGTAGAACTAGTAGCTAATTAGGGCCTTTAAAGTGTCCCTCCCCGGATATCCCGTTAACGTAGAATCGTAGAACCTCTGGATTAAACCCGTCCTCAAGGGCTTATAATATGGAATCCAGATTCTGTCCCTCCACAATAATCTCTTATTATCGTCAATTATACATTCTAACAACATCATCAGCAACTTCCACTACGAGGGAAGTTATCGGTCTCCTCTTTATACTACCCCCCTAATTAGCTAATATTAGTTATTCTAATCTAAAACTTTATCCTATTAGGAGCATAATAGCTCTTTTTTAAAAGGGTTTAAGGGGGGTTCCATCTTATTTAGGCTAGGGTTATTAGTCTAATCCATATCTCCTGCGAAGGGCTAGGCCTAGGTGTTTTCGACCTTAGGGTGCTCTATTACTATTTACTTCAAGCTAAGGAGCAAAAGAGAGGAAGTTCCTCGCAAGGGGGGCGGTGTAGGAATCTATACTACTGGAGAACAAAGGGGACCTCTGGTGGGGCGCCGGAGGTCACCGGAGGCCCTTTAATCGGAGGCCCCTTTGACCGGAGGGCTCTTTTATTAGATGCTGGTTAACGCCTCAGGCAAAGCTTAGGCCATCATGGGCATCAGCCCGTAACAAATGCCCCCTCCTTTCTCCCCTCCCTCCCTACTGGTGTTCTACTGGTGCACCAACGGCTGTTAATTTGCTGCCCTCCAACGTCTTCTCGGGGCATACGCTGGGTCCCCATCCACTATATCAATTTCTCCATACCGCCGTTCATACTTATCTAAAACCTCTGTCTCCGATACTACTTCTACAAGCTCCCAAATTAGCTCTACATAACCTTATTATTTAACTAGGGCCTAGCGACGGTGCCCTCTACCCACTAGCTGCCACTTTGCCGCTAATATGTCTTCCACAAGCCATTCAGGATCTCCGTCTATATCGCAAATCGGGGGTGGTTATTCATTAGTCGTTTCTTGCCTTAGCAACGGGTTACTAGCTATCTTATAGAGGAGGTCCACGTGGAAATGTGGATGGATACCAGTTAATATACTTAGCTCTACTACGTGAACTGAGATCACCTGTATAACTTTATATTTATAGTGAAACTACACTAGTTTCTTATTTAGCTTTGGGGATGAGTAGTTGGCGACGTTTAGCTACACTTTATTTTTAACCTCGTACTACTTAGTTAGTCCCCTAGTGTAGTTCGTAGAGTTTTCGCTTCACTACTAAGTAGTTATTATTACTATTTGAACGAACTTTATAGCGTCCTTTATCCTCTGGACTAGCTGCTTCGCTATTTCCTCTTAATTCGTTTCTAGTTGGTTATCTCCTTTTACTACTAGTAAAGGGTCGACGTAGTATTTATACTCTATAAAGAATGGGGATATCGTCGTAATAGTATTCGTTTAGTTCCTAAGGGCTAGCTACACGCTGGGCAGCAATTCCCCCTAATCGTCCTAGGCGTATGTTATATATGCGCAGAGAATTGCTTAGATCTCCTAGTTAAGGCGTTCCGTCCCTCCATTTATTTGCGGGTAGTAAGTAGTACTTAGTAATCGTTTTACACCGGTTAACTTATAGAATTCCTTTTAAAATCGGCTTATTTAATTCGATCCTCGGTTACTGATTATTGTCCATGGCATTCCGTGGAACCTATAGTAATAGGAGAGGAACTACTAAGCATAAGCTTCAGTGTCTATAGTCTCTATTTCTTTTAATGTGGGGTTCTTCGATAACCTGTTTACAATAACCCATAAATATCGGGCCTTTTTCCTTTTTATTAGAGGAAGGTCAGTAATAAAGTCCATTAATAAGTTGTAGTAGATGTGGGTAAGCACTGGTAGGGGTTTAAGGAACCCTTTTTTAGTTTACTTTTAAATGTATATCCCTCCATAGGTATCGTAGTTTCGTATAAACCTCTGAACTATTTAGGACTGGCCTGGCTAGAAGAACTATTTACTTATTATTATTAACGTGCTATTCCGTCCTAGGTAGCCACTAGTATACGAATTATAACACTTTTACATAATCTTAGTTCATAATTCGTTTAGGTAATCATCATTATTTTCCCCCCCCGGTACCCATAGTCGATCTCTCTATATTAATCTTCCCAGCCCATCGAGTTCGTATTTAGTAATTTAAACCTTTAATTTAAATTTTAGTGGAAAACTTCTCCTCCTTTCTTTTATTATTAGATAAGTAGTTCAGTATACTTTATTGGCTTTTATAGTTCTATCCTAAAGGGCTTATAGTATAGGGTTAGCGTTAAAAATAATAGTTTATGGTATTTCTAGTGTATTTTCGGTAATTCATCTAATTCGAGGATCACCGGGTAGAGTACAGCTTGGCTATGCAGAGTTGGGAATTATCTGGATTACCCGGCCCTTTTCCCTCTTATTATCCTATCCTTAGGGGACGTCCTACTCCCTTTTTAATAATATATTAGGTACTATTACTTCTTTTCTTAGCTAGTACTTAATCCTAAAATTGTACTAGGATAACTCTTCTACTTAGTAGCTTTATTTCTTAGTTAAGTGTTATTTTTTCATAAAATACTCTAAACCCTTATAATTCGTTAAAATAATAAAGTACTAAACACTACGAAGTTTAGCCCTCTAGGATCATAAATAAGTGAGCATTATGAAAAACTCCTTATCGTAAATCGGGTAATTATACTTTATTAACAAGAGTTTTTATGAGTAGAACCCAACTAACCTCTAGTGACCCTCTAGGTCCTTTTATAATAATACACCACCTAAAGCGAAACCTGAGTAGTCTATTTCGACGCGTATTTCGTCGTCCAGGTCAAATTTCCGTAGGAACAACTCTTTTATAAACATCCTCTTTAGTATTTCGAATACTTCTCCTTAAGTTATTCCCTAATAAAAGATTACCCCTTTCTTCGTTAATTAGGTTAGGGGCTCCACTAGCCCACTATACCCTAGTATAAATATGCGATAATAATTAGTGAAACCTAGGAAGCTTCGTACACCCTTAAGGGACCTAGGGGCCAACCACTCCTTAATAACTTTCAACTTATTGGGATTACACGATAAACCCTTTCCCGTGGTAATAATAAAGCCAACGTATTTCACCTTCTCAACACAGAATTCGCACTTTTTCAGGTCTAGGTTCAGGCCGGCTTTGGCTAGGGCCTGGAGAACCACTCGTACTTTCTCCTTATAATCCCTCTTCGAGCCACTAGTGTAAATGAGGACATTATTTATATAAACCATAACAAAATCGTCTAGGAATTTCCATAGGGAAGTGTTAATGTATTACTAGAACGTTATTGGGGTACCGGTGAGCCTAAAAGAGTAGACCACCTACTTAAATAACCCGTATCTTATTCTAAAAATAGTTTTCTCTAAATCTCCTTTAGTAATCCATATCTTATAAAAAATAACCATAATATTAAGCTTTATGAACTACTTAGTAGTAGTTACTCTACTAAGAGTTTCTAATATTAGTGGGAGTGGGTAACGGTCCTTTTTTGTAATAATATTTAGGGCTTTATAATTAACACAGAATCTTAATCCACCTCCTAGTTTCTTAGCGAATAACACGGGGACACCGGCTACTAAGCAGTTAACTTAAATAAACCCCTTATCTAATAGGTCGTTAAGTATCTTCTTTAATACTAATAACTCTTCTTTTAACATAGTATACAAAGGTCCCCAAGGGAGTTGGGGCTCCTTCCCTTCTAACCCTATCTCCAAAGGGATTACGTAGTCCATACCTGGTTGGTGGGGGAGTACCGGGTATACTTTAATTAGGTTAAATAAGTCTCTAAACTCCTTATACACCCATTCTAGTACTAACCTCGAAATATCTTCCTATTTTTATAGTTCCAATTTTATAAGAGCCTTCTCGATATCTTATAAGCTGGTTACCATAATAGCAGCTAATGGTCTCTAATTATCTTTTTGTCTTCTTTTTTACGTCATATAACAAACTATAATAAACGGTACCGCTAATAATAATCTAGCCCAACATATCTCTAATATGTTTTTGGGCTCTTTTTTATTAAAAAGGTATACTCTTATTTTTCTTTTCCCATAAGTAAACTAGTAAGTACTAGTATTATACTTCACCTTATTCTAAATTATCTAAGGATTTCCTAAAAATATATCTGGTTCTAAATTGTCCATTATATATGCGTAAACTCGTTGTATATAACCGCTAATTTCCATTTATATTACGGCTACTCCCTGGCTTCTACCCGGTGAGGGGCCGCTTATTGTATAACCTCTTATAAAGTGGTTTATTATATTAATAAACGGTAATCGGAGGCGTCGTATAAAGGAACGGTTAACCATAGCATAGACTTTGTAACCGGTGTTCACTAAGGTATTAGTTAAGTATCCTTTATTAATTCTAACTTTTATAATTATAGACTACTTGCCCTGCTACTGCTGGCTCTTTTGGTGTTTTTTCCATCCCTTCACTTGCTCCTTAGTGGGCTCCGGGGCCCGACTTTATCCCAGAGTTATTCTTTTCCTAATTCATACTCATCGCTTAAACTAAGGGTCATCGGCTAGTCTTCTTTTTTTGTGTTTCCTTTTAGGCAAGTTTTAACTATAAGGGGCTGGTTGGCCTATTGGTGGTATTCGGCCTTTTTCCAATAGTTCTGTATAAAGTATCCTTCTTTTCTATACTCAAAGTATTCGTAGTGGTCCTTATTGTGTTCTGGGTTTCTCTATTGGGAACGGTTATTATCCGTAGAGGAACTAGAACTTCTCCGGGGTCTAGTAGTAGTTATCTTCTTAACTCCTATAAACCGAACCACTCCTATTATAATAACATCTCTATCGTTATCCTTTGGATAAACAGTGGGAGAGTAGGTGGACCTCTAAGGGTAATTATATTTGGAGGCCCGTTCAACCTTCTAAGTAATATCCTATACTCAGGTAAACCAGCCTAAGTAGTCCTTGGGAAGCTTAACTATAAGTAGCCGGTCCTTCAGCGAAGGGATTAAGGCTACCTCTAAGAGTGATATTTATACGGTGGTGGGCTAATCACCACCACTAGTGTCGGCTATTATTCGTTCAAACTTAGGTAAAAATATTGTAAAACTCTCGTTCTCTCTTTAGTATAGGGTCTATAACTGGGTAACGGCTCAGGACTGGGTATTCGGATCTAAATAAGTATAATTAAAGTAATATATAAAGTCCTCGGGGTTTCTGGTTCCATTAGGTCCTCCGGCGACGTAGAAGGTGTTAATTACCTATTAGGGACTAACTTCCAAGTATAAATTAACTAAGTACTAGAGTTTATAGTTCGTAGGGTAAAAGGGGTAATCCATTAAAATCTTATCTCTTATTTATTGTACCTAAGGGGTGTATTCTTTTTGTTTACCCGAAAACTTTGGGGGGTTAGGTAAGGGTTTCCGGTGAGTCGACTCGCTGGTGAGCACCGGTGGGGTATCGGTGCGGATACCACTAGGAGTATAAAGGGTTTCGCTCCCAGGGGTCATCAACCTCTGGTTCTGACTCTTCTCCAGTTTCTCGCTGATCTCTATTATCTAGGCTTATAGGGATCCTAGAGTGGTGTTCAACATCTCTTCTATGGTTAGCTCGTTATAGAGTATCGGGGGTATAGCGGTGTCCATCGGGGCAACTAGGCTATCTCGATTATTCTTCTGGGGACTAGTGGTCAACTTATTAGAGTCCCGGGAGTATTGTTCTTCGTAGGGAGCCGTGCTCGACCTATACTCTTTTCTGCTTAACCGGTGGGGAGCTGCGCTTAACCCAGCGTTACGGTAAGGTTATAATCCTAAGCTTAAAGTATACGAAGGGCTAGGCCTAGGTGTTTTCAACCTTAGGGTACTCTATTACTATTTACTTTAAGTTAAGGAGCAAAAAAGAGGAAGTTCCTCGTAAGGGGGGCGGTGTAGGAATCTATACTACTGGAGAACAAAGGGGACCTCTGGTGGGGCGCTGGAGGTCACCGGAGGCCCTTTGATCGGAGGCCCCTTTGACCGGAGGGCTCTTTTGTTGGATGCTGGTTAACGCCTCAGGCAAAGCTTAGGCCATCGTGGGCATCAGCCCGTAACATCTCCAGGGGAATCTCTTATACTAAACTCAACCCTCTCTACTTACCCTAATTAGACCTACACTTCTCTAATCACTACTACATTATTAACTCATAATACGTTAATCCTATTCTTTAGGAGTTTAATCTTTTAACCCTCTAATTTATCGTCTTATAGGGTATTAGGGATATCCTATTCGCATCTCAATAATATATTAAGAACTACTACTTCTTTACTAGGTCTAAACTAAATAATAAAGTTATAATAGGACAATAATTCTAACCACCTAATCTAATATTCACTTAACTATCTCTTCGTTATAAAGTACTTCAGATTCAGGTGATTAATTAAAATAGTAAACTCTTCTATACTCCGTAGTTCTAAATCCCAGTACTCTAAATAGCGTATTATTACTAATAATTTCTTATCGTATATCGGATAATTATACTCTATAAATAAGTTCTTATATAAAAAGAATATTATAAGTTTTAGGATCCTTTTATTGTTATACTACGATAAGGCACCTCCTATTATATAACTAGACGAATCGGTTTCGAGTACTATAACTTAATTAGGGTCCCAGTGAACTAATATAAGTACACTGATTAGGAGCGTCTTCAGCTCCTTGAATACTCTAATACACTCCTTACTCTAAATAAACGGTATATCCCTTTTAGTTAAGGTTATTAAGGGTTATATAATCCCCGAAAAGTTAAGTATAAACTATTAGTAATAGTTAATAAAACCGATGAACCTATAAACTCCTTATACTAATTAGGGCACTTCTTATCCTTAAATTACCTTAATTTTTTTAGGGTCTACACGAATTCCCTTACTAGCATTAACAATAAACCCTAAATACTTAACACTCTTAGCTTCGAATTCGTACTTATTAATATCCATATACAAGCCTATAACACCTAAGTGCTCAAGGACCTTCTTAATTTTCTTTTTATAATTAGAGAAGGAGCTGTCCAAATAAATTAGAACATTATTGATATAAGCTAAGTAGAACTTATCTAGGAAATCTCATAAGGTATGGTTAATATATTATTAGAACATCGTAGAGGTTCTAATTAAATTAAAGGAGGTAATTATCTATTCGTATAACCTATACCTTATCCTAGACGCCGTCTTTTATTTATCTCCTTTCTTAACCCGGATTTTATAAAACACAATAATAATATCCAACTTTATTAACCACTTCGCTTTTACTAGTGCCCTTAGGGTCTCGCTAATCAGGGGCAAGGGGTATTGGTCCTTCTTTATAATAGCATTAAAAGCATAGTAATTAATGTAAAACCATAACCCTCCTCCAGGCTTCTAAATAAATAAAACGGGCAATAATACAGGGGAACTACTAGCCCTAATAAACCCTTTATCTAATAGTTCTATAAGGGTTCAGTATAATACAATTAACTCTTCCCTTAATATACTATATAAAGGTCCCCAGGTTACTAGTTTATTTTAATTATAGGAGTCCTTTTTAATAAGGATAATATAATTGATATTCTTTTAATATAATAATAATTAATTAGCCTTATTTTAGTTAAAAATATATGAAAACTTATAGTAATATGTAGGGAGTTTCGTCCTCGGGTTTATTTTTATTTTTAGTATTAGGACCTTCTCAATATCGGCCAAACTTACGGAGAATACGTTTAGGGTAAATATACTAAAAGGGGTCTCTCTTCTCTTCTATACCCACCTAATTAAAACTAAGAATACTAATCTAGTTTACTACTAAATTAGGAACTTTAGATCTTACCGGGCCTAACCCGGTTTCCTTTTTATTACCTAATAATCCATAACACTTATATACAGAGTACCTCATACTAAGTAAACTATAATATTATCGTTAATTATTTAGGACCTTCTAAGGATAATATTATCTTCTTAATTAAGAATAATATAAAAGAATAATTAGTATTATTTATAACTATTAATATTAATATTAACGTAAATAATATAACGGATTACACTAGGAACTATAATAGTAACTTATATTAAGTTCCGAGGTGTAATACTAATGCATAGTAAATGGAGTTTCTTAGCGAAAACGTCGTTAATCAGGGCGTATATTAAACACCCTATATTAACAAAGGCAGTTGTATAGTGTATCCTATTAATCCCGATATTAACATAAAATAGGTTATAATCTATACTTTTTTTAACGACCTTCTATTCCTCCATAACTTATTCCTCCTAATAACGACTTTCACCAAGAGTTACTCTTTTCCCGAGTCCTCAGAGTCCTAATTAAAGCTATTATCCATTTCACTCTATTCCTTAGTTTTTCCTTTAAAAATCTTAGTTTTCCTTATTTTTTTTCGATCCTCAGGGTATTACTATTATATATACCCTTTTTTATTATAGTTATAACATTTATAAGTTTCCTCTTAGTTTGGCCGTTTACGGACTTTCTTATCCTTAGTTAACTTATTTACTTTTATAAGTTCCCACTTTATCTAATTAGGTTAAGGGGACTCTAATCGACTATTCTATTTCTAAGGGGATTTAGTTCTTATTTAGTTAACGGTCAGCGATCTCCTACGCCGACGCTCACGGCTGGCTTAGTAGGATTTACTATCTAATTCTAAGCTTATACTTAGGAGCATCTAAGTGTATATAGCGTATATCGTTAGTTTATTGATTATGCTAATAAGGAGGGCTCTTATTATGGTATTTAGGGCTTTTTTAAGGTAATTGATCCTTATAACGTCTAACTAGTGTCCTCCTCCTACTTTTATAAACTCCTTTTCAAATTTAGAAAAAAAAAAAAAAAAACTTTTATTCTCCTTTTACTGTATAATCCTTAGTTAATTGAGGGCTTATACTTCTACGTTAAGGTCTACATAATAACCCTTTAAATATTCTATAAATTTATCCGGGTTCTTCGACCTATTAGCCCCTCTTTACGTATAATAAGTGCTCACCATAGTTTATATAATGTTTTCTAACTTAGAGTAAATATAAGTGAATACAATTAACTCTGAACTAAAGGCTTTTTTATCTATACTTATTTTCTTTCCTATCTTAAGGTATTATTATTAAAACTTTTTACGTAATCCATTAAATTTCGGTAAGTTGGGAATTTAATATTTAACTTATTTTAGAGGTAGTATATAAACTTAATTGGGGGGAATTAGTGTTATAGAGGGTATTAGGGACTAGTTTATTATCGATATCGGGTACCTGGGTTCTACTAGGGCTTCCTATAATAGTTGAATCTACTCTTATTAGGTTTCTTACTTAATTACTTAAGCGGTCCGCATCTCCTATAGTTGGGTTATAAGTTATTTAATTAATTACACCAACTATTATGGGTTTCCAAATAATTCAGTGTTACTTTCCATTATCGTATAGTTATCACTTATCCTAGTATTTTACGTTCAGTAATAACCATAATATACTTAATAACATAATCGAGATACTCTACTACGAATATACGTATACATCATTTTGAGTTTATAATAACCTTTAGGTTTAATTAGGTTATACTAATTAGTTTTAGACGTTCAAGGACTCCTCAGGTTAACCCATTTAAAACTTCTTACTACTTTTATATAAATCATAGGCTTTTGTACTAAGTGTTCAATTAATTACCTTTGATAATCTTAAAGATAATATAACGGTCTAAGCACGTATATTACAACTAATTATAGTAATTACTACGAGTATCTTTAAAATAAAGAGAAAGGAAGGAAAAGTCTACTACCCCATAAATCCGTTAAATCCTAATTAGGTTTACCTAGGCCTGGTTAGGCTTAGTAAGTAGTGGTTGGTGTTGGACATAGCTGAGTGGTTCCGAGGCCTCTGATCGGGCCTTGGCCCGTGACAGGTTACTATACGGACCCTAACGCAAAAGTATAAACCCTCGATTAACTAAGGATTATACGGTAAAAGGAGAATAAGAGTTTCGCTTACTTCTTCCCTAAGTTTAAAAAGGAGTTCATAGAAGTAGGAGGAGGATATTAATTAGATGTCATGAGGATTAATTACTTTAAAGGAGCCCTGAACACTATAACAAGAGCCCCCCTTATTAATATAATTAACAAATTAACGATATATATTATATACACTTAAATACTCCTAAGTATAAGCTTAGAATTAGATAGCGAATCCTACTAAGCCTATTGTGAGTGTTGGCGTAGGAGATCGCTAACCTCTGATTAAATAAGAACTAAGTCCCCTCGGAAGTAGAATAGTTAATTAGAGTCCCCTTAACCTAATTAGATAGAATGGGAATTTACGAAGGTAAATAAATTAGTTAAGGACGAGAAAGTCCATAAATAGCTAAGTTAAAAGGAAGTTCATAGATGTTATAACTATAATAAAAAAGGGTATATATAATAGTAATGCCCTAAGGATCGAAAAGAGATAAGGAAAACTAAGACTTCTAAAGGAAAAACTAAGGAATAAAGTGAAATAGATAATAATTTTAATTAGGACTCTGAGGACTTAGGAAAAGAGTAACTTTTAGTGAAAGTTGTTATTAGGAGGAATAAGTTATAGAGGAATAAAAGGTTATTAAAAAAAAGTATGGATTATAACCTATTTTACGTTAATATTAGGATTAATGGGATACACTATACAACTACCCTTATTAATATAAGGTATTTGATATACGCCCTGATTAGCGACGCCTTCACTAAGGAACTCCGCTTACTACGTATTAGTATTACACCTTAGAACTTAATATAAGTTACTATTATAATTCCTAGTGTAATCCGTTATATTATTTATGCTAATATTAATATTAATGGTTATAAATAATACCGATTATTCTTTTATATTATTCTTAACTAAAAAGACGATGTTATCCTTAGAAGGTCCTGGATAATTAATAATAATATTATAGTTTACTTAGTACAAGGTACTTTATATATAAGTATTGTGGACTACTAAGTAATAAAAAAGAAACTAGGTTAAGCCCGGTAAAATCCAAAGTTCCTAATCTAATAATAAACTAAATTAGTATTCTTAGTTCTAATTAGGTGAGTATAGAAGAGAAGAGAGACCCCTTTTAGTATATCCACCCTGAACATATTCTCGATAAGTTTAGCCGATATTAAGAAGGCCCTAATACTAAAAATGAAGATAAACCCGAGGATAAAACTCCCTACGTATTATTATAAGTTTTTATATATTTTTAACTAAGATAAGACTAATTAATTATTATTATATTAGAAGAACGTTAATTATATTATCCCTATTAAAAAGGACTCTTATAGTTAAAATAAACTAATAACCTGGGGACCTTTATATAGTATATTAAGGGAAGAGTTAATTGTATTATGTTGAACCCTTATAGAACTATTAGATAAAGGGTTTATTAGGGCTAATAGTTCCCCTGTATTATCGCCTATTCTATTTATCTAGAAGCCTGGAGGAGGGTTATGGTTTTATGTTAATTATTATACCCTTAACACCATTATAAAGAAGGACCGATACCCCTTACCCCTAATTAACGAGACCCTAAGGGTATTAGTAAAAGTAAAGTGGTTAATAAAATTAGATATTATTATTATATTTTATAAGATCCGGGTTAAGAAAGGAGATGAATAGAAGATGGTGTTTAGGACGAGGTATGGGTTATACGAATAGATAATTACCCCCTTTAGTTTAATTAGAGCCCCTATAACGTTCTAGTAATATATTAACTATATTTTATGAGATTTCCTAGATAAGTTCTGCTTAGCTTATATTAACGATGTCCTGATTTATTTGGATAGCTCCCTCTCTGATCATAAAGAGAAGGTTAAGAAGGTCCTCGAATACTTAGGCGTTGTAGGCCTATATGTGGATATTAATAAGTGTGAATTCGAGGTCAAGAGTGTTAAGTATTTGGGGTTTATTGTTGATGCTAATAAGGGAATTTACGTGGACCTTAAGAAGATTAAGGTAATCCAGGGATGGGAAGTGCCCTAATTAGTATAAGGAGTTTATGGGTTCATCGGTTTTGTTAATTATTACTGGTAATTTATACCTAACTTCTCGGGGATTATATAACTCTTAATAGCCCTAACCAAAAAGGATATACTATTTATTTAGAGTAAGGAGTGTATTAGAGTGTTTAAGGAGTTGAAGACGCTCCTGATCAGTGCACCTGTATTAGCTCACTAGGACCCTGATCGAGTTATAGTACTCGAGACTGATTCGTCTAGTTATATGGTAGGAGGTGCCTTGTTGTAGTATGACGATGAAGGGATCCTAAAACTTATAGTAATTTTTTTATATAAGAATTTACTTATAGAGTATAATTACCCGATATATAATAAGGAATTATTAGTAATAATATATTATTTAGAGTATTAGGATTTAGAATTATAGAGTGTAGAAGAGTTTATTATTATAACTAATCACCTAAATCTGAAGTACTTTATAATGAAGAGATAGTTAAGTGAATATTAGATTAGGTGGTTAGAATTATTATTTTATTATAATTTTATTATTTAGTTTAAACCTAGTAAAAAATAGTAGTTCCTAATATACTATTAAAATATGAATAGGATATTCTTAATACCCTATAGGACGATAAGTTAGAGGGTTAAAAGATTAAACTCCTAAAAAATAGGATTAATGTATTACGAGTTAATAATATAATAGTAATTAGAGAAGTGTAGGCCTAATTAGGGTAAGTAGAGAGGGTTAAATTTAGTATAAGAAATTCCCTTAGAGATATGGATTAGATTGATAACCCTAGCTTAGATAAGATGGAACCCCCCTTAAACCCTTTTAAAAAAGAGCTATTACACTCCTAGTAGAATAAAACTTTAAATTAGAATAACTAATATTAGTTGATTAGGGGGGTAATATAAAAAGGAAATTAATAACTTCCTTCGTAGTAAAAGTTACTAATAATGTTATTAGAATATATAATCGATAATAATAAGAGATTATTATAAAGGGATAAAATTTGGATTCCATATTATAAGTTCCTAAGGATGGGTTTAATCCAGAGGTTTTATAACTCTACGTTAACGGGATATCCGGGGAGGGATATTTTAAAAGCCCTAATTAGTTACTAGTTCTACTAGCTAAGCTTATCCTAGGATATCCGAAGATTTATAAGGAATTATGATATTTATAGATAAGGAAATGTATAGTGCAATAAAAAGAGGGGCCTATTAAAACCTCTACTTATCCCTAAACGGATCTGGGTAAAGGTTTTTATTAACTTTATAATAGGATTACCCCCTTTCTACTATGATGGGGTTATGAACGTTATGGTGGTGACCGATTATTTATTAAAGAACGTAATTTTTAAGTTATTAAAGGATATTATAATAGATATAATAGTAAATTAATTAATCCGAGGTTTAATTAGGTATTATGGGGTACCTTATATAATTATATTAAATAAGGGACTATAGTTTACGAGTTTTATTTAGAAATAATTCTGCTAGTTATTATGGATTAAATAAAGACGTTTTATAGTGTTTTACTTAGAAATAAACGGAGTTACGGAGAGGGTAAACTAGGTGATGGAAACTTATTTTAGAGTGTATATAATGTATATTTAGGACGATTAGGATAAACTACTCCTAATAATAATAATAGTTATTAATAACCAGGTCACCTTATTAATAGGACTTAGCTCGTTTTTTATTACTTATGGGTATAACTTAGACCTAATTAGAGTAGAGGAACCCCTGTGGAATAATAATAAGATCCCTATAATAAGAGTAAAGGTTTTAGTTTAAAAATTAAAGGACACTTCTAAATAAGCTTAGGTGGTAATAGTAGTAATATAAAAGAAATAAGAGATTACCGTAAACGTAAAGTACTAATTGTTTAATTAATTTAAGTTTAGGGATAAGGTTTAGTTAAGGTTATAGAATATTTAGTTTAATTAATTATTAAAGAAGTTTAATTAGGTTAATACGAAGTACACCGTCCTTAAACTAGTTGGATCTTATACTTATTAGTTAAATATACTATTAGGGATTTATAATATCTTCTATATGAGCTTAATTAGGTATATTAGAGTTAATCCGTTGTTATTATAAAACTATGATAATACCCAGCCACTTATGATATTAGTGGTTAATGGGGAGGAGTTTAAAGTTAAGGAGATCCGTAATATATGGAAAATATAGGGTGGATAAAAGGTTTTAGTAAAGTAGAAGGATTATACTTAACTCACCTAGGAGTTAATGGATATACTAGTGGATATAGTAGTTTTGGACCGTTACGAGGTCAATCACGGGAATATCCCTTGGAAAGGGAGGGGAGGAAGGGGGTAATTATTATAAGCTAAGGCCCGATTAGAGGCCTTAGAACTACTCAGCTATATTTAATGTTAACCGCTACTTACTAAGCTTAACTAGGCCCAAGTAGACCTAATTAGGATCCAACGGATTTGTGGGGTAGCAGACTTTTCCTTCCTTTCTCCTTATTTTGAAGATACTCGTAGTAGTCGTCATAGCTAGTTGCAATATACGTGCTTGGACCGTTACAATAACACAAGAACCTATCCAGAGGTTATGGAAATAAATAGTTTAAATAATTCTAAATAATTATAATTAATTTAATTAATTTTAGTTAAAATATAAAAGTTATTAATAATAAAGGTAGGAAAAGTGTCCTGCTCGATGATGGTGTCCTGCTCGATAATGAACCACGTTAACTAAATTAAAATAATAATTAAAATATTTCAATATATTTAATAAGTAAGCGCACTAAGTAAGCGAGCGCATTACCTAATTATAGCTATATTATAAATATAACTAAAACACAATAATAAAACTATTTAATTAATTTAAACTATTTAAAATCCTTTTTATTAGATATCCCTTTATTGAATTCATATGTTTGTGTATTGTGTTTAGTGTGTAAAGGGCTAGGCCTAGGTGTTTTCGACCTTAGGGTACTCTATTACTATTTACTTTAAACTAAGGAGCAGAAGAGAGGAAGTTCCTCATAAAGGGGGCGGTATAGGAATTTATACTACTAAAAAATAAAGGGGACCTTTGGTGGGGCACTAGAGGTCACCGGAGGCCCTTTGATTAGAGGCCCCTTTAACTAGAGGACTCTTTTGTTGGGTATTAGTTAACACCTTAGGTAAAGCTTAGGTCATCATAGGTATTAGCTCATAATAAATACCCCCTCCTTTCTCCCCCCCCTCCCCACCAGTGTTCTATTAGTATACTAATGGTTATTAAGTTACTACTCTCCGACGTCTTCTCAGGGTGTACACTAGGTCTTTATCCACTGTATTAATTTCTCTATACCACTATTCATACTTATCTAAAACCTTTATCTCTAATACTATTTCCATAAGCTCCTAAGTTAGCTCTATATAACCTTGCTATTTAACTAGGGCCTAGTAACGGCGCTCTTTACCTACCCACTACCACCTTACTACTAATATATTTTCTATAAACTATTCAGGATCTCCATCTATATCGCAAATCGGGGGTAATTATTTATTAGTCGTTTTTTACCCTAATAACGGATCACTAGTTACCTTATAAAAGAGGTCCACATAAAAGTATAGATGGATACCGGTTAGTATATTCAGCTTTACTATGTGAACTGAGATCACTTATATAACTTTATACTTATAATAAAACTACGTTAACTTCTTACTTAGCCTTAGGGATAAGTAGTTAGCGACGTTTAGCTATACTTTGTTTCTGATTTTGTATTACTTAGCTAATCCCCTGGTGTAGTTCGTGGAGTCTTCGCCTTATTGCTGAGCAGCTGTTATTACTATTTAAACGAACTTTGTAGTGTCCTTTATTCTCTGGATTAGTTACTTTGCTGTTTCCTTTTGATTTGTTTTTAGTTGGTTATCTTCTTTTACTATTAGTAAAGGGTTAACATAGTATCTATACTTCATAAAAAATAAGGACATCGTCGTAATAGCATTTATTCGGTTCCTAAGGGTTAATTGTATACTGGGTAATAGTTCCCCTTAATTATTTTGGGTGTATATTATATATACGCAGAGAATTGCTTGGATCTCCTAGTTAAGGTGTTTTATTCCTTTATTTGTTTATGGGTAATAAGTAGTGCTTAGTAGTTGTTTTACACTAGTTAGTCTATAGAATTCCTTCTAAATCAGCTTATCTAATTCAATTCTCGGTTACTAATTATTATCCATAGTATTCTATAAAACCTATAGTAATAGGAGAGGAACCACTAAGTACAAACTTTAGTGTTCATAATTTCTATTTCTTTTAATATAGGGTTCTTTAATAACCTGTCCATAATAACCCATAAGTATCGGGCCTTTTTCCTTTTTATTAAAAGAAGATCGGTGATAAATTTTATTAATAAGTTATAATAAATGTAGTTAAGTATTAGTAGGGGTTTAAGGAACCCTTTTTTAGTTTGCCTCTAAATGTGTATCCCTCCATAAGTATCGCAGTTTCGTATAAACATCTGAACTATCTGGGACTGGTCTGGCTAGAAGAACTGTCTACTTACTATTGTTAACGTGATGTTCTGTCCTGGGTGGCCATTAGTATATGAGTTGTGATACCTTTGCATAGTTTTATTTTAGTTCGTAATTCGTTTAGGTGGTCGTCGTCGTTTTCCCCCCCTGGTACCTATAGTTAATCTCTCTATGTTAATCTTCCTAGTTCATCGAGTTTGCATTCAGCGATTTAAACCTTCAGTTTAAGCTTTGGTGGGAAGCTTTTCCTCTTTTCTTTTATTATTAGATAAGTAGCTCAGTATACTCTATTAGCTTTTATAGTTTTATCCTAAAGGGTTTATAGTATAGGGTTAGCGTTAAAAACAGTGGTTTATGGTATTTCTAGTGTATTTTTAGTAGTTTATCTAATTCGAGGGTCACCTAGTAGAGTATGGTTTAGTTATATAGAGTTATGAATTATCTGGATTACCCACCCCTTTTCCCTTTTATTATCCTATCCATAGGGAACATCCTCCTCCCTTTTTAATAGTATATTATGTATTATTACTTATTTTCCTAGCTAATACTTAATCCTAAAATTATACTAGGATAACTTTTCTACTTAGCGGCTTTATTTCTTAGTTAAGTATTATTTTTTTATAAAATATTCTAAACTCTTATGATTTATTAGGATAATAAAGTATTAAACACTATGGAGTTCAGCCCTCTAGGATTATAAATAAGTGAGTATTACGAGGAGCTCCTTATTGTGGATCGGGTAATTATACTCTACTAGTAATAGTTTTTGTAAATAGAACCTCATTAGCCTCTAGTGACCCTCTGGGTCCTTTTATAATAATTCATTGCCTAAAGTAAACCCTAAATAGTTTATTTTGATATGTGTTTCGTTATCCGGGTTAAATTGCTATAGGAACGGCTCTTCTGTGAACATCCTCTTTAGTGTCTCGAATGCTTCTCTTTGAGCTGTTCCCTAATAAAAGATTACCCCCTTCTTCGTTAATCGGGTTAGGGGCTCTATTAGCTTATTATACCCTAGTATGAATATGCGATAATAGTTGGTGAAACCTAAGAAACTTCGTATACCCTTAAGGGACCTGGGGGTTAACCACTCCTTAATAACTTTTAACTTATTAGGATTATATAATAAACCCTTTCTTATAATAATAATAAAGTTAACATATTTCACCTTCTTAACATAGAATTCATACTTCTTTGGGTTAAGGTTTAGGCCGGCTTTGGCTAGGGCCTAGAGAACTACTCATACTTTCTTCTTATGATCCCTCTTCGAGCTACCAGTGTAAATAAGGACATTATCCATATAAACTATAATAAAATCGTTTAGGAATTTCCATAGAAAAGTATTAATATATTATTAGAATATTATTAGGGCGCCGGTAAACCTAAAAAAGTAAACTACCCACTTAAATAACCCGTATCTTATTTTAAAAATAGTCTTCTCTAAGTCTCCTTCGGCGATCCGTATTTTATAAAAAATAACCATAATATTAAACTTTGTAAACTACTTAATAATAGTTATTTTACTAAGAGTTTTTAATATTAATGAGAGTGGGTAATAGTCTTTTTTTATAATAGTGTTTAGGGCTTTATAATTAACGCAGAATTTTAATTCGCCTCCTAGTTTCTTAGCGAATAGTACGGGGGTACTAGCTGCTGAGTAGCTGGTTCGAATAAACCCCTTATCTAGTAGGTCGTTAAGTGTCTTTTTTAGTACTAGTAACTCTTCTCTTAATATAGTATACAGAGGTCCCTAAGGGAGTTAGGGCTCCTTCCCTTCTGGTCTTATCTCTAAAGGGATTATGTGGTTTATACTTAGTTAGTAGGGGGGTACTAGGTACACTTTGGTTAGGTTAAATAAGTCTCTAAACTCCTTATATACCTATTCTAGTACTAGCTTCGAAATATCTTACTGTTTTTATGGTTCTAGCTTTGTGAGAGCCTTCTCGATATCTTGTAAGTTGGTTACTATAATAGTAGTTAGTGGTCTCTGGTTATCTTTTTGTCTTTTTTTTTGTGTTATACGGTAAACTGTAGTAAACGGTGCCGCTGGTAATAGTTTAGCCCGACATATCTCTAATATGTTTTCGGGCTCTTTTTTATTAGAGAAGTATACTCTTATTTTTCCTTTCCCATAAGTAAGCTAATAGGTACTAGTATTATACTTCACCTTATTTTAAACTATCCAGGGATTTCCTAAAAATATATCCAGTTTTAAATTATCCACTATATATACGTAAATTCGTTATATATAACCACTGATTTCCATTTGTATCACGGTTATTCCCTGGTTTCTACCCAGTGAGGGGCCGCTTATTATATAACCTTTTATAAAGTATTTTATTATTATATTAACAAACGGTAATCGGAGGCGTTATATAAAGGAACGGTTAACTATAACATAAACTTCATAGTCGGTGTTCACCAGGGCATCAGTTAAGTGTCCTTTATTAATTCTGACTTTTATGACTATAAACTGCTTGCCCTGCTGCTACTAGCTCCTTTGGTGTTTCTTCTATCCCTTCACTTACTCCTTAGTGAGCTCCGGGGCCTAACTTTATCCCAGAATTATTCTTTTCCTAACTCATACTCATCACTTAAACTAAGGCTTATTAGTTAGTCTTCTTTTTTTGTATTTCCTTTTAGGTAAGTATTAGTTATAAAGGGCTAATTAGCCTATTAGTGGTGTTTAGCCTTTTTTTAGTAATTCTATGTAAAGTATTCTTTTTTATATACTTAAAGTATTTATAGTGGTCCTTATTATGTTCTGGGTTTCTCTATTAAGAACGGTGATTATCCATAGAGGAGCTAGAGTTTTTCCGGGGTTTAGTAGTGGTTATTTCTTTTTTGGGGTTTTTATAAACTGAACTGCTCCTGTTATAATAACGTTTTTATTATTGTCCTTTGGATAAGTGGTGGGGGAGTGGGTGGACCTTTAAGGGTGATTATATTTAGAGGCCCGTTTAACTTTCTAAGTAATATCCTATACTTAGGTGAGTTAGCCTAGGTAGTCCTTAGGAAGCTCGACTGTGAATAGCTGGTCCTTTAGTAAAGGGGTTAAGGTTACCTCTAAGAGTGATATTTATACGGTGGTAAGCTAATCACTACCACTAGCGTTAACTATTATTTGTTCAAACTTAGGTAAGAATATCGTAAAATTCTTATTCTCTTTTTAGTATAGGGTTTATAGTTAGGTAATAGTTTAGGACTAGGTGTTTAATTTAAATAAGTGTAATTAAAATAGTATATAAAGTCCTCGGGGTTTCTAGTTTTATTAGGTCCTCTGGTGGTATAAAAAGTACTAATTACTTATTAGGGACTAACTTCTAAGTATAAATTAATTAGGTATTAGAGTTTATAGTGTATAGGGTAAAAGGGGCGATTTATTAAAATTTTATCTCTTATTTATTACACCTAAAGGGTGGGTGTATTCCTTTCATTTACCTAAAAACTTCAGGGGGTTAGGTAAGGGTTTTTGGTGAATTAATTCACTACTAAGCACCGGTGGGGTATCAGTGCAAATACCACTAAAAATACAAAGGGTTTCACTCCCAGGGGTCATTAACCTCTAATTCTAACTCTTTTCTAATTTCTTACTAATTTTTATTATCTGGGTTTATAAGGATCCTAAAATAGTATTCAAAATCTCTTTTATAATTAGCTTATTATAGAGTATCGGGGATATAACGGTGTTTATCGGGGTAACTAGGCTATCTCAATTATTCTTTTGGGGACTAGTAGAGAACTAGTGATTAACCTATTAGAGTCCTAGGAGTATCGTTCTTCACAGGGAGCCATGCTCAACTTATACTCCTTTCTACTTAACCGGTGAGGAGCTACACTTAACCTAGTGTTATAATAAAGTTATAATCCTAAGTTTAAAGTATATAAAAAGCTAAGCCTAGGTGTTTTCGACCTTAGGGTACTCTATTATTATTTATTTTAAACTAAGGAGTAAAAAAGAGGAAGTTTCTCATAAAGAGGGCGGTATAGGAATTTATACTACTAGAGAATAAAGGGGACCTTTGGTGGGGCACCAGAGATCACCAGAAGCCCTTTAATTGGAGGCCCCTTTAACTAAAAGGCTCTTTTATTAGATGCTAGTTAACACCTTAAGTAAAGCTTAGGTCATCGTAGGTATTAGCCCGTAACACAGTATTTCTATAAACACTATATTGCTGTTAAGCTGTTTCCGTCTACGGTTACTGACCACTCCTTCACTGTGTTTCCTCCTTAATCTGAGTTCTAGCCTCCCTCTGTGCTTAAAGGTCCTATCCCTTAGTTATAGTGAGACTTCCTCCTTACCTGAGATGTGTTTTCTTAGCCCTCCGATGTTAACTAAATAAGTTATTCTCCTTTTAAAGGATTTAGACTTTAAACTTTAATAAAATAATTTAGTTCGTAAATTTATATAACATACATAATAAGTAAACCGATCAAATAAGTAAGCTGATCACTTAACCACGATAATTTATTTTCCTATTTTTAGTATATATTTATCCACTAAAAAGAATACCGTTATTAAATAAAAAAGCCTAGGTTATATTAGTGGTCTAAGTGATTGTAAAGACCCTAAATCTTAGTATCCGAGTGGCCGCCCGGATTTATTCTATACTATTTTTAACTTTACGTAACTAATTAAAGGGTATAGTATTATAATATGATAATATACTAAATTCGTGGAATTTGATGTTATTTAAAAAGGAGAAGTTAGTTAAGTATATTCTTAATTTAGATTCCTAATTATTTTCTCTTTAGTTGGTTCGTATAGAAGAAATAGTTAATTGTTTACTCGTTAATTGTGATGTACCCCTAGTTAGTAAGTGCTGGGCATCGAACTTCGTTAAACGATAACCATAACTCTGAATACAATTTCTTTATAAATATAATTATAAGAAAGCCTAATATAAAAATACTATTATAATAAACACATAGTTTCGGTTTATAATAAATACGATTATAAAGTATAGTATCGAGGACTTAGATATTTATAACTTTGATAAGATTAGGTTTATAATAAGCTAAATTTTAATTAGATTAGTTATTATAAGTTTTAAAAGGTGTTTAAATACGAAAATAGTATAACTTAGTAATTAGGAATAGGTTATAGTAATTCAGGCCATCGGCTTATCGGGTTATAATTTATTATTATATATTATCTTCGTAAACTAATATTATTTTTCTACTTAGTATACTAAATTAGGTCTCTTACTTAACTAAGTTATCATAATATTTAAAAACGGATAGACAACAAATAAAAGAGGCCTAAATTAGCTCTAGTACTTTAATTAGTATATAAAACTGTATTTAAGAGGTTGATATTGCCTCCTCGTTATTAATGGATACGAAAATCACTATTCTACCGATTTCGAGATATTTTATAAGGAGAATAATATTATTACACTTTGTATACCAGCTTATTTATCGTATATCCTATAGCCCTTGGACGTTGGCTGTTTTAGGCCCCTTAAGATGGTGTATAGTTGAGAAATTGAGAATAAGATGCGCTGAGGTAATACTTATATTATAAAAGAAGACTTTTTCCCCGCCTTTTATAATGCTTTTATATAAGTTTTTATAGAAAAGAACATTTAGGGGAGTTTTAGAGGGTTTGGATTTATTCCTTTAAGTGTAGGGAGTGCTTTGTTAAAGTTAGATATTAAGTTATATACTTTAATACCCCCGGGGTCCCTCCTAATAATACCACCATTTTAGGTTTTTAAGATACTAAATAACCTAACCAAAGTGAGTTCTTAATTAATTTTAATTAAAGAATAAGTTTCCCGTTATTAGAATAGCTCTCCGATACTTATTTTATAAACTATTAACTATACTATAAAAAGTATAATAAAAGTTATATATAAGTTTACCTTAATATAATCTAAACTTAAAATACTTTAAAAGGAAAATAACTTACTTAGTTAACACTAAAGAGTTAAGAAAATACATTTAAAGTAAGGAGGGAGTTTTATTATAGTTAAGGTAGAGGAGATATAATCTTAGAGGGAGGTGATAACCTAAGTAAAAGAGGAAATACACCGGAGTAGTAGTTATAAACTGAGGACTAAATTAAGTTAACGGTGATATGGTATTTACGGGAATACTAGATATAATATACGAATATATCTAATTAATAAAGTAATATCTAAGGAAGAGGATTCTGAGTAATTTTAATTAATTTAAAGGTTTTATTATTACTTTTTAGTTGTATTTATGAAATAGTTATAGCTAAGTGATTGGTTTACTTTTCTAATTAGCTTGCTTATTATGTACGTTATCCCTTTTAATAAATATTTTATATTTTAATAATTAAAGTTAGTGAGTTACTATAATACTAGGAGATTTGATTTTTAATAAGTTTTAATTAAGAAAATGCTTTTATTAAGTTATTTAGTATTTAAGAAGTTTAAGGTGAGGGGATTATTAAAAGTGATCTTAGGGGTATTAGAGTATTGTACATAATAAGCGAGTGAAACAGACAAGCAAGTGAAATAGGTCCTTATCGCACCTTAAAGAGTATTTTTTTTTAAACATTTATTAAAGGTCTAATATATAATAAAAGTGTAAATGCTTTTATAGATAGTTACTAATAAGAGTAAAAATTATAAAGAAAATTCCAAAAAATATAATTCTAGCCCTGACCCTAATAGTTTTAAAACTATTATATATATTATTATGAGTTTAAGAGTATAAAAACTAGGGTTACGGTTATAATTTTTTCAAATTTATTTTTATATTTATAACTCTTATTAATAAGTATATATAAAAGTGTTTTTAATTTAAGGCTATATTAGACCTTTAATAAACTTTTTAAAAAGTACTCTTTAAGGTGTAATAAGGACCTATTTCACTCGCTTGTCTATTTCACTCGCTTATTAACCACGTTATATAGTTTTATATTAAGCTTTAATAGGACACTTTTCGTACTCAGAGGAATAAGCCTAGTACCTCTGAATCCCCCTTATATATTTTGCTCTGTTATTAATTATATGTAAGCCTTGCGAAATAAGAAAAAGAAATTTGTTTTTATAATATACATATTACCCCAGCGCATCTTATCCTCAAATTTTCGATTATATACTAACTTAAAAAACCTAAAACACTTAATATTTAAGGGTTAGAGGATATAAGATCAATAAGTTAGTATATAAAGTGTGATAATGTTATTTTTCTTATAAAATATTTTAAATTTATAAAGTAGTGATTTGTATACTTATTAATAATAAGGAGGTGATATTAACCCTTTAAACACGGTTTTATATACTAATTAAAATACTAAAGCTAATTTAGGCCTCGTTTATTTATAATTTAACTATTTTTAAATATTATAATAACTTAGTTATATAAGAGACTAGTTTTAGTATACTAAGTAAAGACGTAATATTAGCATACGATAATAATATATAATAGGGTATTATAACCTAATAAGCTAATAGCCTAAATAATTATAACTTATTTATAATTATTAAGTTATAACGTGGTTAATAAGTGAGCTGGCCAGACAAGCGAGCTGGCCACCCAACCAGAACCACTTCACATATACAACTAGAGAACAGTATTATAACAATTAAATTAATTAAAACTACTCAGAATCCCCTTCCTTAGTTATCTCTTTATTAACTGGACATATCTATGTATTATGTCTAGTATTTCCATAAATACTATACCACCGTTAAATTGTTTCTGTCCTCGGTTAACGACCACTACTCCAATACTTTTCCTCCTCGACTTAAGTTATAACCTCTCTCTATAACTAAAAGTCCTCTCCCTTAATTATAATAAAACTCCCTCCTTATCTAAGATGGGTTTTCTTAGTTCTCTAGTGTTAACTAAATAAGTTATTCTCCTCTTAAAGAATTCTATTCTCAGACCTTATCAAGGTAATTTGGTGTATAAAACCGTGTACCCCCCCTTCGATAAATGCTTTACAGCTTTAATTATTAAAGTTGGTGAGTTTCTTTAATAACAGGAAATCCAATTTTTAATAAGGTTTAATTAAGAAGATGCTTTATTAGGTTATTTAGCGTCTGAGAAATCTAAGGTGGGGGGGTTATTAGAAGTGACCTTAGAGGTGTTAAAGTGTACAACTGAATATTAAGCTTTGATAATACACTTTCTATACTTAGGGGAGTAAGTCTAATACCTCTAAATCCCCCCTGGATGTTTTTTTCCGAAATTAACTAAGTATAAGCCTCGTGAAATACAGAAAATAAATCTTCCTTTATAATATAAGTATTACCCCGACGTATCTTATCTTTAATTTATTAATTATATACCAACTTAAGGGGCTTAAAACACTTAACATCTAAGGGTTAGAATAAATAAGACGAATAAGCTAGTATATAAAATATAATGATGTTGTTCTCCTTATAAAATATCTTGAACTTTATAAAATAGTAATTTTTATATCTATTAATAATAAGGAGGTAATATTGGCCTCTTAAATGCGGTTATATATATTAATTAAAATACTAAAACTAATCTAAGCCTTTTTTATTTATTATTTATTTATTTTTAAATATTATAATAACCTAGTTGTATAGGAGATTCGATTTGGTGTATTAAGTGGAAAGGTGATATTAGCCTATAATAATAATATATAGCAGTATACTATAGCCCAACAAGCCGATAACCTGAATTACTATAACCTATTCCTAATTACTAAGTTATACTATTTTCGTATTTAAACACCTTTTAGAGTTTGTAATAACTAATCTAATTGAGATTTAGCCTATTATAAACTTAGTCTTATTAAAGTTATAAATATCTAAGTCCTCGATATTATACTTCGTAATCGTATTTATTGTAAGCCAAAACTATGCGTTTATTATAACGGGATCTTTGTATTAGGCCCTCTTATAATTAATTATATTTACGAAAAAAGCGTAACGTAGTTCATTATTAAGCAGGACACCATCATTGACCAGGACACTTTTCCCACCTTTATCACTAATAACTTCTATATTTTAACTAAAATTAATTAAATTAATTATAACTACTTAGAATTACTTAAACTACTTATTTCCATAACCTCTAAATAAGTTCTTATATTATAATTAGTTTTATAATAAATACCATAATATCGCAAACCTATCCGATAACGCTTTAATGACCCCTCGTTTTCCTCCTCTTTACGCCCTTCCTCCTTAATAACACCCTTTTTAACTATAATATCCCTTACCTAAGACCCTTCTAATACCCCTCTATCCTATAATCTAATTCTTTTAGCTTTACAGCGCTTACTAAGGGCCGTATTTATATCTCAAAGATAGTATAGCTTTTCTTCCACAAAGGTAACTATATAGGAAATATACTATAAACCTTTTAAAAGTTTATTAGTAATTTTATAAATTAGTATTAGTAAACTTCCCTAATACTTAGAGATTCTTTCCTTTATAAGTAAAAACTAAGAGATAGCTTTATTAGTGGTTTGAGGTGTTTTAGAAACCCAAGGGTTAGTAGCCTAATAGGGGTGTTCAGGGTTATTAGTGTCTATAATTGTATATCTAGCTTAGAAAGGATAGTTTAAGGGTTATAAGGAATAAACTCAACCCCTCTAAAACCCCTATAAATATTTTCTTAAGTAAAGGTTTAAAGGAATACAACCTTAAATACAAAGAAGAACTTAGGTTTAGTAATATGGGTAATCCGGGCCTTAATAAAGTGCTTAATTTGAGAGCTATATCTCAACTTTAATATACTATAGTAGTTAATGTTAAGAAACTAGGTTAAATATGATAAACGAGTAGGTAAATAAATAGTTATAATTTTGTTCTTTTTATAATACTCTTTAAAATTATTATTAATATAATTTTTATGGGTATTAATAATTAATATCTAATATATACTTCTTAATTATTATTTTAAGTATTTATTAAAATACTAAAGCTATTAGAGGGTAATCTCGTTATTAGTCTATTTATTAAAAGTTATTTTAATTACCTAGCTGTCCAGAATTTGGGCCTTGGAGTATTAACCTATAAGGTGGAAGTGGCCCTAAACCACTAAAAAAGTAGTATTATATAATTATTACTAATAATATAATAAATTACTATTACCTATTCTTTATTACTAAGTTAAACTTTTTTTAGTTTTTTAATCCCATTAGAATATATAATAATTATTCTAGGTTAGATTATACTTATTATAAAATTAATTTTATTAAAATTATAGAAACTTTTATTTATAATATTATATTTCAATTATATATTAGCCATAAGTTAAAACTAAGGTTTAATAATTATAGGATCTTCGTAGAGACCTCTCTAATAATCATAAATACGAGAAAATTATATTTTAAACTTTAGGCGTTACTAAACGAAGCGTTCTATCCAGCACTTCCTAACCAATTAACTATTACACTTCCAAACTAATATATTAATTATATTTTCCATATTTACGTATTAGGGTGAGAGTCCTCGAAAATCTAGGTTAATAATATATTAAACAATTACCTCCTCCTCAATCTCTATTAAATTCAATTATACACTCCTACTATTAACCTTTACACTTTAACCCTTTATTCTAAACTAAAGGGTAATTCTTAGAATATTATAAATAATTACTATATATTGGATACTTAATTACAATATTAATCGGATTACATTAATTACTAGAATAATCCTATGTTCAGGTAAGGTTTCAGATATTGTTTTATAAAAGAAATTATATATTAAAACTAAAAAGTAGTAAAGGTGGGAAAAGTAGCCCGGTCACTAATAATGGTCCACTCACTAATAAAACACATTATATAAAATATAAAATTATAAATTAAAAAAAGGAGAGGAGTTTAAAAGGGGAGAAATAAACTATTATATATAATAATTAACTACTCTAATTTATATAATTAACTACTCTAATTTATATAAGTAAAAACTTTATTTATTAATACTTAATTACTTAGTTAAGTATTATTAGTTAACTTTATTATATTATATTATTCAACTTCAATATACTTATTTTTTAATTAATTTATAAGAATATAAATTATTAAAATAATTTAAAATAATTTAAAAATTAAAATTTTACTTTATTTTAATATGTAGTATATAAATCGTTTTTTTATTAGAGTATATTTAGTCCTTTTAAAATAAAATAAAATTTTAAAAGTTATTTAAAACCTAATTTAATGTTTTTATTAAAAAGAATAATTAGAATAAAATAATAAGATTATTATTGTTAAAACTTAAAAACTAGGATATGTTTTTTACAAATAATTTTAATAAAAACTAAAAAGTTAATACTTAGTTAAAATTGTTTTTTAAAAAAGTAAATATTTTAAGAAACGTATATTTATTTTTATTAAAATATACGGGAGGCTTAGAAGTAAATTTTAATATTTCTTTTTATTTTAAATAATTAATTTATTCCAAATTTAAAAATAATTTAAGTTTTATATATTACTAAGTATTTAAAAAAGAATATAATAAAATAATAATCTAATTATATAACGTGGTTTATTAGTAAGCGACGCACTATTAGTAATAAATACCCTTTTCCCACTTTTATCACTAAAAACCTCCATATCTTAACTACAATTAATTTAATGTAGTGAGTTCATATGTGTGCGTGTACGAGGTTAAGTAGGAGAAGAAGGCTTGGTTTACTCACTATCTGGTGGGTGTGTCCAGTAGAATAAATAAGCCAGCTCGGGGACTAAGATGTTACGTGAGTACTAATTCAGCTGAGCATAGCTCCTAGACGTCTTAGTGGCCTAGTATACTTACGATATTTAATTAATTATAACTAATGTATATAATAAGCGAGTTGGATACTTAACTATAACTATCCCTTCTTCCCACTTTTAATATACGTCCATCCACTAAAAATAATACCATTCTTAAATAAAAAAAACTTAATTAATCCTTACTCTTCAAATTATCCAAAACACCCTAAATCTTAGTATCTAAGCTATTATTAGGATTTATAGTGTCCTTTATTTAATTTTAGTGTTATAATTAAAAGGTATAATATTATGATAGGATAGTATACTAAATTCACAGAATTTAACGTTGTTAAAAGAGGAGAAGTTAATTAAGTATATTCTCAACTTAGATTCCCAATCATTTCCTCCCTAATTAATTAGTATAAAAAAAATAACTAATTAATTATTCGCTAACTAAAATACACCTCCGGTTAATAAACACTAGGTATTAAACTTTATTAAACAACAACTATAACTTTGGACGTGTTTTTTTCGTAAATACAACTATAAGAGAGCCCACTATAAAATCTAATTATAATAAATACGTGGTTTCGGCTTATAATGAATATAATTATAAAGTATAGTATTGTAAACTTAGATATCTATAAATTTAATAAAACTAGGTTTATAATAAGCTAAATGTTAATTAGATTAGTTGTTATTAGCTTTAAAAGGTGTTTAAATACGAAAATGGTGTAATTTAGTAATTGGGAATAGGTTATAGTAATTCAGGTTATTAGTGTATTAGGTTATAACTTCCCGTTATATATTATCGTTATAGGCCAATATTACTTCTCCACTTAGTATACTAAATTAGGTCTCCTATATAACTAAGTTATTATAATATCTAAAAATAAATAAACAATAAACAAAAGAGGCCTAGATTAACTCTAGTACTTTAATTAGAATACTAAAGTAATTTAAAGGGGTTAATATCACCTATTTATCGTCGATAAGCACGAAACTTACTAGTCCACTAATTTTAAGATATTTTATAAAAAGAATAATATTATTACTTTTCATATACCAGCTTATTTATCTCATATTCTCTAACCCTTAGATGTTAGGTGTTTTGGGCCCTTTAAGATAGTGTATAGTTAAGAAATTAAGAATAAGATGTAATGGGGTAATACCCATATTATAAAAGAAGATTTCTTCCCCGCTTTTTATAACACTTTTAAGTAAGTTATTATATAAAAAAATATTTAGGGGGTGGTTAAAGGGGCTAGGCTTATTCCTTTGAGTATAGAAAGTATTTTATTAAAATTAAATATTAAATTATATACTTTAACACCCCCGGGGCTACTCCTATTAACACTATTATTACCTTAGGTTTCTAAGATATTAAATAACTTAACTAAAATAAGTTCTTAATTAACTCTAATTAAGGAACGAGTTTCCTATTATTAGAATAGTTCCCTAATACCTATTTTTTAGGCCATTAACTAAATTACTAAAAGAGTAATAATAATTATATATTAGTATACTTTAAAGGAGGTTAAGAATAAGGCCCTTTGAAAAGAAAATAACCTCCTTAGTTAGCACTAGAGGGCTAAGAAAATATAATTAAAATAAGGAGGGAGTTTTATTATAGCCGAAGTAGAGGACCTATAATCCCAGAGGGAGGTAATAGCCTAGGTGGAAAAGGAAATACACTAGAGTAGTGGTTATAAACTAAGGACCGAAATAGGTTAACGGTGATATAGTGTTTATAGGAATACTGGATATAATATATAAATATATTTAGTGAATAAGGAAATATTTAAGGAAGAGGATTCTAATTAGTTTTAATTAATTTAATGGTTTTATTGTTATTTCCTAGTTGCATTTGTGAAGTGGTCATGGTCGGGTGTCCAGCTCACTTATTTGTCCAGCTCGCTTATTATGTACTACGAAGGGCTGGTCCTAAGCCTTATCTCAACCAAAAGGTAGCCAAATACTGTTTATTTTAAGCTGAAGAGGAAAAGAGTAAACTACGATATAACGCGAAATCTCTACTTCCTAGGGGGTGGGCACCGGTGGAGCACCAGTGCAAACACGGGCATAGCCTGGGCATAACCACTAGGTTCGGCCCATAACATGTATATTATTTAGAATTACTTAAATTATTTATTTTTATAACCTTTGAATAGGTTCTTATATTATGGCCGGTTTTATAATAAATATTATATATAGTATTTTAAACGTCTTTAATAACACTTTAATAACCTTTTAGTTTTATCCTCTTTATGTCCTTCTTTTTTAATAATATATTTTTTAATTATAATCTCCCTTATTTATAGTCCATCAACTACTCTTATATCCTATAATTAAGTTCTTTTAGCCCTTTATTATATATTTAGGGCCGTATTTATATCCTAAAAACATTACACCTCTCCTTTTAAAAGGGTAACCCGGTGAGAAATAAGTTATAAACTTTTAAAAAAACTTATTAATTACTTTATAAATTAGAATTAAAAAACTTCCCTAATATTTAAAAAATTTTCCTTTATAGAAGAAAACTAAGAAATTATTTCATTAATAGTTTAAAGTATTTTAAGAACCCAAGAGTTAAGTAACTTAATGGAGTTACTTAGGGCTATTAGTGTCCATAAACGCATATTAAGCTTAGATAGAATAATTTAGAGATTATAGGAGATAGGTCTAGTTCTTCTAAAACCCTTATAAATATTTTTAGTTTTAAAAATTTTAAAAAAGCAGTTTTAAATATAAAGAATAATTCGAGTTTAGTAATATAAGGAATCCGAGCTTTATTAAAATACTTAATTTAAGAATTATGTTTTAATTTAATATATTATAATACTCTACATTTAGAAGTTAAGTAAAATACAATAAATAAATAAGTAAATAAAACTTTATAATATTATTTTCTTTATAATATTTTTTAAAACTATTATTAGTATAATTTCTATAATTATTAATGATAAGTATATCTTATTTACTTCTTAGTTAAGGTTTTATCTATTTATTAAAATACTAAAATTATTTTAGAGTTGTTTTATTATTTGTTTATTTAATGGAAGTTGTTTTAACTACTTAGGTGCTTAGAATTTAGGCTTTAGAGTATTAATTTACAAAATAGAAGTAGCCCTAAACTATTAAAAAAGGTAGTATCATGTAATTATTATTAGTAATATAATAAATTACGGTTACTTATCCTTAGTTACTAAGTTAAATCTTTTTAACTTTTTATTTAAATTAAATTAAATAATAACTATTTTAAATTATATTTTATTTATTATAAAGTTAGTTTTATTAAAGTTATAGAAATTATAATTTAAAATATTATATTTTAATTATATATTAGTTCCTAATTAGAACTAAGGTTTAATAATTATAGGATTCTCGTAAAGGTTTTTTTAATAATTATAAATATAAGAAAACTGCGTTTTAAGCTTTGTATACTATTAAATAAAGTGTTTTGTGTTACGGGCCAAACCCGGTGGTTATGCCCAGGCTATGCCTATGCTCGCATTGGTGCCCCACCAGTGCCCTATTAGTGCCCACCCCCTAGGAAGTAGAGATTCTGTGTTATATGATAGTTTACCCTTTTCCTCTTTAATTTAAAATGAATAGTATTTAGTTACCCTTTAGTTAAGATAAGGCTTCGGACCAGCCCTTTATATATTTTAAGCTTAGTTTTATTTATTATATAAGATACTATTAGGTTAAGCCCAGCTCCTTACTAGTTACAAAGTGGAATCCTAAGTTAAGTATAGCTCTTTAATAATAAATTAATGAACATTGGATATTAAGTAGAGTGTAGTTCCCCACTAATTAAAAAGAGGATATTAGTCAATATAATAGTTAACGAATTATAAACCTAATTATAGTTAGCCTTAAACGAGGCCCTCGGGCCCCTATAAGCGAGGATTACTGAGCTCTCTAATAAACTAAAGTGAAACTGAGGTTCAGGGGTAACGTTACTGACCCTTATAGAAAATATAAGCACCGAAGTCCCGTTAATGGGTAACCATTACTTTATAATAGAAATACTAATATATTATAAATTATTATTAATACCCTTAAAGTTCTCAGGGAAATAAAAGGATTACCTTTTTTAGGTATAATAAATAAGGGATAAGATTACTATAAATAGAGTATTTTACTTTATTAACTAAGAACTATAATACTTAATTAACTCTTATTTGGATACTAGTCCCTAGTAGGTGGTTACTATGTTTTATATAGCCGGAGGGCTTAGAGGTTAATATAACCCCGAAGATTTTATGTCCTATTTTAATAGGATTTACTAAGACCTGAACACTTAACCCTAAGTTATAGCTTAATTATAAACTCTTTATTAATAAAAATAATTAAAAGTTAATTATTTTTTTATTAAAATTTAAACGAATAATAATAAATATAGGAGGTGGTATATAACCTAATACTATTAAGATTATTATATTAGAAAACACCCTTATTTCCCACTTAAAAGAGTATTTGATCATCATCTCCTTACTAGGGGAGTATACTTAGTAGCTTACTAAGGTATAGGATATTACCTAGAAATTAGAGTATATAATACCCGTCGTTATTAAATGGGAGCGTTACTAGTCCTTAACCCTAGCCCCTGTATAAAAGGATTATAATAAAGATATTTAAATAATTAGTGTTATTTATATTTTATTAACTTAAAGAGAGGAGAAGGACTATTATCGCTATTACTCCTCGGGTAATTCACTAATGGACTACCGTGAATACTTTTATTATAATTAAAAAAGTTATATTATTAGGAATTACTAAAAAAAGTTTTTAGGTAAGTGAAGGTTACTTATATTAATTAAGGTAATAAAAAAATAAAAGTATCCTAAATTAAAAAAAGAGGACTAAAAGGTTACTAATACCTTTTTTAATAAAAATAACTCAGGAAAAGAGTAATTTTAGTATAAAATTAAGTATTAAAGCCGACGAAGGAGGAAGTTAAAAAATGGGAGTCCTACTAAGAAGAGTAATAGTAGAGGAGCTAAGGGTTAGCCATTATTTAGGTAAGGATTAATAAAGGACACTTAATACACACCCTTATTAATACTAACTACGACGTTTACGTAATAATAAATTAATCTCTTTTTAGATGTTTTTAATTATTGTTAATAGATTAGAAGAAGTGTGCTTTACGAGGGTATACATAAGACGGGCTATCACCTAGTAATGCTTAGGGTATAGTTATCCTAGGTCTGGAATTAAGTGGCCATATTTAGAAAGTTTATGTATACATGGTAAAGGGCTTAGACCCTCTTATATTCTTAGGGAAGTTATAAATAAAAGTAAATTATATAATATATAATATTATTATTTAGTAGGTGTATTATAATAAGGGAAAAGTAAATGTATACTTTTCTAATTAGGAAAAATTAGTTATTATAAAAGAGATTTATATAACCTAATTACTAATAGCTCCTATGTTTATAGTTATATACTAATAAGTAAAGTATTAAAGGGTATTAAAGGTCTAGGTTATATTTATAAGTTTAAGGGATATCGAGGATATACTAAATAAAAAAAAGTTTATAAATATAGAGGAACTCGTCCTAGGCTAGGTTTATAAGGAGTTTAGAGATTTATTCAATCCGGAGAAAGTATACTTAGTGTCCCCTAAGAGGTTAAGGGTTAACTATAAGATCCCCCTTATTAAGGATACTTATAACTAGGAGTTTACACTTTTATAGGGACTCTTATATGGGATATCTTATAAGGAACTCTTAGTTCTAAAAAAAACACTAGAGGACCTACTAAACAAAGGGTTTATTCGAGCTAGCAGCTCACCAACGGGTACCCTAGTGTTGTTTATGAAGAAGCCTAGTAGGGGAATTCGGTTTTGTGTTTATTACTAAGCTCTTAATAGTATTATAAAAAAAGACCATTATCCACTATTACTTATATTAGAAACCCTCCAATAAGTAATTACTACGTAATAGTATATGAAGTTTAATGTTATAGTTGTGTTTTATAAGATTCAAATTATAAAAGAAGACGTTAAGAAAATAGTGTTTTATATGAGATATAAACTCTTTAAGTAGTTAATCTGCCCCTTTAAACTCACTAAGGCCTTAATTATGTTCTAATAGTATATTAATATAATTCTCTAAAACTTCCTAAATAACTTTATTATTATTTATTTGGATAATATTCTAATTTATATATTTAAGTTAAAAAAAAAGTATAAAAAGAAGGTATAGGTGGTCCTCCGGTGCTTAGTAAAGGCTAGACTATGATTAGACCCTAAGAAGTGTACCTTCTTAGTTAAAACCGTGAAGTATATTGGGTTTATTATTACCGTTAAAAAAGGGACCTTATATAACCCTAAGAAGTTAAAAACTATTATTAAGTGGTTACCCCTTGGGATTATAAAAGGGGTTAAAAGTTTCCTTAGGTTTATAAATTATTATTATATTTTTATACCCAACTATATATACTATTATTATTAAACCCCTTATAAAATTTATAAAAAAGTCGGTTATATTCTACTAGGGACCTAATTAAGAAGAAGGATTTTAGGAGCTTAAACAGTTATTTAGTATAGAGTTAGTACTTTACTACTTTAACCCTAAAAAAAAGATAATAATAGAAATAAACTATTCAGGGTTTACTTTAAGTAGTACCCTTATATAAGAAGACCTTAATAAGTAGTAGTACCCCATCGTATTCTACTCATAGAAGTTATCGCTAATTAAGTATAACTACTCTATTTCTAATAAGGAACTACTTACTATACTCGTATACCTTAGGGCTTAAAGAGTAAAACTATGAAATATAAGTAATTTTAAGATTTTTATAAATTATAAAAACTTTAAATATTTTATAAAAAAATAGCACTTTACTAAAAAGTAAAGCTAGTGAGCAAAAGAGTTAGCCTAATATGATTTTTATTTAGAGTATTAGCTAAGAAAAGAAGTAATAGTCCCCAATGCCCTCTCTTAAAGGGAGTAGGACGCCCCCTAGGGCTAGGATAATAAAAAAAAAACAGGAATACATACTCTAATTAATACCTAACCACACTATCCCTGAAAAAGTAACTAGTACTCCCTAAGTGGACCATACTATAAATAACTTACTAATACTCTTATATATAATAATATTCATAAGTAATAATAAGTTATAAATACTTTAAAACTAAATTATTAAAGAAAATAGGTTATACCACTAAGTTTATAAAATGGTGAAATAGGGATAATATAGTTTTTTATTGGAGTTATAGTTAAAGGTTTAAATTATAGAATATATAATTAATAAGTAATAAAAGTTGATGTTCTAGGATAAAATATAAGTTCCCGGAGGAAGAAATAATAATAACCCTTTAAACTTATTATGGATAAGGGCTATATAAGAGTATTATAACTCCAATATTAGTGGTTACCTAGGGTATAATAATATATTTAAGATTATAAGCTAACACTTTTATTAACCGGGGTGCTCTTAGATAATTAGAAGGTTTACGAGGAACTACGATATATATGGTGGTATTTATATTTGGAGGTAAGCTAAGAAGGGGTTACTTAAGCCCTTACTTATCCCCCTCTGAATAAGTAGTGACCTATTAATGGATTTTATTACTAATTTACTATTAATAAAAGAGAAGAAGTCCCGTTATATATGGGTTATAACTAATTAATTAAGTAAAGTATTGATATTAAAGGAAATAGAGATTATGGATACGGTGTTTTATACTTAGTGGTTTTTTTATCATTACCGTTTTTATAGGATATTTTAGTTAATTATAAGTAATAAAGAGTTAAACTAGGTTAGTGATTTTTAGTGGGGGTTTTATAGGTTACCTGGGGTTACCTAATTATTAAGTACCGCTTATTACTTATAAACTAATAGGGGAATAAAGTATATAAATTAAAATGTTTAAGTTATTTTATAAGCTTATATTACTTAGGCCTAGGATAATTAAGGAGAATTACTTTTTATAGTATAACTAGTTTTATGGAATAAAACCAGCTTAATAACTAGTATTTTTCTGTTTTTTATAGAATACGGGTATTACGTTAACCTATTATTAGTTATAAAAGAAAGTAGTAAGGGACCGCTTAACTATGGGAAGGTGGCTATAAATGAACTAATAATTAAAAAAAGGATATTATAATATTTAATTAGGTTATAATAGCTTTAACATAATAGTATTATGAATTAAGTGTTAATTATTATTAGTTATTAATAGATAAGTATTAGGTGGGTAATAAAATCTAATTCAATATTATAAACTATAAGTCCCCATACTCAAATAAAAAGTTTATATAATTATATTATTAATACTAAATTATTAAGGTGGTGAGTATATATATAATAGAGTTAAATATACTAGGAGGGATTTACCTATGATTCCACGTAGACGTTCTCTAAAGGTTAATTAGTGACCCCCTCCTAGGCCAAATTTAGTTGGATTATTAGTTGTTACTTATTAGGGAAGTAAATAGTGAAGATGAGTAGTAAATAAAGGAGATTTATATTATTAAATAAAAGATGGTGAATAAAGGGAGAAAACGTAAAACTTTAGTAAAGTAGGAGGGTTATATTAACCTTATATAAGAATTAACTGGTGCTATAAAGGAAACGGAGGTACTAGACTATTATAAGGAGTACTATGGGCCGATATTAAAGAACAACGGAGACGTAGTGTATACGTTGGTACCCCCTAGGAGGCTAACTAGGAACTAAAGGCTGTGCGGGGGGAGGGGAGTAGTATTATAGACTAAACCTAGTAGTTATATCCAGGCTATACCCGTGCTCGTATTAGTACTCCACTAGTACCCCATTAGTACCCACCCCCTAGGAAGTAGAGATTTTATACTATATCATAGTTTACCCTTTTCCTCTTTAATTTAAAATAAATAGTATTGGCTACCTTTTAGTTGAGATAAAGCCTAGGACCAGCCCTTCGTATTTTGTTTAGTACTTCCCGACCAATTAGATCTTATATTTTTAGAATAGCATATTAGTTATATCTTTTATATACACTGACTAGGGTAGAAATCCTTATAAATTTATATTAATAATATATTAAATAATTACTTTCTCTTCTATCTCTATTAAGTTTAGTTACGTATTCCTATTATTAGGTTTAGTAGTTCAACCGTTTATTCTATAATAAATACTTAATTTAAATAAATTATAATAATACTTCATAATATAATAAGTACTTAAGTTTAACGTAGTTCATCATCAAATAGGACACCATCATCGACCAGGACACTTTTCCCACCTTTATTACTAATAATTTCCATATCTCAACTAAAATTAATTAAATTAATTATAACTACTTAAAATTATTTAAACTACTTATTTCTATAACCTCTAAATAAGTTCTTATATTATAGTTGGTCTTATAATAAATACTATAATATCATAAACCTATCCAATAACACTTTAATAACCCCTTATTTTCCTCTTTTTTACGCCCTTCCTCTTTAATAATACCCTTTTTAACTATAATATCCCTTACCTAAGACCCTTCTAATACCCCTCTATTCTATAATCTAATTCTTTTAGCTTTACGGCGCTTACTAAGGGCCGTATTTACATCTCAAAGATAGCATAGCTCTTCCTTTATAAAAGTAGTTATATAAGAAATATACTATAAACTTTTTAAAAACTTATCGGTAACTTTATAAATTAGTATTAATAAGCTTCCCTAATACTTAGATATTCTTTTTTTTATAAGTGAAAACTGAGAAATAACCTCGTTAATGGTTTAAGGTGTCTTAGAAACCTAAGGGTCGGGTAACCTAATAGGGGTGTTTAGGGTTATTAGTGTCCGTAATTGTATATCTAATTTAAAAAGGATAATTTAAGGGTTATAAGGAATAAGCCTAGCCCCTCTAAAACCCCCATAAACGTTTTCCTAAGTAAAGGTTTAAAAGAATACAACCTTAAATACGAAGAAGAACTCGGGTTTAGTGATATAAGTAATCCGGGCCTTAATAAAGTGCTTAATCTAAGAATTATATCTCAACTTTAATATATTATAATAGTTAATGTTAAGAGGTTAGGTTAAATGTGATAAATGAGTAGGTAGGTAAATAGTTATACTTTTGTTTTTTTTATAATACTCCTCGAAATCGCTATTAATGTGGTTTTTATAATTATCGATAATTAGTATCTAATATATACCTCTTAATTATTATTTTAAGTGTTTATCGAAATACTAAAACTATTAGAGGGTAGTCTCATTATCGGTCCATTTATTAGAAGTTGTTTTAACTGCTTAGTTGTCCGGAATCTGGGCTTTGGAGTACTAATTTATGAGGTGGAAGTGGCCCTAAACCACTAAAAAAAGCAGTATCGTATAACCATTACTAATAACATAACAAATTACTATTACTTATTCTTTATTACTAGGTTAACCTTTTTTAGTTTCCTAATCTAATTAGAACATATAATAATTATTCTAAGTTGGATTATACTTATTATAAAGCCGGGTTTATTAAAATTATAAAAGTTTTATTTATAATATTATATTTCAATTACATATTAACTATAAGTCGAAACTAAGGCTTAATAATCGTAGGATTTTCATAGAGGCCTCTTTAATAATTATAAATATAAGAAAATTGCATTTTATGCTCTAAACGTCGCTGGACGAAGTGTTCTATCTAACACTTCCCGACCAATCAACCATCACACTTCCAAAACAGTGTTCCAAAACAGTGTATTAACCATATCTTCCACATCCATATATTAGGGTAAGAATCCTCGAAAATCTAGATTAATAATATATTAAATAATTACCTCCTCCTCAATCTCTATCAAATTCAACTATATATTCCTATTATCGACCTTTACACTTTAACCCTTTATTCTAAACTAGAGGGTAATTCTCGGAACGTTATAAATGGTCACTACACATTGGATACTTAATTATAGTGTTAATTGGATCGTATTAATTATTATAATAATTTTATATTAGAGTAAAGTTTTAGATATTATTTTATAAAAGAAATTACATATTAAAATTAAAAGGTGGTGAAGGTGGGAAAAGTAGCCCGATCACTGATGGTGGTCCACTCACTAATGAACCACGTTAGGTCATTTTAGTGATCTAAGTTATTAAAACCCCTCTTGAGTCTTAGTACCCAACTAGTAACTAAAATATATATAGTCCTATATATAACTTTTCTTCGCTGATTAAAAATCACCCTATTATGGGGTAATACTATGCCCAAATCATAGAATTTAATATTATTTAAAAAGGACAAGTTAGTTAAGTATATTATTAATTTAAATTCCTAATTATTTCCTCCTTGGTTAAATTAATGTATAAAAGATAATTAATTAATTATTTACTGATTATAATATACTATTAGTTAATAAGTATTAGTTATTAATTTTATTATATAATAATTATACTTTTAAATGTGGTTTTTTATAAGTATAATTATAAGAGAGTTTAATACGAAGATCTCATTATATAATATATATATAGTCTTAATTAGTTAATAAATTAACTTAGATGAAAGGTAATTTTTTAAGGAAATAATATATAATAAATTATATATTTAAGTAAAGTTACTAATTAAATGAAATAGAAATATTAATTAATAAAATGAGACGCAGTACACTTTTATAAATTATTTATAAAACTAGAATTATTATTTAGTTATTATTTAATAATTCTGATAATTAGTTTTATAAATTATATAATAACTTTAAACTTATTTTAGTATTTAAGTATTTTATTTAATTTTATTCTAAATATGTGATTATAGTTTCAAATAATCTAAATATAACTAAAAATAAGAGGAAATTTAATAACATTTAAATAGTTAATTAATAAATACTTTATATATATTTTTATAAATATAAGTCTTAAAGTAAAAAAACATAAAACTTTATTTTATTAATTTATTATAAATTACGGTAATTTAGTAATTTAAAATAAAAAAGAATAATACTAGACTCCCTTTTCAGTTAAATAGTAACCTTTTTTAAATATATTAAATGTAGTAATTATTTAAGCCTTTATACTTGAAACCCTATTTATTAGGAGTTAATTATTAATATTTGTAATATTAAAGAATATTAGGGGATAAATTTAGTTTTTTTAGGATCTTATTTATTATCAGTTTATTTATAGTTTATAATACAAAATAAATAAGTATATTAGTATTTATTCAATATATAAGTTTCTTAAACTTTTTTAGTAAAAGTTTACTAAAGTAATAAACTTTATTAAGGTATTAAAGTTTTTTTATAATTATGGATTTTATTATTAGTACATTAGAAAATCAAGCTTATTATGAATATTATAAGAGTTATTAAAATTCCTAATTTTTTATTCTCCTATTATAATTATAAATAAATTTATTAAAAGGTTTTTAAAATTTTAAATAATATAATATATACTATTAAATAATATGATATTATTTTATTATATTAATTTTAATTCTTAAATGAAAATAACGTATATAATAAGTGAGTGGGCCACGCAACTATAACTATATCACTTTAACTAGGAATTATTAATACCTAAATAACTATATTAATTAAAACTATTTAGAATTCTCTTCTTTAAACATTTCTTTATTTAACTAATATATTTATAAACTATAACGTATGTTCCCATAAATACTATAACACTATTAACCTAATTTAATCCTCGGTTTATAATTATTCTTTTAGTATATTTTCTTTTTATTTAAGTTATCATATCTCTCTAAGACTATAAGTCTTTTATTTTAATTACTATAAAACTCTCCTTATTTTAGTTATATTTTCTTAACTCTTTAATACTAACTAAAAAATTTATTTTCCTTTTAAAGGGCCTTATTTTTAATCTTAGTTTTTTTAAAAAATATACTAATATATAATTATTATTAATATACACAATAAGCAAGTAGATCAAATAAATGAGCGGATCACCCGACTACGATATTCCATCTTCCCACTCTTAATATACATCCATCCACCAAAAACAATTCCATTATTAAATAAAAAAACTTAGGTCATCCTAATGATCTAAGTAATTAAAAAAAACCCTAAATCTTAATATCCAAGTAGATACTAAGATTTACTCAGTATTATATATAACCTTATATTATCGAATAATAAGTACCTCATCATAACAAAACAGTATACTAAACTCTTAGGATTTAATATCACTTAATAAAGAGAAGCTAATTAAGTATATTCTTAACTTAAATTCCTAATTATTTCCTCTTCAGTTAACTAATATAAAAAATAGCCAATTAACTGCTCACTAAATATAGTATACTCTTAGTTAGTAAGTATTAAGTATTAAACTTTGTTGAATAACAACCACAACTCCAAATACATTTCTTTTATAAATGTAACTATAAGAGAGCTTAATACGAAGATCCTACTGCAATAAACACATAATTTCGGCTTATAATAAATATAATTACGAAATATAGTATTATAAGCTTAAATACTTATAACTTTAATAAGATTAAGCTTATAATAAACTAAATCTTAATTAGATTAGTTATTATAAACTCTAAAAGGTGTTCAAATTTAAAAATAATATAACTTAGTAATTAAGAATAGGTTATAATTATCCAAGCTATTAACTCATCGGGTTATAATATCCCATTATATATTATTATTATAAGTTAATATCACCTCTCTACTTAATATATTAAATTAGGTCTCCTACTTAACTAGGTTATTATAATAATTAAAAATGGATAAATAATAATAAAAAATAGTATAAATTAACTCTAATACTTTAATTAGTATATAAAACCATATTTAACAAGTAAATATTACCTCCTTATTATTAATAAACATAAAAATCACTACTCTACTAATTTCAAAATATTTTATAAAACGAATAATATTATTATACTTTATATACCAGCTTATTTATCTTATATCCTTTAACCCTTAAATGGTAAGTGTTTTAAGCATCTTAAAATAGTATATAATTAAGAAATTGTAAATAAGATATAATAGGGCTAATACTCATATTATAAAAAAAAAATCTCCACTTTTCATAATACCTTTAAGTAAACTATTATAAAAAGAAATATTTAAAGGGGTTTTAAAGAGTCTAAGTTTATTCCTTTAAGTGTAGAGAGTATTTTATTAAAACTGGACATTAAATTACACACTCTAATACCCCCGGGGTCCCACCTAATAACACTACTACCTTGGATTTCCAAAACACCAAATAACCCAACTAAAATAAGTTCTTAATTAACTCTAATTAAGGAATAAATCTCTTATTATTAGAATAACTCCTTAACACTTATTCTTCAGGCCATTAACCAAGTTATAAAAGGAGTAATAATAGTTATATATTAATATACTCGAAATAAGGCCGAGAATAAGGCCCTTTAAAAGGAAAATAACCTTCTTAGTTAACACCGGAGGGCTAAGAAAACATAACTAAAGTAAAAAGGGAGTCTTATAATAACCGAAGCAGAGGACTTATAACCCCAAAAAAAGGTAACAGCCTAAATAAAAGAGGAAATACACCAGAATAATGGTCACAAAACGAGGACCGAATTAGGTTAATAACAATATAATACCTACGAGAACATAGGACATAATTTATAAACATATCTAATTAACAAAAGAACATTTAAAGAAAATAATTCTAAGTAGTTTTAATTGATTTTATTATTACTTTTTAATTATATTTATAAAGTAATTATAATTAAATGATCCACTCATTTATTATATATATTACTCTTTTTATAATTTTAAAAAGAAATATAAGAGAGCTATTCTAGTAATAAGAAAGTTATTTTTTAATTAGAGTTAATTAAAAACTTATTTTAATTAAATTATTGAATATTTTAAAAACTTAAAATAATAATATTATTAGAGGAACCCTAGGGGTAATAGAATATATAATTTAACATTTAACTTTAATAAAATACTTTTTATACTTAAAGGAGTAAACTTAGATTATTTAAAACCCCCCTAAATGTTTTTTTCATAATATAAATATTACCCTATTATATTTTATTTTTAATTTCTTAATTATACATCATTTTAAAAAACTTAAAATACCTACTATATAAGGGCTAAATATATAAAATAAATAAACCAGTAACGTAGTTCATCATTAAGCGGGACACCATCATCGACCAGAACACTTTTCCCACCTTTATTACTAATAACTTTTATATCTTAACTAGAAATAATTAAATTAATTGTAATTACTTAGAATTACTTAAATTACTTATTTCCATAGCCTCTGAACAGGTTCTTGTGTTATGGCTGGTTTTACGATAAATATTATAATATCGTAAACTTATCCGACGTCGCTTTAATGACCCCTCGTTTTCCTCCTTTTTATGCCCTTTTTTTTAATAATACCCTTTTTAATTATAGTATCCCTTATCTGAGACCCTTTTAGTGCCCCTCTATTTTATAGTTTAGTTTTTTTGGTTTTATGGTGTTTATTAAGGGTTATATTTATATTTCGAAGATGGTGTAGCTCTTTTTTTATAAGGGTAGTTATATAGGAAATATATTATAAACCTTTTAAAAGTTTATTAGTAGTTTTGTAAATTAGTATTATTGAACTTCTCTAATGTTTAGAGATTCTTTTTTTTATAGGTAAAGATTAAGAGATAATTTTGTTAGTGGTTTAAGGTGTTTTAGAAATTTAAGGGTTGGGTAGCCTGATAGGGGTGTTCGGGGTTGTTGGTGTTTGTAATTGTATATCCAACTTAGAAAGGATAGTTTGAGGGTTATAAGGAATAAGCCTAGCCCCTCTAAAACCCCTATGGATATTTTCCTAAGTAAAGGTTTAAAGGAATACGGCCTTAAATATAAGGAAAAACTTGGAATTAGTAATATGGGTAATTTGGGTTTTAATAAAGTATTTAATTTGAGAACTATATTTTAACTTTAATATATTATAATAGTTAACGTTAAGAGGTTAGGTTAGATGTGATAAATAAGTAAGTAGGTAAATAATTATAATTTTGTTTTCTTTATAATACTCCTCGAAATCACTATTAACATGGTTTTTATGGCCATTGACAATTAGTATTTAATATGTACCTCTTAATTATTATTTTAAGTGTTTATTGAAATGCTGAAGCTATTAGAGGGTAGTCTCGTTATTGGTTTATTTATTAGAAGTTGTTTTAATTACCTAAGTGTCTAGAATCTGGGCCTCGGAGTACTAACTCTTAAAGTAGAAGTAGCCCTGAACTACTAAAAAAAGTAGTATTATATAATTATTACTAATAATATAATAAATCACTATTATCTATTCTTTATTATTGAGTTAAACCTTTTTGGTTTCCTAATTTAATTAGAATATATAATAATTATTCTAAGTTGGATTATACTTATTATAAAATTAATTTTATTAAAATTGTAAAAATCTTTGTTTATCATATTATATTTTGATTATATATTAGCTATAAGTTAAAACTAAGGTTTAATAATTATACGATCTTTATAGAGGCCTCTCTAATAATCATAAATACGAGAAGATTACGTTTTAAGTTTTGGGTATTATTGGACAAAGTGTTTTATTTAGTATTTCCTAACTGGTCGGGAAATACACTTCTAGAGTAGTGTATTAGTTATATTTTCTATATTTATACGTTAAGGTGAGAATCCTTAAGAATTTAGGTTAATAATATATTAAATAATTACCTCCTCCTTAGTCTCTGTTAAATTTAATTGTGTGTTAGTATTATTGGTTTTAGTAGTTTGATTATTTATTTTAGTATAAAGGGTAGTTTTAGGAACGTTGTAAATAATTATTATGCATTGAATACTTAATTATGGAGTTAATCGAATTTTTTTAATTACTAAATTAATCCTATTTTCGGATAAAGTATTAGGTATTATATAATAGAAGAAAAAATGTATTAAAATTAGAGGATGATGAAGGTGGGAAAAGTGTCCTGGTCGATGATGGTGTCCTGCTTGATGATGAACCACGTTATCACATTTTACCTAGCTTTTTAACGTTGGTTATTATAGTGTGTTGAAGTTGAGATATAACTTTTAAATTGAGTATTTTATTAAGGCCCGAATTATACACATCACTAAACCCGAGTTCTTTTCTATATTGAAGGCCACCTTCTTCTAAACCTTTAGCCCAGAAAATGTTTTTAAGGGTTTTAGAGGAGCAGGGCTTATTCTATTTAACCCTTAAATTATACTTTCTAAGTTTAATATATAGTTATGGACACTAATTACCCCGAATACCCTGACTGAGTTACCTAATACTTGGGTTTCTAAGATACCCTAGACCATTAACAAGGTTATTTATTAGTTTTCGCTTATAAAGGAAAGGATTTTAAAATATTAGAAAAACTTATTAACTATGATTTTTAATATAATTAATAAGTTTTCTAAAGGTTTATAGTTTATTTCTCATTTAATTACCCTATTATAAGAAGAGGTATAATATTTTCGGGATATAAATATAGCCTTTAGTAAATAATATAAAATTAAAAAAACCCGACTATAAGATGGGGGGGTAATTAATGGATTTTAGGTGAGGGAAATTATAGTTAAAAAGGGTGTTATTGAAAAGGAAGAACGTGAAGAGGATGAAAATGAGGGGTCGTCGAAGTGTCGTCGGATAAGTTTACGATATTATGGTATTTGTTATAAGACCGGCCATACATAATACAAGCACCTGTTCAGAGGCTATGGAAATAAGTAGTTTAAGTGATTCCGAGTAGTTATAATTAATTTAATTAATAGTAGTTAGGAAATAAAATCTTTTAGTAATTAAGGTTAGAAAAGTGTACTAGTCGATAATACTGTGCTGCTTGATGATGAACCACGTCATAATATATTATTTAATGAAAAATGTAAATCTACTTAATTAAAATAAACTATTTAGTAAAGAAGCTATTAAATTTTAATTTTAAGAGTATTAAAAAAATACTTAAGAATATAGAGATTTTATTAATATATTTAATAAGCGAGTGCACTAAACAAGCAGGTGCACCACCTAGTTACTATAATATAACCACTTTAACTTTATAATTCGTTACTCCATTAAAAGTAATATAATTAATAAACAAAGAAGCTTAAGTATAGTTAATTATCCAGGCTATTAAAAAAGACTATTAACTTAGTATTCAGGCTATAATAAAGATTTATTATATTAGTTATAATATATTTATATATTAATTGAAAGGTAACCAATTATAACGTAATTCTATACCTAATTCTCAAAATTTAACAGTATTTAAAAAAGAGAAGTTTAATATCACCTCTTTATTATTAATAAGTATAAAAATCACTACTCTATAAATTTTAAAACATTTTATAAGGAAAGTAATACTATTATACTCTATATACTAGCTTACTTATTTTATATTCTCTAGGCCTTAGATGTTAAGTGTTTTAGGCCTCTTAAATTAGTATATAATTAAAAAATTGAAAAGAAGATGCGCTGGGGTAATACGTATATTACGAAAGCAGATTTCTTTCCTGTATTTTACGAGACTTATATATAATTAATAACGGAGAAAAATATACAAGGGGAATTTAGAAGTACAGGGCTTGTTCCTCTGAGTGTGGAAAGCGTCCTATTAAAGTTTAAAATAAAGTTATATACTCTAATGCCCCTAGGATCACTTTTAATAACCCCCCACCCCCCCACCCCCCCTCCACCTTAGACTTTTTAAATACTAAGTAACTTAATAAAAGTATTTTTTAGTTAAAACCTATTAAAAATTAAATCTCCCGTTATTAAAATAGTTTATTAATTTTAATTATTAAAGTTATAAAGCATTTATTAAAGAAGGTACACGAATTTATACACTAGATTATTTTATTAAAATTTAAGGTCTGAGTTCTTTAGGAGGAGAATAGTTTACTTAGTTAACGTTAAAGGGTTAAAAAAACACATCTTAGGTAAGGAGAAAGTCTTATTATAGCTAAGGGAGAGGACCTTTACATGTAAGGGGAGGCTATAACTCAGATTAAGGAGGAAACACGGTGAAGGAGTGGTCGGTAACCGTTGATAGAAACAGCTTAATAGCGAGGTGGTGTTTATGGAAATACTAGACATAATACGTAAATTTGTTAATTTAATAACGGAATATCTAATAAAGAGGATTCTTAATAGTTTAAATTAATTTAATGTTTTTATTGTTGTTTTTCGGTCGTGTTTATGATATAATTATAGTTAGGTAATGTGCTCGCTCATCTAGTACGCTCGCTTATTAAATACGTTATAAGTTTTTATATTCTTTTTCTTTAGTAAAATACTTATTTTACCTTTTAGTAATTTAGTAATTAAAATTCTTTTAACTTTTATTAAATGTATTAGTATATGTAAAGTTAAATAATAGGAAAAGGCTTATTTTATTTATTATTTAGAGAGCGCACTAAGTAGGATAAATACACTAGTATGGGTACTTAGACCTTATATAAGTACTCATTTATTTAAATATAACTTTTAAAAAACTGGGTAACTGAGTATACTTATAATATACCCCCTAATTATAATTTTAATGCAATTACTTACTTCAAAATAATAATTACTAAGTTTTTATATATATAATTTCTAATAACTAAATTAGTTATTTAATTAAATTAAATAAACTATTTTACTTTTTAATAATAATAATATTTTTATTATATTATTATAATAGGTCCGTATACTTATTTTTATTCTATTATAATATAATATAAAATTATAACATTTAGGGTAATACACTTATTTTAACTTATAAAAAGTGTTACTCCTAATTTTTATATAACTTTAAGCTTTTAATAACTTTTAATAAAATACATATAAATAAATAAATAAATTCTTTTTTATTATTTATAATTATTAAAACCACTTTGTTAAATTATACTTAATTACTTCTAATATATATATTTATCACATTCTTACTTATCATTATTAATTATAATAAATTTTTATATAAGTATATAATAAATATTATTCTTATATCTTATATAAAGAAGTATTTATTTTCCCCTTGACTTTTAGTTCTTTTATATTATTTCTACTTTATTACTAATATGTAAGATCTATTTTAATTATATTTTAAATAAAATACTTACAATTATCAATAAAAAGATTAACTATATTATTTATTATATACTTATTTAAAGTTGATTTTTCTATATTATAACGTCGTTCATCATTGAGCGGGACACCATTATTGACCAGGATACTTTTCCCACCTCTATTATCCTCCTACTTTAATACGTTTTTTCTTCTATTATATATTACCTAATACCTTATTTAAAAATAGGATTAATTTAGTAATTAAAATAATTTAATTAAATTTATAATTAAGTATCTAATGCGTAGTGATTATTTATAATGTTCTTAAAGTTACCTTTTATGCTAGAATGAATAGTTTAACTACTAAAGCTGATAGTATTAATGTATAATGGAATTTAATAGAAACCGAGGAGGAGGTAATTATTTGATATATTATTAACCTAGATTCTCGAGGATTCTCACCTTAATACGTGGATGTGGAAGATATAGCTAATACACTGCTCCGGAAGTGTGCTTCTTGATTGGTCGGGAAGTATTGGATAGAATACTTTGTTTAGTGACGCCTAAAACTTAAGATGCGATTTTCTTATGTTTATGATTATTAGAGAGGCCTTTATAAAGATCTTATGATTATTAAGCCTTAGTTTTGATTTATAGTTAATATATAATTGAAATATAGTATTATAAATAAAGATTTTTGTAATTTCGATAAAATTAATTTTATAATAAGTATAATTTAATTTAGAATAGTTATTATATATTTTAATTGGATTAGGAAATTAAAAAAGTTTAATTTAGTAATAGTGAATAGGTAATGGTAATTTATTATATTATTGGTGATAATTATATAATACTACCTTTTTTAGTGGTTTAGGGCCACTTTTACGTTGTGAATTAATATTCCGAGGCTTAGATTCCGGATAACTAGGTAATTAAAACAACTTCCAATAAATGGACCGATAATGAGATTGCCCTCCAATAGCTTCAGTATTTTAATAAATACTTAAAATAGTAATTAAGAAGTATATATCGGATACTAATTGTTGATGGCCATAAAAACTATATTAATAGTAATTTTGAGGAGTATTATAAAAAAATAAAATTATAATTATTTACTTATTTATTATATTTAACTTAACTTTTTAATATTAATTATTATAGTATATTAAAGTTGAGATATAACTCTTAGATTAAGTACTTTATTAAGACCCGGATTACTTATATCACTAAACACGAGTTTTTTCTTATATTTAAGGCCGTATTCCTTTAAACCTTTACTTAGGAAAACGTTTATAGGGGTTTTAGAGGGGTTAAGCTTATTCCTTATAACCCTTAAACTATCTTCTTTAAGTTAAATATATAATCACAGATATTAATAACCCTGAATACCCTTATTAGGTTACCTGACCCTTAGGTTTCTAAGATACCTTAAATTATTAATGAGGTTATTTTTTAGTTTTCACTTATAAAAAAAAGAATTTCTAAGTATTAGGGAAACTTATTAACGCTAATTTATAAAATTATTAATAAATTTTTAAAAGGTTTATAATATATTTCCCATATAACTACCCTTATAAAACAAGAGCTACGCCATTTTTGAGATATAAATACGGCCCTTAGTATATACCGTAAAACTAAAAGAATTAAATTATAGGATGGAGGGGTATTAGAAGGGTTTTAGGTAAGGGATATTATAGTTAAAAAGGGTATTATTAAAAAGGAAGGGCGTAAAAAAGAGGAAAACGAGGGGTTATTAAAGTGTTATTAGATAAGTTCACAATATTATGGTATTTATTATAAGACCGGTTATAACATAAGAATTTGTTTAGAGGTTATGGAAATAAGTAGTTTAAATGATTTTAAGTAGTTATAATTAATTTAATTAATTTTAGTTGAGATATAGAAGTTATTAGTGATGAAGGTGGGAAAAGTGTTCTGGTCGATAATGGTGTCCCGCTTAATGATGAACTACGTTATGTATTATATATAGTATAAATTTACTTTATTTATTTCTTATTTTACTAATTAAATCTCTTAGTATTTATACGTATTATAAGTATACAATCTTATACCCTTTACTTGTAATTCCATTTATTCCCTTCTTTAAAGATAAAAATAAGGATAAGAAAGTATTTGTAATACTTAAATATCCTCATTCTATATTACTTAACTCCTTTAAGACCCTTATCTTCAAATTTTAAAATAATTCTATTATGTTTAATAAGTATAAAAAAAGAAACAGAGAATACTATTATAATCTTTAATACATATTTACCAAAACAAATTAAGAGTTAAATTAAAAACAAATTAAAAAAGGACTTAAAAATATTATGATAATTAAACTTATTAAAAAGAAAAAGAAGAAACTATTTTAAGTTTTAAAAATTTAATACTTTATTTTATTTATATTTATAATGCTCTATAAAATAAAACATAATAAAAATTATTAAAGTCTAATATAATATATATATATATATATATATATATCAAATATTAATAATATTATTATAGATATTATACTAACTATTTTATAACATTTTAAATTATTAAATATATAATTTTATTTTTTATAATATCCTTTATAATCTTAATACTCTTAATACTATAAGTTTATATACTTTAAATTTATTAATACTTTTACTAATTATTTTATAGAAAGTCCACCACATATACTCTGTAACATTTTTCTTCAATATAAAAGAGAAATTAATAATATTAATAAAAATAAAAATAAGAAATAAATCCTTTAATTTTTTTATATTTCCTATTATCCTTATATACACCACCTAACCTACTACGTATGTTATCCCTTATTATATATATTACTTAACTTATACTAACACTTTTAGTAATTATAAAACCTATTTTATAATAATTTAGAACTTCCTTAAACCCAACTTTAAAAAGGCTTATATTATTATTTATTATACCTTTTACTTTAAATAAAAACTATACTTATTTTCTATGCTTTTTAAAACTTTTAATATTTATAAAGGTTTTATATTTAAAGAAGTTTTTGATTTATTATAATAATAATATATATAATTTTTAAATTTAAGTATATGTATCTTTGACTTATTGTTACTTTTTATATTTATTATACTTATTATTTATATATTGAAAAAATTAAAGAAACCCTAAAATATTTAAACTTTATTTTTAAAAGTATTTTTATTAATTCTTTTATTAATGTTATTAAAACATTTTTATTTAAATTATATATTATAGATACTTATATAATTAAATTAATATTTACTATTTTTCGCTTATCATAAATGTTCAAAAACCCTTTAAATATAGTTTTTTCTTATTATATTTCAAAAACTTAAAAAAGTTTTATTTTAATTATAAGACTTACAATTACTGTTTATTTCGTAACCTTTTTTCTATTAAAAGAAATATAAAACTTTATAAAAAGTATTTTATTACTTTATTATTTATAAATAAATTATTATTTATAAATAAATTATTATTTATAAATAAATTATTATTTATAATAAAAATTACTTAAGTATTTCTATTACCGCCTATATTATTATAGAACGTAATAAAATAAGATATATTAAAAGCGTAATAAGTAACTTAATTCGTAGTTATAAATTATTTTCAAAAGGGATCGATTAAAAATAGAATTTATTATTAAAGTATACTATTAAAATACATAATAAGTATAATATATAAAAAGTATCCAATTTCCTTTTATAATTACTTAACTTGAAACTATATTATTTACTTTTTATATAATATAGACCCTTTAATATAAGAGTATTAAAAAGTATTATATTTACTAAATTACATTTCCTAGTAATTCTATTAATATAAAAATTATAAATAAAATAGATTTTATATATAACGTAGTTCATTATCGAGCAGAACACTATTATTAACTAGGACACTTTTCCTATTTTTATCACTAATAACTTTTATATCTTAACTAAAATTAATTAAATTAATTATAATTACTTTAAATTACTTAAACTACTTATTTCCATAGCCTTTAAATAGGTTTTTGTGTTATGGCCGGTTTTATAATAAATACCATAATATTGTGAACTTATCTAATAACACTTTAATAACCCCTCGTTTTCCTCCTTTTTTTGCCCTTCCTTTTTAATAATACCCTTTTTAATTATAATATCCCTTACCTAAAACCCTTTTAGTACCCCTGAATCTTATAATTTAGTTCTTTTAGTTTTACGGTATTTACTAAGGGCCATATTTATATTCTAAAAATAGCGTAACTCTTCTTTTATAAGAGTAATTATATAGGAAATGTATTATAAACCTTTTAAAAATTTATTAGTAATTTTATAAATTAGCATCGGTGAGCTTCCCTAATATTCAGAAATTCCTTCCCTTATAAGTGAAAACTAAGAAATAGCCTCGTTAGTGGTTTAAGGTGTCTTAGAAACTTAAGGGTCGGGTAGCTTAATAAGGGTATTTGGGGTTATTAGTGTCCATAATTATATATCCAACTTAGAAAGGATAGTTTAAGGGTTATAAGGAATAAGCCTAGCCCCTTTAAAACCCCTATAAATGTTTTCCTAAGTAAAGGTTTAAAGGAATACGACCTTAAATATAAGGAAGAACTTGGGTTTAATAATATAAGTCATTTAGGCTTTAATAAAGTACTTAATTTGAAAATTATATTTTAATTTTAATATACTATAATAGTTAATGTTGAGAGGTTGGGTTAAATATGATAAATAAGTAGGTAAATAAATAATTATAATCTTATTTTCTTTATAATACTCCTCGAAATTACTATTAATATGGTTTTTATGGTTATTAATAACTAATATCCAATATATACTTTTTAATTATTATTTTAAGTGTTTATCGAAATACTGAAGCTATTGGAGGGTAGTCTCGTTATCGGTCCATCTATTGGAAGTTGTTTTAATTGCCCAGCTGTACGGAATCTGGGCCTCGGAGTACTAACTCGTAAAGTGGAAGTAGCCCTGAACTACTAAGAAAGCAGCATCGTATAACTATTACTAATAATATAATAAATCACTATTACTTATTCTCTATTACTAAATTAAACTTTTTTTAGTTTCCTAATTTAATTAGAATATATAATCATTATTCTAAACTAAATTATACTTATTATAAAATTAGTTTTATTAAAGTTATAGAAATCTTTATTTATAATGCTATATTTCGATCACATATTAACTATAAGTTGAAACTAAGGCTTAATAATTATAGGATCTTTATAGAGGCCTCTTTAATAATTATAAATACGAGAAAATTGCGTTTTGAGCTCTGGACGTTACTGGACGAAATGTTCTATCTAACGCTTCCCGACCGGTCGGGAAGTACACTTTTAGAGTAGTGTATTAGCTATATTTTCCATATCCATATATTGGGGTGAGAATCCTTGCGAATCTAGGTTAATAATATATTAAATAATTACCTCCTCCTTAGTTTTTATCAGATTCAATTGTGTGTTAGTATTATCGGCTTTAGTAGTTCAATTATTTATTCTAATATAAAAGGTAGTTTTAGAACGTTGTAAATAGTCGCTATGTATTAGATACTTAATTGTAAAGTTAATTGAATTACTTTAATTGTTAAATTAATCCTATTTTTGGATAAGGTATTGGGTATTATTTAGTGGAAGAAAGGATATGTTAAAATTAGAGAACAGTGAAGGTGGGAAAAGTGTTCTAGTCGATCATAGTGTTCTACTCGATAATAAACTACGTTATAAGTTTTTTAATTGTTAATAAAAAGATTTATTAAAATAAAAAACTTGTAATTTTTATTAAAGTTTTCTAATTAATGTGTTTATGTTAATGATTCTGAATATAAGTAAATACTTATATAAATTTAAATTAAACTTATTTTAACAACTTAGCGTCTTTTAATATTTTAATATATTTAACTATAACCTTTATTCTAATATACTCACCTTCTTTTATAAATCATTTATAATTTAAGAAGAAAAAAACTTAAAATTAATGTTAAATTATTTAGTTTATAATTTATAAGTTATAATATTATATTAACTTTTCAATGTTTTAATGTTTAAAAAGAAAATATACTAAAAACGTTATTATATATTTTCTCTTTCAAAAGAAAATTAAATAAGCTTTTAGAATACTTGATTTTTTTAAAAAAATAAAAACCTAATACACCCTTGAAATATTTGTAAAAGAAATTAAAAGTTTTTTTTTAAAAACTCTATAATATATTTTAAATAATTTATTTTTAAATCTAAAATATAAAAGAATCTATTTAATATATACTATTATATAGAATTTATACTCTTAATGTAATATATTTTTAATTTAAACCCTTCAAATACTTTTAAAAAACTGGAAGGGTAAGATAGTTTATTTAAAAGTATAATAAATACTTAGTATTAATATAATTTCTTTAAAACTTATAATAGAAATTTATTTATTATATACAATTAAATAAGTAATTGTTATAAACTTAAGTTATAAAACTCATAAAAATACTAAAAAGAAATAAGAAATAATAAGAAATAATTTTATATTAAATATTTATTATTTTCATATTATATTTCAATTATTTAAAAAAAAGTTTTTATTTTAGTGTTAAATATTATATTTTTAGAAAAAAATGTTTTTAAAATAATATTTAAAACACTCCGGCACCCGCACCGGCATATTTATACTACTCGGCGCACCCACCAGATATTGAATAGACCAAGCCTTCTTTTACCACTTAACCTTGTACGTAATAGTGCTTATAACATTAAGTAAGTATAAGCCTCGCAAAATACAAAAAAGAAATCTTGTTTTATAATATAAGTATTACCCTAATATATTTTATCCTCCCTTAATTTGTTTACTATACACCATTTTCAAAAGCCTAAAACACCTAATATCCAAGGGTTAAAATAAATAAAATAAATAAGCTAGTATACAAAGTATAATAATATTATTCTCCTCATAAAATATCTCGAATTCTATAAAATAGTAAATTTCGTATCCCTTGACGATAAGGAGATAATATTAGCCTTTTGAATACAATTTTATATACTAATCAAAGTACTATAGCCAATCTAAGCCTCTTTTATTTATTATCCATCCATTTTTAATTTAAATATTATAATAACCTAATCGTATAGGAGACTAGTGTTAGTATACTAAGTGGAAAAGTAATATTAGCCTACGATAATAATATACGGTGGGATATTATAGCCCGATAAGCTAATAGCCTAAATAATTATAACCCATTCATAATTACTTAGTTATATTATTTTTATATTTAAAAACTTTTTAATACTTATTATAACTATTCCAGATATAATTTAACCTATTATGAAACTAATCTTATTAAAATTACAAATATTTATATTAAGAATATAATACTTTATAATTATATTCACTATAAAACAAAACTATACGTTTATTATATTAAGATTTTCTTATTAAGCTCTCTTATAATTATATTTACGAAAAACACACGTCCAAAACTATAATTATTATTTAACAAAGTTCAAAGCCTAGCACTTACCGACCAGGGGTACATCACGGTCAGCAAATAATCGATTAACCATTTCTTTTACACTAGCAATCCGAGGAAGAAATAATCGGGAATTTAAATAAAAAATATAATTAATTAACTTTTCCTCTTTAAATAATATTAAATTTCATAAATTAAGCGTAATATTATATTATAATATTATATTTTTAACTAGTAACTTAGTATTACATAGTTAACTAAATAAATCTTAATTATAGTATACATATTTAGGTCTTAGTTATTTTTAATAACTTAAATAATAAAATGTAAGTTGGCCTCTTTAGAATTTTATATTATAGTATATTTATTAGGGGAGAAATCTGTCCTATTATACTTATCCGAAGTGGTCGTAGTTTTATATCTCACTCAGTTATCTATTTCACTCCCTTATTAAGTACGTTATATTAATTAAAATATAATATAAATACTAAATATTTTTAATAATAAAACTAATGAAAAGTATTTACTATTAAATTGAAAATTAAAAAACTCTATTTAAAAAAAAGTATATACTAATAATAATAATATTTTTAGTAACATCTTTAAGAATTATTTGAAATATTTAAATATTATACTATTAATTTTTAAAGCAGTATAGTCGCTTTTAAATTTAAAGAAGAGTTTTTATGTGTATACTTTTAGTGATTATAATAGGATTTAAAGTTAACGCCCTAGGCTTATATACTATAAAAACCAAATTTAAGTCTTAGTGAAGATTATATACTCTGAAAAGCCATTAATCTTTAAATCTTTCATTTAAAAATGGATTTTTATAGTGATTTATACTATAATATTATTAAAGAATTAGGCCCTTTTAGGAGTATAGTATTATTTTATTTTTATAAAAAAAGAATTCTAATTAGTTTTGAAATAATTAAATAAGACAAATACTAAGTATAGATAATAGTGTTTTCGTTTACTTTAATAGTATTAGAAAGGGACGTATTTTAGATATTAATAAGCTAAATGTATAAAATAGTAAACTTTTACTATTATAATTCAAATAAATAAACTTTTATTAATATTAATATAAATAATAAAGAATTTAGTATTTTTATATTTCATATGTTAAGGGATTAGGATAAATACTGTGTTTTAATAAATGTTAGTTAATTAATTATATTTTTAAGTTGGAAGTTGTTAGTAATACAAGTAATGTATAGTTTTACTAAATTCGAAGTTGTGTATTTAATTTAGGTATATTATAAACTATGTATTTAATAATAACTTTATTAACTATTTACTATAATACTTACTAATTATAATAGAATTAAAAGTGTTATTAAGTAGTTTTTTATATATATTATTAATATACTATAATTAGTTGTAATTTAAGGTTATTAGTATACTAGGAGAAATAAATTAAGTGATAACGAGTGATAGAGAAGTATAAAACCTTGAAGATATTAAGTAAATTAAATAATATTTAGTAAGACGAGGACATATTTAAGTAAAGCTATAATTATATTAGCATTATATATTAAAGGAGGTTATAAAATAAATTAGAGTTAAATATTAAAAGGAGCAAATATACTAGGATATTATAAATACTATTAATAAATAAAAAGAAAAAACCCTATTGATAATAAAAAAATTAACTAAAAGAGAAATAAGTATTTTATATAACTTTAATAAGAATTAAATACTATTAACTTTTAATAAAAACTAATTAAGTATTAGGGATTTAATAATAATTAAATAATATATTACAATATATAAAGGAGAGTAGCGGGGTTTACTTATATTTTGTAAAAATAGTTTTTTTTGTTATAAAGGTTTTAATAGTTCTTATTAATTAATAATATTAAATAATATAATATGGATAACTTATATAATAAGCGAGCGGCGCAAACAAGCGAGCGGCGCACTGGACCACGACTATGCGACCATTCGTCGTACTAATCCAACAATAATACATTAATTTAATTAAAATTACTCGGAATAGTTTTCCTAAGATATCTCTACTTCTATTAGATACGTTCACGAGTTATGGCCGGGGTTACCGTAAACACCACATCGCCTTTATTTCATCTCCGTCCTTAGTCTACGACCATTATTTTATTACTTTTCCTTTGTGACCTATGTATTTACCTTATTCTATAAATGAATATCCTATCCCTTACCTATAATAAAACTCCCTCCTCCTCGGAGACGTGTTTTTTTAGTTTTCTAATATTAATTAAGTAGCGAATTCTCTTCTTAAAGGATTTAGTTCTCTGATATTATAAAAGCATAGTAATGCATAATTCCCTAAGTACTATTTAATAACTACTTAATAACTTAGATAATAGTTATCGGGGAGCTACTTTAATAACGGCTAATTCGAGTTTTAATGAGTTTTAATTAAGAATTTACTTTTATTAGGTTATTTAGTATTTTAGAAACTTAAGGGGTGGGTATTTGAGGAAGTAGTCCGGAAAGTGATGGGGTATAAAACTTAATATCTAGTTTAGAAATAATATTCTCTGGGTTTATTAGAATTAATCTAAACCTTTTAAAACTTCCCTAAATATTCGTTTTTATAGTAAATATTATAAATATTATTGAATATATAACAAAGAAGTCCTTCTTATTAATGTGGGTTATACTAGCTCGCATCTTTAACTCGATTTACTTCCTATATATAATCTTAAGAAAACTAAAACATCTTATATCCAGAGGTTAGAGTATATAGGAGGAATAGAGGGGCATATAAAGTATAATAATATTATTCTCTTTATAGAATAATTCAAAATTTATTAAATAGTAACTTCTTTACTTATTTAGGATAAAGAGACGATGTGTATTTATAGTTTTCGATTTAAAATATTTATTAAAATACTAGATTTATTCTAAACTTCTCTTGTTTATAGTTTAGTTATTATTAGAAATAGTGATAACCTAATTTTAAGGTAAAGGGCTCTCTTTGTATTAGGTTAAAATGTGATATTTACTTATAATGATAATAAATAGTGGGATCGCCTAACTTTGGGAATTAATTCCCTGAATAACTATAGCCCATTCCCGGTCTTTAGGTTAAACCTTTTTAGCCCTAGAACGTCTTATAGCATTTATTATAACTATACCTAATAAGATAATACCCATTATAAAGCCAGTTTTATTAAAGTTATAGATATTATACTCCTAGACCCTATACTTAGTAATTGTATTATACACTAGTATAAACTAACTATAAATAATATCTGGATCTTCGTATAAGGCTCGTTTATAGTTGTATTTCTGAAAAAAATGCATTTTAAGTTTTAGTTACTAGTTAACGAAGTTGGAAGCTCATTATTTACTGATTAGTAGTATATTACAGTCCCCGAGTAGCTAATTAGTTATACTTTCCATTTAATAAAACTAGGGAGGAAATAATTGTAAATCTAAGTTAAGTACGTAGTTGATAATTAATAACTCCTTTAATTTAGTTATATTCTGATAGTTGGGTATATTATTGTATTATGAAGTTCTTTTTTTAAAATGTGTATATAAAATAGATTTTAATATAAAGTAAGTTCTTTTAGTGGACTGTATTAAGAAATTCGGATTTTTTTTAATAATTTTGCTAATGAGGATTAATTAAGCTTCGTTGTTTAAAGGTGGTATTGTTTTTTGTAGAGAAATGCGTATATAAAGGTTAATGGTCGCATAGTCGTGGTCCAGTGCGCCGCTCGCTTGTCTGTGCCGCTCGCTTATTATATACGTTAGTTAAATAATATGTATATAATAATATGTATTATATTAGGACTTAGAAAGTAGTATATATACTTAAATTTTTTTTTAAAAAAAGTTAAACTTATACCCTCTAAGTTATTTACTATAATTATAATAGACTTTATTATTAGTTTATTAAAGATATTAATATATAAATTATTTTAAGTAGTTTAAAGTAAAATTATAAAACTATTAAATAATAAGTATAATAGTAGTAATTTATAAATTTAATAAAAAACCAATTTTAATATTTAAAAATATTAAGTATAAGGTTTATTATAATTAAACAAACTCTTTAATTTAGTTACTATAATTATATAATTAAGAATTACTAATATAGAGTATATTTAATTATAATGTAAATTTTACTTTTGAATTTTAAATAGTGGTTTTCAATATACTCTGAATATAATTAATAATATAAATAATATAACGTATATAATAAGTGAGCAGTTTAGATAAGCCAGTGGTTCACTTAACTACAACCACCTCACTTTAACTAGGAATTATTAATATGTAAATAACTAAATTAATTAAAATTACTCAGAATCCTCTTCTTTAGATATTTCTTTATTAAATAAATATATTTATAAATTATATCCTATATTCTCATAAATATTATAATACTATTAACCTAATTTAGTCCTCGGTTTATAACCATTACTCTAATGCATTTCCTCTTTTGCTTAGGCTATTACCTCCCTTTAAGACTATAGGTCCTCTACCTTAACTATAATAAAACTCCCTCCTTATTTTAAATTTATTTTCTTAGGTCTCTAATACCAACTAACGAGGTTATTTTCATCTTAAAATACTTTAATTTTAAATCATAATAAAGTATACTAATATATAACTTTAATTATACTTTTTTTATATAATATAATTAATAACCTTATAAATAAGTATTAGGGAGTTAGGTTAATAATAGGAGATTTGTTTTTTAATAAGAACTAATTAAAAAACTTATTTTTATTAGGTTATTTAGTATTTTAGAAATCAAAAGTGGTAGTGTTAATAGGAGTATCCCTAAGGGTATGAAATTATATAATTTAATATCCAGTTTTAATAAAATACTCTTTACATTTAAAAAGGAAATTGAGCTTAGACCCTTTAAAACCCCCTTAAATGTTTTTTTATAATAATTAAAATAAAAGTATTATAAAAAGTAGAAAAGAAATCTTCCTTTATAATATAAGTATTACCCCATTGTATTTTATTTTTAATTTTCTAATTATATACTAATTTAAGGGGCCTAAGATACCTAATATTTAAGGATTAAAGAATATAAAATAAATAAACTACTATATAAAGTATAATAATATTATTCTTCTTATAAAATATTTTAAAATTAATAGAGTAGTAGTTTTTAATACTTATTAATAATATAAACTTTTTATTAATAGTTTAGTATACTAATTAAAGTATTAAAACTAATTTAAACCTTTTTTATTTATTTATTATTTATTTTTAAATATTATAATAACGTAATTTAGTGTCTTAAGTAGAGAAATAATAGTATCTTATAATAATATAACGTAGTTCATCAGTAAGTGGACCACCATCAGTGACCGGGCCACTTTTCCCACCTTCACCACCTTCTAACTTTAATATATAATTTCTTTTATAAAATAATATTCAAAGCCTTACCCGAATATAGGATTATTCTAGTGATTAATGCGATCCGATTAATACTGCGATTAAGTATCCGATGTATAGTGATTATTTATAACGTTCTAAGAACTACCCTCTAGTATAGAATAAAGGGTTAAAGTGTAAAGGTTAATAATAGGAATACGTAGCTGAATTTAATAGAGACCGAGGAGGAGGCAATTATTTAATACATTATTAACCTAAATTCTCGAGAATTCTTACCCTAATACGTGGATATGGAAAATATAATTAATACACTACTTTGGAAACGTAATAGCCGACCGGTCGGGAAGTACTAGATAGAACACTTTATTTAGTGATACCCAGAACTTAAAACGCAATTTTCTTATATCTATAATTATTAGAAAGACCTCTAAGAAAATCCTATAATTATTAAACCTTAGTTTCAACTTATAGCTAATATATAATTAAAATATAGTATTATAAATAAAGATTTTTATAACTTTGATAAGATTAGTTTTATAATGAGTATAATCTAACTTAGAATAGTTATTACATATTCTAATTAAATTAGGAAACCAAAAAAGGTTTAACTTAGTAATTGAAAATAAGTAATAACGATTTATTATATTACTAATAATAATTACACAATACCACCTTTTTTAGTAATTCAGGGCCACTTCCACTTTATAAGTTAATACTCTAAGGCCCAGATTCTAGACAGCTAGGCAATCAAAACAACTTCCAATAAATAAACCAATAATAAGACTACCCTCCAATAGCTTCAGCATTTCGATAAACACTTAAAATAGCAATTAAGAGGTATATATTAGATACTAATCGTCGATAACCATAAAAACCACGTTAATAGTAATTTCAAAGAGTATTACAAAAAGAACAAAATTATAATTATCTACCTACTTACTCATTTATCACATTTAACCCAACCTCTTAACGTTAACTATTATAATATATTAAAGTTGAGATATAGCTCTTAAATTAAGCACTTTATTAAAGCCCGGATTACCCATATCACTAAACCCAAGTTTTTCCTCGTATTTAAAGCTATATTCCTTTAAACCCTCAAACTATCCTTTCTAAGTTGGATATACAATTATGGACACTAATAACCCCAAACACCCCCATTAGGCTACCCGACCCTTAGGTTTCTAAAACACCCTAAACCACCAACAAAGCTATCTCTCAATTTTCACTTATAAAAGAAAATCTCTAAGCATTAGGGAAGCTCACTAACTCTAATTTATGAAATTACTAATAAACTTTTAAAAAGTTTATAATATATTTCCTATATAACTACCCTTACAAAAGAAGAGCTATACTATCTTTTAAATATAAATATGGCCCTTAATAAACACTGGAGAGCTAAAAAAAAAAACTAGACTACAAAATAGAGGGGTATTAGATAGGTCTTAGGTGAGGGAAGTAATAACTAGAAAGGGTATTATTAAGGAGGAAGGGTATAAAAAGGAGGAAAACAAGGGGTTATTGAAGCGTCGTCGAACAGGTTCACAACATTATGGTATCTATTGCAAAACTAGCCATAACACAAGGACCTGTTCAGAGGCTATGGAAATAAGTAGTTCAAGTAATTCTAAGTAGTTATAATTAATTCAATTAATTATGGTTAAGATATAAAAGCTTTTAGTGGTGAAAGTGGGAAAAGTGCCTGGTCACTAATAGTGGTCCACTCACTGATGAACTACATTCATAATAATATATAATAAGATACTATAACCTAATAAATTAATAGCCTAAATAATTATAACTTATTCCTAATTACTAAATTATACTATTTTTATATTTAAATACTTTTTAGAGTTTATAATAACTATTTTAATTAAATTGTAACCTATTATTAACCTAATTTTATTAAAATTATAAGTATTTAAATTGTAAGTATTATAGTTTATAGTTATAGTTATATACACTATAAACTAAAATTATATATTTATTATAATAAAATCTTTATATTGATTTCTCTTATAATTATGCTTATAAAAATATATATCCAGAGTTATAGTTATTATTTAATAATATTAGACACTTAATACTTATTAATTAGTAGTATACTATAGTTAATAAATAGTTAATTAGCTATTGTTTCTATATTATCTAATTAGAGAGGAAATAATTAGGAATCCAAATTAATAATATACTTGAGTAATTTCTCGTTTTTAAATAACATTAAATTCTGTAAATTAGGTATAGCATCACTTCGTAATATGGTGCCTTTTAATTTGTAAAGTAATATTATATATAAGACTATATAAATTTTAGTTATTACTTAGGTACTAAGACTTAGGTTGTTTTTAATAAGTTAGATTGTTGGGATACCCTAGGTTTTTTTTTTATTTAATAATAGTATTATTCTTAATAAATGGACGTATATTAGAAGTGGGAAATATTGAATATCGTAACTAGGTAAACCACTCACTTATTATATATATTACTATTTATAAATAAATAATATAATTAAAAAAATTAAAAATTATTATTTGAGTATCCTTTTTAACTATTAATAAACTTTAGTTTAATATAATATTAGTATTATAATATATAATTTATTAAGTATATATAATAAGACTTAATAGGCTATTGAATAAGTTAATATATAGTTTTATTATAACCTGTTGAGCATAATAAGACAGGGAGCTAGCCCCAAAGGGACTTAGCGGCTAAGGAACGGATCTATATAAGAAGTATAGGAATAATAGGATTACCTTGGATTAATAAAAATAGGATATATTAGATATAAGATATCCTGTATATCTAGAACAAAGAACGCTATTTAGAACCGGGATAGGACTTATATATAAAATGGACTCGAGCTCCTCGAAACCAGACTACTATAGTTTTTTAATTATTAATTTTATAATTACTTTTACTAATACTTTAATTATTCTATATTATATACTTTATTAGAATTTAATAACTAATTATTATTATAAGTTTTAAAACCTTTTTAATTTACGATAATGTATAATACTGTCTAAATAACAATTAATATTATTATTAGTATTAAACCTTAACTTTTATTAGTAAATCTTATTACTAGTTAATTAATTATAATATTTTAATAGTTTTTATTTAATAAGTTAACTTTTAAAGACTTATTAATAGTATAATAATATATTTACCTAAGGTTTTATAACAAGTATACTACCAGTAGCTCCTTTTCTATAGGTAAAAGGACAAACTCAGTTACTAAACTTAGAGAAGTTATTATAAAGGACGTTGATAATAACTCTAATAAAGAAGAAGGACCTAAGGACCTTAAGAAAAATATAATTATTTTTAATAAAGTTATATATAATAAGTTTGTTTAGAATTATAATATTAATAATATTGACTTAGTATAAGTATAGGTTATACTTAGTAAAATTAGCATTAACCTAATAACTAAAAAATTTAAATACTAAAAATCTTTTTAAGAAAAAGAATTTATAATTATATTATTAATTCTAACTATAATAACTAAATACTAAAAATACTATTAATACTTAATTAATTCTAACAAATAAATAAGAAAAACTTAAACTAATTCCTCTTATTACTTATAATACAACCTTAGGATAATCTAAAAAGTTCATAATTTAAATTAAAAATTATTAAAACTTTTATAATAATAATTTCTATAATAGAATTAAAATAGCTACATTCCTTAGAAGATGAGCTCTCTAATTGTTTAAACTATTTTTTAAAAAATACTTAAATAAGGAAATACGAAAAGAACATAATAATAAGGTCTAAAATATTTTTAATAATTTTAGTGGCTTTAAAGTAACCCTGAAACATCTATTCTAGGACCTAAATAAAAAACGATAAATAGAATAAAACTTATTTAAACTCTAATAAACTAAATTAATTAAAAACTATACTACTAAGTTTCGTAGAATTTATACTTAGTTAGCTTTTATAAAAAAAAATAGATTTTTATATTTTATTACAACCTTAACAAAGATAATTAAGAATAAATTTATTACATTATTCTAATTTAATAATTTCCTTTAGTATACTGAGTTTATTATTAAAATTAATAACTAACTCTATAAATAATATAAGAAAAAAAGTGAATAATTGTCACATACTAAGGGAGGGTGTAGCTGGAGCGGGGCGCACTAACCGGTGGGTCGCCGGTGGTCAGCCACACAGGCTCATATAAACGAGGACTTCTCCTAGTTCCAAGGAAAACATCAGAGATAAATACAGTTTTTAACCTCTACTTAACTACCTAGTTAAGTACTACTAGTTAACCCTATTACTTTATACTATTTAACTTTAACACATTTATCTCTCTTATTTATTTAATAAGAGTATAGACTATTAGGGTAATATAATAACTTCCAAAAATTAAAACCTTACTCCTCTTAACACTAAGCATTTAAATGTAACCCATTTCCTTAACTAGAGTGTATCCGGTCACCCTAAAACAAAACCGAACTCTATAACCTACCCCAAAAACACCTTAATATCCTTATTAAAAAAAAACTAATTAGGATAAAACAAAACCAACAATAATAAAAGGACCTAAAAACTAGTATATATATTTCCCTAAATAATAGTTTTAATAGGGATAACAAAGCCGATACCCAACTAGACCTCAAAAAAAGGAAAGCAGACATTTAAAGAAAAACACACTTACTCCCACCAATGTATAAGGGAGACTCATAAGTAGACCTTTACGCGTTCCTCCTCATCTTAAATAACTAATTCACTATAAACCTGGAGGACCTAAGTTTAAATATAACTTGGATCCTATACACCACTACCTACTTAGAGGGGAATATTATAAAATAATAATCTAATTATATATCCCTAAATTATAAAAATAAACTATTAAAAGTTTCCTAAGATAATATAAAGGAATAACTAAGTAATAGAGTAATAAATATAAATACCTAAGTATTCCGTATTACCCACTAATTAGAGGCCATAATGTATAACCTATACTAATCCTATTAAAACTTTATTAATAATTACGAAATAATTAAAACAGAGTTACCTAAGTAACTATTAGAAAGGGTCCGAGTAACTCACATAATTAACCAGTTAAACCTAAAACTATAAAAGCAGATTCTAACCCACAGTTTTCCTAGAACACACTAGGAATTAAATAGTATAGTATATAAAGCAGAGGTAATTATTACACTACAACGCACCCAAGGGCTTACCAGGGAGCTACCTCATTAAAATTGAGAACTTAGAGTAAAAGCTCCGAGGGTATAACTCTAAAACAAAGAACCCATAAAAAAATAACAGAACTACTAAACCAAATAACACTAAGGATCACCAAAGACCCTCAAAGGAATACCTAAAGGATATTAACGTATTATAATTATAATATAAGAAACCTAAGTATAAAGGAAAACTATATAAAACTAAAGACTAATTAGAGGATATTTAAACTTATAATATAATGGAACTTTAAAATAAGGATTAACCCCTTTACTTTAAGAGCTAAGTTCTCCCGTGAATAATAGGAAAAACAAGAACAATTACAAATAATTGAATATATTACGAATTAACCCCTAAATCCGATAATTAATAATTTAATATGTGTTGAAAGTAGCTATCAAACCGAACTCTATTTATAACTGTTATTCCTATGCGTAATTGCGAAGGGCCAGGCCTAGGTGTTTTCGACCTTAGGGTACTCTATTACTATTTACTTCAAGCTAAGGAGCGGAAGAGAGGAAGTTCCTCGCAAGGGGGGCGGTGTAGGAATTTATACTACTGGAGAACAAAGGGGACCTCTGGTGGGGCGCCGCAGGTCACCGGAGGCCTTTTAATTAGAGGCCCCTTTAACTGGAGGGCTCTTTTGTTGGATACTGGTTAACACCTTAGGTAAAGTTTAGGTTATCGTAGGTATTAGCTTGTAATAAATGCCCCCTCCTTTCTCCCCCCCCCTCCCCACCGGTGTTCTGCTGGTGCACTGGCGGCTGTTAATTTGTTGCTCCCCGATGTCTTCTCGGGGTGTACACCGGGTCTCTATTCGTTACATTAGTTTCTTTATACCATTGTTTATACTTATATAAAGTCTTTGTCTCCGATACTGTTTCTATAGGCTCCTAAGTTGGTTTTATATAACCTTGTTATTTAACTAGGGCTTAGTGATGGTGCCCTTTACTTACCCACTATTACCTTATTACTAATATGTTTTTTATAAGTTATTTAGGATCTCTATTTATATTGTGAATTAGGGGTAGTTATTTATTAGTTATTTCTTGCCCTAGTAACGGGTTATTAGTTGTTCTATGGAGGAGGTCTATGTGGAAGCGTGGATAGATGCTGGTTAATATATTTAGCTTTATTATGTAAACTAAGACTATTTATATAATTTTATACTTATAGTGAAGTTACACTAGTTTTTTGTTTAGTTTTGGGGATGAGTAGTTAGCGACGTTTAACTATACTTTATTTTTAACCTTATATTACTTAGCTGGTCCCCTAGTGTGGTTTATGGAGTCTTCGTTTCGCTACTAAGTAGTTGTTATTGCTACTTAAACAAACTCTATAGTGTCCTTTATCCTCTAAATTAACTACTTCACTATTTCCTCTTAATTCGTTTTTAATTAGTTATCTTTTTTTATTATTAGTAAAAGGTCAACATAGTATTTATACTCTATAAAGAATAGGGATATTATCGTAATAATATTCGTTTAATTCCTAAGGGCTAGTTATATACTAGGTAATAGTTCTCCCTAATTGTCCTGGGCGTATATTATATATGCGTAGAGAATTGTCACGGGCCGAACCCGGTGGTTATGCCCGGGCTATACCCGTGCTCGCACTGGTGCCCCACCGGTACCCCATTAGCGCCCACCCCCTAGGAAGCAGAGATTTCGTGCTATATCATAGTTTACCCTTTTCCTCTTCAGTTTGAAATAAACAGTATTTGGCTACCTTTTGGTTGAGATAAGGCCTAGGACCAGCCCTTCGCATATTTTAAACTTAGTTTTATTTATTATATAAGATACTACTAAGTTAAGCCCAACTCCCTACTAATTATAAAATAGAATCCTAAGTTAAGTATAGCTCCCTAATAATAAATTAATGAATGTTAAACACTAAGTAAAGTATAACTCCCCACTAATTAAGAAGAGGATACTAGCTAGTATAATGGCTAATGAATTATAGGCCTAACTATAATTAGCCTTAAATGAGGCCCTCGGGCCCCTATAAGTGAGGATTACTAAGCTCTCTAATGAGCTAGAGCGAAGCCGAGGTTCAGGGGTAATAATACTAACCCTTATAAAAAATGCAGGTACTGAAGCCCCGTTAATGAGTAACCACCACTTTGTAATAAAAACATTAATACACTGTAAACTACTACTAATACCCTTAAAGTTCTTAGGGAAGTAGAAGGATTACCCTTTTTGGGTATAGAAGATGAGGGATAAAATCACTATGAATAGAGTATTTTATCCTATTAATTAGGAACTATAATACCTAATTAACTCCTATTTAAACACTAGTCCCTAGTAGGTGGTTACCACGTTCTATATAGTCGGGGGGCCTAGAGGTTAATATAACCCCAAAGATTTTATATTCTACTTTAATAAGACCTACTAAAACTTAAACACTTAACCCTAAACTATAACCTAATTATAAACTCTCTATTAAAAAAATAATAAGAAGTTAATTATTTTCTTATTAAAGTTTGAACGAATAATAGTAAATATAGGAGGTAGTGTATAGCTTAATACTATTAAGATTACTATGTTAGAAAATGCCCTTATTTCCCACTTAAAGGAGCACCTAATTACTATTTCCTTATTAGGGGAGTATACTTAGTGGTTTACTAGGGTATAGGATATTACCTAGAAACTAGAGTATATAACACCTATTATTATTAAACGGGAGTGTTACTAGTCCCTAACCCTAGCCCCTTTATGGAAGGATTATAATGGAGATGTTCAGATGACTAGCGTTACCTACACCTTATCAACTTAAAGAGAGGAGAAGGACTATTACTATTATTACTCCTCGGGTAACCCACTAATAGACTATTATAAGTGTTTTTATTATAATAAAAAAAGTTATATTACTAGGAATTATTAGAAAAAAGTTCCTAAGTAAATAAAAGTCACTTATACTAAGGTAATAAAAAAATAAAAGGATCCTAAGTTAAAAGAAGAGAACTAAGAGGTTACTAATACCTTTTTTAATAAGGATAATTTAAGAAAAGAGTAACTCTAATATAAAGTTGGGTATTAGAGCCGACGAAGGAGGAAACTAAAGGATAGGAGTCCCACTAAAAAGAGTAGTAGTAGAGGAGTAAAGGGTTAACTATTATTTAGGTAAGGATTAACAAAGGATACTTAATATACGCCCTTATCAATACTAGCTACAACGTTTATACAATAGTAGATCAATCTTTCTTTAGACACCTCCAATTACCACTAATAAATTAAAAAAAGTATACCCTATAAGGGTATACATAAGATGGGCCATTACTTGGTGATACCCAGGGTATGGTTATCCTAGATCTGGAATTAAGTAGTTATACTTAAAAAGTTTATATATATATAGTAAAAGGCCTAAACCCCCCTATATTCCTAGGGAAGCCATGGATAAAAGTGAATTGTGTAATATATAACGCCGTTACCTAGTGGGTACACCACAATAAAAGAGGAGTAAATATATACCTCTCTAATTAGGAAAAACTAGTTATTATAAAAGAGATTTATATAACCTAATTACTAATAGCCCCTGTGTTTATAGTTATATACTAATAAGTGAAGTACTAAAGGGTATTAAAGGCCTAGGTTATAGTTATAAGTTTAAGGGATATCGAGGATACGTTAAAAGAAAAGAAGTTTATGGATATAAAGGAACTTGCCCTAGGCTAGGTTTATAAGGAGTTTAGAGACTTATTTAACCCAGAGAAGGTGTACTTAGTGCCCCCTAGGAGGCCAGGGGTTAACCATAAGATCCCCCTTATTAAGGACACTCACAATTGGGAGTTTACACTTCTATGGGGACCCTTGTATGGGATATCCTATGAGGAACTCTTAGTCCTGAAGAAGATATTAGAGGACCTATTGGATAAAGGGTTTATTCAAGCTAGTAGCTCGCCAGCGGGTACCCTAGTGTTATTTATTAAAAAGCTTAGTAGGGGAATTCAGTTCTACGTTAATTACTAAGCCCTTAATAATATTATAAAAAAGGACCGTTATCCACTACTACTTATATTAGAGACCCTTTAACGGGTAACTATTATATAATGGTATACGAAGTTTAATGTTATAGTTGTATTCTATAAGATTCGGATTGTAGAAGAAAACGTTGAGAAAATAGCGTTTTATACGAGATACGGACTCTTTAAGTAGTTAGTTTGCCCCTTTGGACTCACCGGGGCCCCAACTATGTTCTAATAGTATATTAATACAACTCTCTAAAACTTCTTAAATAATTTCGTTACCGTTTATTTGGATAATATCCTAATTTATATATCTAAGTTAAAAAAGAAGTACAAAGAGAAGGTATAAGTGGTCCTCCGGTACCTAGTATAAGCCGGACTACAATTAGACCCTAAAAAGTATACTTTTTTAGTTAAAACTATAAATATTATAAAAGGGATTAGAAGTTTCCTTGGGTTTACGAATTATTATCGTATTTTTATACCTAATTATATTATTATTATTAAACCCTTTACAAAGCTTACAAAAAAGTTAATTATATTCTACTAGGGACCTAATTAAGAAGAAGGATTCCAGGAACTTAAGTGGTTATTTAGTATAGAGTTAGTACTTCACCACTTTAACCCTAAAAAAAAACAATAATAAAAATAAATCATTTAGGGTTTACCTTAAATAATACCCTTATATAAGAAGACCCCGATAAGTACTAATACCCTATCGTATTCCACTTATAAAAGTTATTACTAACCAAATATAACTACCCTATCCATAATAAGGAATTATTCACTATACTCGTATACTTTAGGGCCTAGAGAGTAGAACTACGAAGTATAGGTAACTTTAAGATTTTTATAAATCATAAAAACCTTAAATACTTTATAAGGAAGTAACACCTTACTGAGAAGTAGAGGTGGTGAACAGAAGAATTAGCCTAATATAACTTTCATTTAGAGTACTAGCCAGGAAAAGAAGTAGTAATCCCCGATACCCTCTCTTAGAGGGAGTAGGACACCCCCTAGGACTAGGATAATAAAAGAGAATAGGGATATGTATTTTAGTTAATACCTAATTACGCTATCCCTAAGGAAGGAACTGGTGCCCCCTAGGTGGGCTATACCATAAACGATTTACTAATACTCCCGTATATAATAGTGTTTATGAATAATAGTGAGTTATAAACATTTTGGGATTAGATTATTAAAGAAGATAGGTTATACCGCTAAGCTTATAAGATGGTGAAGTAGGGATAGCGTAACTTCCCACTAGAGTTATAACTAAAGGTCTAAATCGCGGAATATGCAATTAATAAGCAGTAGAGGCTGATGTTCTAGGACAAAGTATAGGTTCCCAGAGGAAAAAATAATAACAACCCTTTAAGCCTACTACGGACAAGGGTTATATAGGAGTACCACAATTCTAGCACCAATGGTCACCCAGGGAAGCAAATAATGAGGATAAGTAGTAAATAAAGGAGATTTACACTACTAAATAGAAGATGGTGGGTAAAAGGAGAAAACGTGAAGCCCTAATAAAGTAGGAGGGCTATATTAACCCCACATAGGAGCCAGCCGGTGTTATAGAGGAAACGGAGGTACTAGACCATTATAAGGAGCACTATGGGCTAATATTAGAGAACAACGGGGACACAGCGTATACGCAGGTGCCCCCCTAGGAGGCCAACTAGGAACTAAAGACCGCGCAGGGGGGAGGAGGGGGGTAATATCACAAACTAAACCCAGTGGTTATACCCGGGCTATGCTTATATTCACACTAGTGCCCCACTAGTGCCCACCCCCTAGGAAGCAGAGATTTCACACTATATCATAGTTTACCCTTTTCCTCTTTAACTTAAAACAAACAGTATTTAGCTACTTTTCGGTTAAGACAAGGCCTAGGACCAGCCCTTCATAAGAATTACTTAGATCTCCTAGTTAAGGTTATTTATTTATTTATTTATTTATGGGTAGTAAATAATATTTAATAGCCGTTTTACACTAATCAACTTATAGAATTCTTTCTAAAATCAGCTTATCTAATTCAATTTTTAATTACTAATTATTATCCATAGTATTCCGTAGAACCTATAATAATAAGAGAAGAACCACTAAATATAAGCTTTAATATCCATAATCTCCATCTCTTCTAATATAGGGTTCTTCGATAAGCTGTCCATAATAACCTATAAGTATCGGGCTTTTTTTTTATTAGAGGAAAATCGGTAATAAAATCTATTAATAAGTTATAGTAAATGTAGTTAAATACTAGTAGGGGTTTAAGGAACCCTTTTTTAGTTTACTTCTAAATATATATCCTTTTATAAATATCATAGTTTTATATAAACCTTTAAACTATCTAGGATTAGCCTAACTAAAAGAATTATCTACTTATTATTACTAATATACTATTCTATCCTAGGTAACCACTAGTATATGAGTTATAATACCTTTATATAATCTTAGTTTATAATTCGTTTAGGTGGTTATCGTTATTTTCCCCCCCTAATACCCATAATTAATCTCTCTATATTAATCTTCTTAACTCATCGAGTTCATATTTAGTGATTTAAACCTTTAACTTAAGTTTTAGTGGGAAACTTCTCCTCCTTTTTTTTATTATTAAATAAGTAACTCAGTATACTCTATCGGCTTTCATAGTTTTCTCCTAAAGGGTTTATAATATAAGGTTAATATTAAAAATAGCGGTTTATAGTATTTCTAGTGTATTTTCGGTAATTTATCCAACTCCAAGGTCACCAAATAGAGTACAACTTAGCTATACAGAGTTAAGAATTATCTGGATTACCTACCCCTTTTCCCTCTTATTATCCTATCCTTAAGGGATATCCTATTCCCTTTTTAATAATATATTAAGTATTATTACTTCCTTTCTTAATTAAGTATCACTTTTTTATAAAATACTCTAAACCCTTATAATTCATTAGGATAATAAAGTACTAAATACTATAAAGTTTAACCCTTTAGAATTATAAATAAGTGAGTATTATAAGGAGCTCCTTATTATAAATTAAGTAATTATATTCTACTAATAATAGTTTTTATAAATAAAACCCTATTAGCCTTTAATAACCCTTTAAGTCCTTTTATAATAATACACTACTCAAAGTAAACCCTAAGTAGTTTATCTCAATATGTGTTTTATTATCCGAGTTAAATTACCATAAGAACAGCTCTTCTATAAACATCCTCTTTAGTATTTCGAATACTTCTTTTTAAACTATTCCCCAATAAAAGATTACCCCCTTTTTCGTTAATTAGGTTAAGGACTCTATTAGCCTATTATACTCTAATATAAATATGCGATAATAGTTAGTGAAACCTAGGAGGCTTTATATACCTTTAAAGGACCTAGGGACTAACTACTCCTTAATAACTTTCAACTTATTGGGATTATACAATAAACCCTTTCCTATGGTAATAATAAAATTAATGTATTTCACCTTCTTAACACAAAATTCGTATTTTTTCGGATCTAAGTTCAGGCCAACTTTGGTTAGGGCCTAGAGAACCACTCATATTTTCTCCTTATAATTCCTCTTTAAGCTACTAGTATAAATAAGGATATTATTTATATAAGTTATAATAAAATCATTTAGGAATTTTTATAGAGAAGTATTAATATATTACTAGAGCGTTATTAGGGCACCAGTGAACCTAAAAAAGTAAACCACCCACTTAAATAACCCATATCTTATTTTAAAAATAATCTTCTCTAAATTTCCTTTAATAATTTATATTTTATAAAAAGTAATTATAATATTAAACTTTATAAATTATTTAATAATAATTATTTTACTAAGAGTTTCTAATATTAGTAAGAGTAGGGAATGGTCCTTTTTCGTAATAGTATTTAGGGTTTTATAATTAACACAAAATCTTAATTCACCTCCTAACTTCTTAGTGAATAATACAGGGGCATTAATTACTGAACAACTGGCTCGAATAAACCCCTTATCTAATAGGTCGTTAAGTGTTTTTTTTAGTTTTAGTAACTCTTTTTTTAACATATTGTATAAAGGTCCCCAAGGGAGTTAGGGCTCCTTCCCTTCTGGCTTTATCTCTAAAGGGATTGTGTGGTCTATGCCTGGTCGGTGGGGGGGCACCGGGTACACTTTAGTTGGGTTAAATAAGTCCCTAAACTCCTTATGTACTTATTCTAATACTAGCCTCGAAATGTCTTATTGTTTCTATAGTTCTAGCTTTATGAGAGCTTTTTCGATATTTTGTAAGCTGGTTATTATAATAGTAGTTGGTGGTCTCTGGTTATTTTTTGGTTTTCTTTTTTGTATTATATAATAAACTATAATAAACGGTGCCGCTGGTAATAGTCTAACCCGACATATCTCTAATATGTTTTCGGGCTCTTTTTTATTAGAAAGGTATACTTTTACTCTTCTTTTCTTATAAGTAAGTTAGTGGGTATTAGTATTATACTTCACCTTATTCTAAACTATTTAGGGATTTCCTAAAAATATATCCAATTCTGAATTATCCACTATATATATATAAACTCATTGTATATAACTACTAATTTCCATTTACATTACGGTTACTCCCTGGTTTCTACCCGGTGAGGGGCCGCTTATTATATAACCTCTTATAAGGTGTTTTATTATATTAATAAGTGGTAATCGGAGGTATTATATAAAAAAACAATTAACTATAGCATAAACTTCATAACTGGTGTTCACTAGGGCATTAATTAAGTATCCTTTATTAATTCTAACTTTTATAATTATAAACTACTTACCTTATTACTATTAACTCTTTTAGTATTTCTTTTATCCTATTATTTAATTATTAGTAAATTCTAAGGCCTAATTTTACTTTAGAGTTATTCTTTTCCCAACTTATACTTATTATTTAAATTAAGGGTTATTAGTTAATCTTCTTCTTCTATATTTCCTTTTAAATAAGTATTAGTTATAAGGGGCTAGTTAACCTATTAATAGTATTTAACCTTTTTCTGGTAATTCCATATAAGATGTCCTTTTTCTCTATACTCAAAGTATTCACAATAGTCCTTATTATGTTCCGGGTTTTTTTATTAGGAATTGTGATTATCCATAGAGTTAGAACCTCTCCGAGGTTTAGTGGTGGTTATCTTTTTTTTAGTTCTTATAAACTAAACTATTCCTATTATAATAATATTTCTATTATTATCCTTTAAATAAGTAATAGGGGAATAAGTGGACCTTTAAGGGTAATTATATTTAAAAGTCCATTTAATTTTTTAAGTAATATCCTATACTTAGGTGAACTAGTTTAAATAATCCTTGGGAAGTTTGACTATAAGTAGCTGGTCCTTTAGTGAAGGGGTTAAGGTTACCTCTAAAAGTGATATTTATATAATAGTGGGCTAATCACCACTATTAGCGTTAGTTATTATTTATTTAAATTTAGGTAAGAATGTTATAAAACTCTTTTTTTTTTTAGTATAAGGTTTATAATTAAGTAATAGCTTGGGATTAGGTGTTTAGATTTGAATAAGTGTAATCGAGGTAATATATAAAGTCCTCGGGGTTTTTGGTTTTATTAGGTCCTTTAGTGGTATAAAAGGTGTTAATTACTTATTAGGGACTAATTTCTAAATATAAATTAATTAAGTATTAGAGTTTATAGTTTATAAGGTAAAAGGGGTAATTTATTAAAATCTTATCTCTTATTTATTATACTTAAGGGGTGTATTCCTTTTATTTACCCGAAAACTTCGGGGGGTTGGGTAAGGGCTTTCGGTGAGTTAACTTACTGCTGAGCACTGGTGGGGTATCGGTATAAATACTATTAGGAGTATAAAGGGTTTCTCCCCTAAGGGTTATTAACCTCTGGTTTTAACTTTTCTCTAGTTTTTCACTAATCTCTATTATCTAGATTTATAGGGATCCTAAAATAATATTTAACATCTCTTCTATGGTTAACTTATTATAAAGTATTAGGGGTGTAATAGTGTTTATTAGGGTAACTAGGTTATTTTAATTGTTTTTTTGTGGACTAATGGGGAATTAGTGGTTAACCCATTAAAGTCCCAGGAGTGTTATTCTTTATAAGGAGCTACGCTTAACCTATACTCCTTTTTACTTAACTGATGAGGAGTTACACTTAACCCAACATTATAATAAAGTTGTAATCCTAAGCTTGAAGTATATAAAGGGCTAGGCTTAGGTGTTTTTAATATTAAGGTACTCTATTACTATTTATTTTAAGCTAAGGAGTAGAAGAGAGGAAGTTCCTCGTAAGGGGGGTGGTATAGGAATTTATACTATTAGAGAATAAAGGGGACCTCTGGTGGGGCACCGGAGGTCACCAGAGGCCCTTTAATTGGAGGCCCCTTTAACCGGAGGGCTCTTTTGTTGGATGTTGGTTAACGCCTCAAGTAAAGCTTAGGCCATCGTAGGCATCAGCTTATAATAGTAATACCCTCTTAATAATAACAATAACGACCCCTATTACAAAGACTACCCTTTAAATAACTAGGGACTGGGTTCTTTGGTTTAATTAATTATAATCCTAGGTAAAAACCTATAATTTGTGGGATGTTATAGATTTATTAGTTGAAAGTTCTGAGAGTATTAGAGAAGAAACCTACGAAGAGATTATTCGAATATTAGAGTAGCCGGTGATCTCCGATTACCTAAAAGTACTCCGTTAAAGGGCCAGAAGTGCCTTAGGAGGTAGTGTAACTTAGGAATTTGACGAACGATATGTTCTAGGCCCTGAAGCCTCTGTGGAGTGAGCTCACACCCTTGAAAAACTATCTCTTATAAACCTCGTTTTATATAAAAAATAAAAAATAAAAAATAAAAAATAATAATTATTATAAATATTATACTAAAATAATAAAAAATATATACGTATTTTAGAATTGGTTTTATGAGATTGTTACTTTGGACTTTTTTAAGTGTTATTATATTCTAAAGTTTTGAGGTATTTAAATAAAAAAAGGTTTATTATATAAAAGGATACTGAGGACTAGATTAGCTACTAGGAAAGTGTTCTCTATGAAGCTTAGGCTATAGACGTCCCACAGGCCAAATACTCGAGTACTTGGTTTCCGGAGTTTATGCGAGTATTTAGTGGAACCCTTATTGAATTATGGATTTAAACCTACTAATTAATAATTAGAACCAAAGTAATAAATAACTTATTTACACTAAGTAAAATCCTCATTAAGGTTTAATAAGTTCTCCGTTAAACAAAGGATATATAAAAAACTAAACAAGGAGTATTTGGACCTATAATAATAACCAGTGGACCGGCTAATAATAATAATAAACTATAACAAATAAGGACCTAACCGTGAAAGGCTTATAATAGAGGTTATAGAGGTCGTGGAAGGGGTAATAAGAAGAGTGAAAGTAAACAACTATGCTCCTTAACTAATAGATCAAGTGACTCTAATAAGGGAAGAACGTGTATTATATACTTAAAATAAGGTTATTAGTTCTCTAAGTGTTAGCTGGTCTTCTCTAATAAGTGTTTTAATTATATATACTATAATTAAGTATTTAAGAAGTTTATTACTAAGTGACTTAAGAATAATAAAAACCTTACTAAGCATATCCAGAAGCTTAAACTCATTATAGAATTAAATTAACTTATAGGACGTTATTATACTTATAATTAAGTTGCCCTAGTAGTGTTTTATAATACGTACTCATTTTATAAATCCGTAATCCTCGACTCTAGAGCTATAATCCACGTTTTTAATAATCCCTCATAGTTTATACAACTAACGAGTATTATATAGTAACTACTTTTAGGTAAGTCCTTAGTAAATAGTAATTAATAGTTTTAGAATAGTGGATATACGTATTAAGGAGTGAAATAGTAAGCCGCTTAAGTTCCACTTATATAATATTATATCTTATAAAGGGTTTAACCCCACTAATAACTATATTAAGTATATAAACCAAAGCTACGTTTACAAACTATTTAAAATCTATAATTAAAATCTATAATAAAAATATTCTTAATTATAAATTTATAAAAAATAAAATAACACTTATAATACTTATTTTATTCCCTTAACCTATACTAAATAAGTTCCTAAGAACCCTATAAAGAAACTACTTTATAAGTATAATAGTTCGTAAACTTATTTAAGTAAGCGTAGAAAAATAGTGTCACGGGCTAAGGCCCAATCAGAGGCCTCGGAACCACTCAGCCATGTTCAACGCTAACCACTGCTTACTAAGCCTGATCAGGCCTAGGTAGACCTAATTAGGATCCAACGGATTTGTGGGGTAGTAGGCTTTTCCTTCCTTTCTCCTTATCTTAAAAATACTTATAGTAGTTATTATAGCTAGTTATAATATACGTGTTTAGACCGTTATATTATCTTTAAGATTATTAAAAGTAATTAATTAAATACTTAGTATAAAAGTCCACGATTTGTGTAAGAGTGGTAAGAAGTTTTAGATGGGTTGACCTAAGGAGTCCCTGAACATCTAAAACTGATTAGTATAGCCTAATTAGATTTAGAGGTTATTATAAACTCGAAAAAATGTGTACGTATACCTATAATAAAGTACCTTAACCGTATTATTAAGTATACTATGGTTACTACTAAACGTAAAATACTAGGATAAGTGATAATTATACGATGATGGAAGGTAACGCTAAACTATTTGGAAACCCATAGTAGTTGGTGTAGTTGATCGGATAGTTTGTAACCCAATTATAGGAGATGTGGACCACCTAAGTAATTGAGTAAGAGACCTAATGAGAGTAGATTCGATTATTATAGGAAGCCTTAGTAAAACCTAAGTACCCGACCTTAATGTTAAATGAGTCCCTAATACCTTTTATAATACCAATTCCCCCTAATTAGGTTTCTATACTATTTCTAAAATAAATTAAATATTAAATTCCTAATTTATTAAAGTTTAATAAATTATATAAAAAGTTTTAATAATAGTATTCTAAGATAAGAGGAAAAATAAATGTGAATAGAAAAGTTTTTTGGTTTAGAGTTAATTATATTTACTTATATTTACTTTAAGTTAGAAAATATTATGTAAATTATGGTGAGTACCTATTATGTGTAAAAAAGGGCTAATAAGTTAAAGAACCCGGATAGATTTACGGAATATTTAAAGGGTTACTATGTAGACTTTAATATAAAAGTATAAGCCCTTAACTAATTAAGGATTATATAATAAAAGGAGAATAAGAGTTTCGTTTACTTCCTCCCTAAGTTTAAAAAGGAGTTTATAGAAGTAGGAGGAGGACACTAGTTAAATATTATAAGGATCAATTACCTTAAAGGAGCCCTGAACACCATAATAAGAGCCCCCCTTATTAGTATAATTAATAAACCAATAATATACGTTATATACACCCAGATGCTCCTAAGTATAAGCTTAGAATTGGATAGCGAATCCTATTAAGCTCGCTATAAGTGTCGGCGTAGGAGATTGTTGACCCCTAACCAAACAAGAACTAAGTCCCCTCGGAAATAAAATGATCAATTAGAGTCCCCTTAACCTAATTACATGGAGTGGGAACCTACGAAGGTAAACAGGTTAGCTAAGGACGAGAAAGTCCGTAAATAGCCGAGTTAAGAGGAAGCTTATAGATATTATAATTATAATAAAAAAGGCCATATATAATAATAGTAATACCCTGAGGATCGAAAAGAGATAAGGAAAACTAAGACTTTTAAGGGAAAAACTAAGGAATAGAGTGAAATGGATAGTAGCTCTAATTAGGACTCTGAGGACTTGGGAAAAGAGTAACTCTTAGTGAAAGTTGTTATTAGGAGGAATAAGTTATGGAGGAATAAAAGGTTGTTAAAAAGAGTATAAATTATAACCTATTTTATGTTAATATTAGGATTAATAGGATATATTATATAACTACCCTTATTATCACGGGCCAAGGCCCAATCAGAGGCCTCGGAACCACTCGGCCATGTCCAACGCCAACCACTGCTTACTAAGCCTGACCAGGCCCAGGCAGACCTAATCAGGATCCAACGGATTTATGGGGCAGCAGACTTTTCCTTCCTTTCTCCTTATCTTAAAGATACTCGTAGTAGTCGCTATAACTAATTACAATATACGTACTTGGACCGTTATATTATCTTCAAGATCATCAAAAGTAATCAATTGAACGCCTAGTACAGAAGCCCACGATCTGTGTAAAAGTAGCAAAAAGTTCTAGACGGGTTAACCTAAGGAGTCCCTGAACATCTAAAGCTAATTAATACGGCCTAATTAGACCTAGAGGTTATCATAAACTCGAAATAACGTATGTGTGCATTCGTAGTAGAGTACCTCGACCACGTCATTAAGCATACTATAGTTACTATTAAACACAAAACACCAGGATAAGCGATAACCACGTAATAATAGAAAGTAACGCTAAACTATCTAGAAACCCGTAGTAGTTGGTGTAGCTAATCGGACAATTTACAACCCAACTACAAGAGATGTGGACCGCCCAAGTAATCGAATAAGAGACCTAACGAGAGTAGATTCAACTATTACAGGAAGCCCTAGTAAAACCTAGGTACCCGACATCAATAATAAACTAGTCCCTAACACCCTCTATAATACTAATTCCCCCCGATTAGGCCTATGTACCACCTCCGAAATAAACTAAACATTAGATTCCCGACCCACCGAAATTTAATGGATTGCACAAAAAGTTTTAATAATAGTACCTCGAAATAGGAGGGAAAATAAGTGTGGATAAAAAAGCCTTCGGTTTAGAGTTAACCGTATTCACCTATATCTACTCTAGGTTAGAAAACACCGTGTAAGCCATGGTGAGCGCCTATTATGCGTAAGGAGGGGCCGATGGGTCGAAGAACTCGGATAAATTCATAGAATACTTAAAGGGTTACTATGCGGACCTTAACGTAGAAGTATAAGCCCTTGACCAACTAAGGATTATATAGTAAAAGGAGAATAAGAGTTTCACTTATTTCCTCCCTAAATTTGAAAAGGAGTTCATAGAAGTAGGAGGAGGATACTGGTTAGATGTTATAAGGATCAACTACCTTAAAGGAGCCCTAAACACCATAATAAGAGCCCCCCTCATTAGTATAATCAATAAACTAATAATATACACTATATATACCCAGATGCTCCTAAGTATAAGCTTAGAATTGGATAATGAATCCTACTAAGCCCGCCGTAAGTGTTAGCATAGGAGATCGCTGACCCCTAATTAAATAAGAACTAAGTCCCCTCGGAAATAGAATAGTCGATTAAAGTCCCCCTAACCTGATCAGATGGAGTGGGAACCTACGAAAGTAAACAAACTAGTTAAGGATAAGAAAGTCCATAAACGGCCAAGTTAAGAGGAAGCTCGTAGATATTATAACTACAATAAAAAAGGGCATATATAATGGTAATGCCCTGAGGATCGAAAAAAAATAAGGAAAACCAAGACTTTTAAAGGAAAAACTAAGGAATAAAGTGAAATGGATAGTAACTCTAATTAGGACTCTGAGGACTTAAGAAAAGAGTAACTCCTGGTGAAAGTCGTTATTAGGAGGAATAAGTTATAGAGGAATAGAAGGTCGTTAAAAAAAGTATGGATTATGACCTATTTTACGTTAATATTAGGATTAATAGGATATACTATACAATTACCCTTGTTGATATAGGGTGTTTAATATACACCCTAATTAGCGACGCCTTCGCTAAGAAACTCCGCTTATTATATATTAGTATTACACCTCGGAACTTAATATAAGTCACTATTATAGTTCCTAATATAATCCACTATATCACTTATACTAATATCAATATTAATAGCTATAAATAACACCGATTATTCTTTTATATTATTCTTAACTAAGAAGACGACGTTATCCTTGGAAAGTCCTAGATAATTAACGATAACGTTACGGTTTACCTAGTGCAAGGTACTCTACATATAAGTGTTATGGACTACTAGGTAATAAAAAGGAAACCGGGTTAAGCCCGGTAAGATCTAAAGTTCCCAATCTAGTAATAAACTAGATTAGTATTCTTAGCCCTAATCAGGCGGGCATAGAAGAGAAGAGAGACCCCTCTTAGCATATCCACCTTAAATGCGTTCTCCGCAAGTTTGGCCAATATCGAGAAGGCCCTAACACTAAAAATGAAGATAAACCTAAGGACGAAACTCCCTACGCATTACCATAAGTTTCTATATATCTTTAACCGAGATAAGGCTAATTAACTACCATTGCACCGGAAGAACGTCGACCATACTATCCCTATTGAGAAGGACTCCTACGGTCAAGACAAACTAGTGACCTAGGGACCTTTATATAGCATATTAAGGGAAGAGTTAATTATATTACACTGAACCCTTATAGAATTATTAAATAAAGGGTTTATTAGGGTTAGTAGCTCCCCTGTATTATTACCCGTTTTATTTATCCAGAAACCTGGAGAAGGGTTATGGTTCTACGTTAATTACCGTACCCTTAACACTATTATAAAAAGGACTAATACCCCTTACCCCTGATTAGCGAGACCCTAAGGGCACTAATAAAAGCAAAGTGGTTAATAAAGTTAGATATTATCGTTGTATTTTATAAAATCCGGGTTAAGAAAGGAGATAAATAGAAAACGGTGTTTAGGATGAGGTATGGGTTATACGAATAGATGGTTACCCCTTTTGGTTTAACTAGAGCCCCTGCGATATTCTAGTAATATATTAACTATACCCTATAAGACTTCTTAGATAAGTTCTACTTAACTTATATCGACGATGTCCTAATTTATTCAGATAACTCCCTCTCTGATTATAGAGAAAAAGTTAAAAAGGTCCTTGAACGCCTAGGCGTTGTAGGCTTATATATGGATATTAATAAGTGTAAATTCGAGGTTAAGAGTGTTAAGTATTTAGGGTTTATTGTTAATGCTGGTAAGGGAATTTGCGTGGACCCTAAGAAGATTAAGGTAATTTAGGGATGGGAAGTGCCCTGATTAGTACAAGGAGTCCGTGGGTTCATCGGTTTTGCCAACTACTACCGGTAGTTTATACCCAACTTCTCGGGGATCGCATAACCCCTAACAACCTTAACCAAAAAGGATATACCATTCATTTAGAGTAAAGAGTGCATTAAAGTGTTCGAGGAGCTGAAGACGCTCCTAATCAGTGTACCTATATTGGCTCACTGGGACCCTAATCGAGCTATAATACTCAAGACCGATTCGTTTGGTTATATGGTAGGAGGTACCTTATTGTAGTATAACAACGAAGGGATCCTAAAACCTATAATGTTTTTTTTACGTAAGAACTTACCTACGGAGTATAATTACCTAATATACGATAAGGAACTATTAGTAATAATATACTACTTAGAGTACTAGGATTTAAAACTACGAAGTGTAAAAGAGTTCACTATCCTAACTAATCACCTAAATCTAAAGTACTTCATAACAAAAAGACAATTAAGTGAACATCAGATCAGGTGATCAGAATTACTATTCCACTATAACTTTACTATCCAATTTAAACCTAATAAAAAAATAATAGTTCCTAATACACTATCGAAACGCAAACAGGATATCCCTAGTACCCTATAGGACAACAAGTTAAAGGGTCGGAAGATTAAACTCCTAAAGAACAGGATTAACGTATTACAAATTAATAACGTAGTAGTAATCAAAAAAGTGTAGGCCCGATTAGGGTAAGTAAAAAGGGATAAGTCTAATATAAGAGACTCCCCCAGAGACATGGATTAGACCAATAACCCTAGCCTAAATAAGACGGAACCCCCCTTGAACCCTTTTAAAAAAGAGCTATTACACTCCTAATAGGATAAAGCCTTAAACCAGAATAACCAATACTAGCTAATTAGGGGGGTAATATAAAAAGGAGACCAATAACTTCCCTCATAGTAAAAGTTACCGATAATACTATTAAAATATACGATCGACGATAATAAGAGACTATTATAGAGGGACAGAATCTGGATTCCATATTACGAGCCCTTAAGGATAAGTTTAATCCAGAGGTTCTACAACTCTACGTTAGCGGGACATCCGGGGAGGGACACTTTAAAGGCCCTAATTAGCCACCAGTTCCACTAGCCAAGCCTATCCTAGGATATCCAAAGATTTATGAGGAACTACAACGTTTATGGATAAGGAAACGTATAATGCAATAAGAAGAGGGGCCTATTAAAGCCTCTGCTTATCCCTGGACGGATCTGGGCAGAGGTCTCTATTAACTTTGTAACAGGACTACCCCCTTCCCGCTACGATGGGGCTATGAACATTATAGTAGTGACCGATCATTCATTAAAGAACGTAATCTTCGAGTTATTAAAGGATATCATAATAGATATAATAGTAAACCAACTAATCCAAGGTCTAATCAGGCACCATAGGATACCTCATATAATTATATTAAATAGAGGACCGTAATTTACGAGTCTTATATGGAAACGACTTTATTAGTTATTATGAATTAAATAAAAACTCTCTATAATGTTCCACCTAAAAATAAACAAAGTTACGGAGAGGGTAAACCAAGTAATGGAAACCTATTTTAGAGTATATATAATATATACTTAGGACAATTAGGATAAACTACTCCTAATAATAATAATAACTATTAATAACTAGGTCACCTCGTTAACAGGACTTAGCCCGTTCTTTATTACTTATGGGTATAACTTAAACCTAATTAGAGTAGAGGAACCCCTGCGGAATAGCAATAAGACCCCTATAATAAGAGTAGAGGCTCTAGTCCAAAAGCTAAAGGATACCTCTAAGTAAGCTTAGGTAACGATAACAATAACATAAGAGAAATAAGAGATTACCGTAAACGCAAAGTACCAACTATCTAATTAGTTTAAACCTAGGGATAAGGTTTAGTTAAAGTTATAGAATATCTAATCTAATCGACCATTAAAAAAGTTTAATTAGGTTAATATAAAGTATACCGTCCTTAAACTAATTGGATCCCACGTTTACTAACTAAATATACCACTAAGGATCCATAACATCTTCTACGTAAACCTAATTAGGTATACTAGAGTCGATCCATTATTATCACAAAACCATAATAATACTTAGCCACCTATAATACTAGTGGTTAATAAGGAGGAGTTTGAAGTTAAGGAGATCCGTAATATGCGGAAAGTATAAGGTAAATAAAAAGTCTTAGTAAAGTAGAAGGATTATACCTAACTCACCTAAGAGCTAGTGAATATACTAGCGGATATAGCGGTCTTAGACCATTACGAGGCCGATTACGGGAATATCCCTTGGGAAAGGAGGGGAGGAAGGGGGTAATTATCACGGGCCAAGGCCCAATCAGAGGCCTTAGAACTACTTAGCTATATTCAACACTAATTACTACTTACTAAGCCTAATCAGGCCCAGGTAAACCTAATTAGGATCTAACGGATTTATAGGGTAATAGACTTTTCTTTCTTTTCTCCTTATCTTAAAGATACTCATAGTAGTCGCCATAGCTAGTTGTAATATACGTGCTTGGACCGTTACACTTATTAATATAGGGTGTTTAATATACGCCCTGATTAGCGACGCCTTCACTAAGAAACTCCGTTTATTATATATTAGTATTATACCTTAGAACTTAATATAAGTCACTATTATAGTCCCTAGTGTAATCCGCTATATCACTTACACTAACATTAATATTGATAATTATAAATAACACTAATTATTTTTTTATATTATTCTTAACTAAGAAGACGATGTTATTTTTAGAAGGTTTTAAATAATTAATGATAATATTATATATAGTTTACTTAGTACGAGGTACTTTGTATATAAGTGTCGTAGACTATTGGGTAATAAAAAGGAAACTGGGTTAGGCCTGGTAAGATCCAAAGTTCCTAATCTAGTAATAAATTAGATTAGTATTCTTAGTTCTAATTAGGTGAGTATAAAAAAGAAGAGAGACCCCTTTTAGTATATCCACCCTAAATATGTTCTCTATAAGTTTAGCTGATATTAAGAAGGCCTTAATATTAAAAATAAAAATAAACCCAAGGACTAAACTCTTTATATATTATTATAAGTTTCTGTATATCTTTAACTGAGATAAGGTTAATTAATTATTGTTGTACTAGAAGAACGTTAACTATATTATCCTTATTAAGAAGGACTCCTATAATTAAGATAAACTAGTGACCTAGGGACCTTTATATAATATATTAAGAGAAGAGTTAATTATATTATACTGAACTCTTATGGAACTATTAGATAAAGGGTTTATTAGGGCTAGTAGTTCCCTTGTATTATCGCCTATTCTATTTATCTGGAAGCCTAGAGGAGGGTTATGGTTTTGCGTTGATTATTGTGCCCTTAACGCTATTATAAAGAAGGACTGATACCCCTTACCCCTGATTAGTGAGATTCTAAGGGTATTAGTAAAAGTGAAGTGGTTAATAAAATTAGATATTATTATTATATTTTATAAGATCCGGGTTAGGAAAGGAGATAAATAGAAGATGGTGTTTAGGATGAGGTATAGGTTATACGAATAAATGGTTACCCCCTTTAGTTTAATTAGAGCCCCTACGATGTTTTAGTAATATATTAATTATACTCTATGAGATTTCTTAGATGAGCTCTACTTAGCTTATATCGACGATGTCCTGATTTATTTGGACAGCTCCCTCTCTAATTATAGAGAGAAGGTTAAGAAGGTCCTTGAGTGCCTAGGTGTTATAGGCCTATATATGGATATTAATAAGTGCGAATTCGAGGTTAAGAGTGTTAAGTATTTGGGGTTTATTATTAATACTAATAAGGGAATTTATATGGACCCTAAGAAGATTAAGGTAATTTAGGGATAGGAAGTGCCCTAATTAGTATAAGGAGTCCATGGGTTCATTGGTTTTATTAAGTATTACCAGTAGTTTATACCCAACTGTAACGGTCCAAGCACGTATATTGCAACTAGTTATGGCGACTATTATGAGTATTTTTAAGATAAGGAGAAAGGAAGGAAAAGTCTGCTACCCCACAAATCCGTTGGATCCTAATCAGGTCTATTTGGGCCTAGTTAAGTTTAGTAAATAGTGATTAGCGTTAGATATAGTTAAGTAGTTCCGAGGCCTCTAATCGGGTTTTGGCCTATAATAATTACCCTCTTCTTCTCCTCCCTTCTTAAGGGATATTCCCGTAATTAGCTTCGTAATAGTCTAAGGCCGTTATATCCACTAGTATATCCACTAGCTCCTAGGTGAATTAGGTATAGTCCTTTTATTTCACTAAGACCTTTTATTTACCCTGTACTTTTTATGTATTACGGATCTCCTTAACTTTAAACTCCTCCCTATTAACCACTAGTATCATAGGTGGCTAGGTGTTATTACGGTTTTATAATAATAACGGATTAATTTTAGTGTACTTAATTAAGTTTACGTGGAAAATGTTATAAATCCCTAATAATATATTTAACTAGTAAGTATAGGATTTAATTAGTTTAAGGATAATATACTTTGTATTAACTTAGTTAAGCTTTTTTAATGGTTAATTAAATTAGATATTCTATAACCTTAGCTAAACCTTATCCCCAAGTTTAAACTAATTAGACGATTGGTGCTTTGCGTTTACGGTAATCTTTTATTTCTTTTATGCTATTATTATCGCTACTTAAGCTTACTTAGAGGTGTCCTTTAACTTCTAAATTAGAACCTCTACTCTTATTATAGGGGTTTTATTACTATTCTATAGGGGTTCCTCTATTGTAATTAGGTTTAAGTTATACCTATAAGTAATAAAGAACAAGCTAAGTCCTGTTAATAAGGTGACCTGGTTATTAATAATTATTATTACTACTAGGAATAGTTTGTCCTAATTGTCCTAAGTATATACTATGTATACTTTAAAATAGGTTTTTATTACCTAGTTTACCTTTTTTATAACTCCGTTTATTTTTAGGTAGAATACTATAAAGAGTTTTTGTTTGATCCGTAGTAATTAATAGAGTTGTTTTTATATAAAATTTATAAACTACGATCCTTTATTTAATATAATTATATGAGGTATCCTATGGTGCCTGATTAGACCTCGGATTAGTTAGTCTATTATTGTATCTATTGTAATGTCCTTTAATAACTCGAAGATTACGTTCTTTAATAGATGATCGGTTACTATTATAATGTTTATAGCCCTATTGCGATGGGAAGGGGGTAGTCCTATTATAAAGTCAATAAAGACCTCTACTTAGATCCGTCTAGGGATAAGTAGAGGTTTTAATAGGCCCCTCTTCTTATTACGTTATACGTTTCCTCGTCCATAAACGTCGTAGTTCCTTATAAATCTTTGGATATCCTAGGATAAGCCTAGTTAATAGAATTAGTGGTTAATTAGGGCCTTTAAAGTGTCCCTCCCCGGATATCCCGTTAACGTAGAGTCAGTCGTAGAACTTTTAGATTAAACCCGTCCTTAAGGGCTCGTAATATGGAATCCAGATTCTGTTCTTCTATAATAGTCTCTTATTATCGTTAATCATATATTTTAATAACATCATCGGTAACTTCTACTATAAGGGAAGTTATTGGTCTCCTTTTTATATTACCCCCCTAATTAACTAGTATTAGTTATTCTAATCTAAGATTTTATCCCACTAGGAGTATAATAGCTCTTCTTTAAAAGGGTTCAAGGGGGGTTCCATCTTATTTAAGCTAAGGTTATTGGTCTAATCCATATCTCCGGGGGAGTCTCTTATACTAAACTTAACCCTCTCTATTTACCCTAATTAGGCCTACACTTCTCTAATTACTACTACGTTGTTAACTCGTAATACGTTAATCCTATTTTTTAGGAGTTTAATCTTCTAATCCTTTAACTTATTGTTTTGTAGGGTGTTAGGGATATCCTGTTTACGTCTCGATAGTGTGTTAGGAACTACTACTTCTTTACTAGGTCTGAATTGGATAGTGAAGTTATAACGGGACAATAATTCTGACCACCTGATCTGACGTTCACTTAACGGTTTTTTCGTTATAAAGTATTTTAGATTTAGGTGATTAGTTAGGATAGTGAACTCTTTTATACTCCGCAGTTCTAAATCCCAGTGTTTTAGGCAGCGTATTATTGCTAATAGTTCCTTATCGTATATCGGGTAATTACACTCCGTAAATAAGTCCTTACGTAAAAAGAATACTATAGGTTTTAAGATCCCTTCGTCATTATACTACAATAAAGCACCTCCTACCACATAACTAGACGAATCGGTTTCGAGTATTGTAGCTCAATCAGGGTCCCAGTGAGCTAATACAGGTGCGCTGATTAGGAGCGTCTTTAGCTCTTCGAACACTCTAGTGCACTCCTTGCTCTAAATGAATAGTATATCCCTTTTAGTTAAGGTTATTAGGGGTTATGTGATCCCCGAGAAGTTGGGTATAAATTGCTGGTAATAGTTAGTAAAACTGATGAACCCACGGACTCCTCGTACTAATCGGGGCACTTCCCATCCCTAGATTACCTTAATCTTCTCAGGGTCCACACGAATTCCCTTACCAACATCAACAATAAACCCCAAATACTTAACACTCTTAGCCTCGAATTCGTACTTATTAATATCCACATACAAGCCTATAACACCTAAGTACTCAAGGACCTTCTTAACTTTCTTTTTATAATCAGAGAAGGAGTTGTCCAAATAAATCAGAACATTATCGATATAAGCTAAGTAGAACTCATCTAGGAAATCTCATAGAGTATAATTAATATATTACTAGAACATCACAAAAACTCCAATTAAACTAAAGGGGGTAATAATCTATTCATATAACCCATACCTTATCCTAAACACCATTTTCTATTTATTTCCTTTCTTAACTCCGATCTTATAAAACATAATAATAATATCTAATTTTATTAACCACTTCACTTTTACTAATACCCTTAGGGTCTCACTAATTAAGAGTAAGGGGTATTAGTCCTTCTTTATAATAGCGTTAAAAGCACAATAATTAACACAGAACTATAACCCTCCTCCAGGCTTCCAAATAAATAAAACAGGCGATAATACAGGGGAGCTACTAGCCCTAATAAACACTTTATCTAATAATTCTGTAAGGGTTTAGTGTAATATAATTCACTCTTCCCTTAATATACCATATAAAGGTCCCCAGGTCACTAATTTATTTTAATTATAGGAGTTCTTCTTAATAAGGATAGTATAATCGACGTTCTTCTAATATAATAGTAATTAATTAGCCTTATCTTAGTTAAAAATATATAAAAACTTATAGTAATACATAAAGAGTTTTATCCTCGGGTTTATTTTTATTTTTAGTATTAGGGCCTTCTTAATATCGGCCAAATTTATAGAGAACGCATTCAGGGTGGATATACTAAAAGGGGTCTCTCTTCTCTTCTATGCCCACCTAATTAGGGCTAAGAATACCGATCTAGTTTACTACTAGATTAGGAACTTTGGATTTTATTAGGCCTAACCCGGTTTCCTTTTTGTTACCTAGTAGTCCATAATACCTATATACAGAGTACCTTATACTAGGTAAACCATAACATCATCGTCAATTATCTAAGACCTTCTAAGGATAACATCGTCTTCTTAGTTAAGAATAATATAAAAGAATAATTAGTATTATTTATAATTATCAATATCGATATTAATATAAGTGACGTAGCGGATTACACTAAGAACTATAATAGTAATTTACATTAAATTCCAAGGTATAATACTAATACGTGGTAAACGGAGTTTCTTAGCGAAGGTGTTGCTAATTAGGGCATATATTAAACACCCTATACTAATAAGGGTAATTATATAGTATATCCTATTAATCCTAATATTAACGTAAAATAGGTCACAATCCATACTCTTTTTAACGACCTTTTATTCTTCCATAGTTTGTTCCTCCTAATAACGACTTTCACTAGGAGTTACTCTTTTCCTAAGTCCTCAGAGTCCTAATTAAAACTATTATCCATTTCACTTTATTCCTTAGTTTTTCCTTCAAAAATCTTAGTCTTCCTTATTTCTTTTCGATCCTCAGGGTATTACCATTATATATACCCTTTTTTATTATAATTATAATATCTATGAGCTTCCTCTTAGCTTAGCTATTTACGGACTTTCTTGTCCTTGGCTAGCTTATTTGCCTTCGTAGGTTCCCACTCTATCTAATTAGGTTAGGGGAACTCTAATTAACTATTCTACTTCCGAGGGGACTTAGTTCTTATTTAGTTAAGGGTCAATAATCTCCTACGTTAACACTCATAGTGGGCTTGGTAGGATTCGCTGTCCAATTCTAAGCTTATACTTAGGAGCATCTAGGTGTATATAGCGTATATTGTTAGTTTATTGATTATGCTGATGAGGGGGGCTCTCATTATGGTGTTCAGAGCTCTTTTAAGGTAATTGATCCTCATAATGTTTAACTAATATCCTCCTCCTACTTCTATGAGCTCCTTTTCAAATTTGGGGAGGAAATAAGTAAAACTCTTATTCTCCTTTTACCGTATAATCCTTAGTTGGTTAAGGGCTCATACTTCTACATTAAGGTCTACGTAGTAACCCTTTAAATATTTTATAAATTTATCCGGGTTCTTCGACTTATCGGCCCCTTTTTACGTATAATAAGTACTTATTATAGTTTACGTAGTATTTTCTAATTTAGAGTAGATATAAGTGAATATAGTTAACTCTAAACTGAAGGCTTTTTTATTTATACTTATTTTCCCTCCTATTTTAAAATACTATTATTAAAACTTTTTATATAATCCATTAAACTTTAGTAGGTCGGGAATCTAATATTTAACTTATTTTAGAGATAATATATAAACCTAATTGGGGGGAATCGGTATTATAAAGGGTGTTAGGGACTAGTTTATCGTTGATGTCGGGTACTTAGGTTCTACTAGGGCTTCCTATGGTAGTCGAATTTGCTCTTATTAGGTCTCTTACTCGATTACTTAGGTGGTCCACATCTCCTATAGTTGGGTTATAAGTTATCCGATTAGTTACACTAACTATTACGGGTTTCCAGATAGTTTAGTGTTGCTTTCCAATGTTACGTGGTTATCGCTTATCCTAGTATTTTACGTTTAATAGTGACCGTAGTATGCTTAATAACGTGGTTAAGGTACTCTACTACGAATATACGTACGCGTTATTTCGAGTTTATAATAACCTTTAGGTCTAATTAGGCCGTACTAATCAATTTTAGACGTTCAGGGACTCCTTAGGTTAACCCATTTAGAACTTTTTACTACTTTTATACAAATTATGGGCTTTTATACTAGGCGTTCAATTAATTACTTTTAATAATCTTAAAGATAATATAACGGTCTAAACACGTATATTATAACTAACTATAATAACTACTATAAGTATTTTTAAGATAAGGAGAAAGGAAGGAAAAGTCTGTTACCCTATAAATCCGTTGGATCCTAATTAGGTTTACCTGGGCCTGATCAGGCTTAGTAAGCAGCGGTTGGCGTTAAACATGGCCGAGTGGTTCCGAGGCCTCTGATCAGGCCTTGGCCCGTGACATTAGAGGTTAAGGATTCATTTGAATTAGGTTTCTAAGTAGCTTTAATAATATTAACTTTTGGGTTATTATTAAAGGTGATTTACCTTTTATATTTCTACGTATCCTAAAAATACGTCCAATTACCTGAGTTGAAAATTTCGTATCTGAGGTTACTAACTTGTTCCTTATTCATACTAATAAGTCCATTAGCGACTCCGGTGAGTATATATTAGACCTTATAGTATGAGTTAGGTTTCTAATGGTGGTTTCTATAAGGATAATTATGTGTTTTAGATGTCCTAGTACCTAAATTAATTATAAAGGTTGTACCCGAGTTAGACCTTCTAGCGAAGGTTGTGAATTGGCCTAAGAGCTTAACTAGTTTTTTATGGATAGTGTTAAAATGGGTAATAGCTAAGAATATTCTAACTATTTTATCGAGTATTAGAGGTTACTATACTAGTATTTTAGCCTAGTGAATTAAGTTTCGTATTATCTTAGCCCAACTTAGTACAAAGTGGTTATTAACGGCGTCGAGAAACACTAGTATAGTATTTATTCCCTCGATTATAGGGACTTTATGGGAGTAGTACTTAGTGTATGCGATTTCCTATTTTACGTATTAACGGGTAATACTTATGTTAGTGGATACTTTTTAGAGGATTAATATGTATTCCGTAATTATAAGGGTCTTAATACTTATTTTCATTAGAGTAAATTAGTTTTGTAGGTGCCTGAGGAGCGCTTGAAGTCCAATATTCTCTTTGTTTATTTATTGTATACGAGTAGGTGTGAGAATTGATTCTATAATTAATTTATTTACCTAGTTTTAGATGTTCTGGTAGGAGGCCTGAAGAGAAGTATAGGTGGAAGTATTGGTTGTATATAATTTGAGGGTATCCTTTTAATTAAATTGGACGTTAACCCTTGTGATAGGCGTAGGTTATGTGGGCTTGGGGGGAATCATAGGGTGAGGTACTTATAGTGGTGTTGGTTTATTGGTATTAGGGTTCATAATTAAGTTTGCTTAGTAAATAGTATTAGTGATAACCTAAAGTTATTACTTATAAAGGTCCTAGTATTTGTATTATTGTTTATGTTATTTTTGTATTATATAATTCTCGATTATAGGAGGTATTAACGAAAACCTTGTAATATCTAGAGTATTTGGTGCTTAAGGATCGATACGTTCCCAGATCCCCTGGCCTTTAGCGTAATACTAAAAAATAGAGTATTACTATAACTAATCTTAGTAACTATAAAGGATAATCTTAACGATAATAGTTTTATTAGTAAATAATATATTAGTAAACGAAGAAGGGTATAAAATAGGTTAATAAGGTATAAATGTATTAAAGTAATCTCTTTTATATACGTAGTATTTGTGAGAGTAGAGAAGGGTCTAGTTAGAGTTGGGCTTATAATTGTGGTGAGTTTGTATATGCGTATAAGGTTAAGTAGGAGAAGAAGGTTTGGTTTATTTATTATTTGGTGGGTGTATCCAGTAGAATGAATAGGCCGGCTTGGGGGCTAGGACGTTATGTGAGTGCTGACTTAGCTGAGCACAGCTCCTAGACGTCTTGGTGGCCTAGTATGCTTGCGACAAGTATAATATAAAATTATAACTTTAGATTATAGTATAAGTATAGAGAGGTATAGAGTCTCGTTTAAATTTACTTTTTTAGTAGGAATAACTTTAAAGTGGGAATAGTATTATAAAATGCAATTAATGGACAACCTCTTAGGTTTACGTTTATAGTTTAGTTAACCTAGTGCCCCTAATAATATTAGTTACTTTAGAACTTTTAATAAAAGTATATTAAAATAAAAACCTAATAGGGAAGTACTCTGGCTTATATATGTAGAGAGTCTTCTTTATTAAGTTATAAGGGTAATATGCTTATAGGTATTCATTAGAAGAAACTACCCCCTCTTTTTACGTTACACAATTACTTAAAGGATTACCCATATAGGGACAACTTTAAAACAGCTAAAATAAGCTATCTAAGTGGCTATAAGGACTCCTGCTCTTAGGAGGAGGTCAGTAAAGAACAAGCATAAGGTAAGCAGATTCTCGGCTATTATTAAGTATATACTTATAAACTTAATAAGCATAGGAGGTTTATGAAATTTAAGGTATATCTTATTATTTATAGAGATTAATAATTAAGAAATAAGTGAGAAATGTATACTATTATACTTATAAGTATATTATTTAAAATCCTTATTATAATAATTACTCGTTTTAATATAAAGCTTTTATAATATAATACGGTAAATTCTTTTATATATATAATAATTAATAAGGAAGTGTATATATATTCTTACTTAAATATTAAAAAGTTAAATAAGTATTATACTTAAGAAAGGTGTTTTATATTATAGCCTTAGGAGGTCCCCTTTGCTTTAGTAAAAACACTTGGAAAGTGGGCTCCTAGAACTCGGCTTTTAATAAGTTATTAGAGAGAATTATTATTCGTAAAAGGGGTAAATTACGTTTTTATATATATTAATAATTGTGTTTTAAATTTTTATTATAAGTATTATAATAAGGTAATGGTGTTAATAAACTAGTTTAGGAATATTATTATTTAAAAGGTGGTTATAAGTTATAACGTACTTAATAAGCGAGCTGGCCAGACAAGCGAGCTGGCCACCTAACTATGTTTTTCCCATCTACATCATTGCGTTACGACTTTCTCAGACCACAATAATAACCTCATAGAATAAAAATACTCAATTGAACCTAGTAGTCTAGGCTATTAAAAAAGACCTAAACCTTAGTATCCGGGCTACTGCGAAGATTTACTCGGTCCCTCGTTTTACTCTTAGTACCCGTTTAAAAGGTATTGAAACCGTGCAGGGGGAAATGCTTACGCTAAGTGGGGTTTTCCTTAGTCAGGCGACAGCGAGCTATTTAAGAGAGGGGAACTAGGGACGCATTTATAGCGGAGGACACATAATAACGGACCATTAAGTAACACATTACGGAATGTTAGTAAGTATCGTTAGTTAGATAGACGTATTCAGAGCTCTTTTTACCTGTTCACTTGGATTATATACTATGAACAGTATAAAGGTTACTTTACTATTAAGTAAATAAAGCCCTAATACTCACTAGTGTTTACATCTAGGGTAAGAACCCCTTTTTGGCCCTGATCAGGTTTTGAGGTGTCTCCTTACCTAAATTGTAATTTTGGTTAAGTGGTTTCGTATAAGTTAGTCACCTTCGTGGACCCGGGACGGAGGGTGTACGACCTGTGGTCAGTAGAGTGTGTGTATTGTACGATATAGCACATACTGTTCACTGCATCCCCCGCTCCGTTGTAGTATACTTTCGTAATACGATATAATGCTTAATTCACGGAATTTAATGTTGTTTAAAAAGGAGAAGTTAATTGAGTATATTCTTAACTTAGATTCCTAATTATCTCCTCCCCGGATTATTAGTGTAAAAGAAATGGTTAATCGACTGCTCACTGACTGTGATGCACCCCCGGTCGGCAAGTGCTAGGCTTTGAACTTCGTTAAACAACAACCATAGCTTTGGACACGGTTTTTTTATAAGTATAATTATAAAAGAGCCTAATACGAAGATCTCGACGCGATAAATGCGTAGTTTAGCCTCGTAGTAAACATAATCACGAAATACGGTATTATAAACTTAGATATTTATAATTTTAATAAGATTAGGTTTATAATAAGTTAGATTATATCCGGAATAGTTATAATAAGTATGAAAAGGTATGTAAATACAAAAATAATATAGCCTAGTAATCGTAAATAAGTTATAGTTATTCAGGCTATTAGCTCGTCGGGCTATAATATCCCATTATATATTATTATCGTAGGCTAATATCACTTCTCCACTTAGCACACTGAAATTAGTCTCTTATATAACTGGGTTATCGTAACGTTTAAAAATAAATGGACAATAAATAAAAAAGGCCTAAATTAGCTTTAACACTTTGATTAGTATATAAAACTGTAACGGTCCAAGCACGTATATTGCAACTAGCTATGGCGACTACTATGAGTATCTTTAAAATAAGGAGAAAGGAAGGAAAAGTCTGCTGCCCCACAAATCCGTTGGATCCTAATCAGGTCTACCTGGGCCTAATCAAGCTTAGTAAGCAGCGGTTGGCGTTGAACATGGCCGAGTGGTTCCAAGGCCTCTGATCGGGCCTTGGCCCGTGACAAATATTTTATTAATTACTTATAATATCTATTAATTAACTAATAGAGTTTATAAAATAATTATTTTATTCTATTAATATATAAATTATTGCCTAGTTTTCTTGTTTGAAGGGTAATTCTATTTATTCCTGTGTTTCGCTTATAAAGGTCTTATTCTAACTACTTAGCGCCTCGTTGGGTCTACTCCTGACCAGTGCTGCAGAACGGGTTGTAAAATGATGGAAGGCAAAACAGTAAAGCAAAGTGAACTGTGTGCTAGACAAGCTTTTACCAATCAGCGGACTTGCTTTGCTTGACATTTGAGTGGGTACATGTCATCTTCCCTATCCGGTCACCTCCTTACGTCGATGACTTGGGGCCCGGCATGGAAAAAGGTGGATGCATGGCTGGCCAGCCGATGGAGTTGCAGGGGTAAGAAAAAAAAAAAAAAGGGTGCGAGCTCTTTACCCAGTAGGACGTCGTTGCCCGGCACGCAAATCCACCCCCCAAACAGACCCTTAAGTCTGCGTAGGACGCAGGCCCTCCCATATTCCGTGGAACTCTCCCTGCCTCCTACATATTTTGAAGGCAGGCAATACCCATCCATCCAGTCGGTCCTCATCACTTCAGCAAAAGGATACGATAACTACCAGAATGCCTTACAACACTCGACGCAAGTCGCTCTCTTTGCCATCGCTAGGGATTCACGTCCCCGGGAGCCATTCAACAACTCGCGGCCCTGCCGCCTCGGCCATGAGCCGAAGCATCCCCGAGCACACATCGAGTCGTATCACGATCGCAGCGACAACAACAATCTCCTATCCAAACAAGAGGCAAAAGCGATCCCATGAGGAAGCGACACGGCACCGGGGTGCGTCGTTGAAGCGTCCGGATGACTTGGCTATGATCGAGCATACGCCTCCGCCCTCTCCGACCGCCGACAACAGCGTGGAAATGGTAGACAGTGGCGGCAAACCGGTGCCCTCGAGAACAATAGACCTAGAAGGCATCAATGATGAGATCGTCCAGGCTGTCATTGCCCAATTGCTGGCGACGGCAAACCGACCCCATCTAGTGAAAGAGCTAGCGACTGTGCTGTCGCAGCAATTGACTATTGTCCAACAGTAAGTAACCTCGTTGACATTCTCGGCAAATTCCCACACACCATCGGCCTATTGACCAACACTCTCCCACATACTGGTCCGCTAACCATCGCAGCTCTTCTAATCCTTGCGCCATCATATCCTCCCGTCTTGCCGCCTATCTAAAGAGGAGTTACTGGAGTACCCTATCACCTTGTCCTCTGGCCAAGGAACTCGAAACGGTCCACCCTCGTCGGACGTACTTCTACCTTACCACCTGTTCGCGACAAGCTTTCCCCGATTCGGTGGCAGCGCATATCCTGCAGCGATCCGTTATATCACCATCTTTGTCCAGTGTTGCTTCTGGGTCTGATGATGGTGACGACATGGATTTGCGACGGCGGGAGCTGAGTCAGTCCCCGGAAGTGGACCTCTCATCTCCCGAGTTCGACGATGCGGACGACGACTTCGCTATGCCCGCAACACCTGTCGGTTCACTTCCTAACAGCCTGCGGTACGCCAGAAGCCACAGGAGTGCGTCGCCGCCCCTAGAGAAGGATGAGCGAGAGTTCACACAGACGGCCGACGGCCTCCAGAAGCGGAAGTTGGCTCGCGAGCTTTCCTCAACAGGTATCAGTGAACATTCTGCTGTCAATACCTACGAACCGGCGCGGGATGACACCATGTTTGACGATAAGCAAGGCGTTACTGTTGTGAATGGTGGCACCGTCCCCGTCCACTTCATTACCAGCCCTGCCATCAAGGCAACACTGCCCTCCAGCGCCAAAAAAGACGCCGACGGAGACAGCTGGCTAAAGCTGGGGACACTGCTAGAGTGGGACCATAGCCCGGAGAACATTGAACTCGACGAGCTTGACTGTTTGCTGGACTCCTGTTAATCGGCTGTGATGCACTAGGTGAAGTTGAGAGCCGTCCCGAATGTCCCGTTTCAGGACGCCAAGCTTCCACAGATCCTGTCACAGCAGGCTGATACCTGCTGTGTCAGGCTTGATAGCCTTACTAGTGTTTTGTTGTGGATTCTTATGTGGGTTGGCCAGAGAAGGAGGTCAGTTCAGTTCGTCGTGATACTCTTATGTCTTTGCGTCGGTCTTGACCTTTGTGTTTGGCCGACCTACGATTATGGACGCGAGAGAAGGTTCCAGGACGGCCTAGTCCTTAACCGGCCGAATGGGAGATAATCGGGTGCCATGTATTAGTAACTGTACAACACTCATGAAGCGAGATGGCGTCCATGAAGGCTTGGAGTTTGGGGGTTTCATGGGCTGGGCAGAAAGAAACGAGAGCACTAAACTGTCGGGTATGATTGAAATGAAAGAACAAACCTCTCCTGTCCTAAAATCTCCCCAGATTCTTGAATACACGCATTCCGTTCTGGGTCATGGGCAAATCACTGATTTGGCCGAGGATGCCGGAAAGGCAGGCAATGCTAGCCTTGCCTCCTAACCCTCAGCTCAACCCATAGCGTGGTTCCAAGTTGTGTCAGGTAAGGCCGGTCTATCTTTACCACCTCGAGACCGGGAGTCGAATTGGCGGCTTTCTCGACTATGTCGGCAATGTCTCGGTTCCACCAGCATCCGTACTTTTGAAAATGGGAGGCTGCCGACCTGTCCAGCAAACCGTTGACGACACCCCACCATCCTCTGCCGTGCTCCATGAGGATAATCCTTCCAGTCTCCGGCTTCACCATACCGGCTAGATTCCGAATGACCTGCTCCGGGTCGCGGACACTGCATAAACCAAAGGTTTGTACCACAGTGTCATATTGGGAGGCGGAAGCAGGTTGTGCTGGAGGAGGGATGAAGTCGTGGATGTCGGATCGAAAAAAGCGTAGCCTATCGGATAAATAGGAAAAGACACCCCAGCTCTTCTGAACCTGCGAGGTATGTGAATCAACCCTAGGCTCCACACCGTTCAAAGCAGGAACGGCCTCCGATAGCTTTTCAACGGCGACCCCCAGCATTTCACCGGAAATGTCGACCCCGGTGAAGGATAGAATAGGTGCTGCGGCCGCCTCGCCCGTTTCAGCCTCGACCGTGGATGCCCCTGAAGTCGGCGATGTCGACTGGGGTTGGAGAACACGACTCCAGTCGTAGAATGACAGGTTTCGACCAGTGCCCATGGCCACCTCAAGCACATGCCCGGAGGCTTCCGCGGCAAGCTTCTGTCGGAGGGAGGTGATTCCTATTAACCGTTCTGATCCATCAAGGCTTTGGTCAAACTTCCGAGCTGAATCTTTTGTAAAAACAGTTGGCCGACCTGTTGGGACTGCATCTGGCGCTGGAGGCGGCGTTGGGCAACTGGCCGAGAAGGAGGAAGAGGCAAGAACGCTCAGATAGAGCCCCAGGCCGAGTGCAACTACGCCGCAGGCGAGGAGGGGAATCTTTCTAGCTTTGAAAATGGCCTCGGCAGTCTCGAGCGTGTTCTCAGTTGCGTCGACAGTCGCAGTCGAAGCCGGAGGCCGGTGAGGAGAGCGAACAGAGAACGGTTCTCTGGGTTTCGTCCTGCGCCGCGATTAGAGACATATGCGTATCGGAAGGAGATTACGAACTGTTGGGAAGTCTGCGTGTGTCGTCTTAGTGTTCTGGAGGAGGACGCTCGTCGCGCAGTAGGTAGGGGGACGAGGGACAGTCTCCTGCCAGACCAGCGTCCAGCCCGGCCTACCTGCACTGCGGTTTGAAGCATTCGTGCACCGCAATTTAGTCCACTGGGAGCTGTTGAGGCGTGAGCGTTCGTGCAAAAACTTTCAATTGAATCCAACGAATACTTGCGCGAGGATAGCCGCAGGAGCCAAGCTTCGAAAGGGTTGTACTCGAGAGTTGTCTCCTGGGTCGTCCTCTCGGAGTAGCTACTCGGGGAGGTGTGCGCCGGAAGATAATTATCGCTAATCCGTTTGATCCCCAGACGACTTCGGGATGGGAGTGGGGCCGTGTAGAAGGCAGGCCGGACACCACACCAGTGCGGAGGAGATGTATCTGCATGCGATATCATTCTGTGTTATTACGGCACAAAATACGATATTCTGGTCGGCTCAATATCACCACCGGCCGTTACATATCAAACACGTAGGCACATCGCCCGTGTTGGCGTTACTGTTTGCTGCCACTCTCCCATTCGCCTGTCCCCTTCCCAGTTGCGATGGGGATCTCCTTGCGTCGAAATTCCAAAATTGCACTGAGCTTAAGCCATCCTTTTGCGCCCCAGCCTGCAGGTCCCGGTTCCACTTCCGGTCTTACACCCACGTACCAAGACCAAGCTCTTCGGTCCATCTCGGATGGCGTTAGATGTCCCGTCCAGCTCTCAAATAGTAGTCTCAGGGCTCCCAACAGCCTTGCGAGATTCTGCAGGTTCTCGGCTTCAGACTCCCACCGGCTCGTCTTTTTCGCCCTGGGTCTGGGCGTATTTCCTGGCATGCCTTCTTCATTCCGCTTCATCTGCCCCCTTTCTGCTGAGCCCGAGGCGAAGTTCTTCAACAGATAGGCCCTCGCAGATTCGGGGCGATGAATCGCGGCGCCGGTCATGGTGTGGTCCCAATCATGTGGCCTCCTAGAACGGCCACTATGTCCATCGGGTTTGCTATCCATGCTTTGAAGGTCAAGGGCCCACAAAGCAGAACCGTCGTGCCCGGCCTTGTCTTGGACCAGTCTCAGTCTTTCCGACAACGCCTCGGTGACGCATTCCCTCATCAGCCTCCAACGGTCCGTTCCAAGCATCTCACCACCAAACCACCTGGTCAGCACAACCACAGCCCCGACTACGCCAGCCTCCCTCATCAGCCTCAAGATGAACTCCCCACATCCATTCTCACCGTCGTCTTCGCATGCTTCCCGTACACCCGAGCCTACTCCATCCGATGTTTCCTTACTCAATCGATAACCCCATGCATTATGAGTCGCCGTTTGCAAGTGGGGTTCAGATGATAGAAGGGCCTGGACAAGAGCGTGTGGTGCCTGTGTAGATTCGTCAAGAGTGGCAACATGCGCGATAAAAGTAGACGACTTGACAGTAATTTGACGGCTAGTGGCCCAAACCGTCGATTTGGAAGCTTGGCCCTGTTGCGTTGCCTCGCTTGGCACTGGCTGGGCATCATCTGAAGCGGCTACAGCCTTGTTCGATGTTGCTGGAGCCTCTGCTGCATTGTTGCCCGGTAAAGTTCGGTAGTCTCCTCGTTTGAGGACGGCAACTGTCCTTCCCATGATGGTCACCTTGGGCTGCCCTTCGCTCCAGGACGAGTCTTCGGCAACAGCGCTGGTCAGCCCAAGACCGGCAGCTTTTGACCTGGAATTGACACTGACGACAGCCTGGGCTAAGCTGAGACGACTGGACAACGGTTGCTCAGGCATTGTGCATCGGAGTAGCTCAACTACGAAGGCCAGCATCAGTGGGGCGCGGTTGGTGTAGATGGACGCCGCTGCAATATCTTCTTCATCGGTTGCTACTGGTAATGCCAGGGCGTTCTCTTGCTCTTCTAAACTCAGCATTTCACCTTCAAGGGCGCTGCTGGCATACTGGCTTGTCCTGGCACGTTTCCCACCAGTGGCCTGCAACAGCAGGTCCCCACCTCGCTTGGTACCCGGCTTCGCCACATGAGCTTTGCAGGTTGACTGGAGGTATCTTGCCGTCTTGGCATGACCGAGTGCGCTCTCAATCACGCCGAGCTCAGAGTCGGCGATTTGCTGTATACTGCGTGGCATCTCGATCAGTTTGACCCATTCACAAGAAACTGAACGGGGTAGCATGCACCTGCGGAGATTTACTGCCTGGAGGGCCTTGACTTGGCTCATGGCCGTCATCATGGGGACTTTACGGGCCGTAATGACGCGGAGGAGTTCGTGAAGATCTTGTTGGGAAGCCATTCGGGATACAAGTGCGGGTAGTTGGAAGTGGGAAAGTCCAAGTTGCAGTGAGCGAGCGGGTGTAGCCAGGGTGACATATATGCCTTACCAGGAAGTGAGGGGTCTAAGAGTTAGTACCTGCGGCGTGGCGCTAGTGCCCGCAGCTGCTAGGTACCCCATGATAGGCAGGTCACTATTCGGGTCTGCGCAAGACACCCGGCTGTTGCCACCACCGCCTAACATCCATCGCGGAAGCCGGGAGTGATAAACGGCGCCGCTGAAAAACGTCCCAAAACACATATTGAAGGGGCTACCACCCGTGTTGAAAGGTTTGCTTCTGAGGCTATGCCGTGCGCCCTGCCCAAAAAAGGTGCCTTACGAGGGTAGAAGTTTTGCGACATCGACATCATCAGCAAAAGCGGATTGGGCTATCAAGCCAACCCTCGTTCCCGGGGTGGACGGACTCAAATGAGCGCTGAAATCCTCATTATCTTACATTACCGACATAAATACTACACGTTGATCACCGGTATGTCCACACATAACGCCTCGAGTCAGGAGTCCTCGCCGCGAGCATCCCTTTTAACCCCATGGCCTCGTCTCCTTTGCCTTCTCCTCCCCTGCACTTGGTAAAACCGCCCTGCGCTGGGGCATTTGGCCACGTCAGAATGAAAGTGGCTGGGCCCAGGTTTATGATGATGAAACTTGAATGCTTATGCTCGCTGAAGCACGGCGTGGAAACGTTCGATGACCTGTAAGCGCGTCTTAGCTGCCCGGCCTGACGATACCCATGGTTCACCACCGAGGAAATGTAAACCGTGCAGAAAACTTACCTCCGGGGTTGACTTAACGAATGGGAGGTCGAAGAACATGTACTTTTCGTTCTTCAGCAGCTCGACAACTGTCACCATCAGACCCCAAGGTTGGGGCCAGTACCCGATAAGGCGTTCCCAAAGCACCCGAGTAATTTGTTGCCGAATTTCTGTTTCTTCTGGGTCGTTCATGTCTTGGCCAAATATCTCCAACAGAACCCGGCTGAAGTAGTTGGTCTGCGCATTCGGAAACCGGAGTTGGTTCGTGATACTACAAACCAGGTAGTAACGGGCCTCAAGCGGGAGTTCATGAAGTAACAAGGACAAGGTAGCAACGTCTGTCGAGGCAGGATTGAACACATCGGTGCCCTTCTGATTCGCTTGCTCAACAGCATGTTTGCCGATGTGAAGAGTGACCGCCTCAATCAGTCGAAGGTTTGCGTTTATGGGCACATATCCGAACCCGGTTTCAGCCCTCTGACTGTCAACAATGGCACGAGTGATGTGTGCTAGGGTGTCTTCCGAGGGACCATTTTGCAACGCGTGGTCAAGAACCTCGAGTAAACCCCATTCTCGCAGCTGGGCTGCAGAAGTGTCGCGGCTTTCAGCTGAGTCGCGAACTTCGTCTATCCGATCAACCTGGAGACCGGGGAAGAGAGGATCCGGCATTTTTGGGTGAGCGCTAGGGTTTGCCGTCAAGATGGCGTTGAGAAGTTGCTTGCAATGAGGCGGGACACTGGCTGTGAGCTCGTGCGAATAGGCAGCGAGATACTCCGAATAGTCGTGCTGCAGAATCACAAGCAGTTTGAGGGTGGCGCGATAAATTTCCCTTGCCACGTTGGTGGGCTCTATTGCCTTGACCTGCTCCCCGACATGTTCCAGAAGCAATTGAAGTAGCTTGGTGAACTTCTCCCAGCCGGGCTCCCCCTTCATGACGTTGGGCAGGAACACACGGTGTTGAAGGAGTGACAACCAGCCAAAAACGAACCCTGGGAGATACCGCGGGCCAAGATCGATAAGCCTGTCAGCGAACTGGAGGATGAAGCTCGACCGCTCTGCCTCAGGAAGCGGCTCTGCCGTGGAGCTGATTTCATAGAGTAACACGGACAAAAGCCGATGGAATACCCTTTGGTTGAAATGCTCCGCGCGCTTGACGTGGTGGTGATTAAGAACAAGGTTAACCAGAGCCAAAACCGAGTCCAGAGTGACTGCTCGACTGGGCGCCGACGTTGGCTCGATGTCGCCGTGCACCTTGATGAACACATTAATCATCTTGGCCAGAGCGTCGACGGCAAGAAAAGCGTCCGTCAGTGTTCCTGTGGAATGGACGTAGTGCTCAAACCTGTCCACTGACATATCCGTCGCAGTTCTGATGAAGAGAAAGAGATCATCTCTGCTTTTGACGGCCCCTCGAATCTGCATCTGCTGCACAAACATGACACCAGAACTCTCCGACGCGTTCGGGTTATTACACAGATGAATCCATTCATCGAAAATGTACTCCATCTGGTCCTGTTGAAACGCGCCTTCGCCCTCCTGCTGTGCGCCTTGGGGCAATGCCTGACCAGACAGCTTTGCTTTCAAGCGTTGCCCAATTGTCAAGTCTGGTTCGTCCTGAATCCAAGCAGAGGCAGCCTCGAGAGTTCGAACGAAGTCCCCATAGAGCGCCAGTGGGCGGTTGCCGAGTAGAGTCAGGTCCACCATTTGTTCCAAGAAATCCAACGAGCCCTCCTTCCTCTGTTGCAGTGCCTTGGCCATTGACATGTCAATGTTTCTCCAGTCAAGGAGGTCGGTGCGCAACAAGGCAGCAAGGAGAGGCAGATGAAGGAAATTGTTCCCGGGCTGCTGCCGAAACAAAGCAGTAACGCGGTTGTTGAGGGTGGGGCCAGAGATCTTCCTTAAGGTTTCGAGAACATGCACCAAGCTCTCCAAGGCCAAGTTGTCTTCAACCTGGCTGAAGACGAGCTGGATTATTTGGTCTGCAGCATAAATGGCGAACTCCTCGGAAGTCTGGGAGGCCTTGATCATATGTTGGACCAGAGCGTCAACCACATCGAGAACAGGATGAGGCCTGGGCAAGTCTGTGAAATGCTCCTCACGGGCCTCTGTCGCCACACGTTGAAGTTCCATGAGCAGCTTCTGCACGCGCTCAACCAGAGCGCGCCCGTCCATTTGGAATGCCTGCGGTCTCCCGCTCGCCATCCCACCGGCATGGACAGGAGCATACTGCTGAATCTGAGAGCTGAGATTCTGAACAGCTGGCGCCTCTGTTGCGGTACCCATGCTGGGAACAGTCGAGAACTGTTCTTGGAGGACCTCGTTGGCAAGTGAACGAGTCGCATCGGAAGCTGACGGGACATGAGATGGAGCGTTCGAGCTGCTTGTCCGGGGTTGGCGAGCGAAGTCTTCGTAGATGGCCATTTGCTCAGGGTTCAAGCCGCCTAAACTTGGAGATAGCTTGAAAGGGTTTGGAATGGTCCAAGCCCATCGGCTCAGCGAGGCGTCCACGTATGGATCGTTCGGTCGCTGTAGTCGATGGCGGCGACGAGCTTCCAGTTCGGGCTCAATCATTTCCTCAATCTCTGGTATGGCTCTCTCTTCGGCTTGTTTCTCGATGATGTTGCAGGCGAGGTCGAGGTTTAAGTTGACGCACATAATAATCGTGCCTTCAGGCAAGCCCTGAGGGAGATCGTTTGACAAGTTTCGCATGTAATTCGTAAAGTTAGCCCTCAGAGGCTCCTTGGAGGTCACCAATGCCAGACTGCCCGCTGTGGCCTTAACCATGTTGATCGCCGACGTTCTTACTCTGTTCTCATCGGGTTCAGTGGCAAAGTCTTTGTGAATCATTTGCTGTGTGGAGATGGCAGCAATAGTGACCGATCGATCCACCACGGGCTGTATGATGTCTTGCAGAGCCCGCGTCAGGGCAGTGCGCACAATTTCGTGGAGTCGCGTGGTCGTGACCACCATCTCATTTGTGGGCGGGATATGGATGAGAGGTCCCAGATCAGGTATTGAAGCTGCAGCTACCTGAGGCGAGAGGCCTGCTGTGACGCTGGCAGGGATTCCGTTCAGAGACATGCTGTCAAACGTCTCCAAGGGGTCTTGGGGAAGCAGCTCTTGTGGATCTTCGACGACAGCGCGGTTGAGGATTTCCCCAGAGGGCTCGATGCTCTTGTGGTCGAGATTGAGACCCTTGCACAACACCTCGATCTCGAACTTAAGGTTCAGCTTAAGCTCTGCGTGATGATATAGTTCGATCAGAAGGTGAATGATGTCCATGAGCCAGGGATTAGGCGGCCGGAAAACTGTGGAGGTCGCACCCTGAATGAGTACCTTGCAGACGAAGGGGATGACCACAATCAGCCTTTTGGTGTCATGGGCTTCAATCAGAAGTTGTTTGAAAGCGATGCTTTTGTGTTTGATCGGTTTATCGCGCGCCAATGTCAGCAGTCCCAGCCAACCACCAAGGTTCTTGAGGTGGGATCGTTCCGTTGAGTTCTGCATCGTGGCCTCAGAATTGAGCATCCGAGAGACGCTGACGTAGGTTTCTCTCAAGACCTCTCCCCACAACACCCTGTCCTCGAAAAGCTTCACCAACTCGAGGTACACCCGATGGTAGTTGGGCTGCATCTTGGCTCGTTCCTCGACCAGGTGACTTGCAAACCATTGTTGATGACGTTTTTCAAGAATCTCCCGCAACTCATGACACATTGTTTGAAGAGTTGTCTCGGTCAAGTTATTCAGAACGAACTGAATCTTGCCTTGCGTATCGCTTGAGGGTTCTTCGAAATCAACACCAGGAGAGCGTTCGACAGCAGTGATGGAAGTGAAGGGCGGTGGCTGACGTTCTGTTGCCCTACCGTCACCAGTGTTGCCATTCGTAAGCGGCTTGGCGCTGAACGAGGGCCCATGGGCAGGCGCACCCATGCCATTACGAGACCGGGCGATTTCTTCTTCATGATCTCGGACAACATCTTCGGCTTTCTTCCACGCATCGGTACCTTGCAGACCGGGTATTTGCAACAGTTGCCGACAAAAGCCAGGCCATTCCCTGAAACGAGAAAAGAGCTGCATCAAAGCCTGCAAACCGAATTTGTACATCGAGTCTTCTGGCATGTAGTCCCGAACCGCTTCCAAAATCATGCCAAGCCCTATCTTCAGGGGTAGGTCTGAGATGAGCTTGTGCGAGATGATGCCGCCGAACAGCACCGCAGTTGTCGCCAACGCTTCCAGGGGGTAGTCAACATAGTGGGCGTACTCGTCGAACAACCCGTGTATCATGCACGCGAAAACATCTTGATCCAAGGGATCGCGAGAGTGCTTGTATCGATCAAGGATCTCGACAATGTTCCGCACCTGGATCTCGTCGCCGTACATTTTCTTGTAATGCTCCTCCATTTTGCTGTTAGCTGCAATTGGCAGAGCGTTTCCATCTTTGCCATTAGCATCGATTATGTCATCGAAGCCCTCGCCATAATTGATCAATCTTGGATAGACGGTGATGCAAGACCTCTGGACCATGATGAGGTCCTGGAGTGGTGTCTTGGGTAGGAAGTCCTCCAAGATTTGTAGGAAAGCAGCCACAGTTCTCACTTGGAGGGTTGTGCTGGACTTGACTGCAGGTTGACCCTCGGGGGGACGCTGATACTGCAATTCCAGATTGGCCTTGATGAGCAGGAATTGAAGCAACGACCGCGCAATCTCATTACTTCTCTCGGAGTTGCGGCGAGCCCAGTTGGTCAGGTCCAGGTATCCTTCAGCGTGCGCAAGTGCCGCAAGGTCGAGCCCAAAGCCGTTCGGTAGGTACACAAGTTCCTCCAGCCACTTGTGCTTGAGAGCGTGCTCGAAGATCAAGGGCAGGTCGGTTGGCTTGATTGCGTGTGCGTCAATCAGTCGCTGAATGACCCATTCCTTATCTTTCTTCCACAAGCTGTCGAGGACGAAATCGTATTCCGTAGACCGCTTGTAGAGGAAACTTTCGAACAGGGAGTTCAAGGTGTCGACAGCCATGGTTGGCCATGGTTTTGGGACACCAAACGCCGAGACAACGAAGATGTCTAAGTTGGGTACCACAACTTCCTGGAACAAGCGCTTCGCTTCGACACTCTGCGACGCATGCACCGAATGAAGCGCAACATGGAATACTGCCGACAATGCCTCAACTGATACCAACGCATGCTTGACCGCAAAAGCAGCCCGTTGTTGTACCTCGGGGGGCGACTGAGCGTACGTGTCTAGAGTCAACGTTGGGACCAGACCAGGTATAGAGCTGGCATCCAACTGGTCGGGCTGAAGGGAGGCGAAGGCGCATATGAACGAAAGCTGGGTTTCTGGATGCTCCCAATTGCCCCCCCAAAGTTTTTGGATGTCGAGTGTTTGGTCATCCTGCGCTATCGGTAGCAGTGCGTTGTATAGACGCTGGAACTGCCGAGATGAGATCCGAGCAGACCTCTGATCGAAATAAGACACCACATCTTGCCATCTGAAGGTGGAGGGAAGCACTCGTCGGAGAGCTGCGGCGAGAACCGACGGGTCGTATTGAGGCGTCTGGCTGATTGTACTGTAGGTGAGGGCAACAGAAACCTGCTCCTCACTGAGTTGGACGTTTTGAGGCCGATTCTGCAGACACGAGACACATGCCTCTTCGTCTCGGGTGAAATCACCGCCTGTCCGCTGAATATAGGTAGCCAGCGCATTCGGGGGTTTGTCGGCCAACACCCTCACGAGATCGAGCGCCGCAAGAACCTCGGACGGCGGCGGCGCCTGGTCCCCGTTCCACCTTGCTTGGACTTTGTAGGCAAGTTCTGCCTTAGACGCAGCGTTAAAATTGGGTGGCTGGTACTGGATGAAGCGATCGACAAGGATGGCGATGAAGGAGTCGGATAGATCTGCATGCTCCTCGAGTTCGCGACGGGCGAGGATATTCACAAAGGTCGGGAAATTAGTTGAGAGGATGGCGTCCGCTAGTATGAAGCATCAGCAAAGGAGTGAAAGTTGGCGCAAAGCCTGTAAAAACTGACATTTGGTCTTGAGGTCGGACCTTGATCCCATTTTGAACGCCAACGCGAGTATTGTCTTCTCGAGGGCGTCCAACTTGAAAGCTTCCATGAATGTGGACATGTCAAAGTCGCGGAATATGTCTTCTGTCCCCGTCTCAATGGACTCAGCAATTTTGTTGGCCTGGTTGACATCGTGGGAAATTTGCTTCATCTCGTTCATCAGGAGATGGAAATTGCCACTGGCTCCAGGCCGTGGCTGCCCATGAAAGACATGGGCAGCGTGAGCGGCGATGAGTCGCGTGAAATACTTTGAGAAAACCTCCATTCCGTGTTCATCGATGAGCTAGAGCAGCGAGAGCGGAAGACAAGTCAGCGTGGGGATCAGACCAATTGGGCGGTGGGGGCATGCGTGCGTACCTTTTGTAGTTGCTCTGCTTGTGTCTCCCACTTGGCGCGGTCCTTGTCCTCCTTGATGGCTCCGAGCAGGAGATAAACCTGAGCGACGGCAATCTTGACCACGGGGTTGGGCCCTGTCGGACTGCTCGTACTAGGACTTGCGCCCGCACTCAACGCAGTGGATTGCGATGGATGGGGCGAGTGCCCGGCTCCGGTCTGCAGTGTCTGTGAAGGATGTGGAGAGAATGATCCCGATCTTGATTGTGGGACCATGGGATAGTATTGCGAGATGGGAGTGTGGAAGGCGAAGACGTCCGTCCTACAAACAGACCGGACCGGCTTCCCTCGCTGAGTCTTCCTATATCGTGCCGCCCAAGAAAGCTACCGCGCACCGGGACGCCCACATGAACGACGGGTGATTCGAGAGTTGCGGGGAGGAAGAGGGGCTGGGCTGGCAAGGCCTGACGAGCAACGAAAGACGCGAGTGCTGCTGGGTGTAGACGCCGAGCTATGGGCGAGAAGGTTCGGAAATGTGCGGTGCAGCGTAGTCTGGGTCGACCGTGATGCGATGGAAGGAGGAGAGGAGGGGAGGGGAGGGGACCTGGCTAAAGGGCCAGGTCAATCCAGAGAGCGCAATCAGGACGCTTGCTGGTCTTTGGGCGGAGCACCGACGCAGCGCCTTTCAGATTCGTCTGAAGACTGCTGAACAAATGATGGAGAAAGATAAGGGGGGGGTGAACAAGGTCGGTGAGAGGTGCGACGCTGGTCGTGGACGTCTGTCGTGTGCTGGTGCTGGAAGCAGCTTCGCAAGAGGAAGAAGAAATTAGGCTCTGGCAGAACTGAGGTAGGTACGTGAAGACGTGGAGGCTCCAAGTCGCAAGCAGGGGATTGGTTGGATTGGACCTGAGCGAGTGCACCCAGCAAAGCAGAGGTTGACAGGTATTCGGAAGGAGGGTCGGCTAGGTAGGTAGAAACCAAGGTTCCGGTTAGGTAAGCAAGGCGAGCATCTGGTAAGGACCCTTTCCGGTTGGCTCAAACGCCTTGTTGGAACCTCAGCTTACGAGCAGGTGTCTTTCTTACCTAACCTTCCTTGGTCGGTTAAGGGTGTGTCGCCCAAACCCGGAGGGCACGTGACAAAATTGCTAGCGATGGCTCTGGCAGAGGATGCGGCACAGCACGGGCAGGGTGACACCTGACACCCCGCTGCTGGGCCTATCCGAGAGTGTCAGTTGCCACCTAGCCCAGCGCGCGCGGGTGGCAGAAGAAGCCGAATACTCAATGGAAAGCTACACCGGCGTGTATTCGGTATATATTTGCGCATCATGGTCTCAAGGTTTTTTTTTTTTTTTTTACATGATATTTTTTAGTTGAATCCGTTCGGTACTCTTAAAGGAGAGAGAGAGGTAGAGAGAGTATAGTGCACCTAGCGCTGTTCTTGGGTCAGTAGCGGTGATTGGAACCTGGGAGGCCAGACACGCTTAAGTGAGTTCGAGGTACGTACCTCTGAGCCAGCCTAACCCTATTGGTACTAGACACCTGCACCCAGGCATGGCCTCCCGTCGACAGGAGCTGGTTACCCGGCAACGCCTCCAAACAATATGACCTACTTACCTTCCATCTTCTCACCGACTTCCAGGTCATAGGCATCCATGCTGATGCGAGTCCCATCAGCTCTCGTTTTAACATCTCACGGGGCTATATTGGGACGACAGAACTGCCTCAGCTTGCATCATCCATTCGACCCGTGTTTTTCACGAATTGCTGCGGAAAATCCCAACGTGATCGCACAAGCCACGGAGCCGGGCGACAACAGCCTAAACCACGACCTGCCTGCCTGTTTATCGACCTGCCAGGTCTCGCAAGCGAGATGCCTGCTTCGACGATGGAGGGGCCGACAGTGGCTCTGTCATGTGTGTTGGAACCCAACAGATGCTGTTTTAGACGCAAAGCTGACCTGTCAAAGTCGCAAACAATTTCTGGGGCAAGGAAGACGCTGGGGTTGGGCCTCTCCTCGACCGTATGCATGCGGCTAAGCAGACATGCGATGAACTGAGATCCTTCTACAGCGGTAAGTATGATTGAATCTCCCCTGTTTTGTTCGCACCAAAATCCGAATATGGCTGATTGTATGTGTAGCCCGTGCCTCAATCGAAGACGAATACGCTCGAAAGCTGCTCTCGCTATGTCGCAAGTCGCTGGGCTCCCAGGAAATGGGAAGCCTAAAGACCTCACTGGATACCGTTCGGGGCGAAGTTGAATCCATGGCAAAACAGCACCAGAGCATCGCTGCCCAGATGAAGACCGAGCTGGAGGAACCCCTTGCTGCATTTGCTGGCGGCATGAAGGAGAGAAGGAAAATTGTACAGAACGGCATTGAGAAAATCCTCAAGATCAAGATTCAGCAAACACAGCATGTCAATAAGGTATGTGATGTCCGACTTAACCACGTTCCTCCACGAGCTTTACCACTGACAAGACCAGACCCGCGATCGCTTTGAGCAAGAATGCCTCAAGATCAAGGGCTACCTGGCGCAGGGCCATATGGTCATGGGCCAGGAAGAGCGGAAGAACAAGGCGAAACTGGAGAAGACGCAGATTAGCGTGGCAACCTCCAACACTGAATACGAAAACGCAGTAAAAGCCCTGGAGGACACGACGGCGAGGTGGAACCGCGAATGGAAGGCAGCAGCGGACAAATTCCAGGATCTGGAAGAAGAGCGACTCGACTTTACTAAGAGCAGCTTGTGGACGTTCGCGAATGTCTCCTCCACCGTTTGTGTCAGCGACGACGCATCGTGCGAGAAGATCCGACTGTCGCTAGAGAAGATGGACGTTGAGACGGACATTGTCAACTTCATCAAAGAACGCGGTACTGGCCAGGAAATTCCGGACCCTCCCAAATACATCAACTTCTGCCGAGGAGACGTAAATGACACCCAGTCGGAAACCTCCGACGACGACAACTACTCTGTTGCACAGTTCCCGAGAAGCATCAACCCGGCATTTCGAACTTCTTCGCCGCAACCCTCAACTTACGAATCCCACCATGATCCAAATTCAAGTCTTGCCCAAGACTTGGGACACAAGGATCCAGCTCCAGCGGCGCCACGAAACGTTGCCCCCGATGCGGTGCGCAAAGAAACAGCACCTTCGTCCAGGCACCCGGTGCAGGAGCAAGGGCGTAAAGAGAACAGGCCCCCCTCGAGGGGCTTTGCTCCTGAACCTGGACATAAGGAGGGTAGCGTCTCCTCAAGAGGCTTCGCGACGGAAGTTGGACACAAGGATGCTAGCCTCTCTAGAGGCTTTGCTCCAGAGTTTGGACACAAAGATGCCAGTCCCTCTTCTAGAGGCTTTGCTCCGGAATTCGGACACAAAGACTCCAGTTCTTCCTCCAGAGGTTTTGCCCCTGAGTTTGGACACAAGGACGCCAGCTCCACTAGAGGCTTTGCTCCAGAGTACGGACACAAGGACACAAACTCTTCTACCAGAGGCTTTACTTCAGAACTTACACACAAGGACGGTAGCCTCTCCTCGAGAAACTATCCCCAGGATATCACCCACAGGGATCTTGTCTCCTCTTCTACTCGAGAAGTCCTCTCCACCACGCAAAGAATGCCGCCACCGGTCGAGAAGATACGGCAGACGGCTCCTGTTGCCTCTGCAGCCCCCCAACAACAGAACAGACTGCCCCTAGACGTCAAGCAGCACGGTCCGTTCGCTTCTGTCCCACATGATCCCTACCCTCTCGATGGTATGACGATGCTTTGCCGCACCGGACCCCCTTCGGAGCGTAGCTCACACCCTCCATCGGCCAGGCCATCAAGTCGCGACTCTCAAAGTGACTACTCAAACCCAACGTCACTTTCAAGCCAAGAGCCTCCGAGCGGAAAAGTCTCACCTACCAAGCAAGATCAGGTCAGCGTGCCGATGGCGTCGGACAAGCAGGTGCTGAAGAAGAAGAGCGGCTTCTTCCAGAACCATAGTCCATTTCGTCGCAAAAGCACCAAAGACATCCAGGGTCCGCCCACTAGCAGGAATACCTGGCACCCCGCACCCACTCTGGAGAGTCCGTCTCGGAGGCCGCAATTGTACCCACAAGAGACACCAAATCTGTTGACCGATAGATCAACAATAAGCCCAGAGCCAATCGAGGCCAACGCCAGTCTAGCATTGAATGTTGGCCAGAATGTTTTCTCTGTTACGACTCCAGACCTGGAAAAGAGGAATGGTTCGAATGCCCAGCCCGCCCAGCAAGAGACAGATCCCATAGCCTTGGCCCTCGCCGAGCTCAAGGGGGTCGGTGTCGGCAAACATTCCAGTGTCCGTGTCTCGGCGGACCGCTATCATGGGATCGCTACACCGGCACCCGGCTCGCAGCCGTTTTCCAGGTCGGTGCCGCCGGCTGCGACTACCAACAGCGCTGTGACAGCTGGCCTTCGCGGTACGCCGCCGCCTTCTTACGACCAGCAAGTCGTCCAAAGACTTGGGGTCCCTCCTCAAGCTGTGACTGCGAAGGCGATGAAAGAGACTTCGCAAAAGTTCGTCGATCAAACCCGCAGCATGTTCAACCCTGCGAACCGTCCCGGGTCGGGTGGGTATGCAGGCTCCCCTGGTTCCCGGCCGATAACAAGGGGAAGTGACGTTCCTCGGGCGGCATCACCAGCACCGCTTCGTAGCACTTCGCCGAGGCCTGCAACGGAAGATTCCCGAAGCGGGTATCGAAACTCACCGCGAAGCGCCTCTCCGAGATCTGTGATAGCAGAAGACTCCTGGGGCGGATACCGATCGACGTCACCCAACCCTCAAAGCTCCATTGGCAGAGGGGCGTCGCAAATAAGTAGCGCGCCCAGGAGGGGTTCTGAGCAGCCATACCACCGCCAGAGCTCGCCCTGCAACATGTCAAGGACGGCGTCACCGGCGCCTTACAGGGAGCAAATACGACCAAGCAGCAGCAACGTTGCTAACGACATGGCAGTGCAACTCGCGCCTGTGGCTGACGAAGGGTACGGTTCGGTGCGTGGTCGAATCGGCAACCGACCGGGGACGAGTTCGAGCAACCGACCGGGAACGAGCTCGAGCAACCGGGCCATGGGCCTGTACGAAGGTGGTGGACCGCCAGGACAAGGCGAGTCGAGGCAGCGGAGTAAGAGTGTGGCGGATCCCGCTCGGCAGTACACCCGCGATGGCCGACCGATACTGCACTTTGGTAAGTTTGTGATGACGCAGTTTTTTCTCTGCCCCAGTGAAGCAGTCCAAAGCTAACAAGATGACAGCAAGGGCCCTGTACATGTATCAGGCCGCGATTCCAGAGGAGTTGGGCTTCTCCAAGGGCGACTATCTCGCAGTGTTACGCCACCAGGATGACGGATGGTGGGAAGCCGAAGTGCACGGAGGCAACGGACGGATCGGGCTGGTCCCAAGCAACTACCTTCAGCCCTGCTAAAGTGCCCTAGGCAGTCTTCCATTAGCTTAGGTCGGCCGCGAGGCCGGAGCAGCTGCGGCAGTTGTTCCATCACCAAGCCGATGTGGTGCGGAACGGTCCATAGGAGTTTGATGGAGGGTTATGACGTAGACCCCTAATGTCGGACCACATCTCGTCTTTCCTCGCTCGGGTTTTGTACTATTTGATGCTGGGAGTTTGGGGACCAGAATTATAAACGTCTGAGATTTGCCCGTGTCTCATTTGACACGGTGATACCAAAGCATATTAGCAGCAAGCACTGCAAGGCCAGACCCTCATGTCAATGTCGCAGTCCCACGACTACCTGGTACCTAGACCTGTTGGTTCACAGTGTTGGTCCAGCCTAAAGGTTGTCTTAATTGTGGGTACAGTGTACCTGGCCAAATTCCAGGGCCGGGCTCGGGCCTGGGCGGGCTAGCCACATGTGCTAAACGCTGCTCAAGCCCTCCTAAAGAGGTAGCGTGCCAACACAGGTAGGCAATTACGTAGTGCACTATATCTAGGTAGATACCTAGGTATCGGGGGTTCTGGGAGATGTATCGTCATGCCTACCTGCCCAAGGTACCTACCTACCTCAAGATAGCTAAGGTAATTTTGAAGGCCAGGTACCTATAAGCGACTGACCTCGCCTTGAAATTCCTTCGCGGCTGGTAAGGTACAGTGGCTAGGAAACTTACCTCACGATAGGATTTTGGCTGACCCGTGGCTTGGAAGGCCGGAGTGTGTTCGTGAGCTCGGTGCCTCCTCTCCCCAATCACCAAACCTCCCAGGTTCTGGTCTCTCCCTTGCGTCCTTGACACTTCAAAGCTGCACGAAACCTCCCTTGTTTTCCCACTCATCGCCCCCTGCTCTACGTCAACGCGTACGTCAAGCCAACGTAGACGGTATCTCATTTCAACTCCTGCGCCGCCCAGGAATCGGCACATCTACTGGCGGGAGCTGGCCTGAGTGGTCCGTCATCAAAGGCCCTGCGTGATCGTTAACGACAACAGTGACTACCAGCCTTTGGCATGATGGTAGGGGCGTTTTCCCTCCCCTTTCTACAGCATTCGTACCCCGACCTCACAACAACGACGCTAATCTCGCGCGACGGCGCTGCATCAGGAAGTTCTAGGCAAGGCGTCTCGAGCCGCCACCTCCAAGACGGCGCAGCGGACTCTAGTGAACTTGAGCCTTCTACTGGGAGCCTCGTTGTTCCTTCTGCCCGTGGCCGCTGTTGCTACTGTTGTCTTCTTTCGCAACTACCTACCCGAGCACGTGGTAACGACTCCGGTCCATCTTCAGTATGGGTGAGTTTGCGTGGCAAAGGCTAGCTGCAATGTTCTTCTCAGTCAATGGTCGTCTCAAAACACCTTGATCCCCCCTTGTTTTCCTCTCCACTTCTCTGTTCTTCTTCCCCTGGCTTACACTAGCTTAGATCCGGGGTCAATCCATTCGGGACAGCAACGATCCCGACGTCCGGCCTGCGGACACAGCAGGAGTACGATGTGTCTGTCACGCTATCCATGCCTCGCTCCCCGGCCAACACGCATCGGGGAAACTTCATGATCGCGCTCTATTTCCTGGAAGCAGACGCTATACCAACGGGTAGTCACCAACCGCAGCCTCACATCCCCCCCGAGCCTTACAGCCACTTCGACGGCAAATCCATCCTATTTTCCTCGCGTCGGCCAGCCCTTGTACCATATCAGGATCCTCTGATATCGTTGGCGTCGCGCATCCTCTTCCTGGTCTATCATATTCTCTTCGCAGACTCGCAAACGTGCGTGCTGACAGTGCCTATGGCTGAGCGGGTTGAGCTGGCCAGAGGTTCCTCCTTGCCAGCATCAGCATACCTCGAAATCCAGGGTGGCCAAAGCATCGAGACATACCACGCGTCCATCACACTTACAGCGCAATTACGCGGGTTGCGATGGTGGATGTATCAATATCCCCTGTCAGCTCTTACGGCCGCAACGTTGCTATTCTGGGCGTCCGAAGTCCTGTTCATGGCAGGGGCATGGCTGGCCTGGACCGCACTCTCGGGATCGAGCTCGAGATCAGGGACAGACATCGGACCAGGGACCGACTCATCGAAGTCGGCAGCGCGGGCCAAGAGAGAAGACGGGAGTGGAGTTGATGAGCTGTCAGATGCCCCAAGAACGTTCCCGACCTATGGGAACCAGGCGCCATTGAGATATGAACCCGACATCAAGGAGGAGCCGCAGCGTGGTCCTCGGCTGGAGGACTTGGTACCGCTCGGCGGTGAAGCGGACGATGAGGAAGAGGATGACGGACGGGGCAGTTTCAGGGGGGATTCTGGCATTGGGACGAGCTATAGTGAAGGAGGATCCGGCAGCATCCGACGCAGGCCATCGCACAACCGCTGAAATACTGCCTATCCAATCGGGTGTCATCTGGAATAGGAGGCGATGAAGCTAAGGGAAGAATAAGTGTTCCTCGTTAACGTGCACTGGCTTTAGGCGACTTCTAGCTGTTTTCTTCGTATTCTTGAAAATACGGGATGAAGTATAAGTGGATCCTTGATGTTATAGAAAACAATCTGCGCTTGCGATCGTTTAGAGATGTCTAGTGTCGGGTCCTTATGTACTCATCCTGCTCAGAGGTGTGGTATATTGTAATAAAAGAGAGTCTGCGTAATCTTATATACACTTTTAGTAACGTGGTTCATCAGTCAGCCGCGCATATCAGTCAGCCGCGCACTTTTTCCCAGATACACTCAGTTATTAACCACATAAACATTTAACGCATAATTGCTCTATAACCACAATACCAATTTACTCATAAAAAATAAAAACCTTTTTATTATTAAGGTGATCTGATTAATATATACAATAAGCTAAAAACTAAGTATATAGTATATAATAAAGAATTATAATATTCCTAAAAGTTCCTTATATAATAAAATAAATAACCAACATTAATATAAACTTACCCAACCTTAACAACATAAACTTAATCTAATTAAAGAGAAAACACTTTTCTAATATCTTATTAAATAGAATTTTAAAGGATTTCTTTTATAATTTACTAGTATAGAAAATATAATTAATCTCTTATTATAAGCATATAATAATAAACCTATTAGTAAATAATAAGCTAAGTGGTTTATAGACCCAAAGTTTATTTTAAAAACTAAGTTTAGTTATTTATATAATTATTAAAAAGCTTTTTAAAACAAACCTAAGGTTATTTTAAAGTAGTTTATATTATTTTATAATATAATAACTAAGTATAGAATTTAAAAAAAGGACTTATATAATTTCGATAAGATTAACTTTATAATAAGTATAATCACCGCATTAATAGTAGTAATAAACACTAATTAACATAGCAAAGCAAAGTCTGTTCAACTTAGTAACTGTAAATAAGTTATAATTATTAAATATATTAATTTGGGTGGGTAGTATATCCCTCCATTTATAATTATTAAGGGTGTATATTACCTTACTAATTAGACCACAAAATTAGGTTTTCTAAGTAATTAAATTATTAAACCTATTATTAATAAATAAATAATTAATTAAACGGGTTTTCACTAAATTAAATACTTTAATAAACATACTAATAACTAAACTAAGAGTATTTATATAACGATCTAAGCACGTATATTATAACTAGCGATGGCGACTACTATGAGTATCTTTAAGATGAGGAGAAAAGAAGGAAAAGTCTGCTACCCCACAAATCTGTTGGGTCCTGATTAGGTCTCCCTGGCCTGATCAGGTTTAGTAAGCAGCGGTTAGCGTTGAACATAGCTGAGTGGTTCCGAGGTCTCTGATCGGGCCTTAACTCGTGATAATTACTCCTTTCCTCCCCTCCCTTCTTAAGGGATATTCCTATAATTGGTTTTATAATAATTTAAGGCTACTATATCCACTAGTATATTTATTAGCTCTTAGGTGAGTTAGGTATAACCCTTCTACTTAACTAAGACCTTTTATTTATTTTATATTTTTTATGTATTATGGATTTCTTTAATTTTAAACTTTTTTTTATTAATTACTAATATTATAAGTAGGTAAGTATTATTATAATTTTATAATAATAATGAATTAACTCTAGTGTATTTAATTAGATTTATATAAAAATATTATAACCCCTTAGTAGTATATTTAGCCGGTAAGTATAGAATTTAATTAGTTTAAGGATAATATATTTTACGTTAACCTAATTAAATTTTTTAATAATTAATTAAATTAAATATTCTATAACCTTAACTAAACCTTATCCCTAAATTTAAACTAATTAAACGGTTAATACTTTATATTTATAGTAATTTTTTATTTTTTATACTATTATTATCACTACCCAAGCCCACTTAGAAGTATTTTTTAACTTTTAGACTAGTACCTCTACTTTTATTATAGGGGTCTTATTATTATTTCATAGGGGTTCCTTTACTCTAATTAGGTCTAAGTTATACTTATAATGAAACCGTGCAGGGGGAAATGCTTACGCTAAGCGGGTTTTTCCTTAGTCAGGCGACAGCGAGCTATTTGAGAGAGGGGAACTGGGGACGCATTTCTAGCGGAGGCACAAAAACAATGGACCATCAAGCAACACATCATAGAACGTTAATAAGCATCGTTAATTAGATAAACGTATTCAGAGCTCTTTTTACCCGTTCACTTGGATTATATACCGTGAACAATACGAAGGTTGCTTTACTACCAAACAAACAAAGCCCTAACACTCACTAATATCTATATCTAGGGTAGGAACCCCTTTTTAGCCCTGATCAGGTCTTAAGGTGTCTCCTTACCTAAATTATAACTCTAGTTAAGTGGTTTTATACGAGTTAGTCACCTTCGCGGACCCGGGACGGAGGGTGTACGACTTGTGGTTAGTAGTGTGTGTATGTTGTACGATATAGCACATACTGTTCACTGCATCCCCCGCTCCGTTGCAATAAGTAATAAAAAACGAGCTAAGTTTTATTAATAAGATGACCTAGTTATTAATAATTATTATTATTATTAGGAATAGTATATTCTAATTATCCTAAGTATACACTATATATACTCTAAGATAAGCTTTTATTACTTAGTTTACCCTCTCTATAACTTTATTTATTTGTAGGTGGAACGCTATAAAAAGCTTTTATTTAATTCGTAATAATTGGTAGAGGTGTTTTTATATAAGATTCGTAAACTACGGTCCCTTATTTAATATAATTATATAAGGTATCCCATAGTGCTTGATTAGACCTCGGATTAGTTGGTTTACTATTATATTTATTATAATATCCTTTAATAACTCGAAGATCATATTCTTTAATAAACGATCAGTTATTATTATAACGTTTATAGCCCTATTATAATGGGAAGGGGGTAGTCCTATTATAAAATTAATAAAAACCTTTACCTAAATCTGTCTAAGGATAAACAAGTATTTTAATAAGCCCCTCTTCTTATTACGCTATACGTTTCCTTATTTATAAACATCGCAGTTCCTTATAAATCTTTAGATATCCTAGGATAAGCCTAGTTAATAGAATTAGTGGCTAATTAGGGCTTTTAAAGTGTCCCTCCCCGGATATCCCGTTAATATAGAGTTATGGAACTTTTAGATCAAACCCGTCTTTAGGGGCTTATAATATAGAATCCAAATTCTATCCCTTTACAATAGTCTCTTATTATCGTTGATTATATATTCTAACAGTATCATAGTAACTTATACTATAAGGGAAGTTGTTAATTTCCTTTTTATACTACTCCCCTAATTAACTAGTATTAGTTATTCTAATCTAAGGTTTTATCCTACTAAGAGTATAATAACTCTTTTTTAAAAAGGTTTAAGAGGGGTTTCGTTTTATTTAGGCTAGGGTAGTTGGCCTGATTTATGTTTCTAGGGGAGTCTTTTATACTAAACTCAACCCCTTCTACTTACTCTAATTAGACCTAAACTTCTCTAATTACTACTACGTTATTAACTCATAATACGTTAATCCTACTTTTTAGGAGTTTTATCTTCTAACCCTTTAATTTATTATCCTATAGGGTACTAGGGATATCTTATTTACGTTTCGATAGTGTATTAGGAACTACTACTTTTTACTAAGTTTAAATTAAATAGTAAAGTTATAATAAGATAATAATTCTAATTACCTAATCTAATATTTACTTAACTGTCTTTTTATTATAAAGTATTTTAAATTTAAGTAATTAATTAGGATGATAAACTCGTTTATACTTTATAGTTTTAAATCCCAGTACTTTAAGTAATATATTATTACTAATCGTTCTTTATTATATATTAAGTAATTATATTTAGTAAATAGGTTCTTATATAAAAAGAATATTACAAATTTTAGGATCCCTTCGTCGTCGTACTACGACAAGGCACCTCCTACCACATAACCAGACGAATCGGTCTCGAGTACTGTAGTTCGATTAGGGTCCCAGTGAGCTAATACAAGTGCGCTAATTAGGGGCGTTTTTAGCTCCTTGAACGCCTTAGTGTACTCCTTGTTCTAGATAAACAGTATATCCTTTTTAGTTAAGGCTATTAGGGGCTATGTGATCTCCGAGAAGTGGGGTATAAATTGCTGGTAGTAGTTAGCAAAATTGATAAACCTATGGACTCCTTGTACTGATCAGGGCACTTCCCATCCCTGGATTGCCTTAATCTTCTTAGGGTCTATACGAATTCTCTTACCAGCATTAATAATAAACCCTAAATACTTAACGCTCTTAGCCTTGAATTCGCACTTACTAATATCCACATGCAGGCCTGTAGTGCCTAGGCGCTCGAGGACCTTCTTGAACTTTTCTTTATAGTTAAAGAGGGAGCTGTCCGAATAAATTAGGATATTGTCGATATAAGCTAAGCAGAACTCATCTAAGAAGTTTCGTAGGGTGTGGTTAATATATCGTTAGAACGTTACGGGGGCTTTAGTTAAATTAAAGGGGGTAATTATTTATTTATATAACCCATACTTTATCCTAAACGCCGTCTTCTATTCGTCTCCTTTCCTAACCCGGATCTTATGAAACACAGCGATAATATTTAGCTTTATTAACCACTTCACTTTTGCTAGTGCCCTTAAGGTCTCGCTGATCAGGGGCAAGGGGTATTGGTTCTTTTTTATAATAGTGTTAAGGGTATGGTAATCGACGTAGAACTGTAACCCTCCTCTAAGCTTCCGGATAAATAGAACGGGCGATAATATAAGGGAATTATTAACCCTAATAAACCCTTTATTTAATAGTTTTATAATGGTTTAGTGTAATACAATTAACTCTTCCCTTAATATGCTATATAAAGGTCCTTAGGTCACTGATTTATCTTAATTATAAGAGTCCTTCTTAATAAGGATAGTATGGTCGACATTCTTTTAGTATAATAGTAATTAATTAGCCTTATTTTAGTTAAAAATATATAAAAACTTATAATAATGCGTAGGGAGTTTCGTCCTCGGGTCTATTTTTATTTTTAGTACTAGGGCCTTTTCGATATCGGCTAAATTTACGGAGAACGCATTTAGGGTGGATATACTAAGAGGGGTCTCTCTTCTTTTCTATGCCCACCTGATCAGGGCTAAAAATACCGATCTAATCTACTACTAGATTAGGAACTTTGGATCTTGCCGGGCCTAACCCGGTTTCCTTTTTATCACCTGGTGGTCTATGATACTTATATATAGAGTACCTTATGCTAAGTAAACCATAACATTATCGTTAATCATTTAGGACCTTCTAAGGATAATATTGTTTTTTTAGTTAAGAATAATATAAAAGAATAATCGGTGTTATTTATAGTTATTAATATCGATATTAGTGTAAGTGATATAGCGGATTATACTAGGGACTATAATAGTGACTTATATTAAGTTCTAAGGTATAATACTAATACATAGTAAACGGAGTTTCTTAGTAAAGGCGTTACTAATCAGAGCGTATATTAAACACCCTATATTAACAAGGGTAATTATATAGTGTATCCTATTAATCCCGATATTAACGTAAAATAGGTCATAATTTATACTCTTTTTAATAACCTTTTATTCCTCTATAACTTATTCCTCCTAATAACGACTTTCACTAAGAGTTACTCTTTTCCTAAGTCCTTAGAGTCCTAATTAGAGCTATTATCCATTTTACTTTATTCCTTAGTTTTTCCTTTAGAAGTTTTAGTTTTCCTTATCTCTTTTCGATCCTCAGAGCATTACTATTATATATGCCCTTTTTTATTATAATTATAATATCTACAAGCTTCCTCTTAGTTTGGCTATTTACAGACTTTCTTATCTTTAGTTAGCTTGTTTACCTTCATAGGTTCCCACTCTATCTAATTAGGTTAAGGGGACTCTAATTAACTATTCTATTTCTAAGGGGACTTAGTTCTTATTTAGTTAGGGGTTAATGATCTCCTATGTTGATGTTCACGATGGGCTTAGTAGGATTTGTTATCTAATTCTAAGCTTATACTTAGGAGCATCTAAGTGTATATAGTGTATATCGTTGGTTTATTGATTATGCTGATAAGGGGGGTTCTTATTATGGTGTTTAGGGCTTTTTTAAAGTAGTTGATCCTTATAATGTTTAACTAGTGTCCTCCTCCTACTTCTACGAGCTCCTTTTTAAACTTAGGGAGGAAGTAAGCGAAATTCTCGTTCTCCTTTTACTGTATAATCCTTAGTTGGTCGAGGGCTTATACTTTTGTGTTAGGGTCCACATAATAACCCTTTAAGTATTCCATAAATCTATCCGGGTTCTTCGACCCATCGGCCTCTCCTTATACATAATAAGCGTTCATTATGGTTTACGTAGTGTTTTTTAGCCTAGAGTAGATATAAGTGAATATAATTAACTCTAAATTAAAGACTTCTCTATTTACACTTATTTTCCCTCCCATCTTAAGGTATTATTATTAAAAAATTTTATATAATCCATTAAATTTTAGTAGGTTAGGAATTTAATGTTTAGCTTATCTCAGAGGTGGTATATAAGCCTAATCGGGGGGAATTGGTGTTATAGAGGATATCGGGGACTAATTTATCGTCGAGGTTGAGTACCTGGGTTCTACTAGGGCTTCTTATAATAATCGAATCTGCTCTTATTAGGTCTCTTACTCAGTTGTCTAGGCGGTCCGTATTTCCTATAGTTAGGTTATAAACTATCCAATTAGCTATACTAATTATTATGGGTTTTTAGATAGTTCAGTGTTACCTTCTATCATCGTATAGTTATCGCTTATCTTAGTGTTTTATGTTTAGTAGTGATCGTAGTATATTTGATGATGTGGTTGAGGTACTCTATTATAGGTGTATATACACATCTTTTCGAGTTTATAATAACCTCTAGGTCTGATTAGGCTGTACTAATCAGCTTTAGACGTTCAGGGACTCCTCAGGTTAACCCGTCTAGAACTTTTTACCGCTCTCATATAAGTCGTGGACTTCTATACTAGGTATTCTATTAATTACCTTTAATAATCTTAAAAAATAATATAATAATCTAAGCATATATATTACAACTAGCTATAATAACTACTATGAGTATCTTTAAAATAAGGAGAAAGGAAGGAAAAGTCTGCTGCCCCACAAATCCGTTGGATCCTGATCAGGTCTGCTTGGGCCTGATCAGGCTTAGTAAGCAGCGGTTGGCGTTGAACATGGCCGAGTGGTTCCGAGGCCTCTGATCGGGCCTTGGCCCGTGACACCATCAGCGAAAAAGGGTGCTTTGTTTACTTAATGGTGAAGCGACCTCATCTCACATCCGAACGACGTCCTCTAAACTTATGATGAAAAAAGGGGGCTAACGATCAAATTGAATATTTTAAGAGATGTGTTTATGTTATTGTGTGTGTCTCCGTTTATCCGGTCCGGCCCAGAAAATGCCGGAACTTCGCTTTTTATACCATGTCGTCGCCGATGTGGAGGCTCACCCCCCTCTCAGGACACCTGTTTTCCCTGCCCGGTTCCAATAGGTGAATACGGTTAACTGTGAACCGAAAGCTTCTCTATTTACGCTTATCTTTTCTCCTATTTTAAGGTGTTATTATTGAAACTTCTTATGTAATTTATTAAACTTTGGTGGGTTAGGAATTTAATGTTTAGTTTATTTTAAAGGTGGTACGTAGGCCTAATTAGAGGGAATTAGTATTATAAAAGGTATTAGGGACTAGTTTAATATTGAGGTTGGGTACCTGGGTTCAACTAGGGCTTCTTATAGTAGTTGAATCTGCTCTTATTGGGTCTTTTACTTAGTTACTTAGGTGGTCAGCATTTCTTATAATTAAGTTGCTAGTTGTCTAATTAGTTGTACTAATTGTTATGGGTTTTCAAATAATTTAGTATTACTTTTTATTATTATATAGTTGTTGCTTATCCTGGTGTTTGTGTTTAGTAGTAATCGTAGTATATTTAATAATATAGTTAAGGTATTTTATTATAGGTGTAAATATACGTCTTTTTGAATTTATAATAACTTTTAAGTTTAATTAGGGTATACTAATTAGCTTTAGATGTTTAGGGACTCCTTAGGTTAACCCGTCTAAAACTTCTTATTACTCTTAGTGATTTTAAAAATAAAGTAATAGTCTAAGTACGTATATTATAACTAGTTATAGTGATTACTACCAGTATCTTCAAGATAAGGAGAAAAGAAGGAAAAGTCTGCTGCCCCATAAATCCGTTGGGTCCTGATTAGGTCTCCCTGGGCCTAATCAGGCTTAGTGAGCAGCGGTTGGCGTTGAACATGGCTGAGTTGTTCCAAGGCCTCTGATCGGGCATTAGCCCGTGACAATTTATTAAATACTTATTATCGATGGTTATAAGAGCTATTTATCGGCCGAATTCGATAATTATTATAAATAAAATAAAATTATAATAGTTAGTATACTTATAACGTGGTTCATTAGTGAGTGGACCACCATCAGTGACCGGGCCACTTTTCCCACCTTCACCACCTTCTAGTTTTAATATGTAATTTCTTTTATAAAACAATGTCCAAAGCCTCGCCTAAACACAGGATCATTTTAGCGATTAATACGATCCGATTAACACCGCGATTAAGTATCCGATGTATAGCGACTATTTATAACGTTCTGAGAACTACCCTCTAGTTTAAAATAAAGGGTTAAAGTGTAAAGGTCAATAATAGGAATGTATAGTTGAATTTGATAAAAACCGAGGAGGAGGTAATTATTTAATATATTATTAACCTGGATTCTTAAGGATTTTTGCCCCGACGTATAAATATGGAAAATATAGCTAATATACTACTTTGGAAGTGTGATAACCGACTGGTCGGGAAGTGTTGGATAGAACACTTTATCTAGTGATACCCAGAACTTAAAATACGATTTTCTCGTATATATAATTATTAGAGAGGCCTCTATGAAGATCCTATAATTATTAAGCCTTAGTTTCTGCGAAGGGCTGGTCCTAGGCTTTGTCTCAACCGAAAGGTAGCCAAATACTGTTTATTTCAAGCTGAAGAGGAAAAGGGTAAACTACGATATGGCGCGAAATCTCTGCTTCCTAGGGGGTGGGCGCTAGTGGGGCACCGGTGGGGCACCAGTGCGAGCCGGGGCATAGCCCGGGCATAACCACCGGGTTCGGCCCGTGACAGTTTCAACTTATAACTAATATGCGATTAAAATACGGTATTACGAATAATATTTTTTATAATTTTAATAAGACTAGTTTTATAATAAGTATAATCCAACCTAGAGTAGTTATTATACGTTCTAATTGGATTAAGAAACTAAAAAAGGTTTAATTTAGTAATTGGGAATAATTAATAACGATTTATTATGTTATTAGTGATAGTTATATAATACTACTTTTTTTAGTGGTTCAAGGCCACTTCCACCTCGTAAGTTAGTACTCTAAGGCCCAAATTACGGACAGCTAAGCAAGCAAAACAACCTCCAATAGATGGACCAATAACAAAACTACCCTCTAATGGCTTCAGCATTTCCATAAACACTCAAAACAGCGATTAAGAGGTATATATCGGATACTAATCGTTGATGGCTATGAAAACCACGTTAACAGCGATTTCGAGGAGTATTATAAAAAAAATAAGATTATAATTATTTACTTACCTACTTATTTATTATATTTAACCCAACCTCTTAACGTTAATTATTATAATATATTAAAACTCAGATATAACTGTTAAATTAAGTACTTTATTAAGGCCCGGATTACCCATATCACTAAACCCGAGTTCTTCCTCGTATTTAAAGCTGTATTCCTTTAAACCTTTACCCACGAAAAGATCCATAGGGGTTTCAGAGAGGCTAGGCTTATTCCTTATAACCCTCAAACTATCCTTTCTAAATTGGATATGCAGTTATGGACACCAATAACCCCAAACACCCCCATCAGGTTACCCGACCCTTAGGTTTCTAAAACACCTTAAACCATTAACAAAGCTATCTCTTAGTTTTCACTTATAAAAAAAGAATCTCTAAATATCAGGGAAGTTCAGCAACTCTAATTTATAAAGTTACTAATAAGTTTTTAAAAGGCTTATAATATATATCTTATATAACTACCCTTATGGAGGAAGAGCTACGCCATCTTTAAGATACAAATATAGCCCTTAATAAGTATTAGAGAGCTAAAAGAACTAAACTACAAAATGGAGGGGCACTAGATGGGTCTCAGGTGAGGGAAGTCATGGTTGTAAAGGGTATGAAAAGGAGGAAAACGAGGGGTTATTAAAGCGTCATCGGATAAGTTCACGACATTATGGTATTTATCGTAAAACCGGCCATAACACAAGGACCTGTTCAGAGGCTATAGAAATAAGTAATTTAAGTAATTCTAAATAGTTATAATTAATTTAATTAATTATAGTTTAGATATAAAAGCTTTTAGTGGTGAAGGTGGGAAAAGTAGCCCGGTCACTAATAATGGTCCACTCACTAATAAACCACATTATATTTATTATATTTATTATAAATATTAAATATTATCATTTATTTACTTTAAAATATATATATAATAATAAAATCAACTTATTTATTTAATTCTTTATAAATTATATTATTAAATACAAGTTTTTTATTACTTTTTACCAGGCCCATAATAAGGTTTTTAATAAAGAAAACATTAGGTCTACTTTTCAAAGTACTGGAATTTCACCATAGGACCCAAAGTATATTATTAAAAAGCTTAATATGTATTTATAAACACCTACACCACTTATGGCTAACCCTTTAACAATACCACCTTAGTAATTATAAACACCCTCCAACTTATAACAAATTATCTCATAATATAATTTTATTAAAAGTCGGATCTCTACTTATTAAGGAAGCTTATTAATACTAATTATTATTATAATTAAGTAATTATTAAAAGGTGCATAGGTAATAATACACTCAATTACTATTTTAAATAATCGGCTTTATACTCTTAAGAATACGAATATAACACTTACTAAGCGTTAAAGGGTTAAAAGGTCGCATATACAACTTAGAGGGGTACTTAGTATAAAGGAATCTCAGGGTTTACTAAAAGAGAAATAAAAAATTAAAGGTTTAATATATTAAAAAGATAATAAGGGGGGTCCATTAAAGAGATTTCAACTAACTCAGAGACACTATAATATATATAGTAAACCTAAGCATAATACACGAACCTATTCTAAAAATATTAATTTATTAGGAAATTCTAATAATAATAACTAATAATTAGTCTAATATATTATAAATAAGAAATACTAAATGTTATCGTAAATATGAAAAAAGTGTATAGCTGACTAATATGCGCAGCTAACTAATAAACCACGTTATTAGATTTAATATAATATCAAGAGTTTTTATTATTAAATTAAATAAAAAAAGATTCATAAAAATTAAGATTTAATATTTTTATATAAGAAATTAATTTAGTTAATTTTAAATATATTTTAAAATATTCTAATAATAATATAAATATAATTATTAATATTTTAAATAATAATAAAAATTAGTTTGCTAGTTAAAAAAACAATTTCCTACTTATATTAATAAATAAGTTTAACAACTTAACTTGGAAAATAAATGGAAATTTGAGAATTTATAATTTAAAAATTTAAAGATTTATTTCAAAATTAATTAACGTGGTTCATCATCGAGCGGGACATCATCATCAATTAGGACACTTTTCCCACCTTTATTATCCTCCCGCTTTAACACATCTTTTCTTCTACTATATAATACCTAATACCTTATCCGAAAATAGGATTAATTTAGTAATTAAAGTAATTTAATTAACTCCATAATTAAGTATCCAATATACAATAATCATTTACAACGTTCCTAAAGCTACCCTCTATACTAGAATAAATAGTCGAACTACTAAAGCTAATAATACTAATGCATAATTGAATTTAATAGAGACCAAGGAGGAGGTAATTATTTAATATATTATTAACCTAGATTCTCGAGGATTCTCACCTTAATACGTAAATATAGAAAATATAGCTAATACACTACTCCGGAAGCGTGTTTCCTGACTGGTCGGGAAGTGCTGGATAGAACGCTTTGTCCAGCGATGCCCAGAGCTCAAAATGCGATTTTCTCGTATTTATGATTATTAGAAAGGCCTTTACGAAGATCCTACAATTATTAAACCTTAGTTTTAATTTATGGCCAATATATAATCGAAATACGGTATTATAAATAAAGATTTTTATAACTTCGATGAGATTAGTTTTATAATAAGTATAATTTAGTTTAGAATAGTTGTTATATATTCTAATTAAATTAGGAAACCAAAAAAGGTTTAACTTAGTAATAAAGAATGGGTAAGGGTGATTTATTATATTATTAGTAATAGTTATATAATGCCGCCTTTTTTAGTGGTTTAGGGCCACTTCCACCTTGTGAGTTAGTACTCCGAGGCCCAGATTCTGGACAACTGGGTAATTAAAATAATTTTTAATGGATAGACCGATAATAAGATTACCCTCTAATAGCTTCAGTATTTCGATAAACACTCAAAATAGTAATTAAGAGGTATATATCGGATACTAATCGTCGATAACCATAAAAGCTACGTTAATAGCGATTTCGAGGAGTATTACAAAGAAAACAAAATTATAACTATCTACTTACCTACTTATTCATCACATTTAACCCAACCTCTTAACGTTAACTACTATAGTATATTAAAATTAAAATATAACTCTTAGATTAAGCACTTCATTAAAGCCCGGAATACCTATATCACTAAACCTAAGTTTTTCCTTATATTTAAGGCCGTATTCCTTTAAACCTTTACCTAGGAAAACGTCCATAGGGGTTTCAGAGGGGCTGGGCTTATTCCTTATAACCCTCAAACTATCCTTTCTAAGTTAAATATACAATTACAGACACTAATAACCCTGAACACCCCTATTAGGTTACCTAACCCTTAGGTTTCTAAAACACCTTAAACCACTAATAAGGCTATTTCTTAGTTTTCACTTATAAAAAAAATTATCTCTAAGTATTAGGGAAACTTACTTACACTAATTTATAAAATTACTAATAAGTTTTTAAAAAGTTTATAATATATTTCCTATACAACTACCCTTATAGAGGAAGAGCTACGCCATTTTCGAAATGCAAATACGGCCCTTAGTAAGCGCCGTAGAGCCAAAAGAACTAGACTATAGGATAGAGGGGCATTAGAAGGGTCTTAAGTAAGGGATATTATAGTTAAAAAGGGTATTATTAAAGATGAAGGGTGTAAAGAGGAGGAAAACGAGGGGTTATTAAAGTATTCTTGGATAGGTTCACGATATTATAGTATCTATTGTAAAACCGGCTATAATATAAGAACTTGTTTAGAGGTTGTGGAAATAAGTAGTTTAAGTGATTCTGAGTAGTTATAATTGATTTAATTGATTTTAGTTGAGATATGGAAGTTATTAGTGATAAAAGTGGGAAAAGTGTCCTGGTTAATGATGGTGTCCTGGTTAATGATGGTGTCCCGCTTAATGATGAACCACGTTATAATTTAATTTATATTAACTATAAATTTACTTTTTATAAATCATTCATAATAATAATAACAAATATTTTGTAATCAATTATTAATTATTATAAAGAATAACTTATTAAACTTATTTATAGAAACTAATATATTAAAATTTATATTTAAGTTAATATAAATAAATATAAAGTTTTGCTATATAATAACTAATTATTTATAGTAAAAATAAAAATAATTTAAGTAAAACAGAGGTTCATTAATAATTTTCTATATATTTTAAATTTAATAATATTTAATATAGTCCATTAGCGACCAGGACACTTTTCCCACCTTCGTCACCTTCTAGATTCAATACGTATTTTCTTCCACAAAACAATACCCAATACCTCACCTAAAAATAAAATTATTCTAATAATTAAAGCAATTCGACTAATATCATAATTAAGTATCCGAAATATAGTAACCCTTTACGATATCCCAAAAGTTACTCTTTATATTAAAATAAATAATTAAACTACGAAAATTAAAAATAAGAATACGTTTCTAAATTTAATAAAAACCAAAAAGGAGATAATTACTTAGTATATTATTCAATTAGATTCTCGAGGACTTTTGCCCCGGTGGGCTAATATAAAAGATATAGTTAATATACTACTCCGGAAGTATAATAGTGCGAAGGGCTGGTCCCAGGCCTTGTCTCAACCGAAAGGTAGCCAAATACTGTTTATTTCAAGCTGAAGAGGAAAAGGGGTAAACTACGATATTGCGCGAAGTCTCTGCCTCCTAGGGGGTGGCCGCTAGTGGGGCACCGGTGCGAGCCCGGGCATAGCCCGGGCATAACAACCGGGTTCGGCCCGTGACATAAACCACTTAGAACACAGTATGAGACCCCTATAACAGCCGTTGAGTTATTTTTATATAACAGGGTAGTAAAACTATAAGAAATTAAAAAGTATTAACGTAAAGTTAGGATAATTATATATATAATAGTAATAACTCGCTTAGATATCGTGTTCACTGTAAACTGTTTTATATACTTTAATTAGAACCTAAGGCTAAGTCACTAATACACAGTGGATTGAATACTCTAATACTTTTATTTAATACGTTCCCTCTACTTAGAATACGGAGCCACACCGGGGAGCCCTAATCCTTTAAAAGGTTTATTAATTACTTCGTAAATTAGAATTAGAGAACTTTTCTAATATTTAGAGATTCTTTTCTTTATAAAGGAAAACTAAGAGACTACTTCGTTAATAGTTTAAGGTATTTTAGAAACCTAAGCGTTAAGTAACTTAAAAGGGGTATTTAGGAGTATTAGTGTTCATAAATACACATCAAGCTTAAATAGAATAGTTTAGGGATTATAGGGGATAAGTCCAGCTCTTCTAAAACCCTCAAAAACATTTTCAGTGCTAAAAGTCTAAAAGAAAGCGGCTTTAAATACAAAAAAGAATTCGAGCTTAATAATATAAATAATCCGGGCTTTAATAAAGTACTTAATCTAAGAATTATATCTTAACTTTAATACACTATAATATCCTATATTTAGAGGTTAAGTAAAATACGATAAATAAGTAGGTAAATAAAGAGTTATAATATTGTTCTCTTTGTAATACTCTTTGAAATCGCTACTAATGTGATTTTTATAACTATTAATTACAAATATTCGATATTTACCTCTTAGTTGTGGTTTTATATATTTATCGAAATACTGAAGCAATTCCAAAGCCGTTTCGTTATCTATTTATCTATTAGAAGCTGTCTTAACTACCTAAGTATTTAGAATTTAAGCCTTAGTGTCACGGGCCGAACCCGGTGGTTATGCCCGGGCTATGCCTGTGCTTGCACTGGTGCCCCACCGGTGCCCCACCGGTGCCCCACTAGTGCCCACCCCCTAGGAAGTAGAGATTTCGCGCTATATCGTAGTTTACCCTTTTCCTCTTCAACTTGAAATAAACAGTATTTGGCTACCTTTCAGTTGAGATAAGGCCTAGGACCAGCCCTTCGCACTTAGACTATTAATTAACTAAATAAAAACAACCTTAAACTACTAAAAAGGCGGTATTATATAACTATTACTAATTATGTAGCAAATCACTATTACCTACTCTCAATTACTGAATTAAATATTTTATAACTTCCTAATACAATTAAAATATATAATAACTATTCTAAATTGAATTATACTTATTATAAAATTAATTTTATAAAAATTATAAAAATCGCAGTCTAGGATATCGTATTTTAATTATATATTAGCCACTAATTAGAACTAAGGCTTTAATAATTATAGGATTTTTATAAAAACCTCTCTAATAATTATAAATATAAGAAAAGTGTATCTTAAGCTTTGGGCATCACTTAATAAAGCGTTCCGTCTAACACTTCCCAACCAGTCAACTATCACACTTCCAGAGTAGTGTATTGACCATATCTTCCACATCAGCCCACTAAAGCAAAAATCCTTGGGAATCTAATTTAATAATATACTAAATAATTATCTCCTCTTCGGTTTTTATTAAATTCAAAAACAAATTCCTACTTTTAATTTTCGCAATTTAATTATTTATTAGTTAGCGGCGAACTCCTTATCTCACCTAAAAGAGCAACTTTTAATAATTAATATTTTTATATATATAAATAAAAGTCAGCGTCGTCTTATATATAAGTAGAAATTGAAGTTAAAAATATATATAAAACTTAGATAAAATTTATTTTCAAACAATAGAGTAAAGAATAGACAAAAATTGAAAGTGGGTTCGCGATAAAACTACATTCTTATTTCTACTTGATAAGCTGAACATAAATTTCTAATAATATTTTCTTTATAACTTTTATCGGTTAAGTTTTAGAAAGTTATAAAAGAATTAGCCGTTTATTAACTTATATATTAATTATTAAAAGTCGCTTTCTTAGGTGTAATAAGGAGTTCGCCGCTAACTGATAAACTACGTTAAATTAAAATATTAAAATTTTTAATAAAATAATTAAAAAAAATTCAAAATAATTTTTTAAAAAATAAAATAAAAGTAAATAAAAATATTATAATAATAAAAATAGTATTATTTATTAACAATTAATATAATTTATATAATTAACTTATCTTTTATTTTTAAATAGTTTTTATATACTTAAATATTTTTTATATTCAATATAAAGGGGTTTTTTAAATAATTATATTAAACTCTTTTTTTTTAAATTTTCTTTAATTTTCTTTTTCTCTTTTTAAATTTCTTAAATATATACTATTTACTATACTCACAATATTAACCACTATTCGAATTTAGTCTCTATAAATAGGAGAAGTATACTTTTTTGTTGTGTGTGTGTGTGTGTGTGTGTGTGTTCCCCCCGGTGCTTGCTTTGCCTTAACTTCGTTTCACTTCACGTTGGCTTGCACTCTTGCTCCCCTGTACGGCGCACCTTCCCCGCCCGCTTTCCCACACACCGCCCGTCACCGTCACCGTCACGGTCGCCGCCGCCGCCGCTGCCGCCGCTGTTGCTGCTGCCGCGTTGCTGGTCGACAAAGGAGCCTTGTCCTGGCATCGGCTAAGGTAGCCACAACTTTCTCTCAGCCTCATCCAATTCCCTCGTTGAATATTCCATGCCGTCGCTGACACGGGACGTCAATACTCACAGCCTGAACTGCACTCGGCCCTAGCCAACGGGGCATCATGCGCACCATTCGCTTCTAGGCCTCCCCGCCCAAGGTCCATAACCTGTCAGATCCACTCGAGTAGATTCAGAGACGGTGAGGGCTACAGCAGCAATCTCAATCTCGGCCTTACCGCATTTGCTTCCTCTACCTCTCTGCCTCTTCTGCTGTCTGCTTTCTTCCGCTGCCTTTGCATTTCGCTGAACCAACCCACTCGATAACCCCAATTCGACCTCCGACGGCACTTGGGCGAACCTCCCCCGCTGCCATCCGCACCCTCCGCAGCACGGCGTGCCGTCCCAGAATCCGTCCACGAACATCACTACTCGTCGAGCCATCCAAGCTGCGGGCCTCCGCGTCCTACGCTTCACTACTTCCTTGGAGCCTGACCTAATCGCCTCTCCGACTTTGTCACCCCCGTTGCCGGCCCGTCCACCTTCTCGTCGGGCGAATCCTCTGCGAGACCAATAGAGTCTGTCGCGCCGACGCGATCGAGCCCTTTCCGCAACCATGCCCTGCTTCAAGGGCATCGCTGTGAGCATACATGCGAACGGGGCACCTCTCCCAGAGTATGGCATGCAAAAGCAGTCGCGCCTGTCCCGAATTAGCACCTACATACCTGTTCCTCAGCCGAGCATTAATCCTGACTCCAACAAACCGGAGCCCGCCAAGTTCGCCATATCCATCACCCTTTTGACCCCAGGCCTACCGATCCCTTACTCGACGCCGAAGCCCACTGAGAGCAACCAATACCCGAAACCCCAGTTCGTTGGCGGCCTTCTGACTACTGCACATGGCCCGACAAAGTTCTCTGGTGTCGTAAATCCCTACATTCCAATGACCAACTCAGAAAACGAAACGATAGCTGCCTACATCTATTTCGACGGCCGATCGAAAGAGGAAGTCGCCACTCTCCTCCGGCCCGGCGAGGAGACGTGGGTCAACAGTCGCTGGGTCCAGGTTCCCGATTTGGAGGGCGGTGGTTTGGCTGAACGAGAGTTTCTCTTCCGCGAGGTGGGTTTGGAGCGCTGGCTGAATGGGCTCGATCTCCAGGGTCACGATGCTGCAGAGAAGTTGGAGCGTCGCCGGCAAAAATTCGAAAAGCGACGCCGGCGTCAAAAGGCTGCTACCATGTCCTCTGGTACGCACCTCGAGGAAGGACCAAACGGCCCCCGAGATACTCTTCGTTATGGCGCTGATGATGGCTCCCCTGTCGAGGCCGTCTTCGGGGAGGATGATTCCGACTCCTTGTCTGATGACGACGAGATCCCCGAAGCAACTGGCCAGATCAAGGTGCTCATGTTCCGCGTGCTTGCATCGGGAGAGATCAAGAAAGGAGAGTACTCGCCGCAGTTCGATGCCCACGATGATGATGATGACACGGACTCGGCGAATCAGGGCAATGAAAACGGCGGCGTTGACGCCGACGTCGAACACACCACAAGCTTTGCTAAACCCAAAACATTGGACCCCAAAACCATCAGTACTCAGACTGTCACGGGCATCGATGGCCCGGATAAACCCTACGCATCCTTCACCTTCTTCTATCGCGGAGAGCGTCAGTTCAACTTTTCCTCTACGCCGTCTCCTCTTCCCTTGATTATACAGAGCTAACCTCGTTTTAGGGCAACTTCAAAAAATAGGCATCATTGCGTCCTCCAAGGCGACACAAACAACCCCAGGCTCTGCCAAGCGGCGATCAGGGCAGTTGGACTTCTCCAACTTGGGACCCCTCAAAACATCCGGCACAGTCGGATTCTCCGCCTTCCGGGACCAAGATACCGAAGCTGCTAAACGACGAAAAGCCCGCAAGAAGAGTAATGGAAATGTCGGTGGGGCGCTCAACGACGATAGCGATGATGACGAAGAGGAGAGCGAAATCATTGGCAAGATGCAAGACGTTGACGAAAGGGACGTGGGAAACAAGCTCGCCCCCGAAGATGCCCAATTTCAGGGAGAGCTTGCTGATGGCGTAAACCGAATTCATGTACGTGGCCATTTCTGCTTTCTAGGCTCTTTTATTGACGAAACACGAACAGCTGAAGAGGGCACACTCGGCGGAGCCTGATCGCTCCGGAACTCTGGGCACCACAGGCATTGTCGGCCCGTCAAGTTCTCTTGGCGGAGCCTCTTCCGCGGTTGCAACCACTGCAGCGGGCAATAGTCACACTGAAGCTAGCGCGGGTCAGAGCACGGGAAAGGATGTTTCGGTAGAATCATCGATCGGGAGCCCCATGAAGAAGCATCGGCCCAGTATCAACGCTGGAGACGACCGGGGACGAGCACTGCCGAGTGGCCCCAATGCAGGATTCGATATCATGAACCACGGTGCCCAAACGCAAACTACGGCACCGTCCGGCACCTTGAATGCAAACGTGGAGGAGGAAGAGCTCTGAGATCATCGCCGATGTACCCCTGGAAGCTGATACAGAGTTGTCAAGAACCATTCTCAAGAAGGCGTGACGCGACAATAGCCGTACGGTATAGAGGGCGGTCGGATTACGGACGGCATTTACGAAATATGACGAGTTAGAGGCCATCGATTCGCTGGTCACCAATTGATCGTGTCTCTTACGCCGCCTGTGCAAGCCGCTTGACGAAGGAGCCTCAGATGACCTTTGGAAGCTGGCGACCTTGCCTGCATGCTAATGCATCGATGTATGGGGCACTTGCTTTTCTGATGACCGCGGTTCTACGGGGTAGCCTCCTGTGTGTTATGAAAAGAACAGTGACAAGTTCAATCTTGCTATCAAACCGTCCCTTTTCTCCCGATGGAGACCGAAGCTGGAACTGCAAAAGGTGCTTTTGCTTTGCCTTACTGTCTTTGAGTAATGGTGTTTCAATCTGGGATGGGATGCGGCTGTCTTTGGGTAAGCAAATCATGATTCGGTCAGCACTCGACGCCTCGTTGCAATATGGCGGTATAGAGAGGGATGCATGTTTCTCTCACCGGGTGACGGGCATCTTCGACGCTCATCTGCACAGGCAACCAGACCGCCGCTCTCTGCGGTAAGCACGACAGACTGAGGCATTCCTCGCAGGAGACTCCTAGCAAGTATCTGAGAGACAAGAAACTTAGGTACATCGACATCTCAGGGCTTGGGCACGCCAGGCGTATGGTCAACCGCCACCGAAGACGGGACTCACATTCGACGCATTGAGTCCGCCACGAGTCCAAGAGACAATACAAACACAGTAGAGACTTAATACCTGGCAGGAAATATAAGAAGATTGGAGGAAGCAAGGACAGACGGTGGGAATGGAAGCAAAGGATGCAACTATCGTGCGATATGTCCATGGTATTGTCATTTCTTCTCAACATCTATCTCCAGATAACTTGTCATGAGGCATGCCTGGCGTCCCAGCTTTGCAAAAAATGCCTGCAGAGGGGTATTTTATATTAATAAAAAAGCTATCAGAGTCAAACCAACGGGAATCCGAGAGCAATGTAACTGCATGAACTAGTCAGCAAACGTTATTGAATTGGCAACGTTTCCGCGACACAAAAAGTTTCAGAAAGAGAGCTACGTTCAGACTGTTGAGCTTGATAAATTGTAGAATCAACATGATTTTTCTGTTGGCCGTTCTAAGAAGAAGTGGTCATCACAGTAGCGAAACCGGAAGGAAATAATGAGGCGAGAGGCCGAGAATAGAAAAACCAGACTTACCGTGTGCGGATATCAAAGTACGAGGAGCGGGTGCTGGGAAGCCGCCACGGCCGCTTCCTAGCCCCATGGGTAAGGAGAATTCAAAGATTTTATTGAAGATGGAAGTGAACAGGAGGTTGGAATTGACGAAGCGAGGAAAATTTGTAGGTGGACGAGAGCCAGCGTCAGGAGCGCACGGTCCATGCGGGCCTGCATCCGGACTAGAGATATTGCCTTAGTGCATGCTACTAAGGTACGTTACACTGGGTAATTTAGCATCCCGACCCCACCGTTTATGCGTCTATGGAGCCGTCGCCAGCTCATGCTCCGACAATTACAATTGCATCAAAGCACCTTGGGTGTCCGGTGTACCTACCTTGGTAGCACAGTATGATCCACCTTGAGCGGCAGATAACGAATCCAGTACAGTGCGGAAAGATTGCCATGCGAGGTTGCCCACTGCAACCGAGCAACAGAACCCCACCGTCAACAATGGAAGCCGAGGAACAGCTAGGGTGCCAAGGCAATGGAAATGGAGGACGGTGAATGCCCTGCCCTGAAGTGTCGCCCAAGGTGCACCTATAGGTACCTTAACCAGGTCTGAGGTACCAAGCAGTACCTGTGGCCTTAGGTTCCGGTGCGGACAGCGTCAGGCCCCTGCAAGGTACCTTGGATACTCGTCCCCTCCCCTCACCCACCACCACCAAACAGTGATCACCCCTCTTTCCCTCTCAGCCTGACGAAAGCTCCTCCCACCAAAAAGTCCACCAAAAGTCTTGATCCTATTTCCCACCGTAAACAAACCGTAACCCCCGTAGTCCGACTCGATCGTCAACCTGCCGCACACGTTCCCCCCCCTCGAAATCAGACAAAATGGCTTCCAGTAAGCTGCCTCTCTTTCTTTACCCCTTCAAACCTCAAACCTCAAGCGATGCGATGCGACGCAGCGCGCCGCGCTCGCAACTTCTCCTCGTCTCTCTCGTTCTCTTTCCACAATCCTGCGGGCACCTAGCTAACTCAGATGGAAACCCAGACTTTGAAGAGGTCGCAAGTAGGTTACCCCCACGCAATATAGGCGACCTGCATCCTGGCCGTTCTCGTTAAAAACATCCAATCTCGACCCGAAACTGATTGCCTCGGTGACGCGAACAGAGCAGTTCATCGAGTTCTACTACAACCAGTTCGACTCGGACCGGAAAGGACTCGCCAGCCTCTACGTGAGATGATTTTCGCCCTTGTTGTTAACCCGAGCTTTGGAAGCTAATCACAATGACAGCGCGACCAATCCATGCTGACTTTTGAGTCCGCCTCCGTCCTGGGTGCCAACTCCATCGTCGAAAAGCTTTCGGTGCGTCTGTCACTATGCATGCACAACACTGCGCTGCCGCCCAGATCTCGGGAACTAACCATGTCATCACAGTCCCTGCCCTTTCAGAAGGTCAAGCACCAGGTCTCGACCCTCGACGCCCAGCCTACTCTCGAGGGTGGCATTATCATCCTCGTCACCGGCCAGCTCCTGGTAAGCACACGGGGGGAGGGCACCTGCTCTTCTCTGCCAACACAATTCAAATGGTTGACTAACACTGTCTAAAGGTCGACGAGGAGCAGCGCCCCATGAACTACACCCAGGCATTCCAGCTGTTGCGCGACCCTTCCGGCAACTACTTCGTCTTCAACGACATTTTCAAGCTGGTTTTCGGCTAAGCCGATTGTTAGAGATAAACGCGCTTCCTCCACAAGTGTAAAAGAAAGAGGCACGGAAAGATGGCGGTTTAGAGAGATGATGACTTGATGAGACCTAATCCCGATCTCGAGGACACGGGCATGGGTAGAGATAGGACAGGACAGTCCCACCCAAATCTGCTTTTCTTTTTCTTACCCTTTCTATGCGTGGGGCTATGTGAGAATGCCGACAAGGTTACCACTCCATCGGACTGTTTTAGAAATTGACCACGCCTCTACTCATCCGCATATTTCTTACAAGAGAAGAGAGCCCCAAGAAGAAAAGGGGGGTTGGGGGTAAAAGAGAGGGCCTCTGATTCCCTCTTTGACTTGAGCCCTCAGTCCTCCAAATACGATTTCTGGCCCAGTTATTCAACACACTGAACCCACGACCAAATCCAAGTATGACGCCTATTCCAAACGACCTTGCCTACCCTCAACAATACCATGTGTCGCGGAGACTGGGAGCCCAACTGACAGTTGTTGATGCTGTAGGAACCCCCCACTCCTTAGTGAACTTCCATAGAAGCATCCCCCCCATCCCGGAACACCAGCTGGGCGTGTTTGCCCCGTACAATTTCATCATCGCTATTGGATATGATACTCCGCGTGCCTCCAGCAGCTTTGGTGCCAAATCCCAGGTCCCTGATGCGGCCGCTGGCAATATCGAACAGACAACCGTGAACTTGTAGTCCGCGCTCACTGATGGCTTCATGAACGGCGAAGTTAGCAAGGAGAACCCTCACGCCGGCCTCGACGTTCATTTCCGCGATACGAACGGCTCGGCTGTCTTCGTTCTTAATGGAAGCAAGCTCCTCGGCATGCTGAGCCCGGACAGCCTTGAGGGGTGTTAACCAGGTGTCGAGAACACCTCCAATGCGCGAGTCGCCCAGCGCAGCCTTGGCACCGCCGCAAGCCGAGTGGCCGCAGAGCACCACGTGCTTGACTTTGAGGTGAACTACGGCATACTCGATAACGGCCGAGGTGTTGATATCCGTCGGCGCCACGATGTTGGCGATGTTGCGGTGGACGAAGACGTCACCAGGTTGCAAGCCAAGAATGGTAGTCTCTGGCACTCTCGAATCAGAACAACCTAACCACACTTTTCCAGCGACCCCAAAATTTCAGCAACGAAGATCAAGATGAATGTGGTATCGGGAAGCACAGTCTCCCACTCGGACTGGATGAGGAGCGGTGGAGGAGGCAAAATGAGGAAGCCGTACAGATGGATGGCGACTGCCCAGAGGCCAGGTTCTTGAAGAACGCTGGATTTTGATGCGATTTATATCCGGCCCAAGCCTGGTTGGAGCTCAGGGCGTACAAGAACTTGTTCTCTGCATTCGGAAACGTGTCGTGTTAGCTTCCGGGCGGCGCAGGTATTTATTGGAGGGTGACCTCATTGCCTTCTTTTGCGGGTACTCACGGTCCTGGAACGCCATTGCAATCGACCCGAGTCCTTCTTTTCTTCTTGAAATAGTCAAGACTCGCCAATGTTGCAGTGTAATCGATGACGGCCGTGTCGCCTCTGGGGCAGGAATAAAGATAAAGGATACGATGGAAGGGAGGGGTGAAAACCAAGGTGAGAAGAGCAAGGGCGGCAAAGGTTGAGTATGTTGGTTTCGTTTCGCCCTTATGTCGAGAGACTTCGGGTGCAAGCTAAGCTGAGACCTGCACAGCTGGAGTTGCTGCTCTCCACCAAGCACGTGTTGTTAGAGGGACTGTGGGAGGTATTTCCTGGCGCGAGGCAAAGAGAGACCCGGGCCGGCCACTAAAGTACGGATTCGATTCCGGTTTGCTCTGTAGACGGTCCAGGAATCAAGTCCCGCTTCAAAGAGGGTGCCGGCACGCTTATGGCGATGGGCTGCGGGGCGGAACAGATGAGAGCACACGGGCTGGAGAACGAACAAGCAGGCGGTCCTCTCACGCCCGATGGTAGCCAAGAAATGGGCAGTAGGTGATCAGGCGAGACGAGGGAGGGTCCGACGGCAGCGTTGTAAGTGGTGGCTGGCGCCGAGTGCCGTGGTGTGACGTGGAGATTTCTCGCGAAACGGGTCGTGCCACTCTATCGTAAGCTGTGAGAGTTGAACTGGGATGCGGAACGGTAATCAGCGTCTGCAACAAGATTCCGAGTATTCAGCGGAGAATCCGAGGGTGGGTGGGAAAAAAAGGGAGGAGGGATTCCAGTGGGTTGGATGGATGAAAGTACCTAGAGTGTGGGTGTGCAGCGGCTTAGATGAAAAATGACTGAATGCGTGTGGCATGCAAATGGCAACCGACCGTATCAAGGCTAAGAGACTTGCGTTGAGATGGGCAGAGACATGCAGCTGGGTATGGGATGTTGGGGTCCTGACTGAATAGTGATCCAATGAGGAAGAATTGGTTGAGACCAGGCGAGCCAGCCCCGGAAGCAGATAGATGGGTGGAATGTAAAGCGCGGTCGCAGGACGGCACAGCAAATCAGGTACGGACGGCGAGATCCTGCAGTGAAGAACAAGATGATGCACGGAATGCGGCGAGGTGTCGTTCGTGTCTGTCATGTCACATATGGGGAAATAGGAAGGTAATATAGGTAGAGAATTTTGGTTCCTGGCCAAGTGCCTGTTCTCCCTAACCAAGCAGGAAGGTAGGCTGTGTGGCACAAGAGCACACACCTCTCATACACTATCTCCTTGGTACAGCAAACAGCAATAAGAACAGCAGCAGGGTGTCGACCTCCGCATCTTCGGCCGGGAGCTCTCCGCAGTTGGAGACAGATCCAGCAAGAGCCAAGACTCAACGAGTCGCCCAAGATACCTTGTGGCGGCCGTGCCATCCCGGCCATCGCATATACATAGACGCAGGCTTGGACAAGCACACTTCGAGCAACTCGGCACAGGAGAAGGAGGGAACACCCCCCCCAATCTTTAAGATGCTCGGTCGCCTCACCCTGACTCTGATTGTCTGTGCTATTACAGACACAACCGCTCGCTCCGTGGCCGCACAAGGCCGTCCGCCTACCTACCAGAGGCGCGCCGACGGACCGTCTCCGTGATTGTCCACCGGCGTCAGTCTTCTCCGCTGGCCAAAAGACCCATCTCCGTCCCAGTCCTTCATGCGCTGGGCGGCAAGCGGCACACGGCACACCGCAGACGCAGCTTGCAGACTGACCGTTTGAATCGAATGTCTTGGTCGCAGTCAATGACAAGGGCAAAGCGCAGGCGGGACCAGACCCATGGCCTGGGCCAGAGCCACGCCCAAGTCTCCCATCGTCTCGTCTTGTGAGTGGACCCGGCTTTTGGCCCCATGTCTACACTACTCTTGCATGGAACGTGAAGCAGGCGGTGATTGACTCGAGCCAGGTGCCTCCCTGCCTGAAACAGTCCATCTAGTCCTTATCTGAGTGCCGATCTTGGCTTGCTTGCGTATGGCAACAGAGATTCTCACCGCAAGCTGAATGCGTGCTGCCCAGCCCTCTCCTGCCCAGGTGACAGAAAGAAAGTTGGATATTCGGCACTTGACACCCATGTATATTTCTATAGCTCCTCTTCCACTTCTGCAGTTTCTAATCCCCCCTTCTATGATCTTGCATATTTTCTTCTCGACACTCATGATAATTTGTCCCGGGTTGTTTTGTCTCGTTTCACACCCTGCTAACAGGCCTCATGTACCCCCTTTTTCTGGGCGTTGGATTCGTTCCGCAGCGATCTGGTAGCGAGGAATTGCCAACATGGATCGCCAGATTGCCTCACTTTAGATGAGGACGATCACAAAAGGCCGGGAAAGAAACAGGCAGGAAAAGACCACGTGCACGCGACATGACGATTTCGATACACCGAAGTCAACGGTCCAGAATTTCATCTGCGTCCTCACTCTCCTGAGGCGGTCCCCCGCATAAGTGACCGGCAAAATGCCCCGGTCCCTGGACGTCTGAACCTGTCAGCGCCGTCAACTCTTCCTAAGCCGCCCGGAAAATTCAAGTAAAATGGCCCGTCATCTCCATCCAGCCATCAGCAAAGTGCAGCCCGGCCGGGTTCAAATCAATGCGGAACTCCGGGCCACAGAACAATAACCTGGACCCGACAGTGTGTATAGCTGACACCCAGAAGAACGATGAAACGATCGCTGGCCGACTGAATGCTCGGGGCTTCGGACAAGGGCTACTCAGGCGCTTTTCCTCGGCCCCAAGCCAGACAGGCATCTAGTCTTGCGTCCAGGGGGTGACGGAGTCGGAGACTTACCTACGGCGGCCAGAATCAACCAGACATGCTGGGACTCCTCTGCAAACTAACTATACACCAGCTACTATTAATACTTGGGCTTTGCTTGGCTTCGCGCGCATGCAACGCAACTGGCCATGTTAGCCGTGCCTATGAGATCCATCCTTACTCTCAGACGGTGATCTCGCATGTACAGACACAGAACCCTCCACTGGTGAATCACTTTCAGTTTCCATTCGCAAAGCCTTCCCCGCTCTATGCTGTGATGCGGACCTCCCCTGTTGTCGATCAATTGAACCCCCGCCCACAGCCAATTTTGCCATGCCGTCTTACTTCCTTCAACACCCACGCTTACTATTATAGAGCTCTTTCCGTCGTCAAAATAGCTGTAGAGATACGCGATTAATCTTATTGGTAAGTCTGACGACTCTTCGGCCCTGTGACAAGGACAGGGGAGACTCAGCACGATGGACATGCATTCAGAAGGAATTTGACCAGAGATGTGGTGGGGATGTACATTTGCATCTTGGGTCGGCCGGCGCCTGCATTCGTTCCCTCACTCATAGATACTGAGTGCACTTTAAAACAACGCCAATGTCTTGGCCAATCAAGTGCACACTGGTGGTCCCTTTGCAATCATCTGCTCCGCGCCCCCGTGGAACAGGATACACAGAATCAGGCAACGCACGAGTCTTGGAGCGCGGACACGACACAGAGACCAACGCATGAAGTGAAACCCAAATGAATAGTCATCCCGACGCCATGCCAAATTTTTATGAATCCGATAACCTCCAGTGACCTAGTCTCCTAATGCACTAAAAGCAGTCCGGGTATTGGTCCATCTTAGACCTTGATGGCGCTCTCGAGAGCCTTCTTCTTCTTCTCAGTGCGCTTCTGGGCCTTTGCGCCCATAATACCACCGCCCCACTGTCTTCTCGCCTGCTCAGTCTTCTCCAGGTAGCCATCCTTGATGGCAGAGATGAGCTTGGAGTGCTCGTTCTTGTCCTCGGAGCGGACCTCAGTAAGGGCCAGAACGGCAGCAGTCTGGGGATTTCATCAGCACACAATAAAGATCGCAGGAGGATCTTCTCCCATGGCTATGGGTACTCACCTTCTTGTGGACGACGGTACCGAGACGAGCCTTGCCCTTGATGATGGCGAAAGGAACACCCATCTTGCGGCAGAGAGCGGGAAGGAAGATAACCAGCTCAATGGGGTCAACGTCGTTGGGGATCAGGACAAGGGAGGCCTTCTTGTTCTCAATCAGGCCAACGACGTGGTTCAGACCATACTTGACAGTGTAGGGCTTCTTGCTGACATCCTCCTTCTTCTTGCCTTCCTTAATGGCAGTAGCCTCCTTGACGAGACGCTCCTTCTTCTCGGCCTTAGTCTCAGGGCGGTACTTGTTGAGGAGCTTGAAAGCCTGGGCGGCAGTGTTGCGGTCGAGGACGTGCTGGAACTGGGCGATGGCAGGAGGTACCTTGAGGCGCATGCTCAAAATCTTCTTCTGGCGCTGAAGGCGGACGTACTCGGGCCACTTCACCATACGGGACAGGTTGCGGCGGGGCTGAATGTCCTGACCGATGCCGAAGTTGCGGGGCTTCCGCTCGAGAAGGGGGTTCTAAATCGCATGTCAGCCTCGACCGAGCTGCGCGACGACGCGATGAGCATCTAGAATGGGTACTGACCTTGGGGGCCTTCTTGGAGCCAGCCTTTCCCTGAGGGAAAGGGGCGGGTGCCACCTTCTTACCGGACTTGGGAGGCTGTCATTGAGAAAGAAAGACATCAGCGAGTTGTTCAAATCAACTTGTGTCTTCCCTGAACTCTAAAGAGAAGGACGGCAAGGCACATCGATGCCCTCGGGCCCCTCAATGCCTCAACGTCCCCTCCAGCCAAATCTCATCATCGTCACCCAGCCCGGCATGCATGCGTGCGAACGCATGCCGGGAACAGACGGGTGGATGGAAAAATCGCAGCACGCGGGAGCGTTGCTGGATGTTCTGGCCTCGAGGGCAGACGAGGCCTGGGCCGTCGATGTTCAATGTGTACTCACCATTTTGTCGGTTGTCGTGATGCTGCCTTGGGTGGATGAATGAGAAACGGCTCGCGTTCGGAATTGGCTTTGTCGAGACGAGGGAAAAGATCGCTTGGGCTGTGGGCAGGAGAAAAAAAAATTAGGGCTACGGGTTCTGGTGGGTCCTCCGCGATAAACAGTAAAGTACCTTAAGGTAGCCAGTCCGCCTATCTCCACGTGATGCCCAAGAGCGGGCTGAAAGACCCTTACGTAAGGTAAGGTAAGTTTGCCTCACAGACGCCGATTTTTGTGCGGAAACTCATGGTAGCTCCACTCTACCTTGTACTGCAAGGCAGGAGTACCTCATGTCCTGAAATGTACGGTGAAGACAGCCGTAGTTACCAAGTGTACACAGCACTCATTCTGGAGATATTGAAATATCTGCACATCCAACTCTCTGGCTGTTAGACAGCCTGAGTTGCCCTACCTGGAATACGAAGGTAGCTAGGGAGGCCACTGCCCAGTGCCTCCTTACCTACCTTAGGACTCCAAGGTACCTACCTACGTATCTTCTTGCTAGGGTGTACCAAGTACCTATGGTAGAGGTCGTGGGCATTGAGGTCAGCAACCAACTAAGGTACTGGGAGCAGTTAGTTGACTCACCCATCTGGGATTCGTCCTCACTCTCTAGTCAGAATCGATTCGAGCCCCAATCCGAACTCCCAACTCCACGCCATCGTCACTTGTTGTCAGCGTTGACGCTGACGCTGCGTATCGCATCACCGCCATGGCCCCTGTCCTATGCGCGAAATGCAAGACCGAGCGCGCCCTCGTCAAGCGACCCAAAAACCACCAAAAGCTCTGCAAAGCCTGTTTCATATCGGTATTTGAAGACGAAGTCCATCACACCATCATCTCTTCGGCTCTTTTTTCTCCTGGCGAAAAGGTCGCCATAGGCGCGTCGGGTGGCAAGGACTCAACAGTGTTGGCAAGTGTGCTCAAAGTCCTCAACGAGCGATATCATTATGATCTGGATCTTGTGCTACTCAGCATCGACGAGGGAATCAAGGGCTACAGGGACGATTCGTTGGAGACAGTCAAGAGGAATGCTGTTCAGTACGACATGCCCCTTACCGTGGTAGGATATGATGAGTTGTACGGCTGGACCATGGACCAAGTTGTCGACACGATTGGCAAAAAGGGCAACTGCACATACTGCGGGGTCTTCCGAAGACAGGCGCTCGATCGTGGCGCCAAGATGTTGGGCATCCAGCATCTTGTAACCGGCCACAATGCAGACGACGTCGCCGAAACCATCCTCATGAACCTTTTGAGAGGCGACTTGCCTCGCCTGGGCAGAAGTACCAGTATTGTCACTGGTGATGACACCAGCGACGTCAAGCGCAGCAAGCCTCTCAAGTACTCCTACGAGAAGGAGATTGTGCTATATGCTCATCACAAGAAGCTCGACTATTTCAGCACCGAATGCATCTACAGCCCGGAAGCCTTTCGAGGGACCGCCCGCAGCCTGATCAAAAATCTCGAGCGTGTGCGCCCAAGTGCCATCCTGGACATCGTCCGGAGTGGTGAGGACATGGCTCGACTCGTTGCGGGCGGGCCCAACACGTCCTGTGCATGCAAAGAAGCTCCTTCTGGAGTCGCCGCGGAAGATTATGCCGGTGGCGGATGTGGATCGCAGCATGGCAAGGGTTCAAAGGGAGAGATTGCTCAATTGGATGCACGGTTGAGCCAAACTGCCCTCGATGCAGACTTGGAGACAGATTTCACGTCCCAAACAACTGAAAAGTCCGAAATCAAGTCAAGCAGCCATCCCCAACACTCGAAGTCTGCAACGAACCGGGGATCGCCCTACGTCCCCCTTCAGAAGTTGGGTAAATGCGAGAGGTGCGGTTACATGTCAAGCCAGGCTATTTGCCAAGCTTGCTTGCTAGTAAACGGGTTGAATAGAAACAAACCGGAGATAAGCATATAGAGCAAAATTTACCACCCACTCAGCAGCCCGTACGCTCCATGATCTGTGCGGCGCCCCCTTACTGGGAGTAATCGAAGCTGAAGACAACACTTTGCGGAGTCAAACCAGAAACCAAAGAACTCATGTCTAGAAACAACTGGGAAAAGGTCCGTTTCTTTGGCCGGCTGAAGTTGACGAGGCATGGGGATATGCCTGATCGTTCAAGTAAAATACACGCCTCGGTTGGCCTCCATCTGCTACGAGATGCGCTTCTCTAACTGGGCAGGTTGGTCAGCTTCCGTCAAGCATTTGTAGCATCCAATCAACTCACTCTCCAAGGGTTGTTAAGTTCAAAGCCAGGGGGAGCTTCGGCGTTATCGATCTGTCCTCGCAGGTCGCCCGTGAGTCGCCGGTCGCGGTCCATCACTGGCGGATATCTAGGTCAGTCCCGAACTTCGATGCATCGCATTGCGGAAGGTGCGTACTTTGCTGCGACACATGATGGGTTAGCATGAGCAGTCATAATGAGCCAGATAGTTCGATAACACTCACCCTGTCCCACTGATCCAAGCCCCATCGTGGCTTTTTCCCACCGTTTTGGATGCCCTTGATGACGGCTAAGCCGGTACCGGTGATGCCAAACATCTGGATTGACCTTAGCTCTCAATGACCGCGGATGGCACAAGGCTGCGCAGTCGCCGTTGGGTGTATAGAGGTAGGTCTTACGGCAACCATGATTCCATAAGGAATCAGTGTTTCGAAGGGAACAGGCATTGTCGCGGAGAGTTGTTCGGCAGTGGCGCTCGATTGGCTGCTTGGATGGGTGAGAGGGTATAACACTAGCAAGACTGCCTCTCGCAATCGTCGTGCGTAAGTTTGGGTTCGATGCCGGCGGCGCAGAGGTCCAGGATCGTCACGCCGGTTGTCGAAGAGTGCCGTTCAAGGTCGGCCGGGTGGTCGGACTGGACCACAATTGGGTATCACGTGATTCCAACCTTATTTCGCTTTGAATAAGGTAGAATATGATTGGCCGAATATCGATACCTGCTTCGCCGCACAAGGCCACAATTGGCCGCACTGTACACAAGGTAGGTTGTTTCTGCGCTACCTTAGTCCACAGGGCAGGTACACACGGTGCCTCACAGCGCGCAAGAGGTTGCATGTCGTATCTTAGATCACAGTGATATTGTCCATTCGATTACTGTACGCGCCGCACCCGTGGAAGCTGCATCCCTTGGGTGAGGTACCCCAAGGTGTTTGTCTTGGCTTGCGCCGACCGACAGCGTGTCGCCCCTTTGCGCCTCCAACACGACCTACCAGTTGAATTCGTCGCCCGCCTCTACCGTCTAGGTAGGCCAATTCTTGACAACAACGACCTGAATAACGCGTCCTCCGTACACAAATCTGGGCAAAATTCCACTTGAACAAAGCCGGGATCATTTGTGGCGCGCGCGCGCTGGTACTGACTGTGCGCTGCGCATTTGTCGCCCCTCTATTGGAGAGCATCGGTACAGATCAGTTCGAACCATCGCTTCGCCGTCATACGCCATACCTGCTCGCATCTTTGCCCCACCGTGTCGGCGATGGGCTGCGACTATCGAATCTTTGTTCTCTGTGTGCATCTCTTGCTATAAACGCTTACAAATAGAACCCCCGCGAAATACCCGCTCACCCGGGTGCCGTGGACGCGATGGCAAACCAACAGCTCACCGAGGAGCAGCTGCAGCAGAGCGCGGTTCTGTCGGGCGAAGACGCCGAGTACGAAGATGACCACGTCGAAACTGCTCCCAAAAACACTGATAGTCCGTTAACGAACCCAAACATTCACAATGACGATTTCTCGGAAGCGACAGGCGACGAAGGCGAGGAAAGGGGCGTAAGCGCAGTTGAAGAAGACATTGATATGGGCGAGAATACCGATGATCATAGCGATCTATCCGAAGAGGAATCCCTTGACGAAGATATGGATCACAATTCGGACGAGGATGTGGACGGGCATCTGGAACAAGACAACGGAGATGACGTCTCAACGGGCGCGCGCAGCCGAAGCAGCAGTCTGTTGGACGACATCGAAGAGGACGAGGCAGAAGGCGTAGGCGCTGTCAAGATCCGTCCCGGCGAGACCGATGACGAAGAAATGGAAGAACTCGAAAGCGAGCACTCGGGCTCCCAGAGCGACTCCGGGAACGAGTCCGACGGAGCCGCCGCGTGGGAAGACATTGCCGGGGAAGACGAAGACGAAGAAGAAGAAGGGTCGGAGGATCCCGCACCAAACACGTGCATGTTTTGCAAACAAGATGAAGAACACGATCCGGGCGAGGACTTCGAGGAATACCTGACGTGCATTGGCTGCGGCGAGAACTGCAAGTGACCTCACCCAAACTTGGACCAGTGCCGAAGGCTAACCGGGCACCTAGCACATCAACATTGCGCTCGGGAATCTGGCTCTCTCAAGGACCCGATCAGTAAGCCTTCCCTCGCCGGTGTGATATTTGGTGCATTAACACGTCGTTCCCAGGTGTTCCGCAGTGGAAATGTCTCGAGTGCGCTTCAGGAGACGATGCCCCAGGCCACGTGCCTTTAGGCGAAGCTTCTCACGAGGCCGAGCTGGGGGCTGGTGCTGATCTCGAGTTATCCCCTTCTTCGAGAAGGTCAACGGCCTCGCAAGTGGCGCGAGACTTGCTTCCTCCTCAAAGAGGCGCTACTAAACCAGATTCCCATTCAGTCTTCAACCTGCTTGTACTGGATGGCGATCCCATGGATGGATCCCGTGTTCTCCGAAAGCGCAAGACATCCTCCGTTGAGGCGGATGATATGGTCATGTCTCTTCGCAAACGTCGGAGAAACACTTCCAAGGACCGTGAATCAAGCCATGGCGCCACTACTTCACAGGATGCTCCCAGCGGGACAAGGGAGAATGATTCGCGTCGCAAATTGCGTCTGAATCCCGCGAGGAAAACTCAGGTAGTGACCGTGACCGTGACGCGCCGCTCGCGGTCTACGATTGTCAAGATGCGTGTAAAGCCATCTGCGCTCCGTCGCGTCCTGTCCAGGAAAGCCACATCAAACCGCAAAAGGACGGAAAGGGGAGACACTGCCGCGTCTTCTCGTGGCGGACTTGCAGCAGCTGTATCGACGTCGTTCACTTCAGGGGACTATTCGCACCCCTTTTACTCTTTCTTTGATCGGGAAACGGACGAAATGAGGGCCAAACCATACGGGGGCATTCTCAGCGAGGTGGACGCAGATACGTCAAGGACATTACCTACCAACGATGACCGTCGGCGGTTCGACGAGGCGAAACAAAAAGCAGAAGAAGTTTGGAGGGCCCGCCTCCACAGTGCCCAGGTCAACCTCGGGACGCCTGCCAAGAGATCTAAAAAGAACTCTGGACCAGCAAGCCAGATCGAATGCATCGACTTTGGTGGTTGGGAGATCGACACGTGGTATGCGGCTCCCTACCCCGAAGAGTACAGCCGCAATCGGACTCTTTACATCTGCGAATTCTGTCTGAAGTACATGAACTCGGACTATGTTGCCTGGCGCCACAAGCTCAAGTGCCCAGCCAAACATCCGCCAGGCGATGAAATATACCGGCACGGATCTGTCTCCGTCTTCGAAGTTGATGGCCGTAAGAACCCGGTCTACTGCCAGAACCTCTGCCTGCTCGCCAAACTCTTCTTGGGGTCCAAGACGCTTTACTACGATGTAGAGCCGTTCCTGTTCTACGTTTTGTGCGAATACGATGCGCTCGGCTATCACTTCGTCGGGTACTTTTCCAAAGAGAAGAGAGCGAGCAGCCAGAACAACGTCTCGTGCATATTGACCTTGCCCATTCACCAACGAAAGGGGTACGGCAATTTGCTGATAGACTTTTCATACCTACTAACCCGCGTTGAGCGCAAGACAGGATCGCCTGAAAAGCCACTCTCCGACATGGGCTTGGTTTCGTATCGCAACTATTGGAGGTTGGTGATGTGTCGGTATCTTCTAGACCATGTCTCCGAAGACAAGGCAGCGCCCACCGGACTGAGCATCCGGCATATTTCCGATGACACTGGGCTGACCCCTGACGATGTCATATCTGCCCTCGAGGGTCTGCGGTGTCTCGTCCGCGACCCCCACACGGAGCTGTATGCTTTTCGAATCGACCTGGCATATTGCAACGAATACATCACCAAGTGGGAGCGCAAGAACTATGTTAAGTTGAACCCAGACGCGTTGACTTGGACACCTTATGTCATGGGACGAGGTAACGCCACAAACTTCGAATTGGGGCCTGCCATTAGCGCGATCGCACCGCGTGAGGATGACGAGACCCACAAACCAGCTGAGGAGACGCTCTCAGCCGCCTCTCACCACGACTCGGCCCCGAATGGCCTTTCGGCCGACGACGTGACTGAAAAAGCTCCTGTTTCCGAATGGGAGCCCTCCACCGATGCCAATGACACAGGTGAAGGGTTTGATGGTTCACAGGCACGTACAGAGGTGTATGAATCCACCGAGGCCCACACCGACGGCTTCGTGAACGGTGAGAGCGCCCAAGAAACGGCCCCAGAGGAGGTGTCCCAGACAAGTCATGCGACTCAGGCGACGCTCGATGAGCTGGCAAGGGATGATTGGGCAGTCGTATACAAAGATGTACCTCCGTCGAGGTTTGAAGTTTACCCGCCTCCCGGGGGTCGCCGTTCCGATCGGCCGCGCCCAAGTGTGTCTCGGCCCGCGGTGGCCCGAAGTACAAGCAACAGCTCCCGACCGCGACGTTCCGTGGGCAGCAGCGCCAGACGACCGACGGCCAGCCGGCCCAAGAGTTCATCGTCGTCGTCGCGAAGGAAAACAGGTGGGACCGGACGTGGGCCAGGGCGATGGCCGAAGGGCACCAAGAAGAGCGACTACGGCAATGCTGACAGCGGGCCTGGTCTTCCTCCGGCATGGATCAAGGAAAGGGCACGGCTTGCAGCACTCGCGGCTACCAAACCGCAAGACGAGGAAGGATTCAACCCGGAGAGTAAAGAAACGATCGATGTGGTTCGCGTGCAATTCGAGGACGGATCACAGGCGGTTACAGTCACAGGTGATGAGAGAACCGGGGGCAAAGATGGCGGCCGTGTAGATGGCGACGGCTACGCAAAAGAAGAGTGAATGCCTCACAGCTGATATCCACCCTCATATTATTGTATCTAGTAGCGTTTGAGGGGACCGATTGAAATGTAGTTAATAATGAGAGAGCGGCGGGTCTTGATTGATGAGCTTGACCAACAAACGGTGACACGTGCTTTGGAGAGCGGTAAGCGGTTGGGTTCCGTCCGGTCTATTCAGCGCCGTCCATTCTCTGTGAGGCATGTTGTAGGATGCTGGGTGCTGTCGAGTGACATGTGGGATGGGCAAGTCGACCTCCCTTCCCTCGGCTGGGCTTGGATGTTTTGGAGAGGGGTGAGTGTTTGAGAGAGACGGTTTCCATGCTCCTTGGAGTGCCTTATCCAGCCGGGCACCTGAGCTCAGGCCAAACCCGGTGCCATCTGAGTAAGGTAACGCGTCACAAATGCACTATGGATGCAGAGCATGAATTGCTGCGATTCGAACCGTGCAAGTGGACCGACCTACGCAGTACTTGGACCCGTACTTGTGAGGCGGGGGCACCTTTACACCCACTTCTAGTGTCTCGATCTGACCTCATAACCCGTCCAGCTACAGAAGCACTCTGCTCTCATATTTAACTTGCCCAGCCTCACCAGAAGACAACAAGTCACTGCACCTTACAGTATAGGGCCCAGGTAAAGTTAGCTACAAGGTAGGTAAAATAATACAAATACAATTGATTAACTATATGCATTTATATATATATTTTAATAGATAAGTAGCCTTTTCTACCTCTTAATAAAAAGGCAACTTATGTTTTTTCTTAATAAAGAAAATTTTTTCTTCTCTCTCTCTCTCTCTCTCTCTAACTGAGTTGGTTTAACCAAGCCACCTTGGCATGGCCTGAGGCAGTTGCGTCTTACCGCCGTCCCGTGCCGGAGGGGCTCTGTTTCCTTACCTTACCTTTCTTACTCCCAGTGTAAACGCAATACACCCGGGCGCTACGTTAGGTAAGGCGAGGGAGGCCCAGCACCCATGCTGTGCTCTGGACAGCCACAAGCACCACCACCCCCGAGCCTCCGTCTCCGCCCGCCAAGTCGCATTACGCACCCTCGCCGCACCTCAGAAGCGTGACACTTCCAATCCCATTCCTGCCAACCGAACCAGCCTTCGGCTTGACCTACTAATCCAACCTACGTTGCCTTACCTCGCCTTGCACTCGAACCGATCGTGCCTCACCCTACTCTCCCCCAGCCGCCAAATCCCCCAGATCCGACCCCCTCAATCGGCGCATCCCCCCGCTTGAGTGCTCGCTACGTTGGGTGCCGTCAGGTAAAGCCCGCCTCGCTCCTTACCTTCCAAATAGACTCTCTTGGCTCCCGTTGCCGTGCCTCTCAACGCCGCCTCGGCTGTCCGTCGTCGCTCACCCTCCATCGCCTGCTAAAGCGCCCTCTTGACGATCAGACCCATTCTTTCTCCGACTTCCAGCACCCTGATTAACACCTTGTCTGCCTTAGTTACTAAGGCGCTTTGCCTTGCCTTGCCCGCCCACCCTACCAAGGTCGGCTTGCGACGCCCGGCCATCAGCCGTCATTTCGATTCGTGGGGCCTGCCATACCCATACCTTCCTTACCTTCAACCATTGACCGACTGCCCCTCCCACTCTCAGCTTTCGCAGCGCTTCCATCATCGTCGCGTCCGCTGATCGCATCAGTCTCGCCCTCGCCACCAAAAGCCTACATTGCTGTCGAACATTCTTTCTATCTTCGCCCATCGTTCCAGCTCTCACCTGTGTCGGGCCCAAGCCCTCCGTCGCCCAATCGCACTTGGCTCTGCCCAAGGTCTCTTTCTTGCCGATCTTGCCTACCTGACCTCCCCGTCCAGCGCGTCTGACGCTCCACCTCGAACCACAGCCTGCTGCCAGCCCCGATTCTGAATACACTGGTTCGTCGCCGTCTTGCGACATTCATCCATCTAGCCAGAGCTCGTCCATCAAGGGCGATCCACCGCCAAAATGTCCAAAGTCATTCGTAGCGTCAAAAACGTGACCAAGGGTTACTCCAGTGTCCAGGTCAAGGTCCGAGAAGGTGTGTCATCTACTTGCTGCCTCTCCTTACCTCTGCATGTATGACCCGTTGCTAATTCATGCCCATTCAGCGACCAGTAACGACCCATGGGGTCCAACGGGCACTCAAATGAGCGAAATTGCTCAGCTCACCTACAATACGTATGTCCCCGCTTTCTAACCACCGCTGGGCTGTTTGCTAAGGAGACGCCACAGCTCGACCGAGTTCTATGAAATCATGGACATGTTGGACAAGCGTCTGAACGACAAGGGAAAGAACTGGAGGCATGTTTTGAAGGCACTGAAGGTGCTCGACTACTGCTTGCACGAAGGATCTGAGCTCGTCGTCACCTGGGCTAGACAGAGCATTTACATCATCAAGACTCTACGCGAGTTTCAGTACATCGATGAAGACGGTCGAGACGTCGGCCAGAACGGTATAGTGGCCCCACGCTGCTTAAGCATTTCCGTTACGGCTTGGCTGACCAGACGGGGCAGTCCGTGTTGCTGCCAAAGAACTCACTGCACTCATCTTGGACGAGGAGAGGCTCCGAGCCGAGAGAAGTGACCGCAAGTCGTGGAAATCTCGCGTCACGGGCCTCGAGGAGTATGCGCCACAACAAATGGGACCTGGTCCAGCCCAGCCGCGAATGCGCCGTCGACCGAGCAGCGACGACGACGCCGAGTACAGGCTCGCCATCGAAGCTAGCAAACACCAAGAGGAAGAGGACCGCAGAAAACGAGCGAGTCGTGCTGCGCACGAAACCGAGGACGACGACCTAGCCAAGGCCATCAAGCTCAGTAAAGAGGAAGACGAGCGACGCCGGCGAGAGATGGAGGACAACAACGCCTCCTTGCTTTTCGACGACTCTCCCGTCCAAACAACGCAGCCCCAATACACGGGCTTGAACCAGGGTTATCAGCAGGGGAGCGCCGTCGACTTCTTTGCCAACCCCATTGACCAGAGCCAACTCCAGCCCCAACCCACAGGCTTCATGCCCAATGCCTACACCGGCTACCAGCAAGCGCAGTCAACTGGTTACCCTAACGGCTTTGGCGGCGGTTTTGGGATGCAGCAAAACATGACCATGGATCCCTACGGACAACAAGGCATGCAGGGTTTCCAGCCTCAGCCTACTGGCTTCAATCCTTACGCTCAATCGCAAATACAAAGTCCTGCCCCTCAAGAACCTGTAGCGCAGCCAGGGAGCAACAATCCCTGGTCAACAGGTACCATGAAGCAAGCGCAGTCGATGAAGCCCATGCAGACGGGATCCAACAACCCTTTCGCATCTTCGTTCAACCGTCCACAGCCTCAGAACCAGCCTCCTGTGCCCGCCATACCCGCCCTCAGCAGCCTCCCTGAGCAGAAGACGCTCTCCACCTTTAACCAACCCAACCAAGGATCCAATGCCTTTGCCACGCCGCAGAAGGAACTTACGGAGCACGAGGCCAAACTGAACGCTTTACTCGCCGGGGGAGATGGCATGGATACGTACGGCAACACCGGTCAGACCCGCATCCCGGCACAGCACACGGCACCTGGGACGTTTGTCAACAGCGCAGGGGCGGGCGCCAACCGGCTCACCGCGGAGGCGACTGGAAGCAATCCATTCCTCCGCTCTCAATTCACGGGCATGCCCAACATTTCATATGGCGGTGCACAGATGCCTGCCGCAACGGGCCCCGCAGGGATCAATGGCAGCAACAACCCGTTCGCCGCCACGCGGCCACAACAGCAAAACAGCCAAACCCAAGATCTCATACAGTTCTAGTCTCTCTTCTTGCTGTTCTGTGTGCTCCAGGAAACATGTCTGGGACAAATTATCGTTGGCGTTGTCAGAACGGGCCGAGTTATCAGCGTGATGGCCAAGGTCAGGGTATTCTTGGTTTTTTTTTCATATTTTTTTTCACTAGAGACTGGGGGATGGACTTTATCTTGCGGTGCGGTTACATACCCGTCAGCGGGCTCAAAACTTGTTCCTGTTTATACTTGGTTGGCGGCGTGCTCTTCTTCTTTTACATTCACACGGCTTGCGCATAGCGCTCTCCCAAGCCAATGTTGATCTCAATGACCTTGAAAAACTTATGGAACATGTGTGTATTGACACCGGTCACTACATGATGTGGTATCGGTGTGCTTGTAGTCCATTGAAAGCATACGTCTTGAAGGCCGTCGTCGTGGGCATGAGGCGTCACGGACGCGATGTTGTTTCCATTTTTTCTTCCTTTCTTTCTTTGGTGTACTGTATCTGTATCCCCTTGGCATATGGCATCGTTGGGTAGGGGAATGTGATGGTTGCAGCATCGGAGACTCGCAAAGACCTGTTACCCAGGCTTGCGGAGGTAACGTCCCTAGGCAGGGAGCCACAGTCTCCAATTCCACTTCCACCTAGGCCTCTTCTTTGCCTCTAGGTAAATTTTTTGCCCTGCCTTGGTGTCAGCCTCGAGTAGCGGCTGTTGCTGATAAAATGTACTACACAGGATTTACTTGGTAGCTAGACTTCCAGGTTCACAGGCGACTCTGGCTTCATTATTAATAAACCCAGGCCAAGGTGTAATAGCTTGGTGGCCCGCTTGAGGCCCCTCAAGTGACTCAATAGTACTTCACACAGTCAAAAGAACACAGTTTTGGCGCCATATCCACAACGCCATACACAATTGTCGTCTAACTTTTCCAAGGTCTAGGCAGCAGATACCCGACCTTTCTGTCCGTGAATGGCCTCAACTACCAAGGTCGTAAGGACAGGCAGAAGCTACAGCGACCTGCTCCTGCCTGCAGATCTCTCTGCGTTTCTATTGGTTGCCAGCTCTGAACTCACTCATGTGGTCGAATCATGGAGCGTGGTAGTCCTCAGGCAGCAATGTCCAGAAGCTACCTAAATCCGCAGTTGGGTGCCTCGCGCTAGCTCCCGTTCCGCCTGGCTTGCATTACCTAAGCGGGAACCACGAGGGAAGGCTCAGCAAAGCAGAAAGCAGCCCAGCGCGGCCCTACTTAAAGTGCCTTAGTCAACCCTTTTGCTGCGACGCGCGAAGCAAAGCTCCAAACCATCGCACCTGCACCTTTGACTTCTGCTGGCGCTGCCATTCTCGCGGCCAGTGGAATAGAGTACTATCGCTGTTCTGCTTCTGTCCACCGTCACCTGTGCATCTGTGCTCTGCCGTCTTCCACACTTTTTGCTGTATTTCTCTTCCTTTCCCACCCTTGTCCCCCTTTGCAAGGTACTTTTCGCCGGGCAACGCGCATCCCTTCCACCCCCCAGCCACTTTTTCTCATTCTCCACGTACCTTTTCCTCCCGTTCCTTTGCGCGGCGCACCCAGAGTGAGAGAGAAAAAAAAAACCTCGACGACCGGCTGTACCAAAACGACACGCCTCACACCACGACACGTCGCCAACTCATCTAGTCGACGCGCCCATCGGTCATCAACACCGTCGGTCGCTCCCGGTTGGATCGCGCTGCATGTCCGCCTTCAATTGATTACCGGCGACTTCAACCGTGGCCGTTACTCGGGACTTCGCCCTCGACCTTGTCATCACGCCCTATCTATCCTTTCTCGCCCAGCTTCCCCTGAGTCGCTGCTGTTAGCCCGTGTTCATCATGTCCGGCTTCGGCAGCACCGGGTTCGGTGGCTTTGGCCAGACAAACAACCAGCAGTCGTCTGGTTTTGGCGGCTTCGGGTCCAACAACACAAACACCAGCACAGGTATGTCGAAGCTCACTTTGTCGCGACACGGTATGATCTCTTCTCCTGCGTTCTGTCCGGCTAACCTTCCGCCTGTCCTAGGTTTCGGCTCCAGCAACACCACAAACAATGCATTCGGATCCACCAGCAACACCAACACTGGCGGCGGTCTCTTCGGTAACACTACCGGCGCTTTTGGTGGTACATCATCGGGTATGTCTCGCATTCCTCCGTCGCAAGCCGACAAAGCTTGGGCAATACCAAGTAGCATACTGATTATCGACTCTTTAGGCGGCTTCGGATCCAACACGAACACGACCTTTGGCGCCGCTAAACCAGCCTTCGGAGCTTCCACCTCTGGTGGAGGCGGCCTTTTCGGATCCTCGTCTAATAACACTACTAACGCTGCTGCCACATCGTCGGGATTCGGTGGCTTCGGCTCCAATACGACCACGAATACCTCATCCCCCTTTGGCGGCTCGGGCGGTTCGAATCTTTTCGGTGCCAACAAGCCTGCTTTTGGCTCTACTACCAACACCACCGGTAGCACCTCGCTGTTCGGCGCAAACACGACTAGTGGCTTTGGTAGCAATAGTGGCACGACAGGTGGTTTCGGCGCATCCATGAATCCTGGTATTGGATCCAACGTCGGTGATCCGCCCGGCACTGCGATCACTCCGTTCCAAGCGCATCAGGAGAAGGAGACGGCAGGCACTGGAAACCAGTCAAACTCGTTCCAAAACATCCTATTCCAGGAGCCGTACAAGAAGTGGTCCGCTGAAGAACTGAGGCTGGCCGACTATGCTCAAGGTCGCCGCCATGGCAACGCCAGTGGAACTGGCGCTTTCGGTGTCTCGAATTTTGGCAGCAACACATTTGGTTCAACTACCCAACAAACCTCCGGTTTTGGATCGGGTACCTCTACTGGAGGTGGTCTGTTCGGCAGCAACAACAACAACGCCGCCACCAACAGCAGCACGACAACCACGGGCTTCGGAGGTGGTTCTACGGGGGGATTTGGAGGCGGGCTCTTCGGCAATCAATCTAAGCCGGCGACCGGTGGCTTGTTTGGCAGCGGAAACACGGCCACTTCGCAACCTGCTCAATCGACGGGCCTCTTCGGTGGTACCAGCTCGGCAGGTGGCTTCGGTACCTCGGGTGCAACTGGGGGCTTCGGCTCGACCAACAACAGTGCCGGTGGAGGTCTTTTTGGCTCAAACAACAACGCTTCTGCAAACCAAAACAAACCCGCCGGCTTCAGCTTCGGAAATAATGCAGTTACGGCCAGCGGCTTTGGATCTACCAACACGAACAGTGCATTCGGATCAAACAACAACACCAATAACACCGGCACCTCGGGCGGATTATTCGGTAACACCAGCCAGTCCACCGGCACAGGACTTTTCGGTAATAATCAATCGCAGCCCCAGCAGCAGCAAGGGACGGGGTCTGTATTTGGAGGCGGCGGGTTCGGTACGCAAGGCCAGCAGACCGGCTCCTCTCTTTTCGGAAACCAGCAGAAACCTACGACGGGCGGCGGTCTCTTCGGAGGTGGTGCAGCATCGACTACAGGGGGGTTGTTTGGCGGCGGTGGCGCCTCGTCGACTTCCTTTGGTGGCACGGGCACGAATAACTCAACCGGTGGCCTATTCGGGTCCAAACCCGCCAACGCCGCTGGTGGTCTTTTCGGATCCAACACGGCAGGCCAGGGAACCAATACCAGTGGGGGTCTATTCGGTGGAATTGGCTCGAACACACAAACACAGCAGGCTGGCCAGTCCTCTCTGTTCTCGTCTGCGGCGCAGAACCAGGCCAAGCCTGGCTTGTTCGGGGCGTCTCAGCCTGCAGGCAACGGCCTTTTCGGGGGGCAGACCCAACAGCAAGGCTCCCTTTTTGGAAACAATAACCCACAACAGCAGCAGACGGGGTCCATCCTGGGCGGTTCCATTCTCGGCAACTCCCAGGGGGTCAACTCTGGTCCTCAGTCGCTGACGGCCAATATTACCGACGTATCAGCGTTCGGCTCGCCGTCATTATTCTCTAACCTCGGAGGCACTGAAACCCCTAACCCTGGCCCGTTAGCCACGCCTCTTTCCAGCAAGTCGAAGCCAAGACGCAGCTCCATACTGCCTATGTACAAGCTGAATCCTGCCTCCGCAGCTCGATTCGTCACACCTCAGAAGCGTGGGTTTGGTTTCTCCTACAGCACATACGGTACACCTGGCGGCAGCCCATCGAGCGCAGCTAGCACCCCTGGGGGTGCTGGCCGCAGCTTGCTCGGGTCTTCAAGCCTTAGTCGCAGCCTCAGCAAGAGTGTCTCGACCAGCAATCTGAGGAGAAGTTTCAATGCTGAGGATAGCATACTCGCACCCGGCGCTTTCTCATCTAGCTCTGGACCCCGTTACTACGGAAACAACGGCAGTGTCAAGAAGTTGGTGATCAATAAAGACATGCGCAGCGACCTTTTTTCTACGCCGACCAAGGACAAGGCTTCCGCTGAGCAACTCAACGGCTCTCGGAAGCTGTCCAAGAGAGTTAGTTTCGATACCAGCACTATCGAGGCTCCCGAAAACGATGATGGGGACGAGGCCGTCGTGCCTACACCCAGAGGCGGTACTCTTACGCAAGATTCCACCCCCGCCAACAACAGCGTCAATGGAATTAAGTCATCCGCAGGCACATCCGGAGATACGGAGCAGGTCAAGGGCAAGGAGCTGGCTATCGTCCATGAGGAAGACGGCTCGTCCCAAACACTCGAAGTCATGAATGACGGGGTAGACAAGGCTCCTGGCACCTACTGGATGAGTCCCACCAAGGACGCCATTGCTGCCATGAACCGGATGCAACGCCAGCAGGTCGCAGATTTTACTGTTGGCAGAGACAACGTCGGCTATGTGCGGTTTAAGGTACCAGTGGATCTGACAAACATCGACCTCGACGAAATCTTTGGAGGAATTGTTATTCTGGAAACCCGCTCAGCGACTGTATACCCCATCGCGGCCAAGAAGCCTCCGGTTGGCAAAGGTTTAAACGTCCCGGCATCCATCTCTCTCGAGCAATCGTGGCCTCGCGGTAGGGACAAGCGGCCTAGCAACGATGCCAAGCGATTTAGCAAGCATGTCGAACGGCTCAAGCGGATTGAGAACACAACTTTTGAAGAGTACAACGCCGACACGGGTGTCTGGAAATTTTCCGTCGAGCACTTTACTACATACGGCCTTGACTACGATGAAGACGAAGACGAGCCCGAGGTTCATGAACCATCCCTCGACAATCTTTCTATGAGCCGTTCTTCGCAACTAGGATCTCAAGCCTCCGAGTCCAGCCCTCGTGAAGATGATACTTTTGATTTCCGCAGGAACAAGCGCCGCGCTCTGCCCGGTGCTTTTGACCTTCAGGATGACGACCTTGGCGAAGCTGAAGACAAAGTATCGCGATCCTTCCAGCGGCGGTCTTTTTTAGGGAATAGCTTCGCGGGTTCGACGTCTAATGCGCTGGTTTTGTCAACTGAAGATGAATCTGTCGCCGAACAGGACACCGAATATGGCATGTCTGAGGATGAGGACACGGTGGGCACTCCCCTCAGACATCATCTTGCCGCGGAGCAAACAATCGACTTGCCAGAGGGTGACATGGTCGCCCCAGCGAGCGAAACCCCCGGAGGAATTCTGCGAGCCAGAATGCGAGCATTGAAAGGCTCGGCTACACCCATGAAACTTCAGGTGGCTGGCGGAGACGAATGGATTGACATGCTTCAGCGCTCTGTCAGCCCCCAGAAGAGAGACCGGTCATATCTGCGAGGCTTGAACGAGGCAGCGACTCGGCCCGGCGTTGGGGAAGCAGTTGCGGGCCAGAGCGGACGTGTTGTATCAGATGGACGCGGGTTTGCAACGAGCATCGACTTGATGAACTCGCTGTTTGAGAAAGCCAAGGCACCGCCCGCTTCAGCACCTTTGAAAGGATTTGTTCAGGTTGGTGAATACTTCATGGTCTAAGGGACCCCCCTCCAAGCCTGGCGCGCAGTGTTGAGCTTCGGGATTGAGTGGCTTTCTGTATCTAAGTATGAGATCTTTTGACTAAGGCAAATAATCATTTTAGTGGCCCTACGAACGACAGACAAAGTCTTTTGTTGACCAATCCGACATGACTGATACCGACCGCTCCTTTTACAACTCGATGAAGCCTAGCTGGGGACCAGACGGAACCCTAGTCTTCGCGACGACATGCGCTTCCCTCGAGGGCGCAGCCAAACAACGCAAGGCGGACAACCTGATGATCACGAAAAACATCATTCAGGGACAAGGCCGAGAAATCCAAGCGGCCAAGTTTTCTAACGAGGCAAGTAATTCTACGAGGTAAATTTGGACGCCCCCGGCTGACCGAACGCAGGCTTCTGCCAAAACACTCCAAAACCAGATGCAGATGACGCGGATAGAGCTTGCCGGCGGTATCCCTGCAGTTTTCTTGCAACCCGAGACGCTCAAATCCATGTTTCATGACCAGGACGCAAGCGATCCCGCGAACGCGCACGAGAAACTCGTTTGGGAGCTTGCTAGCATTCTCTTTGACGGCCCAACCATCACCCACGGAGATGCGAGAGCTGAATCTCGGAAGGATAGCTTATCTAAATTTTGGGCCGCTCTCGTCGACTCTGGATCGTCTCGATGCGTAGCGCTCGCCAAGTCGGGCGAAGAAAAAGCTATTGCAGCTTTGTCAGGCCATCGCATTCAGGATGCCTGCAAATACCTCCTGGACGCAAATAATTTCCGCCTTGCAACTCTGGTTCCGCTAATCGGCACCAGTGACCAGACGAAGAAAGACATACGCGAGCAGCTCAACGAGTGGCAAGAGGCCAACTTTCTCTCCGAGTTCTCTGACCCTGTCCGGGCGATTTACGAACTGCTGAGTGGAAATTCTGGCGTGTGTGAGGGAAAGAAGGCGGTACCATTGGAGGACCGTATCGAGTCGTTCGTCATCTCCCAGAGATTTGGTCTTGATTGGAAGCAGGCTTTTGGCCTTCGGCTGTGGTACTCAATCTCTCGCAATGACGATATCTCGGTCGCTGTCCGCGTCTTTCAGGAGGATGTGGCCCAGGACAGAGAACAACGCCCGCAAACTTGGTATCTCGAGCAAAGTATCTCAGCGCTCTGGGAGGATCCAGCTTCAGGAACCCGGGAGGATCTCCTGTGGGGCCTGCTGAAGCTCTACGCGAACGAGGAAACCGATTTGGAGGCTACGTTACGACCGGAAAACAGTCAACTTTCTCCCCTTGACGTCCGCCTCTGCTGGCAGCTCAGTCGCGCCCTCCTCTCTACTAATAAAGTCTCATACGGCCGCGACGCGTCCGAAAAGGCTGATGCTTTGAGCATTTCTTTTGCAGATCAGCTTGTAAATGAGGGAAGCTGGCTCGAGGCTACGTTCGTCTTGTTACATCTCAGCCAGCCGGAGATGAGAGCCAAGGCCGTGCAAGAGAATTTGTGCCGACATGCGGGGCTTCTTGGTTCAGAGACGGGAGTCAATTTTACCACTCTCACTCAAACTCTAAAGATCCCACCGTCTTGGATCTGGGAGGCTCAGGCCCTCTTCATGCGAGCCGTCAAGAATGATGCGGCCGCAGAGGTCCAATGCCTGCTTCGCGCAGGCTCGTTCCCAGAGGCACATGAAGTTTTCGTACACAAGGTAGCACCATCGGCTATAATCAGCCGTGACTATGATGGTTTAGCCGCAATTCTCTCCCGCTTCGAGGAACGCGATGATGCTATCCCTGGATGGGCTCTCGGCGGCGAGGTCTACAAGGCCTTCTTGGAGCTTGTCAGCCGTCGCAAGCAGCGGCAGCAAGCCGCCCTCCCTGCCCTCGAGAAGCTTCTTTCGGGTCTGCCAGCCATGCGAGAGAATACCGAGAGCGCCAACATCACTAGCCTCGCGGCTATCTCCGAGATGGGCTCGACTGTGGCCGAAGTAATGGTGGATGCATCAAGACAAGAACAGGTAAGACCCAATCTGACGTTCTTGATTTAATTCCTGTTGAGACTAACACAGTTGCTGCAGCAGGATGCTCCCCTGGTGCTGGGGCTTCCTCTTACAGAGGACGCTCATCTCAAGCATTCGCTACATCTGAGTCTGTCTTACTATGAGGGTCTGATGGCGGGGGGCAGATGATGCAGGGCACGTATCGACGGACACAGGCGAAAGTGATGCTTGACTAGGGAATAGGGAGCGAACGACACAACGTTTCAGCTGCCCTGGGGGATGGTGAAGCAGAGGCAGTAATAATGTATTATGTATGTTGTAGGTGTACTCGCGTTCTGGGGCTTCTGGGGCATCCAGGACGCCATCTGTACTGCGAAAATTCAAAACTGTATTTGTATCAACCACTGTCAACAGCTGTCGAAGTGAACCCGAGGACTAAAGTTGCCATCTTGTGTGCAACCTAGATGGCTTGGCTTGAGATGGATTTCCTGCAATCTCTCGCCGGCACTTGAGCCTAAGGTACCTTGTAAAGTGGGTCCAAATGTCAGGCCCCGGTGCGCAGGCCTAACACCTGTGAATTCAACACCCTTTGTTCTCTCAGCCCATGTTTGCTCCGCCCAAACGTGTCGGGCATCCCGTTCTATAACAAGAAATGACGCAGCCAAAAAATTGGCCAGCCGGGCTTCTGTACCTAACGACGCCGGCACACTCTCGCCTTCTGAGTGAATCACAACGGCTGGCGTTGAGCCGGAAGAAGACGGACTTGCCTGAGATTCCGGCGCAGGCCACTGTCCTACCGAGTCCTCTGGTCAGGATCACACCCATTACGGACGAGAAACACCCAGCCAAAGGCCAGTGCGGTCTTTTTGCAGCGCGGCATCTCAAGCCGGGAGCCTTCGTCATCATGTATCTCGGGACGGTGCATCCGAACTCACCTTCCGAGTCCGACTATGACCTGTGGTTGGATCGCGAGGCTGAGGTCGCCGTGGATGCAGATAAGAACGGTAACGAGGCGAGATTTATCAACGACTACCGCGGTATCGCAGAGCGACCAAATGCCAAATTCCGCGAGGTTTGGAGTCAAAAGTTCCGACAGCGCTGCATGGCCGTTTTTGTGCTCCCCGAAAGCAAGAATGGCCGTGGCAAAGGCGGTATCGGGAAGGGCGAAGAGATTTTGGTCAGCTACGGCAAGGGGTTTTGGGGACATCGACAGCCAGAGGGCGGAGCAGGCTGTTCTTGTTGAGTTATGTCATCGGCCAGGACGGTAGCGTGGTACCAGATATGTATGACAATGGAGAGGAGAGGACACCATCAGTAGTGCCACGAAACTCGAACGATGAAATGCCACGGCCTGCCTCATCAGCAGTGCCTTGTGGAACAAGTGGCTAAGGGAAGCAGCAACAATTCCTACTACACCTCGAAGCTTGCCCATACGAATTGAACCAAGGTACCCTAGGTACTCTTCACTGCTCCAAGGTCGGTGGCCCAAGCTCCAGCACCAGCGACGCCTGTCACGCCGCGGTGCTGACATAGCCCCCTCCCTCCCTTGTGTGGTTTGTGGCGGTTCTCTCATGGGACCATTCGTTCGCCGTCCGAGCCCCCGCAGCAAATTTTCTTCCGTGTACCTACCGAAAGTATACTGGACCTACCTTTCTGCTTGCCATGCGTACCTACCTTACCTTACTTCAGCGTAAGCCCTGACTGGTCTTTCCACCCCCCACTTTCGGCTCCCCGAGACTTGAGCTGACTGAGGTCAAGGTCAAAACTCCAGCGTGTCCCCGGATCAACCAACGCCTTTCAAACCTCCATCGGCAGGCTGGTTCTTCCTCTTCCGTCCACCAGATCGCCCTCTAAGCAGATCCATCACGAAACCCGCGTCGGATTATTTTTTTGAAGAGAGCAGAGGTCAGTCAGCCCAACCATCTACCATCCCCACGCGCATTGCTGCCAAGTCGCTTTCCGTGCTGCACCGCGCGACGGAAGAAATTGTTGCAGGCGCTGCCCTCGCCGCTGCAATGTTTCAACCGCGGACCACCCGTCGCCGACGAGACGGACAGACGCCCAGCGCAGCTTGAGCTTGTGCCGAAGCTGGAGCTGGGGCTGTTGTTGTCGCGGACAGAGAGCGAGAAAGAGCTTGCTCGAAAATCGTCGTTCGGAAGCCTGTACTAAGACATTTAGTTTTCAACAGAAGTTTCATCAATTGACCTCGCCTCTATCTCGAGGACTCGCCGCTTTGTCGTGCAACGGTTTGCGACGCGTTGGTGCATGCGCGAACCCGAATCGCTGCCTCTAGACGCGACTTTCTCCATCACCAGCAGCCCTACCCTATCCCCTTCATTCTCAACCGCTTCTGTGCAACCGACTGGTCCTCGCCGCGCTGTCGTTTTCGCTGGTCTAACTGAACCATCGCCATTGAAGAATTCCCAATCCGCGTTGGTCCCGTCTCAACGTGCTAGCGAACACATCTGTTTGGTCTTGCGCCTGCAACCAAGACCCAGATTCTTGCGTCCTTGGCACGACGGCAAGTCGCGCCTCTAGCCTCACCTCGCGCAGCCAACGACAGCAACACGGACCCTTCAGCTCGACGTATCAGTCATGAGCTCAACGCGGGAAGCGGAGTCCGAGGAGGAAAGATTACAGGCCGCGCAGGGTCTCCAGGAGGAGAGGATACCGGAGGATAGGATGCAAGAGGACAGGATATCCGACGAGAGGCTTCAGGAAGAAAGGATGCAGAGCTATCCATCTCCCTCGGCCGATGCTCAGGACAGCGGCCCGTACTATCATCCAGGTCCCCGGGATGATGCTCAACAGGAGCAGCCCCCTCCGCCGACACCGCAACAGCAGCCATCTCACTCTGCCAGCGTTGAGGAGTTACAGTTGGCAGCCCAACTTGGCCAGGACCTGGCAGCAGAACCCATGATGCATGTCACTGATCCCAACATGAATGTCGAGGACCCTAACCTGCGAAGCATTATGCCACACCCGGAGCAGCCTCAGCACCAGCCTCCTCGGCCCTATGTGCCCGACGAGCCCCTCCCCGAACCAATCCCTCAGCATGTCCCTGTTCCTGTTCCCATGGACCACCATCACCTCCCCCAATCATATGCTCTTGGCGACAGCACTCCACCTCGAAAGCGGTCAAAGGTGTCGCGCGCCTGCGATGAGTGTCGAAGAAAGAAGGTCAAGTGCGATGCCCAGTCGGACTCTGGAGACAATCCCTGCTCCAATTGCAAGCGTTCCGGCATTCGCTGCATGTTTAGCCGCGTTCCTCAGAAGCGCGGTCCAAGCAAAGGGTTAGCTGCGAAATTTCCATTGTTGTTCAGAGAACAGATCGGCTGACGGGAACCGACAGATACATCAAGGAACTGGCCGACAGGATCAACAGCATCGAAGGCAAGTTGGAGATTCAGGGTAAGTCCAAGTGTAACCCGGGCTAAAACGGCAGCCTGCCCTCTTGAAGACAAAGTTTCTCAACTCAATCCCAGGCCCCGCCGATGACGCCAGCCGCAAGCGCCCGTTCTCGAGTATCTCCAGCGCAGACCTGTCTACTCCAGCACCTACAAGACAGTCGGCGTGGGGTACCGAGCATCGGCCCCTTCAACCCATGACCACACCGTCCGACCGATACCAGTCGTCTCCTTTCTCCGCCAATGGCCTGGCTCCTCAGCCTATCATTAAGAATGACATGCAGCCGCGGCCCCCAGTTGCGCCGATGGATGGTGCTGTTACAGATATTCCCGATATTGATCAGCCTCGCGATGTAGATGACGCTGTATTCGACGGGTAAGATTTCACAAGCAGACCAGCTGCTGTCGCCTGTTAACCACTCATATGACTGACCACCATCGCATCAGATATCTTGCCATTATTCAACCGTACCTTCCTTTCCTGCCGAGTAGCAAGGCGCTGACCCAGGAATACCTGGCGCAGTGTCCCAGTCTTCTCCGCGAAGCGTTCGTCGAGGCGCTTTCAGGGACGCTTCACTCTTTCCCGTCGTTTGAGGCAGGCCCCTCTGGAGATGTTCGCCTTGCCCACTCAATGCTGGCAGAATGGGAAGCCAGTGACTTTCCGTCTCGAACTACCGCATCCAATCTTGTTTTCCTCCAAACACTTCTCCTCATGATCATCGAGGCCGATAACAGACCCCTGGGATCTATTGGTGCACCCAAGGAATCACTGTTGGGCAGAGCAGTCGCGAGCGCTAATGCCTTGAGGTTATATCAGGCCAGGCCGGAGTCGTCTGAGGCTGAGCATGGGACGGATACAGACAGCCAGCTTCGAATCAGGATTTGGTGGTCGCTCATCTTGCTCGACCGGTGGAACGCCGTGGGTACTGCTGTGCCTTCCTTGATCAGGGATGAAAGCGTCGTTGTTCCTCCTGGCCTTGAGGCGGTCGTGGGTGAGGTTCAATACCATTTAATTCGTAAGCTCATGACACACCAAGTTGTCTCTGCCTCGATGAGGACCAGCTAACCACAATACTTGCAGGTGCTTCACGGTTTCTCAGTCGCGCGTCCGTCATGATCACAAACTTCCAAGAACCCTTGAATACGTCCTTTGCAGATCGGATAATTGGCTCATTCATGGACGCATGGGTAGAGGACTTCCGCGAGGATCTGCCCTCTCACATTGAGCCAGTCTCGTACCCTGTCATTCATCTCGCCTACTGGCATTGCCGGCTTCTGGCTTACCTTCTCAATCCGTCCGCCAAATCGACCGATGCTCTGTGGCCCTGCCAGCAACTGATTAATCTTCTGGTCGGACATTCCCAACTCACAACGCCACTGCATCACCACTTCACCGTGCTCGCGGTATTGATACTAGTTGAGCTGGCAAAAGTCGATAAGACAAAGGAGGAAGCAACAAAACTGCTGGGCGAGTTCCGAGACTCGCCATTGCCAGCTTCCGTCTTTGACGGCCTGCTGCGGGACAAGATTGCCGATCACCTGCGGCCGTCCACAAGTGCCGCTGCAGGTTCGGCCCCATCAGCGATGGAAGCGGCTGCGAGCCAGGGGCTGCAACATTTAGCCGATTTGGCTACTCTCTCTTCGGCGGCTGCGGAGAAGGCGGAAGAATCTCCCACGTACCGCACATCACCGAGTTACGAAGACATGGGCTTCGACCCGCGACCACTTCTCCTCCTTGGCTACCTTAACAATGTCCGCGCAACCCAGCAGTCAGCTTAGGAAGGGCGATGGCCTGCGCCAACGGAATGGGGTGTTTATGATGGCTACTGGACTGCCTGAGGCTGCGTGCCCATAGCAGGCCTGTTGTGCAAGAGAAGCGCGTGTACCAATGTGGTTCAGTTCAGGTAGGCGCCGAAGTACGAGTTCCACAAACTCTGGTTTGGCGTGCTGTACCGTCCAGGCGGATCGATACCTTGATTTGTATTAATATAAAAAGTAATGTACTCCGTTTCCCTGCAAGCCTCAACCCTGTGTTTTGGTCCTTGATCTCCCGCACCCACTTGTACATCTTCAGAGGCACATTCCCTTCACCGCAACTATGTTTTCCGAGATGGAGCGCAGAGCAGCCATGTGCCCGTGCTCTCTACGCACTCGGCATCGCTGCGAATCCGCGAGCCTGATGGGTTGTGTGGGTACCAATGGGGGTTTGACGCGACAGCTATGCCATGGACAGGCACATGGAAAAGGTCTCGGACTGGAAGGCGGTGCAGAATGCCACTAAGACACGGCCGTCACCCGTGTTATTTTAGACCTGCGGCGCTTCGGGAATTTTGGTCTCCACCTGTGGCACGGCATTGCACTGCCAGTTCTGCTGGTTGGGCATGCCTTGTGACATCTTCAAAAATGGACGACGGGGCGAGGGAAGGCAGGCGGCGGGCAACAGGTAGAAGGCTTTCAAGGGGAATTTCACGGGCTGTTTCTCGTTTCCCGTGTTATCCGTCCAGGTGCCCCTCTCCAGCCAGGGTGCTTCGAGGGGAAGGCAAGAGACAGCGAGAGACAGCGAGAGACAGCGTACAAAATATGTGAGACCTGATGAAGGGTACGCATGTATCCGATTCATACGTGAGATTGACCTGTTCAAACAGTAGCCGCGATTCAGACGCCCTGTCGCCGCCTGTTGTCCCTGTCCAAGGTACAACAGCTTGGTGGCCCGCTTGAGGCCCCTTAAGTGACTCAATAATACTTTACACAGTTAAAAAGAAAACCAGTTTTACTACTATATTTATAATACTATGTATAATCATTATTTAACTTTTTTAAAGTTTAAATAATAAAAACTTAATTTTTTTATTTATAAATAGTTTTAATTATTAAAATTATAAATATAGTTTTTAAAAATTATTTTTAAAACTCTAAATATATTAATTAAATTACTAATTAATTAAATTAATAATATAATTCTAAGATTATAATTTTAATATTTTAATAAATATAAAAACATTTCATAAACTTAAATTCAAAATTTTTAAAATGTATTTAAAATTTAATAAAAATCTAACGTGGTTCATCAGTGAGTAGACCACCATCAGTGACCGGGCCACTTTTCCCACCTTCACCACTAAAAGCTTTTATATCTCAACCATAATCAATTAAATCAATTATAATTACTTAGAATCACTTAAACTACTTATTTCCATAACCTTTGGATAGGTCCTTATGTTATAGCCGGTTTTACGATAAATACTATAATATTGTGAACCTGTTTGATAACGCTTCGATGACCCCTCATTTTCCTCCTTTTTACACCCTTCCTCCTTAATAACACCTTTTATAGTTATAACTTCCCTCATCTGAGACCCATCTAGTGCCCCTCCATTTTATAATCTAGTTCTTTTGGCTCTACGGTGCTTATTAAGGGCCGTATTTGCATCTCGAAGATGGCGTAGCTCTTCCTCCATAAGGGTAACTAACTATATAGGAAATATACTATAAACCTTTTAAAAGTTTATTAGTAGTCTCACAAATTGGAGTTGGCGAGCTTCCCTGATGCCTGGAGATTCTTTTTTTTTATAAGTAAAAATTAAGAAATAGCTTTGTTAGTGGTTTAGGGCATCTTAGAAACCCAAGGGTTGGGTAACCTAATGGGGGTGTTCAGGGCTGTTGGTATCCGTAACTGTATATCCAGCTTAGAAAGAACAGTTTAAGGGTTATAAGGAATAAGCCTAGCCCCTCTAAAACCCCCATAAATGTTTTCCTAAGTAAAGGTTTAAAGGAATACGGCCTTAAATGCAAGGAAGAACTCGGGTTTAGTGATATGGGTAATCCAGGCTTTAATGAAGTACTTAATCTGAGAACTATATCTTAACTTTAATACACTATAGTAGCTAACGTCGAGAGGCTGGGTTAGATGTGATAAATGAGTAGGTAAGCAAATAGTTATAATCTTATTCTCTTTATAATACTCTTCAAAATTACTATTAATATGGTTTTTATAGTTATTAACGACTAGTATCCAATATATACCTCTTAATCGTTATTTTGAGTATTTATCGAAATACTAAAGCTATTAGAGGGTAATCTCATTATCCGTCTATCTATTAAAAGTTATTTTAATTACTTAGCTATCCGGAATTTAGGCCTTGGAGTACTAACTCACAAAGTGGAAGTAGCCCTAAACCACCAAAAAAAACGGCATCGTATAACTATCACTAACAACATAATAAATTACTATTATTTATTCTTAATTACTAAATTAAACTTTTTTTAATTTCCTAATTTAATTAGAATATATAATAATTATTCTAAGTTGGATTATACCTATTATAAAGTTGGTTTTATTAAAGTTATAAAAATCTTCGTTTATAATACCGTATTTTGATCACATATTAGCTATAAATCGAAACTAAGGCTTAATAATCGTAGGATTTTCGTAGAGGCCTCTCTAATAATCATAAACATAAGAAAATCGCGTTTTAAGCTCTGGGTATTACTAAACAAAGTATTTTATCCAACACTTCCCAACTAGTCGGTTATTACACTTCCAGAGTAATATATTAACTATATTTTCTATATCCACATATTAAGGCGAGAATCCTCGAGAATCTAGGTTAATAATATATTAAATAATTGCCTCCTCCTCGGTCTCTATTAAATTCAGTTACGTATTCCTATTATCAACCTTTATATTTTAACCCTTTATTCTAAACCAGAGAATAGTTCTCGGAATATTGTAAATGGTTATTATACGTCGGATACTTAATTATAGTGTTAATCGGATCGCATTAATTACTAGAATAATCCTATATTCGGGTAAGGTTTTGGATATTGTTTTATAAAAGAAATTATATATTAAAGTTAAAAAGTGGTGAAGGTGGGAAAAATGGCCTGGTCGCTGATGGTGGTCCACTCACTGATGAGCCACATTATCCTTTTTAACGTAGATGTTTTTGTAGAAAAATACAGCGGCTATTAGCTCCTTTCGGTATTAGACTTCTTCTTAGGCTATGATTAGGTTCCCCTTGACCTAGTAAATTGAGATTATATAACCTTCTTAATACCTTTAGGGCTACTTTAATTCTATTTTTTACTAATAAATTAAACTAACTTTATAGTATACTTTTAATAGATTATAATAAGAATTTTATATAATTTTACTCCTTATTACTGTAAAACCTTCTTCGATAACATCGCTATTAAAAGCCCTACCTCCTAATACGATAATAAAGAGATTACCTTAATCCCTAGTGTATAGTATTTTATATATAAACATTTAATTAATATTAATAAAACTTTAGTTAACCTTGAACTAATGGGATGTATAGTAGTAGCTGAGAAGTCTTAATAAGTATAAGAAATAGTAGTAATACTAGGTTATTTTTGTGGTTATAATGGACGGGCACCTAATTAGGCTAAAACTCAGAAGATTATAGAATAGGTGACCTATTATACTTATACTATTGGGGATGTTTAGGTTTTTTGGGTATTATTATTTTTTATTAATCCTAGGTTAAGAAGTTTACTGAAAAGGCGGCCCCTTTATATAGGCTTTTATAGAAGAACATATTATTCACCTGGGGACGTATCCAATAATAAGTAATGGACGTCCTAAAAGACGCCCTAACAACATCTCTTATCCTGATCAGACTTGATTATAGCCCTGAGGTTGGTTAGGTTATTATTTACACCGATGTTAGCTTAGTGGGCTGGGGAGTGGTGCTCTATTAATTAGTTAATAAGTATTATGTAATTATTTAGTATGAAAGTGGTATTTAGAAGGGTACTAAGCTTAAGTACAACTTAGGTAAGTTCGAATTAAGGGTTATTCTAATGGCTTTAAAGAAACTTAGGATATATATTTACGGTGTATAATTCACCTTAGAGATTAATAACTAGGTCCTAATTGGTTAGTTGAACGGCGGGGTAAGTGATTTATTAGGCGCCTTACTTATATAATGGATTACATGGATTCGGTTCTTTAATTTCGATATTAAACACTTACCTAGGAAGAAGAACACGGTGATAGACGGGTTATCGTATAAGCCTTTAAGCCCATCTAATTAGGTTAAATATGAAGACCCTAATAAGTTATAAGAATTCATTAATATACAAATTTACCTAGTATCCACTTATGCGTCCTAAACTACCTAACCCGACACTACGTTTATTCCCTTGAACTCCCCTCTCTTTTCTATGCCTTATGAATAGCTTAGCCCTTATTAGACCTGGTTAGATGAGATGTAATAGATTGTTTATTATTTGAGTACCTTATTATGACCGGATGGAATTATAAAGGTGGTTTACCTGAGATTTAAGGTTTAGGTATGGATATTTATGATGAAGGGCGGTTACTGTTGGATTCACTTCACTAGGCCTAGTGTGGAAGGTGGGCAAATAACGATATATTCGTCGTATCTGCTCTGTTGTTGTTGAAGGAAGGAATCGGGCCTACGGCAGCGATCTGACGCTGCTGATCTAAAACTGATTCCCGCCTTCTGATTAGCTCGCTAATCGGGCTAATAGGCGATAGGCGGTAATAGGTGGCGCTAGTCCGGCGTGGATATTCCGATACTAGTAACTATCTTTTTTACCGTAAATTGTCCCTTTTTTAAATCATAAGTGAAAATTGAGTGTTATTCGGTGTGGGCGCCAAATTGCTTAAAACACGAAAAAAAATCGATAAATAGAACGAGTATATAAGGTGGTTGGAAGTGGTAGAAGTGCTGTTTTCGGTTATACCACCTTTAGTAGAAACGAGCGTATCCTATAGCTAGTTACGGGTAAGGTCCAGTTCGCCGTCGCTAGCGATAATAGTGGTATTCCTCCTATATCCCCTGGTCTCTTTTATATTCCTCCTCTTATTTAGTGTTATAAATGCTCCTTAGGGTTTTATAACCTATCCCTTTATCCTAATCTTCACTTTTACCTCCTCGATAAACCTTACGAGGGCTCGGTTTAGTGTAACCTTTATTAAGCTATTAGTAGGGTTATTATCTCCGTGGATCCATCGGATCTCGTATAATTCTCATCTCTTATAAGATTACCTTAATATTATAATATTAATTATTAGGTGTTTCTTTTTTGTAGTTCTAAACTTAATGAGATATTCGTAAAATAAGTATAAGTTAGTATATACGATGGTCGGGATCGTAGGTATTCGGAGCCTGTTAATTATAATTTTTAGGGTCATAGAGAGGGCATAGATTATATTAATACTAGTGATTATCTCGTATATTTCGGATACGAGGATACTCTTTGTAATTCTCTTAGATTTTATTAAGGAGTAATGGATAATATTTCCTTTTATTATAAAATCCTTTTTTCCTCTAATTTTATTTACGAGGAGGATTATAAATCCGAACTAGGATGTTAGGTTATTATTATTAGTAAAGGAGTTATTAATAAAAACAAAGAGTTTAGCGGTAATTAGCTCGAGGGGCATGTAAATGAGGCCTCGGTTTGGGTGCTCTATTTGTTATAGTAGGCGTTGATTTAGAGCTTTGATCTATTCTGGTGTTGTTTTTTGGTGTTAGGTTATTGTGGATAGATTGAACGCTATTTTTGGTTAGTACTTTAAGGTGGTGTATACGCCTCTAGTGCGTTATTTAATGTACTACTCTTTTATAATAGTGGATTTAGTGTTAACTAAGTATATTTTCGCTCCCTGGCCCTTTAGGTGTAGGAAAATGGTTTTTTTATTAGTTAAGATGATCCCTCTATTAAATATAAGTGGTATTTTAATGGAAAAGTATTATTTCTCCTTCACTAAGAATATCGTTTTCTGGAGTTCCTCATTTTCTCGTTGAGTAAAGGTCTTATTACTTAGGTTAATAGTATTATTAGTTTGTATACTGATTATTACAAAGTTCTCGTTTTTGTTGTTTAGTAATAGTAAGTAGGGGTTATACGTAGAAGTCCTTATCTAGAGCTTCTCTTTGTAGTGCTTATTATATGTTGTGTATTAGTGGGTTCTAGCTTTTGCAATGCCGTATAATGGTTATATGATGGTTATGATGGTTCTTAGAGAGTAATTTTTCTTTATTTGGTTTAGTAATTTTACGAGGATCGTCCTTTCGAGCTTTATTGTGGATTAGGTGTATGCCTGAGTAATGTCTCTTATCCATAGTGAATAGCCCTCCTTTTAGATGAGAGACGGAGCGACGGTGAGAATCAGTCTTTGATTAGTGCTCTGAATAATTGGAGATTATGTGAGGATAGCCTCCTTGCCATCGTCTATATATCCCTAAATAATAAGTCTGGACTTTTCGTAGGGCGTCTCTATTTTTGTAACGGTCCAAGCACGTATATTGCAACTAGCTATGGCGACTACTACGAGTATCTTTAAGATAAGAGAGAAAAGGAGAAAATGTTTTCTGCCCCATAGGACCCGTTTACTCTGATTAGGCCTAAGGTTAATCCGTCTTAGGTAAGCCGGGCTTAGGTAAGCGGAGTTTATGGCTAAGAGGCTGCGAAGCCTTTAAGAGGGCCTAGCCTATTATAATTACCCCCCCTCTCCCTCCTCCCCGTTTAGAGGGACTTATCCATAACTAACCTCGTAATAATCCAAAGTTGTAATCTCCATTAATAACTCAACTAGTTCCTAAGTAGGCTTTACGTAGCCCTTCTACTTAACTAAAACCTTTTAAGAACTATGAATCTTCTTAGTGTCCTAGATCTCTTCGACTTTGAATTCCTTTTCGTTGTTTATTAGTAGAGGTGGCGGTTAGGCGTCGTCTTATTTTTGTGATAATAGTGGGTCGACTCCCGTATACCTGATTAGGGATATATGAAAGATGTTATAAATACCCGGTGGTGTATTGAGTTAGTAGGTATAGGATCTAATTATTTCCAACATAGTATACTTTGTATTCATTTAATCCAACTTCTTAAATGGTCTCTTAGAACGGACGTTCTTGAGCCTCAACTAGACCTTGTCCCCTAGTCGAAACTAGTTAAAAGGTTGGCGTCGTATATTTACCGAGGCTTCTTATCGCTCTTGGGTGGAGGTCATCGCCACTTATGCCTATTCAGAGGCCTCCTTCAACTTTGAGACTAGGGCCTTTACCCGAGTTACGGGGGTCTTTCCTTTAGTTCGTAGAGTCTCCTTTACTCTAATTAGGTTAATGTTATAGCTGTGGGTAGTGAAGAAAGGGCTGAGGTTTATTGACGAGGTAACCCTATTATTAATAGTTATTATCGTTATTAGAAGTAGGTCGTCCTAATTATTTTGAGTGTACAAAGTATAAGCTTAGAGGTAGGTTTCTATTACCTGGTTAGCTCGTTCTGTGGTGCTGTCTATCTCCGGGTAAAAGGCCGTAGATAAACGTTGTTTTATTTGTAATAATTAATAAAGCCGTTTCCATATGCGACTAGTAAATTAGGGGCCTCTATCCGAAACAATAGCTCTCGGGGGTCCGTGGTATCTAATCAGGCCAAGCATTAACGCCGTAACCACAACGTCCATTATTATATCCTTAAGTGGCTCGAAAATCACGTTCTTAGATAATTGGTTTATTACCACCATAATATTCGTTGCTCTTATACGGCGGGTTGGTGGTAGCCCTGTAATAAAGTCGACTAATATCTCTATTTAGACCTGATCAGGGACAGGTAAGGGCTTTAGAAGACCCCTCTTCTTGTCCCACCATATATTACCCCGTCCATAGACGTCGTAGTTCCTCATGAAGCGTCGGACATCCTGCGACAGGCCTGGCTAGTGAAAGCGGCGGCTAATCAAAGCCTTTAACGCATCTCTGCTGAGATGGCCACCAAGTGTTAAGTCATGGGACTCTTAGATTAACCGGGTTTATAAGGGTTCGTAATAAGGGACCCAAATCCTCTCCCTCCAAAGGAGTTTACCATCGTCGTCCATTAAATACTCTAATAGCATTATAGGTAACTTTTATTATAATGGTAATTAATGGTCCCCCCTTTTCATAGCTGTCCTAATTAGCTAATAACGATTATTTAATTATAGTCCTTTAATCTAAGTGGACTTTAGGGGCTCCTCTTTAAAGGGGTTCAGGATGGGTTTTAACCGATTAGCCTTAGGATCGTCGTCCTAATCCATATCACCTACTATAGTGCTTTCCACGGATTCCGTTGTATCCATTTAATTCGTTTTAAGAGTTACCCAGTTCACTATAACTATGTTCCGTTTCCCCTTTAGGAGCTATATCCTCCGTCCTTTTAGTCGATCATCTCGCTAAGTATTAAGAACGTCTTATTCTCGTCTAAATAGTATATCGGGGATTATCACTTATTTACTAGGTCGGAATTAGATTATAAAGTTATAACGGGATAGGAGCTCCGACCATCTGACCTAGCGTTTACTTAATTACTTTTTAGTTATAAAATACTTAAGGTTAAGGTGATCGGTTAAGATAATAAACTCCTTTATACTCCTTAATTTAGAGTCCTAGTGTTCTAAATAGCGGACTATAATTAATAGTTCCTTGTCGTATATTGGGTAATTATATTCTATTAGTAAGTTCTTCCGTAAAAAGAACGCAACAGGCCGTAAAATACCCTCGTCATCGTATTATAATAAAGCACCACCCACCACATAACCTAATAAGTCTATTTCCAGTATAGTAGCTCGATTAGGATCCTAATATGCTAATACAGGGGCACTAATTAGGAGGGCCTTTAACTTATTAAACACTTTTACACACTCGTTACTCCATATAAATGGGACATCCCTCTTTGTTAAAGTTGTAAAGGGGTGTACTAACCCTAAGAAGTCCGGTATAAATTAACAATAGTAATTTGCAAAATCAACGAAGGCACGGACTCCTCACACTAATCGGGGGACCTCCCATATCTGGATGGCCTTAATTTTCTCTGGGTTAACACAGATACCCTTCCCTATATCAATAATAAACCCTAAGTATTTAACCCTCTTCATCTCAAAGTCGCATTTATCGATATCGATTTATAGGCCAGTAACACCTAAACAACTTAAGACCTTCTTAACTTTCTCCCTATAATCAACAAGTGAGCCATCTAAATAAATTAGAACGTCGTCGATATAAGTAGTATAGAATTTGTCCAGGAAGTCCCGTAAAGTGTGGTTAATATACTTTTAGAACGTAGTGGGGGCCCCTATTAGGCCAAAAGGAGTTACCATCCATTCGTATAAGCCGTATCTTATTCTAAAGGCCGTCTTCTATTCATCGCCTTCTTTAACCCTAATTTTATGGAATACAATAATAACATCTAACTTCGTCAACTACTTAGCCTTAATTAGGGCTCTTAGAGTTTCGCTAATCAGGGGTAAGGGATATTTTTTTTTTTTAGTAATAACGTTCAGAGCCTAGTAATCGATATAAAACCTTAATCCTCCCCTAGGTTTTCGAATAAATAGAACAGGTGATAAAGTAGGAGAGTTATTAGTACGAATAAAGCCTTTATCCAGTAGTTCTATAAGGGTCCATCGAAGTACAATTAGCTCCTCCCTAAACATCCCATATAAGGGTCCCCATATAACTAACTTATCTTACCTTATTAAGTCTTTTTCGATAGGAATTACATAGTCGATATTATCTCAATATAGTGGTAACTAATTAGCCTTATCTTGGTTAAAGATATATAAAAACTTATAGTAATGTATAGGGAGTTTCGTCCTCGGGTTTATCTTTATTTTTAATATTAGGGCCTTTTTAATATCGGCTAAATTTGCGGAGAACGCGTTTAGAGTGGATGTACTAAGAGGGGTCTCTCTTCTCTTTTATGCTCACCTAATTAGGGCTAAGAATACCAATCCAGTCTACTGCTGGATTAGGAACTTTAGATCTTGCCGGGCCTGACCCGGTTTCCTTTTTGTTACCCAGTGGTCCACGATACTTATATGCAGAGTACCTTATACTAGGTAAACCGTAACATCATCGTCAATCATCCAGGACCTTCCAAGGATAACGTCGTCTTCTTAGTTAGGAATAATATAAAAGAATAATTAGTGTTATTTATAACCATTAATATTGATATTAGTGTAAGTAATATAGTGGATTACACTAGGAATTATAGTGGTGATTTGTATTAAGTTCCGAGGTGTAATACTAATACGTAGTAAGCGGAGTTTTTTAGTGAAAGTGTCGTTAATCAGGGCGTATATTAAACATCCTATATTAATAAGGGTAGTTGTATAGCGTATCCTATTAATCCCAATATTAACATAAAATAGATTATAATTTATACTCTTTTTAATGACCTTCTATTCCTTTATAGCTTGTTCCTCCTAATAACGACTTTCACTAGGAGTTACTTTTTTCCCGAGTCCTCAGAGTCCTAATTAGAGCTAATATCTGTTTCGCTGTGCTTTTTGGTTTTCCCTTTTAAGGTTTTGGTCTCCTTATTTTTCCGGTTTCTAGGGCATCTCTATTATATGTACCCCTTTTTACCGTAATTATAGTATTTACGGGTTTCCTCTTAGCTTAACCTTCTTTGGACTAGTTTGTCCTTAGTTATCCGGTTTACTTTAGTGGGTTCCTAATCTATTTAATTAGGTTAAGGTGATCCTATTTAACTATCCTATTTAATTAGTAATTCGACTTTGTTCTGGCCGGGTGTTAGCGATCTCCTGTATTAATGCTCACGGTGAGCTTAATATAATTCACTATCCAGCTCTAATCCTATTATTAAGAGTATTTGGGTGTATATAGTATAGGTCGTTGGTTTATTAATTACACTAATTAAAGGGGTTCTTATTATAATATTTAAAACTTTTTTTAGGTAATTAATTCTAATATTATCCAACTAGTGTTCTCCTCCCACTTCTATAAGCTCCTTTTTGAATTTGGGAAGGAAGTGGGTAAAACTCTTATTCTCTTTTTAATATATTATTCTTAGTTGGTCGAGGGCTTGTACTTCTGTGTTAGGGTCTACGTAGTAACCCTTTAGGTATTCCATGAATTGTTTAGGGTTCTTCGACCCATCGGCTCCTCCCTATGAATAATAAGCACTCATTATAGCTTATATAGTGTTTTCTAGTTTAAAGTAAATATAAGTGAATACTACTAATGCTGAACTAAAGGCTTCCTTATCCACGCTTATCTTCCCTTTTATTTTAAGGTGTTATTATTAAAATCTCTTATGTAATCCGTTAAACTTTAGTGGATTAGGGATTTGGTGTCTTGGTTGTCTGGGAGGTGGTGTATAGGCCTGATTGGGTGGGATCGGCGTTGTGGAGGGTATAGGGGTTTCGTATGACGTTGAGGTTGGGTGCTTGGGTTCTGCTAGGGTTTATTATAGTATTCGAATTTGCTCTTGTTGGGCTTCTCGTTTAGCTGCTTGGGTGGTCCGCATCTCTTGTAGTTGGGCTGATAACTGACCGATTAATTATATTAGTTGCTATGGGTTTCCGGATAGGTCGATGTTGTCTTCTATCGTGATACGGTTATCGTTCCTTCTGCACGTCTTTATTTAGTAGTGACCGTAGTATGCTAATCGACGTTATTAAGGTACTCTATTACGCGGAATGCGTTTTTTTGAGTTTATTAAAACCTCCTAGCCCTAATTAGACCTTACTAATCAACTTCAAGCGTTTAGGGACCTTTAGGTTAACCTACTTAGAACTCTTTACTATTCCTACCAAGGTCGTAGACTTACCTTTTATCGATAATTATTTCCGCACCCAGTGTACTCTTATTATCTCTAATAATACTAAGATCTTAAAGATAATGTAATGGTCTAAATACGTATATTATAACTAGTTATGGCGACTACTATGAGTATTTTCAAAATAAGAGAAAAAAGGAGAAAATGTTTTCCACCCCATAGGACCCGTTTACTCTGATCAGGCCTAAGGTTAATCCGTCTTAGGTAAACCAGGCTTAGGTAAGCGGAGTCCATGGCTGAGAGGCTGCGAAGCCTCCAAGAGGGCCCAGCCCGTCACAATTTTACCCTTCACTTCGTTAATAATCCTTAAATAGAATATACATATCCCTTTATGTTTTTCTTTATTATACTAAGTGAATTTAAAAACTCCTTATTTAATTAGGGCATCGATCTCTTTCTTAGTAAACTCCTTAAACGGGGGTCCTAGGGCTTTGATTATGCCCTTTTTACGTAGCTCGAGTATAAGGATATGATCTGCCTTTTCCTTAGCGCTTATAAACGTAGTTATTATTATAACCTCGTTTTTAGTGTTATTAAAGGTATTAACTTCTACTAAGAGGTTAATTTAGGTGTTTTTTTATGGTTTACTTCTCGGGTATTAAGGTAGTAGTGTTAACTCTTTTTCCGGGGGTGGTATATCCGTTTAGATAATAATCTCATCTTAGATTTCCTTTTCCTCGTTAAGGACGTCTTCCTTATTATTTCTCGGTATCTTTAAGACTATATTCTCGTCGTTATCTTTTAAAAAGGGTTTAATAATAGTAGACCTGAAAGTTTTTAATTTAGAAGGTAATTGGACAACGTAGTCTTCGCCTTCGTTAACGAGGAGTGTATATGAGTTTGTCCAACCCCTTTTTTTACACTAAACGATAATTTTCGACTATAATAATAGATCTCGTATAGGGGCCGTATTTAGGCCATTTCTTATTATGAGAGTGTTAATTGTTATGTGTTCTACGTAAATCTCTCGTAGCTTTGCTATAACCTTCTGCGTAGCTTTTGTGTATTGTTGTATTTCTGGTGATAGTGGTGAGTTTGTATTTATACGTGGGTACGCTTTGAAGATGAGTAGGGTCGGAATAAGACCGTCTAGGCTAGTCGTATTATTGATTATTTTAATTGTGTTTTATAGGGTGATCTTCGGTGGTGTGGAAGGGGATTCTTGGTGGATAATGTTGTATGTTCATCGTAGGGGTGTATAGTATTACTTTACTTTCCCGATGTTGTTGTAGGCTTTAATGGGCACCTCTTTGATTTTAATTATTATGGATTTCGCTGAATTCCTGAATTCCTTAGAGTTAAAATTTTTACTAGTGTTCGTAATAATCTAATTAGGGGGTCCAAGGTAGGTATCGATCTAGTATTTACATAGTATCTCCTAGGTATGCTTTACGTTAACGTTTTCTAGAAACCTGGTTATGTTAAAGGAAGTGGTTGTATTAATAATGTGGATTACGGGTTTATTCCTTTTTAGGTAAAAGATATTAATAATAACCTTATAATTAAAGTCCATATCGTTTCTAAGGGTGAATTTAAATCTCCCTGGAGTTCGTCTATTTATTTAGTATTAGTAGTAGTGTTTTGTGAGCTTCTGGATTACTTTGAACGTTACGTCGTTACCGGCTCTCTTTAGGATCGTATAAAGCTTTTATACTAATGGGTGGCCGAAACGATGGTGGATTCTGCGTAGTTCTGTGTTTATAAGGTGATTCTACGCAAAACTCTATTCTAGAGAATATATGAGTATCCACGGATACCCCTATTTGCATATAATAAGGACCTTTACGTCTCCCTACTAAAGGAAGTTGTGGATGTTGTCGAAACGGATCCCTAAGTCGTCCATATTTCTTAAACAGAGTAAAAATAGTGTACTAGTGTTCACGATGTGGAAGGGTAATTATCCGAAGGGTGAATTTACATGGGTTAGTCCTATGGAGGGTATCGGAGGGTTATCTCCAAAGGTAATGCTTATCTAGCCTACTTTGGAGGTATTAAGTTTCACGGTAATATTAATCTTTTATAGAGTAAGGAATTAAGGGTATTTAGCCGTAGAAACACCGGCTACTCTTATATTAGGTATAATCCCCTAAAAGATCGTCACTATATAGTAGTTATCGCTAATAAACACCTCGTAGGCCGGTAACTTTACGGGTATACTATAAATATCCTTCCCCGTGATAGTGTAGTAAGCGGCTTAGTTATTTAGGGTTTAAGCGAAGTCTTCACTGGTTAGAGTAGTAGTGTAACCAAAGAATAAGACGTAGAATTCGTTATTATACTTGTTTTCCTTATTAAGGGTAATATTAGTGAGGTATTAACTCAGATCTTCTTTATCCCTAGTGTCCTCGTCGTCGAGCACTTTATCTCCTTTATATTCAGTAAAGAAGTAGTTATATGTTTTAGGAGAGGTATCGGAGATGTCCTTATTTAACCTAAAGCGTTTATACACTTTACTTTTCTCCTCTACGGAGTACTTCGTAAACTAATACCCTTCCCTACTATAAACGTAGTACTTTTTACTATGGTGAGGGTATCCTCGTTATTATTAGTGACCTTTATAGTAGTTGCTTTGCCCTTTTCTGTTATAGCGTCGGTTAGTCCAGAATTACTTATTTAGTTCTATTTTTAACGTAAAGTATTAATGGTGAGCGTTTTTTCCTCTTTCCTCTAAATCAAGGCTTATCCTTATCGTATTATAGAGCTCCTCCACTATATTTACTCCAGTTAAGTTAATAGAACAGCACTCTTTTATAGAAATAATAACTCCGATTAGTTTGTCCTTTAGGACTTGGTTTCCCTAGTAGTATGGTACGAGAACTTATTGGAGATTCGTTAGGTCGTTAAAGAGGGTCTCTAAAACCTCAACCTTCGTCCTCTCGGGGTTCTTCTAAATAACTTTGTTGAGATTTACTTTGTTCTAATTGATAATATAGGTTTAGCGGTGTTAGTCTCCTTCAAAGTAGCGCCGTAGTTTATTAATTACCTCCTTTGTTAACTGAGTAGTCAGCGTACCACTAATATAGCCATAGTAGAACTGAGAAGCTCTCCCTTTTAGCATCGTAGGGAATAAGTTAATCGTTGTGTAATAGTTAACTCAGATTTTTCTATAGGCTTCGAGGAAGATGCGGAATTTAGTGTTAAGGACGTCGAATTTCTCACTATTATACCTTATATCATCGGTATATACCTTAATAAGCATACTTTATTACTAAGGGGTCACTATTTCGCTAATCTCGTCTATAGTATAGTGTTCTTCCTAATCCGATAGTTCCTAGGTGAATATAGGTTATCTAAGTAATTATGGTCGATTCTAAGGGCGTAGCCCGGTGCGGGCTTAGTTTGTTCCCGCTCTCTCTAAGGGTGGCGGCGCTTACGGGGAGTTCTTCTGCACTACGATCTCTTTTAGACGGGATTTAAACGGTGGTAATACCCATTTCCTCGTTAATTCCTTATAAAGGACTAGGTCCTCTATAAGCTTCCTAAAAAACGGGCTTTTAAAGCTAATTTCGTTAACTTCTTCTTAGGTCTAATAGTATAAAACTAGGGTCTCCTTAAAATTAAAGAGTTCAATTAGGATCCTTTACTTTTTTATAGGGATAAATATATTATAGTAGAGTAGGAAATTACGTAGTCTTCTCACCACTTAGGTCTTAAGGATATTAAACGTAATTTAGGTCTAGTTTTCAAAATCTAATTTAAATTCTACTTCTAGGTCATGGTCAATAATACTTTCCACGGTCCATATCTCAATAAGGAATACTACCACTATTACTACTAATTTAGGGTTAAACTCAAGAGTTGCCTTTTCTGGCTTATACCTAGCCCACAATCCCTATTCATAAAGGTTAACCTCCCTCTTATACTTCGTTAATAGTGGGACTAAGGAACTATTCACTATTTAATTCTAAGTATTAGCGGGGATTGGTGCTTTTACCGTCTCTTCTCATAGAGGGTTCTAAGTATCCTAGACCTCCTTTGGGGTCGGATTCGCTATAATTAGGTTACTTCCTAATATTTTAATAGATATTCTAGTATATAAAAGTAAAGTTAACGACGTCTTAAACACAGGGTGTTTCCTTTAAGCCGTAGTTTCGAGGGCGTATACTGTTCATTAAGTGAATTATTATTTATTATTTGTAGAATACTATTTCTAATAAGTAATGTAGGAAGGGAGTTTTCCTTCCTTTAGTGTCGTCTCTGGTCTTATATCCACGTCTAGGTCGTCTCTAGGGGTAGGGACGACGATAGTTAAGTCGGGGTTCTCGTTAAATTCAGCCCTTCGAGCATTGGGTATTATGTTCTTAGTAGGTCACTCCAGTCTTAGTATTGGTTACCAGCTCTCTTTTGTGGATATAATCGGAAGGTGGGGTTTTCATTTTTAGTGTTGTGTTTACTGGGTATTTAGGGTTATTATTTTAAAAGTAGGAGTGAGTGGTGACGGTGATAATGGTGAAGTTGGGGTTTTTATGAGGGTTAACTTTTTGAGTACTAATTCCGAGGTGTTTCCGTAGCTACGGGGTGACGGAGTAGCGTCTAAAAAAGAAGGGGGTATTGATTATAATGGATGGTTTCTTGTTAAGAGTGAAAGTCGGCGATGGAAGTGTAAGGGTATTTTATATTATTATTAATTATGAGATCTTTATTATAAGTTGTACGTGATGGACATAGAGGCCGTATTTTGTTATGTTAAACGGAATTTATTACTCTGGTGATTTCGTATGAACTCCTGGGAAGCTCTTATAGTATCCTATTGTTAATTGTATCACTAACCGAGGGTATCGTAGATTCTTTTTATAGTATAAATATTATGAAATCCGTTGGACGGGTTATTCCGTCCTGGGATTTCGTAATATTACCTTTTCTAGTAAAAGGTTCACCTTGCTAATCTGCGGAAGTGGTATTCAACTATTAATTAGTATTGGATTTACTTTACTAGGCTTAGTATGGAAGGTGGGTAAATAACGATATATTCGTTGTATCTGCTTTGTTGTTGTTGAAGGAAGGAATCGGGCCTACGGCAGCGATCTGACGCTGCTGATCTAAAACCGATTCCCGCCTTCTGATTGGCTCGCTAATCGGGCCAATAGGCGATAGGCGGCAATAGGTGGCGCTAGTCCGGCGTGGATATTCCGACAGTTACCTTTTCCGATACCTAACCCATTAATACCTAACCCCTTAACGAATTATTAACAACGGAAAACTCTGAAAAGATTTGATTAAATAAGTCCATAGAGAATCTGGTTATTAGGGACATAATACAATATTCTAATGGGTTTTAAGCTTTATTTTTAGTAAGGGGTATAGGAGGACATTAAAAAGTAAATAGTTAAATACCCGATTTGCTAGCTAGCCCGACCAGGCCGCTAAGATGACCAGCATATCACTATAATACTTATAGGGTTGCCCTGGACCTGGATTTTACTTAATATATAATAAATTAGTAAATGGGCCCTGATCGAGGTAAGGAATTACTTATTAGGCTGGCTAGAAGCCCGTTAAACCCTCTCCGTGATATCTAAGGTTATTAGGAATTTCCTATGGGAAGATGTTATTTATTACCACGGGGTTTATAGGATAATAATTATCGATAAAGAATTAAAGAATAAAGGGGTAATAGAAAACCTGAATTGGAAGTATAGCTTTTATTGGAAAATTATCTTAGTATATAATACTAGGGCTAACGGGTTTAATAAGAAGGGTTACTAGGTGCTTACCTATACTCTTCTGACCTGGTTAGATGGAGGGAGAAAGAATTAGGGCACTATGCTGTACACGGCGTTATTTATAGACTAAACAACTATTAGAGGGCTAATTAGTTTTATACCCTTCTATTTAGAAAACGGCTATAAAGCTGTTACTCTAATTAAGCTTAATACCCTTATATAGAGGATTTTGGATTAGAACGACGTTTGTACACCTAATTAGGAGTTTTCGGCTTGGATTCGGGTATTCCAGTAATTGGATGAAGATAAGGAGGAAGCTGCTATTCGCATTGCTAAAGTCCGTTAACGGTGGACTGACCAATTTAATAATATACACATAAAAACCCTCTAGAAGGAGCGATTATAGCTAAGAGACCTTGTACTGGTTTGTAATAAGAAATGAGCTATTAATAAGTTGAAGGAGTGAAAGATTTATTACTAATGGACTAGCCCTCTTTGGATTAGGGTTATATACTTAACGGCTTTTTTATACTATTTAGAGATGCTGGTTAGGGACGAAATAATATAATAAATATATAAAGGATACTATTTTAAAAAGTTTGTATAATAAGATAGTGGGTTGTGGGAATTAGAAGACCCTTATTAGGTGAAGAATGAACTCTGCGATGAGTTATGAGATGCCCTCCCGAGCCTACTAAACGGCTTAGGAGTTGATGACGACGACGATGCGCCTAATTAGGCCACTTTATAGCCCTTTACGAGATTATAAGTAGTATAAGTTTAATGGGTAGAGGAAAGAAAAGAATTAGAAAAGAATATTAAGATATGGGAACGTTTAGGTAAGAGGGTTATAGTCGACTTATAACTATTATTAGTGGTAGAAAAGGTATAATACTAGAGTTTTATTAGTACTAGGACCTGATTAGCTGATAGTAAACATGTTTTCCTTGTGTAATTGTTATAAAGTTATTATCCTTTTTATTTTTAAATTATTATTTAAGTAACTAGATGCCTTCATATTATGCGTTGTTCCCTTATATTAGTCCCCCCCCTAACATCCAACTAACATTTCCTTATATTTAACTTGTATTTAACTGTATTTTGTTTATATTGTAGCCCTGATTAGCTGCATCTGGCTTCATTTCCTTATATTTTGCGCGTATCGAGCTGTATTATGGTAATATTTTGCTGATATGGGGTAATATTACTATGTATTTCCTTAATATTTTCTTATATTTTGAAGATGCGCTAGTAGTATTTAATATCGCCTTTGAACATTTGGATAGGTATTTTACCCCTGATTAGAGTTTGCTTGTTATGTTCCCTTTGTATTTCGTTGTTTATATTAAAGAAAAACTTATAATGTTTGTTATAGTGATAGATAAAAAGCCCTTCCTCCTAAGACCCTTAGAAGTGTTTTAAGGACGAGAAGTACCCTAACTCGAAGACCAGTGCCCTGCTTCTTATCCCGATTAGTATATATAGGCCCGATTAGGGCTAGTCCGAATACTCTATGTCCTTTAGAATTATGAACCGCTTGTTATCGTTGAATGATGTTAGTCGTAGGATGGACTGGGCTTTCCTATAATTGTGTTCTTATTATTATTATATTTTTATTATAATTATGTTCTCCTGAAAGTAGTGCTACGAATTAATTGTTGGGGTGTTGTTGGGGATGATTAATTGACCGACTTTATTATGAATACTTTTATTAGGTAGTTGAGTGTTATAGTTGTATGTTATATAGAAATTAGGGTTATGGTAATAGTAGTGGGTTTTAGTTTTGTGAAAAAGGTAGTTAGAGTAAGTGTTATTATACTCACTAAGTAAAAGTATACACTCCTAGAAAGGAGTTATGATAGTATTGTGATTAGGGCTGGTGAGTAACATACACTACCGTTCCTTATAATAGTGGTAAAGAACACGGTTTTAATTATTAGTTGTATAAATAATAAGAGCTATACTAGTGTTTAGCTAGTTTTTAAGTTTTTATTTTAGAAGTCCAAAGTGTCCTTAGTGGGTTAATAAAATAAAGACCCAACGGTGAAATATATTATTAGGATTATATTTATATATAATTAGGTTTGGATGGGAAGTAGGAAGGGCTTATTAGAATTATTAAGCTATTTTAATGTAAGTATTATTATACTTAATAATATTAGTGAACTGGACCTTATAATATAATAACCCGATAAGTAGTTTAAGATGGCCTTAGATAAGAGAAGCTAAGATCTATAACTCTAATTAACCCTAGAGGAAGAAAAGACTATAAAATAGGAGGACCTATAATAAGGTTAGTGTTATTAATGGTGATATACTGATTACCCTTTAGGTGGGGGTAATTAAGAAACCATAGAGTCTTAGGGCTTAGAGTAGTGTACTTATGTTTATAATTGATGTCCTTAGGAGGTATTGTGATTATTTAATTAGGTTTAAAAGTGAGGAATTAGGGACGTAATAGTAGAGATTAATAAGAGGTGGTTAAAGTTATTATTAACCGGGGAAAAAGTAGATCTAAGAAGGAGAGAAAGGGCTCTTTTATAACGAGCTAACGTAGGGAGCTTATAACCCGGATTCAGTAGTAATTAAAAAAGGAAGGAATAGTTGGTCTAATTAAAATTAAAATAAGTCACTGCACCTACTCCACTAGAAAAGGAAAGCAATACAACAATCAGCCCCCCCCTACCTTCCTAATAACCATATACCTATTTTAATACATTAACTAAACGAATAAAAACGATCCGCAGAGTAGTATTTCACTACTAATTAATACTCTTATATTAGTTTAAAACGTAACTTTAATTTACTCCCTTAACTTTCCACTACCCGGACCTTATAAATAACAACCTACCCTCCTTCCTTTGTATACTCAGAGCTCTTTTTCCTATGTCCTTAGCCCTGATCAGGTCCAGCACTTTCCTACTAAACTCTTCTTATTTTTGAACGATCCTTTTACCTCCCTTATTTTAACTAGTAGTTGAACTATGTAATTGTATAAACGTTATTATACTATTACTTTTTTTTGGCTAAGTTTAACTATAATAACTTTATTATTACCTTACCCCCCTTAGCTTATTTTAATTAACCCCTAAACTTATTCCAAAAAGTTATTTCTTTTTTTATAATAAAAATAATTATAATTATAATTATCCTTATGAGATAAGTGAACATTTGGGATACCTAATATATATAGAACCACCTGAATGTTTATATTATTATGGGTGGTGTTACTGATTGCTAATACGCACCTAATTAGGTGTAGGGTAATATTAAATAAGTAGAAGATTTTATTTTTAAGGTACTAGATAATACGAGACTACTTGGCCTAATATTTGACCTAGGTATTAGATATATAAACCCGAGGTGGTTAATAAGTACCCTGATACTTAACGATAAGTTAAACCCTGTATTATAATGGTATTCGCTAATGAGTATTATAATAATAGTAGAACTCTGGGCTTATTACATTACCGGCTTTATAGTTAATAGTAATTGGGATTTCTGGAGTTATACTAAGGTTAATAGTATTTTAAAAAACTTTTTTAATACTTAGGGTTTTATATAATAATAAAAGTGATTTAAGATAAGCTTAGTTAAAGTAGTTATTATATTAACGAGATTGGACCTAGAAAAGGCTAGTGTTATAATTTATTCAATTTTGTGGCCCTAGGGAGATGTGCTCTTTAAGCTAGAACAACTTAGCTTATACATTGACCACACTAAACTTAAACTCCGTCGAGCTAATCTAATCTACTTTATTATGGTCCATAATAGTAATCGCTTTATTAACGTCTTTGTAAACTAGACCATAGGATATATACTCTAGTACGATAATTTATGGAGTATGGGTTTTTTTAAGTAGCGTTTTATAATTGATATACACAACCTTCTCTTTTAGTATAAGATTATGGGCACCCCCGAAACCCTGATCAGGTGTATTCGTGTAAATGCGGTTATTATTAATGGCCCTTAACAGCTTAACGGCTAGGGGTGTGGTATTCATATAGTAGAATGGTTCTACATTATTTTCTATGAGAACATAGTATCCTATAAGTTGGCCTTTTCCTAGACCTTTTAGTAATTAAACACCTAAAGGCCGATTATGTATTATTAATAGGTTAATTAGATCATATAAGAGTTTTACGATTACCCTAGAGGAGGCCTGTTATACCCGAAACCCCGTAAGGCCTACGCTGTGTAGACCACTAAGTAGGCCATGGAGGATGCAGCGGCTTTGCCCGATAATAATAATAATAATGTTATACTTATGGAAGATAAGCCTAATTAGACCTTTAGGAAGGATAAGCTGAGATAATGACCTCTGAAACCTACTATATTACTTATAACCCGATTACTAATACCTCCCGAGTACCCTTATAATACCAGTGTCCTAAATAATATTATATATAATACATTTTATAACTACAAAGATAAGTAGCAATACCTTATGTGAGGCTATTAACACCTAATTAGATAACGTAATAAGGTGACCATTACAAATCTTCAATTAATTATAGCCTATACTAAGGAGGAGTTTATTAAGTGGGTGGATAACCCTTATAAGTTCATAGTAATGTGTATAAGAACATAGGAGCCCTTCCTTACCCCTACTCAGCCCGATAACTAATAAGGATATAATTATAAAGACGAGAAGCATCGTTAGAGAGAGATGTAGGAGAAAGAGGAGCGAGAGGCCATACGTAAAGCAAAGATCGAGGAGGGGCTCAGTGGTTTACAGCACTATAACCTACACCACCGATGAACCTGATTAGGTTTCTGTTCATATAATCTAATCATTTCTTTTATTTCCCTTCCTATACATTGTTTATTATCTTAGTACGTAGGAGTTTAGAGCTAAGATAAGGGGATAATTAAAACTGTGTAGGGGGAAATGCTTACACTAAGCGGGTTTTTCCTTAGTTAGGCGATAATAAGTTATTTGAGAGAGGGGAACTGGGGACGCATTTCTAGCAGAGGATATAATAACGGACTATTAAGTAACATATTATAGAACATTAATAAGCATTATTAGTTAAATAAATGTATTCAGAGCTTTTTTTACCCGTTCACTTAAATCGTATACTATGAATAGTATAGAGGTTACTTTATTATCGAGTAAACAAGGCCCTAATACTCACCAGTGTCTACATTTAGGGCAGGAACCCCTCTTTGGTCCTAATCAGGTTTTGAGGTATCTCTTTACTTAAATTGTAGCTCTGGTTGAGTGGTTTTATACGAGTTAGTTACCCTTATGGACCCGGGACGGAGGGTGTATGACTTGTGGTTAGTAGAGTGTGTGTGTTATACGATATAGCATATACTGTTCACTGCATCCCCCGCTCCGTTGCAATATCCATCAATAATAAGGAGGCGATATCGGCCTCTTAAATGCAGTTTTATATATTGATTAAAATACTACAGCTAATCTAGGCCTTTTTCGTTTATTGTCTATCTATTTTCAGACGTTACAATAACCTAATCACATAAGAGACTTAATTCGGTATACTAAATAAAGAGGTAATATTAGCTTATAGTAATAATATATAATAGTATATTATAACCCGATAAACTAATAACCTAAATAACTATAACCCACTAATAATTACTAAGTTATATTATTTTCATATTTAAACACCTTTTAACACTTATAATAACCATTCCGAATATAATTTAACCTATTATTGTCACGGGCCGAACCCGGTGGTTATGCCCGGGCTATGCCCGTGCTCGCACCGGTGCCCCACAGGTGCCCCACTAGCGCCCACCCCCTAGGAAGCAGAGATTTCGCACCATATCGTAGTTTACCCTTTTCCTCTTCAACTTGAAATAAACAGTATTTGGCTACCTTTCCGTTGAGACAAGGCCTAGGACCAGCCCTTCGCAAATTCGATTTAAAATAGTTATTATATATTTTAGTTATATTAGGAAACTAAAAAATATTTAGTTTAGTAATTAAGAATAGGTAATAGTAATTTATTGTGTAGTTAGTAATAATTATATAATACCACCTTTTTTAGTAGTTTAAGGTCACTTCCATTTAACTAATTAGTACTTTGAGGCCCAGATTCCAGACATTTGGGTAATTAAAAGAACTTCTAATAAATAGATAAATAATGAGATAGCTTTGGAATAGCTTTAGTATTTTAATAAACATATAAAACTATAATTAAAAGGTAAATATTGAATATTTATGGTTAATAGCTATAAAAATCATATTAATAATAATTTTAAAGAGTATTATAAGGAGAATAATATTATAACTTTTTATTTACCTACTTATTTATTACTTTTTACTTAACTTTTAAATATAAAGTATTATAGTATATTAAAATTAAGATATAATTCTTAAATTAAGCACTTTACTAAGGCCTGGATTACCCATATTACTAAACTCAAAATCTTTTTTATATTTAAAACCATCTTCTTTTAAACTTTTAACTTTAAAATATTTTTTAGGGTTTTAGAGGAACTAGACTTATCCCCTATAACCCCTAAGTTATTCTATTTAAGTTTAATATGCATTTACGAACAGTAATAACTGTCACAGGAAAAGGTAGTGCCTAACCCACTGCGCCAAAAGGTACCGCCCGGCTAGATGTTACCTAGTCGGACGTAATTAGGCCTCTTCTACTCAATCAGGGTGGGGCGAATGAGTCGCGTAGCGGCTCATACACTACACACCAGAAAGACGTGTGACAATAACCCTAAGCACCTGTTACGGGCTGATGCCCACGATGGCCTAAGCTTTGCCTGAGGCGTTAACCAGCATCCAACAAAAGAGCCCTCCGGTCAAAGGGGCCTCCGATCAAAGGGCCTCCGGTGACCTCCGGCGCCCCACCAGAGGTCCCCTTTGTTCTCCAGCAGTATAGATTCCTACACCGCCCCCCTTGCGAGGAACTTCCTCTCTTTCGCTCCTTAGCTTGAAGTAAACAGTAATAGAGCACCCTAAGGTCGAAAACACCTAGGCCTAGCCCTTCGCAGCACCCTTATTAAGCTACTTAACTCTTAGGTTTCTAAAATACCTTAAGCCACTAATAAAATAGTTTCTTAGTTTTCTTTTATAAAGGAGAAAATATCTAAATATTAAAGAAACTCTTTAATTCTAATTTAGAGAATAATTAATAAACTTTTTAAAAGTTTATAATTTAGTTCTTACTAAACTAGATTTTTTTTAAAAAGTATAATATTTTTAGAGAATATAAATACGGCCCTAAGTAAATAATAGAGAGCTAAAAGAATCAAATTATAAAACAAAGGGGTATTTAATAAATTATAAGTGAGGGAAATTATAGTTAATTAGAGTGTTATTAAAGAGGAAGGACATAAAGAGGATGAAAATAAGAGGTTATCGAAGCGTTATTAAATAGGTTTAAAACATTATAGTATTTATTATAAAACCGGTCATAATATAAGAACTTATTTAAAAGCTATTAAAATAAGTAGTTTAAGTAATTATAAGTAGTTATAATTAATTAAACTAATTATAGTTGAGATATAGAGGCTTTTAGTAATAAGAGTGAGAAAAGTGTATTAGTTGCTAATAGTGTATCGCTTACTAATAAACTATATTATATTATTAATCAAAAGTAAAGTTAATATTAATATTATAGAATTTAAGTTTTTTTTATTTAGCATATTTATTATCTTTACTTATAAGTTTTATATTAAAGTAGAAATTATTAAAATTTTATTTAATTAACGTACATAATAAGCGAGCAGTTCAGACAAGCGAGTAGTTCACCCAACCACGACCATATCACTTTAACTAGAAATTCTCGATACGTAAGTGACCAAATTAATTAAAATTACTTAGAATCCTTTTCCTTAGACATTTAATTATTAAACTGATATGTTCGCGAATTGTGTCCAGTGTTCCCGTAGATGCCATAGCGCCGTTGACCTGATTTAATCCTCAGTTTGCGACCATTACTCCGGTGCGTTTCTTCTTCCACCTAGGCTGTTACCTCCCTTTGGGACTGTAGGTCCTCCGCCTTAGTTATAGTAAGACTCCCTCCTTTCCTAAGATGTGTTTTCTTAGTTTTCCGGTGTTAACTAAGGAGGTTATTTTCTTTTTAAAGTATTTTGATTTTAGATTATATTAAAGTAAACTTATGTATAACTCTAATTATACTTTTAATAATATAAGTAATGATTTATAAAATAAGTATTAAAGAGTTAATCTAATAATAGGAGATTCGTTCCTTAATTAGAGCTAATTAAGAACTTGTTTTAATTAGGTTATGTGGTGTTTTGGAGACCTAAGGTAGTAGTGTTATTAGGAGGGACCCCGGGGATATTAGAGTATATAACTTAATATTTAATTTCGATAAGATACTTTTTATATTTAAAGAAATAAGCTTAGACCCTTTAAAACCCCCTTGGATATTTTTTTCTATAATAGTTTATATAAAAGTATTATAAAAGGTGGGAAAGAAATCTTTTTTTATAATATAAATATTGCCTTATTATATCTTATTTTTAATTTCTTAATTATATACTATTTTAAGGAACTTAAAACACTTAATGTTTAAGGGTTAAATAATATAAGATAAATAAGTTAATATATAAAATATAATAATATTATTTTCTTAGTAAAATATTTTAAAATTAGTAGAGTAGTAATTTTTGTGTTTATCGATAATAAGGAGGTGATATTAGCCTCTTAAATGTAATTTAGTATACTAATTAAAGTATTAGAACTAATTTAGGCCTTTGTATTTATTTTTAATTTATTTTTAAATATTATAATAACTTGGTTAAGTGAGAGATCTAATTTAGTGTATTAAAAAAAATATTAGTTTATGTTGGATTCACTTCACCAGGCGCAAGGTTAGCTGGCCGTACGGCTTGAGCCAAAAATATCGATATATTCGTGGTCGTCTTCTGTTGTTGTTCTTTTTTGAATTGTATGTACTTGCCATAACGAGTGTGCTAGACTTGTGACAGGTTCGTCCCCTCTGATTGGCTCGCTAATCGGGCCAGTCGGAGTATTTGCGGCAACAGGTGGTGCCAGGTGGCCACCGATATTCCGACACTTTACGATAATAATATATAATAGGATATTATAACCCGACGAGCTGATGACCTGAATAACTATAACCTATTCCCAATTACTAAGTTATATTATTTTCGTATTTAAACACTTTTCGAAGTTTATAATAATTAATTTAGTTAAGATTTAGCTTATTATAAACCTAATTTCATTAAAGTTATAAATATTTAAGTTTTAGATACTAGACTTTATAATTATATTTACTATAAACTAAAATTATACGTTTATTACGATGGGATCTTCGTATTAAGCTCTCTTATAGTTATACTTATGAAACAAATATATCCAGAGTTGTGGTTATTGTTTAACGAAGTTGGACGCCCAGTGCTTGCCGACCGGTGGTGTGTTATAGTCGGTAAGTAGTTGATTGGCCATTTTTTTATACTAGCTAACCGGGGAGGAAATAATCGGGAATCCAAGTCGAGAATATACTTAACTAACTTCTCTTTTTTAAGTGACGTTAAATTACGTGAGTTGGGTATAGTATCGCTTTATGATGGGGTGCTTTTTAATTAGCGAAGTAAAGTTGTATATGGGATTATATAGATTTTAGTTGCTGCTCGGGCACTGAGACTTGGGGTGTTTTTAATAGCTTAGATTACTAGGATAACCTGGGCTTCTTTGTTTAATGACGGTATTATTTTTGGTGGATGGACGCGTATTGAAAGTGGGACGTATAGAATATCGTGGTTGGGTGAACCACTCGCTTGTCTGAACCGCTCGCTTATTATGTACGTTATAGTTTTTATATTAAAATTAAAATAATTAATAATATTAAAAAATAAAAACCGTATTTTTTAAAATTTAATTATAATTATTTATTTTAATATTAAAAAGTTAAAAAACTTGATTAATTATATTATTAAATATTATGGTTTTTTTCTATTTAATTTAAAATTATAATAAAATTCTTAAAATTATAAGTAACGTGGTTTATTATCGAGCAGCACACCATCATCGACCAGCACACTTTTCTAACTTTAATTACTAAAATATTTTATTTCTTAATTACCATTAATTAAATTAATTATAATTACTCGGAATCACTTAATTTACTTATTTCTATAACCTCTAAATAAGTCCTTGTATTATAGCCAGTTTTATAATAAATACTATAATATTACAAACCTATCCAATAACGCTTTAACAACCCCTCATTTCTACCCTCTTTATATCCTTCCTCTTTAATAATACCCTTTTTAACTATAACTTCCCTCACCTAAAATTTATTAATTACTCCCATATTTTATAATCAGGTCCTTTTAGTTCTCCGTTACTTACTAAGGGTTATATTTATATCCAAAAAAATATTATACACTTTTTTATAATAGGGTAATTAAGTGAAAAATAAATTATAACCCTTTAAAACATTTATTAATTATATTAAAAATTGGTATTAATAAGCTTTTTTAATATTTTAAAATCCTTTTTTTATAAATAAAAACTAATAAATAACCTCGTTAATAGTTTAGGGTACTTTAGAAACCTAAGTGTTAAGCAATTTAATCGGGGTATTCGGGGTAGTTAGTGTTTATAACTACATATTCAGCTTGAAAAGTACAGTTTAAGGGTTAAATAAAATAAGCCCCACCTCTCTAAAACTCTTAAAAACATTTTCCGAATTAAAGGTTTAGAAGAAAGCGGCCTTGAATATAAAAATAAATTCGAGTTTAGTGATATATATAATTCGGGCTTTAATAAAGTACTTAATTTAAGAGTTATATCTTAATTTTAATATACTATAATAATTAACGTTAAGGGTTAGGTGAAATATAATAAATAAGTAGGTAAACAAATAATTACAATACTATTCTTTTTATAATACTCTTTAAAATTGCTATTAACGTGGTTTTCGTAACTATTAACTACAAGTATCCGACATGTGCCCCTTAGTCGTGGTTTTATATATTTATTAAAGTATTAAAATTATTATAAAGTAGTCTTATTATCGGTTTATTTATTAGAGGTTGTTTTAATTACTTAGGTGTTTAGAATTTAAGCCTTAGAGTACTAATTTATAAAGTAAAAGTGGCCCTGAACTATTAAAAAAGGTAGTGTTATATAACTATCACTAATAATATAACAAATAACTGTTACTTATTCTTAATTACTAAGCAAAAAAATTGTTTCCTAATTTAATTAAATTAAGTAATAATTATTATAAACTAAATTATACTTATTATTGTCACGGGCCGAACCCGGTGGTTATGCCCGGGCTATGCCCGTGCTCGCACTGGTGCCCCACCGGTGCCCCACTAGCGCCCACCCCCTAGGAAGCAGAGATTTCGCGCCATATCGTAGTTTACCCTTTTCCTCTTCAGCTTGAAATAAACAGTATTTGGCTACCTTTCGGTTGAGACAAGTCCTAGGACCAGCCCTTCGCATATTTCAAGCTCAGTTTTATCTACTATATAAGATACCGCTAGGTTGAGCGCGGCTCCCTGACGACAGATCGACGAACATCGGACACTAGGTAGAGCGCAGCTCCCCACTAGTTAAGAAGAGGATACCAGCTAGCACAATGGCTGACGAACTACAGGCCCAACTACAGTTAACCTTAAACGAGGCCCTCGGGCCCCTATAGGCAAGGATTGCTGAGTTCTCTAATAAGCTGGAGTAAAACCGAGGTTCAGGGGCAACGATACCGACCCCTATAGAAGATGCAGGCACCGAAGCCCCGCTGGTGGGTAACCACCACCTCGTAATAGAAATACTAATGTACCGTAAACCACTACTAATACCCTTAAAATTCTCGGGGAAATGGAAAGACTACCCTTCTTAAGCGTAGTAAATAAGGGATAAGATCGCTATAAATAAAGCGTTCTACCCTATTAACTAAGAATTATAATACCTAATTAACTCCTATCTGGACATTAGTCCCCAATAAGTGGTTACTATATTCTATATAGCCGGGGGGCTTAGAGGTTAATATAACCCCGAAGATTTCATATTCTACTTTAATAGGACCTACTAAAACCTAAATACCCAACCCTAAACTATAGCCTAATTATAAACCCTTTATTAAAAAAATAACGAGAAGCTAACTACTTTCTTACTAAAGTTTAAATGAATAATAGTAGACGTAGGAGGTAATGCATAGCCCGACACCGTTAAAATTATTATATTAGAAAACGCCCTTACTTCCCACCTAAAAAAGCACCTAATCACCATTTCCCTATTAGGGGAGTACACTCAGTAACTCACTAGGGTATAAAACGTTACTTAGAAATTAGAGTGTATAATACCTATTACTATTAAACGGGAGTATCGCTGGTCCCTAACCCTAGCCCCTCTACGGAAAGATTGTAATAGAGATGTTCAGATAATTAGTATTACTTATACCTTATCGATTCGAAAAAAGAAAAAGGACCACCACTATTACTACTCCTTAAGTAACCCATTAGTGGACCACCATAAGTACTTTTATTATAATAAAGAAGGTTATATCACTAAGAATTACCGGAAAAAAGTTCCTAAGTAAACGAAGGTCACCTATACTAAAATAATAAAAAAGTAGAAGGATCCTAGGTTAGAAAAAGAGGACTAAAAGGTCACTAATACCTCCTCTAATAAGGATAACTTAAGAAAAAAGTAACTCTAATATAAAGTTGGGTATTAGAATTAACGAAGGAGGAAGCCGAAGAATAGGAGTCCCACCAAAAAGAGCAGCAGCAGAGGAGCCAAGGGTTAGCTATTATTTAGGTAAGGATTAACAAAGGACACTTAATATACACCCTCATCGATATTAGCTATAATATCTACGCAATAGTGGATCAGTCTCTCTCTAAACACCTCCGACTACCACTAATAGATCAGAAAAAGTGTGCCCTATAAGGGTATACATAAAACGGGCTGTCACCTAGTAATACCCAGGGTATAGTTATCCTAAATCTGGAATTAAGTAGCTATACTCAGAAAGTTTACGTATACATAGTAAAGGGCCTAAACCCCCCTATATTCCTAGGGAAACTATAAATAAAAGTGAACTGTGTAATATATAACACCACTGCCCAGCGGGTATACTATAGTAAAGGAGGAGTAAACGTATACCTCTCTAATTAGGAAAAACTAACTATTATAAAAGGGATTTGTATAACCTAATTACTAATAGCCCCTACGTTTATAACTATATACCAATAAATAAAACACTAAAAAGCATTAAAAACCCAGGTTATAACTATAAGCTTAAAGGATATCGAGGACGCACTAAAAAAAAAAAGCCTATGGATATAAAGGAACTCGTCCCAGGCTAGGTCTATAAGGAGTTTAGAGACTTATTTGACCCGGAGAAGGCGTACTTAGTACCCCCTAGGAGGCCAGGGGTTAACCACAAGATCCCCCTTATTAAGGACACTCACAACCAGGAGCCTACACTTCCATAGGGACCCTTATATAGGATATCCCGTAAGGAACTCTTAGTTCTAAAGAAGACACTAAAGGACCTACTAGATAAAGGGTTTATTCGAGCTAGCAGCTCACCAGCGGGTACCCCAGTGTTGTTTATTAAGAAGCCTGGTGGGGGAATTCGGTTCTACATTAATTACCAAGCCCTCAATAGCATTACAAAAAAGGACCATTATCCACTACTACTTATATTAGAAACCCTCTAATAAGTAGTTACTACGTAATAGTATACAAAGCTTAACATTATAACCACATTCCATAAAATTCGGATCGTAGAAGAAGACGTCGAAAAAATAGTGTTTTATACGAAATACGAACTCTTTAAATAGTTAATTTACCCCTTTAAACTCACCGGGGCCCTAACTACGTTCTAATAATATATCAATACAACTCTCCAAAACTTCCTAAACAACTTCGTCACCACCTATTTGGATAATATCCTAATTTACACATCTAAGTCAAAAAAGAAGCATAAAGAGAAGGGATGGGTAGTCCTTTGGTGCCTAATAGAGGCCGGACTATGACTAGACCCTAAGAAGTATACTTTTTTAGTTAAAACCGTGAAGTATGTTGGGTTTATTATTACTACTAAGAAAGGGATCTCGTATAACCCTAAGAAGTTAAGAGCTATTACTAAGTAGCTACCCCCTAGAACTATAAAAAGGGTTAGAAGTTTCCTTGGGTTTACGAATTATTATTGTATTTTTATACCTAATTATACTATTATTATTAAGCCCTTTACAAAGTTTACGAAAAAGTTAGCTATGTTCCACTAGGGACCTAATTAGGAAGAAGGATTCTAGGAGCTTAAGCGGCTATTTAGTATAAAGCCGGTATTTCGCTACTTTAACCCTAAAAAAATAATAATAATAGAGATAAATTATTCGGGGTTTACCTTAGGTGGTACCCTTATATAAGAAAACTCCGATGAGCACTAACACCCCATCGTATTCTACTCACAAAAGTTATCACTAACTAAGTATAATTACCTTATCCATAATAAAGAACTACTCACTATACTCGTATACCTTAAGGCCTAAAAAGTAGAACTACGAAATATAAACAACTTTAAGATTTTTACGGATCACAAAAACCTTAAATACTTTATAATAAAGTAGTACCTCACCGAGAAGTAGAGCCGGTGAGCAGAAGAGCTAACCTAATACGATTTTTATTTAGAGTACCGGCTAGGAAAGGAAGTAATAGTCCCCGATGCCCTTTCTCGGAGGGAGTAGGACGCCCCCCAGGGCTAGGATAATAAGAGAAAATAGGGACATATACTCTAATTAATACCTAACTACGTTATCCTAAAAAAAGGAACTAGTGCCCCCCAGGTGGGCTACACTATAAACAACTTATTAGTACTCCTATACATAATAGTATTCATAAATAATAACGAATTATAAACACTTTAGGATTAGATTATTAAAAAAAATAAATTATACTACTAAGTTTACGAGGTAGTGAAATAGGGATAACGCAATTTCCCACTAAAGTTATAATTAAAGGTCTAAATCACGGAATATACGATTAATAAGTAGTAGAGGTTAATATTCTGGGATAAAATATGGGTTCCTAGAGGAAAAAATAATAATAACCCTTTAAGCTTATTATGGATAAGGGTTATATAAGAGTACCATAATTCTAGTATTAATGGTCACCCGGGGTATAATAGCATATTCGAGATTATAAGCCGACACTTTTACTGGTCGGGGCACTCCCAGATGGTTAGAAGGTTTACAAGGAACTACTACGTATATAATAGTATCCATATCTGGAGGTAAACTAAGAAGGGGTTACTTAAGCCCCTACCCGTCCCCCTCCAGATAAGTAGTGACCTATTAATGGATTTCATCACTAATTTACCACTAATAAAAAAGAAGAAGTCCTATTATATATGGGTTATAGTTAATTAATTAAGTAAAACACTAATACTAAAAGAGATGGAGACTATGGACGCAGTGTCTTATACCTAATAATTCCTCTATAACTATTACTATTTCCACGGGATACCTTAGTTAATCGTAAATAATAAAGGGTTAAACTAGGTTAATAACTTTTAATGGGAGTTCTATAAATTAACCGGGGTTACCCAACTACTAAACACCACCTACTACCCATAAACCAATGGGGGAACAAAGCGTATAAACTAGGAGGTTCAGGCTATTTTACGGGCCTACGTTACTTAGGCCTAGGACAATTAAGGAGGGTTACTTCTTATAGTATAGCTAACCCTACGGAATAAAACCAACTTAATAACCAGTATCTCTCCGTTTTTTATAAAACATAAGTACCACGTCGACCCACTACTAGTTATAAAAGAAAATAATAAGGGACCACCTAACCATAAGAAGGCGGCCGCGGATGAACTAATGGCTAAAATAAAAGACATTATAGCATTTACCCAGGCTACAATAACCTCAACATAGTAACACTACGAATTAAGCGCTAACCATCGCCGGTCACTAATAAATAAGTACCGGGTAGGTAATAAAGTCTAATTTAATATCATAAACTACAAATCCCTATACCTAAATAAAAAACTTACATAACTACACCACTAATACCAAATTACTAAGGTGGTGAGTATACACATAATAGAGTTAAATATACTAAAAGGGATTTACCCATAATTCTATGTAGACGTCCTCCGGAGATCAGCTAGTGACCCCCTCCCAGGCCAAATTTAATTGGATTACTAGCCGCTACCTATTAGGGAAGTAGATAATAAGGATAAGTAGTAAATAAAAGAGATTTATATTATTAAATGGAAAATGGTAAGTAAAAGGAGAAGACGTGAAGCCCTAGTGAAATAGGAGGGCTATATCAACCCCACGTAGGAGCTAGCCGATACTGTAAAGGAAATAGAGGCACTAGACTATTACGAAGAGCGTTATAGGCCGATATTAGAGAACAACAGAAACGCAGCGCATACGCACGTACCCCCCAGGAGGCTAACTAGGAACTAGAGGCCGCGTAGGGGGAGGAGGGGGGTAGTATCACGGGCCGAACCCGGTGGTTATACCCGGGCTATACCCGTACTCGCACTAGTGCCCCACTAGTGCCCCACTAGCGCCCACCCCCTAGGAAACAGAGATTTCGCACCATATCGTAGTTTACCCTTTTCCTCTTTAATTTGAAATAAACAGTATTTAGCTACCTTTCGGTTGAGACAAGGCCTAGGACCAGCCCTTCGCAATTATAAAACTAATCTTATTAAAATTATAAAAACTATAATCCTAAATATTATATTTTAATTAACGTACATAATAAGCGAGCCGATCAGACAAGCGAGCCGATCACCTAACCACAACCATATCACACTAACCAAGAAATAACAACGCCTAGGTGTCCAAATCAATTAAAACTACTCAGAATCCTCTTCATCAGACATTTCTTTATTAACTAAACACATTCTTACATTATGTCCAGTGTTCCCATAGACACTATATCGCCGTTAACCTATTTCGGTCCTCGGTTTACGACCACTACTCCTACGTATTTACTCCTCCACTTAGGCTATTGCTTCTCTTTGGGATTATAGGTCCCCTGCCTCAGCTATAATAAGACTCCCTCCTTGCCTTAGACGTGTTTTCTTAGCCCTCCGGCGGCGACTAAGTAGGTTGTTTTCCTCCTGAAGTAGTCTAACCTTAGATCGTAGTAAGGTAAACTGATGTATAACTCTAATTATACCTTTTATAATATAATTAATAGCTTAGAGAATAGGTGTTAGAGAGTTACTCTAATAGTAGGAAACTCGTTTTTTAATAAGAGTTAATTAAAAAGTTGTTTTTATTAGGTTATTTAGTATCTTAGAAACCCAAAGTAGTGGTATTAATAGGAGTAACCCCGGGGGTATTAGGGTGTATAATTTAATATTAAGTTTTAATAAAATACTTTTTATACTTAAAGGAATAAGCTTAACCCTTTTAAAAACCCCTTAGATATTCTTTTTTATAATAGCTTATATGAAAGTGTTGTGGAAAGTAGGGAAGAAATCTTTTTTCGTAATATAAGTATTACCCCGTTATATTTTATTCTCAATTTCTTAATTGTCGTGATAGCCTCCTGGCTGAACCAGCCCGTTCGGTGTGCAGAGCCAGTCACTTGATACTGCACGTGACCCGTATTACGTAACTTCACCCTTTCTGTAGCCTATTTAGAAGCGGGCTTCGCCCGGTAGTTAGACTTCTAGAAGACAGGCCACTTTCTACCAAAATGACTCCGTTCGTTACGCAGGCTTCACCACATTAATTATATACTATTTTAAGGGGCCTAAAACACCCAACATCTAAGGGCTGGAGAATATAAGATAAATAAGCTAGTAGAGAAAGTATAATAATATTATTCTCTTTATAAAATATTTTAAAATTAATAAAATAATAATTTTTATATTTATTAATAATAAAGAAGTAATATAAGCTTTTTATTAGTGGTTTAGTATACTTATTAAAATATTAAAACTAATTTAAGCCTTTTTTATTTATTATTTATCTATTTTAAAATATTATAATGACCTAATTAGGTAAGAGACCCGATTTAGTATACTAAGTGGAGAGGTGATATTAGTTTACGATAATAATGTATAATAGGATATTATAACCCGATAAACCAATAACCTAAATAACTATAACCTATTCCCAATTACTAAGTTATACTATTTTCTTATTTAAACACTTTTCAGAGTTTATAATAATTAATCGAGTTAAGATTTAACTTATTATAAGTCTAGTTTTATTAAAGTTGTAAATATTTAAGTCCTAGATATTATACTTTATAATTATATTAACTATAAATTAAAATTATGCGTTTATTACGATGAGATCTTCGTATTAAGCTCTCTTATAGTTATACTTATGAAAAAAATGCATCCAGAGTTATAGTTATTACTTAACGAAGTTGGATACCCAGCACTTACCGACTAGTAGTACATTATGGTTAGTAAATAGTCGATTAGTTATTTCTTTTATACTAATTAGCTGGGGAGGAAATAATCGGAAATCCAAATTAATAATATACTCAACTAACTTCTCCTCTTTAAGCGACGTTAAATTCCGTGAGTTTAGTATACTATTTTATTATAATATTATACCCTTTAATTTATTATATAAAATTGAAAATAGCATAAAATAGATCCGGGCAGCTGCTCGGATACTAAGATTTGGGGTTTTTTTAATCGCTTAGACCATTAATACGACCTAGGCTTCTTTATTTAATAACGGCATTGTTTTTGGTGGACGGACACGTATTAAAAATGGGAAGATGGATTATCGTGGTTAGGCGATCAGCTCGCTTGCCTGATCGGCTTGCTTATTATATACGTTATATATTAGTTATTAATTTAAACTAAGGTTTAATTATTATAGGATCTTTATAGAGACCTCTCTAATAATCATAAATATAAGAAAAACACATCTTAAGGTCTACACATCACTTAATAAAGTATTCTATTTAATACTTCTTAACCAATTAACCTTCACATTTCTAGAATAGTATATTAACCATATCTTCCCCATTCGCCCACTAGGGTAAAAGTCCTCGAAAATCTAAGTTAATAATATATTAAATAATAACCTCCTCCTTAGTCTCTAATAAATTTAAGTGTATATTACTATTATCGGCTTTTACGGTTTAACCCTTTATTCTATACTATATAATAAAAACCGGGACATTATACACTTTAACTACACATCTAAAACTCATTTTAAAAAGTGTTTAAATAGAATTAATTACGAGACGTATCCTGTTTTCTTATAACTATGTTAATATTATTTTCGTAGAGTAATATAACACTGAAATTAGAAAATAAAAAAAAATAAAAAAGTGTACTAGTCGATAATAGTGTACTGCTCGATAATGAACTACGTTATAAGTATATAAATTAGTAAATAAATAAAATAAATAAGTAATAATAAGTATAATAAGTAAATTAATAAATATATAAAAGTAAATTTAAGTAAAAATGATTTTTTAATTTAGTTTTTTAAATAAAATCTTATAATTCTTCTAAGTAAAAACTATAAAAGCTAGTAACTAATACGTAAATATTAATATATAGCCGGTTAAGGTTATAAAATATATAATATTAATAATATACAATAACTTAATGCGAAGGGCTGGTCCTAGGCCTTGTCTCAACCGAAAGGTAGCCAAATACTGTTTATTTCAAGTTGAAGAGGAAAAGGGTAAACTACGATATGGTGCGAAATCTCTGCTTCCTAGGGGGTGGGCGCTAGTGGGGCACCGGTGGAGCACCAATACGAGCACGGGTATAGCCCGGGCATAACTACCGGGTTCGGCCCGTAATACTACCCCCCTCCTCCCCCCCGCACGGCCTTTAGTTCCTAGTTAGCCTTATAGGGGGGCACCTATGTATACGCCGTATCCCCGTCATTCTCTAATATCGGCCTATAACGCTCCTCGTAATGGTCTAACGCCTCCGTTTCCTCTATAGCATTAGCTAGCTCCTACGTAGGGTTAATATAACCCTCCCACTTCACCAGGGCTTCACGTCTTCTCCCTTTACCCACCATCTTCTATTTAATAACGTAAATCTCCTCTATTTGCTACTCATCCTCGCCATCTACTTCCCTGGGTGACCACTAATGCTAGAATTGTGGTACTCTTGTATAACCCTTGTTCATAATAGGCTTAAAGGGTTGTTATTATCTTTTCCTTTGGGAACCCATACTTCGTCCCGGAATATCAGCCTTTGTTATTTATTAATCGCATATTCCGTAATCTGGACTTTTAGCTATAACTCTAGTGGGAAGTTGTATTATCCCTATTTTACTATTTTATAAGCTTAGTAGTATAACCTATTTTCTTTAATAGTCTAATCCTAAAGTGTTTATAATTTATTATTATTTATGAATACTATTATGTGTAGGAGTATTAGTAAGTCGTTTATGGTGTAGCCCACCTAGGGGGTACTAGTTCCTTCCTTAGGGATAGTATAGTTAAGTATTAACTAGAGTATACGTCCCTATTCTCTTTTATCGTCCCAGCCCTAAAGGGCGTCCTACTCCCTCTAAGAGAGGGCATCGGGGACTATTACTTCCTTTCCTAGCTAATACTCCAAATAAAAGTTGTATTAAGCTAACTCTTCTGCTCACTAGCTCTACTTCTCGGTGAGGTGTTATTTCCTTATAAAGTGTTTAAGGTTTTTGTGATCCATAAAAATCTTAAAGTTACTTATATTTTATAGTTCTACTTTTTAGGCCCTAAAATACATAAGTATAACGAATAATTCCTTATTATGGATAAGGTAATTATACTCGGCTAGTAATAGCTTTTATGAGTAGAATACGATGAGGTATTGGTGCTTATCGGGGTCTTCTTATATAAGGGTGCTACCTAAGGTAAACCCTGAATAGTTTATCTCCACTGTTATCTTTCCTTTAGGGTTAAAGCGGCGAAGCACCGGCTTTATACTAAATAACCGCTTAAGCTCCTGGAATCCTACTTCCTAACTAGGTCCCTAGTGGAACATAGCCGACTTCTTCGTAAACCTCGTAAAGGGCTTAATAATAATAATATAGTTGGGTATAAAAATACGATAATAATTCGTAAACCCAAGGAAACTTCTAACCCCCTTTATAATCTTCACGGTCTTAACTGAAAAGGTATACTTCTTAGGGTCTAGTCGTAGTCCGGCCTCTACTAGGCGCCGGAGGACCACCCGTACCTTCTCTTTATACTTCTTCTTTAACCTAAATGTGTAAATTAGGATATTATTCAAATAAGTAGTAATAAAGTTGTTTAGGAAGTCTTAGAGAATTATATTAATATATTATTAGAATATAGTTGGGGCCCCGGTGAGTCCAAAGGGGTAAACTAACCACTTAAAGAGTTTGTATTTTATATAAAATACTATTTTCTTAACGTCTTCTTCTATAATCCGAATTTTATAGAATATAATTATAATATCAAACTTTGCATACTATTATACAACGGTTACCCATCGGAGAGTCTCTAATATAAGTAGTAATGGATAATAGTCCTTTTTTATAATACTATTAAGGGCTTAGTAATTAACGTAGAACTGAATTCCCCCACTAGGCTTCTTAATAAATAACACTAGGGCACCCACTAGTGAGCTGCTGGCTCGAATAAACCCTTTATCTAGTAGGTCCTCTAGTATCTTCTTTAGGACCAAGAGTTCCTCATAAGATATCCCATACAAGGGTCCCCATAGAAGTGTAAACTCCCAATTGTGAGTGTCCTTAATAAGGGGGATCTTATGGTTAACCCCTGGCCTCCTAAGGGGCACTAAGTACACCTTCTCTGGGTTAAATAAGTCTCTAAACTCCTCATAAACCTAGCCTAGGGCAAGTTCCTTTATATCCATAAACTTCTTTTCTTTTAACGTATCCTCGATATCCCTTAAACTCATAACTATAACCTAGGCCTTTAATACCCTTTAGTACTTCACTTATTAGTATATAACTATAAACACAGGGGCTATTAGTAATTAGGTTATATAAATCTCTTTTATAATAACTAGTTTTTCCTAATTAGAGAGGTATATATTTACTCCTCTTTTACTGTGGTGTACCCACTAGGTAACGGCGTTATATATTACACAATTCACTTTTATCCATAGCTTCCCTAGGAATATAGGGGGGTTTAGGCCTTTTACTATGTATACGTAAACTTTCTAAGTGTGACCACTTAATTCCAGATCTAGGATAACCACACCCTAGGCATCACCAGGTAATAGCCCGTCTTATATATACCCTCGTAGAGCATACTTCTTCTGATCCACTAATAGTAGTTGGAGGTATTTAAAAAGAGACTAATCCACTATTGCGTAAACGTTACAACTAGTATCGATGAGGGCGTATATTAAGTATCCTTTGTTAATCCTTACCTGAATAGTGGTTAACCCTTTGCTCCTCTACTACTGCTCTTCTTAGTGGAACTCCCATCCTTTAGCTTCCTCCTTCGTTAACTTTAATACCCAACTTTATACCAGAGTTACTCTTTTCCCGAGTTATCCTCACTAAAAGAAGTACTAGTGACCTCTCAGTCCTCTTCTTCTAACCTAGGATCCTTCTACTTTTTAATTACCTTAATATAAGTAACCTTCACTTACCTAAGAACCTTTTTTTAATAATTCCTAATAATATAACCTTTTTTACTATAATAAAAGTATTTATAGTGGTCCACTAATAGGCTACCCAAGGAGTAATAATAGTAATAGTCCTTCTCCTCCCTTTAAGTTAATAAAGCATAAGCAGCACTAGTCATTTAAACATCTCTATTACGATCCTTCCGTGGAGGGGCTAGGGTTAGGGACCAGTGACACTCCCGTTTAGTAGTAATAAGTGCTATACGCTCTAACTTCCAGGCAACGTCCTATACCCTAATAAACCACTAAGTGTATTCCCCTAATAAGGAGATGGTGATTAGATACTCCTTTAGGTGGGAAATAAGGGCATTTTCCAATATAATAATCTTAATAGTATTAGGTTATACACCACCTCCTACATTTACTATTATTTATTTAAACTTTAATAAAAAAGTAACCAACTTCTTATTATTTTTCTAATAAAGAGTCTATAACTAGGCTATAGTTTGGGGTTAGGTGTTCAGGTCTTAGTAGGTCTTATTAAAGTAGGACATAAAATCTTTAGGATTACGTTAACCTCTAAGCCCCCCGGCTACGTAGAATGTAATAACTACTTATTAGGGACTAATATCTAAATAAGAGTTAATTAGGTACCACAATTCCTAGTTAATAGGGTAAAATACTCTATTCATAGTAATCTTATCCCTTATCTATTACACCTAAAAAGGGTAATCCTTCTACTTCCCCGAGAACTTTAAGGGTATTAATAATAGTTTACAATACATTGGTATTTTTATTATAAAGTGGTAGCTACCTATTAGTAGGGCTTTAGTACCTATATCTTTTATAGGGGTCGGTAATATCACCCCTAAACCTCGGCTTTACTCCAGCTTATTAAAGAACTTAGTAATCCTCACCTATAGGGGCCCGAGGGCCTCATTTAAGGCTAACTATAATTAGGCCTGTAGTTTATTAGTTATTATACTAGCTAATATCCTCTTTTTAATTAGTGGGGAGCCGCACTCTACCCAATGTTCAACGTTCATTAATCTATTATTAGGGAGCTATACTCAACCTGGGATTCCACTTTATAATTAATAGGGAATTACACTTAACTTAGTAGTATTTTATATAATAAATAAAACTAAGTTTAAAATATGCAAAGGGCTAGTCCTAAGCCTTATCTTAACTGAAAGGTAGCTAAATATTGTTTATTTTAAGCTGAAGAGGAAAAGGGTAAACTACGATATAGTGCGAAATCTCTGCTTCCTAGGGGGTGGGTGCTAGTGGGGCACCGGTGGGGCACTAGTGCGAGCATGGGCATAGCCCGGGCATAACCACCGGGTTCGGCCCGTGACACTTAATATATATTAAATTCTTATTTAATATATATATAAATAAGTTTTTTTTACTTTTTAAACATTTTAAAAAGTGATATAAATATAAAAAAAGGGATAAATAGTTTTAATATATACTAATAAGTCTTAGAAAAATATACCCTCGTTCTACATTATTTCCCCCTCGAAGAGACTGTTGTCCCTGCCATCCACTCCATATCCACATCCACATCCACACCCACACGAGAAAGGCGCCGAGAGCCGCGCCGGTGTTGACAAGACTCGATGACGCACAGCACAGACACACGGCACATCACATCATCATCCTCGCTATCGTTTGTCACCACCACCACCACCACCACGATCAGTAGCGACAACGGCAAGAGCAGCAAGCACCAGCGGCAGCAACCTCGACACCTCCAACTGAGCCGCGGCTTAAGCCACAGCATCTCCACCTCGTCCCGCCTATGCCAGGCCCCCATTTCCCCCAGCTCACAAAGCTACCTTGCCATAGCTTTCCTGGACATGAATCCCGACCGTGCTGCCTTCTCCGGATCTCGGAGCAGCACTGAACGGGGTGCACGGGGCCATCGGAGGTGGGAGCACTGTCGGTGGGGGTGACGGCGGAGACGGCGCAGTGCCCTGGTGTGGTGCTGGTGAGGGCTACCCCAAAAAGGCACTGGGCACTGTGATGCAACCTTGACTGACAGGACGAGGAGCTCGCACGCATGGCCCAGGCACGCAGCAAGATATCTACACACAGACGCGCCACCCACCTCGCTGGCACAGAGACCGGAGCCGACACATATCCGTACACACTACTACTCTACTTACCTTACTACGCATACACACACCATGTACACCACCGACAGCGCCCAAAGGGAAGCCGATGGCGAGGCGACACAAGCCGATGATATGCAGGAACGTGCAGAACCAGAGGAGACTGCCCCACCAGGGCCCTGGGTTTGTGAGCCCTAGCCTGACCGTTTGGCGTGCCCTGCCCTGCCCTGCCTGCGATACTAACACTGAGGTTGCATCACCAAACGTGCCCGGAGCACTCAATCCACTTTGCTGCCTGCCACTGTGCCCAAGCGCTCTCCTTGCACTGGTAATGACTAAGTAGGTGACAGACAAACACTCTTCACTGCCCTGGCAAGCAAGCCCTCGTCGCCCCCTGAAGACAAATGGAATCCCGCATAACTCAATCGCCGTTGCAGGCCCTTTTATCTGATCAGGTGGGGTCGTCATCGAAGCTACGTAACTCGGCTTATTAGATCGTTTTGCGTCTGCCCCTCACTCATCTCGCAGGTCACCAGCCGTCGTCATCTCGGTTTGCTCCTCAGTGAGCAGACGGCGATTACCCTTTCTCATCTCAACGGTGACTACGTAAAGCCAACTTAACAGGAAATGAAGTTGCTACTTGGTCCTGCGACTGGAGTCATTGCGAGAGCAACTCATGGGTCATTCACAGGGATTCCGGCGCCCACGAAGATGCATGCGTGTCGCCTGCCGCCTGCATGCATGGTTTGCATTCACTCCAGTCCTCTCTATATACACTCAAGCCTTTCGAGGATTCTATATCGCTTGAGCCTTCTATATACAGCATGTCCGCGGGACACGCAAGTGTCGTGAAAATGGGGGGAACCTTGCTAGCCACGCCCATTGAGCCCCGGTTTTCAGGGCGTCCATACGTAAATCGTCGTCTGTATCCAGTCCACCGCGCCTCCTGCCTCACCGAGATGCTCCCCACGTGCCTGACGCCATGTCCATTGATAATGATGATGGTGATGATCATGATGATAATGTCGAGATGCAAGATACCCTGTTTTTGAGCCGCCCCCCTTCTTTTTTGTTTTTCAATACCGAAGCCAGCTGTAACAAAAGAAACCCCCCCCCCCCCCCCAAATGCTGCAAGACGAAAAACAACGTGTGCGCCGACTCCAGAGACAAAGATGGTAGATGGCCATACAAGCGTGCCGTCCACCGTAAATGAATCTTGTCCCAACTATGCTCGAATCCCTTGCGCCTGTGCTTGCCGTCTAAAATCGTTGAGCCGGATATCATGGGCGTGTACGCTTCAAAACTTGCTCGTGTCAAAAGCCTCTATTGCACCGTCCAGGATTCAGGGAATTGAGGCAGGCCGTCAGGTGGTTCTGAGAACGTGGCAGTGCCATCGTTGAATTGTTGGCCCCAAATTAAGGGGTCGTCATCAAACGTCAGAGAGCCACCAGCGATAGGGCCGCCGTCATCATAGGAGGACGATGCAGTCATGAACTTGTTGTTCGACGACTTCACGAAGCTGTCGTAATCAATCGTGCTCAGATCCGTCCCGGTTGGCATGAAAGTCGCCGGGTGAATGAAACTATTGCTTCCGGTACCGAACCCGTCATAGTCGCTGTCGCCCGCAATGAAGTTGTCTTCCACCTCGGACACCTCGCCAGATGTCGACGTGGTCGCGGCCAACGTGGGCGCCGGCTCGGATCCAGTACTGAAGTCGAACATACCGTTAAAGCTCTGCGCGCCTACCTGGCTGTAGCTCGAAGGTGCGAACTTATCCGTCTTATCGGCAAGGTCGATGTGGCTCCAGTCGACAGACGCGGTGCTCAGTCCAGCGCTGAATATGGGCGCATCGTGGTCGGAGGACATCCCAGAGCCTCCAAACAGGTCGAATGTGCCGTTGGGCACATAAGATGGGTATTCGATGCCAGACAGGTCGAGAGGCGGGAGTTGGTTGTTGAGCTGTTGGAAGCTAGATGAGCCTCTCATGAGCGGAGACGCGGCCTCGGACTTGACGAGTCGCTGCTGGCGAGCAGGAGCGACCCGGCCTGAGACGGGATCTTTGAGGGGGTTGTCGCCCATGCGCTCGGGAGAATGGCTTCCCAAGCTGCTGGCGCTGTGCAATGAGTTTACACGATTCAGCTGATAAGGCCCACACTTCTGGGAGGCCTTATTGTGCTTGTGAGCAGGTTTGTGGTGGCCGTTCTCATCGAAAGTCAACATGCCGTCAGAGTGAACCGTGTTCGCTCGGCGCCTGCGAATGGGCGGCTTGGGTCGAGGAGCATTGGCGTCCTTGTCGGAGTCGGACTCGGGAACGGTGTCGAGGCCTGGTTCCTTCTTGTGACTGCAAGTGCAGCGACCACCATGATTGCAACAGCAAGTCTCTACACGCGGGGGATGAAGCAAGTCAGAGGGGAGGCACTTTTACTTTGTCACAGGGCCGTAGAAGAACGACTCACCTCGATGGCCCTCAATTGTAGGCTGCAGGTGGGCGCACTTGCTCGTCTTCTCGCCGCAATCGCATTTGACGTGGCTAGAGCGCGACTTGCGCATTGAGCGGCAATGTTGGCATTGGGAAACGGGGCGCCCCTTCTTATTGATGTGCTGAAGAGGGCGATCTGCAGCAGATGGGGTGGTTAGCTGCACATGTCTACGGGGACTCGGATCTCGTCGCGGCAGGGTGGCCAGGTAATCCGGGAAGTCAAACAAGCAAGTTGTTGTTTACAGGCGGGCGACAAGGCCAGACAACAGCGAGAGAGGGACAACAAAGAAACGTATGGGGGAGAACAATAAAGCATAACTTACCAGAGTGTTGACAATTGCTAACACGGTGACCCCGAACGCAAGCCTCGCAGGCGTATTTTTCCCCGTCAATAAGCATGACGGGCAATGCAGCGCGAGTTGCGAAAAGAGTTGGGAGGAAAGAGGGAAAAGAAAACGATTCCAAGTTCCCCGCCACAGGAAAGTGAAAGGGAGAGATCGAGACGATCGGCCGGGCGGTCGGTCGGTGTCAAAAAAGAAACAGTCGAGGCGAGGGTAAGGTACTGACGGGGGGGCCTTGGACTGGCGGGCTGGCGGGCTGGCAGGTCGGGGTGGGCTGGAAAGTGGGATCTCTCTCTCTTCGTCTTTCCCCCCCCCTTCCTTCGTTGCCCTTGCGTGGAGCGGGAGCTCTTCGGTCTCGTTACAGAATGTTTGGCGTGGGCTGGGGGGGCCGTGTTAGTCCCTGGTTAAGGTGCGATGGCTCAAAACAGGGCCGGCCGGTAGCGGAAGGGCTTGCTGGGAGCCGTACAGGGCGCGAGCGGCGACGGCGGCGGCGGCGCTGCTGCCGTTGTTGCTGTTGCTGCGTGAAGGGACAATGCAGAGTGCGGAAGTGACGCCGAGCAAAACAAGGGCTATGACATATCCGAGGGCATATCTGATGAGCTTCTCGAAAGACGATGAATAAACAAAGATAAAAATTAAAAAATTAAAAAAAAATTAAAGAGAGAGGGAAAGAGGGGGAAAGGGACGAAGACAGCAAATACTGTGCTGTAAGAGGAGGTCAGGGCCGATCAGAAGGTACAGTGCAGCGAGTACAATCCAATTGATCAGTGTCAACGCCCGAGAATTCCAACAAGTGGGTAACGTAACTGTTAGTTGGGTGGGTGTCAGGTGGAGATTCTGATCGCTTGTCGTGTCTTGGTCGACCAAGAGGGAAAGAGTAAAAAGAAGCCGCTCGGTACAAAACAGAACAGACACAGCAAAGCTGGAAGACGGGATGCGAATGCTGCCGGCTGGACAGACGGGAAGCACAGCCGAAGTAGACGAGCTGGACGCAGGTGCCTTGAGTAGGCTGACAGCCGGTCAAGGTAAGTAAGCCGTCCGTTCGGGTCCTCCAAGGTGCTGTGTCGGGGACTGGATGGCTGTTGAGAGTGGTCACAGTTACTGGATGCACAACGCCGCGGCGCAGCGGTAGCCGGGTTTGGCGCCTGCGAACCTCGTCGCCAATGGCTTTCGTTGCTTGCCTTCTTGACTGGCCTTGTTGGGGGGTTGCAGGCCAGGCCAAAGCAGGGCAAGGTAGGGGTGGGTTTTGCTGGCCCTGATGCTGGGACTTGGGGCGATGGAAAACCTTGTTGGACGTGGAGGAAGGATGGTGGACGGTGGGAGGATCGGAGGGCTTAGAAGCGGTGCAGCCGAAGGGGAGGGGGGGGGGGGGCGCTTTCTCTTTCTGGCGCCGGACAGTAGCGGCTGAGAAAAAGTACGTCGACTGGCAAGGTATCTGCTGGAGCTGGAGCTGGAGCTGGAGCTGATGGGGCCGAAACTGGTGCTGTGGCCCGTACGGGAAACCTGTAGGTAATACGCAGTACGGACAGGACGCCGAGCGTGCGCCAAGTGTGTGGTCAGGCAAGGTGAGTTGCTGCAGGAGACCCTGCGACCTGGAATAGGTGGGTAAAATGGATGGATGGGTGGTGGATGGAAGGCGCCTCTGGCCTTGGGGGCGGCGGCGGTTGGTCGGTCTTTTTGGCCCGTCGGTGGTGAAGCCAGAAGGAGAAGGGTGCTGAGGTCGGCCAAGCGCGGCTCGAGGGCTCAGGTTCGAGCCAGGCAACGGTCCCAGTACCGTAGAAGTACAGGCTTTCCACGCAAAGGATGGCGGGTTTGCCAGTCGCTGAGCCAAAGCAGGTTATCCGTGGACAGGGTAGGGCACGGAGTACCTGAACGGGTTACGGAAGGTGGCTGAAGACACGTTGATTGGCCTGGATGGAGACGTCGTGGATGATGACTCGAGGTGGGTGTCGCGGTGTGAGTGCCCGGGAAGGCAGCGGTAGGGGCAGGGACGTTGTCTCGGCCTCTGATCTTGGTGGGAGGACGAGAACAGGACAGGACACGGCAGTGCCAGTTGGCAAGGCAAAAGAGAGAAGATACTCGGCAGCAACCTGGATGGAATAAGGTCCAGGTAAGATAAGGTGAGGTAGGCGGTAGGTACTGGGCGACGAGGCAGGATGCAAGGCACGTCGAGTGCAGGTGCAGGCGCAAACTCTCACCCAGACCTTTCGTGGTGAGGCGAGGCAGCTCAGAAAACCAGTGCCAGCGTCACCGTTACCGGTGCTAAGCGCAGGCTTTGTCCAGCCTTGCCTTGCCTTGCCATTCAAGGAGGAGAGCAATGCGCCTGTCGCCTGGCAGAGCAGGGGCGGAGGAGAGACGACGGCAAGAGGCAAAGGCGGGAGAAGAATGAGAAAGATGGCGAGACGAAGCGACACGCGGGACGTGGGATGCTATTTTAATATTTAATGGCCCGGTGGCCCGGCACGGGGCAAGGTTAACGGCCATATGACGGCCGCCGTTGTTCGTGTTCCTGCTGCTCCTGCCGTTTTATGGTACTTGATTACTGTCGCTGTTCCGCTGTTTCTCTGCTGATACCGCCGCTCGACCGCCGCCGTCTCTGCTCCGGGGCAGGGCCAGGCAAGGCAGCTAGCTCTTGGGATGGCAATGCTAGGCAGTATAATGCTGCTGTAGCCGGCGTTTGATGGCATTGTTGGGTGGGAGGGCAGGCGAGGCGAGACGAGGGGCGTAGCTACTGGGAGAGAGGAGCTGGCCGGATCCAAGGAGGAAATGGCACGGGATGGCATGGCATGGCCCGGCCATGCCATGCCATGCGGTATTGACGGTGGGCGGACGATGGACGTGGGAGGAGGGTATGGCCATGGGACGGCGTCGGCGCTGCGCCTAGAGGGATGCATCACTTTGGACGCGAGCCCATGGGGTGCGAGTGTGAGCGTGTGGGGTGGACGTGGGCGTGCCCGAGCAGGAGACACCGGATTGGGGCACTTTAGCTATACCTTACACTTAAGCCAGAGACGTCCGAAGGGACGGCCAGAGACAGAGACACCAAGGGCGAGGCAAGGTGTTGCAACTGTAAGCAACAGCTTCCGGGATGAGGAAAGAAAAGCGCCCCGAAACATGCCGAGCCATGATGCGCCTCGGGCGAGCACTGCACATCATCACCAAAGTACGTACAAGACAAGACGGCCAGAGCCGTTGTTTCTTCCCTTCCACGTTGTCTTGGACCAACTCGCTCCAGTCAGCACTTCGTAGCCACCTGACGCTCCCAAAACAAGCCTGCCAGACTGGCGGTCGGCGACGCATCAGTTGAGCTTGAGCTTGCCCGCCCCAACACGTCTTAGCTAATACTACTAGGTAATCTGTCTGAGGTTGGTACCTCAGTTAAGGTATCCCCCATACTGCGGACTTACTTCACTTCCTTGGTATCGCGACTACACATCCTCCCATCAAGGCGTGGCATCATTGCCAGCCCTGGACGTGTGCCAAGCGAGAATAGTGCGACCTCAATGCGCGGCGGCCACTTCCTCGGGTTGCAATCTGCCTTGCTCGCTTGAGAGTCTCTGCCTCTCCACGCGACCTCTTCATCGTCATACACGACATAGTAGCATGTAACCTCAGCTGATTCCCAACTTCTCATGATAGTCAAGACGACTGCTCAAAGCCAGGTGCCCAGCAACGGGTATGTTTGTTCTATGCCAGGAGCGAAAACACCAGCGTCGTGGGGTTTACGACAACCGATGCCGATCTACGCGGAGCGTAGTTTCTGGCCATACTTTCACTCAACCCGTTTCCCACTCTTGAGAATAGGTAAAAACACGTCGGTTATTGCAGTCTTGTAGGGTTCTTGCAGTTGTTGCCCCAAATACCATTCGATTCAGGGCTCAGGATGGTCAAACCCCACCCGACATTGCTTCAGCATGGTGACTTGACTCGACGCCTTGGCTGTTTGCCGCCGACTTCGTCAACGTGGTGAAGCCAGTTGGAGATGCCCATGAAATCTGTGGGAGAAGCAGACAGGCTGGGGCAGGGGGATGGATAGCAAGAAACGGGGTGGGGGGCATTTCGGTGCATGCGGGAGAGCGCGCGGGGGGGGGGGGGGGGGGGGTGTTGAAGGGCGTTGCCAACCGTCACAGATTGCCGTGAGCCTCACCAATAAGCGTTATCAAAAACGTAGCCATGCGGTCGCCCTCGGACAAGTCCGCCGCTAGAAACTCAGCAGAGGCGGCATGTGTCGAGAGGGCGCACACAAATGGGGCTCGCATGGCCAGAGGCAGGAAACCGATTCTCCCACGACATGGTCGACGACTGATGCAGCAGCATGGACCGGGAGTCTTCCGCGAGCTCGGCCATCTGCCGGAGCCGGCCTTGACATCAGGCAAGTGGCAAGACAGGCAACGTCTAGCAGGCTAGAAGCAGCAAAAGATGGAGGGTGAAAGATTTTGAAGCGCGCGACAAGTGATTGGAGAGGATGGAGTGGTAGGTGATTGGAAATGGTGTAGGAGGAAAGGAAAAAATTTTCTTTCGAGAGGAAAAAGACAGGACGGGATGGGACGGGGACAGTACGTACCGGTCTTGTCTCACTCGTGGTCCGGTCCTGTTGTCAATTCCTCAGGCATACATACATGCATGGAAACTGAGGCTTTTTCGCGGTGCGCCAGTGCCTTCCAGGTTGGGAGGTTGGGAGGTTGAGACGGACGATAAGATAAAGGGAAAACCTTAGAAATACCTTGGCAGGTGGCACGGGTTGATTTCTGGCAACCCCCACCGCACTAAAGACTAAGGTAGGGGACGTTGACCAGAGTACCTGAGACCACTGCACAGCGCAGAATCAGTGTGAGAGACCGATGGTGTACCTCGATACTCAGGTGCTTCAAGTCCGGTGTGGGTCCGCTTCTAGAAGGATGCATGGAAGGCAGGGCGATCGGGCCAGCTGGAGGGTGTGCTCGAAACATGGACACAATGGTTGCATCGGTTTTCGCTGGCTGCCGCCTGCCCGTCAAATTTTCGAAGCTCCGTGTGGTCTGGAGCGCTTGTGTAGATGCTGACCCCGAGCTGCATCGTGTACTAGGTAGGTGGTGCTCGAGTTCAAGGCGCCATCGCCCTCCATCCCCCGTCCCCTCGTCCCCTCATCCCCCATCGGGTCCGTCCCACCATCCGCCCCCCTCGTCTTCCCCGGCGCTCTGGTCGATTCGATTCTGCAACCCGTCTCGACGCCAGTGTCAAGTCATCCAATCCAGCGCCCGTTCATTTACCTGTCAACTGATGTTCTCTGCGGTCTTCGTCTCCACCACCTTCGCAATTCTTCCCAGTGCCTGCGCTGTGTGCAGGGAACCAACCGCCAGCAGTCTTGTTGCATCTTCTCGGTTAGAATGCGTAGCCATCCATGGATACGCTAGCAATGTATGCGTGTACAGGATGCGACGAGGTGCCATTTCCTTTGGGGCTGCTGCTCTCTTCTGACTCCTGTCTACAGAACCACCGACCATGGACCAAATGTTGCTGACTCCGACTACTCACGCCTGCCGGCAGCGCCATCCGCACGGCCTGGAGAACAGTCGCTCGAACCGAAAGAGGCCTGGCCTCGTCGAGGTGCCTTTTTACACGATGAGGCGCCCAAGCGAGACGAGCCAGAGTAGAGGCAGAGGTAGTGGCACCACCACTACCATCTTGCCTGGGCGGTGGGCGTTGCTGTCTCTCTTCTTCCACTGCCATATGGCCTGGATTTGCCCCCGACATGTATGCAAGCCGACCAACTGGGACCTCGCCTGCCATCGTAGAAACCCAACCGACCCCATGCATAACTCAGGATCACTTGGCTGAGCAACGCAGCTGCTTTGAAATCCAGCAGCCATTTCTCCGGCGTGCAACCAAGGCCCAACGTTGACGTTTCTACTCGTATGGCCAAAGAGGCGCAGGCCAACCAGACGAACCAGTTTGGACGGTTTCCGTCCGAACTCACTGGGGAACCCATGTGCTGCGTAGAATCGCCCTGAACTATTGCGAATAGTGCCGATGCCGATCGAACAAATCAATTAGACGGGCCATGCCAAGGCCTTCGGGCTTCTCACCACATGCACGGCAAGGTCAGGAAGCGTGGCTCGCGGGGATACGAAAGTCGACAAGTGAAGTGTAGGGATTTTTAGCTGGCGAGGTATCCGACAATGAGAACCGACGAGGCTGCAAGCAGTGAAGATGGTGTCACGGGCATCCACAAGGTCCCGATTACGGATGCAGAGTCGAGGTAAATATTACAACGGTCAAGCTGACTACCACAAGCGCCCGGCGCTTCCATTCGTCCTCCATTTGCCCAGACAGGCCTCGGGACGAACGAAGTCCGACGCAGATGTCGGGAGCGACCTGATGCGGCACAAACGCCAGCGGGAGCGCCCTCAGCTAAGGGTCTCGCGCCTAAAGAGAAAACAGGGGTTGATGAATCAAGGGGCGGCGGCCGAGACCCGTGGGTTCGACGTGCCCGGACCAGTCTGTTTCGTGTACGTACCGTCATGAAACCCCGACCATACCTAGTACTGCGGTATCAGGCAAAAGTTTTGCCCCCTACCAGGTACCGACGGCCCACACTAATGTTACCACTATACGAAATTAGGTTAGGCTAATATCTTGGTACTTTATTCAATTAACTGGCCTTTTTTTCTTTTATCTCCTACCCCTATTTTTTTATAAACTTATTTATATATTAATAATAATAGATTTTGTATTTTTTATTTATTTAAAGAGTATTTAACGTGGTTCATCAGTGAGTAGACCACCATCAGTGACCAGGCCACTTTTCCCACCTTCACCACCTTCTAACTTTAATATATAATTTCTTCTATAAAATAATATCCAAAGCCTTACCTGAACATAAGATTATTCTAATAATTAATACGATCCGATTAACACTATAATTAAGTATCCGATGTATAACGACTATTTACAATGTTCCGAGAATTACCCTCTGGTTTAGAATAAAGGTTTAAAGTGTAAAGGTTAATAATAGGAATATATAATTGAATTTAATAGAGACCGAGGAGGAGGTAATTATTTAGTATATTATTAACCTGGATTCTCGAGGATTCTCACCCCGATGCGTGGATATGGAAGATATAGCTAATACATTACTGTAGAAGTGTGATAACCGACTAGTTGGGAAGTACTGGATAGAATACTTCGTCCAACGATGCCCAGAACTCAAAATATGATTTTCTTATATCTATAACTATTAGAGAGTCCTCTATGAAAATCCTATAATTATTAAGCCTTAGTTTCAACTTATAGCTAATATATAATCGAAATACAGTATTATAAATAAGGATTTTTATAACTTTAATAAAACTAGTTTTATAATAAGTATAATCCAACTTAGAATAATTATTACATATTCTAATTAAATTAAGAAACTAAAAAAAGTTTAATATAATAATTAAAAATAAGTAATAGTGATTTATTATATTATTAATAATGGTTATACGATGCCACCTTTTTTGGTGGTTTAGGGCTACTTCCACCTTATGAGTTGGTACTCCGAGGCCCAGATTCCGGATAACTGGGTAATCAAAATAACTTCTAATGGATAGACCAATAACGAGACTGCCCTCCAATAGCTTCAGCATTTCGATAAACACTTAAAACAGCGATTAAGAGGCATATATCAGATACTAATCGTCGATAACTATGAAAACCATATTAATAATAATTTCGAAGAGTATTATAAAGAGAACAAGATTATAACTATTTATTTACCTACTTATTTATCACATTTAACCCAACCTCTTAATATTAGTTATTATAATATATTAAAGTTAAGATATAGCTCTCAAATTAAGCACTTTATTAAAGCCCGGATTACCTATATCACTAAACTCAAGTTCTTCCTCGTATGTAAGGCCGCATTCCTTTAAACCTTTACTTAGGAAAACATTTATGGGGGTTTTAGAGGGGCTGGGCTTATTCCTTATAACCCTTAAGCTGTCCTTTCTAAGTTGGATATATAATTATAAACACTAATAACCCTGAACACCCCTATTAGGCTACCCAACCCTTGGGTTTTTAAGATGCCCTAAACCACTAATGAGGCTATTTCTTAGTTTTTACTTATAAAAAAAAAGAATCTCCAGGTATTAGGGAAGTTCACTAACTCTAATTTATAAAATTACTAATAAGTTTTTAAAAGGTGTATAGTATATTTCCTATATAATTACCCTTATAGAGGAAGAGTTACGTTATCTTTAAGATGTAAATACGGCCCTTAGTAAACACCGGAGAGCTAAAAGAACTAAACTATAAGATGGAGGGGCATTAAAAGGGTCTTAGGTAAGGGATATTATAACTAAAAAGGGTATTATTAAAGAGGAAGGGCGTAAAGAGGAGGAAAACGAGGGGTTATTAAAGCGTTGTTGGATAGGTTCACAATATTGTGGTATTTATCGTAAGACTAGTTATAACATAAGAACTTGTTTAGAGGTTGTGGAAATAAGTAGTTTAAGTAATTCTAAATAATTATAATTAATTTAATTGATTTTAGTTAAGATATGGAAGTTATTAGTAATAAAGGTGGGAAAAGTGTCCTAGTCGATGATGGTGTCCCGCTCGATGATGAACCACGTTATATAATTTTAAATAATTTTTTAATAATTAAATTTAAAAAAAATAAAATAAAATTATTTTAAAAATCTTATAAATAAGTAAGAGGTCTAATTTATAACGTATATTATTTTATTAAAAGAGAGTTATAAGGTTATCTTTTTATAATTATTTATAATTTTATTTAATACTGTTTTTAGTATATATATAATTTAGAGTACTTTTTATTAATTTAGTAAAAATTATTTATTTTATAAGTGAATTAATAATATTACTTAATATAAGTTTAAGTTTATATTAATTAAATAATTAAATAATAGTATATATGTCGCAAGCATACTGGGCCACCAAGACGTCTGGGAGCTGTGCTCAGCTGAGTCAGCACTCACGTGACGTCCTGGCCCCGAGCCGGCCTATTTATTCTGCCGGACGCACCCACCAGATAGTGAATAGATTAAGCCTTCTTCTCCTACTTAACCTCGTACGCGCGTGCGAACTCGCCACAATATAATTTACTAATAAAGTTAAAAGTGATATTACGGGCTGATGCCCACGATGGCCTAAGCTTTGCCTGAGGCGTTAACCAGCATCCAACAAAAGAGCCCTCCGGTCAAAGGGGCCTCCGATCAAAGGGCCTCCGGTGACCTCCGGCGCCCCACCAGAGGTCCCCTTTGTTCTCCAGCAGTATAGATTCCTACACCGCCCCCCTTGCGAGGAACTTCCTCTCTTCCGCTCCTTAGCTTGAAGTAAACAGTAATAGAGCACCCTAAGGTCGAAAACACCTAGGCCTGGCCCTTCGTAGTATATTCTATTATATAATATACTCTTTGTCCTTAACTTTCCTATTAATATATTTAATAGTAAACGATTATATATTATAGGGGGTTACTGTCACGGGCCGAACCCGGTGGTTATGCCCGGGCTATGCCCACGCTCGCACTAGTGCCCCACCGGTGCCCCACTAGCACCCACCCCCTAGGAAGCAGAGATTTCGCACTATATCGTAGTTTACCCTTTTCCTCTTCAACTTGAAATAAACAGTGTTTGGCTACCTTTTGGTTGAGACAAGGCCTAGGACCAGCCCTTCGCAGTTACTTAAATAAGAATAACATTATTGGACTAAATAAAAGGGTCCTTATAACCCTTGATATCCTTAACCACGGCTTCGACCTTGTTCTGGTACCACAGAATGACTATCCCGAGCAGCGAGTCATATGGACTGTGAAATAGAAGGTTAATACCGAACTCTAGTATCGTCGCCTTGGCCACCTGGGCTTTAGAGAGCTGCTATATATAATTAAGTAGACGAAGGGGTGCCCACTGGCCCTCGAAGACGTCGTCCCATAGCTGTGCGAGACTTGTGATCTTTCGAAGAGTTTGTGGTATTCACTGAGAATACTACGAAAATGGGTACTTTGCGTAGGAGACGTTTTTTACGTTGATATAGGTGAGATTAAACCCGTGAAATAGTATAAATACTTCCTCCTTATTATTATTAATAAATTATAATTTAAAGTAATTATATTTATTACTACTAAGGATAAGTTAGTAAGGAAATTTTGTAATTACCTTATTAGTTAAAAAAAACTATTTCGGAATAATTATGAAATAGGTTTACACTAATAATATAAGAGAATTCATGGCTACGTTCCTAGGAGCTGTTCTTAAGGAGGATAGGATAGAAATCGAGTCCTCCCTTCTTTATATATACAAGCAGAACAGTATTACGGAGTATTTTATATGTGTAATTCTTAATAAAGTGTAGTCCATAAGTATTAATATAGATATCCCCCCTAAGTTATGGTTATAAATCTTAGGCACCGCGGTCTATATCACTAACCGCAACTTCACCGTAGTCCTCGATAATAAAACACTAATTTAAGTGTTTATTAAGGACCTAGAGCTAAGAAGAAATCTGGTCCTTAATATAAGTTAATTATGTATAATTGGAAATAGCTACTTTGTTAATATTAATTCTGAGAAATATATTAAGTTAGAAAAAATAACTCTATACGTAGAAAAGGGGATACTCGTCGGGTATACTAGGGAATATGAGTATAAAATATAAATTAAAAAATAAGATATTATTATTACCTTATTAATTATAGTATTCTACAATCCCATCATTAACCCACGTAAAGTCCATATTAGAACGTTACCCCTAGGGCAAAGGGTAGGATTATATAAATACTATTAAAACGTATATATAACACTTTAATCCCTTTAGTTAATCTTAGGTGAAGATTTGTACTAAAATGGTCCTAAAACGCTTATTATATATATAACACTTAGCCTGGATATGCTATTTAAAAGCTACTCTGAGAAGTAGCCCTACCCGGATCTAATGACCCTCGTAAAGGCCTAGAACGGGCCAGCTGAAGATTAGCTATTTTAGAAGGAAGTAGCCTACGCAGAGATCCTCAACCTAGTTACACAAAGGGTCTTATACTTTATCCACAAATCCAAAACGCCTACAAGCACTCGGCTAATAGTGAAATGAATATAGAAGTGTAAGAAGGTCCATAGATCACTGCAAAAGTATAAAGTAAGGGTTATTATACAAGGATTTCTCCAAGTATATAGATAAAATTTCCACTACATATATATCTCGACTTTATAAATAGCTTTATGGTGGATCTTGTTGGCCTACGCACGGAGAAAGGGATACGCTATACAACAATAGGACTTCGTGGGCGTATACTTAAATAACGCTCTTAACGAGAAGGTATATATAATGCTATTCCCACTCCTCGACGACTTCTTCGCAAATCTACGATTTAGCTATTATACGAAGAAAGTAGGATATAAGATAAGCACAGAGAAAATTATACTACTTAAAAGGGTATTATATAAACTATATTAAAGAGGTTAGTAATAATAATAAACTTTAAAGGGGATCTTTACTTATTATAATTTTAAACTATTATTTATAGATAATACCACATATTATAATATAAGCGAGGACGTTTCAATAGCTATACACATTAATAATATACTCATTATTAGCCTACTTAAGGCCATCTCTGCTGCATACGAAGCGGTCAACGAAGAGGTAGAAATTAATAACTTAGGGGTCCCAGACTCCTTCCTTAGAATACATTTAAAATTCATAGACTAAATAATAACGATTTATTAAAACATTTATTTAATGGAGATAACACGGGACTTTATAGAAACCCTATGGCCCGTCGATATACTCATCGAATTAGGGGTACTCAACTTCGCTGTACTAAAGGAGGGGCCTGTTAATCACGAGCTTTAGGAGTGGTATCGCTATGTACTAGGTAAGGTGTAGTTCACTGTGCTCATAATATGGCCTAACCTCTCGTATAGAAGTGGCCTATGGGTAAGGTTCTTATACTAGCTAAATGAAGTTCATAAAAAAGGGGTTAAAAGACTAATCCAGTATATAAAAAGGCACTCTACACTTAAAATTACGTATACAAATAAGGTTTCTCCTAATAATAAGAATAAATAGGGATTCCACGGCTATGTTAATAGTAATTATATAGGTTATAAAGAGACCTTAAAGTTAATAACGGGATGGATCTTTTTTATAGCTAATAGGCCTATTTTATAGAAATCGTAACACTAGACGGTCATCACTAAGTCCTCTACGGAAACTGAATACTACGTAGCCTTATTAGCTACCTTAGAAGTGTTATAGATTTAGAATTTCCTAAGTGAACTTAATATAAAGGTAATAACTCTTATGCGTATATGGGTAGATAACATGGGCGTAATCACGCTTACGAAGGGCGAGAACTCAAATAATAGAGTGCATTATATACGGGTTTACGACCACTTTATATAAGAAACTATAAAGTATAGCAAAGTGGCCTTTAAGTATATACGCTTAGAGGATAATGTAACTGATATACTAATAAAGCCACTTCCACGGCTACTCTATAAGTGGTACTAGAGCGGGGCCGGCCTACGCTGCACCGAAGAGTAACCCGAAACTGATGGTTTTCGGGCTAAGGAGGGGTGTAATAGTGTACTTATTGAATAATAAGGTGGTGTAGGCCTAGACTGCGTAGAGGGGTATTCCTAAAGGCCGGATGTGTATAAGTGTGCTAGAAGTGGCTTTAAGGTGGTACTATTAGTACATAAGGATGTTTTTGTATATACGTAGCTTTTCACCCCTTTTACTTATATATAGGGGTAACAGGGGCCCCTGATGAAGGGGCTCTCATATCGTGAAGTAGTCAATTAATCGTTATTCCTACCCGCTCCGTACACTTAATCGGGACCTTGTTGTCACACGTCACACATGGGGCATGACTTCATGCCAGGGTAAAACTTACCCCTACCACCATAGTATCCTTGCGTAAAGTAGCTGTCGAATCCGCTGTGCCAAGCGCCCAATCCACTTCCGGCGCGCTCGAAGGCCGTGCACGGTGTGGAATAATAACGGGCCGAAACGCGCCCTTGAACCAGCCACTTTGAGGGCCAAGTTCTCCCCTGAACAACAGGGAGAACAAGAACAATTAACGTGGTTCATCATCGAGAGGGACACCATCATCGACCAGGACACTTTTCCCACCTTCATCACTAATAACTTCCATATCTCAACCAAAATCAATTAAATTAATTATAACTACTCAGAATTACTTAAACTACTTATTTCCATAACTTCTGGATAGGTTCTTATGTTATAGCCGGTTTTGTGATAAATACTATAATATCGTAAACTTATTTAATAATACTTTAATGACCCCTTATTTTCCTCCTCTTTACGCCCTTCCTCTTTAATAATACCCTTTTTAGCTATAATATCCTTTACCTAAGACCCTTTTAGTGCCCCTCTATTTTATAGTCTAATTCTTTTAGCTCTACGGTGCTTATTAAGGGCCGTATTTATATTTCGAAAATGGCGTAGCTCTTCCTCTATAAGGGTAGTTATATAAGAAATATATTATAAACCTTTTAAAAACTTATCGGTAATTTTATAAATTAGTATTAGTAAACTTCCCTAATACTTAGAAATTCTTTCCTTTATAAGTGAAAACTGAGAGATAATCTCGTTAATAGTTTAAGGTGTCTTAGAAACCCAAGGGTTGGGTAGCCTGATAAGGGTGTTCAGGGTTGTTGGTGTTCATAATTATATATCCAACTTAGAAAGGATAGTTTAAGGTGTGATGGGCTGGGCCCTCTTGGAGGCTTCGCAGCCTCTCAGCCATGGACTCCGCTTACCTAAGCCCGGCTTACCTAAGACGGATCAACCTTAGGCCTAATCAGAGTAAACGGGTCCTATGGAGTGGAAAACATTTTCTCCTTTTCTCTCTCATCTTAAAAATACTCATAATAATCACCATAGCTAATTACAATATACGTACTTAGACTATTATATTATCTTTAAAATCTTAGTATCATCGGAGATAACGAGAGTATACTGGGTGCGGAAATAATTATCGACGAAAGGTAAGTCTATGACCTTGGTGGGAGTAGCAAAGAGTCCTAAGCGGGTTGACCTGAAGGTCCCTGAACGCTTGAAGCTGATCAGCGAGGTCTGATTAGGGTTAGGAGGTTTTAATAAACTCGAAAGAACGCATTCTGCGTAGTAGAGTACCTTAACAACGTCGATTAGTATACTGTGGTCACTGCTGAATGAAGACGTGCGGAAGGAACGATAACCGTATTACGATGGAAGACAACGTTGACCTATCCGGAAACCCGCAGCAGCTGGTGCAGTTGATCGGTCAGTTATTAGCCCAGTTGCAGGAGATGCGGACCACCTAAGCGGCTGAATGAGAGGCCCAACGAGAGTAGATTCGAATACTGTAATAGACCCTAGTAGAACCCAGGTACCCAACCTTAACATCATACGAAGCCCCTATACCCTCCATAACACCGATCCCACCCAATTAGGCCTATGCACCACCTCCTAGATAACTAAAACACTAAATCCCTAATCCACCGAAGTTTAATGGATCGTATAAAAGATTTTAATAATAGTACCTCGAAATAAAAGGGAAGATAAGTGTGGACAGGGAAACCTTTAGTTTAGTATTAGTAGTGTTCACCTATATTTATTCTAAACTAGAAAACATTATATAAGCTATGGTGAGTGCTTATTATTCATAGGGAGGAGTTGATGGGTCGAAGAACCCTGAATAATTTATGGAATACCTAAAGGGTTGCTATGTAGACCTTAACGTAGAAGTATGAGTCCTCGACCAACTGAGAATAATACGTTAAAAGGAGAACGAGAGTTTTGCTTACTTCCTTCCTAAGTTCAAAAAGGAGCTTGTAGAAGTGGGAGGAGGATACTGGCTGGACAATATTAGGATTAACTACCTAAAAGGAGCTCTAAATATTACGATGAGAACCCTTTTAATTAGTGTAATTAACAAACTAATGGCCTATATTGTATATACCCAGATGTTCTTAATGATAGGATTAGAGTTGGATAGTGAATTGTATTAAGCTTGCTGTGAGTGTTAATACAGGAGATCGCCAATACCCGGTTAGAACAAAGTCGAGTTACTAATTAGACAGGATAGTCGGATAGGATCACCTTAACCTAATCAGATGGATTAGGAACCCACTAAGGCAAACCGGATAGCCAAGGACAAACTAGTCCAAAGAAGGTCAAGCTAAAAGGAAACCCGCAAATACTATAATTACGGTAAGAAGGGGTATATATAATGGAGATGCCCTAGAGACCGGAAAGATAAGGAGACCAAAACCTCGAAAGGGAAGACTAAAGAGCATAGCAAAACAGACATTAGCTCTGATCAGGACTTTGAGGACTCGGGAAAAGAGTAACTCCTGGTGAAAGTCGTTATTAGGAGGAATAAGTTGTGGAGGAATAGAAGGTTGTTAAAAAGAGTATAGATTGTGACCTATTTTACGTTAATATTAGGATTAATAGGATACACTACACAACTACCCTTGTTAATATAGGATGTTTAACATACACCCTAATTAGCGACGCCTTTACTAAGAAACTCTGTTTACTACGTATTAGTATTACACCTCGGAACTTGATGTAAGTCACTACTACAGTTCCTGGTGTAATCCGCTACGTTATTTACGCTAATATCGATATTGATGGCTATAAATGACACCGATTATTCTTTTATATTATTCTTAACTAAGAAGACGACGTTATCCTTAGAAGGTCTTGGATAATTGACGATGATGTTATGGTTTACTTAGTGCGAGGTACTCTGTATATAGGTGTTGTGGACTATTGGGTGATAGAAAGGAAACCGGGTTAGGCCCGGTAAGATCTAAAGTTCCTAATCTAGTAGTAGACTAGATTGGTATTCTCAGCTCTGATTAGGTGGGCACGGAAGAGAAGAGAGACCCCTTTTAGTATATCCACCCTAAATACGTTCTCCATAAGTTTAGCCGATATCGAGAAGGCCCTAATACCAAAAATAAAAATAAACCCGAGGACGAAACTCCCTATACATTACCATAAATTTCTATATATCTTCAACCAAGATAAGGTTAATTAGTTACCACTATATTAAAACAACATCGACCACGCAATTCCCATTGAAAAAGACTTAATAGGGCAAGATAAGCTAGTTATATAGGGACCCCTATATAGGATATCTAGGGAGGAGCTAATTGTACTTCGATGGACCCTCATAGAACTATTAGATAAAGGCTTTATTTGTGCTAGTAGCTCTCCTACTTCATCACCCGTTCTATTTATTCGAAAACCCGGGGGAGGATTGAGGTTTTATGTTAATTACCGGGCTTTGAACGCTATTACTAAGAAAAACAAATATCCCTTACCCCTAATTAGCGAAACTCTAAGAACCCTAACTAAAGCTAAGTGGCTGATAAAGCTAAACGTTATTATTGTATTCCATAAGATTAGGGTTAAAAAAGGTGACGAATAGAAGATGACCTTTAAAATAAAATACGGCTTATACGAATAGATGGTGACTCTTTTTGGCCTAATAGGGGCCCCCACTACGTTCTAGAGGTATATTAACCACATTTTACGGGACTTCCTGGACGAATTCTGTACCACTTATATCGACGACGTTCTGATTTATTCAGATGGCTTACTCGTTGATCATAGGGAGAAAGTTAAGAAGGTCTTAAGTTGTCTGGGTGTTGCTGGCCTATAAATCGATATCGATAAATGCGATTTCGAGATGAAGAGGGTTAAATATTTAGGGTTCATTATCGATGTAGGGAAGGGTATCCGCGTTGACCCAGAGAAAATTAAGGCTATCCAGATATGGGAGGTCCCCCGATTAGTGCGAGGAGTCCGTGCCTTCGTTGGTTTTACAAATTATTACCGTTAATTTATACCAAACTTCTTAGGGTTAGTATACCCCTTTATAGCTTTAACAAAGAGGGATGTCCTATTCGTATAGAGTAATGAGTGTGCAAAAGCGTTTGATAAGTTGAAGGCCCTCCTGATTAGTGCCCCCGTACTAGTATATTGGGATCCTGATCAAGCCACTATACTGGAAATAGACTTATCAGGTTATGTGGTGGGTAGCGTTTTATCATAATACGACGACAAGGGTATTTTACAGCCTGTTATATTCTTTTCACAGAAGAACTTACCAGTAGAATACAATTACCCAATATACAATAAGGAACTATTAGTTATAATCCATTATTTAAAATACTAGGACTCCGAATTAAGGAGTGTAAAAGAGTTTATTATTCTGACCAACCACCTCAACCTTAAGTATTTTATAACTAAAAGGTAATTAAGTGAACACTAGGTTAGATGGTCAGAGCTCCTATCCCATTATAACTTCACAATCCAGTTCCGACCCGGCAAATAAGCAATAGTCCCCGATACACTATCTAGACGAGAATAAGACGTTCCCAATACCCAGCGAGATGATCGATTAGAAGGACGGAGGATATAGCTCCTAAAGGGGAAACAGAACATGGTTATGGTGAACCGGGTAATTCTCGAAACGAATTAAATGGATACAACGGAATCCGTAAAAAGCACTATAACAGGTGATATGGATCAGGACGACGATCCTAAGGCTGATCAGTCGGAACCCATCCTGAACCCCTTTGAAGAGGAGCCCCTAAAGTCCACTTGGACTAAAGGACTATAGTTAAATAATTATTATTAGCTAATTAGGATAGCTATAAAAAGGGGGGACCGTTAGTTACCGTCATAATGGAAGTTGCCCATAATGCTATTAGAGTGCTTAGTGGACGACGATAGTAGACTCCTTTGGAGGGAGAGGATCTGGGTCCCTTATTACGAACCCTTATGAACCCAGTTAATCTAAGAGTTCCACAACTTAACACTTAGTGGCCATCTCAGCAAAGACGCATTAAAGGCTTTAATTAGCCACCACTTTCACTGGCCAGGCCTATCGCAGGATATCCAATACTTTATAAGGAACTACGACGTCTACGGACGGGGTAATATATAGCGGAACAAAAAGAGGGGTCTTCTAAAACCCTTACTTGTCCCTGATCAGGTCTGGATAGAGATATTAGTCGACTTTATTATAAGGCTACCACCAACCCACCGTATAGGAGTAATGAATATTATGGTGGTAATAGACCAATTATCTAAGAACGTGATTTTCGAGCTACTTAAGGATATAACAACGGACGTTGTAGCTACGGCGTTAATGCTTGGCCTGATTAAACACCACGGACCCCCAAGAGCTATTATTTCGGATAAAGGCCCCCAATTTACTAATCGTATATGGAAACGGCTTTGTTAACTATTACGGATAAAACAATGTTTATCTACGGCCTTCCACCCGGAGACAAACAGCACCACAGAACGAGCTAACTAGGTAATAGAAACCTACCTCCAAGCTTATACTTTGTACACTTAAGATGATTAGGACAACCTGCTTCTAATAGCAATGATGGCTATTAATAATAGGGTTGCCTCGTTAACAGGCCTCAGCCCTTTCTTCACCACCCACGGCTATAACATCGACCTGATTAGAGTAAGGGAGACTTTGTGGACTGAAGGAAAGACCCCCGCAGCTTGGGCAGAGGCCCTAGTCTCAAAGTTGAAGGAGGCCTCCGAATAGGCATAAGCGGCGATGGCCTCCGCCCAAGAGCAATAAGAAGCCTCGGCAAATATACGACGCCAGCCTTCTAACCAGTTTCGACCAGGGGACAAGGTCTAATTAAGACTTAAGAACGTCCATTCTAAAAGACCATCTAAGAAGTTGGACTAGATAAATACGAAGTACACTATGTTAGAAATAGTCGGATCCCATACCTACCGGCTTAATACGCCGCCGGGTATTCATAACGTCTTTCATATATCCCTAATCAGGTATACAGGAGTTGACCCATTACCATCACAAAAATAAGACGACGCTTAACCACCGCCTCTACTAGTAGACGACGAAGAGGAATTCAAAGTCGAAGAGATCTAGGACACTAAGAAGATTCGTGGTTCCTAGAAAGTTTTGGTTAAGTGGAAGGGCTACGTGGAGCTTATTTGGGAACTAGTTGAGTTGTTAACGGAGACTACAGCTTTGGATCGTTACGAGGCTAGTTATGGACGAGTCCCTCTGAACGGGGAGGAGGGAGAGGGGGGGTAATTATGACGAGCTGGGCCCTCTTAGAGGCTTCGTAACCTCTCAGCCATGGACTCCGCTTACCTAAGCCCAGCTTACCTAAAACGGATCAACCTTAGGCCTAATCAGAGTAAACGGGTCCTATGGGGTAGAAGACATTTTCTCCTTTTCTCTCTCATCTTAAAGATACTCGTAGTAGTCGCCATAGCTAGTTGCAATATACGTGCTTGGACCGTTACATAAGGGTTATAAGGAATAAGCTTAACCCTTTTAAAACCCTTATAAATGTTTTCCTAAGTAAAGGTTTAAAGGAATACGACCTTAAATATAAGGAAAAACTTAGGTTTAGTAATATGGATAATCCGGGCCTTAATAAAATACTTAATCTAAGAGTTATATCTCAACTTTAACACACTATAATAACTAAAGTTGAGAGGTTGGGTTAAATATGATGAATAAGTAGGTAGGTAAATAGTTATAATCTTATTCTTTTTATAATACTCTTTAAAATCACTATTAACGTGGTTTTTATAGCCATTAACGACTAATATTTAATATGTACCTCTTAATTACTATTTTAAGTATTTATTAAAATACTAAAGCTATTGGAGGGCAGTCTCGTTATCGGTCCATCTATTGGAAGTTGTTTTAACTACCCAGCTGTCTGGAATCTAGGCCTCAGAGTATTAACTCGTAAAGTGAAAATGGCCCTAAACCACTAAAAAAGGTGGTATTATATAACTATCACCAATAATATAATAAATCACTATTACTTATTCTCTATTACTAAGTTAAACTTTTTTTAATTTTCTAATCCGATTAGAATATATAATAATTATTCTAAATTAGATTATATTTATTATAAAACCGGTTTTATCAAAATTATAAAAATCTTTATTTATAATATCGTATTTTAATTATATATTAACCACAAATCGAAACTAAGGCTTAATAATCGTAGGATTTTCGTAAAGGCCTCTCTAATAATTATAAACATAAGAAAATCGCATCTTAAGCTCTGAGCATCGCTGGATAAAGTGTTTTATCCAGCATTTCCCGACCGGTCGGGAAGCATACTTCCGGAGTAGTGTATTAGTTATATTTTTTATATCCACGCATCGGGGCGAGAATCCTCCAGAATCTAGATCAATAATATATTGAATAATTACCTCCCCCTCAGTCTCTATTAAATTCAATTATATTTATCAGTATTATCGGTTTTAATAATTTAATTATTTATTTTAGTATAAAGGGTAATTTTAGGAATGTTATAAATGATTACTATGCGTCGGATATTTAATTATAAAGTTAATCGAATCGCTTTAATCGCTAAATTAATCCTATTTTCGGATAAGGTATTAGGTATTATATAGTAGAAGAAAAGACGTATTGAAGTTGGAGGATAATGAAGGTGGGAAAAGTGTCCCGGTCGATGATGGTGTCCCGCTCGATGATGAACCACGTTACACACAATTGAATATATCACGAATTGACCCTTAAATCCGACAGTAGCTTTCAGGTCGACTTCCCTGCCCATGTGTTTTCGATGGCGGTTTAACTTGTTCGTCCTCCACAAGGCTCTTCTACTGCAAGAAAGGGAGAAAAATAGAAGAAAAAGAGAGAAAAGAGTAAAGGCAGATGCTGAAGAGATACAGCGGCCCCGCGGACGTCCGTTTCCCTCCCCCTCCATTGAGGTTTTTCCTCTCTCCGCACTTCTACCTACCGGTAGCCCTGCCACTTGGTCGGTATCCATACTTCACGGACGGTATAGCCAGAAATCGAATACTTTCGCCGTCATCCCGGCCATCGTCCGGCAATTCCTAGACAGGCAGTCCCGCCATGTCTGAATAACACCGTAATATGTCTGTAATCGCCCTGGCGACGTGAACTCCAAGTAATACATACAATACATTGGACTTTGCCCTTTGCTGGGCTACCTGTTACGTTACAATCTTCGGCCTATGTAAGAGGTGGGATTCCGTGATCAACCCTCTAAGAGCAGTGAGACGACGGTGGTATTCAATGTCAGTCCGAGTTGAGCGCGCTGAGATGCAATGCCCAATAGCCAGCACATTTCGTGTCTTATACTTCCGGCATGATCACTTGCTTGTCTCTCAGGGCCCCTGGGGTCATCACACCAGTCTAGAGGTTTTCGTGCTTGAATGAGACACGCTGATAAGCCTTGTAAGCCCCCCCGAGAGGTCGGTAGAGAAGAGGTTCGTGAAGAGAGAGATGAAGCCTTCTCCGGGGGGGGGGGGGGGGAATTGGTGGCCGTCATACTGAGTCGATCCCTGGTGGCTATGCCTCGCCAAATGTCTCGTGTGTCTATGCCGTGGCGGAATAGATGGCTTCCTCAATGACATGCAGCTTACTGTTCTCCGGGCAAACGGGTGGTCCTGGGAAGCAACGTCACATTTGGCCCCCTGACGCTAGACTATGATATAGGATTTCTCTAGGTGAATCATTATGGGATTTATACTCACGATGTTTGGCGCGCCCATCTAGCGGGTTAGCGGCCGAATGTCGAGATTGGCTTGACTCATCTTGCTCCCTTGCGGGAGAAGGCATTAAAACCATATGAAAGCTCACGAGGACGCCCCCCTGTGTCCTGGGTGGAAAATACTCACCAACGCCGTTGATAGCAGAACACCACTTAGCATGTCTTGTCAACAGCCTACCGTGAGCACCTGCCTGAGCCAGCAACACTCGCTTCTGAGCTCTCATGTTGCTCGTGGCATCCCCTCGGTTTTCCTGGACTTCAACGCTCAGTATTGCCGTTGCTTGGACGGGATTGCATTCTAAAGAAGCCCTCGATAGGCCCCTTGGAACTTCGCAATTGGATCCCAAATTCGGCACCCCGGCCCTCTGGTCTTCAAGGGGCGAGGAGCCTCCTTGTCATGGATTAGAACGAAACAGGAGGAGGCCCTTATAATCTCCCAACGAGGTCATGGGGCAAGAGTAAACCAGTAAATCATCTATCGAACGTAAACGATCTTTGATAGATGCCACTACAAGAATATCTACGGACAACTAGGTCAAGTCCACTGATCCGATAATTCGAAAGGGCACCAGGCAACCTCCTGGGTGCAGAGTACAACACAATAGTGACTAAAGACTCCGGAACCGCAATACCTGCAATGGCTTCAGAGAGCTCTATAACTCAAGGACTGACCAGACAATGAGCAGACCCGTCCTATGTTAAGTTGTTCGGCGAGTAATTTGACTGACACGTGATCAGGGAACACTTAGCCGTATATATATCCACGTGTGTATATGCGTGTTGTTGACGTTTCTACGCAAGTCGGGCAGGGTATCAAAGCCGCCGTCTACAGGTGGTTCTTCTTGTCCGAGTCACCTCAGCGACACTGTCAGCCTCGCGCCGTGGCTAGAGTAGTGGCGGAGAGATGAGGACACGAACCGCAGGTGAAAAGGTATGTGGTTGACACATTCCTACACCGGGAAGACTATTGCTAGAAAACGCCATCTTGACGCTGAGATGGCAAACACATCTGCATGGCTCTTAGGCTAAGTATATGGAGTGATGAACGTAAGTAATACTCGAGGTCCAGCGCATGTTGTACCTATTGAGGTCAAGGCATATTCGACGCAGTTCTATAATCGGGATAGGAGTGGTTAGACTCAAATACAGAAGAATCATTGTCTACTCGGCTTTTTCCTGCTTCTTTCCTCCAGCATTCGCAGTGATATATATTGCAGCCGCAGAAGCCCGAAAGCCTACACACATTAGTGTAAGGGATTCATGGCTGTATGTGCCCTGGAAGCAATGAGAGGGTTGGGAAAGCAACTTGGCGGCTCACGGGTAATGAGATGAATGGGTACTAGTGCCTGACCAGGAACCAGCCTTCGTCCGGATGCCATCACACTCGAGCATAGGCTGAAGATTGCTCCCGAACAGTGTTCTTGGTGGAAGGTCAACAAAGTCACAGTGTGTGTGTGTGTGTGTGTGTGTGTAGTATTTAACGCCGTGGCTGGCCTCCCGAGGGGCATTCGGCGTGTAGGGCTACTAAAGTGTATCCTACAAGTCAAGCCTATTAGCACAGAATTTCAAGCCTTTTGCCCGTGACCACTATACGATGGGCCTCCAGGTTGGCATCACCTAACACCTAATAGAGCCTTTACCCAGACTTAGCCGAAGGTTTCCCATGATATACCCTAGCGATAGTTCATTATACACGTCCCCCGTGTTACGAGCTCCTCCCGTCAGTGGCCATAGTTCACCGGCAACTTAAACGGCTTCTGTGCGTAGCTCCTCCTTCAGAAAATAAGTATAGCACTTTGGAGTGCTCTTCGTGGTTATAGTGTCTCGTTGGTAGTAGGCGGCTGTCCGTATAACTGGTAAGAGGAGGTACAGCTTATTCCTCTCCGTCCTATTCCGCTAGGCTCTACGATAGATAAAACACAGCTATAACTCTTCGAGGAGTAGTCTTCGTTCATATAGGGGATCGTGTTAAGAGAGCGAAGTCGAGGAGTCGGTCAATAATAATAAAATAGGACCTAGGAGTACCGTTTACACCAGGAAAGAACCCGTCTCCTTCGGGAAATTAAATAAAACCTCTACTTCGTCGATTAAAGACTTCATCTAGCCTGTGGAAGGCGATATCGAGTCGCCGGTGGTTTGTTAGGTTGAATAATCGTCGGCTCAATTCGTGGGGAAAATTTGCGTTATTAAGGGTTTAATTAGCGCACAGCCTAATCTACCCCAGCGCGCAGCGGCAAACCGCGGGGACTGGGGCCCCCCTTAGCACCGCACTAACAGTACGCGCTAAAAGTGGTAGATGTTCGGTTGAGGTTGAACAAAGTCACAGTTGTAACCAGGAATTTACATAGAGGTACAGAAACAGAGCCCCCAAGATAAATCACACCAATTTTGTGTAGTAATGAAAAATTAGAGTATGGTAGCTGTAAAATTCAACATTATCATCATAAACCGGGTGTACGCGAGCCTTTCAAGATGCCTAGGTAGGCCTGAGTGATGCCAATCTGCAGGATGGCAGCTGTCGCCAGCTGCGCGAAGCTGGCAGTCAGATCGTAAAATTGGAGGTGGGGCGGAATGTATGAAGTGCCGGTCGGTAACGCCTCGGAAGGGGAGACAATATCTTGGTCGCGCCGACGTATCCTCCCATTCAGCGCGTCTCATACAACTTCAAAAACCTGCTACTTATCCGCACAACTGAGCGACCCACTCCTGGAAGCAGAGTACAGGCGAACCGTATAGTATACTCCAAGGTGTTCGCATTAGTTGCCGCAGACACGATGGGCTCGGAGGCGGAAAATTCCGGGGACAGGTACGCGTACCCTGCCACAGCTGTCCGGGCGCTCTTGCTCCCATACCAGACGCAAACCTCACAACTAGCAGGGCCACGAACATTATATTCATTGGAGCCGGCGCCGTGGGCTGCTTTTATGCTTCGCGATTACACCACGTGAGCTCACTTCCTCGACCCTCAGAGGCTACAGGCTGATCTGACCGACATAACAGCCTGAACGTGATATTCACGTCTCCTTGGTTGCGCGGTCAAACTATAAAGCCATCAACGAGTCTGGTGTGAAGCTGCAGACACATTCTTTTGGAGACTATAATTTCAAGCCACATGCAGCCTTCTCATCCGTCGAGGAGGCGGCGTCCCCAAGGGATGACGGTTCCAAGGCCCAATGGGACTATGTATTCGTCACGACAAAGGCGCTCCCAGACCGCTCAGATGACTCTGCCATGATTGCTCCACTCATCTGTCCTACGTCCTGCATTGTTTTGATCCAAAACGGTGTGGGCGTCGAGGAGCCCTTCCGCGAGCGATTCCCTCGCAACCCCATCGTGAGCGCTGTAACGATTGTCAGCGCCGAGCAGACGTCACCAGGGGTAATTCGACAGAATCGCTGGACGAGGGTCAGCATCGGTCCGCACACGAACGGACTCGGTACCGGTGACGCGGAACTCAGCCGGCTCGGTACACGGGCGGTCGAGCAGCTCAGCATGTGGTGGGGGCCTGGTTGGGGCGGCATCCGCGATGTCGAGCCGCACGATGAGATCGGGCTGCAGACAGTACGGTGGCACAAACTATGCATCAACGCGGCTTTCAACCCGAGCGCAGTGCTCAGTGGCGGGAGGGGCAACGCGGACATGGTGACGGACCCGGAGCTGCGGGAGCATGTTTTGGGTGTCATGAATGAGATTAGAGCCGCTGTCCCCAAGATCTTGGGAAGGGAGTTTTCGGATGACCTCGCCAGGCCGGATCGGATCGTCAAGAGTACGGAGCGGAACACGGGAGCAAGGCCGAGTATGCTGCTGGACTGGGAGGCCGGGCGGCCCTTGGAACTGGAGGTGATCCTGGGCAATCCGGTCAGAATAGCGCGAGCCCATGGGGTGGAAACGCCGCGATTGCAGAGCCTGTATGCGCTTCTCAAGAGCGCGCAACGGGGCCGAGAGGAGAGGACCGCCAAAGGGAGATTGTAGAGGCTTTGTGCAGCCCGCGCCGGGTCAACTGGCACGGGTGCCAGTTGGTTCATCGCAGTGTATTCTACAGATCCGGAAGTCCCAGCCAGAGCTGCTTGACATTGTATTGCATCGCTGGGAGATGCACCTCTAAGCCTTCGAGATCCGCAATGCCTGTAGGATTCGAAGACCAATGGTTCACATATCTTGTCGTGTAGCTGGCCATTGAAATGCGTTGGAGTTGTGCTTGGGTGTAAACAGTCATCAATGGTACAGAGAGATTCGGAACCGAGCCGAAGCTGGGACCCCTCCTTCGGCGCATGGTCGGCACGGGGCCGGCAGACATGTTCGTCCTGCAAATCGAGATGGCGGGAGGCGACTGAGTTGCGAATGATGCTGTGAGACGCCACAGTCATGCATGCTTGACGTCGTCTGTTACATGTGGTCAATGACAAATACGTGGCGGTGGCGTGAATTGCCAGAAAGCTTAGGTAAGCAGTATAATGTCGCTGTAGTCGCTTATCCAGGGGAGCAATGCAGCTGGAAAAAATCGAGGTACACTCAGTGCTCTCTGTACTCTCAGCCCCAGCGTAAGGAAATTGGTTGTGCACCAGCACTCTCGGCCTATCGGGTTGAGACTAAACCGCTTCAGATCTGATGGGTGGGCTACGTTGTACTGCAAGGCGGGTCATGATTGGAGCCAGAAATCTGGCTGCATGAAGCACGGACCATAATGACGACATACAATACAAGGGCGCCAGGACTGAACTTTGTGAGGGAGTGGGGACGTGCCGCGATGGGTGGGGGGTCTGCTGCGACCTACACTTAGTAGGTCGGTACCACTAGCATCAAAAACGCTGAAGTACTGGCACTCGGAAAACCCCATCTAACCGACCAAGGATTCCTTTTCTTTCTCGTATCAAGACAATATCATTTCCCGAATTCGCGACGTGCTTTCAGCGCTGGGATGACTGGTTCTTGGGCAGATCCTACTGCGTGCCTTGCTTGGCCTGGGATGGGTTAGGCTGACAGACAGGCCAGAAGGTCTAGAAGCCCAAGATCACGGGTAATATGATATAATGCACTCAACATGACCGGGGTTTCTCGATGAGGTACGCCACAGCGAAAAGATTCGGTCAATTTGCCGGAGGTTGCCGGCAGTTGGAGTCTGGTAGTGGAATAAGTTCGGGCTCAATATTACAGACCGCGTTCCAGCCGCATCGCCAGGCCGCAGCGTCCAGAGGTGAGGCACACGGCCAGGGCTGGAACAGCTCCATTCCTGGAGTAACTTGGATGCAGCCTGTTTGCGAGTTGGAAGCTCCAGCGCGACAGGACCCCTGCGGCGGGGCGCTGGTACGCTGTCTACGCCCCTTTCCCTCCCCCCAAGGTACAGCAGCATGGTGCGGGCCAGGGTGGGCATGGACTCGACTGGACTTCACAAGTGCGTCTGATGAACAACTAGAAAGCAAGAAATGTCCTCTCGTCTCGATAGCAGCCTTCCTAGGAAGACATGGCACCGCACCTATGCACCTCCAGCTTCCCCAGGCTCTGTAGCCTGTGATATGTAGCCTGGACCCTAACCATCTGAGCCTAACTAAAGGCACCTCCGTAGTTACCCTCGTAAGTAGATAGATAGGTACCTACGCTAGGTCCAAGGTACAACATGACTGGATCCACTGAAGGTATCCTCCCAGAAACAGGGATCGACACTCGCACAGCCATTTAGAGCATAGGCAATTCTGAGAATCCCATTCTCTTCGCGAGCGCGAATTCGTGCCCCCCAGACACTTGGCTTGGCGGGTCGACAAAAAGTCGGCATCATGAATTGCCCCTCCCCCTCAGACCTTATGTCGTTGTCATCGACTGGATGGCAGGGGAGCCAGAGAGGGGGAGAGAAAGCGCACTGATTCCCTAATTCAAGGAGGTTGATGCAGTCCCCGAAGGACATTCTTATCCTACCTGTGCCTTGGTGCAGGCAGATCTGAGATATAGGGGTAAGGCGAATGAATGGCTTGGCGCCATCTCTTGGAGTCAATGCCATGCATGGCCTGGCTCCTAATTCAGTCTTGCAGTGCCTACAACCGCGATGAGCAGAGAAGGAAAGACAACGGGGGCGGCCGGAGAGGGCAACGGCGACTACCTCGACAAAGGGTGGCAGCGGCGGCAGCCAAGGTGAGGTGGCGAGAAACGAAGAGAAAGATCGGTTTCACGATTCCTGCCTCTTCAGCAGTGGGATTCCGATCGTCCCCAGCACCGCCAGTTCTCACGGTTCCCGTTCCCCACCCCGTGCTTGGGTTTTCCCCTCTTGTCCTGCCCTCCACGTCCACCCCTGAACATCTAGACAGGCATGCAAGTTGGGTTTCTTGTCGCATGTTACACCCCGGGCGATTGTTCCTCGTCTTTTCCCCCCTTCTTTCTCATGAACAAATATCCCGGCGAATAGAGACGGATGCTCGGTGCGGACGCAAATAAGCTCCAAAGCAAAGGGGCACTGGCAATAAGATCAACGAAGAAGAAAGAGAGGGAGGAAGGGGGAAAACACCAGCTGGCCGGATGCAATATCCCTATTAGTACGGGCTCCGTTGAATGTAACTTTGCTAGGCGGCGCTTCCAGAATTGCAGACTGGAGCCCGAGGGGAGAGATAGGGCCGCCGAAGCTGGACCCGTGTTACCTAGGGTAGGTGGCCTCTACGACCACTCCACTGGACAGACAAACTTGACACATTTCGGATCGTTGGTTGGACTGGGTCTGACTAGGTGAACAGGCATCTACCTTCCGTCACATATTGGTAAACCGCCACAGACCACTCCAAGGAGTCGGCGTGCACTCTGGCCGTGGTTTGCCTTCTGTCGACTGATGTATGGTGTTACCCAATCCCAGTTCTTGTGCACTGGGGAGGCTGCCTTTCCGCCTCTACTCTCAAGGTTGTGTCTCTCTCCAGTGCTATTCCGCACTTGCAGTACCATCAGGTATACTATCGAGCTGCTACCACTCTGGAAGTTGGAGATATACCGGGAACCAGTTTACCTGACATGAAATAACGTAGATACCTTCACAGGGCATGTACTACTCGTACTCGGTCCATTCACTGGCGCGGGGCCTGGTAGGTAAGGTGTCGAGGGTTGGCGGCGATGGAGGAATGTAGCGAGCGCGGCCTTTAGCGGTACGTGTACCCGCAACGTTCCAGGCCCCATGGCCATCTAAATACCTACGTTACCTGAAGGTACCGACTTAGGTAGGCATTTCCTCCACATTACTATGCTATGGTTGGAGAATTATGCTTGAGGTGGGAGACGAAGAAAAAAAAAAGAAGAAGAAAACAGTGTACCTACCGTTTTTGCCCTACCTACCCAGCTACCCAGAGCCTTGTGCAGCGGAAGATAACGTCCATGGCTGCCGAGGAACCGTGGCGGAGAAAATAAGAACAGAGAAAGCCGTTTTTGTAATGCAGCCCCCCCCCCCCCTCCCCCCCCGGCTTACATCTCCCACGTCTGGTTTACGGAGGCCTACTGTGTAAGTTAAGGTGTGGTGTATCCATGTCGAGGTCAAGTACTGCGTAGGTAGGTCTCCATGTATACTAAAGAAAGTGCCTTTGGCCCCTGGCCGCACGCGAGTTGGAAAAAAGGGTGCTGTTGCTTCTCTTGTCTTTCCGGGTGCTGAGCCTGGAACGTCCGCTCGCACTTAGACTTGAGTCGGGTGTGCTGCTGGACAGTACCGGGGTCGGCAAAGGTACTCTGACCTTGCACTGCTAAGGTGCCCACCACCAAGTATCCAGGCAAGGTACCTCGGCGCTGATGGGTGGGCAGGCTTGGTTCCATATGATGTTCCGCGAGAGACCACTTGACTGATGATCGACACGCTAAAGGGGCTAGGCCGCGCATCCATGATCCCTCGCACCACTCATGGATCTGAGCTGGCCCAGCCAGTAACCGCCACTGCTGCGTCCGCTACTGGTGCTTGTCGAGCTCGCGACCTGGTCCCAGTTCTAGTCTTGATCCTTGCTCTGACCCTGGCCCTGGCCTGGTCCCCGCTGCCCGCGCTGACTGCTGACTGCTGACTGCTGGCTGCTGGCTGCACCGCACAGCGCGTCGGCTGCCCTGTTGCTGCTGGCACTGTGGGCTTGGACTGTCCTAGACTGGACCGGACCGGGACTGGCTGAGGTGGACTGGATCAAAATGCGACCAGACCGGGGCGGCGGGCCACACCGCACCTCATTTTCTACCAGGTGCCTGCTGGTGGACGGAGGCACTTTGAGGCACGTCAGGCAGTGTAGTGTAAAGCAGCAGAGTAGTGATCAAAGTGCTGCTCCGCGCTGCGCTCCTCTGTCGTTGGAATCAGACGGGCTCAATGTTCACTTTTTTTTTGTCCCCCCTCGATAGAGCTAAGCGGCCATCTAAGGTGGTACGCTGTGTACCCCAGCTACCTACCTACCTTATCTTTAGATACCTTACCTACCCTACACCTGGGTACTTACCTGAGGTAGGCCACGCTGGTTAACGCGAGGGAGGCAGGGCCGGAAAGGCACCTGGCAGTAGATCTTCAAGCAGCTACCCAAGGTAGGTACCTACAAGTAGGTAGGTAAGGTTAGGTAAGGTACCTACCTACCTACCTATGTACGTTGAGGTAAGGTAAGGTAGCTCTCCCTCCACCTGCTCCCGGGCTCGATTCGCCGCCTCGTCTCGCCTTACCTGACCCCGCTTGCCGGTGTCGTGCCTTGCTTTACGTGCTTGCTTGCCTTGCCCTTCTGCCCTGCCCGCTACCCTGCGGTTCCCGTCTTCGCTTTTCGCCTTTGCCTTCCTTGTTGATGATGGTTCCTTCTCGCCACCCTCGGGCTGGTGCTTGCGAAAACCCTCGTTGAGGTACGCCGACGCCTTGCTTTACCTCTGGCTCTGGCTCTGGCTCTCTGCACATGCAGCTGCATCTGCCTCCACGGTACTGGACCGACTATTCTCTCTTTTTTTTTGGTTTTCCTGCCCCTTCTTTCCCACCCTATCTTTATCTTACCTTACGCCTTGCCGTGCGGTACTTTGCCATCTGGGACGAGACCACGGGGGGAAAAACATTGCATTACCTTGCGCTACCTGACTGCACGTTAGCCTTTCCCCTACCTTACCTTGCGTGCCTGTTGGGTGCGACTGGCCAAGTAACAGTCGTTGCCGGCCTTCTTGTTCCTCCTGTCACGGCTTGCTGGCCGCCGCCGTCGCCGCCGCAAAACCGATCACCGCCACCAACGCCGCGGACCGATGATCGAGGAATCTGAGGGCTGAAATTCCCATCTCCCTCTCTCCACACCACGCCCGCCGCGCATCTGACAGGTCAACAAAAAATAGAGACGTTTCTTTTCTGCATTTGTCCACAACGAGCCGACCCTTTTCATCGCATCTTCACACCCCGGTCCAGCACCGCCAACCTCGTCGCGCAGAACCAGAACCGCATCCCCCACACCCCCGACATTCCCATTGTCAACGCCCCTCTCGACCCGAATGATCGAGTAAACCCATCTCAACCCACCAACAAGGGGAAACAAAGCCCGCACAAGGGCTGGATGCTGGACCACGGCGACGGTCTGTTGCCATACCCCTGGTACCGAATCTGCTCTCCACCACAAACAGCTTCTCTCGTCTTCATCTCTCGCCTCTTCACTTCAAACACAAAGGCGCCCTGTTGCTGTTTGCCTCGTCGCCCCATGCCAAGCCTGACTGACTGCGGACCTTTGAGCCTCCGGCGAGGCCTTGTCCAGCTTGCATCGACGTGGGATTTCATACACTTTTAGGTCTAAACTTGGCTGCTTGTCAAGTATGGACTCTCAGCCCGACGTCCGCCGGCCCTCCGTTTCCTTCGCCGACCCGTCCACGACAGACGATTCATCCGAGGCCACTCCCATCGCGAGCTCCCATTCGAACCCCGCCGCGCCACATGTGGCAGACTCGTCCACGCCCGCTCCTGCTGCGTCTTCCGCACCCGTCTCCGCCAACACTGCGACCCCCAGCTGCTCTTCGTCATGGAGTGCCAGTTCCGATCGCCAACTCGGTCACGGTGCCAGCCCCGACCCTTCAGACAGGGTGTTTCCCATTCGCTCTGTCGTGAGCGTCGACCGCACCGGTAGAACATCTGGCGAACACGACTACTTCCCGCGACTCCCCGATCATGGCCAATACCAGGCACCCCGCCCTGGCAACCCTCGCATCGATACCGCCGCCCTCGAAGCCGTTCCCCGTCGCGATTCCGCCTCTGCCGCCTCTGTATCCCAATCCATCCCCTCCACCGTCACATCGCCGAGCGATCGACAAGCTGTCTTGACTAGGAGGAAGAACACTGGGAGTGGCCCGCTGTCAAGTGTTCAGGCCGATGCCGCGCGACACGCCAATTCGCAGCCCCTTGAGATTTTCCAAGATATTGTATCAGACGGCGAAGAAGAATCCGCCCACGGTGAGGACTCCTCTCAACCTCCAGGATCCCTTTCGACTGGGGCACTTGGCGAAAGTGGCGCTGAAGGCCTGCTCACAACGCGGTTCAAGTACGTCATGACGGACGAAGGACATCACGTCATCACCGGCACCGACGGTGTTCTGCAGCGTTGCGAGGACGAACCGATTCATACTCCTGGCTCTGTCCAAGGATTTGGCGCTTTGGTGGCGGTTCGAGAGGAGACAGACGGTCGCTTCTCCGTTCGCTATGCCAGCGAGAATACAGAGAGGCTGATAGGTTACTCACCGCAGTATCTCTTCCGCCTTGGCAGTTTCCTAGATATCTTGACTGAGGAGCAACAAGATAACCTGCTAGATCACATTGACTTTATTCGCGATGAAGACGCCGATCCTGCCATCAACGGACCGGAGGTTTTCAGTCTCTCCATTCGGCCACCTAAGAAAAAGAGCGCAAAGCTTTGGTGCGCTATCCACATTAATCCAGCACACCCTGACCTCGTCATCTGCGAGTTCGAATTAGACGATGATCACCAGTTTCCTCTACGACCACCAGAAGAAGCAACTCCCAATACCCCGGAAGATACTTTGCAATCAAACCCGACCATGGAGGAACTGGTCGAAAGTACCGAGATCCTGAGTAAGCCACTGAGGGTTCTGAGGAGCGCGCGAAAGCGCAGGGGCGATGCCGGGGCCATGCAGGTGTTCGACATCATGTCTCAGGTACAGGAGCAGCTGGCGGCGGCACCGAACTTGGAAGGGTTTCTCAAGATTTTGGTAGGTATTGTCAAGGAGCTCACCGGCTTTCACCGAGTCATGATATACCAGTTCGATTCTTCTTTCAACGGCAAAGTTGTCACCGAGCTCGTCGATACCACGCACACGAAGGACCTCTACAAAGGCCTACATTTTCCCGCTTCCGACATCCCGCGCCAGGCTCGCGAACTGTACAAGCTGAACAAAGTGAGGCTTCTCTACGACAGAGATCTGGAAACCGCTCGGCTCGTCTGCAAGACCAAAGAGGACCTAGATCTGCCACTGGACCTCAGCCACTCCTACCTGCGCGCCATGTCACCTATTCACCTCAAATACCTCGCAAATATGGCAGTACGGTCCTCTATGTCGGTGTCTATCAACGCGTTCAATGAGTTGTGGGGCCTCATTGCCTGTCACTCATATGGTCGCAAGGGCATGCGCGTATCTTTCCCCATTCGAAAAATGTGCCGCTTGGTCGGAGACACGGCATCTCGCAATATTGAAAGGCTGTCGTATGCCACTCGGCTACAGGCCAGGAAACTCATCAATACCGCGCCCACGGAGAAGAACCCGTCTGGCTACATCATTGCATCATCGGACGACCTCCTCAAGCTATTCGACGCCGACTTTGGCATGCTTTCTATTAAAGGAGAAACAAAGATACTAGGTGACCTAGAGCAATCGCAAGAGGCGCTAGCTATGCTGGAGTACTTACGTCTGCGCCAACTCATATCCGTCATCACTTCTCAGGATATACTGGAAGACTTTCCGGATTTGCGCTATCCTCTTGGATTTACCGTCATAGCCGGTTTGCTATACGTTCCGTTGAGCGTAGGAGGCAACGACTTTATCGTCTTTTTCCGGAAGGGGCAGGTCAAGGAAGTGAAGTGGGCTGGCAATCCGTACGAGAAAACGTTGCGCGAAGGGACTGCCGCCTACCTTGAACCGAGGAAGAGCTTCAAAACCTGGCACGAGACGATCCTCGGCAAATGTCGAGAATGGTCAGAAGAACAAGTTGAGACAGCCGCTGTGCTTTGTCTAGTCTACGGCAAGTTTATTGAAGTTTGGAGGCAGAAGGAGGCAGCGCTGCAGAGCAGCCGCCTCACACGACTCTTGCTCGCCAATTCGGCACACGAAGTCCGCACCCCACTCAACGCCATCATCAACTACTTGGAAATCGCTTTGGAAGGTTCACTGGACCAGGAGACCCGCGACAATCTCGCTAAGTCGCATTCTGCATCTAAGTCGCTCATTTATGTTATCAACGACCTGCTTGACTTGACCAAAACGGAGGAGGGCCAAAACTTGATCAAAGACGAGGTCTTCGACTTTGGAATGTGTATACGCGAAGCAACCGACGCGTTCACAAACGATGCCAAGCGAAAGGGCATCGAATACCAGGTTATCGAGCACCCTGGCTTGCCTCGGCACGTGTGCGGCGATAGCAGGCGACTTAGGCAAGCTATTTCCAACGTTGCAGCAAATGCCGTTCAGAACACTACGGATGGGTTTGTCAGAGTTGAACTCTATGTCAGCGAGGTTCTCGAGCGGCGTGTGCGTATCGAAATTGTCGTCGAGGATACAGGTAAAGGAATGACGGCCAAGCAGTTGGACACACTCTTTCGGGACCTGGAGCAAGTCAGCGTCGAACTGGACGAAACTAGCCTTCCATCTGGAGAAGAGGAGATTGGCAAAGAATCTAGGATTCTGGGCTTGGGCTTGGCTGTTGTTGCCAGGATCGTTCGGAATATGGACGGTCAGTTGCGCTTGAAGTCTGAGCAGGGTAGCGGTTCGAGGTTCGTCATCCAACTGCCTTTCGATCTTCCAGACGATGCACCTGCGCCAGTCGAGGGCTCAAGGGCTTTGAAGTCCACCACGGCGTCCAGCGTCGCATCTGTCACGACAGCAGTCATGCCAGATAGCGACGGCGAAATGATGCTCATCGATCGCGGAAGCAAAGTGGCGCAGAACAACGAGGGACCTGCGGACGCAGGTCCCAGAGCCGAAACTCAAAGTCTCGAGAGCCAGAAGAGCGTTGCGACAGGGGCCAGTAGAACGAGTGACAGGAGTTCACGAAGCGACGCAGATCGGTTGATCGATGCAATCCAGACACCTCTTTCTATTGGAGACATCGACCAGAGCCGGCCAGTTGCCCAGCGGCAGTTCTCAAGGGAAAACTATAACCGACCAGTATCTTCGGACGGCAACCACGCCTCAGCTTCGACTACAAGAGTTACGGGATCTCCCGCTTCTAGGCGGACCAACCCTGCGCCCATCACCACCCCAGAGCTTTCGGGGCCTACTGAAGTTGGCTATGCCAATGTTGTCGATGCTAAAACGCCAATAAGAGCGATCAAGGTGCCCGACGAATATTTCGAACAGCCATCATCGAAACCCCAGGAGAGCGAAACGTCGCGAGTACTCTTCGAAGTAGCGGAGCGCCCAAAGGACCCGGCGACTTCAGAAACTGGCACAGTCATAACCGCCCCAAGCATTGTGTCAGGTATCGATGACACCAAATTGCAAGTCCTTATAGCTGAAGATGACCCCATCAACTCGAGAATTCTGCGCAAGCGCTTAGAGAAGTCAGGGCATCAAGTGTCTCATGCCGTCAATGGCGAAGACTGCGCCACGGTTTACCGTGATCAGTCCAAGGCTTTTGACGTCGTCTTGATGGACATGCAGGTATGTGCATTCTTTTGGCTGATACTAATGATTTCCTGTCATTCTGACTCGTGGCTTTGTGAACTAGATGCCAATAGTCGACGGGCTTACCAGCACCAAGATGATACGAGCATTCGAGCGATCTAGTGAGCACGGCGGGCACTCTGCCATAGCGACTCACAACGGCAGAATCCCCATTTTCGCAGTTTCTGCATCTCTTGTAGAGCGCGAGAAGGGGAAATACGTCGAAGCTGGTTTTGACGGCTGGATTCTCAAGCCTATTGACTTCAATCGACTCAACACCTTGTTGCTGGGAATCGTGGAGGATGATGTCCGCGCGTCATGTCTTTATGCGCCCGGGCAATGGGAACGGGGAGGCTGGTTCAGCACCCGGGATTGTGGCGACGAAGACAACCAGGGAGCTGGTCACGAAATCATGCTAGACACGTCCACCAACCCGTCGTCGGACGAACAAAGTGAGGGGACGGTGAACGCCGTGGATGCACCCACATAGATCCCTCTGCACTTGCCTCTGACTCTGCGGAGTGGAGGTCCTCTCGACTACTCAAAAGCGAAGCATCCGGCTTAGAGTCTCTTTCATTTTTCTTTCCACTAGGATGTCGGGCGTCACGCCAATATCGAGGTCTGCGTGGTCGGTTGCAACGCCGCCTCCATGCAGTATTTGTGCAGGTATACTGGCTACATTACCAGTTTAGTACGAACACACACCTCATTGCTCCTACAGCGTCTTGCAAACACGGAGTTTGTTCGGTCCAAGAGAAGGGCGGGTTTCAAAATAGGACGTTAGCTCATTGAAGCGTGATGACATAGAGTTAAGGAAAACGGCAAGGTTACCATGGCAAAAGCATACGGGTTGCATGGGAAGGGGAAGGGCGGCGAATGGCCCGGCCACTAGCAGGCGTTTTTGCGAAGTCTACTTATTATCTCGGTCCTAAACGCAATATACCACTACGGTTCTCTCTTCGGACTCGAGACGAAATTTTTAGGAGTTCACATCACCGTGACGACTTGCGGTCCCGCCTGAAGTTACACTGATGCTGGAGTCAAGACGGCTGTTTCCGGCTGGGTAAGATACGCTTCAGGGATGACGGTGTATTGGATGTGTAGCATGACGCCGTCAACGATACTACGTTCTCACATGGCCTACTCGGATGATGACGATGTTGTATGGATCGAGTCGAGCAACTTTGTGGCCCATGGCATACTCTCGTACAGCCTCAATTTAAGATGCTCACTGTCGGTATGGGCTGTGGCGAGGTATGCCGGGATTGGCGGTGAAAATGGAGCAGCTAGGCGAGCTTGATTCCGGGTCTTTCACGTTGAGCCTCACTCAAACTCGCTTGGCACGTTGGAGTTCGTCGCAAGTGTCACGTTCCGGGCCTCAGGAAGATGATCTTCTCATGCTGTTGGACTGTGTCAAACACTGCTGCATGGGACCGGCACGGAGGCCGGGCCCCGGTCCGCTAGGCGAACAAATTGACTGAGAGAGGACGGTGTGGTGGGGGATGGAGCAAAGCAGCAAACGGCACGTGAATGTCAGACTCGCGTTTAATTCAACACTTGGTCCAAGCAGTCGGCGCCTCAGATAAGACAAGGACCCGGGGGGGGTCTTGGAGTCGTTGCGAGAAAGTGAAGATGAAGGAGGCTGGCGGAAGGAAACACGGCGCTTGTTCCTTGCGCCCAGTACCCAATATGAGGTCGTCCAAGGGCTCCACCGTAGGACGCTCCGGAGTGTGGATGTCCCAAGTCTCGACACTTGGCAAACCGTGGGGCCCGGCCGGTCCTGAACGGGCCGGCCAGGAATGGCTGGGTGCTGGCGTTGGAGTTTTGCGATCTTAACGGCCTTGGAAGGCGACCCGTCATGGCTCGCTTCCTATTTCTCGAGGGCACCACCAGGTCATTCTCATGTCTGACGCGACGAATCTTGGAAGAACTTTTATTATTCGAGCGAGCCGGGAAAAGGAGATCGCGAGGAAGAGAAACGCCAGATAGAGTTCTGATGGGGATTTGCTGATCTGATACACGAAGTGCTCCTTTACACCCCTCTTCTGTCCTTTCAAAACCCGCACCCTATATTACATCCTCTCATAACTTGTTTTGTGGTGATTTCTCCTTTTCCACACGGGGGACGCTTCGGAAATCGCAAGAGCCGGGACGACACGTGAGCGGAAAAAGAAAAAAGGGAAAAGGGGGGCGGTGGGTGGGTGGGATAGATGACTAGAAGATGACGAGAAACTGCAAGTTGAAAGACAAGAGGGCACCCTCGGACGAAGAGCGCCGTCAAACAGTGCTGGGTTTTAATAAAGAGGGAGGACTGAGCGTTCAGTCAAGCCTTGAACTCTTGAACCTGATTCGCAGCTCCCGACATACACTGCCCAGCTGCTAAACAAGGTTCCCCGCTGTCAATCACGGGGAGAGAAAACCGTGCGCTCCTGTTTCCTTGCACTTTGAAGCTTGATTGACCTGATTCTCGTCGCCGTTCGTGCTTCGCATCTTGTTGCTGACGAACGAAGTTTGAACTCGCAGCTGAGAGGATCCAGCCAGACATGGGTTACCCAGCGAACCACCCGTAGTGCTGTCAACTATAGGCCCCCGAGAGGAAAGTCAGACTGCTGCTCTAAGCGATGCATCCCTCTCTCGCGCTCTCGCTTTCTCCCTCTCCTGTTCTCACACTCCGGGCTTGAAACTCTCTTCCGTGATCCTCACGAGGCTCTCCGTGTCTCCAACTTCTACAACTGCCCCTCCCTCTTTCAACCTCTAATCAAGATGACGGGGTGGAGTTCAGAGCAACAAGAGCACAGACTTAACTGTGTACGGAAACAAGGAGGTGAAAAAAGCATCTGTCGTTGGCCAGCACCTACCTCTATTCCTTCAACTGTGTTGAGGATTGAATCCTGCCAGTCCGCAACTCTCTTTGCGCGGGGCCCTGCGCGAGTGTGCATTGAGCGAGGGAAGGCCCGGTAGACCTGTTTCTTTATTGTTTCCCCTCTTCCGCCGCCAGCCGGGATGATTGTCTCGGCGTTACGAACCTCGTGGGAAAGAAATGACTCGGTGGCGATGGAGGTGTGGGCTAGCAAAGGTAATTTGTCTCCCAAAAGCGCTGCTCGGAACTCTGATTGCCTTCCCGTCATCCTATTTTGAACCTCCCGCAGTCGTTCATGGCCTACTTCTTTTCATAGAGGCCCCGCAATATCTTCGAGTGCGTCCGACTGATTAGGTCTCTGTTTCTTCGCCCCCGACCATTTGTTTTGGGAACGTCCGTCAGTCAGTCTCAGCTGGATTTGGCCTGCCTCTTCTCCCCATTGCCTGTTTGTCCATCGGTAACGAATATGAATGCAGCAAAACTTGCTCTGGAAGCGTATGATGACAGGAGGGCGACCGTCATTGGGTCGGTGGTCCTCTGTATCCTGTTTCCGGCCACCTTGGTTGGCTTGCGGATTTATACGAGAACGGTCGTCATTGCATTGTTTGGCATTGATGATATCCTTGCCATCGCTGCGATTGTAAGTGATACTTGAATATATCAGAGAGATTATTGGAGAGATGAATATGCTAATAGGGTGGCATCAAGCTGGCCACGGCAGGCTGTGGCATCGCTATCGCTGCCAGTAAGTTCTCTGGCTCAAGTCTTGAGGAGCAGCGCGCAGTCCACTTACCAGGGGAACAGTGACCATGCATGGCCTTGGGAGGCATACCTCAACACTGCCACCTTCGGAGATTCCTGAGTATCTTCATGTGAGTAAACCTCCGATCCATCGACTCGGCTTATCGCTGCTCTCCAAGCAAACAAGTGCTTACATATTCGTTCAAGACTTTCTTCATCTCCATCGTGTTTTACAATATTGCTCTACTATCCATCAAGCTGTCATTTCTTTGTCAGTATTATCGTATAATGGCTCTACCTAAGATACGGCGAGTCTATGCCGTGGCTATAGTTGTCGTTGGAGCATGGTCTACATCTCAGCTTCTAATTGCAACCTTTACATGCATACCCGTCGAGGGGTTCTGGGACAAGACCATAAAGGCAAAGTGCATTCCTTCGCAGCCGCAATGGTACGTCAACGCGGCAGGAAACATCATCAGCGACATCGCCGTGTTTGCGCTCCCCCTGCCTGTCTTCAGTCACCTCAGCCTACCGCGCAAGCAAAAGCTTATCCTCATGGGCATCTTTAGTCTGGGATTCTTGTAAGTGACGGGGTCATACCCCTTGCCCTCTATGTGGCTGTTAACAACACCGGCAGCACTGTCGCTATCTCCGTCATTCGCATCAAGTATCTCAGCATACAGGAAGATTTCACCTGGACGAACGTTGACGCTTCGCTCTGGTCATTGGGCGAGATCGCGTCCGCCGTAACCTGCGCCTGCCTCCCTACTCTTCGACCCCTCCTAACCAAGATGTTTCCAAAGGTGATGGCACGCGTGAACTACTCCCTTCACAGTCACCAGACCGATACCCGGGGCACGTATCGGACGAGCGAATTCCCCACGAGTGCCTACCCCGCGTACGCCCTTAAACCGAGCGACGTGGAGAAAGGAGCGACGGAGTCGGCCGTTTCCAGCGCGAGGTCGAGCCACATGAAGGACGACAAAGCAGTCACCCATGGTTCTCCGTATAATCACCAGAATACTTCCACTGAGAGTATATTCGGTCTGGCCAGCGTGCGGGAGGATGCTATAACCCCCGTCACCCCCGTCAAGTCCAACTTCAGCCCCGCAAGCCCCAGACCGACTTGGAGTCCGTCTAGCAGCAAGACTTCCCAGGGTTGGAGAGGTGCTTATGGAAACGGTTCCCCGATCTAGGTTGAAGCTCTGTCGGTTCCGTTGGCAATATTAACCCTCGGCTGGTAATCCGAGATGATTGGGGCGGTGTCTTGAGAGACGCCGGCATCGTTTTTCAAGACACCTATCGCTGTACCGAGTAGTACTAGTCGAATGAGTCGGGGTCTGAAACCTGGGCAGAGGTTCTGCAATGACCGCACTGTTTTAGCGCAGTTAGTTGCCTTTATACCCCCAATGAATAAGTAATGATATATTATGACTATGCAATTTTTACACCCCGTGGTGCCTCTCGCTGCGAAGTGTCACTGTCGAAGCTGTGGCATGCGGTGATGATAGCTTTCATGGCATAATGCCGCGACACCCAGTGGTAATTAGACATGTCTTGTGTGGCTGTTGGCTTCTATATGGATGTGCAGTCATGCCGAACGCCACCATGATTTCTTTTCTGGCTCCTTGTAACCCTCCTCTTTGACGTTATGCTTTCCGACGATAGTGAGGAAGACTTGATCGAGCGTCGTCGGACTGACGCTATAGTGCATGATGCCCAACTGCTCCCGCTGCTCCTCCAACATGACGGCCAGCTGGCCAACTGCACTAGACGACACGTCTTGGTCTTCGCGTGCGATGTCCTTGGCTTTTTGGCCGCTGAAGAGGCCAATAACCTCGCTTGCTGGCACAGAAAAGCGCATCTGGCCGTGATACGTCTTCTCCTCCACCTGGGCTCCCTGGAAGGTTGTTGTCACCCAGCCACGGAGACGCTCAGTTTCCGCAGGAGTGGTGTGTGGAGCCGACTTGCTGATTATATGGACATGGAGAGCATCCCCGAAGCGACGACGGAGGTTTTCTGTCGTACCAAGAGCCAGCATACGTTTAGCCAAGATTCCGGCTTTGCTCGCGAGCGCGTCGGCCTCCTCCATACTGTGCGTGGTAAGAAGCAGAGACCGTCCAGGAACCGTAGCTGCCAGCGTCTTCCACATAATACGCTTGGCTGCGGCGTCCAAACCAGACGAGGGCTCGTCCAGTAGGACGACGGTAGGGTTGCCCATTAATGCAATACCGAGACTTAGCTTGCGTTTATTGCCACCCGACAAAGCATGGGCCATGCGAGTCGAAAAGGCCTGTAAGCCGACAGCGTGAATCACGGCGTTGACGTTGTGGTCGATATCGGGTATGCCACGGACGCGGGCGTAGAACTCGAGGTGCTCTCGCACTGTCATCAAGTCCATGGCGTCGTGCTGGGGGCAAACGCCAAGGTGCGCTCTGGCCCCAGGCAAATCGTTGATGACTGACTTATTCTCAACCAGAATTTCCCCGCCGTTGCGGCTCGGCTTGAGATCTCCGCGGATCAAGGAGATGGTGGTTGATTTTCCAGCTCCATTGGGCCCCAACAGGGCAAAGACTTCTCCACGCTGGATGCCGAAGGTCACGTTATCTACAGCTGTGTTCTTGCCAAACGTCTTTGTCAGATGCATAACTCTGAGCCCGTCGTCGTTGTTTTGCGATGTGGTGACTCTTGCCAGCTCGTTTGCCAGCTCCTCATCGGATGCGACGGGGTCCTCAACTTCCTTGTACCGCCGTTGCCAGAGTCGCCGGACTGATGAACCTACAGAGCCGCTGTCGGCCCAGAGTAAGGTGGAAAACAGGATGAAGGACTGCAGCACCAGGTACAAGATGAGACCTCCGTACTGAAGTATGCCTCCTGGATTTGACGCAAGCTCCCGCCCATCGCAGGCCGTCGAAAAGAGGTTCAGAGCCAGGAACATGGCACGAATAACTGAGCCAATCGGCGCTGCAGCTGATATGACGAAGTGGACAATGAGAAGATACTCATCGACTTTAGTGACGGGCGCGTATGTGACAGTGCACATGTACGCGACCAGGTAGATCAAAAACATGCATGCTTGCCCGGCAGCGACCCAGGCGTACGTGGAGAGCTGGGTCTTGCAGAAAAGAGAGGTGACGTAGGCAAGGAGAATCGCAGTCAGGCCGTAAAGCATGAAGACGAGGAAGATGTAGCCGACATGATACCAGATGTTTGATAGAGCAGCCCAGAGAATAGTGACTAGGGTTGTTGATGCGAGGACGATAATGAAGTCGAAGGCGAGATATGCCAGCCACAGAGGCAATGGTCGGACGCCATTGGAGTATTGCAGACCCCGAACTGTCCTCCGGCGTTCCAAACTAGGGTACAGTGCGAAGAATCCAGGATAGGCGCTCAGAGCGATGCCGGTATATACGAGAAGCTGCAGGGAGTCTCCCGTGTCAGGATCCCATGGAGTAGCGAAGGGTGCCCATGAAATCATGACTGTCACATTACTGAGTAGCATGTTGGCGAGATTTTGCGTTAGCAACGGGTTGAGAAGGCCATTGAGGTTGGCCACGTAGGCAATGGTTGGCACCACGCCGTCGTCACCCAGCCAGAGACCACCAGGGAGAGTTTCGAGACGTCGATCAATGATGGTGCTCTTGAAAGCGTCGAAGGTGTCAACAAATGTGGCATTTTCTTCGAGCAGTTGCCTCGCGACGTCCAGTCCGGCCCCGGAGCCAGACCCGCTGCCAGAGCCAGAAGTGCCGGCAGCTGCGTTAAATACGGGTAGAAGAACGCTGGCAGCGGAGGTAAGGTCAAACCTTGAGCTAGGACCAATAACAAGCTCCCATTTGAACTCGTCGAGACTGAATCCCTCACTCTGGTCGAGCGACCGTTCCTCAGAAGGCGCACAAGTTGCAGTTTCCTGGCCCTTGATGAACAATGTGACGAGGCCGGCAGCTGCCACAGGGAGGACAAATGCTGCCAGGTAAGGGATCCAGTTGGTTTTCAGAACGGTGATGCGCTTGCGGAAGAGCACGACTGCCTGCTTCATGTAGCCGATTCGCTTCCCATCGAGTAGTTGGATCCCTCCTCGAGGAGCCGCTCCAACAGCACCTACGTTATCCGAGGATGCTTTCTTCTCGTTATAGTCCGATGTGGTGTCAGGTGCAGGGCCGTCGGTTTCTGCTTCACGGACCTCCTCCGCCAGCTGCAGGAACACATCTTCTATGGTAGGGCCGGAGAAGCGATACTCGTGGATGTCGTTGGCTTCCAGTGTGCGGATCACTTGGGCAGCCAGGGACGAGGACGGGGCAATATAGCTGATGAGATCAACCGAGACCTGTTTCTGGACCCCTTCCACATCAGGTGCGTTTTTGATACCGGTATCCTTGTGAACATGGACTCGGTAGCCACCACCGAGGCGGTCCTTCAGCTCGACAGACGAGCCATCAGCGCGCAGTGTGCCTTTGGACAGGATAGCAATGTGATCGGCGAGGAGGTCGGCCTCATCCAAAAAGTGAGTGGTGAGGACGATAGTTCTTCGTCCGCGCTCAGCTAGCAAGATGTCCCAAATCTTCCGTCGGCTGAGGAGATCAATGCCACTGCTGACTTCGTCAACGCAGCACACTGCGCTACCTCCCGTGAGCATCATGCCCAATTGAAGCTTGCGCTTTTGTCCGCCAGAGAGAGTCTTGGACATGGCTTTGCGCTTCGTTTCGAGATCGACGGACTTGATGAGGTCACGAATCTCTTCGGTAGATGCGGGATTTCTCGGAGACTTGAGCCTGTTAAAAATCCGTATGTGCTGCTCAACGGTCAAGTCGTCCCACATGACATTCTTTTGAGGCGCGATTCCGAGTCCACCGGTGCCGTCAATAGTGATGGAACCGCTTGTCAATCTGTTTGTGCCGGCAATGGAGTCTAGTGTTGTGGATTTCCCGCTGCCGTTTGCACCCAAAAGGGCAAGAATTTGACCGCGTCGGACGTTGAGAGTCAAGTTGTCCACTGCAACGACAGGGTCGCGATGAGACGAGATGAAGGAAAACAGGCGGCGCAGGGCGAAGGGTTTATATATCTTCGTGAAGCCGTCCAGGCGGACAGCGGCGTCGTTGGCCTGATTTTCGCTTGGGTCAAGAGCCATTGTCCTGCCCCTGGCAGTTGTGCCGTGTAGGCTAGACTCGATCATGGCTCCCAGCAAGGGATACGCAAAGATCTGGAGAATCAGAAACACCCAAAGAACGATGCCGGAAATCTGCCAGGGGCTCTCGGGGGCGATCATGGTAAGATTGGCGGGGGTGTCCTCTCGTTCCCATCGGGCCATGTAGGTGATGAAGTATACGTAGTTGCAAGGAGTAAACAGGAGGCTCAGAATACCGACAGCAGCGGTGCTAGGATAGGAGATGGACTGGGCAAGGATTCCAAGCAGAATTGTGATGAGAACTGCGGCAATACCGCTAATCTGAGCCTTCTTGAAGAAAGAAGACGCTAGGATAGAGAGGGAGGCCATAGATACGCCGTTGAGAAGGTGGTAAACCAGGACAGTGGCTACACTGGTGCGAGCGAAGACGCCGGCGCGCAGTACGAGCGAACCGATGACCCAGCCGGGTAAATAGACGAGGGTAAATGAGATGTGGTAGGATATAATGCGAGCAGCCTGGGCATGCCATCTGTGCTTGACGGGCATCATGGCATCAAGGAGGCGGGTCATGCCACTCTCGCGCTCGGTGGCGATGAATCCGGTAAGGTGATAGGTAACGAACAGGACACTGGTCATGAAAGCAACTCCCATCCAGTTGGTGAGAGCACTCTGATACATGATGCGGATCCGAACAGCACGCTCCTCCTGTGTAAGGCTAGTGAAGGGATACTCGTCAACGTGGTCAGGCAGGCGAGCCTGCTGTAACGGCGAGGACCCTGACCCTCGGCCCGAACCGGCTTCGATGGAAGCGATTGCGGCGTCGACTGCCCTCTGCAATGGCAAAAGGTAAATCTGGGCATCGTTCCTGTCTGAGTCGACATCCACCACAATGCTTCGTAAAGCGCCGTCACTGCGCAGAGTGTAGTTCCAGTAGTTCCCGGGGCCTTCAGATGGGGAAGACTGAAACACAACGGCGCCGTAACATCTGGTGACGCCACGAAGGTTGCTCCGGCAGTCAGCTCCGAGGTCAGCGGTGGATGATCGGCGAAGAGCCTTCTTGCCGGCACCCTCGACAGAGTCGGCGAGGGAATCGATGACCTTGTCGATGTCGCCACCGGCGAGACCGTTGTTCACAAAGACAACAGTCTCTCTCCCTGAAGTAGTCGCTGCACTGAGGGCGTCTGGGAGAGAGCGGATATGCCTGGGGTCGGACACGCCAAAGACGGCGGGAGAGACGAAAAGATTCTTTGCAAAACTGAAAAAGGTCGTCAGAGCAATGGGCAAGATAAGGGCGATGAAGATGGCGGCGATGGAATGACGGCTGATGATCTTCCAGTTCTTGAGGGTCAGGGTCCATGCTTGGCGTAGGAACGTCATGGTTGCCAGCGTCGCCGGCGGCGACCGCGCTTTTTTCTCTTGGTCGGGTGTTGGTCTAGTCGGATAGATATTGTAAACGAGCCATCGACGAAGTAGGTTGTCGCGATATGACCCTGCGCCCCAAGGTCAAGAGGTTCGAAGCTATGCGGCGACTGCTGAGGGCAACGAAGAGTAATGGAGGGTCGGCGTGTCAAGTCGGCGGCGCGGTACCATCAGAAGTCAGAAGTCGAGAGACAGGCCGGACAAACCAACAAGATCGGTTTCAGACGGCCCGAATGAGCGGAAAGACTCGAATCGAAGAAACGATGAGGGAAACGACAGAAGCCCCTAAGAAACCAATAATGACAACGACGGCAGCCTCGAGTTCCGGTGGGCGTCCTAAAGAATGATAGAAATCTTGTGGGCAGAGAATGGAAGCGGACGACGAACGCTGGTACGGGGAGTGGCTTGCTAGTAGATTACATTTGGGACGAACAACTCAACAGCAGCAAAAGTCAAGATGAATCGGCCGACAGGGACCTCCCATCCTTGCAGGTTCTTGTGCCGCAGCCTGGACAGTCTAGTGCACCGTGTCGGGCGTTGCGGCCCGCTAAAAATTGGTCCGAATCCCGAGCAACGGCTGTCTCTCCACAGCCGGGCGGGCGTTTGTTTGGATTACAGGGTCTGGGCGCCTGGGACAGGGTGGAAGCACTCGAGTGTGGCCCCCAATACATAACCGTCACAACACAACCTCACGTCCCGTCTCCACCCAATGAATAACGCCTACCTCAGTTCTTACCTGCCTCGGCCAGTAAGTATACAGCCTCACTACACTACATCGTCGTCTCCCCATCCGATGGCACATCCAGCTGGATCTTAACCTGAGTCTGAGTGTTGATTTGAAAATGAATCCGAGTCCCAAATCGGCCCTGAGACAGCCACGCTCCAACGGGATCCGGCACAGCCCCTTACCTACTACCACTACCACCCACTGCCACTACCACCCACTGCCACTACCACCCACTGCCACTACCACCCACTGCCACTACCACTACCAGAACAAGTAACTAACTAATTAGACAACCGTTATGTCTGGGGCCTGTGCCAATTCCCGACGCATAACACAGTCTTGGACCCGACCAAGACCCGTACGCGTGTCCCTGGGCTTCGTTCAACAGCCTGATATGTTACCTCGCACAATACTCGAATCCTTCAGCCCGCTCCACTGTCGTTGACGTCGGTCAAGAAGCCAAGCCGTCCAAGCCATCGGGGGAAGCGGAGCCACCAATCGCGTTACCCACCCCGTCTTCGCCTTATTCAAAGGCACCGTTAGGGTGACTCAGCTCCGTCCATTACCTCCACCCTCTTGAATCCCCCATGTGTACAGTACAATATACAGGACATCGAGCCTGGAAGCGCCTCATGGTGTGCATGTCAAAACAATACATCTAAACGATATGCACTCCGAGCATGTGGCATGGCAGATCGCTCAGCTCATCTCGTTTACAATGTGTTTCCTCGTATTGAAAATCAGCCGCCCAAGGGGTCTATACCGGTAGATCAAATGCTCCTTGCCGTCAGCTCCCTTCCGCTGTGTTGCTCTGCGCCGCCCCAGATGATCGCACCATCTACTCCACTAGGAACCCTCCGCCACCATCGTCCTCTTCCATGTCGTATTCTTCGGTAACGTCGCTCAGAGCATCTTCAATCACCTCGTCTTCCCCATCCGGCCAGCCCCCACCTTCATTCGCCGCCGCCCCGATGCTGTCTCGGTCTGCACCTTCGTCTTCAACCAGGAATCCACCACTTCCCGCTGCCTCCTCGCCCGGCTCACCGACCACCCTGACCATTTTTCGCTCCTCTTCTGCCCTCTCGTCCGGGTCCACGCCCGCCCATACGCGCTCGCGGATACGGAGCGCTGTCAGAAACCGCCTCCACATGCGGATCGCCGTCAAGGACCGCTTGTTCTGCTCTGCCTGCGCTTCCATGTTTCCCAGGCCATCCATGACCGCACGCACGGCTTCCTCGTACTCCCGAGCCACCACCACGCCGTTGAGTACCGCCGTGCCTTGCTTCCCCTTGAACTGAAACCCTGTCAGCGCGGGTGCGTAATCGATTCCTAGAATATATGCTGCTCGTGAAGGCCCAGCAGTATCGTATCCATCCGAGATATAAACGCCGCCCTCTGGCACCATACTCGCCACATACACTTCGATATTGCCGAACTTGTTCTTCGGCACCCGACCGTTGACAACCGGTGGTGCGCGGTAGAGCTCCGTTTGCTCCTCCATGAAAACTGGCATGCCTTCTGCATCTCGCTCATCTCCACCGTAGCCGTCGTCGACGAACTCGCCTGGCTTGGCGTTCGACCTTCGCGGAAGGAACTTAACGGGCACCTCTAACGGCTTGACCTCTCGTCCCATTCGATGCCATTTATCCCTGCTCCGTGCGATCCGAACGTCCTTGCGGCGGTGGACCTTCTCTAGCGGGGCTTTGCTTCCTGCTGCTACCGTTCCGGTGGGTTGTGCTCCTGGCACGAGAACTTCATTACGCCGTAGGTGTCGTTCCAACGCAAAGACGGGATGATCTTTGAAATCTGCCACATTACGCGGCATAGGCTCGCGCCCTTCAATGGCCTTTAGCTCGGTATCTTCAATCTGGTCAAGGTCTGTCGGCCAACGCCGGGCGAATGGCTTCAGTGCCTTACGCCACCACTGATCACCTCGCTCATCTGCCATTTCGATGCGCAGCCTCCGCGTCTTTGCCGCGTATGCCTTCGCGTATCTTCTGGTGACGTCTCGTGCCGTACCATCGGATTCGAAGGCAACCACATAACTCATGCAGTTCTCCTTGTCAGAAGCAGGCGGTTCCAAGGCCCGAGGCTTCCACATGGAATTCGTTACCAATGGATCCACTGGTTGCCATTTCTGATGAGCGACATCAAGCACCTCGACCCAGTAGACCGGGTATGGCGACTCGTGGATATTCTTAGGCGTCTCTGCTGATTTGCGTGCTACCGGAGGCGGGGTTGGTATCGACGGCAACCGGTATGCCGCAGCATTTGGATGTCCTAGTCGCCGTAGTGGTGACGCTTCACTCAAACCAGAGGACGAAGATGCTTCCACAGGAGCTGAGTACTGGGACAATTGGGATTGGATCTTTTCGTCCGTTGCGGCTTTCTTCGAGATCTTCACACCGCGGGGTTTCGGGAGGGTCGGGCCGCCTGGAGCAAATGCCAGCGGCTGCAGGGAGCAAACCAAGCGAGCGCGAACCCCGGCAGATCGTAGCAGGGCGCAGTATAATTGAGCACCGACATCTCGAGACCCATTCAACTTTCTGGCGGCCTCCCTGAAATCCGACCGGTCCATGCAAGAGTCCATGTTGCCTGGAGGCTCATACTATGAAGGGGGCATCAGTCAAGCTGTGCAAGCAGGGTTGATGAAATGCACTTACTTTAGCCAGGTGCTCAGGGTCTTCTGCCCATAAGGGCCGGCGCAGCCCCCTCTCTATGATCTGAAATTTGGACTTGAACATTGACCCAGCCTGCTGAAGACCGGTCCTAAGCGATTCTGTCTGGCCAAACTGTGGGAGATTAGCCGCTGGTGTTAGGTACGTGACGGTCTTGTTTGTCAGTAGCGGGCGCAGCTTTTTCTGGACCTCCTCGTCATCGCACCAACGATTTCTCATTGCGCAGTGTAGTACGAGACACAGGAGATGAGTCCTGTGAATTGATATGCGCCGCTCCTTTTCCTCTTTTGTAATTGGCTTCCTTCTGTCAACGCCTTTCCTGGCGCTCACCATCGTGCTTGAGTGGGCCGACAGGTTAAGTGTTAGCTTCTTAGGCTCCTCAGAAGTCTCCGAATCGGGCTGCACAGCGCCAAAGTCAACATCCTCAAACTCAATCTCGTCTTCATCTTCGTGTTCGTCAGAGTCGTCAGAGTCTCTGTAGACGGTCTGAACCGTCGCCGTAGGGGGAAGAGCTACGTCTTCGAACTCAACGTCCTCGTCCTCGTCCTCGTCGTTAGCTACTTCTAGCTCTGGAGCTTTGCGCGGTTCGTGCAGCTGCGTCTTCTTCTCCCCTGGCCTCTTGAGCTTCTTTTGTGGCGGTTCTGACGAGTTTGGAGAGCTAGGATCTGCGGCGGCCTCAGCCAACATCTCTTGGTAGACATCTGGCAGGCCGGACGTTGTGGGCCTCGAGCGAGAGGCCCGCGTTCGTTTACGGTCGACCATGAAGAGCAGAGAGTGCTGGCAATGGGTGGATGAATTAAGCCCGGAGAAAACAACGATATGTATATTCAAAGGGGCAGTGTGAATGCCGAGTGGTTGATTGCCTGTCTTTTTATGCACTGTTAAAAGCCCGCCAGCGGGGGGGCTTCGAATCAACTCGTCTTGCTCGAAGGTAAAGCAGGCAGACACTGGTTGACTGGAGCCTGCGACGTCATGAACGCACTGGCCATGCACGCGAAGCCACGTGACCCCAGCGTCCCGCCGATCTCGGCAGCTGCACTTACCGGGTGCAAAGTACTCCCGACCATCCTTGCTCACAGTACCTATGCGTGCTCGACAATTCTTTCAGCAATTTGACTCGGTCCATTTCTTGAAGCGTGTTGTGTCGCCGCAGCCCCATAGTCTAGGAGCCATCGCGATAAAACATAGTCGTGTCCAAGGGCAACCTCTCACCCATCCAAATGGCTCTTTGGGTGTGGTTGCGCAGATCGGCAGCCAGGTGGTCAACTCCCTCTCCCGTCGTGTTGGGATGGATGAGCACAGACAATGGTCCTCTGTATATAGCCAGCCAGGGGATGAAGGCGCCGAATTGCGCAGGCGTGAAGATGTTAACCTCGAACATGGCCACAGGGTGGGGGCCGACGGGCTTCTCCCAGAATCGGTAGATCCTCAGTTCAGGGACTGCACCACGGTCAGGTCACTGACTCTGTGTGCTGCATCTTTGGGCTGGAACTTACACTCTCTGCGGATGCGCTCCCAAAGCTCCTTGGCATGCTTGACCTGTTCTTGGCTGTTCTGGAAATGGTAGATGTGGACATCACTGTCGTTTTCGTATTAGCAGCCGCCTCCCCTCGCCAACATGAAGACGGCAAGACACTTACAAGCCTCCTCGGCGTCCATTGTCCAACGGGGCTGTGAAAGTCTCATACGCCTCACTGAGACCTTCGCGCGGAAGGTTCTTTAAGCTCTTGCCATCCTCGTTGAGCTCATCGGGCAGGGGAACGGCATTCTCGTAGCCTTCGAGGGGAGAAACCCAGCTATAACGCGGGGGGTTGGAGACCATCATGAGGGTATTGTGGCGGCTTTGGGCTGGCTCTGACACGCTTGGTGAGTGAAAACTTCACTGGTGAACTGTGACTTGCAGCACAGAGAGACAACACGGCACTCCTGAATATATATACATATACGTATATATACGCATTTGGCAGGAGATAAAAAGCTCCAGACAGGCATGGAAGAGCCGTTGGTGTTCTCCTCCGTCCAACGTGGTGTCTCAGGTTGCCGTTGTGGCACTGACGCCATCTTTGGGTAATCACACGGGAAGTCCCCACCCATTTCTAAGCAACCGCGCGCGCAGAAAACGACCCCATCGCCGAGGCACATTTAAGGTAGGTAGGTGCACTAAGGTGGTATGGTATGTACGGGGGTGTGATAAAATAAGCTACCTACCAAGGTGGGGAGGGGAGTTGCCGCATCCACGCTTCCCCAAGACTGCTGCAGCTAGTGTAGGACGCAAAGCAGCTTCGCAACCCTATCCATTACTCATTCACCTGATATACGGCGTATCGAATCATTCGCTCGGGGCCGCCCCCGAAGCCCGGCACCTGCTTCCCCACCTCACCCTCGTGCTCTAACCAGACCTTCCACTTCGTGCCCGTTCTCACTCCAACCTCGTCCCAAAGCCGTTGAAAGCTAGTCTGATCGTGCAGGTACATCGTGCGGCCTCTGCTATCTCTCTCTCCAGGCTCTACGCTGCCCAGGTGCCGTCCGAAGACGAGCCCGTCCTGGATCCCCGGCTTGAGGAACTTGACGATCCGCTCCGCCGCTGTCACCTGTTTCTTCCAGTCGAAGAGGTGGAAAAAGGCGTTGGCCCAGACTATACTGGCCTTCCCGTCGAGTGCAGCGAGGCCCGCGTCCGCCGGGTCCAAGACGTCGCCCGCGACAAGCGTCGCCAGGAACCGGCCCTTGTCCCGGAATAAGTCGTAGCCGATGTCGAGAAACTCGTGCCGCAGGTCCACTCCATACAACCGCGAGCTGTCGACGCCATCGTGTGCGAGCTGACGGAGCGTCTGGCCGACGCAAGTGCCTAGGTCCAATAGCTTGTCGTTGGAGCTGGCATCAGTCAGTCGGTTCAGCACCTTTTGGTACAGAGCATCCTGACGATCGGCCAGCAGGAGAAATCGCCAGCGGCCAATGCAAGGGTAGTGGAAAATCTTCCACAGCTCATCTCGCTGTCCCGGCGTCAGCTCTTGTTCTCCCAGTTACCTCCATATCCTCTCACAATCTTCCGGATGTGGCTGTCAACGTCCTCAGCGGGAATGTGACTGTAGTCTCGAAGCAGGGTCCGAGCTGGTTCGTAGCCTTCAGGCAGCTCCTCCTCGTACATCCATGTCTCCTCATCTGGCACACCAGAACTGTTGTGCGTGTCTTTTGCCATTTGTAGAGCTTGTGCCAGGCGGGTTTGCCGAAATGATTTCTCAATAGGGGTTCAAAGCCACCTTTATCTGTCCATGCCCCTCCTGCTCGCCTTTGTTTCACTGGCCATGCTCGGTGCGAAACCGGCAATGGATGCCGATGACGCTGCATATCCCCGTCCGCCTACGCTCCTGCGCCGACGACACATCACCGCCCAGGCAGCGCTATGGTGCCACCGGCAGCACTAGTGTCTTTTCCAGCCGGAGCGAATGAGGGCCGCCCGTTGTCAGTGATTGACTGCTTTGCATCAACAATCTCCCTCTCCCTCGCCCATGTACGTTCTATTGGGCATGGATGAGTCACTGACCCCATCGCTTGGGCACAGTAGGTGCTTACTCATGTGCTGATGCACTCTGGATCAAAGCTCGGTCGACGGTGACAGACCGTTGGCCAAACGTCACGAGCTAGGCCGGCTTCAGAATCACAAGGCGCGAAGTGACCGCCTCTCGAATATGATCTGACAACATCAACATTGGTCACACGGTTCGCTATCGGCATCGGGGCATCAAAAGGACAGGTACAGACTCTGTGGCTGGAATTGGACACTAGCGCAGGTTGGAAGATTGCCTGCCATTCATAACCGTACTCCAGATCCAGACCCTCGGACATACCATTGAGGGGCCCAACGTTGACGCGTGTCGCCTGCCTAACAAGTGTTCAGAATGGTTGGGTGTGTCCATTTTTCAGTCTCTGAATTGCCCCTGGGGAACGTATCTCCAGTCCGAGACGTAAGCGGGAGTCGAGCCTGACCCGCCGTTGCTGGTGCAATATACTCCGACAAAGACCCCTATATTTCTGTCAGCTCAAGCCCTAACTCTACCGAGCCTCTAGCCTGCGGACCTACCGGTAAAGCCCCAGCTGAGAGCATCATTAGATCCATAGACAAGGGTCTTCATCTGAGACGCGGCACGGGCAGGACCAGCGGAGAAGGAGTAGTGGGTGATGTTCATAGCCTTGATTTCCAAGCGCAACGAACCGCCCGCCCACTCCTCTGGCACCGGTGCGATGATATCGGCAGGAACGGGAATATACGACACGGCCCGAAATCTGAAGTGCCGCTTAAGCTCATTGGGGTCATCTACCGTCGTTAAGTTGTACCCTGGGAATGCCTGTGTCCTCGCATTTGCTGGCAACAAGACCACGCCTAAGTCATAGTGGTGGTTCTGCGTGAGAAATACCGACACACCAGCCTCCTCTTCTTCCAACGCGGGCTCGAAATCGAGCTCGACACTGTAGGTGAAAAGAGTATCCTGCTGTCGCCTCCCGACGAACGTCTGTCCGGATGGGCCGGCGTAATTACCGTTGAGGGCCGTCAAGTTGAGCTCCGACGGCGCCAAGCGTAGGCTGTTGGGGTGCTCAGGCGGTGAGACCGTGTATGAGCTCGTGATAGGAAAACGCCAGTGCGTCAAATGAGCCGGTAATGTCGAGTTGGGCGCAAAGTCAAGTTCATCGCCTTCGACTTCTCCCAAGGATATCCAGGGCCTGTGAGGGTCAACACGGTACCAAGAGAAGGGTGATTGACATGCGCGTACCCCGGTCCCTCAACACGCAAGTTCTCCGGGGGCATCTCCCAGCCGCTCATTTCACCGCTGATTGGAGTCATGTATGGCCATTCTCCTTCCTTCCACGTCACCGCGGTCAGGACGGTTTCGCGGACCATTGGGAAGTTGAGCCATGCAGGTCCGGATCTCGTAGCGAGAGCGACACTCCACCTTCTGCCTGTTAGTACCATTATGGCTGGGGAATGAGGTGCTGACCAGTTTCCCGAGGCATCTTGGAACAAATCGGCATGCCCGACAGTCTGGACTAGATGTTGTAAGCCCAGCGTCAAAAAATTGCCTGGAGAATGCCCTTGATTTATGCTCACAGTAACTTGTCGTGTTTGCATTGCTCAGAATTGGGTTGGCTGGATTCGACTCATACGGGCCGTCAATCTTCGTAGAGCGAGCTATCGTAACCATGTGGTTAAGTCCAGTACCGCCTATTTCTGTCTGTCAATTTTCTGATGTCCCCAACGCTCGATCATGGAGATACCTTCGGCGGCCAGCAGATAATAATACCCATCTTTGCGGTAAATGTGTGGTCCTTCTGGCGCCTGACCCAGAGTTAGTTTTGGTCTCGGTAGCGAAAAGATAAGGTAGACTGACCATGCCGCCTGTCCCATTCCAGAGAGTCTTCCATCCGATTATCTCTCCAGTTTCGAGGTTGGCTTCGGACAGCTCTATCCGAGGGCTGAACCGCGTTAGCAGATGATGCGACTCAAATTCAATTTGTGTCTAGCTCTCACCCAACCTTCCAGGCATGAGCTCCAATTATGTACGTCTTGCCATCATCGTCCCAGAACGGTTCGGTGTCGTAACCCTCGAACTCGAAATGAACTGCGTTAGACCACGAGGAGGAGTCATATGGATTCTTCCCCTTGAATATGACCTGCCTTGAGATGAGCCCTGGAATTTCTGACGTAAAATGCTGACCGGACCTACATTGTCCCACCTGGAGGCGTCTGCAGCCTCTCTGTCGTCTTCTACGAGAGTAGTAACCAGCCAGAATATTCCGTCATAATACCGCAAGGTTGGTGCCCAGATGCCACTAGCGGCCATTAGTCTGGCCCCAAAATTTGGAACAGGCCGCATACCTCGTCGAGCGGTTGGTCTCGGCGAGCTGAGGGAGTTGCTCCTCCCGATTCAGGACGTGGCCTGGGCTGGTTGAGCTAGATATCCTGCAGTGGACTTGGATTGATGAACCTACCTATCAACTTCCAGTTCTGCAGATCCTTGCTGGCATGAAGCGGTATTCCTGGGAAGGCATTGAAACTAGACGACGCGCAAAAGAACGTGTTGTTCCATTCCGGAAGAAACACACAGGTCGGATCTGGATGAAAGCCGGGAAGGATGGGATTGTAGAAGGTGGTATTGGAGCCCTGGGATGTCCCCGCGTGGGCAAAATGTAAGAAGACCGCTCGAATGAGCCACAAGGCAGACTCGATGCGAAATAACATACTGCTGACTGCGAATGGTAGATCTAAACGTTCTCGCTCTTTTTCTCACACATAAGCAATCCATTCTTTTGCAGCCAAACCGAGGACTTATAGAAGCACGGCTAAAGTCGCCTTGTGGGCCATTCCGAGCAGGGAGGAGAGGGGGGGAAGAGACGGGTGCTGTTACCACCGACGGATCGGGACAGCACCCCGCATCCCTCGTACATCGTGATAACACCGGGTAAACAGCTTATGCAGGTTAAATTGATGAGGCTCGAGAATGATATTGTAGGAATGTTTCCCCGATCGAGAACTGACCAGGGTTGACCAGTTCATGCTGCGGTCTCGGCGGCGGCGGTCTACCTGCCTACGTCGAGGAGGGAGGCGCCGAAAGCTCATCCCGAGGTGGAAGGAGTGCCGGAGATCGTCGAGTCCTGGAGCATGACGAAATGCCATCGTGGAGAATCCTTTGCTCGGACCCCATTGTGAATACCAAGGACGATAGCTCATTGACCAGAAGCGACTACTATTCCCCCACCCGAACCCCATCGGCATCAGAAGATCGAGACCAATGGCATGGGGACGCGAATCTTGGGACGTCGTTTCCATTGGTCCCGTCTTTGGGGTTGACCAATTCCCCCGCCATCGCGGGCAGGTGGAAACCGAGAGACGATCCCCATCCCGGTCGAATGCGGGGTGGTTCTTGGGTGCCAGTGTTGGTTCAGTGTGACGTTGGAAGCAGCTCAAGCTGGAAAGGACTCCCGCAAGGTCGACAGAGGCGGAGTTGGGGGAAGATCGGACCTTTGTCGTATTCAAGTCGTGCCGTAAGCACGCACACACGAGCCCTAGACCTGTTGCGCCACTAGGTCCTTGCTAGCAGGCCTCGAAAGACCATTTTGGCCATGAGCCCGGGCTGAAGATCAAAACCACTCTTCTGAAGGCGATGCGAACAGGGAGATCACTCCAGCATGGAAGAGAAAATTGTCCAGCCACCACGCCGACAGACAACATCATTCTCATGGTGTTTGCCTACCACATGACACAGGCACACGGAAAGAAGACGCAATATGTTTGTTGAATCGACCGACGAATTACATGCAGTCTATGTTCTGTCTCCCAAGGCCCCAGAAATGCAAGCGGCCGTCGCATTAAGCCTATACAACAGGCACGTACTGCCTGCGAAGAGAATCGAAAGTCGAGTTCGTTGACGGCGTGAATCTTTATTTCCGTTATGCACCTCCCTCAGCAAACGCCGTACCCCTGTCGAAAAGGGGAAGCGGTAACTGCCTCCAAAACGCCTTCTACCTTATGCAGGGCATCCATCTTGACCGTTCCATCTCGAACTCCGCTGTCTTCGTCCGTCCTATGGACCTTTATTTCTGACGCGGCGCCATCTGACCCGCCATCATCTGAAGGCCCATACAAGCCTCGTAGCCAACTGGAAGACCGTGTCGTGTCACCTTGAGTCTCACTCATCTCTCAGAGCTCAGACTCCGCACCGTTTGTCTCCAGGTTCATGGGGCTTCCGTTCTGCGCTTGCCGTTGCTGACGGAGGCGTGCGTTGCCACGTGGCGCACGGCGTCGGGGCGCGGGTCGTCCGTTTCCATTCATATTTTCGTCGTCTTCGTCTGAGTCGGGGTGCTCCTCCGCATAAAGTCGAGCTTCATCCAGTTCCGACATGTCGTCGGGTCTGTCCCTGAGCCACTGCATCCGAGGACCTGATTTGGCAATCTCTGAAACGCGAAACCCGTAAATCCGAGGCTCGTATATCCGGCCGGCACCTAGTCCTGGAGCAATGTTCTTGGAGTACATGCCGTTGACCATCTCCAGCGAGTCGTCGTTGATGCGCGCGCCGCCACCACTGAGGACCTCGGCGCCACGCTTGGTCAGGTCGTACTCAGGGAAGGTAAGGAGGAACAGGGCGCCAAAGGTGCGTCCGAAGAAGGCACCGTCAACCGTCTGGAAACGGCTGTTGGGAGGGACATAGACGTCGAGACAAGAAGGGCAAAACAGCTTCACCGTGTCCTCGCCTGGTATATCGGACAAACCGACGGGAAGTGTTCTTGCCTGGTCGCAGTTTGTTCGAGGGCAGCAGCCGAAGTGGCCCAAGTCGTACTTCTCGCTCATTTGCTGTATGCCTGCCCTAGAGCAGATGAAGCGCTGGTGGATGAGGCCGTAGAGCATCTCCGAGGAAGACTCGATGACGCTTAGGTCACTAGCCATCCGACTATGTTGTCTGCGATCGTGCCTAGGCCCAAGCCGATCTTGATCTCCCGAGTCATTTTCTTCGTCTTCATCCTCTTCGTCTTCCTCATCTTCTTCATCCTCCTCAGGCTCCACATCGAGAATCATCTGCGCGAGGAATAGTCAGCGCTAATACCTCCAAGAAGTTACAGAAGCGGACACACGGTAGGATAGGTAGCAGAAAGAGGGACAGGGAAAAGGGGAGGGGGGAAACACAAAGCAGGACAAGGGAACAACGGTAGCCGTACCTCAAGGGCTTCCTTGTACATAGCAACCTGGTTTTGCAGGCCTGTGAGATTGAAGTCATCTTCGATGAACTCCTCAGAGACCTCGGCGAAGTACTCATGGCCCAGCAGAGAACAGAAGGAAGATATCCAAGACTCCGGGGCCCCCGAAGAGGTGGACATGTCGTCGAGGTAATCCAAGGTGGTGGTGTTGAGGGGGTGTCGGATAGAACAAGGTATGTTGTCGCGCGGGTAGACACGCGCGTTATCCGTCGGATGGAATCGAAGTTGCTACTGTCCGTACGGGCTGGATATCTGGTATCCCGGCAGGGGCGCAAAGATGGCGGGGTAGATGGGCGTAAAAGGTCAGACGCGGCGCATATCGAGCGCGAAGCAGAACGGCGCGGGTCGAAATAATCGCGGATGGAGGTTGGTTTCGCGGAAGATCGGACGTTGCGCGCGCAGCAAGGTTGAGTTGCGATATACTTTTTTCCGGTCCTCTTTTTTTTTTTTTTGCTCTGGGCGAGGAGGTGGTATTTTGGCGAGCCTCAGCAAACTCGTTGGTGGGTGGGCTGTGGACTGGAGTGCCTCACGACGCCGCCCAGCCCGCTTAGAGAAGGAGATTACGTCCAATCATTAAGATGGTCTGTGCGCTATTGGCGCCTGGTAAACGGCTCGACATTTAATCCGATGACGCTCACCTCGGTCGGCTGCCTTGGTACGGAATCGGTGAGCCTCACCGAGCGAGGGTACGGCTGGTACCTGGGGCACAGACAGATATGGTAGGGTGCAGGCAATGCACGAGAAGGCATTTTGGTCATATAACGCCACATATCAACAACCCATTTCAATTCTAAATGTTTACTTCTTCCCTGAAATTTCAAAGCCATCAGCAGCCCGTTACGGTCATGAGATTTCGCTTGCTAGGCTGGTGCCGTCGAGTCAATCCTCTCACAACACGCCCCGCCGCCCAACGAAGCTTCTCAACCATCAAGTCTGTGGACGCTGTAGAAACCCCCTTTGAATCTGTGAACATTTCAGAGTTTCGGGACTTGGTTTATCAACCGGCGCGGCCTCTTCTCTTCAAGCAACCCATCAAATTCCCCGACCAGGGCCCCTTTCCAGCATCATCAAAATGGTTCAAGCAAGATAAAGCCATTCAAACCCCGATGTCCCAGCAGGCGCCCTCCATTGCTTTCGCGCCTTACGTGGACCAATTTGCCCACCATCTAATTACATACGAACTTATGAGCCCTCAACTCTCCGAAGACATGGGCTTGGTCGTGGACACAACGAGTCGATTTCTCGCCTGGCTTTCCTCAGGCGCTGACCCCTTGGGCGCGGTGCTGGCCGGCATCGTCCATGCTGCGGCGCACTCAGACGCCTCGGAGCCGAAATTCTCCTCCTTCAACGCGCCTCTTCTACTGCTCCTCAGAGCCCTGGAGTTCAACAGGCTCCACGATAAGAAGCTTCAACAGCTCTACATAGCACAGGCTCAACTCCCCGACCTGCCACTGGAAATGCAAGAGGACCTTCCCGTCCCACGCATCGTGAGGGAGGCCGGCAAGGGGGATGTTTACAACTCGAGCATATGGCTTGGATTAGAGCCGACATATACTCCACTGCACCGCGACCCGAATCCCAATCTGTTCTGCCAGCTTGTCGGTAGCAAGACCATCCGACTACTGCCGCCGTCGTCTGGAGACCGCTTGTATAGACGGGTGCAGACGCAAATCCACCAGTCCGGGAACAGCCGCATCAGGACGTCCGACATGATGGAGGGTCGAGAGAGGGTTGTAATGAATACGGCCATCTGGGGAGTTGAGGGCCCGGAGGATATCGTGGAAGCAAGACTCGATCCAGGCGATGCCTTGTTCATCCCGACGGGATGGTGGCACAGCGTGAAGAGTAGGCACCATGACGGGCGGCTCAATGCATCAGTAAATTGGTGGTTCAGATAAACCAAGGCAAGCGTCGCCTGAGCGCGCAGCAGCAGGCTGTAGAGTATTCCAGGTCGGGACTCGTACAATCGATCAGCGTTTGACAATGTTTGAAGTCAATAGGCGAGCACTTCGAATGTAGCAGTTCAAGGTGCAGGTGTTCACTGGAATTCGGATGAAGTTTAGCGGTGTCCTTGGAAACAAACTTCGAGTTTGCGGCAGAGCCTTGACACGTTAGAGGAGCGGATCTTACTAACAGGAACTGTGCGCACTCGCTGTTCTCAGAGGCCGGCTCAGTATGTCTGGAGAAGAATTTTGCTATCCGGGAGGTATGAGTTTTATTATTACTAGTATTACCGTTATTATTATTATTGTTGTTGTTGTTGTTGTTGTTGTTGTTGTTGTTATCGTCATGCTCATCTTTGTCGTCCTCTTTCTTGTTGTCCTTGTTATTGCTGTTCCAGGTTGTTGTTATTATTGAGGCGGTAGGTGGTAGGCGGAAGGCAATGTAATAATTGGCTAAAAAATAGGCTACCTCCCGGATAGCAAAACTCCTGGAGAAAAGAATCTGCTGTTTCGTCCTCCTCGAGCATCGTGCGTGGTTCCACAACTTGCTAGTGTCTTGGACTTCTTCTCTCCTTGGTAAATTCTATTCATAGGACCCACCAGAAAAAGCACAATAGCTCAGGGGTAAAGCGCTGGGCTCATAACCCAGAGATCCCTGGATCGAAACCATGTTGTGCTATGAATCTTTTTGCTCGCGTTTCTTCTTTCACCTGCTTCTTTCTTAGTCCCTCCTCTAACCTTCACTCCCTCTCTCCTCAAATATTTATTGGGGTAGAGAGATGACGCTCTGGAGTCTGTACCTGGGCCAGAGGGAACTACGAGATGACCCCTATGCCTTAGAGGCCACGGGGTGAATTATTGCATCATTAGTCCACCGACACGGTCACCCGACCTGGCCAATATGACTGACTTTCAGGCAACATATTTTATTCATTTCGGGTTTCCGAGCCTGTTGTGTATGACGCAAGGCAGCCCGTCCTTCATCGGAAGGGTGAGACTGCTCTTGCTGACCCTCTCCGAGTCATCGACCCTCACACAGTCGAAAAGTCCGGTCACCGTGGCAATAACCTGGACGGCAATGACTTCGGCCATCTTCTTGCCCAAACAGGTTCTTGGCCCGCCGTTGAACACGGGGAATTCGGAGGCGCTCTTATTAACCACCTTTCCGTCGACCAACCACCTCTCAGGGCGGAATTGGTCCGCGTCTGCACCCCATGTGAGGCGAGAACGATTCATCGCCCAGGTGCACCACACGATAACGGAATTTTGGGGCAGGAAAGTGCCGTCCGGGAGGGTAGTTTCCTGGACAGCCTGCTTGATCTCAAAAGGAATGGGCGGGAAGATTCGAAGAGCTTCGCAGAAGACGGCGGATGTATACGGCATCGACAGCGGGCTGCACCGGTCTGATATGACTTTCTCAAGCGCCTTCTCGCTGCCGGCTGTGACACAATCAATTTCCTCCCTGATCTTGGCCACAACCTGGGGGTGTTTCATTAAAAGATAAAACGTCCACGTGAGCGCTTGCGCCGTGGTGTCTCTGCCGGCCGAGAGGTAGTTCAGTGCAGCATCCGCGACCAAACGTTCGTCTCCAATGGAGTCCAAGAAAGATTGAATCAAACTCCCTGATATGTGGTCCAGCGCGTCGCTGGCGTCGCTGGCGTCGTGCCCGTGCGTGCCCGCATCCGGGTTTTCAGCGCGTGTCTTTCTGTCGCTTGTTGCGCTGGATACAATCCTCTGACCAAACGACTTGACGACGGAGATGGATTTCCGCAGCTGAGCGCCAGTAAACATCTCTGTTATGAGCCAAAGGGGGTTCTGGAACCGCTCGGCTGTCGCGCCAGATGCGTAATCGAAAGCCACACCGAATTCGTCGTCGGCATGCATGTCCATCTGTGTTGACTAGTCAGCAGGAGAAGTGCTTGCTCGACAGAGAAGCCAGCCAGGACAGATCCACATCAGTCGTTCGGTCAAGGGAAAACCTCACATTGTAAGCCATCTTGCCCATCAGCTGCGTTGTAATTTCGTGAAAAACTGCTTGCAAATCTACCACGCCATTATCGGCCTGACCTTTCAGAAAAGCCACACTCTGGGTGAGATACTGCGGCAAGGCCACGTCTGTGAGAAGCCTTAGGTTGGATGTGTTGAGGAAGTTCAGCCCGGCTTTGCGCTGGATCTTCCAAAGTTCACCATCGACGTTGATGATTCCATTGCCTACATAGACATGAGCAAGGCAGGACTCAATGACAGCATATTTCTTTTCTTTTTTGGGGCACTGACCGAACAAATCCCTCGACCTTCCCTTGAAGAATTCGCCCTTGGCGAAGGTGCCCTCATTCTTGAAGACATATTCAAGATTCTTGGGGTCGCTGATGATGACCCCCGGAGGCAGACTGGGGACGGATATCTGCAGTGTCTCGTAGCCATACAGCTGCTCGCACTTGGTGAACCAATCGAAAAGCTTCTGCCGATCTCTCAAGAAGTTGATACCATTCCCCGCCAGAGGCAATGTATCGGGCGGACGCCTTGACCAAAGTCAGCATGCCATCAAATGCCGATGGCACTCGTCTCACGCACTACGCCTGGTGTCCCACTGACCTCAACGGAGTGCCGTTCCTCCTCAACTTGGTCTGGCCAAATATGGCATACAGAAAAAGGGAAACGAGTCCCGCCACTAGGATTGTTGGGGCGGTGATTACACCCATTTCGAGGCCCACTGACTTTGTTGCGCAAAGATGTTGCCCGCAAGTGTGTCCCGTCCGGGCGGCTGCTGATGTGTCGAACCTTCACCACTTTCGATAAATCCCCAACACCAATGACTGACTCAATGTTTGGCGCTTGCGTGGACTGTTGGCAGCGTCATCCGTCTTGGTCTTCAGAAGCAGAGCAGGATGGGGTCCTACGGGTCATTCGCACTCGGTTGACGGGGATAACTTGGCCAAGGAGGCAGTTGGTGTGCAATCTGGTTTGCGGTAAGTGTGTCGTGATCCTATCTCAGCAAGGTTACATAACGCAAGGTGATTCACCTTAAAGAAACCTAGGTACTGTGGTTGGAGCCTCAACGGTTGGAGCCGTCCACTAGAAGGGGAGCAATTGGCGTAGACTCTTTGGCGGGGCTAAACAGCTTATTAGCTACCTACCTAGCACCACCTACCTAGGTATACTGCGAGGCACCTACCTTACCTCCAGGTACTAGGTAGGTAAACAGGGGACGGATAGAAAGAAGCTCCCGCAGCTCCGGGCCATTAGGTATCCAATAACCTCAGGTTCGGCCCCTCCCCTGCTGCCGCAGTGCCGTTTCCCCTGTGTCACAGGCCTGTTCGCCAGGGATGAGAGCCACTTCAAGGGGTGCCCAATCCCTGTCCTGGAGCTTTCCCTGCATCAATTAGCAGGCTTGCTCATGTGGCTAGCGAGTGCGATAGCTCCCACGCACGGCAGAGCAGGCAAGGTACCCAACGCTTGCTCGATTCCTCCTCAACAAGCCGCGGACTGGATTGCGACCATCCAATCTATTATTTACACCTCGACCGCACCAGCAACCCTCACGGCTAGCGTTGAGACGAAGCCTCGGGCACTTCACATGCCATCCTGTGTGCCGAAACCCTCTTATACAAACATCACGCCGTGCCTCCTCGGCCGACTCTTTTGCACCCAAGCTTAAACAGTTCCACTACAACACCAAGCCATCGAAAATCGACATCATCACGATGGCGCCTCTTGTCCCACGCTTCCACTTCTACGAGATTGACGACCAGCCCTGGTGTGTATACTACGCCCTGTATCCCGACTCCTCCAGCTCCCCATGTCTGCTCCTTCGGCGGCAGCAGCGGACTGACACCTGGCTCTCCTAGGTTCCCCTCTTTCCTTCGCGCCCACGTCCAAGATGCCCTTCACGCGACATGGGTTAATAAGTTTCCTGTCCTCCAACGCAACTCTCCCGCGCGCTTCGCCGCCCAGGTTCTTCAACGCATTCTCGGCTCCCGGCTGTCTTCATACACCTTCATCGACTTTTGCGCAGGCTCCGGCGGGCCCACCCCTGCAATCGAACGCAGCGTGAACAGCCACCTCACCGCCCAGAAGCAACCCAACGTCGACTTCGTCCTGACCGACTTGTACCCGAACCCGACGAGCTGGGCCCGCGCTGCCGCTAAGAGCGATCATATCGGCTACGAGCCCAAGAGCGTTGATGCCGCCAACGCGCCCCGCGACCTGCTCGCCAGCTACCGCGGCAAGAACAAGAAAATCTTCCGCCTCTTCAACCTCGCCTTCCACCACTTCGACGATCCGCTTGCCAAGGATATTTTGAAGAATACTCTGGAGACATCGGACGGCTTTGCCATCTTTGAACTCCAGGGCCGCGACATGTATTCAGCCTTCATGTGTACCCTCCTTGGTGTCGCTGTTTTCCTCCTGACACCTATTCACGCATGGAGGCTGCGGTCAGTTTCGATCCTCATCTTTACTTACCTCATTCCGATCCTGCCGTTCGTCCTCGTCTTTGACGGGTATGTTTCTTCGCTGCGGACGAGGACGCTCGAAGAGGTCGAGGCTCTGATGCGCTCATGCGGCGCTCAGATGGAAGGCTGGGAGATTAGGAGCGGGAGGGAGTTGCACATGCCTCCCTTCGGCTATGTGAATTGGATTGTCGCAGAGAAAATTCCCTCTAGGGACTGGTAAAGCATTGGTGGAAGGACGCAAGACAAAAACATATTTAGAGGCGGGGCAGTATTGATGTACGAAAGTGGTATGTAACATTACTTAAGTAGCCTGGCAAATGGCTGTGTTCAAATCGACGAATAAATTGAGGCTCAGCCTGCTTCGGTAATCAACGAGTCCAAGTAAGTCCCTCCAGCATTTTATATTCAAGTAAGACAACAAAGTCATTAAAATTGCATTTACTAAACAGAGGTCGTAATGACCAACAGTGGAGTCCTCCGCCTTTGAATGAGCGACTCAATATTCAACAGATGTGTGTGCTTTTGTAACAACGTGCTCCGCACCACAGTATGATTAGCGAAATGCTTCAATTCTCCTTTCATTTTCAATCTATCAAATGAAGCCCAAAACAGATGACTCCTGTTTTTGTACAGCAGAAACCCAAGACCGAGCGCACATAAGCACGGCATCGTAATTTGTGGAGAGTAAATCATCGACAGCCCAATTTCCCGAAACCCAATGATTAAAAGAAAATTTCGTCATAGCCCGTCACATAAACCCTTTAAAAATCAACGCTATACGACACCTGTGCACGCTGCGTCTACACAACGGGACCGGCCTTGACAACATCTTCAGTCGCCTCGCTCTCGTACTTCTTGAAGTTCTCGATGAAGAGCCCACCAAGTTTCTTAACCTCAGTCTGGAAGCTCTCGGTACCAGCCGTCCAGGCGGCGCTGGGATTGAGCAGCTCAGCGGGCACGCCAGGACAGGTCTTGGGGACCTGGAGGTTGAAGACCTCGTAAGTCTCGTACTCGACATCGGCGAGTTCTCCGGAGTGAATTGCGTCGAGAATGGCGCGAGTGTACTTGAGAGGGCAACGCTTGCCGCCCTGGGCAGCACCAGCACCAACCCAACCGGTGTTAAGAAGCCAGGCGTTGGCCTGGTGCTGATCAATCTTATCGGCAAGCATCTTGGCGTAACGCATGGGGTGCAGGGCCAGGAAAGGTTGGGCGAAGCAGGAGGAGAAGGTAGCCTGAGGCTCGGTGACACCGTCCTCGGTACCAGCCATCTTGGAGGTGTACCCGGAGATGAAATGGAACATTGTCTGGGCACGGTTGAGCTTGGAGATGGGAGGCAAAACACCGCGGGCGTCGCAAGTGAGGAGGACAATGTTCTTAGGGTGCGAGTCGGACTTGCATGGGATCTTGGCGTTGCTGATGTACTCGATGGGGTACGCGCAACGAGTGTTCTCGGTGAGTGTCGAATCATCGTAGTCGACAGTGCGAGTCTCGGGGTCGAAAACAACGTTCTCGAGGACGGAGCCGAAGCGAATGGCGCCGAAAATATCGGGCTCCTTCTCGGCAGACAGGCCAATAGTCTTTGCATAGCATCCACCCTCGATGTTGAAGACACCACGATCACTCCAGCAGTGCTCATCGTCGCCAATCAGGGCACGTTGTGGGTCAGCAGACAGCGTGGTCTTGCCAGTTCCAGAAAGACCAAAGAAGAGGGTGACGTCGCCATTCTTGCCCTCGTTGGCAGAAGAATGAAGGGTGAGCACGTTGTGCTTGATGGGCATCTCGTAGAAAAGAACAGTGAAGACACCCTTCTTCATCTCACCGGCGTACTCGGTACCGAGGATTACCATCTCCTTCTCGGCGAAGTTGATGGCAACCGAGGTGCCGGAAGTCATGCCCTCGGTGTATCTGTTTGCAGGGAAAGAGCCGGCGTTGTAGATGGTGTAGTCGGGGTGGAAGTGCTCCAGCTCCTCGCGCGGAGGGCGGATAAGCATGTTCCTCATGAACAGAGCATGGTAGGCACGGGCGCAAATGACGCGGACGCGGATGCGGTACTTCTCGTCCCAGCCGGCGTAACCGTCGACAACGTAGATGCGATTTCTCGTGTTGAGGTAGTCGATGGCACGCTCACGGTTGATCTTCCAGACCTAAGGATCTCACGTGTCAGCGCTCGCTCATTGAGTGTTGGGCCGGGTGCGGATATGGATCCACGCCGGGAAAAGCAGGAACGTGGAGGCGGAAAGCGGCGGTGCAGGGGTCCAGGGGGACAGGGGTGGTGGGGTGTGCGGTAGAGTTTAGCTCGGCTTGCATTGAAAATGCGGGGCCGGCAGTCCGTCTCTTAGGTCGAGGACAAAAGAGGACACAGGAGGGGCTGCAACTATGACGACAAGTTTGCTCGTCGCAAACTGCCCGACACGACCCAGAGAGTACGACCACATCGGACGAAAGCATCTCGATGGAACCCTCCTCCACACGTGCCAATGCACCCCTCGTTCTGCGCATACATGGACCAAGGGAAGTGAAAGAAAAAACACGGCCAGAGTGCAGTGCCGATCTGAAACATGACGTCTCTGTCGACGACAGATGCTTCGGCACGCCGGCTTTCTGACTCGGATTCAACCAAGCCAAGCTGCTGCAGTAGGAAGACGGCCCCAAAAAGCTCTATGTCAACAGAGAGTCGTGTGACCAGGGGCGTATGCCGATTCTGGGTGCATGGGCTGGGCTGGAAAAGGACAAAGAAGCCGACAGGAAGCGCAGTGGCAGCTGAGACCTTGCTGCTGCACACTGACTCGATTGGATGTTCTCTTACCTCGGGTGACATGGGCTTGTTGACGGGACCCCACCTGGAAGTGCATTGTTAGCAAATAGTTACGCATCCGATGGTCAGTGACAGCTTTCCAGCTGCGCGCCAGCAGTCGTTTCAATGGGCTCGGGAACTCACCAGATGTCGTTCTTGGAACCATCCTCCTCAACGATACGCTTGTCGAGGGGGGAACGGCCAGTCTTCTTTCCAGAGTAGGCAGTGAGAGCACCACTCGACGTGATGGCAGAGCCGGTCTCATAGACCTTATAATTCTTTCGTTAGCACAGTTTCGCCACGAATACCTTTTGCGTATCTTCTTACCAAAGCGTCTTCGTACAGAGCAGGAACGGAAGGGTTAGGAATCTATCGAGGTGTGAGCAACTGGCTAGTATGGCTTTTCTGTGCTAGAAAATCATACAATAGCGACGCGGTCGTAGTCGATGTGGGCGGTCTCGTGGAGCTCCTCCTCTGTTCCAATATGTCAGACAAATTCAGGCTAAGTGATGATGTACCGTCGCAGAGGATCGGCTCGAGAAGGGATGGAGCTGGTCATACCGAGCTCAGTGTGTTCGTGGTGAGGACTGGGACCCGAAAGGTTAGCTCAACTTCTTTGTCCGCAGCCACCATAATGTGGGTGCAAGAGGACTTGGAGAGGGACGACATACGCAACACCGCCGGGGTGGAGGGGGGTCTTGTTGACGTTGCTGACAATCACTGTGAGGTTCGACATGTTAGCTGCTGATACTTCTCGTCAAGGTGGACGGTGTTCGGGAGATGGTTGCGGGTTATATGCTGATAGATGGCCAAGACGCAAAACAAAGTTTGCGTCTAAGTGGAAGAAGTCGGGGTGAGAAGTGGGAGATGACGAAGAGAGGACGAACTTTTGCGTAAATCTGCCTGATATCCTTCGGAGAGAATCTGCGACTTTGGGCCCTTTACTGATGGATCAGTGTAGGGAGAGGCGGTTCTCTGGACGGGATCCTTCATGGTTATAAAAGATTCTGACGGATGAAAGAGCTCGGAAGTTGAAGGCTTGGAAAGGCTTGGAGGCTTGTGTTCTCGTCCGCTTTCAGGGATCGAGAAGGAATCGTATCCACTTAGAGGAGTCTATGGATAAGGCTGCTTGGTGGCTTGCTCAGGCCGGAACCGAGGATAGAAGGGCCAGAACGGGGTCTCCCACTTATAAGAACGGGCGCGGCGTGTGGAGTCGCGGGGGCGAGTGCACTGATGTAAGTGGCCGGTTTGCCGTCGTTGCGCGCTTCACGATATTATCTCGGGTTCGCCAGATGGGAGAGAACCCTTGTCCGGGTTCGGGATAGAGGAGCAATAGGGAGAGAAACGGGGGGATCAGGGGGGAGGGAAGGGAGGGGTGTGGAAGGGGTGGGCGGTGCAGAACTGTACACTATTACAGAGCATCTTGGATTGCCTCATCGTCCCAAGATAACGAGGCCCGACCCTGTCGGTCGGTTTTTTTTTTCGGGCCCTGTTATCGCGGGGCCGGCCGGGTCAGTACGACTGAGTTACACTACGTATCTGTGCCTTGGCATCCTGGGTGTTGGCGTGCGTGTGTTCCCGTAGTCTTCTCCAGGCCAGGTCCCATGTGAGTGGGACTGGCATAATTCAAAGCGGACTAGCTTGGTTGAGTTCGCCGGGCATCTGGCGGGAAGGAGGGGGGGGGATTAAAAAAAAACGATAATAATAATAACAATAATAAAAGACTGCTATTGGCAAGAGCATAATGATACCTAATACATATACTTGCGCTGGCTGCGCCGGGCTTGCATATCCACAACGCGCTCGCACTTCCAGCAGAGATTGTGATGTGATGGAGGGACGCGGGTGTATTGAGGCGGAGGAGTCGTGGGGCGTTCTCCCCACAATCTGCGGTCGTCCTCCGTACGTCTCCGTTGAGTAGGGTTAGTGAGGGGGTAAGTCTCGGTCTGCCTGCGAGCGCAGGCATACGAGCGAAGTAATCTAGTACGTCTCCGTTGTGTCGGCCTGGCACTCCCGAATCCTGGCTAATCAGTAGTGGTTTTCGACATTGCGCCTTTGGCTCCCATGTTGTCCATCCCACCACTCGCCCGTTTGCCCGCCTTCCCCGTACGTAAAAAAGACGTCCAGTTTGCTTCCGTATTGTACATACTCCTGCATTTCGCCTGTCTCCTCCGGGCTTTCTGCAGGCGTCCTGTGGGCGAACAGGTCGTCATTGGACGGTCTTGAGACTAGCTAGTTTCCGTTACTCCATGTACAGACCTTAGGTACAGTACGTCCCAACCTTATTGATACCCATATGTACCTTGGGTAACTGGGTGGGAGTTCGGGCGGCCTCCGGAACCTGTTCTCCAACCTTTGACAAGCCGAACATCTACCTGAAGGTACCTCCGCGACCCCCCAAACAACGGACTGTCTGTGGTGGTGATCTGTTATCCCACCGCCCGGATAATTATCCAAGTCGGCTTGCGCAGCTGACCGCTCAAGGCAAAGCACGTCGGATCTTTGCATCAAACACGCGGCTGACTGGGCATTGTTTAATTTTGCCCGTTGCTTTGTCGGACGCGCGTGATCGAGTCAGCCTCAAACAGACCGCTTTGCTCAGGTAAAAGCATTGTGAATACGAACTTTGACAAGGTGCCTCTCCGTACCTTGCCATGCCTGGCCGCAGGGCCTGGCTAGTCGGTGTACGGACACGCGGGTTCGAGGTTCCTGGGTAAGGGCACCGCAGGCCGGGCAAGGTTGCACGCAGAGCGCTGTATCTTAGCTAAGGTACCTGGCCTTCCACCTGTAATGTAGCTGCTACCGCTGCACCTCGACGCTGCACAAACCCCTAGGCTCTTCCCTCTCCCATCGCCCCCGAACCCGTCCAGCGCAGCCAACCTTGAAGACAGGCCTGGCATGGGCGTTCCCCTTCGGTCTGATCTGGCCCTGTCTTCGCCCTACAACCATGTCGCCCTGCCATTGGACTGCTTTTGGCTGGGCCATGCCGATGCCTGGGCCGAGACTGCCTGGCCCGCACGCTGGCTGGTTGGATTCTTTCCGCGCCTCTAACCCAGGGCGCTCACACGGAAAGTCAAATCATCATTTTTGCAACATCAGCCCTTTCCACCTCGTGCCCGTCCGTTCCTTTGAACCCCTTTGTTCGCGAGGACCCCTTTCTCCCACCTCTCTCTAACCGGCAAGCCGCTGCCGCCCGTCCTGCTCTTTTCCCTCTCATTTTTGCAGCATGTGTCAAGTTGCCTGAAACATCGTCAACGAAATTTTTTAGGAACCGTCTGCTCGTGCTCACCCTCGGCTGGGCTGCGCTGGCGGGCGGCGGTAATGCAATGCGGGAAACAGAATACCATGTTCGCTCCCTGCCTGTTTTCCCATCGCACGCCCCCCCATTATCCCTGTTGCACTCTGCTTCTCCATCGGGCTTTCACGGGAGCGAATTGTCATGGACCTAAACCTGTAGCTGATGAGCCCCATGTTGCAAAAGATGACGTTCGGCTTCTGCATGAGAGCCGCTTCGCCCCACCTCAAGTAGCCGAGAATCTAGTGCAAGTTACCCCGCGCCCCATCGCCACGGGCCAATCACCGCCGCTGCTGATGCAGAGAGGCTTACCTTTGCCTGCTCGTTCCGACATTCTCCGGCACGCAATTCCAACTTCTCCCAGCTGTTTGTCTGCGCCTGGGCTCGGAATAGCAGATATGCGCAAGAGCGTGACAGCCAAACACGTACCACCATGTGCCTCCCGCCTGTAACTATCGCCAACATGGCCAGCGCTGCAGGGGGATGGGCCACTTGGCTGAATGTTGCTGATCCATCGCCGTTACTGCACCTGGGTGGTCTCGCTTTGACCAATGTTGCTATTACGTACATGCCCGGCTTGCGCGCCCATGTGACTGACAAAAAAGTGTCACCTTGCTAGGAGCAGGTCTTCGATACTCAGGGGAACATGTCACTTGACCTGGCACGTTCCCGAGAGAAAAAGAAATGAGATTGCAGACTGCCGCAGACTGTTCTGGCCGGACGGAATCTAGATGTGCATGCAGCGAGGCAGAGCAACCCCACGATACGATGTTCCCCAAGTGTGTGCGCGCGTGGTGTGCGTCCCCCGAAATACTTTGCCCAGAAAGGCGGCGCCCCAACCCGAAAAGAGAAAAGAACGTAAGGTGGCCGTCCTCAGTACATGGCGCCTCCTGGGCTGGCTGGGACGCCTCCGTTAGGCCGGGGTCCCCTCGGCTCCGCACCCCACACTGGTGCACCGCCGATTGCCGTTGCCTGTCATACCTACACTATCTCGGATCCACTCATTCCTGCCCGAACGCCACACGACTGCCTTCCATTGGTTTTCAACCCACTCAATCACGAGAATAACTCGGGACCGCTGACGACGCTGGGGGCATCCTTATCACTCTGTGACTTTGCATCATCGGTCCCGGAAAATGCCCTTATCATCGGGATCTCCCGGGAGACCAACTGTTCCAGGCAGTCACCTCGGAATGCGTCAATCCCAATTCCTGCTCGCTGGGTCAAAACGTGAAGCCATCGTCATGCGCGTGTTGTAGGGTTTGAGATTGATTTTTAGTTTTAGGTCCATGTTACCGTCCCTTCCATCTCTCCCTTCCTTGATGCTACCTCTATCATGCCCAGCCCATGTGGCCCGGGTCACGGCATTGCCGCCATCCATGACGTCGCTCTGTTCTCTTTTTATCCTATCCCCGGCCGATCTCTTTGCATTTTGGCCACGACCCAGAATTTCGCTGTGTGCTCTGTCTGCACGTTCGTGTCTCGCCTGCCGATTCAAGAGAGGAATACTCATTTAGCCCGTTCCCCTCGCCCGAAGACGACCTGTGGTCTTGCGCCATCTGTTATCAACTTAAGACGTTTCATCCGTGATCAGCTTGGTAATCTTGCCAATGGCAATGGTTTGTCCCTATTCCCGTCTGTTAGTCCTAAGGTAAGGCGTGATGTGGGGCCGACTCGCAACGAACCTGGTCTCTAAGAGTGAACCGACCCATCTGCGGGTAGTCTTCGAACTTTTCAATGCACACTGATCCGGCACCACCAATGACTTGCATGCGAGCGATGATGCTGTCGCCCTTCTTGGCGTGTGACGGCGGCAACTTGCTCTTCCTGTTCGTGCCTTTCTGCAGCTTGTGCAGCAGAGCGGCAAAAGTCACTTCTTCAATGGCAGCGTGGACGTGCAGCACGCAGTTAAAGCCGGCCGTCAAAATGCTCTTGAGCTCCAGAATACGGATCTGAGCCTCAAACGCCGTGACGTTGTGCACCAAGCGCTTCGGTGAGCACAGGACAAATCCTGGCAGAATATCTTCTTCTTCGATGCCCCTGAGGCGAATACGGACTTGGTCACCGCACTGCGCAGCCTGCACTTCCTCCTCGGTCTCGCCGTACACGGCGGCAACATCCACGTTTTGCTTGTTGGGCATCATGATCAGGGACATGCCCTTCTTGATGACACCGGCCTCGATCTTACCCTCGATCATGGTACCCAGGTCGCGGTACTTGCCGGCCACGGCCATCATGAAGGGCGCGTTGACCTTACGCTCCAAGGCCTTCATGTTATCCAGGTACTCGAGCAGTGCAGGTCCCTCCCACCAAGGAGCGACTTCCTTGGGAATCCTCTCCTTGATGTTCAAAGACTGCTGGGCAGCAACCGGTAGGAAGAAGACATCCGTCTTAAGGTTGTAGCCCGTACCCTTAAGGAACTGCGACAACTTGGTCGTGCACTCCAGGTATCGTTCGTGCGACCATTCAACGGTGGGATCGTCCATCTTGTTGATGGCAACAATCAACTTGTTGACACCCTGGGTCTTGGCCAGCATAGCGTGCTCACGGGTTTGGCCGCCTCTCTCAAAGCCTGTTTCGTACTCTCCCTTGCGGGCAGAGATGACTAGGATGCCGACATCGGCCTGAGAGGCACCACCGATCATGTTGGGTACGTAGGTCTTGTGGCCCGGGGCGTCAAGGATGCTGTATCGGCGCTTTTCCGTCTCAAAGAAACCTCGGCCAACCTCGACAGTTTTGCCCTTGGACCGTTCCTCCTTAGTAAGATCCATGACCCAGGAGAGATACCAAGACGGGTTGCCGAGCTCCTTCGCCTCGCGCTTGTACTTGTCCATCGTCCGCTCGTCGACCATTCCCGTGGCGTAGAGGATAGAACCGCCCAGGGTTGACTTTCCAGCGTCGACGTGGCCGATGAAGATGATGTTGACGTGCTCTTTGCCGTAGATTTCCTTGAGGGTCTCCTCGTCAACGTCGGCAGTCTGCTCCTTCTGAACGGCGTCAGCCTCTCGGACGACGCCCTTGTTGGCGCCACCAGAGGGGCTGGAGCGGCCAGATGACGGAGAGGGGGAAGTCTTGCCAGACTTAGTGGTCGAGGCCCCCGTCTTCTCGATGGCCTTAGTTGCCGTGGCTTTGGCTCCGGCCTCGGCTGCCACGTTGGCCTCCTTTTTGGCCTCCTCTTTGGGAGCTTCTTCCTTTCTCTCCTCCTTAGCTGGAGTGGTAGCGCCGATGGAGAGCACTTTGGCCCTGGGCTTAGGCGCGTCACCACCAATGCTCAGAACCTTGGCACCGCCCTCCTTCTTTACTGTCGGCTGAGGCGCGGGCGCATCCGAACCAGAAGCTGGGGCGTTGGCCGGCCGCTTGGCGATGGTCGGAGCGGGCTTCTGGTTCTGAGCCTGAGGCTGTTGTTGCTGCTGTTGAGGCTGCTGTTGCTGAGCGTACTGAGGATAGCCCTGGCCTACCATCAGTTAGCATTTATGGAACAAGAGATACGGCGAACACCGTGTGTATCACATACCATATCCTTGCTGGTAGCCCTGCTGGCCGTAGCCTCCGTAGGCCTGCTGGCCGTATTGGTTGAATCCTTGCTGGCCGCCATACTGGGGGTAACCGCCGCCGTAGCCTTGGTTGTAGTATTGCTGGTATTGAGGCGCGTAGCCGTATTGCTGACCGGGCTGGAAAGACTGAGCTCCCGGCTGAAAGGAGGAAGCGCCTGGCCGGAAGGTATTCGCTTGGGGGTTCTGTTGGTTGATGTTGAGCTGCTGCTGGGCCTGGCGCGACAGGTTGTCGTCCTGGGCAGCCGGGTCGTCTTCCCACGAGTTGAGGTTCGACATGATGATAACTGCGGCGGGGCGGCAGATGGGATTCGGTGTCGAAGTCGGGGTGTTGAGGTGGTGAGCGAGTGGAAACGGGAGATGCGGTCAGAGCTAGAAGTGGGATGGGATGTTAACGAGATACGACCAGCAGGAAAGATTTAAAGAGGGGCTGGAGGGTTATTGCAGTGAGGCAACGCCCAGGAGGCAAACGAACAAACAGCGCAGCGGAACGGATGACTGGAGTTGGGCTCTAATGACTCACCCTTGGATCGATGCCTGCCGACAATGATTCAGTATGGTGATTGCAGGGCTGGGGAGATTCCAGAAGCTTTGGCACTATGACACTGGTTTTTTTTCCCCTCCCCTTTCCGAATGATCTGGCGTGGCTGTTCAGGTTTTGCAACGTAGAGACCTGATGAACGTTTTGAAGTGCGGGCCCCACCGTGCGGCGGGGTAGTGCTTCCAAAGGTAGGTTCCCAAGGTCGATTTTTTGGAGGGGAACATCCGTACAGCGGTGACATCGCACTGTAGCCGCCCAGCCATCGAGGGGCAATTCTGCCGCCAAAATCCACAGTGCACGTGAGGCGCGCGGGGCTTGCCACCTGGTCATCTCGTACTGTGGACTGTGGACTGGACCCCTCCACCCAAATCGGGCACCTGGGCTTGCATCGTCGGTGTTATTGGTTGCTGGTCCAGGCTCACCTATGGCAACCTGCCTCAGGTACCCCGGTCAAAGCCATCTATCTACCTATCTGCAGGTCGCTTTTTCATATCTCTTCAACGTCTGGCGTTGCCTCGACTCTACTCTCCGAACATCATTACCCTGCCGGCCAGGACCGGCTACTTACCCATGCCCGATCCATTTTCACAGCAGCATGGAAGTAAGTTACTGAGCAGCAGCCATGGATGCGTTGCTTGCCAGATTGGGCGCCCAGGCGATGAACATGGCCATAAGGTCGGGCATCGCCTTGACCTCTACCTATGCATTTTCTCAGTGTTCACGCCTCATGAAGACTGTAGACGACAAAACCGTCCGTTCTGAGCTCAAAAAACTCCAGAGAATACTGGACAGCAAGATCAAAGTAAGATGTGAAAAACACACCGCCTTAACGTCGCCAATACTGACCAGCTGCCCAGGTGGTTTCCCCTGCGATTGATCTTATCGAGTTCAAGTAAGGCCCTCCAGACCAGCAACACAAGCGCAGGTGCACCGGCTAATGTCTGCACAGATCCGGAAGAGGAAACGCTTTCTTGGAGTCGGCCCTGCCCCTGGCCAAGGGGCTTCACGAGGACATCGTTGCCCTCGGCCGACGGGTTGAGCAGGCTGCCGAGGCAGGGGAGATGCCTCGTGGGCTTTCACGACTCAGCATAGACGCAGAGCAACAACTCGAGGAGCTTCGGGCGATACTCAGCGATATGAAAGATCTCCTGGCTCGAATAGACAACGATATTCCTCTCTTACACATGGCAATCACTGCCTCGGGGGAGAGCCTCAACTCTTCAATGTCCCCAAGCATATCACCCTCAAGACTACTACAAGCCGGTATGTTCCTCACATTTGGGGATACACAATATGCCGCCGACCCATCTCGGCCCGTGCAAATTGGGCCTGCCTTTACCTTGTCTCTTTACATGCTGTTTGTCGGTCACGCCTCCAAACATCCTAACACACGGCCCGGGGAGCACCAGCGGCCTCCCAACACCCATCAAACACCTCAGCGGAGATTACTGGGAGACCCAGCCGAGCCATACGGGTTTGATGAGAGTGAGCGAAAGCCCTTATGGCAGGAGGTCATTCACAAAGCCAGGGTGCGACTTTGCAGGACACCAATGGATCATTCCTTTGACTCCAATATGGGTTTCCGGCCAGCTTCTGAGAGTACCCAAAAGTTCAGCGAATCTCATCTCTTCGGATCGAGTTCTTACGCCATGGGCCAGCAAAACGAGTACGCCTATCACTTGGAAATAATAGAGGATCTAGATGACGGCCGGGCCCACGATGACTTGGATGCCCAGACCGCTCCTTATGACGACATCAACCGCGCAGGCATACGCGAATCCATTCCGATTCATCAGATTTCAAAGATATTCTATGCTGACACCGGCCGCATTCTCAACATTGGCAGCGACGCTGGTACAGACAACAACCCCGTTTTGTTGCTGAAACGAGACGCCCTAGCAAAGCCGCCATTCCAAGTACAGGAAGAAATGATGACGTACGGAGGCGTCTCGACTTCGAAAGCTAGCTCGGAGTCGGGGCGTAGCTTGGACGAGATAGATGAGCAGGAAGACATCGACCGTCAACTGCGGGAGGAGAGCGCAGCGCTCGACGTTTTTCAAGAACGGTCCAGGTCGTCAATCGCCACCGCTCGCAGGCGATTCCCAACTCATCTGGACACCGAATGGATCGCGTTAGAAGTCTTCGAAGAAGACGATGTTGAGAGTAGCGAGACGGAAGACGAGGAGCTCATGGAGGAGGGAGGCAAGCTGGAGTTACCGGCGGAACCAGCCCCGGCATCTGCGCTAGCATCCCCATCACCAAGGCGTGATCCTCGGCGAGGAAGATCGTCGTTAGACTCAAAGCTCGTGGCCCAGATTCAAAACATATCGCTGCAATCATCTCCAGCAGTCAGGGGGGGCACGCAGGCGCCTTCCGACCCTTTCGCCCAAGATTTGACGCAGCATTCACTGAATAATACGGAATCGTTCGTGCAGAGATCGCCTTTTGGCGCCGTCACTACATCGCTCTCCCTCATGGAAATGCTCATAAGATTGACAAGCTTGCAAGAGTTTCAGCAAGCCTCTCACCTGACAATCCAGGACCACATTCTGACCTTTTTTCTGGAAGAGACGTCCACGACTGGGCTGAAAGGGGAGGAGCAGTTGAGGGCTAGAACAGAGGCTAAGCGGCGTGTTGGGTTTGATCCATACACTGATACCCCATCTAGATAATAGACTTGGTAGAAATGAATAATAGCAGTGAGGCCTGGGTTGAAAAGTACCTCCATCCTTGGCGCCTTTCCCTTGAAGATCGGTTTATTTTGATGGGTTAACAGGCCAAATCGACGCCATTGCCTCTGGAACCGTTTCTTGTCCACTTCTCGTCCTCGTTCTTGGTCTACGGGCGCCCTTGAATCAACCCCTTAACACTGTTAAAAGACGCAGTTTCTTCCTCACTTCGGTGAGGCTCGGTGACTAGAGGGTCCGGGTTCAGTTGTCTAAAAGTGCGCCAAGTGAATTGCACTGTGAAGATTAGATAAGGTACTTGTTAGACATTGGTGAGGCACCGCCACACAAAGCCCTGACAACCCTCCTCTACAAGTACGTCGCTTGTGGCGGGTTGCCCATTCGTTGCTGGGGAGAGTTATGTCATCAGTAAACTGACAGTACCAACATCCTTCACACCTGATTCACATCCAACCAAAGCGCTTGCATTTTACACGTCTTGATCCTTCTGACGCGACAGAGGACCCCAATCATAAATAAGACCCCCACAGATCGAACCGGGATATCAGAGTTGTCTACCCCAGCGCGCCCATGAGTCTCTTATGAAGTTAGTACAGCCCACATTCGCTTGTTTTTTTCCCGTTACTGCCGACATCTCTGACCCCTCTTCTCGAAACCACAGAAAACCAGGAGCCGACTTCGCCTTTCGCCCCAGTAACAACATAACCTCCGGCGAGCGACCCGCTTTCCTCAAGTCGCCGAGCGAAGAAGGATTGCGGCTAGAATACACAGACATAAATACGAGACAACAAACACCAAGAAGACGGATAATCATGGTAAACCAACGCAGCCCAGTCAAGGGTCCTTTGCGCCCAATCAACCCCAACGAGGATCCGCAGCCCTCAAACAGTCGTGACTTCTCCAAGATGGCATCTCCCGCCAGAGAACTATGTGGTGCGTCGAAGGGCTCTTCGCGACCCGAGAGCCGGGACGATTCGTCCTTCGACCCCGATTCGTTTACCTCGAGATTCGACGCCATGCGAGTGTCAACAACACCCAAGTCGAAACCACCACCAGCTGCCTCGAACATGTCTGCGCGACGTTATGCGCCCACACAACCCTCAGAGAGACCTGATCTGGTCGAAATTACTCGCGATGATTTCAAGCAGCCGTCTCATAGCCAGTCGAGCCTGCAGGAGCAATCGGTGTTGCACTCTGATGCACTCGAGTCCTTCTTTTCGGACACCAAGCGCCACGACCCGTTCCATCCTTCATCCTCCCCTCGACCGGTCTTTGGCCATCCAACCAAGATGATGTCATCTCTTAAGCAGAAAGCCACCGGCATCTTCAATGAACGGAAGTTTCGGCCAGAGCACCATAGGGCTCAACAAGTACCTGCGCCAAGCGTACCTCTCTACCAAGACCGGAAGCCAGAACCCCGTACCCTGTATAGTTCGATTGGCCCCGACGCGAACCCCGCTACTTACAGGCCCCCTGGTGGTTTCGGTGATGCCGAATTCTACACCGATCCTGCAAAAGCCTCCGCCGACCTGAAGGCTTTGCTCGAGGGCGGCATGGAGGAGGACGAAGACCAGGAGAAGGATGATTCAGGAGAAGGCGATAATGATGGCAGTATGGAGGGCCTCGAGGTGAAACTCCTGCCTCATCAAGTGGAAGGTGTTGAGTGGATGAAAGGCCGCGAACTGGGTCCCGTCAAAAGGGGCAGGGTCCCTAGAGGCGGTATTTTGGCTGATGACATGGGTCTCGGCAAGACTCTCCAGACGATCTCTCTTATCTTGAGCAATCAGAGACCCGACAAGGGCGAGAAGGGCTGGAAGAAACATTTCGAGGGCATTGAAAAGACGACGCTGGTGGTGGCACCTCTGGCCTTGATCAGGCAATGGGAGTCTGAGATTAAGGAAAAAGTTACCAAGACACATGGCCTCAATGTTTGCGTCCATCACGGACCTCAACGCACCAAACGATTCAAGGATCTCGCGCTGTACGACGTCGTCGTCACCACATACCAGGTCTTGGTTTCTGAATGGGGCCACTCATCCGAAGATGACAACGGCGTCAAGGCAGGTTGCTTTGGTCTTCACTGGTGGCGTGTTGTTCTCGATGAGGCGCATACGATCAAGAACAGGAACGCCAAGTCAACCAAGGCCTGCTATGCCTTGCGGTCCGAGTATCGGTGGTGCCTGTCTGGAACGCCCATGCAAAACAACCTGGAGGAACTACAATCTCTGATCAAGTTCCTGAGAATCAAGCCTTACGATGACCTCAAGGAATGGAAAGAGCAGATCGAGAAGCCATTAAAGAACGGCAAGGGCCACGTTGCCATTCGTCGCCTTCACAGCCTTTTACGATGCTTCATGAAGCGTCGGACGAAGGACATCCTGAAGGAGGACGGTGCTCTGAACCCTGGCGGAAAACTGTCCATGGAGGGAGACAAGTCAAGCACTGGATTCAAGGTCACGGAGCGTAAGGTTGTCACCGTGGCCACGGCATTTTCTCCCGCAGAGCGCCGCTTCTACGACAGACTGGAAGCTCGAGCTGACGAGAGTATCGAGAGGATGCTAAAGGGGAAAGTTGACTATGCTAATGCTTTGGTCCTACTTCTCCGGCTCAGGCAGGCTTGTAATCACCCGAAGCTGGTCGAGGGGAAGCTCGACAAGGACAAGGATGCGCTGTCTACTGATGCGTCTCAGAAGAACGCAGCAGCCGACGTCGACTCGCTCGCCGACATGTTCGGTGGCATGGGCATCATCACAAAGACCTGTAGCATCTGTGGACGTGACCTGCCCCAGGATGTTGTCAGCACCGACAGGGATACTTGCCAAGAGTGCTACGACGACCTGGCTTATTTCAAGGAGCACGAGGCGCCGAATAGAAAGAAGCCAAAGGACAAGAAGGGCAAGGTGAAAAGAATTGTGAGAAAGAGCTTGGCAGGGGACGCCGAAGACGATGTCGTGCAGAAACCCAAGGTACGGAGGCCCAGGAACCGGAAGGTCATCATCGACAGCGATGACGAGGAGGCAGATGGCAGCTGGCTTGTGCCCGAGGATCAGCAAGTCCAACTGCGCATGGGCAAAACCGGCGGAGAGGAGGATGAGAACGCCGAGGGCGGCGGTGACTGGATCGGCTCCGAAGACTCACAGCATGAGTCTGAGAACGAAGAAGATGACAGCCAGCTTGATAGCTTTATCGTCAAGGACGATACTGTCAAACATGAGCAGAGCGTTAACGAGAGCTTCGTATCCGACGACAGCCTTCCTTCCATATCAGCGATAGCATCGCAGGTCAAGAATGAAAAGTCCTCGCAGTCATCTCAGTCCGACCCAGGGTCCGACTCAGAAGACACGGGAGTCGACGAATCCGAAATTTACTCTGCCGACGATGCGAGACACAACAACAGGGGCCAGGCATCTCAGATCCTGGCTTCGGCGAAGATCCGTCAAATGATGCAGCTTCTGCACAAGGAGGTTGACGAGCACAAGTTCATCGTCTTCTCTCAGTTTACGTCCATGATGGATCTGGTGGAGCCGTTCTTCCGCAAAGAGGGCTTCAAGTTCACTCGCTACGACGGCGGGATGAAGAACGACGAGCGTGAGGCCAGCCTACACCGCCTGCGTAACGACAAGCACACTCGAATCCTGCTCTGCAGTCTCAAGTGCGGTAGCCTGGGTCTGAATTTGACAGCCGCCACCCGCGTTATCATCCTGGAGCCGTTCTGGAACCCCGTATGTTGAGAAACTTGTGTTTCAATTTTACCCCGCCGCTAACAACACTATACGCAGTTCGTCGAGGAGCAAGCCATCGACCGAGTCCACCGCCTGACGCAGACAGTCGACGTGGTTGTCTACAAGCTCACCGTCGAGAAGACGGTCGAGGAGCGCATCCTCGCTTTGCAGGAGAAGAAGCGGCTGCTTGCCGAGACGGCCATCGAGGGCGGCATGAAGAAGGACGCCTTCAAGCTCGGCTTCAAGGAGATCATGGACCTGTTTCGCCGCGATCCCCAGGGCGGTGACGACAGCTACGTCGAACCCCAACTGCAGGCGTCGGCCAGGAGTAGCCGGCAGGGGTCTCCCGACACGGGCCTGTTGCAGAGCAGGGCCCGGAAGGCAGCGCCCAAGAGAACGGAGCACGAAATGTACGGCCGACGGTGGTAGCTGCCATCATCGTCAGTCAGCCTTTGGAGTCTCCGTTGGGCGGGTGATGTTTTTCATGGTTACACGATGATGCATTGTTGGTTATAGCGGCCAAAGGGGTCGCTGGATGGGATACATACCGCTTACTAAATGGTTGGAGTTGGTTATGATCAAGGACATCATCATCATAGCCGCCAATAGAAGGAAGGATGGTTTTACTGTTTCACGGAAAGGCAGGGTAAACCCTTGTGTGGCGTTGGTGTACTGTGTACTTGATGATTAGACGCTACATGAAGGCGAGTTACTTTGATATCTAACAGGAGCGAGGTCTGTGGCAACATTGACTCTCTAATGGAAGAGAGATGCGGGAGAGAACAGCCAATCTGTTCTTCTCAGTTTGGAACTTGGATGAACTCGTTGAAGCCATCCATGACCAGGCTGTCCAAGCCAACATGGCATTTGTTTAGTTAACTCAGCAAGTCAAGAGGAGCGCCGTCGCGTCACATTGCGTATCATGGAATATAGTACAGATTCAGCGCATTATGTACTCCACAGCCCCTATTCCTCGCGACTTTCTTTCTCCTCCTGTCCAGTCAGCAAACTGCCGGCGATATCGGGTATGACTAAGGTTCAAGGGGCTTGCGAAATACATCGTCTCCCCTCGCAGTATTGACGATGCCAAACAGGTACCGTTATAAATAAGAATACCCACGGTGCCTCCCACCAGCATAGTAAACAACATCGCTAGCGTCCAGAAATGAATGTAGTCATTAAGCAATCAGATGGCCCTCCTTCTAGACTCCAACTCCACCTCTCTCACACATACTTGCAGGGTTAGCTGGCTGTTCGTTAAGTCGGTCCCCGAGATCTCTAGTAGACGCCGCTCTGCCGGTAATAGTCGTTGGGAGGAGGCGCGCTTGGCCCGTCAGCGGCAGCGCCTGGCGGCACGTATGCCCTGTATTGCGGCTGTGTTCCCTGACTCGGAAGTGCCTGTCTGGCATCGTAGGCTGGACCACCGGGCTGCAGAGGCGGCGGAGTCAATACGTCAGATCTTCCGGGGCCCGGAATCGGGGCTGCTGCTCCGGTCGGCACCGGCGGGGGCGCCTGTGTCGGGGCATGGCTGTAATTGTCTTGTCCCTGGGCTGCTAGTGGCTGGTAGCTCTGGTATTGAGGTTGCTGCTGCGCTTGTTGCGGCTGGGATGGCTGGGGTGCTTGAGAGGGCTGTCCACTTGGCGCGGAAGGCTGGAAAGATGACGGAGGCGGCGCCGTTACGGTGGAGTTTCCGACTACTGGGCTAGAGTTGTTGTACGGATCATCCTGAGAATACACCGACGAAGTGTAAGTCGCTGCAGAACTCGGGTTGTGGGTAGCGATGGGCGAGTCGTAGACAGACGTCGCCAGTTCCTGGGCACCGTACGTGCTTTGAGGTCTTTGGTTGAGAGGCTGCGAGTAGGCACTGTAGGCATTGGCTGGGGGAGGGGGCGACGTGTTAATCGGCGCCGGCGCCTTCCCCGTGGACGGAAGGCGCTGCTGATGTTGTTCACGCTGAGGATACTGCTGGGTTTGCGCGGGAGGCGGACCACCTGCAGAAGGAACCTCTGCACCGGCAACGTAGAACGGGGCGGGCGTGACTTGAGCCGGACGCTGAAAATTCAGCGAGGGCGTGGACTGGGGGTATTGTGGTTGCTCTATGTACAACTAGTCAAACTCGGTGCACTCAAAATAGCGATCAAGGTAGTTCACCTTGGGGTGCGGGAGTGTAGTATCTCTGCTCCTGCTGCTGGGGAGGTCCCTTGGGAGGGTATCCTGCCCCTGGTCCGCCTGGGTATCCGCCAGCACCCGGCCTCATCGCGTATTGATGGTAGCTCGGCTGGGGAGGGTGTGACATGGACGATTCCAATAGAGACTCGTAGTCACGACGAGCCTTGATGAACTTCTCGTTCAACTGTGTGAAATCGTCTGTTTCCAGGTTAGTCATACGTCCAAGGGTGTCAATAGGGCAACCGACCCTTTTTCTGCGAGTATTTCTCAATGAGCTTGATCAGCTTCGGCCGAATAGCAAGTGTCTGGTGGTAAAGCTTCTGCGCTGCCGTGTCAGTGACGCACACATCGCCTCGTACCGCACGTGACTCACAGAAATCTCCTCGTTGTCCTCCTCTCTTGGCGCCGTGTTGGATGTACTCAGAAGCGTAAGCAGCTTCTCGACGTTCTTGATCTCAGCGAACACCTCGGCCTCCATCTGGGCCTCGCGCGCCAACTCGTCGGGAGTAGGGTCCGTAAGCTTCTCGACGTAGTTGAGGGGGAAAATGCCCGTCTTGCCCTTGAGAGAACCCCGCCACCAGTCCTTGTAAACGGACTCCAGCACGGCAATAACATCGCCCTTCTTGAACTCAAGTTCACCGGGCTCTGACGGGACGAAATCGTACAACGCTCGCACTCTCGACACCGTGGCGGCTGTCGTGCCGGCGGGTACTGGTGTGGGTTGGTTTTGGGGCTGTGCCGCCTGGCCAGAGGGACTGGCGGCGGCAACAGATGATGATGCCGCAGTGCTCGGCTCAGCGGCCTTCTTCTTTCGCTCCTCCTCCTGCAGGGACAATTTCAAGGCCATCTGCAGCTCATCCTCCTCCTTTTGGCGATCCAGATCAGTCAGACCCGTCTTTTGGGGAGCCGAGGGGGCCTGCAGGGTCGGGTTGGTCTGCTTCAGTCGGAAGTAGGCGTCGTACATGATGCCCAAGTCGGCGTCCTTGCTGAACATGTCGGACCAGTCCTTCATCCGCTCGAGAATCTTGGCTTTGACCTGGTTATGAGTATTGCGGTCGTTCGCGAGTTTGAGCAAGGCGTCAGTGAAAGCGCGGCTGGATAGTTCGCGGTGCATGTTCTTGCCGCAGTTTTGGCTGAGGGCGTTTGCGAGCTGGATGGCAGGTGATGAGGTCAGAAATACTTGGATCTTTGCGGCAGACATGGTGACAAGTGGAAGCGGGGAAACTCACCTCGAGGGTATAAAGCTGGACATTGGCGTTTCGGTGCGCCAGGCGCTTGATCATTGCTTGGACGACCTCCTTGGGACCATTCTGGTCGCTTCCAACGCGATCGCAAACCTCGATGATAGCTCCCCAGTCTTCCGAGGTCAGGTTCTCGTCGGTCGCCTTGGCTACATGACGCAAGACAGAGGTTAGCCAACTCCTCACGGGCTGGAACCGGCATTAATTTCAAGAGGGCGACGTACCGACGCCCTCGTCAAAGGGACCAACTGCGGCTGCTCGAAACATGTTGGGCAGATGCTGTGAGCCGCTGCGAGTGCTCAACAGTGGTCGTTGCACACAAAGTTGTCTCGTAACGAGCGCTTGGGTATTTGGAATGTTTCGTGGCAAGCAAATCAACAGCAAGGCAGAAGCCTAGTTGTCGTTGCGGGCTGGTTCGCGGGTTCGATGGTTCGTCGCTATGAGGTGTAGGAAGTATAGCGAGTGAGAGGACGAGGAGGCGTTGTTGTTGTTGATGATGAGTCGGGGTGAAGTTTGGCTAGCTAGGTAGGCTTGTAAGGTACTGGGGCCTGGTCGGACGAGTTGACTCTGGGGAGAGCAGCCTCGCTTGGTCGGTGGGCAGGCCCGGTTGGTGTCTGTTTCCGCAGGGCAGGGCAAGGCACGGTAAGGTAGCTGACAGGGACAAGCAACCGCAGGAGGTAGGTACGGTAGGTAGGTAGGTAAGATATTTTGTCACCAACCTAGAAGGTTGTGCGGTAATGGGTACGTAAGGCCGCCTGTCAAGGTGTGTTGTTGCCTTACGGTGCGATGCAGCAAAAGGCAGGTTTAAGGTAAGTGAGGTAGGCAGGCCGGGTGCGGGTGCCCAAGGTTAGGTAGGTGCGTGTGATGGGGGGGCGGACGGGCCGACAGCAACACAGGACGTCGCCCCGGTGGATGACGACGGGCTAGGTGGGCGTGGAAGCAGGTGCCACTGATAATGAGGCAAAGGAACAGTCAGGCACCTTGGGGGATGGGAGGGGGAAACAACACCACGCCGGACAGGTAGGTAGTACTTAGGTACCAGGTAAGGTAAGGTAGTGTCCTACCAGGGCCGCAATGTACCTCGCCTCTCTGGCGGCGCTGAAGGAGACCTCCAGGCCACAGCACTATGAGAGCACCCAACGCCTACGCGGTCCACCACTAAGGTACCTTACCTTCTCAGGTTAGGTAGGTGGTTAAGGTAGGGGTGGATAGGCCCTCGGAGAGGCCCCGTCGTCATCATCAATCTGTAGGGGCTGAGCGGTTTCGCCCATGAATTACGCGGACTTGAGCTGCGCACCGCCACATCTGTGGACATTGTCCCGGATCCGCCCCCACCAAAACTGTCCAGGTGCACCTGCGCGTACCTGGGCGCTGGGAAAGATGCCTTGGCGACTTGGGTATCCAATCTTTCCACGGGCTCCTCACATACATACGTAACCGAACTCGCGGGCTGTGACCCAGCTGCAACTCCGACTGGACGTTACGATGCCCGCCTGCCTCGTTTACGGATAAGGTAATCAAATAAAGCCCCAGCAGCTCGTCGATGGCGACGATGGGTAGGTATCGATGTCGCCGTCCGTTTGTTTCTTAATTTACTTACTTATGCTTCCTCACCGTCCCGTTTCCACTGTCACCCTATCCATGTCGTCTCGTGGATCACCACCCCAGAATAGCTTCATCAGCGCATCTGGCCTCTAGTCTAAGGCACACAGCAATGAATCATGATGAGAAAAAGACAGAACAGGAGCTGTGGCTTTCTTACGTCTTTGAGTCGAGTCTTTCGTTCATATTCTTGGCCCCTGCCACAATAATTCCAGGACGACGTCGTCAGCCATGCATGCGCTACCTACACGACCACTGGTGCGAGGCCCGGGATCGGCAACGGGCAACGTCAAGCCACAGCGAGCCCCTGGCACCCCTGACCTGCTTCGTTCAGTCTTCTTGAACGTGCTGACTTCCCTTGCTTCTCTGCAACGCCCTCTGCCAATAGCAATACCTTGCAATATTCAAACGCCTCTGCCTCAGCCAAGGTAGACCACCTTCACGCCTACGTCAACATTGGACGCAACTCCTTGCGACACCCACGCTTTCTGCACCTTCCAGACTCTCAAATCCGACACCGCTCTTTGCTCGCTTGTACCATGATTATGCAAACTTATTCCAATCAAGGGATGATGCTGCTTGCTGTGTCACTTTGTGTGTACATGTCAATGTCAGTCTTTGTACATTCTCTATCATCATATCTGTAGCCCTTGATTCACTACTCCAACCTTCCTTGCTCTTAAATATCTTTCTTTACGACTTCGCCCCATCCAACGCCGCAGTCCCTCTGCATGTCCCTGTGATATATGTGTGTAAAAGTGAAATCGTCAGGCAAGCCTCTGCTGCAGTTGCCTTCTGGCCATTCCAGACTGCAGGGCTCATCTTGTGCGCGTAGCCAAGTATGTTTTACAAGCGCCATCCCCTTTGGCTGGTGCCTCGCAGTTCATAATCACCGCGGCTCCCAGATCCAGCTCCAACGTTGCCACCGCCACGTCCTTCCTCCAGGCTTCGGCGTGACTGCGCGTCCATTTCCGACATGTCAAAGAGAAGCGGCTCCTCGTCTGCCAGGTCATTCTCACCGCGCCCATATCGACCGATGGAGCCTGTGAAGCTCCCTCTTGATGACTGAGGCGGCGTCTGGCCACGGCCGCCTGTTGATGGCATGCCGACATATCGACGTCTGCCGAACGGAGAGCTCGACGGTGCAACCGCCATCAGGCCTCCCGGTGGCTTCGACCCTTCCGATGACCCCTGCCTTATCATATCTGTAGAGCTGGAGGACTGAACGTCTGTTCCTGCTTGCAACGATGCACCCCCTTGCCGAGCAGACGACTCTACTTCCGTTTGCCTGCCCAGGAGCATACTAAGCGTAGGAGGCTCGCGGTCTTCTGCCCCAAGGCTGATGCTACGGTTCGCCGCAAAGGCAAGATCCCCGTCGTCGTCATCCGCTAGTGCCCGATTTTGTTGAGCCACTGAGCTGGACCTCCTCGGATGTGTACCGATCCTTGGGGAAATAGGTATGTCAATAGCAGTGGTTCCGTCTTGGGTGATAGTATCTTCTCTGTTGAGCTGTGTGTTCTCTGCACTGGTGTTGCTGCGCTCGCTCCGAGGCTGGCTGGTGTTGTAGTTGATGATCGAGTTCTCGCTCAGACGTGAAGGCACAGCAGGCGTGTGAGGAGTGTGGGGAGATAGGGGCTTTCCGGGGGAAGATGATACTGAAACGGACGCTGGGGCTGCCATGCTCGGTACGTTCGACAATTGCCGGCTGGATGAGCTAGATGATCGGTGCATCTGCATCGAAGATGTCATGGAGTCCGTCAGCGCGTTATTTGATTCTTTCATCAAATGGAACCTCGAGAGCTGAGCAACTGTCCGGTTCGTCGCTAAATCGCCCTTCTTGCTTGGCTCAAAACTCTTGAGCGTCTTCTTGCTATCCAGCGCCTTTAGAAACTCGGAGATCTGGTCATCGTCTGTTTGCAGGGATCCGGAACTGCCGCCTCCTCCAGCCTCAGCGAGCAAACCAGAACCAGGTTGTGCCACTGACGAGGACAGGCTTTGCCGTCCACTGCTGCCTTGCTCGTCGTCAACCGCCTTACCAGTGCCACCCAAAGAGCGTCCCTTGCGATGCGTAAAACTGCTGCTGTAGCGACTGGTCGATGACGGCCGCGGTGAACCTATAACGGCTGCATCTGCAGGCGGGGGTCCGCCTCGAAGAGAGGCAGGCATACCGGCTGTCAATGAAGTGCGATTTCGAGGTTGTGTGAGAGCGTTTAGAGCCGCCGCTCGCGAGGCGGGGGAAGCAGGCGATTCGGAATCCAAGGTGCGCGGAATAGGAGATCCGGACAGAGAACCGGCCTTGAATGGCTGGAATGACACAGAGGGTCGGCGACCAGTGCTGCTGAAGCCCCTGATAGACGGCCTTGCTGCCAGGCTAGAAACAGGCAAGGAGTTTGGTGGGTTCTGCTCAACGCTCGCAGGGCCAGATTCGGGCGGTGAGCTCGTGTCGGACCCGGAGGGGCGCACGGCTTTCAAGGCTGATATTGGGCTGGTACCCAAAGGACCATCGCCGTGAAAAGTTGAAAGACTGCCGTATGTCTGGTGAATTTCGGAGAGGTTCCGGCTACGCCGATGAGAGGGGAGAGACCCGATTTCGGGGTCGTTTCTGCGACTTTCTCTCCTTTGGGGCAGCGATGGCTTAAAAAAGTTTTCATCAACTCCCATGAAACGCGAGCTCAAGAGCGCCTCGGAATCGTCCACCCGGAAGTTGCACTCATTCCTGTACGTCACAGATGCATAGAAGCGGCCAACGGGCACCTCCAAGTCTCCAAACACATAATCGGTTACGACATCCGGCCGGCCGTCATACAACGGATGCCTCAGCCGATCGAGGCCGTCGGGTTCCGGCTCGCCGGTTCGAATACGGCACCGTGGTTCCAACGAAGGGTGGATGCCTTTTGTCAAAGATTGCTGGGAGAACTTCCACGCTGGAAGAACCCGAGTCGCAACGAAGAGCGATCGGAAGAAGACGATGCTCTTCTTGTAAGTGGTTGGCAGCGTCGGGCCAAAGTCATCAAGATCAGTGTTGGGTATCGTCTTCAGCTCAATGCGCCATCTTTCGAGAACAACCTCTGTATTTCTTTTTGCAGGAACAGGACGACCGTCATCGCTCGAATCGGACGAATTGAGGGCTTCCATGACATCCCATCTCTTTCCATTTTCGTCCACAATGACCAAGCTCTGGCTAGGGGTGAGGCGTGACGTATCGAGGTAGGTCTCAATGATCAAGGGCGGCGGCTTGTTCTCAAAGCTGCCGCAATTTCTCCAGATCCGGAGCTCGTCTTTAAAGTCGTCGAACTCTTCAGTCTCGATTTGGAACTGCAAAACCGCAGGATATCAACAATTTGCCGCGCAAGAGGACAAGGAATGCCATCAACGAGACACTAACCCATTTGTTCATCTTCTTGTTTCCCGACCCCCGCGTTGTGTATATGGGTTTCAGATTCATGCGCGATTGGAGAACCAATGACGCAGCCTTGGTGTGGAAGTTCTGCGTCGTAGTTAGTCTCGGTCAGAGCTAGAACTTAAGCCAGGTGCCTTCATAAAATCTCTGCGTACCTGTATGATTTGGTCCAACTTCTTGATGGCATCGGCAGGAGGGCCAGCGCCTGGGGGAGACTCGATAGTCGGCGAGCCTACGACTGCAGGCTCGCGGCCAGAGCCCTCGGACCCAGTTCTTGCGCGAGCGCCCAATATGCTTTCTCTCGGGTTGTTGGTTCTGGAGGGGTTCGTTTGAGGGGATGAAGCGGGGGACTCGACCCGCGGGGCGGGTCGAGCTTGTTGATGCATCTTGGTTGGGGTTTGCGACCCCAAAGGGCGCGAGAGAAACTGTCGTTTGTCTTGGTAGCAGACAGGAATCAGGCTGGCCGTCGACGTAATGACGGGAATAGGTTCCTAGTCGCAGGGTAGTTCTAGGCGGGGTTCGGGAGGGTATTCTCGGTGTGGACGTCGAGGTGGTACTGAACTTGCTTATCCATCCTTCATGGCAAGTTGATGGCGTTTTAATCAAGCCGGTGCCTCAATCTCGAAGCGTAGTCGAATGTGGGGACGGTCGAAATGGAGGGGAGACGAGGACGGATGCGATGCGATGCGGCGAAAGAGCTTGGTGGGACACTGCCCTTGGGAAAGGCGCCGCGGCGGCAACGCAGGCAACGGCGGGCAGGGTAACGTCAACGTGGGGACTCAAGGCGGACGAGACGCAGGACGCAGTCGTTCGTTGGGTGCCGCACGAGTAGGGCAGGCCAAGGGGCACCAGGCAGAGCTGCAGGCTGAATGGTCAAGCTATTAGGCGGCGGTGGCTTCGACCATGGCTTTTGGTTGCCTAAGGTAAGCTTCGCGGAAATGGCCCTCCTAGATGTCCAAGTCCGCCGACAGCAACAAAAGTGGTGTTGCTCGAGGACGGATGTCGCAAGAGGAAGAATTAGAGCACAGTGGAAGTCGATATGCGGAAATGCGGTACGGCGGTGGAGTCGGGGATTATCGGTGCTGGTGTCATCCGCTCAATGGGTGGTAAGCCTCGTGATCGTCGAAAGGTACCGTTCCGTCATCGAGTCACCTGCTGTGCTGGGAGTTCAGGCGAGCAGCCAGAGAAAGCGGCTGGCGGTGTACTTTGAGAGGTTCGTAGCGAGAGCCGGGGGTTGGGAAGGCGGCACAAAACGAAACAGGGACAGCAGAAGATCAGATGGTATATGCTGAGGTAACTCGAACGAGAGCGCGAAGTACAACGCAAAGGTAGAGAGAGGGGGGAGAGAGAGATGCAAAGAAGCAACGAAGGTTGAGAAAGACGAGCAAGAGAGGGGGAACTCAGATACAGGAAGACGCCAGGGCCGGAATTGATGATGCAGAGACGGCAGCAACTGGGCGAACAAAGGGTTTGTTGTTGTCTGGGAGATGCTCCAGCAGACTGCCGGGAGGAGAGAGTGTAGAACGGAAGAAAAAAGAGATGGGAAGGGAGCGAGAGGGCAAAGTGAGAGAGCAAGAGGCAAGACAGGAACAGACAAGACTGCGGATGACATGGATGTCTCTGGGTTCCTGGTCAAGGTTCATTCAGGTCCAGGCTTGGTTGGGGTGAGCAGAGGGAGAGAATGAGCGACTGCGCTGCATAACGCCGTAGGTACCGCAGATGCCTCACTCCAAGCTGTCCGAATACTCGGAGCAGGCTAAGACAGCTAAGGTATCTGTTGCGGCGTCCGTAGTGGGCAGGTACATGTGGATGCTAAGGGATGAGAGCGGAGGAGCTGGCAGCTGCTGGCAGTCTAGGGCGCGGCCTTCTGGGCGTGTGTGTTCTGCTCCTGTCCTGCAGCCGCAGCGTATCCGCACTGCACTACAGGGCAGCTTCATCTTCTAACAAGCATCCGTGGCCCACAGACCATGAGGTGTGAATGGGCGTACCTAGTGGAGGTGCAGGTGCAGGTGCAGGCTGCATGGATAGGAGTACCTTAGTAGGTAGGATGGGATGGGGTAAGGGCAGGGACCGGAAGAGCAGGGGCCGGCTCGCCTGCGCTGCTGTTAGTGTTACCGCTGCTGCTGCTGCCCCGTCTGCGAGTGAAAGTGCCAACCTCAGGCTGGGTACTCACATGCTCACCCAACCTTAGCAAGCTCGCAAGTATCGGCCAAGTACCGGGCCAACCTGAGCTGGTGTTCGTCATACATCAGGTAGTAAGGCTTAGGTAGGTCCTTACGTTGCTTGCCTGCCCGCCTCGTTTTGAATATTATCTATCATCCCCAGTGGGAAGCCAGTGCGTTGTTCCAGTTCCATTACTTCTCACTGTCGGTTTACTGCCCAGCGGCGCGATCATGACTACCTATCAGTACCTACCTACCTATGAGGTATGAATTTTGCTATCCGGGGAGGTACTTTTTGGGTATCCGGGAGGTAATTTTCCAATGGGTTCTATTAGCATCACTAGGTAACGCCGTCGGTATTATGTTGTTGTTATCACTATTATCGTCGTTGTTATCGTTATTACCTTATCGTTCTTACGATTATCATTATCGTCGTTGTCGTCGCCGTCATCATCGTTATTATTGTTATTCACACTATCAGTATCGAGGTACCTACCCATCTAAGGTAGCCAGCGCAGCCCCCCGGATAACCAAACGGCACCTCCCGGGTAGCAAAACTTTTAGGTATATTTCCTCTCGCTGTGCCTCCTCGGGCTTGTGTATACTCTCTCCCCCCACACCCAACCACAAGAAGTCCTGAGGAGTCGTTCCTGCGAGTCTTAGGACACTAGATTTGTTGTCGGGAACTGCAAGTCATCGCAATACAGGAACTTGGCCCCATGCGGATGGACAAAACCCACTTGGTCTGCTTGCCGCTGATTGCTTCCTATGCAGTCGGTGTCGGATCCAATGCAGAAGGAATCTGGAAGGGGGAAGCAAATGTATGGGAACTTGGCGGAAGGAGTCTTGAACCAGCCCGGGCCTTACAATGGCCTCAACCCATGCTTCGCCGCAACTGCCATTCGCTGTGGCCGACGACGAGGGTCGAGTGGCCGGGTCGGAGGGGTTAATTAGTTACTGCGTATTGCAGCGTGGAGGCCTTCTGCTGAGTCACTCGGAAGCTCTTCCCTCTGTCGTCCTGGCTTGCTGTTGTTTGGCTGCATCGCAGCATAGCACACAGCAGCACAACACAGCACGCAATGCTCCGCTCCTTCAATGCAAAGCGTCCTGGGTGAGGGTGGCAGCCGACAGCTGGCGCCGGGACAAGGCTATCCACCGGTCCGTCCATCATGTCGTCTCTCCCGATGAGCCCCGTCCTGTCTGCGGTTGTCTAAACCCCCTGTGTCATCGTCGGCCGCGGCCCATGCCGACCATCAATAAACACAAACCGACTGGCAACAACCAGCAGACATGGTCCAAGGTAGACTCACACGCCGACGCTACGATGCCATGCCATGCCACATCACCGCAGCCCACACCCAGCCCTCGGTCGATCCCGGGAATCGGCACTCAAGTACATATGCCCTCCGCTTTTCCAGCACGCACCCCAATGACTCCCTTATCTCCCCCGCAAAGAATCATGTTCGCGCCATGCGACGATACGAAGAGAAAGTCCAATCTATCTGCGCGGCCAATATCTCCTTCGTACTTAGCTGCCACCCAACCCCGACCTCGCCTCGCCTGCCTTCTCGATCTGGCGCCTGCGGCATCTGCGGCAATCCCAATCAAGTAGCCAAGCGGGTGGGTTGGACGACCGAGTCATTGTCGCCAATGAAGTAGCAACATCAGCACATCGTCTCTGCGTCTTATCGCCCGCTGGATGATGGTGCGTGCCGTCCGATAACGACGAAGAGCCCCAGCCAACCCGGAGCAGCCAGCCCAGCCAGCGAGTGCGGGCCAGCCAGACGGGAGGAAAGGTGACTCTGGTCCGCCTCCGCAGATCGGACCCAGTCGCGTCGTGCCTATGGACTCTGGAGCACCTGGCACGAGAGCACACGCCTACGAGAGCACACGCCTACCCCACCCCAAATCCATCGTCAGCCAACGCCCCACGGATTCGGCATGGTGGGAAAATCGCCGATGAGCTCGCAATCCCAAAGTAACCTTTCTTGGCAACGCTTCCCGTCACATGGTGCAACTACCCGCCTTGTGAACAGATAGGTCCGTCATCACAACAGCCATGGTCCACAAACGTACATGTTAGTCCAGGGTCTGTTTATTCGAGTGAAGCCTTTCTATTTCCTCGAGTCCTCTGTTAGACCGGTGCGATGACTCAAAACGCGCCCGTCCATATAGCCGTGTTCCCATGCAAAACCATGCCTGACCATGTATGTGTTCTGGTTTGGTTCCGTGACCTCCAAGACGCCTGGCACGCGTGCCCAAAAAAAAAATCAAGTCGCAGATGCCGATGATGCCGAGACTCTGCCGCCTCTCCCGCGCCCGCGGTTGCTCCGCCCCCGGGTACTATTCGAGGGTCCGCTCGGCGCCTTCGGTGGACCACCGGCCTCAGCGCTGCCGGGTCCGTCGCCCTGGCTCGTCGGTGGGCCGGCGCTCTTCCCCTTTCCTCCTCCGCGGCCGCGTCTTCCTCGCCTGCTGTCCTTCGAGCTCCGCTCCCCCTTGGCCTTTTCCTTGGCCTCTCTCCTGGCCTCCTCCTCCTGTACACGGCGTGTCTCCTGATCCCACCACTCTTGGAACTCCTGCTCTTGTTGAATCTCCTGCATCGACCTCTTCGCAACGGCCTCGCGCACGCTCTCTTGTTCTCGTTTTTGTTGCCCGATGATGTCTGCCATGCTCAACCCCAAGGTGGGCTCAGCTTTGGGGGCTGGTGTGATGTAAGATTTTGAATGCGGAACTAGTGGTTTTGCTTGTGATTGAGCAGACGCTGCGCTGGGGACTGCGGAAGAGCTGCTCACACGTAACTGGCCCGAGAAGCGAGTGTCCGGGGACGCCGCTCGTCTGGGGCTCGACTTTGGTTGGGTTTCCACCGCGAGCAACGACTTGCCTTTGTTCGCTGGCGGTGTTGGCATCGGCATCGACATTGTCGATTCCTCAGCTCTTGTGTCTTTGAGCGATGTCTTGGGGTGGCTCGAGACCATCTTCCATGGCGCTGCTTTGCTCGCAGTCTCCTTGTCCCAAGCTACCCTAGGCTTTTGAGCCTCAGTTTCCAGAGCGGCCTGTGCTGCTGCTTTAGCCTGTTGCTGCTTCTTCCGCTCTTTTTGCGATAGCTTTGGCTGAGATGGCTTCGGAGATGACTCCTTGTTCTTTTGAGCCGCTATCCCAGCTGATAGAGCAGACTTCGTTGGTGTTTCCGTCAAAGCCTGACGGAGATCCATCTTCTCTGTCGGGAACGCGGCTGGTCCCCAGGGGTTTCCGGTCTTTTGAGGGCTGGGCCCGTTGAGTTCTTTCGGCGATCGAGATGGGCTTGGGTTGAACTGATCAGATTTGCCTAAAGGAGGACCGGAGACCTGGAATTGAGGAGAGCCCCCCACGGACTGTCCTTTACTGTTTTTCCAGGGACCTGGTAAGGAGGCAAGCCGTTCCAACTCGGGTCTGCTCTTCGCGTTGGCTGCCCTTTGCGAGGGTGAAACAGGAGGGCTCGTTATGGACGGGCTTTCCTCGTCCATGTCGAATATGAGATCTGCATGGGATTCTTTAGGTCGCAAGCTGGGACTGAAAGGCTCATTGCGGCCGGCCTTGGACTTCCGTCGGCTCCTGTCCAGACTAGGAGATGCAGAGCCATCATCCAGGCTGCCGAATTTCGTCTTGAACGAGGACGAAATCTTCTTCTCATCATCCTTCTGAGCTGATTTAAAGGCCATCTCCCGCACTCTCCGCCTGCGTTCCTCGTCGATGTCGAGGGCAAGATCAGGGTCTTTTTCGAATAGAAGCAATTCTGCCCTGCCACTTCTTGCGAACGGGTAGCGAGCTAATTGGTTTTCTCGGACGACATTGTCCAAATCTTCCAACAGGTCTTCTTCCAAGTCGTCCAGAAGGTGGTTCTCTAGCATTGATTCCATCTGCAAGCAAATGTATTCCAGGCCGGCATCCTTGAACTCTGTCACCGAGCAGGGGCTGATCTCATTTAGAAGTAGGCCGATGTTTCGGGTGTTGACGAAGCGCGCGATCACAAACTGACAGATCTGCGAAAGCCTGTCCAGCATAAGCTCGTTCGCAATGCTCATAACGGTCATAACCAGGTCAGAGAACTCGTCAATGTCGACTGCCGTAGCTTGGTTAAAGAGCTCCTCGCCAACGTCTGCATAAAGATGCCGCAGAACGTATCGGAAGGCTTCAGGGGCGCAATGACTCAAGTCGACTCGCACGAGTTCTTCCTCGTCCAAAGTGTCGCGGCGACCTGCAAGCCACATTCCCCGAGCCCGACCATGGAAAAGTCCTTCAAAAAACTCGCATCGCTGGCGCATGAGTTGGCTGTGAATGGGTACTTCTTCGTCATCCAGTTCGACTAGGGCGTCGGCGTCCTCAAAGTAACTGGGATCCTGGATTGCCTTGGCAAAATCTTTGTCGAGAGACTTCTCTGCGGTTGTCTGCAAGCGCGCGGCGGCCTCTAGCTTCGTCATGTCCAGCTTGGTGGCCAGTTTCATCAGTTCGTTTCGGACCTGGCGATATCTGTGGGCCAAAGACGGCGCCTGGCGTGTATGATTCCAAGCCGGTACGACGGTGTCATCGTAGCAATAAACGATGAGATTGAGCAAGGTGAGTAGATCGATTGAGTCAAATGTGACTAGAGTCTTGCCGTTCTCCTCTTCTATCATGAGGGTTTGGGGAATCCCGTAATCACCGCCACTCCGGTATTCGCCAAGAACCCTGCGTAGGACAGCGCTGCGGGCGGTGAGAAGCCAAGCATGTACCGGTATCTTGACGTCCGGGGACGTTGAAGTGCGTAGTTCCATATCGAGATCACCCTCCGTGGCCATCAGGAGAAACTGTTGTAGGTCGCGCTCCAAGTCAGTCGACTTCAAAATCTCGTACGGCAGCGGTCCTATGCGATATTTCAAATCTTCCGCTTTCCAGAAACCAAGAGTAGTCTTCTGCCCTTTGCCTGGGGTCGCTGCTCGAAACTCTCTAAGAACAAGAAGAGATTCAAGGTCCTCCCAGAGCGTCTGCTCATCAATGCTGATCTTCATCGCGTCGCAGTCTTTGCGAATCGCTGCGAACGCACCGAACGTGGAGCTCCTGACCGCAATGGCATTCGTCACACTCGGCACTCGCTGGAACTTGAAGTCTTTTCGCCTTATACCAGTTGAACCAGGTATCGCGGCATCCTTCGCTTTGGCACGTTTGATGCGCCTCCACACGGCGCCGGACTCTGTGCAGATGATGACGGCCCCGTGCTCACCGACACTGGCAGACTTGACACCGTCCTTTCTAGCGTTCCACACGCACTGGGGTGTTGTAACAGCACCTTTGATTTTCGACGGATTTGTCGTCGACGTCGCCGTAGAAGTCGAATCAGCCATGTGGTTCAAATGCATCGTAAATAAATCGCCTCTGGTCGTGACGGCGGCGATGGTCTCTCCTCCTGATGTGATGCGACTGATTTGATTCCTGGACACACTGTACCTGGTTGACATGGATGAGCTAAACTGGTAGTTGACAAAGACGTCCGGCGAGGGAAAATTGACGAAATTATAGCCGTAGCTGGTGAACACACAGACTGTGCTGTTGGCCAAGAGGCATGTTGTTGCCTTGTCAATGGCAGACACTGCGGCAATGGGCGAAGAGAAAAGCGACGCAGCAACTTTCCGAGGGGTTTGTTGGACTTCCAGGGACCTCGAATCGGCATCCATGAGAGCTAGTTGGCCAAGATTCTTACCCCAGCAGAACAGGGATGTGGCTGTGTGTGCTACGGAGTGCACGGCGGATGCTGCGGCGCCCAATATGACTTCCTTCTTAAGTGTCCCAAACACTTGTCGCGGGGCGGTGCTCATAGATTCCTCGTCTTGCCTGGCCGGTGGCGGTAAACTGTACCCTAGCTGAGAGTTGCTGTTGGAGCCCCATGTCCACAGCTCGCCTGTATCGGTGACTACCATGCTGTGATTTTGTCCGAGTGCAACTTGCACTACCTTCTTGTCGGCGAGGCCCCCTTGCACTGGCATAAATCGAAACTGTGTATTTTCGTCGCCCAGGCCGAGCCGTCCGCCGCGTCCAACACCACATATGTATAAGTTGGAGACGGGGTCGGTCGTGAGAATCGCCGTGTGTAACTTGGATAAAACCGCGTCGTGGATTCGCAGAGGCCGGTTCCTGATCAAAGCCGGAATCTCTTCCATGTCAAGGTCTTCAACTGAGACGACCGGCGCGTGGCTGGTCTCGACTTTTGACTTTAGGTATTCTTGATAGAACCTTCGCACAAGTTGGTCTGGCCGCTTCAGGGTGATCCTTTCAGGATATTGACGATCGTCCTCGTCCCCAACTCCGAGAGAAAGATTCCGATTGCTTCCGAAAACAAAGAGTTCCTCCCCATCAAAGACGCCGTCGAGAGCAGCAAAGGACCTCATCAGCACCTGGCCTCCATCCGAGCTACCGTCCAAGTCTGAGTCGAGGCCTGAGTCGTCCGAGTCCCCTGAATCTCCAACGGTTCGTACAGCAATAGTCGAGTTGTAGACATCAAAAGGGCTGTTGCCTTCACGGTCTTTCGTCTTGATTAGCTGGCCAACCTTGGCCACAGAGCTGCCGAGCGTTTGCTCCGTCAAGATCTTGCGCTCTCTTTCGAGCAACAAACGTGCTATGGCAACATTGCCAGTGTATAGCGCCCTATGAAGAGCATTCCATCCGCTTTCAGGATCCTGTATATATAAATCGATTGCTGGGTGGTCGAGTAGCGCCTGCACGAAGAGGATTGCGTCCGAGCTTGTGGAGGAAGCAGCCCGGAGGAGAACCGTCAGGCCGGCGTGGTCGCGGCTGTTAATTTCGGCCTTTCCGAGCGTGGGATTCGAATTCTTCCAGGCGCCGGCGTTCATACCCATAGTAGAAGACTTTCGTATTTTGACATTTCGGGGAGAGGTTCCATGTCCTCCGGGACTCCCCCCAAAAGGCCCAGCGCCTATCCCCGGGCTCCGTGTCGCGGCTTGTGACGTGTGCCCGGCCGGAGCCAGCAGACGCCGAAACCTGTCGACATCGTTTTCCCAGTAGTATTTCCAAAGTAGGTGACTCATGGGCGGGGGTAAGCGAGAAACTCTTCAAGCACTTGGATAGCACCTCGCTGTGAGTCTCTGGGATCACGGCTTGTTTAAAGGTGCAGTTCCGAGTGCAAGAAGAGGAAATTCGATGAAGAAGGGACTATGGTCGGACGAAGGGCACACCAGGTTGCTTGGAAGGTTATGAAGCCCTAAAGAAGAGGGTGGTGTCGATGTTGCCACCTGGCCGTAGAGGTTGGAGATTCTCGATGATGTGGCGCAGCAGCGAGGGAAGTCGGAGGGATTTTGATGATAGATTCAGTGTCGCGAGCGTGAGGGCTTCGAATTCGATGGCTGGATGTTTCGTTTCGGGCGGCGGAGTGAGCTGAGATGGGGGTTGCAGAAGGGAGTGCGATCGGGGGTGGGGATGCTAGTCGACGAAATTGAAGGCATTGCGAGTTGTGCGCGTCAGAGCCCAGAAGGTCGCCGCGCCGCGAATTCCCGGATCCACGGGTGCTTTCGTCCGTATCGCGCAGCCAATCGGACCCCCGTTTTCGAGCTTGTGCTCTGGTTGCAGGCCAGACAAGCCTCACTTCAGGAGGTTAGCGTGCGGTACAGTTACATGCGTTGCGCTGGAAGCCGCTGGAGCAGCTGGCCGCATCCCAGCGGGATGGGTACCTGAGGTCCGGATCCAGTGGAGTCTCTGTACTTTTGGCGCCTGTGAATCGTCAGAATCAGCGAGGGCTCTGCGTCCACGACAGGATCCGTGGCTACCTGGTAAGACGAATTCCCTGATGCGGGATTGACCTACCTGCCTACCTACTAGGTGCCTAGGTAGGTAGGTACCAGGTCCGAACCCTTGTGGATTGGAAAAAAGGGGGCGGTGAAAAGCGGCACAGAGGGTAGGTACCAGGTAACCTGGAAGGAAATGGCCCGGGGTAAGCAGGCGTGACTTCTATCTTCCATTACACTACCTAGGTAGAGATACCTCAATGTGGGGAGCTACCCCCGCCAGCTCCTGTACCCCGCCCGCAGCTCGAAGAGCAGCGCTGGGCCGGCTGCTACTCATTTCCATGTGCGCCTCTCTGTGCCTAGGTAGGTAGCTTTTCCACAGCGTTCGTTGGTCAGCCACCTACCGACTTGACGTTGCTACCATGCATAAACCTAAGCAGTAAATTGTGCAAATCAACAGTTTTGCTTATATACCGATGAGATTTGACTAACGCAAATCTAGCATCGGATTCGTCGTGAGACAGAGATTGTTCAAAGTTACTTAGCTCATTTGGCGAAATGCTAAGCTCTCAGCCTTTTTGCGATGTTGATAGTCGAGCAGCTAAATTGTAGGCTGTGGAACTGTTACCAACCAATCTCTGGGAGGGAAATGTATGTCGCAGGCCTTCCTGAGTCGTTCGGGCCTTTGGCACTGCGTTGAGGCAGCAAGGGAGGAGTTTACTGCCATCTCTTCTGTCGATGTCAAAGTCTACACGGGACCTTCGCAAGCTTTCAGAATGTCACATGCAGACGGCTCTAGCTTGAGCCAGTATCAACAAGAGCTCTGGGTAGCGGAACTGGACGATCCTGCTGCTGCTGCCAACTTGTCGCAATTGCTTCGGAATTGTCGCCCGAATCTCAGCAACACACGAGACTTGAGATACAGCGGGCTGGGCAGCCGTAGCCGCAGCCGCAGCCGCAGCCGCAGCGCAACATGGCCCGGGCCCTGGGATAAAGAAAGATCCCCCAGCCTCCAGGGGCCCCAGATCCCAGTACCAGTCCCACGCCTTTGGCAATACGTAATCCCGTTAGGGCCTCACCTTGATCCACGATGCAGACCGAGAACGGACCAATCAACATTGCCTCGTCTGCAGGGACAATGACCAAGTCCGTCCCGTCCCGGTGGAGTACGGCGCGGCTCGGTAACTTGATCCCAAGACCGATAAGGGAAGTCCGGCCCTTGCGATAAGAATTCAATTCCCGCTAATTACGCCGTCGTTCTATTTTCGCTTCCACCTCCCACTCACGCCCACCAAGCCCGCCATCTTCGCTGCTTTTTTTTTTGGGGCTTCTCGGTGAGCTTACATTGTCCTGCCATTGCATCGCGCCACCTGATTGTGCTCCCTCCGGCAAGCTTCAATTCTTCACAATGTCGTCCGAAAAGCCTCTTCCTTTTGCCTACCAGTTCGCCGCAGGTTCGTTCCGCGAGATCCCCGTTGTCGCGATATCGGACCCTGACCACTGACCGCTGTGTCCAGGCGCCATTGCCGGTGTCTCGGAGGTCAGTAAACCACATGAGAAGTATCCAGAGATTCAATGATACCTGGGCTCACGCTTCGTCGTATCTAGATTCTGGTTATGTGAGTCAAGAGACCCAATGCGACAACTCACGTGCCCTCCGCTGACAGCTTCAGGTACCCCTTGGACGTCGTGAAGACGCGAGTGTAGGCTCCTTCCGGTTGCCAGATGCTCAACCGTAGCCCGACTGACGACCACAGGCAACTTCAAACCGGAACGGGCGGCGCCGACTCCTACAATGGCATGCTCGACTGCTTCCGCAAGATCATCCGCAACGAGGGGTGCGCGGCCAACCCCACCCAGCACTACACAGCACTCAGGGCTTACAAAACCACAGTTTCTCGAGGCTATACCGCGGCATCAGCGCCCCCATCTTGATGGAGGCCCCCAAGCGTGCGACCAAGTTTGCCGCCAACGATGAGTGGGGAAAGGTCTACCGCAAGATGTTCGGCGCCGAGAAGATGAACCAGTCCCTGTCCATCTTGACCGGTGCCAGCGCCGGTGCCACCGAGTCCTTTGTCGTCGTTCCCTTTGAGCTTGTCAAGATTCGGTTACAAGACAAGGCCTCTGCCGGCAAGTACAACGGCATGCTTGACGTCGTCCGGAAGACCATCCAGGCCGAGGGCATCTTGGCCATGTACAACGGTCTTGAGAGCACCATGTGGCGCCACGTCCTGTGGAACGCCGGTTACTTTGGATGCATCTTCCAGGTTCGCCAGCTGCTCCCCAAGGCCGAGACCAAGAGTGTGCAGGTCACGAATGACCTGATTTCTGGTGCCGTGGGTGGCACCGTCGGTACGATTCTCAACACTCCCATGGACGTCGTCAAGTCGAGAATCCAGAACAGCCCCAAAGTAGCTGGCCAGACACCCAAGTACAACTGGGCCTGGCCCGCTGTTGGCACTGTGGCCAAGGAGGAGGGTTTCGCCGCTCTGTACAAGGGTTTCCTGCCCAAGGTCCTCCGTCTGGGTCCCGGAGGTGGTATTTTGCTTGTCGTCTTCACTGGTGTTACGGACTTCTTCCGAACTCTTCGGAAGGATGCTTGAACAACTCACCAAATGCTATGGAGGATCAAAATAAAAGGAGAAGACCCTGGAGTGTACATCTTATACAGGCAGATACCAACACCGGAATTTTAGATTCTTGGCGCTCGGCAATACAAACTTCAGTTTCTACATTGAGGATTGACCTGTTCCTGACGACTTTATTTGAGCTTTGTATCCCAACAAACTGACTTCTCAATAAATTGGATTTCAGGTGCGGAGCCTAATGACTTGTCACTGTCTCTCAACGGGTCGATAGGATATGGTCTGCCTTCTGAGCTTGAAACGAAGGCTTTGACCGTCTCCTGCTCGGAAACGTCGTGGCCACACGCAGCTTTCTGCTTCGACTCTCATGGGCAGATCCGAAGTCATCACAATAAGAGACAAACATAATTTACTCAACCCCGCGGCTCACAGCGCATTTGCGCCTCTAGACGCTCAACGTGTCAACGGCCCTATCTCGTCTAGTTCTCGCTGTTCCACTCCTTTCCCTAAGTCCTAGCTCAGGACAAACTTCTGCCTGGAGAATCGTTAAAACCTTCCACTTTCTACCCATACTGGACTGTCATATCCTTTAAGTCTGTCGTTGCCAAACTTCACCTGATTTATTTGATCGTGAGCGTCTTGATACGGAAGGCGCGCTCCAGTGACCCCTTCGCGTTCAACGATTGCTTCCTACGAGCTCGCCTACATCCTCGACCTGCTTTCGGCTCTCTGCTTCCTCGGCACATAATCAAACCATCTGCTTCCTCGGCCCTCCCCTCATCTACTTTACCTGCCGCCTTAGTCTTCCTCTCCGGTCATCATTCAACTTACCTACTTCCTCAGCTTCCAACTCTTCTACGTCTACCTATTCCTCCAGCCTCCTCAACTTCTCCAGTCCTCCTATCGCCTCATTTTACCGGCTGATATAGTCAACTGTCGAGTCTCACTGCTCGTTGGGCAGGAGATTCCTGCAAAAGTAAGAGAACCTCTTTCCTTAAGAGCCCACGGTTCTTTCCTTTCGACTCCCTCTCATATACAGTATCTGTGTATAGAATCCCGCCCCTCTTCCCTCCATCTTTCCCCCCACAACACATAGAATTTTCTCACTCCCTTCCCCAAGCTACAAAACTTTGCCTTACATGACCCTCGGCTGATATCTTATCAGAAGTCACTACTACTGGCCAACCTCTTTGCAGGCTCATAATGGCGTCGTTGATTGTTGGCGGCTGGCCTTCGCCTCCGTCTCCCAATATCAACCCGGCTATCCAAGGAAAGAACCGACGCTACGACCCTGACGATGATGAGGTCGACTCCCAGGATGGAGACGCTTCTGACTCCATACTATCTGATGAAGACGAGAATCAAGACGAGGATGAAAGCGAAGAAGCGGACGAAGAAGCAGATGAAGACGAAGATCAGGATGAACAGAACGACCCCGCCGACGCGGCTGAAAACGAGGCCAGTGTCGACAATGAGGGTGATGAAGATAACGAGGCCGACATAGGACCTCAAGTAGACCTGGATCGCGTTGGGTGTACTGACGGATGTCGAAAGGACTTCCTTCGAGTCGTGAACGGCTTCGAGAGACAGGTCGATGAACTCAGAGACAGAATCCGGAACATGACCTTGGAATCAACTCGGCAAATTGCAGAGCGCGATTCAGAAATCAATCGGAAAGATGCTGAAATCCAGGCTCTGCGTCAAAGATTGCAGGCGAGGGGTAACCGTCAGAGACACACGCAGAGAGTGAGCGGCTATCCAATTCTTACGTTACAAGACATACTGACCTCGACTTTCATAGACCTGGCCGGCTAAGCTTCGCGAATGTATGACTCGACCGGACGCTCCCGGGGCGCTGACATACAAAGACGTATACAAGCTCTTCTGTAGAGAGGAGAACATGAGTTGCAAGGCAGAGAATATCCACCCCAACCTCCGACTTCGAGGTCCAACAACTACTGAGATTGTGGCCAACGTCTTGCCCGCAATCCCCGAGGATGAGGCTGAAGGCGAACTCGGGGACCAAGACAACGACAGCGTCTCGAACTGGCGATCTTGGGGGTCCTCTGGTGACCCAGAAGACCTGTTTGTCCAGGATGACGCTAGTGATCAGGCAAAAGATGACCACTCTCAGCCTGCTTCCAGTTTCCCATTCGAGAGACTGTCAAGCAATGTCCAAGCGAACATTATCAAGTTTGTCTTCCTTCAAGAGAACAAACTCATACACTGCATTTCGCGCCTGGACCCTTTTATGCCCCCGGACGAGGTACCACAGCCGAACGCTGCAGCAACCGGCCTGCTTAACCGGTTCCACGTCTCAGGGACATCGTGCAATATCTCCTATGCCATCAGACCCGACAAACACCTTGCACTCCTGTCAGTCTGTAAGCGTTGGTATTACCTTGGCATTCATGCATTCTACGGCCTCAACACGTTTGCGTTCTCCAGCCTCGGAGAATTCGGTCGTTTTCTCTCCGGTATTGGACAGGTTCGCCGAGAGCGCATACAGCACATCGAGCTTCTGTGGATCGGCAACCAACACCTTGTGATGCCATTCGTCAGAGAAGGCAGAAGGGGCCAACATCTCAGGTACACCTCCAAGAGAACCTGGGACCTTTCGTGGTTATGTGAGATGCCCCGGCTGAGAAGCCTGACAATCCACATCAACGAGTCCGGTAATGAATCCGTGAGACGCAAGCACGAATCGACGACGTACAAGCAGTACATGGCGTCCAAAACCGCTGGCCAGCCAAATTTTCGTCTCACAAGATCGCTCAGAACCCTCCAGGGCCTTGATTACATTCACCAACTTCGCGGAATGGAGATCATTCGGTTCTACGACTTTGAGAAGCATTTGAAGTTTGGCGGCCGCCACTTGATTCGGGATTGGTCGTTCTTCATGGACGTGGAGAACGTGACGGCAATTCCTAAGACTCCCGAGAAGGCCGAGGCGGCGAGGTTGCAGAACCTGACTCCGGTCTTGCCAGGCTTCGAATCTCATGCAGACGATCTGGAAGCGGTCAAGGAACTTTTCAAGACAAGCTGTGCCTTTGATACAGGTCTCCTTCTGCGATCCGGCGCCGAGGAAGATCCTCAGCTAGAGAATCAGCCAGACGATGATGCTTCAATGTCAGACGGTGAAATCGACTCTGACGGAGAGACCTCCTCGAGTGCCAGCGGCGAGGCTACCCCAAGAGCTACAGCTCGCAACGCGCGGTCTGTAACGGCGGAGACAGATTCGGACACAGCTCGGAGTGACACAAAGAGCGAGGATGACGAAGTATCTTTAGCCGGATCGCGTGCCGAAAACCCCATTGACATCGAGCATTATGAGCCCAAGCTTAAGACGCCATGGAGACACCTTGGCGGCGACGAATTCAAGTGCGAGTCGTCCATATCAACCTCAAGCAGCAACGAACTTTTCGTTCGACAGCCGTCATATGATGGAAGGGCTTATAGTCGCAGACGAGAGCTGTCCACGGGCAGCCACCTGCCCTCCCCAACGCCTTCTGCGGTGCGAGAGGGGTCTCGGGACAGTGGCGGCCTCTTTGTTCCTTCTGAATCGCCGGCAGCATTCAGGCTTTTCCCACAAGCTTTGCCAGGTGCACAAAGTTTCAGGCGAGAATCAACCACCATGACGGAGATAATCCGAAAGAGAGGATTTGACGAGGCCGACGTACAGCGTCAAATCGACCTCACAGGTGCCGATGAAGATGATGGGCCGCACATCAACAGTTCATACATGCCCAACGCAACTTCGTCTCAGCCATGGTCTTCCCGCCCCTTCACCTCTGGGTTCGACCCACTGTCCTCCAACCCCTTCTCGCAACCTGCGGGTCTTCAGGATGACGAAGAAGAGAATCCATTCAAGAAGAAGAGGAAGCAGTGGTGATAAGCCTACATTTCAGGTGCAACGAACTACGTGGCCTAGCATATCGCCATCTCCTGATTCTATTCACCTGTGCTCTTTTTCGCACAACTTCAGCATACTCCACTCAGTCTTTGGTTCCACTTTTCAGCATTCGACATGATATATTTGGTAGAGATTACGATTTCATTCTGACATTTCGGAGCACAGAATCGCAGGGGTTCCTTGGGATGGTTGCTTTCTGGGGATTCAGGCAATCGGTCTGGATCAAGCCAGTCTCATTTCTAGTTCGCCTCACATAGCCCGGTAGACAAATAGCGTTTGTTTTTCTCGTTCGTGGAATCCCAGAACGTGACCTAGAAGGTGATCTTTGTGCCTTGGAAGGCAGCTGTGGTCTGCGCCTCCTTCGCCTTCTTCCTCGCCTCCCAACTAGGATGCAGTGGTCCTTCATTGTCCTTCTTGGGAGGAGGACGCCTCTGCTCGGAGGTCGCCTGCGGCCTTCGTTCCTCTCCGCTGCGTTCCCTGCCCTGCCTGGCCAGGGGGTTCAACACTCCCCGCTTCCAAGGCTTGTTGCCGCCGGCCCTATCGTCTTCCCCACCAACGGCTCCCCTTCTCGTGTCCCAGCCGTTATCGCGGGCCTTCTGCTTCTGCTGAGCCTGCTTCTTGACGTGGTTTGCCTGGCTGCCGTACTTCTTCTCCCAGATGGCCTGGCGCTGCTTCTGGCCCAGTCGCTTCTTGGGTGGCGCGACATCGATTTCGGACGCCTCGGACTCAGATCCGGAGACGTAGCCGCCCATCAGCGAAGGTAAAAAGGTCGTCTGGCCAGGCCTACCCGTCAGCTTTTTGGCGCGGGCCTCTTTCGCCTTGCGGGATGCTGGTGGGGGTGACGGGGACAGAGATACGTCGGCCGCGAGCATCCTCCTCCGGCGAGCCGAGTCGATGCCGTCGTCTTGTTCGTCCAAGTCTTCCTTCTCGTCATCCTCCTCATCGCTATTACTCTCGTCGTCTGCGGTGTCTCCGTCCGACATCTCTCCCAGGAGAGCCTGGTACTTGGCCTTCATGTCCTCATCCCCACTTTCCTCGTCGGAGCCACCAAGCATGGCTTCAAGCTTTGATAGCGCCCTCTCCTCGTCTTCTGAGTTGATGTCTTCCTCTTCGCCGTCTGAGTCGTCGGTGTCGGACGGAATTTCATCATCCATTTCGTCAAAGGGGTTCTCTTCCTCCTCAGCATTGGCGGACACATCCGTGGCATCCTCTCGTTTCGCTTTCTTCGCGTCTCGTGGCCCGTCATCCTTCTCTTCTCTCTTCTCTTCAGGCCCCTTCTTGCCCTTCTTCTTCTTATCCGGTATGGGCACTTTGAGACTCATACAGACGCCTCGAATAGCTTTCTCGACAGCCTCTCGGACGTTGGGGCGATTGAACAGACCACTCGTAACATTGTGAAGCGCGGCCTTCTCTTCGTCCGACAGTTCCGGCTTTGGGACGCCCTGCTTGATGTCTTCTGGTAAGGCAGGGCTTTCGGCGATCTGCTTGACTTTGAGGAGGGAGGAATGGAGGTGGGCATCGGCCGTCTGTTGGAGGTCGAGAGACTATAGGAGCATGTTAGTGAATGCTACGAGGATCAAAAGGAGAGAACTGAGGCCGGCACCTTCAATACAAGAACCTCACGTTCTAATCTCCTGACTTTGTCGGGCGTGGATCGATCGTCGCGCATGCGTTTGCTGTACCTCTGGCGCTCGAGGCCTTTGGCACCTTTCAAAGCGCGTGATATCTCTGTCTGGTACCTGGCAAGCTGCTGTTCCAGGTCATACTCGCGCGACCTCTTGCGTTTCGGCATCGTGGCAACTGAGAGCGCCTGCTATTTGCGAAACGGGGTGTTTACTTGTGGGCAGGATTTCGCTGAAGCTGCGAGCTGAGTGCAGGCCAAAAAAAGAAGTGGTTCGGTCGAGATGGAATCCAATCGCAGGGGTGGAATGCTTGCGCAGACGGTGCTCAGCGTGGGGGACTAGAGCGGCGCTGTGCAATTGGTCATAATTCAGTCTTTCCGGAATGGGCTTATATGATTGGCCAAAACTCATTCTCCAACAAGCATGGATGACGTTCTTTTGGAGGGGCATCCAGGCACCCCGCCGTTGTCGAGATACCCAAAGTCCAAGGTACTTACTTACCTTATTACAGGTTGTACATGTGAGACTGATCGCCCGTGCAAGTCACATCCTCGTGCCAAAGAGACATCTCACAATTAAACGGTCACAAATATGGCAAACCCGGCAGCGAACGTCAAAGATGAGCTAGCTTCTCTGGGAGCTGGCAATCTCTTTGCCGTCAACGGCATGGTGGCTGCTATCACGGGTGGCGGTTCTGGTGAGCTCCACCTCGCTGAATATCTATTCCACGGCTACAGATAACTGACAGGCGATGCAGGCATCGGCCTCATGATGGCCAAGGCCCTGGCCGCCAACGGCGCAGAAAAAATCTACATCCTAGGTCGACGCAAGGAGGTCCTAGAAGCGGCCGCCTCGTCCGTCGGGCCCAATGTCGTGCCTCTAGCCTGCGACGTAACCTCCAAGCCCAGTCTCCAGGATGCGGTAACCGCAATTGAAAGAGAAGTTGGCTTCATCAATCTGCTGGTCTGCAACGCCGGCGTGGGCGGGCCGCAGGTGAAGGCGCCTCCCACAGAGATGACCGCAGTGGAATGGGCCGAACAGCACCTCGCGCACGACATGGCGGGCTACACGCGGGTATTTGACGTCAACGTCACATCGGTGTGGTACACAGCGATGGCGTTTATGAAATTGCTTGATCTGGGAAACAAGCAGGGCAATCTGTTCCAGAGTTCACAGGTCGTCTCGACCAGCTCCATCGGGGCCTTCAACAAGAATGCCCCCGGCGGTTGGGCCTATGGCCAATCCAAGGCGGCTGCGACGCTGCTAATTAAGCACTTGTCAAGCAACCTGCCAAGATGGAACATTCGAGCCAACTGTATTGCTCCTGGGTGTGAGTAACCGGGCGAGTGTCTTCAGGTCGTTTCTGTGCTTGTGCTAACCGGGTTGCAGTGTTCCCAAGCGAAATGTCTGCCCCGATTGCGAAACTCTACAGCGATGACGGCAGTGTGCCAAAGGAGATGGTACCACTCCAGCGGATGGGAGACACCCTAGACATGGCAGGCGTGATGCTGTACCTTGCGTCCCGAGCTGGCGCTTACTGTAACGGCTCGGTTATAACCGTGGACGGCGGGAGACTCGGGAATTTCCCCACGACTTGGCATGCGTAGGAAATGGAATGCTCACGACAGCTGCGCTGTAGATGGGAGAAACGCGCTAGGTATATGGAATATATACAAGACTGCATGTTGAGCCGAACCGCGTGGAGGAAATCTTCAAGCAAAGTATAGGTAGAAGGTGACGCACGCTTTTTTGAAGCACTTATGGGGACGGTAATAGCTGTCTCTCTCGTGAGGGTACCTACCTACCTTATCGTCCATGTTCATGGTGTTCCAAGCCTGTCTCGCCGCGATGAGGGGGTGGTGGAGTTTTGGCAGCAGCGGTTTCGGAAATACACCGGCTAAGCTACGTACCTAGTGCTACCTCAGGAACCTAGGTAAGGTACTTACCTTAGCGTCTGCCCTCCCTGTACCTAGGCTGATGATAGTAAGAGGGACGACAGAAGAATCAGCAAAGAGCCTCCCCCACACTCTCTTTCCTGCCCTGTCCGGCTCATGCAAGTGGCTTAGCTCTTGGGCGCGACATCTTGTCTCTCCTCTGCCACTTGCCCCAAAAGCTGCGCGAAGTCGCGGGGGTCGCGATCCGGTGTCGATTTGTGCCATTTCGAGGTGTTGGAGCACCCTGGCTGCCGCCCGCCCGTCGGCTTTCTTTTGGAGCCACTTCTTCTTTTCAAAACTATGGTCATTGGGGCGAGGAAGCGCAGACCAAAATGGACGGAGACTGGGACGAGGTAAGTTGATTTCGCACCCCTCTCTTACCTTCTGCGACGCTTCTCTGGCCTCGGCCTCTCAACGAGATGCGCGCATTCGCCCTCGCCGCGTGTCCGCCTCCGCCTCCGCTATAAACCACGAGCTTCGCTGACGAGCTTCACTGTCGCAAGGTCACCCGCATTCCCTTTCCGCCTCCGGGCGTCCACGCCATGGCCACGCCGGTGACGACCATGACCTTCGACACCGCGCAAGAGCTGCTTTGGACTGGGAATGACTATGTACTAGCCTCCACAGTCAAGCTTTGCCCCTATTACATTCTGACAAGCTGCTAGGGCCGCGTCACCTCCTTCTACGGAAGCGAGCTTCAACGATACACTTCCTTCAAAGCGCACACCACGCCCGACGGCCCCGTCCGACAGATACTGGTCAACGACAAGGGAGTCGTGGTGTTAGGCTTGAGAGACATTCATTTGGCCTCGCGCAAGGGGCCCCCGATATGGCATATTAGGTGTGCATGCTTGGTCGGTTTAATGGGATGAATGGTTGACAAATGGCCAACAGACACGATGATATGAAAGACTTACGATGCATGAGTTTCACGTCCAAGGGGACGTCCGAGATCCTGGCTGCAGGCTTCCAGGACACCATGTTCGTAATTGATCTTGCAAAAGGGGAAGTGGTCAAGCAGGTTGGTGAATCTCCAACCTGCCTATCTCGTAGCTTTTACTGACGACCCAAGGTGCCAACCGCACACAACTACAAAATCATGAAAAAAAGCAGATATATCTGCGCCGCAACCAGGGATGGCACGGTCAACTTGCTCGATCCCGTCAGTTTCTCAGTTGTCAAAAGCTGGAACGCTCACTCGGCCCTCATCAGCGACATGGACGCTCAACACGATTTCATCGTAACTTGCGGCTATTCGTTGCGTCAGGGTCAGAATTACATGCTGGATCCCTTCTTGAACGTTTTCGACATCAAGAAGATGTCTTCCATGTCGCCGATCCCGTTTCCTGCCGGCGCAGCCTTTGTCCGAATGCACCCGAGAATGTCAACAACCAGCATTGTGATGTCTCAGAGTGGCCAGATGCACGTTGTCGACTTAATGAACCCGAATACTAGCAATGTCCGGCAAGCCAAGACCATGTCCTATCTGACCATGTTCGAAATCGCTCCGTCTGGCGAGGCCGTCGCCTTGGCGGATGCAGAATATCATATTCACATTTGGGGCTCACCCTCAAAAGTTCACTTCGTTGACTACCCCTCTCAAACCGAGTTTGCAACTCCGGAGGAGCCTCTGCCGACTATTGAGTGGACTGCTGATACGTCAGTGCCGGTCTTGTTTTGAATCTTGACCTCCCACTTTGTCCGCCCACTGACTTACATCTAGGCCCCTCAACTCCATCGGCATGCCACACTATCGAGAAGTCTTGCTGTCGGCTTGGCCCGAACTTGTGTCCGATGTCGGTGCCCCTCCCACCAAACTTGATTCGCAGTTCCTGTCCAGCTTGAAGACGACAGACTTCGGCATGTATGGACGCAACACAAGAGGTCTCCGAAGGAACCAAGTTGAGGACACTCGCAACTTGGACAAAGGAAACGCATCTCGGATTCTGGCACCGAGGTTCCTTAGTGAGAAGGCCAGGGAGTTTGCCAAGACCCCTGTCGGCAATGCGGGCGACGATGACACTACGGAAGATGTGGCAAACTCGCTAATGCAAATGGACATCGACCCGTCAAAGGCGGAGTGCCCTCCGATGTACAGGAATGTTGAGATCAAGTACAGCAAGTTCGGCGTGGATGACTTTGACTTTGGGTACGTCAGTGCATGCGGCATAAAAGAGAACAACGGCTTACCTTCATCAGGTATTACAACAGAACGCAGTATTCAGGCCTCGAGATCCATATCGCCAATTCCTACGCAAATCCTCTGCTACAGGTTATGCACTTTACACCTCTAGTCCGAAACATGGCGCTTCAGCACGCGGCAACGGCTTGTGTCGCGGACACGTGCCTGCTGTGCGAATTGGGATTCTTGTTCGACATGTTGCAAAAGGCCGAAGGCTCCATCTGTCAGGCGACCAACATGCTGAAAACGCTCAGCCATCTTCCTCAAGGTTCGAACTTTGCTAAAGTGCCGAACCTCAGGCTAACAAACGAGCAGCTGGTCCTCTTGGCCTTCTAGAAGAAGATCATAATGGCTCAACCCTTACGGTTATGCTCCAAGGCCTGACCCGATTTCTTCTTGATAAAATTGTCCAAGATTATCGAGCGATCCAGCCAGGCTCGAATTTGATGGACCAGGTGCGTGTCAAGTCTCGACCGATCGTTGGGAAATGCCTGACCGTTGTTCCCAGATGCTCGCTACATCAGCAACAAGTTCTATCAGATGCATGAGCTGCAGAAGCGAGTATACCCGGCCTGCGTCGGGCTTTCACAACGACCTGATGTACCCGCAATCCAACGTAAGTGTCCTTCGAATTGGTGTGGAAGTGTGTGTTTTGGCTGCCACGCCTCGTTATGCATCGTCGATATATGCCACAAGCCTGTATTGTCTAGATCCCCCGATTTGTCGGTCAGCATGCGTTGGTCTTTGCTCAAACAGCTAGCTAATGGTGTGCAGAAAAATACGGGTCGGAATCAGAAGGCCCCTAAGGTGACTTTCTCGCAAATCCTTAAATCTAGTGTCGAAAGAGAGACCACCTCAAAAGGCTGGTGCAGCAGATGCCAGCGATACCAGAACATCGCAGCCAGAAAAACCATTCACAGCATCCCCGCAGTATTCATCCTGAACACCCTCATCTCGAGTCCGGAGCATAGGCGCTTCTGGTCAACACCAGGATTCCTGCCTGAAGAAATTGGCGTTATAGTAGATCACGGCCAATTCTTCTGCTATGAAGGAGAAGACCTAAAGCTTCATCTCCAACGCGGAATCCACAATATTACGGTATACTCACTGGTGGGAATGGCCGTGAATATAGATCCCGGTCCAGGGCAAAAGCCGCACCTGGTTGCAATGGTGAATGGTATGTTGCTGCTCCAGTTTGTCTATTGTGTAGTGTATGACCTGACCCTTGTCCAGCTGCTCACGCCCAGTCTACGGCACCCCAGACAAGCCAATGGCACCTCTTCAATGATTTTCTCGTAAGACCTGTCACCACCGAAGAGGCGCTCTCCTTTCATCCCTCGTGGAAGATGCCATCGGTGGTCGCATTCCAGATTAAGGAGGCGAACAACAAGGTCGACATGGACTGGAAGAACAATATTGACACCTCGCTTCTGTACGAAGACAAGAAGTAGGCCTCCTCCATAAACTATTGCTTTGCCTCGGCGTCGCTGCTGACTCTTACCACAGTCCTCACGTCGACGGCAAGACTTACCGCGCGCTAGACCCAGCCACCGAGCAGCCTGGGCCGGAGAGTATCATCGCCCTGGATACTGAGTTCGTCGCCGTGCGTCAGCCTGAAATCGAGATGAACTCGGATGGCGAGAGAGAAACGATCCGGCCTATAGTATATGCTCTCGCAAGGGCATCCGTTGTTCGAGGCCAGGGAGAGGATGAAGGCCTTCCATTCATTGACGACTACATTTCCATCAGGGAGCCTATTGTGGATTACCTGACGTCGTACTCTGGAATCACTCACGATGATCTGGATCCCCACATATCCAAGCACAACCTCGTTCCCTTGAAGGTTGCGTACAAGAAGCTTTGGATCCTGCTGAATCTAGGATGCAAATTCCTAGGCCATGGCCTCAAGCAGGACTTCCGAGTCATCAACATACATATACCCAAGTCCCAGGTCATCGACACGATTGATCTTTTCTTCCTGAAGTCGCGCCTACGTAAACTGTCGCTAGCCTTCCTGGCTTGGTACCTGTTGAAAGAGGACATTCAGCTGGAAACCCACGATTCCATCGAGGACGCGCGGACGGCCTTGAAACTGTACCGCAAGTACCTGGAGTTTGAAGACGCAGGAGTACTAGAAACAATGCTCCAGGACATCTATCGAGCTGGGCGTGATGTTCAATTCAAGCCACCCAAACGGGATGGACCGGATCTTGTGGCCCCGACGACGCCGCCTCCGGAGACCGGGCAACCGTCGAATATTGGTTTCGGAGCTGGATCGACTTGGACGCCAGGAAAGGGGTCGCCCCTCCGTTGAGTACCTGTTACCCATCGAATTGCCGAAGGGTTGCGCCAAGAGGAAGACGGCACTCTCAATGACTTTTGCGTCATTGAACCCTCCCACATCGACTTCACTACAACGCGCTCAAATTCTACTCTGCTGTCAACCGCTGACGCATCCAGCAAGTATCACTCTACCCGGTCTCCCGATACAGTCCTTATCCCAGCTTAGAATGCGCGCAATCGTCATCTGATGATCGACGGCATTTTCCCCGTCTGGATCATCTCGGTCTTGCCACTTCAGCCTCATCTCTGACGGACCTTCATCAGGGTTATACCGAACAAGACAGTTTGCCCTAGCGCAGTTGGACTATAGATTTAGATACACTACACGGAATTCAAAACACGTCATTCAAAATTCAACTTTACCAAACTACACTTCGGAGGTCTTTGCCACGATCCTGAGCGGTAGCCCTTCGAATACCCGTGCCAGTCACTGGGATCCCGAGTAACTCTAAGCCTTTTCTTTTTGAAGACGTCCCTGCCTCTCATCAGCTTTGATTGGCTTTACTTGCGTCGTGTGACATTTCGTCGCTTGGACTGCCATCTTCAAGCCCGTTCGAGGCTGATTGAGAAGCTGTGGCCCGGGTTCTCGGTATACACATTGCATCTTCAAGTTATAGGCTACCTTTGACTCCCTCACTACTAACCCATTATCAGTGAGTGTTGAATTGATGCCGTGAATTTTGTAATGTTTACTTCCGACCTCCCGGCGAGCCTCGGTCAATACTGCCTTCTCACCCATTCTGCCTATGTAAATAAATCTCTGTATCTCAAAGTTTGAAAGGTTAAAGGCTGTGGCCCAACAAGCAGCCCTTGCTGTCTGCGTCTCAATCTTCCCAGGTCTGAGGCAAGATATCCAAGGTTTGCGCGTAGTTGCACAGAGCCTTTCAATCATGCCCACAGTCTTCTTGTCTCTTCGGACATTATTCCTGACTCTTCTTCATTCTGTGTTAGGAACCCTCTACAACAGCCCCTTGAAAGCCTGTCGTACGGCGAATCCGCAAATCCGAAGTCATGATTGCTTTGAGTCCCCGAAGTTAACGCTTCTTGCTCACCAAAGAACAATATGATCAGGATATCGCAGATATCGCCGATTCCGTCTTACTTTGACCCGTCACCATTGTTCAACACTCAGCTGAGGACGAACTAACGCAGTAGTTTCACTCTCATTCTATTTAGTTGTTTCGGTGCTGGCAGTGCCGCGTCCTTTGCATTGCTTTCCCTGCTTGGTGGCAATGACACGCCTATCTGGCCATTGCTGCGAGGGTGTTCACTCGCAGAACAATATGTAAGAAGAAAATCCCCGCCATCCCCCCTCAATCAACAACTTGAATAATTCAGGTGCTAGTGATTCTGATACGGTATTGATATTTGAGATCGTCTCAATGTCGCTGGAACCCAAGTCAGTCCTGGATCTTTCTTGGGCCCCGCGTCGTCTGTTGTCTTGCTTTGGCGGGCAAATACGATCTAGTTAGCGAGATAACAGGTGTAGTACTTCAGGTTCTATGAGATGTCACCACTGCCTGTTGGCTTCCGAAAGGCCGTATGAAATACGCGAGCATATAATCCAACCTGCTGCTTGACACATCGAGATAAAGCTCTTGATGAGGAACGAACGGTGTTCCAGGGTCATTAATCAAAATGGGAGTCTTGGCGCCGGTGTAACATATCGGTCCCCCCCCCCCCCCCCAAGAAAAAAAACCAGGCCGCCCGTTATCACCAGCTCGGCATTGCTGATCTTTGAGAGGTGGCCGGCTTCGTCCACGCAAGATCAACCATGCCTCTTTCGGCCGTAGAAGTACAACCGCCCCATCAAAGACCAATTGCTTCTGCGGTTTGTCTGGTTCATTAGCAAAGTAACATCGCAAGCGGTTTGCCGGACAAAGCGGGAAATGCCTCAAGCCGCCCTTTTCCCAGGCTCTCCGTGGAAATGAACGAGTCTCGCGGGATGCGGTGTGGCATTGCCGATCCCCCATGTCGTGGCCCATGAAGAGCGTAGGGATTTTCTCCGGCTGTGGAAAAGGCCGCGACGAGCTGGGTTCTCGCTGTTAGATGAAGCCGTGAGACTGGCTGACAAAGGGCCGAAAGGCGAGGTCTTCGGTTCAAGTCCCAAAAGGCGCGGGAGCTTCCGGGTGGCGGGTGGATCGGCTAAAGTGAGTGAGAGGGAGCGTTCCTCTGAAGGCCATATTGGGTGCCAACACGGGCGTCTTTGGTGGTTCTCTTGCGGCCCGATCTGGATGTCGTCCCAGCTGAGCCGTCAAGGGGGTGACTCTGCGTGGGCTGTGATAACCGAGATGCTGTCTAGACCGTGTTGAAGGCCGGCTTCTCGGGGGCGAGTAGCCGGAAAACGGGTGATGTTTTTCTCTAGCTCGTTGAGGGTGCGGCTCTCGACTGGGACCGCCACGATGGAAGGGCCGTGGACATTTCTGTGTCCAATACCACGCCCTTTCCTTCCTCCTTTGAGACGGACAAGCGTCATCCCGCGCGATGGGGCACAGCCTAGGCCCTAGGCGTGAGGTTCCTGACATGACAAGGGCACTGACACGTTGACAGGCAAAAGACCGAGCTGCATATTCGACGTTGAGGTGAGGCCCTGGGTATTTCCGGGCCAGGCCAGCGAGGCCGGATTCATAGTTCTAAGGCAGATAGGATGATGGATGGCGAATTACGAGGTTGGTTTGGGGGCTTGGGTTTTCCCACCAGTCCACGTCGGCGAACCGAGCTCTCGGAAATCGGCAAGGGTTGGCAATGACATGACGCACAGGTGATGATGGTGAGGCTATCTCGCGCCTTCACTATTACGGTGAAATGGTTGAAGACGCCGATGTGAAATTGAAGTAGGCCAAGCGTTTTGCGATTCATTGTTGTTGTTGTATGTCTTGCACCCTGGTTGCCGCTTGGTTGTTCCCGCCGCAAACTGCGAAGACGAGTGTCTTGGGCCGCGAGTTGCCGCAGCGGCATCGGACAGTTCCCGAACAAGGAGGCCTCTTAGTCGACAGCTTTTGAGTTTTGGGCGGCTGCAGGGGGGAAGAGTTGGCCCACGGTTGTCGCGGTTGAGGGCCGAGATTGGCTCACCGACTGGGGCGATCTCGCTTCGTTGGGGCCGGTAGGGCTGCCGGGTGGCTCAACAGGTTCGCGCCTTCCATGCCAGCGACTTCAGACACTTGGGAGGTGTTGAAGATACCGCATATTGCTGCGGAAATAAGCAAGACCTTTGGGGTGGCTGCCAAAGAGACAACAACTTGACTTCCAGGGGTGTCTTTACGGGAAAAGTGATGTAATTCCATCGGGATGCCTTTCGGTGAGAGCGTGGCACCCCAACGACACGAAGGTACAGTGTACAGTGTAAGCAGGGACTGACCGCTAGTGGAGCTTGCTCACCTTGGGATTCTCGGTGAGGTTAAGGTCAAAACGAGGACGGTGAGTGGCCAGCTGTAGCTACCTTAGGTAAGCAAAGACGCGGCACCGTGGGACTTGAGCTCGCTGAGCTGGGGCGGGAACACTTGGCGGCGGCACCAGAACCACCTCAGCCAGTCCCAAGGGTGGGAATAAAAATACGCCGTAGGTCAGCTCCTCGCCCGTCCAGTCTCTCACTCAGCGACAGGGGACCGAAACAAAGCTGGGTACGTCATAGTGCCCAGGAGGTGAAACCCTGTTTGCTGCTCGTTGGCACTGGCTGGCGAAAGCTGTTTCGGTTCTCTTGTGACTAAAATACCTTAGGTGCACATGATCGAGGACAGGCTCGAGCAGTGCTCAAAATAAACTCCCAGCGCGAGTGCCTCCTCCGCTGTTCCTTTCTCGCTCTGCTCAGAGTATAGCTAGCTAACTGCCTTGAGGTAAGCAATAAGGTAGGTCAGATTGGGCTTATCGATAGAGAACTAGAGGGTAAGGCAGTGTAGAAGCGAGGGAGTGGAACTGCAGTGGCCCGTGTGCGCATTACCCCGCATTCTTGCAGCAGGTCGCGCGAGTGGCAGGCAGGCAGTTCCCAGGCCAGTCCCAGTCCAGTACAGCACACAGCGTACAGCGCACAGCGTACAGCGCGCGCACACTACAGCGCATCACTCAGCCAGATCCAATCCCAGCCCATCCAATGTCAACCCAAGGTCAGACGTCTCTTGTTTTTCATGCTCTCCTCTGCCGCTTGCTGCGTGCGACCTTACCCCAACTCATCGAACACCGGATGATGAAATCCTGCGGCTTGATCGGTATCACTCGGGGCTTTCTCGTCTGTCCTCGGGGAGACGAAGGGAAAGGCTAAATAAGTCAGCGCACCCCATCCCTGCGCACCCCCTATTCCTGCGCACTAGGATTAAAAAGAGATTAAAAATTAGAAAAAGTCTAGAAAAAGTATATTAAAGTATTAGATTTTTAATAATTATAAATATATAACGTGGTTCATCATCAAGCGGGACACCATCATTGACCGGGACACTTTTCCCACCTTCATTATCCTCCAACTTTAACACGTCTTTTCTTCTATTATATAATAACTAATACCTTATCCGAAAATAGGATTAATCTAGTAATTAAAATAATTCGATTAACTCTATAATTAAGTATCTAACGCATAATAATCATTTATAATGTTCCTAAAATTACCCTTTACACTAAAATGAATAGTTAAACTACTAAAGCCGATAATACTAATATATAATTAAATTTAATAAAAACCGAGGAGGAGGTAATTATTTAATATATTATTGACCTGGATTTTCGAGGATTCTCGTCTCGACGTATAAATATGGAAGATATGGTTAATACACTGCTCCGGAAGTGTGCTTCCCGACCGGTCGGGAAATACTGGACAGAACGCTTCGTCCAGCGATGCCCAGAGCTCAAAACGCGATTTTCTCATATCTATGATTATCAGAGAGGCCTCTATAAAGATCCTACAATTATTAAGCTTTAGTTTTGACTTATAATTAATATATAATTGAAATATGGTATTATAAATAAAGATTTTTATAATTTTGATAAAACTAATTCTATAATAAGTATAATTTAACTTAGAATAATTATTATATGTTCTAATTAAATTAGGAAACTAAAAAAGGTTTAATTTAGTAATAGAGAATAGGTAATGGTGATTTGTTGTGTTATTAGTGATGGTTATACGATGTCGCCTTTTTTGGTGGTTCAGGGCCACTTCCACTTTGTGAGTTAGTACTCTGAGGCTTAGATTCCGGATAACTGGGCAGTTAAAACAACTTCCAATAGATAAACCAATAACGAGATTGCCCTCTAATAGCTTTAGTATTTCGATAAATACTTAAAATAGTAATTAAGAAGTATATATTGGATGTTAGTCGTCGATGGCCACAAAAGCCACGTTAATAGCGATTTCGAGGAGTATTATAAAAAGAATAAGATTATAACTATTTGCCTGCTTATTTATTCATCACATTTAACCTAACCTCTTAACGTTGACTATTATAGTATATTAAAGTTGAGATATAGTTCTTAGATTAAGTATTTCATTAAGGCCCGGATTACCTATATCACTAAACCCGAGTTCTTCTTCGCATTTAAGGCCGCATTCCTTTACACCTTTACCTAGGAAAACGTCCATAGGGGTTTTAGAGGGGCTAGGCTTATTCCTTATAACCCTCAAACTATCCTTTCTAAGTCGGATATACAATTTTGGACACTAATAACCCTGAACACCCCTATTAGGCTACCCGACCCTTAGGTTTCTAAGATACCTTAAACCACTAATAAGGTTATCTCTTAGTTTTTATTTATAAAAGAAAAAATTTCTAAGTATTAGGGAAGTTCATTAACACTAATTTATAAAATTACTAATAAGTTTTTAAAAGGTTTATAATATATTTCCTATATAGTTACCCTTATAGAAGAAGAGCTATAACATCTTCGAGATGTAAATACGGCCCTTAATAAGCGTCGTAGAGCTAAAAGAACTAGATTTTAGGATACAGGGGCATTAGAAGGGTCTTAGGTAAGGGATATTATAGCTGAAAAGGGTATTATTACAGAGGAAGGGCGTGAAGAGGAGGAAAACGAGGGGTTATTAAAGCGTCGTTGGATAGGTTTGCGATATTATGGTATTTATTATAAAACCGGCTATAACGTAAGAACCTGTTTAGAGGTTGTGGAAATAAGTAGTTTAAGTACTTCTGAGTAGTTATAATTAATTTAATTAATTTTAGTTGAGATATGGAAGTTGTTAATAATAAAGGTGGGAAAAGTGTCCTGGTCGATAATGGTGTCCTACTTAATAATAAACCACGTTATATTATATAATATTATTATTATATAATTATCAAAATATTAATATTTATTATAAAACATTAAAAAGTTATATTTTTGAAAAATATATTAATATTTAAAGAGTTTTAAATATATTAACTAATTAAAAATATTAATTAAAAGTTTAAAATATTAAAAATTTAAAATAATAATAATATTTAAATAATATTATAATAAGTTAGTATTTCTAATATATTTTTAAGTTGATTTTATATATTATAATAAAAGTAATATATAACGTAGTTTATTAGTTAACTACGTATATTAGTTAGCTACGCACTTTTTATTATATCCATAATAATATTTAATATCTCTTATTTATAACATATTAAATTAACTACTAGTTATTGTTATTAGAATTTCCTAATAATTCAATATTTTTAGAATAGGTTTGTGTATTATGCCCAGTTTCACCATATATACCATAGCGTCTCTGAGCTGGCTGGGCTCTCTTTAATGGACTCCCCTCGTCGTCCTCTCAAAACGCTGGACGTTTACTTTTTTATTTCTCTTCTAGTAAACCCTGAGATTCCTCTATACTAAGTGCCCCCCTAAGCTATATACGCAACTTTTTGGCCCTCTGATGCTTAGTAAGTGTTATATTCGTATCCTTAAGGGTACAAAGCCGATCATTCAAAATAGTGATTGAGTGTGCTATTACCTGCGCACCCTTTAATAATTGCTTAACTATAGTAATAACTGGTGTTAGTGAGTTTCTTTAATAAGTAGAGATCCGAATTTTAATAAAATTGGACTATGAAATGGTTTATTGTGGGTTAGAGGGCGTTTACGACTGATAAGGTGGTGGTATTGAAGGGTTGGCCATAAGAGGTGTAGGTGTTCGTAAATGTATATTAAGCTTTTTAATGATATGCTCTGGGTCCGATAGTAAAATTCTAGCGCCTTGAAAAACAGGCCTAATGTTTTCCTTATTAAGAACCTTATTATAGGTTTAGTAGAAAGTAATAAAGGATTTAGATTTAGTGATATGATTTAAGGAGACTCTAATAAATAAGTTAATTTTATTACCGTATATGCGTTTTAAAAGCGAATAAAGGGTAATATCTAATAGTTGTAGTAGATATAACGAATATATAAGTATATTAATTGTTATAATATTATTTTATTTATAGTAATCGTCGAATTCGGCAGATAAATAACTTTTGTAACTATTAATAATAAGTATTTAGTAAATACCCTTAGTTTAGTTCTTAGCATATTTACGAAAATGCTTAATTTAGTTAAAACTTATTTAATTATTTGTTTATTTATTAGTAATAGGTTTAATGAGCTAGTTACCTAGAAAACCTAATTCCGTATTTTAATTAGTAAAGTAATAACGTGGTTCATCAGTGAGTGGACCACCATCAGTGACCGGGCCACTTTTCCCACCTTCACCACTAAAAGCTTTTATATCTCAACTACAATTAATTAAATTAATTATAACTACTCAGAATCACTTAAACTACTTATTTCTATAGCCTCTGGACAGGTCCTTGTGTTATAGTTGGTTTTATGATAAATACCATAATATCGTGAACTTGTTCAACGATGCTTCGATAACCCCTCGTTTTCCTCTTTTTTATACCCTTCCTCCTTAATAACACCCTTTACAGCCATAATTTCCCTCACCTAAGACCCATCTAATACCCCTCCATCTTATAGTCTAGTTCTTTTGGCTTTACGGTGCTTACTAAGGGCCGTATTTGCATCTTAAAGATGGCGTAGCTCTTTTTTTATAAGGGTAGTTGTATGGGAAATGTATTATAAACTTTTTAAAGTGAAAACTAAGAGATAGCCTTGTTGGTGGTTTAGGGCGTCTTAGAAACCTAAGGGTCGGGTAGCCTAATGGGGGTGTTTAGAGTTATTAGTGTTTATAATTATATATCCAAGTTAGAAAGGACAACTTAAGGGTTATAAGGAATAAGCTTAGCCCCTTTAAAACCCCCATAAATGTTTTCCTGAGTAAAGGTTTAAAGGAATGTGACCTTAAATGTGAGGAAGAACTCGGGTTTGGTGATGTGGGTAATCCGGGCCTTAATAAAGTACTTAATCTGAGAGCCATATCTCAACTTTAATACACTATAGTAGCCAACGTTGAGAGGTTAGGTTAGATGTGATGAATAAGTAGGTAAGTAAATAGTTATAATTTTGTTCTCTTTATAATACTCTTCGAAATCGCTATTAACGTGGCTTTTATGGTTATCGACGACTAGCATCCGATATGTGCCTCTTAATTGCTGTTTTGAGTGTTTATTGAAATGCTGAAGCTATTGGAGGGTAGTCTTGTTATTAGTTTATCCATTGGAAGTTGTTTTAATTACTTAATTGTCCGGAATCTGGGCCTCGGAGTACTAACTCGCAAAGTGGAAGTAGCCCTAAACCACTAAAAAAGGTGGTATTATATAACTATCATCAATAATATAATAAATCACTATTACTTATTTTCGATTACTAAATTAAACCTTTTTTAGTTTCCTAATCCGATTAGAACATATAATAACTATTTTAGGCCAGATTATACTTATTATAAAACTAGTCTTATTAAAATTATAAAAATCTTTATTTATAATATTATATTTTAATCACATATTAACTATAAATTAAAACCAAGGTTTAATAATCGTAGGATCTTCGTAGAGGCCTCTCTGATAGTTATAAATATGAGAAAATTGTGTTTTGAGCTTTGGGTGTCGTTGGACGAAGCGTTCTGTCCAGCGCTTCCCGACCGGTCGGCTATTACACTTCCGGAGTAATGTATTAGTTATATTTTCTATATCCACATATCGGGGTGAGAATCCTCGAGAATCCAGGTTAATAATATATTAAACAATTACCTCCTCCTCGGTTTTTATTAAATTCAGCTACGTATTCCTATTATTGACCTTTGCACTTTAACCCTTTATTTTGGACTAGAGGGTAATTCTCGGAATATTATAAATGGTTATTATACGTCGGATACTTAATTATAGTGTTAATTAGATTGCATTAATCACTAAAATAATCCTATGTTTAGGTGAGGCTTCGGATATTGTTTTATAAAACAAATTATATATTAAAGTTAGAAAGTGGTGAAGGTGGGAAAAGTGGCCCGGTCACTGATGGTGGTCCACTCACTGATGAACTACGTTATACACTTTTAATAATTATAAATAAAGGGATATACTACCCGCTCGAATTAATATATTCAATAATTATAACCTATTTATAGTTGTTAGGTTAAATAAACTTTATTTTACTGTGTTAATTTATATGTGTTACTATTATTAATATAGTAATTATACTTATTATAAAGCTAATTTTGTTGAAATTGTATAGGTCCTCCTCTTAGATTCTGTATTTAGTTATTATATTATAAAATAGTGTAAACTACTTTGAAATAACCTTAGAGTTTTTTTAAAATGCCTTCTAATAATTGTATAAACGATTAAACTTAGTTTTTAGAGTAGGTTATGAGTTTATAAACCGCTTAGCTTATCGTTTACTAATAGGTTTACTATTATGTGTTTATAATAAGAAATTAGTTATATTTTTTATATTAGTAAGATATAAAGGAAATCCTTTGGAATTCTATTTAATAATGTATTAAAAAGTAAATTTTTAATTAAATTGAGTTTGTATTATTAAGGTTGGGTAGGTTTATGTTAAGGTTAGTTATTTATTTTATTGTATAAAGAATTTTTAGGGATATCGTAGTTCTTTGTTATATACCGTATACTTAACTTTTAGCTTATAGTATATATTAATTGGATCGCTTCGATAGTAAGAAGGATTTTGTCTTTTTGTGAGTAAATTAGTATTGTGGTTATAGAGTAATTATGTGTTGAATGTTTAAGTGGTTAATAACTAAGTGTGTTTGGGGGAAAGTGCGCGGCTAACTGATATGCGCGGCTGACTGATGAACCACGTTATAAAAGTTTATAGAAATTAATAAATTATAACTATTTTATAAATAATTAAAATATAATTATTAATAAAATGTATTAAAAATATAAGAAACTCTTAATATCAAAAAATAATATTTAATTCTTATATAACTTTATAAATAATTACTTAACGTGGTTTATTATTAAGTAAGACACTATTATTGACCGGGACACTTTTCCCACCTTTATCTTCCTCCAGCTTTAACACGTCTTTTTTTCTACTAAATAATACCTAATACCTTATCTGAAAATAGGATTAATTTAGTGATTAAAGTAATTCAATTAATTCTACGATTAAGTATCCGATGCGTAGCGATTATTTATAACGTTTTAAAAGCCACTCTTTATATTAAAATAAACGATTAAATCATTAAAGTTAATAATATTAATATACGATTAAATTTAATAGAGACCGAGGAGGAAGTAACTATTTAATATATTATTAATATAAATAAGTGAGGATTTTTGCCCTAGTGGGTCGACGTAAAAGATATGGTTAATATACTACTCTGGAAGTATAAAACTTAACCGGTTGGGAAATGCTGGATAGAACGCTTCGTTAAGCGATGCGTAAAGCTTAAGACGCGTTTTTTTTGTATTTATAACTATTAAAGAGGTTTCTGCGAAGATCCTGTAATTATTGAGTTTTAGTTCTAATTAGTGATTAATATACAATTAAAATACGGTATCCTCAATAACGATTTTTATAACTTCGATAAGACCGGTTTTATAATAAGTATAATTTAGCTTAGAATAGTTATTACTTAGTTTAATTAAATTGGGAAATTTAAATTTTTTTAACCTAGGAATTAAAAATAAATAACGGCGATTTATTATATTACTGGTGATGGTTACGTAATACCACCTTTTTTAGTGGTTTAGGGCCACTTCTACTTTACAAATTAGTACTCTAGGGCCTAAATTCCAGACACCTAGGCAATTAAAACAACCTTTAATAAATAAACCGATAACGAGATTACTCTAGAATAGCTTTAACATTTCGATAAATATATAAAACTATAACTAAAAAGTAAATATTAGATATTAATAGTTAATAATTATGAAAACTACGTTAATAACAATTTTAAAGAGTATTATAAAAAATATTATAACTCTTTATTTACCTACTTATTTATTATATTTTACTTAACCTCTTAATTTTAATTATTATAGTGTTTTAAAGCTGAGATATAGCTCTTATATTGAGTAATTTATTAAAGCCCGAATTATATATATTATTAAACCCCAGTTCTTTCTTATATTCAACACGGCCTTTTTCTAAACCTTTAGCCCAGAAAATGTTCTTAGGGGTTTCCGAGGGGTAGGGCTTATTCCCTTTAACCCCTAAGCTGTATTTTTAAAATTTAATATGCATTTACGGGCACTAACAGCCCCGAGTATCCTAGTCGAGTTACTGCAACGGAGCGGGGGATGCAGTGAACAGTATGTGCTGTATCATACAACACACACACTCTACTGACCACAGGTCGTGCACCCTCCGTCCCGGGTCCGCGAGGGTGACTAACTCGTACGAAACTACTCAACCAGAGCTACAATTTAGGTAAGGAGACACCTCAAGACCTGATCAGGGCCAAAGAGGGGTTCCTGCCCTAGATGTAGACACTGGTGAGTGTTGGGGCCTTGTTTGCTCGTGGTAAAGCAACCTCCGTACTGTTCGCGGTATACGATCTAAGTGAACGGGTAAAAAGAGCTTTGAATACGTTTATTTAACTAACGATGTTTGCTGACGTTCCGTGATGTGTTGCTTGATGGTTGGTTGTTTTGTGTTTCCGCTAGAAATACGTCCCCAGTTCCCCTCTCTCAAATAGCTCGCTGTCGCCTGACTAACGAAAAACCCGCTTAGCGTAAGCATTTCCCCCTGCACGGTTTCATTACTTAACCCTTGGGTTTTTAAGATACCCCAGACTATTAATAAGGCTATTTCTAAGTTTTTACTTATAAAGGAAAAAATCTCTAAATATTAGGGAAGCTCACTAACTCTAATTTATAATATAATTAATAAACTTTTTAAAAGTTTATAGTTTATTTCTTATATAATTACTCTTTTATAAGAAGAGGTATAATATTTTTAGGATACGAATATAACCTTAAGTAAACAACGGAGAACTAAAAATACCCGATTATAGGATAGAGGAGTAATAAATAAATCTTAGGTGAGGGAGGTTATAGTTAAAAAGGGTATTATTAAAAAAGAAGGGTATAAAGAGGAGAAAAACGAGGGGTCATCAAAGTATTATTGGATAGGTTTACGATACTGTTGTATCTATTATAAGACCGGTCATAACGTAAGGACCTGTTCAGAGGCTATGAAAATAAGTAGTTCAAGTGATTCTGAGTAGTTATAATTGATTTAATTGATTGTGGTTAAGATATGTAAATTTTTATTAACAAAGGTGGGAAAAGTGTCCTGGTCGATGATGAACCACGTTATAGAAAACTTATATATAATATGTTTTATATTAAAGTTTTCAAAAATACTTTTTCTTATTTTTTGTATACTCTAAAATTAAATATTAATAGTTAAATTAAAGATGCTGATTTTGTATGGGAAAGGTGCGCAGCTTGGGGGTGCTGCGCAGGGATGGGGTGCGCTGACTTAGTACCAAGGCGAGAAGAGCATGCACAACGCTTCCAATGTCAATGGCCCAGCCGCTCCCGTGTTTACCTTATCCACCACGGACCAAGGAAATCGAAGGCCTTTGCCCTTGTACTGCCATGGATGTAAGTCAACGTTGGACGAGTCCTGTACTGTACTATACTGTTAGAAGCAAACGGTCGCCCTCTCTTCGTCCGCGGTCTATGTCTTGTCCGCGTCCAGGCGGACCAATACACCTACTCCGTACGGTACGGCATCAGTGCATCAGTATGGATGGAAGGGGGAGCTCGCTCAAAAGGGGTGCGGCGCATCTCTCACCTCACACTCCCACACGGCGTAGCAATGCCGTTCTCCGCCTGGACGAGGTTGCTGTGCAGCTGTGGCCGTCATCCGTTTGCTCGGATTGTTAGGAGATTTCCTCTCCTGATGGCCCCGGTGACGTTTTGCTTGTCGGGCTATCAGGTACCGCCGCTCGACAAGACGTCTCATTGCCTTGCCGTTGGCCAATGGTCCATGAACCAACCCATGGACCCCTCCGGACTGTGGCACAAGTTCTTTCTTCACGGCTATTCCCCGAGATTCGAGCGATTCCCCCAGGTATCCATCCATCTTGCCGTCCGTCCATCCCCCCTTCGTCACGTTGATGAATGAGGTGTGCCGAAACCCATTAACCCCGCATTCGGACGGCACCAAAAGCGACGCGACACACAATGCGCCTGGCTTCGCAACCACGCCCTGCCGCTGGAAATCCCCGGCCCCCCCCATTGGTGCGCCGTTCGACGCCAGGGAGGGTGGGAAGCTTTGGCTGGCGGTAGCCTGTACCGCAGTACCTTTCGCCCTTGCTCTCTGCCGTCGTCTTCGGGGCTGGGGAATGGCCACTGGCGACTGACGACTGGCGGCTTGGGGCTTGGGGCTGGCCTGTTCTTTGCTGGCCGGGGTGGGGGGTTCTCTGGTTCACTGACTGTGTGAACGAGCAATTTGCCAATGAAGAAAGACATCGGATCCCGAGCCCGGGTACCTGTCTGCCCGTCAACCCCAAGTATCCCATCCATGTATACGGGCGCCTGGAGGCAGGGCCGGTCGAGGTACCAGTGAGTGAGTGAGTGTGTGTGTGTATATGTGTATATGCGGCACCCCAAGGCATGTGTCTCGCTCTCATAAATATCACTACCACTGCCTGGACTCCGCACGCTGTTTTGTCTCTTGCTCACCCTTACTCCTCTCCTGTATACACGAGTACTGCCGCTGCCCTTCTTGTCAGCCTTTGTATTGCCCGTCGTCTGTTCAGGACGAGTCTGCCATACCTTGCCTCTGCTTGAGCGAGTCGAGCCTCGGTTCTCCTCCTCCTCCCCCTCCTCGTTTCCCGTCTTCTCCAACACAAGCAAGGCTACTGCTTGACGAGCAACGGCTTCCGCCCGCCCTCTTCTGCTAGGCTCGTCTTGGACTACGTGCTGCCGCCGAAGCTTCATAGGCTTGATGGTCCCGAGAGCACCTGACATCTCCATCCAAGCGCTACCGACCGTTCCCGAAGGAACGACCACGAGCAGAAGGAACAAGTTGGCCTCAAATCCCAGTGCTTTCGTCTTCACAAGCTTGCCGAAAGTTGCTTATTTGCCCGCTTGCCCGGCTTGTCGCTTTCTTCTGGATCTGCTTCCCCCCCCGGCATAGTACAGCTGCCAGCTCCAAACATCCATAAACCCCGCTCTCCTCCTCTTACACTTGGTTTACCTTTCTCTCCCCAACGGCACGCGACCTTCTCCCAGCTCAAGCCACTGCAACCCTTGTCGGCAACATTATTATTGTCCGTGTCGGTTCTGGGACGAAACTCTCGCCTCCAAGAATCTACCCATCTCCCTCCTGTGTAAGTCGGTCGGTCGAGTCTAAGCACCGTTTCTCTCAATGTCTTGGACTTCTATTGGGGACGCGAGGCGTTCAACAAGGGCGTTGAGCTAATCCCATCTCACACTGACTGCCCCCAACCCAACCCCACCCCCGCTGCGGCGCTCCTCTTTACAGGCGGCCGGCAGTCTGCTGCGCGTACCGACAGTGTCGCGGCCCAGTCCCAATCTCAATCCCCGTCTCAGCTACTCTCCATCCCCGTCCCCATCCCAAATCAACAACCCCTTCACTTGCAGCGTACCTTCTCCGTCGCCCGCTTCCACAGACTGAAGAGTCAAGACCCATCCATCTCCGGCCGAGTGCGGAGCCACTCTTCAGTCAACTTCACGTCCACTTAGCACTTACATGCACTTCCACTTGCATGGCACGGGCTTCCACTTTACCGGAAGCACACCCCCGTCCAGTGTCCCTATCTTTCCCGATGACATACCCCCCCCCCCCCGGCCCCCACCGCCTCATCAACTCCCACGCCGATGCCACCCGGACGGGACCGTCACCTCGGTCACGGCGTCGGGGCTCGGCCTGGGCCAGCCCTGCCTCCGCCTGCCTGCACCTGCACATCTAAACCACCACCACTCGCCTCGCATACCTTGTCCAAGGTGCGCCCGTTCGTGTCTGTGGGACCTGCCGCGTCCAAGATGTGGAATTGCGTCTTTGCGTCCCGTCTCGTACTTTTGTTGGACCCCCACCGGTTCTGCTATGGCATGCCGGGGCGTGTCTAACACAGGCTCTAACAGGCACGGAGGGAGGACGAGGACGGAGCTCGCATCCTATAAAGCTGTCTTTGACACCTCGCCCGCTGTACGCAACTTTGCTGACTAGTTGCCTCTTCTCTTCACTGCCATAGCTCCCCCTGCCATCCTAAGTCTCCTCGAAAGCCTACACGCTCGAAGCAGCTCTTAGTATCGTCGACGACCTTTCCCTCCACACAACCCCCGCATCGAAGACTGCAAGCCCCGGTGCTGCAGTACTACCCGCCCCGACAGATATGAGCTCTAGCACCTTCAAGCAGGCAGCTGAGGCAGCTAGGACTCGCAGCTCTGAAGTCATGAAGTCAGACTCTGTCGCCGTCGCCAATGACTTCCTCCACACCCCGTTCATGAGAGCCGCCCTGCCCTTCATTAACGGCGGTATCAGCGGAATGGTTGCCACTACCGTCATCCAGCCCGTCGACATGATCAAGGTCCGCATCCAGCTCGCCGGCGAGGGCGTTGCCGGTGGCCCCAAGCCCACGCCGCTGTCCGTGACGAGAGAGATCCTCGCCAGCGGCAAGGCGCTCGACCTGTACACCGGTCTGTCCGCCGGTCTCCTCCGCCAGGCTGTCTACACCACGGCCCGCCTGGGCTTCTTCGACACCTTCATGGGCAAGCTCACCCAGCGCGCCAAGGACCAGGGCAAGGCCGTCGGTTTCAAAGAGCGGGCCACAGCCGGCCTAACCGCCGGAGGTCTGGCGGCCATGATCGGAAACCCGGCCGACCTGGCGCTCATTCGCATGCAGAGCGACGGCCTCAAGCCCTTGGCTGAGCGCAAAAACTACAAGAGCGTCATCGACGCCCTCACCAGCATCGCCAAGTCGGAAGGCGTCGCGGCGCTCTGGGCCGGCGCCGCCCCAACCGTCGTCCGCGCCATGGCCCTCAACTTCGGCCAACTCGCCTTCTTCAGCGAGGCCAAGTCGCAGCTCAAGCAGAACACCCAGCTGTCGACGCAGACGCAAACCCTCACTGCCAGCGCCATCGCCGGCTTCTTCGCCAGCTTCTTCTCCCTACCCTTCGACTTCGTCAAGACCCGTCTGCAGAAGCAGTCCAAGGGCCCCGACGGCAAGCTCCCCTACAAGTCCATGGCCGACTGCTTCACGAAGGTAGCTAAGCAGGAGGGCGTGATGCGCTTCTACCGCGGCTTCGGCACATACTACGTCCGCATTGCTCCCCATGCGTAAGTGGACTTTGTCAACCCCGTCCATCCCTCCGTCCCCGCAAGAGAAGCTTAAAACGAAGAAACCCTGTGCTAACAATCGTGCGCGTCCCACAGAATGGTGACACTTATCGTTGCCGACTATCTTGGCTTCATCACCAAGTAAAGAAGTTGACTGCAACGAAGTGAACTTTCGCCTCGGCGGCCCTGGACTCCCTGGGTCTCGATTCCTAGTTCCTTGCTCCCTTCCGCCCTTTTCTTAATCTTCCCTGGAGAACAGAGCAGTAGTAGCAGCAGCAGCAGCAGCAGCAAGCAAGCCTCAAAGGCTCCTACATTCACCTACGTACCTCTTTTGGTGCTGCATCCTTGCTAATCAGCCTCGTCTCTTTCCCTCTCTCTCTTTTCTCTCTCACTGTCCCACACACGGCGCTTTGGGTGTAATGCTGGCATTTTCATGGGAGGCAAAGAAAGTATTTTGCTTTGGGGTTCTATACCAATTGGACAGACAGAGACGTACATAGCTCAATGTCGAACATGAACGGGCGCGGGGAAGTTTTCGCCAGGAAAAACACCCGACTCACGCTCGAAAATTGAACAAACAATTGTTTAGACTGTTCGTGCTCCAATGCCTTTTTTTTTTTTTTTTTTTTTTTGGGCGTTGACGCCGACGACTGTGCGCAATGTCACACCTCAACATTTTCTGTGAGCAAATGTGGCTGGGTAGGCGGGCATCCACGGATGATGAGTTTGGCGCAAGTTTTCACCCTCCACTCCCGCCACAAGCGGATGAGATGAACACCAATCGCTCACGTAAGAAACAACAACCTCACTCTCAGTTCGGTTTGCGGGGCGACCCGCTCCCTCATCCAACCCCCCGGACCTCATCTCCACACGATATCCAGTGCTAGGACAGTCGACGATCCGAATGTTCAAATGTCACAATTATGTCTCAGTCGTAAACTTATCTACCGGTACATCATTACTTTTTCTATTCCTTTGCCAATTACCACTGTCTAAATGAAGCTTTTCACTGGAATTTCCCACATGTAAGGTGTAGGCAAGACATCAAAGAGCCGGTGTTCCTGAGAGAAAACAACACCTCCGCTCCGTACCAACCCAGCCCGATTCATAGTACACCATCATTTCTTAAAACAGCCGCTTTCCAAGCCCCAAGCCAGATACTCTGCTTACTTCGAAAGAAAAAAAAAGGGAGGGGGGGTTCGTTCATGAATCTCCGAACGGAGGAAGGCGGTACTGGGCCGAGTCCCTCGCTAATTAGGGATGACACTCCCTGTTGTCAGACAGCTCCTCCTAATCCTGGCTGGCACTCAGGTCCATGTTCTTCTCCCATAGGTTTCGCAGGATGGCCGTGACGCCTTCGTCCTCCTCTCCGCCCACAAGGCTCGACCCGCTGAGCCCCTGAGCGCTGGTCCCCTCGTGCAGAGCCCGAGTGCCTTGATGGTCGTCAACGTCGGCTTCGAAGCTGGACCCGCCACCATTTGTCCGTATCGACTGCGCGCGAGGCGTCGCTGGTCTCCTGCCGGTAGTGGTGGTGGTGCTCTCGTTGAGGCTCGAGTTGCGCGTGTGCTGGCCCGACACGATACCAGTACGGATCGAGGCCGCCTTGCCGTTGAGACTGGCGGTGCCGTTGCGCGGTATCCGCTGATTCTTGCTCGTGCGGTTGGCTTGCGCAAGGCGATCAAGGGAGCGTGCCACTGGGTTCTGGTACCTGCGAACGCTGAGGTACTCCATCCCTGTGCGTTCCAACTGCTTCGTCACGCGCGGGTCGCGACTCGCACCACCATCATAGCCTGGGCCGCCAATGCCCACGAGAGGGCTGGCACCAACTGCGCCGACGCCTCCGGCAACAGCTTGTCCTGGGTCGATTACGGAGCTAGCTCGCTGCAAGTTGAGCTTCTGTTGTGTTCGTGATTTTTCGGCTGGCGGGGCGAATCGTCTGCCTGACCGTGGCGCGAGCGCGGTGCCGTCTTCGTCGGTAGATAATGGAAGCTCCCGCTGGGACGGCTGTTGTAAAGAGCTTGCTGAGGACTGTGGCCGCCGTTGCGAAGTTTCTTCTGATCTGCGACTGTCGGGTCTTGTTGGAGGTTGGTAGAATGATCCTTCGCGGGCCGCGCCGGAGCTCGCTGCGCCAACGAACCTAGAAATTAGCTCGTCACCGGAGCTTCCGCCCGGTAAGGTGCTGACGTTATGCGAGTCGGCGAGCGTCGAGACGCGGCTGATGGAGTCTGGGGACTGAGAGTGGCCCCGGCGTGAGACGGAGACGTTGTCTGCGGTCATCTTGGGGGGTGCGCCGTGCGAAGGAGTGCGCTGAAGTAGCCGTGATGTTAGGTATTCCTTGTGTTGAACGGTATCGCGATCAGGAGGCGCGGCAACAGGGGGAGAGGGTTGCGCCGCGGGAGTCTCTGATCTTGAGTTGTTTGCGCTGCTGTCGTCGGGCTTGGCCGAGGATTGGGCGCTGGCTAGCGACCCTCTTCTCGATAGATATGGCGAGGCCGACGTGCTGGCGTCAACCCACTCGTCGTCTGGGCCGTCGTTGCCCAGGTCGAAGTGTACCTGCGATTTATGAGATTTGACCTCGCTGACGGCCGGGTTTGAGTTGGTGCGCTTGAGCTTGTCCGAGGATTTTGACTTCTTATTCACCTCGCCGTGTGATTTGTTGCGGCGGAGGCTCGTCGAGGAGGTATTCTTGCTGAGGTTCGTGGACGAGCTATCGCGGGAGAGCTTCGCGTCGGATTGGACTCGGCGATGGCCACCGGCGGACGTTCTATTTCGCTCGGGCGAGGGGGATGCTTGTCTTTGTCGGTTCAGCTTAGAGGCGTTGGAGCCATGATGTTTGTGTAAGGCCTTGGAGGAGGGGACACGTGCATGTAAGCGTCCGGCGCCGACAACATGCTTCTGCTTCGAGCGGTGCTGATGATGGTGTTCCCGGACTGCGTGGTCGCTGCTCGTCGAATCGCTCTCCTGATGATTGAGGGCAGGGCGCTTTGATTGGCTGGCTGACGAGGATTCGTCGCCGTCTCTGTCTCGAACCATAATTGCTTATTCGGCCCCTAAATACGGATACGTGCTATGATGTGCCGGGCCAGCTAGGTCATGGATGGACAGGTTTGGGGGGTCGGGGGTGGTAGCAAGGCTTGCTCTGATGCGCTGCGTGGGCGTTTGGAGAACCGATGGATGCGGTGGTGGCTGCCCGCCTGTTTCAATGACCTAATGCCTGTCTGTATCTGTCGATACAGGGCACCGGACGGCGCGAGATGGCCAGGACACGGCCAATTGGGCGTGCGGCGGGATTGGAGCTGGTTGTGCTGATGTTCGGAGGCGATGCGAGCAAGCGATGCAGCTGCCAGATGGACGAGAAAGATTTTGTAGATAATGGTTTGCGAAAAAGAAGATGGAGGGAAAGTCAAGCTTGTCAAGGTACCCGAGACCGAATTCCGCACCCGCACCCCCGCGACCTCAAGCGCACCTCTTTTTGCCAGCAAGCTCCAGCGTGTGCGCCGGCCCAGCGCTCGCCGCTACACTGCCTACTGCGTACCTACCAGGTAAGGGAAGTACACTACCTAGTAACTACCTAGTAAGGTAGAACCAGCCGAAAGCCAGCGCACCTCAGCTACTAGGTACCTTACCTCAGCGTCTGCGCCGTAGATGACACCCAGCGCAACACCATTGCAACCGCTGCAACCGCTGCAACCACTACAGCCGCTAGGGAGTGCCTGGACCCGATTTCGACCGTTCACCACCCCTGCATTTCACGATTCCTAAAAACCCACAGTCAACTCTGGGGCGCCGCGAAACAGCCACGCGCTGATTGGCCGTATTCTCACCTGCTTCGACAGGGTGCATATGTTGCGCTTCGGCACACATTGCGCATTATCAGCACGTGATTCTGTTCGATAAGCTTTGCTGCATCAGCGGGACGACATCCGCCAGAGAATCCGTCACACGCAGCTCCGGCTTCAACACAACATCTGCACCAAGCACACGAACCCTGCGTAGAAGCTCTCTGCTACATACACCTTTTTCGAGAGACATTTTTCCTTCACTCGGACGTCTCGCTGCACCTTTCTCAATCAACTGCACCCGCAACCGCAACCGTCATCATGTCCAGCCAAATCGCGGCTCTGGAGGAGGATCGCAAACAGTACCAAGAGCAGGTACGCGCCGTCGCCCGTCAAACGTCGAGACCGTTGTTTGCTAACTTCATCCCGCCAGCTCGATGTCGTCCACGCCGGCCTTAAAGATGACCCCGAAAATGCCGAGCTCAAGAACCTGCAGGCGGAGTTGAATGATATGATTTCCCTCCTAGACGAGTCTCTTGCTGAGCTGCAGCCGAAGCAGGCACCTATGCCCGCTCTTCAGAAAGCCCCCAGCCCGCCGCAACCCGAGAAGTGGTCCAAGGAAAACCACCCAGCTTTCAAGAAGGCCGCGCCCGCCGCTGAAGAGAAGGACAACGCCGCCCCCGTTTCGTACCAGGTGAACGACACCGTCATGGCCAAATGGGTGTCGGGCGACAGAGGCTTCTACCCGGCGCGCATCACCTCCATCACGGGCTCATCCACGGCGCCCATCTACATTGTCAAGTTCAAGAGCTACGATAACACCGACACGCTGAGGGCCAAGGACATTCGTCCCATGTCCAACAAACGCAAAGCTGACGGAACACCAGCCTCCGGATCCGGCGCCGCTCAGCAACCCGCCCAGCCGACAACCCCGAGACAAGCCGGTCCATCAAATGGCGTTGTGACTTCCGCTGCGGCCAGTTTGTACCCGGAGCAACAAGCCAAGATCGAGGCGGAGAAAAATGCTGCCGAAGGAGCCGCAAAGCCGCCCAAAGCCAAGAAGATCAAGGCCACCAAAGAACTGGAGAAGGGCAAATCCAAGTGGCAAGAGTTCAACGCCAAGTCCAAGTTCGGAAAATCTCACAAAAAGGACAGCATGTTTCGCACACCCGATGGTGTTCACGGCCGAGGTACGCATAAAACAAGCAAAGAAAAAGAAAAGCCTAGCGCTCTCGCCTGGCTTGGATTCTTACTAATTCGGTCCCAGTGGGCTTCACCGGCTCTGGCCAAGCCATGCGAAAAGATCCTACACGATCTCGGCACGTATACCAGCAGAACGAAGATCTCGACTAAGCATCGTTCTGGTTTACATCTATAGGGGGCTTCTCAACAAAATGAGGTTCGAGGCTTGGGTGGCGTTTACTGGTGGTTTGGCAGTCTCGTCCCGGTAATGTGTCTTGTTTTTGTTTTACATAGGCTAACGGTTTGTACACGAGTCTTTTTCCCTCCAGATGCCAATGGGGCTGAATACCCCATGTGGACGCTGTGCCGATGGCGCAGGGGGACTGTTGATACAAATACATGAGATGCCCGCACAACCCCAGCTCTATGGTCCTTTTGACTAAACGTTTGGCTACGCAGGATATCCTACACTCATTATGCCGGCCTCAGCCCACACGTCTTCAAATGCTCAGCGATGAGGTGGATCAAGGCGCGCGAAGGTCGATTTTCGGCGCAATGTCTTGCGCGATCTTGAGGAAAATCTCGGCCCTCTCGCTAGTCGGCTCTGACACGACTGTGGGCTTGCCGAGATCCGCGTCGTCGCCAATGGACGGGTGCAATGGGACGTCGCCGAGGAAGTCAATCTCGTGATCTCTGCACATGCGCTCGACTCTGTCGTTTGACCCGAAAACATGCGTCTCGCCGTGACAGTGCGGACACTTGAAGAGTGACATATTCTGGACCAGGCCCAAGATGTTGACGTTGACTTTGTTGAACATGTTGACGCCCTTGACAGCATCTTTGACGGCGAGCGTGTGAGGTGTGGTGACAATGATTGAACCTGGTGTTGATGAGCAAGGGGCGTAATGGGGGACTACAGTGATTGAAATTGACGTACCGTCGATTATGACCTGCTGGGTAATAGTCAACTGCGTGTCTCCAGTGCCGGGAGGAAGGTCCAAGACCAGGACGTCCAGACCACCCCAGTCGACTTCGTGGAGGAGCTGTTGAACCGCCTTCATCACCATCGGGCCCCGCCACACCACAGCGTCGTCCTCCCCGACGAGGTAGCCCATGGACATGGTTTTGACACCATGGTTGGTCATGGGAACCAACTGATTGTCTGGTCACTATATTAGCAGGAACACCCGGATTACATACTGGCCGGTCCTTACTCTGTGATAGCCTTGGCTCCCCGGAAAGGTTGAAGAGCGTAGGGATGGAGGGGCCAAAGATATCTGTGTCGAGGATACCGGCACGGTAGCCCAGCCGTGCGAAAGCCAGCGACAAATTTGCTGTGACGTAGACTGAGAAACCCTGTTCTGTACATGCTTAAGAGATGCCGCCACCTACCCGAAACCGTGCTCTTGCCAACGCCGCCCTTGGCAGACGAGACGGCAATGACCTTGTCCACGCCCCGGATCTTTCGGCGCTCCGGCTTTCTGGGCCAGTGTGGCGGCGTGCCAGACTTTGGGAGGCCCTGCTTTTGTTGTCAATCACACTGCCCTCAGTAACCGGAAAAAGAGGCAGTACTAGAGGATTCTCATGGCCGAGGACTCGGAAAGTGGACTGAAACGGGCGAAACAAGGTTGGTCTCATTGCGAAGGCTTTTACAGGGGATAACCGTCACCTCGAGCCTAATGGAACACGCAAATATGGCAGAGTTGAATGAAGCACCGATGCCTCGATGCTTGAGCAGAGCTGAGGCGGTAAGGATGCACATGATTGGTTGCGCTTTGACCAAGTCTCCCGAGCGGAATTACTTCGGCTGAGAGCACCCTCCGTGGAATTCACTTTCAGGACATAGTCGCGAGCCAAATTCATCGAATGCTAGCTCATGAATGAAAATTGCATGCATTCGCCGATATTGCAAGAATTCACAACCCTAGGGCCTAGGTTGATATTGAAGTATTTAAATGCACATCGGTGCCTTCCATCCTACCGTACTCCGTACTTACACTGTAGGACACGTGATTTGGCACCAACAATGCCCCACTTTCGTCGAGTCGGGACCTCATGGGCGAGATAAAGGTACGTACCATCTCACACCGCACCTAAGGTAGAGTTCGCGATGAGTTGAAGGAACTGTTGACGCGCTGAGCTTGCTCTCAGTGAAAAGAGCCACCCGCGCAACGTAACGTAACGCCCCTCCCCAGCATGGGATCTTACAGAGGAAGGTGTCACGACTTCTAGAGGAAGTACATCGAGCTCCGTCCTTCCCATATCCTCATCGCATTTTGTTTCTCTCCCAGCCAGAGCCCGCTGGGGCTGGTCTCACAACACCCTTGGCCTTGTTGCCCTTTCACCTACACTTAGTTTTTCAGAGCCTGAGTGCCGCAAGCAACGTTCGAGATACCCCGGGATATCAAAGCTGTATCTGGCTCCACACAACAACACCATGTCTACCGCGTCGTTGTTTGACATGGCGCAGGGCCGCCGCGACCTGGCCTCGCTTCCCACCGACTGGCAAAACAACATCAGAGAAGCTGTAAGTCAGCCCCCGCGCCTGCACACTCCTTACCCCGTCCTCAACGACTGACGGCGAAAAACAGTGGGAAGTCGTCGACCAACAAGGTCTCGGGTCGCTCAACGCGCGTGAGTGGCCCTTTGCCCTGCGCGCCATCGGCTTCGATCTCGCCCGCACCGAGACTTACGCGCTGCTTCTTGCGCACGGCGTCCCTCCCCACGACCACGACCCGGCCCGTGGTCCCTGCAGTCCCGCGCGGTTGCGCATGCCGCAGGATCACTTCTCTGCCATCGCCGCCTGGCTGCTCATGCGCCGCGACCCGCAGGAGGAGGCCGAGGACGCGTGGCGCATGTTCGACCCGCGCGGTACGGGGCGCGTCACCCTTGAGTCCCTGCGCGCCGTTTGCGCGGAGGTCAACAGTACCCTCAGCGAGGCCGACATGCGCCGCATGATCGACATGGCTGACATTGCCGGCAAAGGCTGGGTGAGTAAGGAGGAATTCATCGAGGTCGCTAAGGGTGGATTCAGTCGGGGTTAGTTGGGGCGGGGGGTCCAAGGACGTCAAGAATGAGGAGAGATTTTGACGAGCAGGAATGAAGTGGCGAGCGGGGAAGTGGTCTGGTATTATATGTGTTCTCATCACGGGAGATGGATCCAGGAAGCCTCTCTTCGTAGAAGTCTGTTATCTCATCCACGGATTGGATTTATGCAACTACATTGATTCAACAGCAGAAAAAGAGTGACATTTCCAATCATTGTGCGGAAGCAGAATCCATCCCCAGGAGTAATTAGATTGTAACCCCCGGCGACTTACGCAGCAACAGCCCCGCCTTCTCGTACGCCATGTCAATCATCTTTGACTGCGAAATGCTGTCCTCCGCGTGAACCCACAAATTCGTCTCCCGCCGTTTGACGCAATTGACAAACTGCTCCAACTGGTGCCGGTACGTGAGCCAGTAGTCCTCGCCCACGCCCTCTAGTCCGGCCTCGCGGAACGTGTACGCCTTCTTCGACTCCTTCTCCGTCCACCGCTTCACCACTTCGCCCGAGTCCGTCCTCTTGACGACGTACTCATCCACGACGTCAATGCGGTGCCACAGGGCCCCAAGCATAAAGTTGGCGAACTCGATCCTCCGTCTGCGCGTCTTCTCCTGCCCGGCCGGCAGCTTTACGTCGTCAACCTTGGTCTCCCTGTGCGTGACGCTCAACCACGGCGTCTGCATGCCCAAAACTCCAAACCGGAACGCCCCCTGCGCCTGCGCCGTCCCGCCGCCCTTCATCCTCCACGTCACATCCCAGCTGTACTCGGCCTGCTCCTCGGGCGGTGGCATCGTCTAGAACCTGGCCGCCAGGCACTCCTCCGGCTCAGCCGCAAACGTCTGCCGGATGGCGCTGACGCCGTACGTGCCGAGGTCCATGAGCCCCTGCCCGCGAGGGCATACTTGAACCGAATGTCGTCGTCGTCAAAGACGAACCACGGGATATAGCCGGTCGCCTTGACGTGCTCGACACTGGGCGCGTCTACAAGCGTCAGGAAGAGTTGCCAGCTGGGCTGGAAGCGGTAATGGAACGCCTCGAGCAGCACCGGCGCGTTGGGCCCCTTGAGCAGCGGGTGCCGGAACAGGGCTTCGGCCTCAGCGCCGTTGGCGACTGACGGCTTCTCAAGGAGAACGTGCTTTCCCGCCTCGAGCGCCTTGATAGACCACTCATAGTGCAGGCCGTTGGGCAGTGGGATGTAGACGCAGTCGATGGACGGGTCGTCGAGCACGGCCTGGTAGTCCGCCTTGGCCTCCGGGATGCCGTGCTTGGCGGCGAAAGCAGCCGCCTTGCGCTGGTCCCGCGCCGCGACGGCCTGGATCAGCACTTCCGGGTGGGACTTAGCGGGAGTGATGAGGGCCATGGGCTGCAAAGAGCTTAGCATCACGACTTCTCATGGCATGATAGTGCGTCTACTCACGCGATGTTGGCGGCGCCGAGGATGCCGAAGCGCAGAGCTCCATCTTGCTGGGGCGCGGCAGGAGGGTTGAATATGAGATAGCCGCGGCGGAGCAAAGACCAAACAGATGCCATGGTGATGCGATTAGTTGATTTGAGGCTATAGAGGCTGAACACAGTCTGGATGAACTGACGGTTTGGGTAAGAGAGCGAACCTCACTGAGGGGCTCCAATAGACTTAAGCGATTGCCGGGGTTAACACAATGACACCGGGCCCGGTAATGAGCTGATGAATTTATATGCGGAGTCCTCCAACTGGGTTCGCAGCAGATGGGACGGGCGGTTGTTGAACCCTTGCACGGATGCTGGCGGAAGCGCGGAACTTGCATGCACCCGGCAGGGGTTCGGATTTTGTCACTGCTGAGGGGTTGTCATATGCCATGGGGGCGGGTCGCTCAGATTCACGTCTGGTTCGCATGCTTTTGTCACTTTTACTTCAATTTGAGAGCTGCGTAGGTAGGCGTCTTGTGACAGCTTCATCCCACACGACAGAGCCTGACCCTACATCCTGGTCTAGTCTCTGCAGAGGTATCACCCATTATTCATCCGTTACAAAACGTTGTCGGCCTTGAAGTCGAGCAGGGCCTGCTTGACGCGATCCTTCATGACCTTCTCGCCCTCGCGAACCCAGACTCTGGGGTCGTACTTCTTCTTGTTGGGCTTGTCGGCGCCCTCGGGGTTACCGACCTGAGTCCTGTTGTTGGGTTAGAGATTGTGTGCTCGCAGAATGGTGTACAAAGGTTGACATACTTCAGGTACTCAATGTTCTTGGTGACGTAGTCACGGATACCGCTCAGGTAGGCCCACTGGAGGTCGGTGTCAATGTTGACCTTGACGACACCGAAGGAGATGGCCTTCTGGAACTCCTCGACGGAGGAGCCGGAGCCACCGTGGAAGACGAAGAAGACGGGCTTCTTGTCGCCGTTGCCCAGCTTCTGGGCGACAAACTCCTGGTGCTTGCCGAGCAGCTCAGGGTGGAGCTTGACGTTGCTGCGGGGGTCAGAACTGATCCAATACAATGTGTAGAGATTCCCATGGCTTACCCAGGCTTGTAGACACCGTGCACGTTGCCGAAGCCGGCAGCAATGCTGAAGTAGGGGCTGATGGGGGAGAGAGCCTGGTAGATGGCGTAAATGTCCTCGGGCTGAGTGTAAAGAGAGTTGTTGTCTGAGAAGCTGTTAGCGCTCGAGGACGTTGACCCAGGCGGTCCACGACTTACCAACGTCCTCGTTGTTGACTCCGTCCTCCTCACCACCAGTGACTACAATGCACTATCAGTCTATGCGCCACACGCATGAATTCAAAGGCATGGCTTACTTCCGATCTCCATCTCGAGCCACAGCTTCATGGGAGCAGAGCGCTTGAGGTACTTGGCGGTGGTCTCGATGTTGTAGGCGACCTCCTCTGCGGTTGGTTAGCTTCTCAGACATAAGACTGGTGGTGTCGGAGATTACGAACCCTCGGAAAGGTCGATCATGTGGGAGGAGAAGAGAGGAGTGCCGGAGCGCTTGAACTCCTCCTCATCGGCGGCAATCATGCCATCGAGCCAGGGAAGGAGCTTCTTGCTGCGGCAGACGGTCAATTTCTGGACATGTGACGATTATCTGGCTCGGGGTTGAACTCACGCGCAGTGGTCGGAGTGGAGGACGACGGGGACGCCATAGATGGGAGCAATGGAGCGGATGTAGTGGGCGGCAGCAATAGCACCGGCGACGGAAGCCTCCTGCTTGTCGGCGCTGTTGGGGATGGCCTTGCCGGCGAAGTAGGCAGCACCACCCTGGGAACTAGGGAGATGTCAGGAAACACGCGATCAGGTTGGGGAATCGGTTATTGACGCACGTCTGCAGGACGATGGGGGACTTGGCCTCGCGGGCAGCCTCGAGGGCAGCAACGGCAGTGGACGAGGAAGTCTGCGAGGCGGGGTCGTTGTTAGCCGATTGTCACCATTTCACCCCTCTTTTCCGCCTCTATCCCCCCCCCTCTCTCTTTGGAGCTTCTCCTCCCCGAGTAGCGGGACGGACAGGAAATACATACGACGTTGCAGGCAGGAATGGCAAAGCCCTTCTCCTTGGCGTAGGTGAACAGCTTCAGGACATCGTCGCCGTAGATGACGCCGGGCTTCAGGTTGAGCTCTTGCAGCAGACCCATGGTGGATGGCGGGGTATCTGAGGTACGGGTGAGAAGTAGAAGTTGTGTCTGTTGCTACTGTCCAAAACTTATATGGCCAGCTAATTAATCCTCTCGAGCACGTAGGTGGTGTGAAGGTGGTGGTGGGAGGTGAGGAATTGGAGGAGGAAAAGAATCGTCAGGAAAGTTTGCAAATAAGAGGGACGCGGACGGGTTATGTTTGCTTGCTCGCACACGGACGGAGCGGGATTTTACTCGGCCTGAGAGCAGCCAGACCCGGACCAGCTGGAGGTCCATCGGCCCAGTTACAACTCGGCGCAGTGGACAGGGCGGGTGCTTTTGCTGGGTCACTACTACTACTTACACAACTGTTGCGAGTGCCCTGCCGCGCTGCTGCCGGCGGGGGGGGAGGTACACGAGGAGCTCCTCCCTCCCTGCACCCTGCCGCGCTCCATTAGGTCACTCCGGCACTGGGTTGGGTGTGGACGCCGCGGGCAGGTACTTCTATTTGCGTCTGGCCATGTACCTGAGGGGCATCTGACGGGCATATCAAAATACCTTACCTTACCTTCCCTGACCGAGGAGCTCCCGAGGCGGGCACGATGGCCCGACCCCCTCCCCATTGGTCGCTGACATGAGGTGGCCATGATTAAAAAATGGTATCCTCTGGCTAGCCCCCTTCCGCCCCGACCGCTGAGGAAAAACAGCCTCAGTCAACAATGGGAAGAATGTCTTTCGCCTGTCTCACCCTGCCAGACTTGTTGAGGGCAGGGCAAAGGGCAGACCGGACCGGGCAATGGACGGAAAGGTGAGGAAAAGGAAAACGGTAAGGCAAGGTAGGTACATGTCCGTAGGTACCGCCTGGCCGCCAAAAATGGTGCGCCTCAGGTACCTACTGCAGTACCTCGACCACCACGTCAAACGCGAATAACCCCTCCCCCCACCCACCGTCCAATTGACGTCAAAAAAAATGGTGGTGCACCACTTGTTGCAGGGATCCAATCGCTCGCTGGCCTGTGCTCTTCCAGGTTGGGCTACGAGGGGCACTGGAATGGCGGGGCCCAGCCGCTGAGAGCTTGCGCAGAAACCACAGCGGCTGCCCTGGCCCTGGCCCGTGCGTCATTTACGTGGTGCTGCTGGCGCATCGAGACCGCTGACAGTCATGGCATTTGGCTTTTCCCTCTCCAGACATCTCGGCCTTACTTTCAGGTCGTTGAGATATTTAATGTCCAGCCGTGGATATCAATGACTCGACGCCCGGGGTGGTAAGGTCTGCATCTGGGGCGGGGCAAGGTATTTATTTCACCGAGAAAATCGTCGGTGAGTCTTACCAACGACGCGCTTCCAAATTGACGCTGACTGACTGTCCGCCAGGTCCGCCCCAATACACCACCAATACATGGATGCATCGTGACCTCGGAACCAACAGCTTCGCAACAACAAATCTCCGTCGCGTTGCCCCTCCATCCCGGGCTCGGATGCACCCCTCGGATCTCACCTTGTCAATTTCCTTACCTCATGCAGCCGGGCCCCGGAAACACCAGGCCAATCGCGCGTCTCCATGACGATGCCATCCCCGGTCATGAACTCATCCTTACCATCTGCGCCTTTCCGCCCCAGCCTTGAATTCCTTCACCATTGCCGAAGCCCGGGAAGATGCGGGATCGTGGCCGTCCTCGACCCTTTGTCCGCCGAAAACCGACGAACTACGAACTCCAACGGGCAGCTCGCCGCTCTCACTTCCTCGGCCAAACGTTTCTCATGCCGCGATGCCCTCCTTCATTGCCGGAGAAATTGCACACGTCTCGGCTCATGTCGTGTCTGATATCGTGCCCTCTCCACTTCCAAGAATTTGCCTTTCCGCATCTCGGCCCCGACGCGATTCCCATCTCGGTCCCAAGCCACGAGCCTGCATATGCCTTGTCATGTTACGACGCCTCGATCATCATCGGCCAATTGTATTGGCCCTTGGGGATTCTTCCTCTCATCTGTTCAGTCGTTCTGCTATTCTAATTACCATCGACCCTCGCTATCGTGGCAGAGTCGAGCAATACTGACAAACCAAACCTCGTTACAAGCGCACCACGTCTCCTCGTTAATAAACGCCGTCGCGTCGTGGGTATGTATCCGTACACCGTCATCTTCCTCACTATACACCCGCCGTCTCTTGCTCCAATACGCGTCCGCCGAGCCCCGGTCCCCCGCCATGTCACCCCCCTCAGTCCAGCTCCAGATTCTCTAGTACCTCCGCCACGAAGGACTGGTCCCCGTCCCGTCCCGAAGGCGTTTGCCCCCCCAGCTGCGCTCCACCGTCATCCCCGGCTTCGCTTCTGCTGCCCTCGCTCTCTGTTTCGGGCGGTGTCTCCAGGCCCGTAACGCCCCGAGCCCCCAGATTCCGCTTCAGCATGCACATCTCCACCGCGATGCCCGGCCCGAAGGCGCACCCCACCACGTAGTCGCGCGCCCGGCCGTCCGGCGCAATGTCATCCATGTCTTTTGACCGCAGCCGGTCTATGACACTGAAGATTGTTGCCGAGCTCGAGTTCCCGTGCTTCATATATGTGTCATAGCTCGCTCGCATATGGTACGATGTGATATCCATCGCCTTTTCCGCCGCCGTCAAGATGGTTGCGCCGCCAGGGTGCATTGCCCAATCGAAGTCGTCCGGTTTATGATATGACGGGCCTAACGGGGGAACGGAAGCCAGAAGCTCTGAGAAGGTCGAAGGCACCGCGGCCGAGGCCAGCTTCGGGACTCGTGGTGAGAGGACCACCTTCCAGCCTGTTGACCACGTTAGACTTTCCTGCTACGCACGAGTTGGACTGGCGAAGACATATCAACATACCAACAGGATCGACATCGAATCCAAGATCGTCCTCGGTGTCTGGGATGATCTTGTGTTCCCATCCCAGCAGATCGTACACGGGCGTGGTTGGCTCTCCAAGCCCGTTGCTGAGCACCACTGCACTGGCGCAGTCTGAGAAGAGCGCCACTCCTATCCTTGTCTCTTGTGTCTCATCGATGCTGTTCAGCTCGCTGCGCACCAACGTCGTGCTAACTTCAAGTGCTACGCAGAGTATCCTAGCCGGCTTGCCTCGTGCCTTGTGGCCCAACGCCAGGTTCGCCGCCGTCCTCAGTGAGGCCAGCCCTCCACTACAACCAACTCCGTGCAGAAGAATCTTCTCCACCGAATGCTGTATACCTAGTCCCCTGACGACGAAATGATCGAATCCAGGGTTGGCGCTGTCGGTGCACGTGGTCGACACGACGTGTGTGATCTCGCTGAGGTTGATGCGGGCTTCTTCGATGGCTTTCCGAGAGGCGCTGATAGCCAGTGGGACGCCGTCGCTCATGAAGACTTTGTGGAGGTCTGCTATCGACGGCGCCTCCTTTTGGTTTACGATGGGGTGTTCAGGTGTGCCAATGGATGAGCGGTACTCGATGCCGGTGTATTTGTTGATGGAGAGGACTTTCTTCATGCTGTGGTAGCTCCCGTTAGCCACAGCGTCATGCGCCAGTCGACAGCAAAACTTACGCAGGCGATTCCGGATAGTACCTCTCACTGAGGACGTCTATCGATTCGGGCTCCAAAGCGTGAGGCGGATACTGAGTTCCAACCCCAATGATGGAGAGACCGAGGTTCCCAACGCTGTTGGGAACTGTCATTGCGGATGGTGAAAATGCGGGGGAGGGGTAGCTCCGAGATGAATGTAGCTTTTTAATTGACGTCTGCCACGAGGTGGTCAATTGCCAAAGCTATAAAGACCAGAAGCTCTCAAATAACCAAAGGTGAGCCCCAAGATGGCCCGGACAAGAATGTAAGGCAGGTCGCAATGCGCAATGGCTGGGCAGAGGGGAGCTGCGTGGCCGGGAGTGATGATATCACTACAATGGTACACAAATTATCCGATACGGCAGTACGGCATGCCCAACGGTTTGTGTGCTAGGATCCGTCTCGCAACGGGAACAAGAGAGATGGTCGGCTACGTTCGCATTGAAAGGGGCGAACAAAAGGCAAAAAGTCGGTCAGTCAGGGCAGGAGGGAAAGAGAGACGGGTCTCATGCATGGGAGAAACATAATAGCGACGGCGGCACGGCATGGGTGGGTGGTGGGATAGGGTAGGGAAGATATGTAAGGAAACAAGCGCCATCCTCCCCCCCTCAACAAAAACGCCCAGCCTGGACGGGTTGGGAGTAACCGTGGCCAAGGACAGACATGACGCCTCGTTACCATGACGGGAGGGATGCTAGATGGGCGAGTGAAGTCCCTTGCCGGGGGCGGTTGGAACCATGCAACGCGTGTTTCCTCGTGGCGACCATCATTCACCGTGGACAGACAAGCACACGGAGTAGTTGTTGCACCGTTTCGTTTCGCAAGGTTCCCCTGCGACCTCAGCATGCCACTTTGGCGCGCCCCCACCGGCTCGGGGCTCTGCCTCGTCCTGGAATTGAGCTGCGGGTGGCCACGTGTGCTGCCGAGGGGCAACGAGAGATTCTCCCCAAGCTCGCGATTCCCGGGCACTGATTGATCGGGGGCCGTGGCGAGCCAGAAAAATCGAGAGTGAAAAGACCCTGGACGAAACAGGTCTGAATCCAATCCTTGGAGCCGGTTTACGCGAGTGGAGACCTCCCAGCGGGCTCTCTGTCAGAGGAACCTGGCCCAGGTCGTCGTGGACTCGTGGCCGTGGCTCTTATCGCGGCGTGTCCTGAGCTTCGACCCTTGCAGGCTGGCTCGCCAAGAAGCTCAACTCTGTGGTGACGGCCGTCGACGCGGTTTGCAGCCGTCAGCTTCGAGATGAGGGTGTGAAGATGCAGGGCCAAAAGATCGAGGGGGATCTGTGCAACCCCAAGCAGGAACGGGAGAGGCGCAAGGCGCAGGGATCCGGAATCCATACCTCCCTTAGTTCTTAAAACCAACAGTGGAACAGGCAGGTTGGTGAAAGAGGCAACAAGCTATCCGTTTAACTCAGGCTCCCGCGGGCGGCAATTCGTCTCAAGCGATGGGCAGCAGGGCAGGACCAACAAAGTCTCATCTGATACCGGCTCACCCATCCGAACCCAACCGGGCCCATTCATTTCCTCTTTTCCGGCTCAGTTGGATTCCAATAGACCAGCGACGGCCCGCGCTGACACAGTTGTCCTTTTATCCCCCCCCCCCCTTCAATCTTGCATCAGTCGAGACCAAGAGACGCAGAAGATGGACTAAACGATGCCAGGATCGACAGAGCCGCTGCAAAAGATGCACGGTAAAATAGGGCCTCGCGTCTCCCTGTGGGCAGCACGCGTCATGATTCCTGCGGCGAGCGCCTACCTTACTTACCAGTACCATCTAAGGGGTGCCTTGCCTGAAGGCACCTGATATGGGTAGGTACCTACAAGTAGCTCACGTGCCCCGCCCCGTTGTGGCAGGTGGCAGAGCTCTCCCCTGCATAGCCGAGGAGCTTCACTGACGCGAGGTCCAGGTAGCTAGGAATCAGGGCCTTCCTTTTTTTCTCCCCCTTTCTTTTCTCCCGCCCCTTAAGGTTATCGAATGCACAATGACATAAAATCCTAGTGGTCATATATGCGTAATCATGTCGTGCACAACTCCAGACTAAGCTGCAGGAGGAGCCAGTCGGATGTCCCAGAATCACGCTGACCAGGCGGGAGAATGCGCAAAAAACAGGGTTTCATTGTGCGCGCAAGGCTGATGGGCTTCTCCCTACCCTACCGGTAGACAAACATAGTCATCATTTGGTCGCCGGCATGTATGTTTCCTTTGTCTAGACTTTCCGGAGCCACCGCCCGGAGCAACTGAGACAATCGACTCGGGACAAGACCGCCGGCAATCCCTCCGCTCGGGCTTTTGAGTTGCTCCACAGCCGACATCCAAACTCCCCGCGCCGTTGGCGATCGTCAACGCTCCCGGACTCTCCGAAGCCCTGAATCGGGACCTGAGTCGGGGCTACTCCTCGGCCCTAGCCTGCTTGGACGCAACCGCGATTCGCCGCATCTTCAAAGCCAAGGAGCTACGCTTATCATACTTCCAATCTCAGAGTTCTGGGCTCAAAGGAGCGGGGCCAAAGCCTCAAAATGCTTCTCTGCAAAATCCCCTTCCTCCTGCACGCCACCATCGAGACGGCTGCTGCCCTCTCCTTCATTCTCAAGCCTGGCACCCAGCTGCCCAGCCCCTCCGTCGCCGCCCAGCTGGTGTTGCAGTCCCTGGGTGGCCTGCTCCTGAGCACGAATCTGATTTGCTTGGTCTTTGTTGCGCGCTCCGAATTCGACGACACCAGCAGGCTCGTAGCGGCGTCGCTGGCATTTTGGCACGTGTGGCCCTGTAATCGCGCTTATGTGCGGTTGACAAGACCTGGGGTGGATGCGCAGGGGAAGAATGATGGCCAGACAGCGAAGACTCTCGGCGGGCCAGCAGTGCATCTCGGCGTGCATGTCGTGTTGTTCTTGTCATTTGTAGGCGTTGCTCTCTCGAGATAGAGCGAGCATTGTGGTGGACATGTGACCTTTATGGTATTGGGGGGTGACGAGTCTTGCAGGCCGCCCGTCGCAACTCTTACACGCCCCCTTTCTACTTGGGATATCTTTATGATTTTATACACAAAATTTCCCGTACCCTTAGCTCCTGAACAACCGCAGACCCTCCTCCTCGGCGTCGACCTCGTCGTCATCCTCCATCTCGTCGTCGGAAGCCTGCTCGCCAAGCTCCAACTTCTGCCCGAACAAGGTGCCGAATAGCCGGTCGATTGCGTCCTGCTCCCACGACCGCCGGTCCTCGGGCGCCATGAAGTTTTGCAGCTTCTCGTGGATATTGAAACGCATCTTGCGGCCTTTGCTGGCGCGCCGGTCGACGTGCTTCTTGGTCTTGGCCTCCTTCATGGCCGCCCACCGCACCGTCGGCTGCGCCGCCGCACCGCCCGAGTCGGACGTGCGCTGCTCGACGAGCTCCTTGAGCATGAGCTGATAAAAGTCGGCGTCGTCGTACACCTTGGGGTCCTCGTTGACCTTGCGCGCGACCTGCGCCGGCGCGCACGAGCGGGGAGTTCGCGTGCGCTTGACCAGCCGGTCCGCGTTGAGCAGCTGCTCCTCGATGCTGGCGACGACCGACTGCTGCGTTGAGACGAGGTTGCGGTTCTTCACCTCGACCGTCGCGCTGCGTGTCTTGCCGGACCACGTCTCGAGCACCTTCTTGCGGTACTTGACCGCGCGCTGCTCGGCCTCCTGGATACCTTCCCAAATGGCCTCGCTGGACGTTGAGACATCCGCCTCGCTGCGCTTGCGCTTCGACCCCGCCGCCTGGGTTGCCAGGTCCCCGGGAAGGAGGCTGGCGCGGAAGCTGTCGAGGGTGTTGAGCAGCTTCAGCGCCGCCTCCTCGGCCGCTTCGTACGGCTCCGAATTCTGCTCGGCATCGTCCTCGGCGTGATCAACTGCGGAGAAGGAGTTGGTGGCGACGATGGCCTTTTGCAACCGAATGCGGATGTTGAGGAGACCGTCGAAGGTTTTACGCTGTTCACGGACGGCGAGGCCCTTTTGCGCATCCTGCTGCGCGGCGGCGGATATGGTCGCCGCGAGCGCCTTTTGGCCCTCGCTCATCAGCTTGCGCTGCTCGGCTCGTGCGTCGGCCTTGTTGACAGATCGGCGGCGGGGTTTCGAGTCCGACTCGGCAGAGTCATCGGAATCTTCCTCCTCCGAGTCCTCAGCGTCGTCGTCGTCGGAAACCATCTCGTCGTCTTCTTCGTCTGAGCCCTCGAGGTCGTCCATTAGATCTTCGTCACTACCCTCTGAGCCTTCCTCGTCTTCCTCGTCATCAAGTTCAGCGCCGTCTTCCTCATCGTCCTCTTCCTCGTCTGAGATAAAGTCTGCCGCCGTCGGCCTCTTGATGCGCTTGCTGTTTTTCTTGTCTTTGGGCTGCGAGCTACCGCGGAACACAAAGTCCCCGAGCTTGTCGTCATCGCTCTCGCCGAGGGCGTCGTCGCTTGCGATCTCAAAGTCCTCACCGCCGGCTCTCGCTTCGTCCGCAGACAGGTCTGCGGTCTCGGGGTCGTCGAACTCTTCGCCACTCGAGTCGAATTGCTCTTGCGCATCTTCGAAAACGTCGCTGTCATCTTTACTCGAGTCGTTCAGAGCGTCGCGACTGACGCGCGCGCCGCGGTACTGAGGACCGAGGGAGACGCCCTCCTTCTGGCGGAGCTTGCTCTTGCTGCAACGACAGTCAGTCTACCTTGATGTACTTGAAAGGTTCCGAGTAGTTCGTACCCGACGGCGACATAGTGTTCCGTGCCCGCATTTTCGTCTTCGCTCTCACTGCCACTTTCGTTCTCGCTCTCGTCGACAGGCTCGGCCTCAGGATCAAGGTCTACAAGACGACGTTAGTTAATTTGGTTCGGGTAGAGTGGCGCTTGATGCTAACCCTTCGGCGCCTCTTCTTCCCAGTCGGGCACTCTTCGACGGCCGGCCATTGTGTTGTCCGTCGCAGTTGTATGGCGTTTGGCAATGGGCAGCGGAATCCACTGGGTGAAATTTCTCGGCTTCAAGAAACTTTTTGACGGTGAGTGGCGGCAGAACCAGGGTCCCCTCCAGTCCATTTCCTTACATAAGCTTTACTTGGTTGAACGTGTAGCGAAATCGTTCCCCCAAGGCAATATCAACGGCTAACTACCCTGAGGTAGTCACATACGACCATACCCATTGGAAAACTCGGGATCCCGTCCGTTCTCCCATAGATAAGCCAGTGAGGGGGGGATCATCTAGAAGAGCAGGATCCCTGCTGACTCATCATCCGTCAAAACGGTCCCCGAACCCCCCATCGGCCTCTGCCGTTAGCCTCGCCGTCAACGACTACTTTAATCCGTCCACCCGCCCCGACGAAATCGGCCTGCCCTCACGCCCCCGTGCTTTTCCTCGTCGGCCTTCGCTGGCGACTTTGGTGTCTTTTCAATTATAGATTCACGCATTACACCCTTGCTGCCGCCTGCGCCATGTCACCCACCTCAGCGCTTCGAACTTGAACAGGCAAGCCGGTCGCCGTGAATCTTGAGGCCACCCTCCTTCCCGGTTTCCCGTTGCCCAACATGTCTTCGCCAGACCAGAAGCCGCCCGTCGGGATACTTAACCCCTGGCTCGCGCGTTTCCCCCGCCCATTCTCGACTCCCTTTCCACGGCGTCGACTGCTTTCTTACCTGCCGCCATCATGAGGCCTCTTTTGCCGTACGACGACACTTTTGTATCCGCGATTGATGCGGACAAGGGCGACCATGCCGATGACATTTTCGAGCCGGACGCGTCGTATGACGCCTTTTGCGAAGAGTTCGCAGTGCCGGAGTCTGGCTTTGAGCTTTTCCCCCAGGACCTGCAGACCCGGCGTCAGATATTCCTAGAGAAACAAGCCAGCTTCGTGCAGAATCCGCTCCCAGATCGGAAGAAGCCAGGCAAGAAGATGGAATCTGCACAGAAAAAGGCTTGGGAAGCCTGGGCTCGGTGAGTCACTCCCAAGGCTTGTTGGGGCGGCTTGAGCTCTGCACGAATCAATGGAAGAATGCTGACGAGTCCTTCGTCCCAGATACATCACCGAAGACACCCAGTCAGATCCCGACCAGGTCATAATCGACCTTTGTCTCGACTCGAAGCAGGCTCACAGTTTCTGTCAATCTTTCCTCGATACCTGGATCCTGCGCTCGGTCAAGCCTTGCTTGACTCTGGGGAAGCAGGAAGTCGTGTTGAAGAGGACGGTGAACTCGGCCAACACCGTTTTGGACTTCTGGAATAACCTCGTCGGCGCAGCCGAAAGAGGAGTGCTCCAGCAGAAGCGGTGGGACGAACCGGACAACCCCGCCTGGACACTCATGTGCAAGAACTCGGACGAGCTTGCCGGGAAACCGGCGTTCAAGATTCGGAGGGTTCGTCTTCCACGTCCCTGGAAGATACCTAGGCTGCCCCTGCTAACTGTGTCGGCGCTCCAGTAGATCGAAGGAGAGCTGGCCAATCGGCACGGGCTGGAACTGCGTCAGAACTTCGAGAAGAAGGAAGCAACCATTAACGATATCCTGACAGTGCTTGACACTCTCTGGACCCGCGCAGGCGACATTCCCTGCGACCCATCCACTCGTCTGGCTTTCCACACCGCCGTTATTCTCGACAGCCTCGGAGGTTGGAGGCCCGGGATGCTGATGGGCTTCCGGTATCGCGACGTTCAGTTTTCGGTCGTGAGGGACCCCCGAGACCACGAGCGAACCGCGCTCATAGCCACGATCACCCTGCATCAGACCAAGCGACAGCAAAACAAGGTCAAGACCTCTCAAGATGACGTGTGAGTCTCAGACTCGAAGGAACACCCCTCCCGTGCCTGCTGACCACCCAACCACAGAATATCTTTCTCCATTGGCGCAGTGCCCTACGAGAGAATATGTCTGATGCGTGCGCTTGCCGCTCGCGCCCTCTTCGATGACGCTTTTGAGTATACGTACGACTCGTTCGAGCGGCTCCTGAACCAGCCCGACCTTGAAAACGTCGACTATGTCAAGCTGGAGTGGAAAGAAGAGATGCTGGATCAGCCCATCGTTCCCATTCAGTATGGGACCTTTTGGGGTTTATGGCAGCGGGTAATCTACGTGATGGGCTGCCGCGGGCATATTCGCCCATACTCGATGCGTGTTGGCGCAGGTGCCCGGTTAGACGGTAAGAACCCGGGTGGTTTCAAGGCTCGGCAATCAGAGTGCTGATCTTGGAAATGTCAGGTCCCCTCACGCCGGCTGTGAGAAACTACATCCTTTCGAACTCCGACCGCGTCTACCAGAAGAGCTACCAACCGCGACACGTCAGAGAGGACCTTGCCTACGTGGCCTACGGCGACTTAGCCGGTCAGAACGAAGCTCTCCACAAGCTCCTGCGTAGCTGCACGTTTACGCGTGATGACAGAGCGCCGCTGTACCCGACCAAGGAAGATCTGAGCATGTTCGAACGGCGGAACGATGTCCGACAGCGTCGTTTGCAGCACAGCCAAGCAGTGAAGACGCATGGTGCAGCAAGCGCCGTGGCAAAGAAGCTAAAATTAGTTACTTTAATAGATATAAAAAGTTTAAATTATAGGAAAAAGTCGCTAAAAGCGTAACGCGGGGTCACTAAGTTCTAAACTACCACTAAGTTTATATCTACAAACTTAATAAGTATGGGAAACTTATAAAATTTAAAGCGCGCCTTATTATCCACGGTAACTAGTAACTTAAAGATATATAAAAAACGTATATATGTTACGGCCAGCTAACTGACAGTGGGATCTGCTAACAGAGGTCGAGGCTTGATACTAATAACAGTACGAGTCGTCGTCCTTGGGGGGTTGGTAGGCTGTCGTGGATCAGGGGGGTTCAGGTCTCGTAGTGGTGATCAGTCACTGGAGTCCAACGAGGTGCGCAGTGTGAGTAGCTGAAAGTACCGGTGAGGGTAATCACTAGATTGATAGCTGAAGGACTGCGGACGGGGCACAGGAAGAAATATCCAAGCTGTATGCTGATGTTCTGATCCGTGGCTACACATGGTGTAGCCTTTCTTAATCGATAATTAACAGACACGCTCGCCGTAATGATTGGAATGCAGATTTTGTATCTCGTCACGCTTCAAACCCGAGATCATGATGCCGTGAATGGGGATTCCACGCGTCTCCAGGCCGTAAAAGCGTCCGCACATATTTGCGAGAAACGATTGTCTGTCGGCGAAGTACTTGGCGGCCTGGAACTTGTGATGCGACCTAACGTCTTTGGGCGGGTTCTTGGTACTATGAAGCTTCCGGTAGATGTTGTCCCTCCGAGCTAGGTATCCATAAAGAAATAAAGTGTAGGTGCAAGACGGATCTGCCATGTCTGTAACATTGTCAGAATGGTCTTTTCTCCAATGGCCATGGGCTCTTACTGCAAATCAATGAGGTGAAAGGGCAGTTTTCGAATGCTTTGGTATGTGGCTGAAGAAAAATGTGCTTCGTTCTGATGGTGTGTTGTTGGGGAGTTCGCGCAGTTGGGAAGCTTTCGGTTCGGAGCGTGGGAGGGAATGGAGCGTCCACGGGTCGCCTCAAATATCCCTCTGACAGCACAGAGCGTCGGTATACTTTGCAGTTTCCTTTTCTTATTTGTTTTGAGTCTCGTTAATCTTGATTTCCCAGTGAGCAATTCCAATATTTGGGCAACCTAGGGTGTCCTTTGGTCAGGACCGGAAAGCGTGAGTTGACGTTACCTGCCTTAGATATCAATAACACCACGCCCTTTCTGTCAGTGACCAGCTTGTATGTGAAGGAGCTTTCCTATAACTATTCTTCAATGAAACTTTAGTTTCTACTCGCCTTCCAGGTCATACTGCACTTCGGTTCATGGGGCTTTCTTGCTTTCTTCCGCAAGAAACACTTGAAGCCGGAGGTATGGGGATGCGACCAGATCTAAACATGCGATGATAGGTAGACATGATCGGTTCAATCATCTATTTCGTACTTACTACTGTTGCCAGCGTGTTTTTAAATTCTAAAATGCCAGAACGAATTATGCATTGTCAGTGTTCGGTCCGAGGCATGAGGCCTCTGGGACCCAACATATATAAGCTTATTGCAATGAGATACGGAACGATTGTTACTAAAGAAAAGCCCGGTATGAAGACAATGCAGGTTATCCTCTTCATTTCAAACCGCGTCTTCGCCGCTGTAGATGTCCCATCCATCAACCACAGCCGCATCTCGGCCACAAGGTACCGTCCTCATAAGCCCTTGTGATAGGACCACAACACTAGGCTAGGCTCGTCGCGTCTTACTTGCAGATAGTGGCGCAGAGTAGAACTAGTAACAGCAGTACAGCATATTGTATCGCGTTGCTTTTTCAACGCTGCTTTCTTGTCTCTGGGGATGGTGCTGGCGAAGACAAGGCTGTGCCTTGGAAAAAGGCGGAGCCGAGTCATTCGTGTATTCCCGTGAGTACGACTCTCAGTATGTTGCTGACGCGTCTTACGCCATGGGATAACTCTTTGCCAACACTTGGAAGTGGAATCATTGGCTCCCCGCGCTTATGGGTTGAACGGGAGGTATGTCCACAGGTTAGTTGTGACACAAAACACGAGTTCTCACAGGTTGGTAGTACCATCTGTCGTACTCCCGTTGGCTACGTTGGACAGATAAATGGGTCGTTTTAGCATCCAACCTCCGTCCGGTACAAGGCGGACTGCGGCGGCGGGCAATAGCTGCATTATTACCTACTTCGTCTGGCTATCGTCCATTCATTCTCGTTTCTGTCAATCTTCACCCCTTTTCGAAGACTTCTTGAGTTTACACGTCTCTCTTGCGTCCGATATGGAAGCCAAACGATTATCACAACCGCTGTTCTTGCGGAAGCCAGTTCCTCGACGTAATATGACCTCGTGCGAGGACATAGAATTTGTCTCCCTGTCAACTCAGTGCCTCAGCCAGCAATTGCCCTCGGCCAGCGACCCATCCGTGTTCTTTTCCGGCGATGATACCAGGCCCCTCATTCAGCGTCAAGACGGCCAAGACAGAGATCAGGAAACAAACGACTCCTTTGAAGTTGCTAGCAGGAGGCTTGGAACAGTACCCACAGCAGCCGATGGGGCATCTCGCAATGCTTTGCAGCCTTCCTTTGACTCTCGCAGGTCTTCACTGAGTGATGTTACCGCCAGTCGAACAGTTCGAACCTCGTCTGAGGAGGAGCCTCGCTCTGCTTACGCGAAGCCACAGCCTTGGGGAACAACAATTATGGCGTGGTGGCAAGAGCTATTGTGGTGCGCTATCAGTATTGCCTCCGTGGCGATTTTGACAACAGTTCTCTATCACTACAACGACAAGCCCATGCCTCATTGGGCCATGGGACTGACTCTTAATACCCTTATCGCCTTTCTTGCTACACTAGCCCGAGCTGCGTTTATTATTCCTATCTCTGAAAGTCTATCCCAACTAAAGTGGATCTGGTATTCTAAAGAAAGATCACTAAGGGACTTTCAAGATTTTGATATTGCTAGTCGAGGAGCTTGGGGAAGCATTCAGTTGGTCAAGACTACGAAGGGACGGTAAGCCGTTTTAATTAGACAGATTGGTTTTCCACTGACCTCTAGGCCCCCAAAAAGGGGCCTGGTGAAGTTCGCCCAGTAATTGGATCAACAGTATTCACTGACCATTATGGCAGGCCATTCAGTCTCATTTCAATGATTGTTCTCGTAACGGCAATTCTTACGTCGACCTTAACACAGTCAATAGTAACCTATCGTCTCCGCTTCACTGAAGTTTCGCCGAGGCCAGTTCTGCCTCGGGCAGTTAAAATTCGTAGCGTGTTCAACGATAATAGATTACTCTGTTTGTTTTGCAATTTCCCCTACATATAAAACCTCTGGCTAATACATTTTCTATCTCCTATCCCAAGTCAAAAGTCTTTTGGGAATTCAAAAAGCCATTTATCAAGACCTCCACTACGATTACCAGAAGGAATTTCCGTATGATCAACCAACTTGTCCCACAACTGAATGCCAATGGGATATCTTCAGTACCCTTGGTATTTGCGCAAAGTTAGGGAGTGTGACGGAGTTTTTGAACGTTACTCATGGAGACGATGGGGCACATTCGTCCGCTTCGTTGCCTGATGGCGCCTCTGCAACTTTAATGGCCCCGTCCCTCTATCTTTTCAATTTCCAAGACAGCGAACATCCGTTATTCACGACATTCAGCAACTCAACGAGACCAATATCCGAACTACTTCACTTGAACATTATCTTCGACATCGACTTCACACCCACGTTGCGTCCAGGGCCTCGCGCGTTTGAGGCAATCTTTTATTACCGTGTCCAGAGATACAAAGTTTCCGTTCATAATAACATGGCGTCAAGAGCCTTGATCGATATAACGGCTGACACAGAAGTTGATCCGGACATCACATCGGCCTCACCTGAAATCAATGCTACAGCGCTCAAAGACCCCCAGGGCACGGAGCCATATGCTACCGGGGATGAAAAGGAACTCGTGGTGGGTGTTTTAGATGGGACGCTAAATGGTAGTGCATCCGCTGTGGACTTTGAGAAGGGATTGGGCAGAGCGCCAGACCGGTTCCTCAATGCCATAGTCGATGGCTATCTACTGAATAATTGGAATGAATCCGACTCTTCTGAGCTGGACAGCTGGAGCCAAGAGGTTTTGGCTAATATCACGAACAATATCGCGCGGAGCCTGACATACTTGTGAGTCTTCCTACAATCCGACTCTCGCAGTGCCGATGGAGTAAACTGACTAATTGGCATACAGAATGTTCGATAATTTGACCAACGTTACGGGAAAGGCATTTCGTGAAGTAGCGTTTGTAGAGATAAGATGGCCTCGGCTGGCCTTTATCTTGTCTCAGATTATGCTTACCATCCTTTTGTTGGTTATGGTTATTATAAAGTCAAGGGAACTAGGGCTTGGAGTGGTCAAAAGTTCAACTCTACCAGCCTTTTTTGCAATAGGCGTCCATGACAAGGAATTATTAGAGAAAGGCCTAGCCCATAGTTGTCAGCAGGAGGAGCTTGACGAGATGGTTAAAGAAGGGCCGGGTATTAGCTGGAGTCTTCAACTGACAGAGCGCGGTTGGACCCTTCATCGTTAATATGGTCCCAAGGGAGAGCAACGGAGAGCGGATTATGCATGTCATTTTAGAAGGACACGGGTATGCCCGACCCTGAGAAATTATCTTCCGTGTTTTCACAATCATCAAGTGAATAGCTTAAGGATTGAAAATCCATCTAGAAGCCGTATAGTCATGTATCGCAGAGCAGCGGTCGGGAAATGAATTCGATCAAAACGCTTGAAGGGCGTGGCGCGACGACAGTTGGGCAAAGGTGGGCGCCAAAATAATCACGAAAAATGCTTTTCGCGGTCGCAAAAGATGGAAGAAAATCAGAAGAATCGAGTACCACTAAAAGAGGGCTACGAACGGGCTCAGAGGGACAGACCGGTGCCCACAATCTGTGGAATGAGTCAGGAGGTCTAAGGGCTCGGCCCGGGATCGCAAGGGAAGAGAGACATAACCGAATACACGATGCAGGTGCAGGTGAATGATTCGGCTATATCGGCTATGAGACGCTCCCTGACGTCGACGAATATTAACGCCTGTCAATTGTCCGTTCATGGAAAACTTGAAAAATGTATTGGGTAATCAATTGGCATCTGTTTGGTAATTAATTGCCAGATCTTCGATTGCGGGGGCCGTTAGCTATGTTGCACGACCTGGTCCTTTTGCGTTGGTTGTCGCCTGCACGTGGGCCTGGTAATAGCCTATCTCCTTCTTGGGAACGCATCTCAGACATGCATCAAATTGCCAAGGCTGACGGATACGATTCTGAGGGATACAAGGCTGACGGATACGAGCCCGACGGTCGTCATGGCTCGGAACAATGCAGAATGCATTCCTGGTTATGGTCTTAGGTCTTATTTAGTTGCTTCTCGTCAATTCACAGCCTCTCATTCTGTTCCACTTCTCGGGGTTCGCGATCGAACCACATCGTCTTGGAAGCTCGGGAACGCGTCGGACGCAAGGGGTCTTACGAGGGCCTAGTCGAACGTCTTCAACGCGATGCAGCCAAAATATTATATGTTAAGGGAAAAGATCCCATGGTTGATGGGCCCGACTAGTAACACCGACGGCCATTCTGCGCAGATCGCTCGCTTCATCTCGAACATACAAGACTCTTGTCAAACAAAATGAAACTCCAGGCCATAGCCGCCGCATTCGTTCTGATTGCCACCGAAACAACAAGAGCCCAGAACTGCACGTTCGACTCAATCACGCCGTCTCGTGACCTCGTCTGGTGCGCTTGCGAAGATCAATACTTCTGCGCCAAGCTCGATGTCGGCCAACCCAACCTCTCCCTTCTCCTCCGCCTACTGGCTGACTCTTGACACTAGGTGCCCCTAGACTACCAGAACCCCCAGCTCGGCCGAGCCTCCATCCCCTTGATCAAGATTCCCGCAGCCCCGGGCCCAGAAGATGGTCCCTACCGCGGCATGGTCCTCATCAACCCGGGGGGCCCGGGGGGCTCCGGCCTCGTAGCAATCCGCCTGCAGGGCGCCATCGTCCATCCAATGGTTGGACTCAACTACGACCTCGTCGGCTTCGACCCCCGCGGCGTAGGGATCAGCGAGCCGCGCCCGAACTGCTCAACGGGGATCCTTACCCGTCAGAGCGAGGACCGAGATGCACCTCGTCTCCTCGACGCGTACTTCCACGACTACATCGACTTCGCCAAAAAGCTCGGCGAGAGCTGCCAGGAGCAGGCGGGCGCCGACACGGAGGCCGGCCCGTACATGTCGACCGCCACGACCGCGCGCGACATGCGCAGCATCGTCGACGCCTTCGCCGCCACCCCCGACGGCGCCCGCGCATCGAACGCCAGCCAGCTGAACTACTACGGTGTCAGCTACGGCACGTTCCTGGGAATGACCTTCGCGTCCATGTTTCCGGACAGGGTCGGACACGTCGCCCTGGACGGGGTCGTCAGCCCCGAGGGCTTCCAGGCGAACGGCACTTACCCCTTCATAAACCACCTCGACGGCGTCCTGGGGGCCTTCTTCGTGTACTGCCACGCCGCGGGGCCGGAGCTGTGTCCGTTCTACACTGGCAACACGGCCATGGACATCTTTGAGCGGTGGAATGCGTCGTTTGTGCAGCTCGATGCCCGCAGGGCGGAGGCGGAGGGGTGGGCGAACGCCACCGAGATCGCGTCGGCGCTCGTGATGTTCAAGTTTGCGACGCTCAACGTGGCCTCCTGGCCGCAGATGTATTTTGGTACCATGTCGGAGACCCTCATTGGTTTGGAGCAGGCTCTCGCGGCAGGCGGCCTGGGTGTCTGGACAGAGAGCCTCACGGCGGCGCTTGGGGACCCCAGTGTTGCTGGTTGGACGAATCCGGAGCAGATTCTTGGGGTCCTGTGCTCCGACCAGGCGAACGTGATGTACGGCAAGTCGCTGGAGGATATCCGGCCGCTGCTCGAGCAGCTTGGGGAACAGAGCATCGTTGGAGAGACGGAGATCAGGCCGACGCTTGGGTGCACGGGGTGGTCGATCCGTGCTAAGGAGGTGTTCCAGGGGCCGTACGGAGCGGACACTGCGTACCCGATGTTGTTTGTGAGCAACACGTTTGACCCGATAACCCCGATTGAGAAGTAAGTTGGCCCTGCATCTGTTCTTTCTCTTAATGTCCTAGTTAACCTTGGCGATAGTACTATTACGAACGCTCCAAATTTTAGCAAGTCTCGGACACTTACCGTTGACGGCATGGGGGTAAGTTCAATCTCTGGAGTTCCGCGTGGAGCAAATACTAACGTGGGGTCTTGGGCAGCATGTCAGCTTGGTTACGAATAACCAATGCGGCGTCGGTGTGATCCGGTCTTACTTCCAGGATGAGATGTGCAGCCGAGAGATCTATTGTCCGCTTGAAGTCGGGCCATTCAATGTGCAGTTGAACGGGTCTGTTCAGGAGAATCTTGAATCTGCGGGGTTGGCAAATCTGCGCAGCTTGTGCGATTAAAATGACACTTTACCCTCGGCGCCGTCAGCTTAACAAAAGAACTGCATTAGCGACGGTATTGGGAAGGCCGTCACGTCAGATTTCTATATTAGGTTTCTATATTACACGATCCCATCACTAGGATAAGCCAGACGAGAAATTCACCTGCGACAATTCAAATATGAGGTATGAACTTGGACCAGCTTACCGTCTCGAACGCGCTCGGCGGCATAGCCCGCAACCCAATGACGTCCTCGACAAAGATAAACACACGGCATAGGAGGTACAACGCGCAGAGAAGCGACACCGGCAGGAGAAGCCCCAGTGGCATGTCCAAGTGCGGGTCGTCGTCCCGGGACACGTTCCGCAGCCGGTCCGCAAAAGTCCTCTGCCCACGCGGCTCGTCCGGCACCAGCAGCGGCCGGGCCCGCCGCCACCGTGCGAGGAACCACAGATGCCAGGCCCAGGTGTACGCACCGCCGACGACGCAAAAGACGACGCCGTAGAGGCTCGCGGCGCGCCACACGGTGAGCTCGGCCTCGGTCGGGAACGGCGAGTTCCACGCGGCCATGAAGATGGCGCCGTACGTGAGGATCACGACGCCGCACGCCACCTCGGCGACCAGGTTCGCGTGGCGCAGGAACGTCGCGCTCGGGATGCGGTCCCAGGGCTCTGCCGTCACGGGACGCGTGTAGAGCGGCAGGCGCAGCTGGCGCAGGAGGTCGTTGTAGTACTGCCACAACAGGCTGAAGACGTACTCGTCGCGGCTGATGAAGTCTAGTGGGGTGCGGTAGTACTTTGTTCTCGCGGCTGGATCGGATGCCTTGAAAAGGGGGTGTTAGCTGGATACTTCTGAGTTGCTGCGGTCGTCCGGCCTGACCTGTTGTAAGATCTCTGAAATGGGCACCTTGCAGTGTAGTATGATAGGCGATGATACATCTGCAGGCTTATGGAACCAGAAGTACGAGGTTCCAAGCGTCACCACGACAAAGGATAGCGTTGTGAGCTCAATGGTAGTGACGTGAATGCCTTGAACCGCTCGTGCGATAGAGTTGCCGACGAACCAGACTGCCTGGCCGACTGTGATGAGGCTTGTGTGGGAAGGGTTGTCAGTAGTGTCGTTTTGACACCGAGGCGATGCGGTTTTATTACCGTGCAAGTCCGTCTGCCTTATTTCTATCCTTGATATCGGTGAGTGAGACATTAGGGAAATCAATGAACCCGTTCTCGACCAGGTAGAACACCTGCCTTGCATCGATGGGGATTGGATGTTTCAAGTCTATCGCTTCGAGGACGAAACCGCCCATGTCCGCGAAGAAGCCATGTGAAAGAGTCCACTCGGGGTGTGTGGCGGAAAATTGCTCCGGTATAGTTAGCTCGAGCCGCCTTGAATGAGAGCACTGCTTGTGGACTATTGCGCAACGGTGGAACACACCTTAACTGAGCTGCGGGCTGATTCCCGCTGTCCCATTGCAATTCCGAGAAGAAACTCGGGTCCTAACAAGCCCAGATTGGTTAGATATATCTTCTCGAGAAGCTCATCCCATCTGCCGTCGGAGATGGCCGGGACGTTGGGGTACACAGCCGTCCAGCAGCAGAGAAAGGTGGTTACGAGGCAGGAAATGAGAATATCCCATGTGCCGCGCCCGTCGGGGCTGGATGTCCACCCCAAGAACTCTGGTCCATTTTCAGCCGGCGCTGAGCTCATGGTGAGGGAGTTTGTTGTGGAAGAGGAACTCAACGGGGCAGGTATTAGAATGATGAATGTCGTCGTCTGCAACGTGGGTTGCCGCGAATCGGATCGCGAGAAGGCGTATGCTTAATGAGTAGGGTTTGGACGGGCGATGCCGGCATTCTTATCATTTATTTATTAAGCGCTGGAAACCGTACCCATTTGCCTGCAGGCTGCAGGGGACCGGAATTGAATGGTTGGTTGATGACCATTCTGTGAGACCGCTTAGGTCGAACCCCTGTAAGAGACATCACATCAGGCTGGGTGTGTTCCATTTCCATTTATTTGCGGAAACCGCCCTTGCAGGCCACAGGGCGTTTACACAGCCTGATCCTTAATCGGCCGAAGGCGGCGCCCGTTTCTGTAATTTGCCGGTAATCTCCAGAGTCATGGCTGTCAATTGGGGCAATTCGTGAGGTGTTCAGGCTGTTTGTGATGCGTGTATTAATGCATAGAGGGAACCGTAAAACGGCGACGATGGGCGGTCTTTGGCTAGGGAATAGAGTTAATATTCAGTTTTAATAACTCGATCTCTCCCATAAGCCTAGCACAAAGTTCATGCCATCATGTTACTGCCGGTCATCAACGATACGTTAGTGTGGGGCTAAACGCCATAACATAAGGAGAATGTTAGCGCCTGCGAACAAGCAAGCTGCTACTACCCGCTCCTTGACTTTCGGCACAGCCCCAACGTAGATCCGTTGGACAGCGCTTACCCGCGGGCATCACGCCACCAGCGAGAAGGTATTACTAGTGCGCCCGACCGTCCAAGCCGTGTGCCTACATGTCCTACTGCCTTGGGGTCGCATTTCTAGAATACATCGGTCCGCCGTGGAGGCCGTTTTGCGATGACTGGCAGTGCTGCGATGTGGACCAACAAGTGCGGCTGCATCTTGCCTGGGATTGGAACGGTGCTTCGAGGAGTACGCCAGGGCGCTTAATGCGATCGCTGAAAGTGGTGGTAGGACCTTGGGTGCAGATGCAGGCTGCGCCCTCCGCAGTAGTACTGGTCATTTCGCCTTGGAAAACAGGGGGTCTTGGAGGGACCGCTGAGAAACAGCCTCACAACCGGCAAAGATGTGCATTTGAAGCCTGACGACCCGATGCGTGCTTCGTGGTTGGCACACCGCCTCGCATCAGTAGTTCTGAGGCGAATGTGGGCTTGTGGTGGGAGCTTGCATGAAAGCGTATTCCGTATGGTAGGGAGTGGAAGTACGTGGGAGAGGATGCCCATCTAATCTGTATGCGGCGCTGGTTAGAAGCGGCTGGCGAGGATGTGAGGCAGTAAGGCAGATTTTCTCTTGGGTGCATCGGTGAGGCCCAGTCGGGATGGGTACTCTCCTTCATCTTCGCTGTCTACCTAAGAGCGTAGAGTAAGGGTGTATGCTGCCTGGAAGTCTCACCGGCATATACATTGTTACCCGAATATGTAGCATCTAATTACTTATCAGCCATTATTGGTCTCAACTAGTTTAACTATAATGCATGTTTCAACGACAGTTTGCGTTAGTCCGGGTTGTGCAATGATGAATGGCTTCTGTGTAGAGTGACCTGCGGGCTGATAGTACCGTAGGCGCGCTGTTTTGAGAGACTTGCCACTGGCATGTCTCTAGAGAACCCCTGCCTCTCCTTCGTGGAACGCCGCCAAGTGTTGTCGGTGGTTGCACACCCTTTGCCGCCCACATCGACGATCCGATGTTGACTGGTGTAGTCAAGGCTCTATAGTAAATACGATGGCCGTCATTTCTACGGGTAGACTATAGAGCCCGTAGTAGCTATTAATTCTAGAGTCATCTCCTTACTGTTGCTCCCTAACGAAAACACTGGAATGAGATGCTAAGGTCTATGGAAAATGGTAATGGAAAATGGTAATGGAAAATGGTAGCTACAGGTTATTTTAAACAGTGTCGCCAGGCCTGTTTCCTCCTTAAAGCGAGTTTACGTGTCATACGGTTAAGTGGTGTTACTTATGTGACTGGACGGCTGTTTTGAGACGTGGCCGTTATTCGACGCCACCTGTGCCTCAGTGACGGCCCCGGCTGCTGTTCTCCGCGGCGCGCATAACCGCTATCACACGTAAGCATTGGCGGTAAAACGCCTTGCCAAAGCCTTACTACTCTAAGGTAAGGCTGTGCCCAAGTGCCCATCTAGAGGACGTCTCGAAAACGTCTTTTAATAATAGCATCGCCAGTTATCAAGCCTCAGCTACCACCAAAGTTCTCCCCGCTCCACGAAAACACAATGACATCCTTAAAGCGACTTCCGAACCCTCAGATGTACACCGTTGGGTGGATCACTGCGCTCGCTAAGGAGCTCACCGCAGCACAGGCTGTGCTCGACGAAGAGCACCAAAAGCCGGAAAACTTCAGAAAACACCCCAAAGACACAAATAACTATATCTGGGGCCGGATCGGAGACCACAACATTATCATCGCCTCATTAGCCGCTGGAAAGTACGGCACCGTATCCGCGGCCACGACCGCGTGGAGCATGATCAGCTCTCTTCCACACCTTCGGTTCGGCCTCATGGTCGGTATTGGCGCCGGCATTCCCAGGCCAGCCGACGACATCGACATCCGCCTCGGCGACGTTGTCGTCAGCCAGCCGACTGGAGCAAGCCCAGGAGTTGTGTAGTACGATGTAGGGAAGCTAGAAAGCGACGGCCATTTCAGGCGTGTCGGTTCTCTTGCTCCTCCGCCTGAGGTCCTTCTTAAAGGATTGGCAGCACTGAAGGCCAAACGAAGACTCGGAGGACCTCGGGCACGCGGCATCCTAGACGATATGCTCCAACGCTATCCGCTGTTGGCAGAAGCAGAACCAGATGACGCTGCGTTTGTTCACTAAGGGGCGCAAAACGACCGACTATTCGAAGCATCCTCAGTACATGTTCAACGCCCGGACCGGCAAAGCGCAGTGTCTTCGGCTGGGACAGTTCCGCGTGATGCCAACAAGCTTTATTTTCAGTTGGCGCTGGCTTGGGTTTGGTCGATCTTCTGGTTTGTCTTCGCCTCCATGAGAACGCCAGCCACTTCCAACGTTACGAGGACAACCCCACCATTAGATGCAAGCTGTCAAGAGGTCGACCAGACGAGAGCCTGCGAGCATTGCGATTCTGGGAAAGAAATAGGGCGACGACAACGACGATCCACCGATCCCGTAGTTCACTACGGCGTCATTGTTTCCGGCAACTCGGTTGTAAAGGACGGCGTTTCTCGGGACGAGATTGTACGATAACTTGGGGATAAGTGCATCTGCTTTGAGATGGAGGCAGCTGGTCTGATGGATAATTTCCCCTGCCTCGTGATCAGAGGAATCTGCGACTATGCAGACACCCACAAGAACGATCGCTGGTAGAACTATTCCGCAGCAACAGCCGCCGCTTTGGTAAAGGAACTGCTGGAAGTTATCGACGGCGATGATGTAGAAGCGGCCTTAAGAGTCGATGAAATCATGGAGCAGTGTTAGTATTCCATAATTATATTTGAAGTATTATTGCTTATACTTCTCTGTAGTACGTGAGGATGTTTCCTAAATCCGATTAACCATAAAAGACATATAACATAATTAATATTTCTGAGAGGTTATGGAGTGGTTGTCCCCGCTGGATCCGTCAATAAATAATAATAAGGCCTTGTAACAACGCTATAAAGGCACTGGTTAGTGGTTCCTTGACAGCGAAGAATACTCAACGTGGAAAACAATGTAAAAGTCCTTTCTATGGCTTTATGGTATCCCCGGCTGTGGGAAGACAATCTTGAGTTTTATTGTCGTTCAGGACCTCCGTAATACCGAGTCTTATGCCGGAAGCCTCTTTTATTTTTATTTTGACTTTACCGATACTAGTAAGTAGTTGTTTGAAAAGGCAATTCGGTCACTTATTACTTAGCTGTACTGTAATAGTTAGAATGTTCAAGTGCCTCTGAACTCATTGTACACCTCTTGCAAATATCCTTTACGATAGCCGAGTATCGATATGTTGTGCATAACCCTCGAGGCCATGTTTTAGTAGATTGGCGAAGTATGGATCGTCCTGGATGCATTCGATGAATGCTAGACGAGAACAGGCCCAAGGAATGAAGGATTGTTGTATTGGATGGAAAGTATTCTACACTCACTACGATTAAACGTCCACTTTTTTATTATGAGTCGCCCTGAATACGATATTAAATTAGTATTAAAAGGATTTGTCGATGATTAGATTATTCTCTAGAGCGACCGTGTTATGGAAGATATATGTGTGTATGTTCATGGAACAGTGAGAAATTATGAAGGATTTAAACGGTGGCAATTATATAAATTAATCTAAAATGAGATTGAAAGCCATTTGATGGAGAAGGTTAACGGAATGTGAGATAAGACCAATTCCTTTAATTTCTATTGCTAAGTTGAATAGGTTTTGTTGGGTTTTATGTTAACTGGAGGCTTTCGAAAAATGTCCCGATCCCCTTAGTCTTCGCTAAACACTGTAATTGCTATTAAGGACGCTGGATGAGACGTATGTGCGAGTCCTAAGCAGAATCCCGCCCGAATTTAAGTAGAATGCGATGCGAATATTGCAATTTTTAGCCTTTTCCGAATGGCCTTTATGGGTCGAGGAAGTTGTTGACGTAATTGTTGTGGTTACCAGAAATAGGCCCCAATTTGACGTTAAAAATAGAATGCTATAACTGGACGAAATCGCTATTTATTACTCAAGTTTAGTAGCTGTTGTTATTTGAGGTGATGAAGATGGAGATGATGAAGTGAAGGAGTTATAATTGGTGCATTTCTCAGTGAAGGAATACCTCATATTTGACCGACTACAGTAAGATATCTCTAGAACTTTTATGTAGCCACGGGCTAGAGCCTCTATTATAGAGGTTTGCTTTGCGTACTTCTTGGAGTTGGACCATAGGCTTTCGTTAGTAAGGGTCAGATAATCATACCCACTCACATAATATGCTACACGTTACTGGATGAGCCATGCTGTCCAGGCTGAGGCCAGTAGGGTTTATGACCTCATTAGAGAGTTTTGCTTAGATAAGGACTGCTTTCAAACATGCTACCAGCTTTACAGGCCAGATAGGCCATGGTAAGAAGGATCAGAGGGGTATCAGAGAGACAAGACTGGAGTGCTGTATTATGTGGTATGTGGAGGGGTCATGTTTGTAGTAGAGGTTGTATTGAGGAACGGAGTAGACGTCAACGCTCAGGGTGGCGAGTATGGTAACGCTCTTAACGCTGCTTCATTTAGAGGCCACTAAGAGATCGTCCAGATACTCCTTAACAACGGAGCAGACGTTAACACTCAGGGTGGCGAGTATGGCAACGCTCTCTTTGCTGCTTCATTTAAAGGCCACCAAGACATTATCCAGATACTCCTTAATAACGGAGCAGACATTAACTCCCAGAGTAACAGGTATAGCAGCTCTTTCATATGCTGCCGAGGGCGGTCACGAGCCAGTTGTACAGCTATTGCTTGCTGATAACCACGTCTCTCCCTGTTCAGTGAACCACCTAAGTCGGACGCCATTGTTTTTTGCATCCAAAGAGGGACATGCTGCGGTAGTCGATATCCTGTCAAATCGGGACCCTGCGGCTTTGGATTGGAAGGACTATTACGGCTCAACTCCTCTGTCTGCAGCGGCTAGAAGAGGCCACGTCGACGTTGTGAAGTCTCTGTTGGCTACGGAAGCTGTCAGTATCGACTCCCGGGATCAGTTTGGCTGGACGCCTTTATGGTGGGTAAGAAGATACGGATACGCTGAAGTCTCGCAGCTCCTACTTGAAAGTGGAAAGAAGTGAGATATATCGCTGGACGCGGACCAGATGGTCCCAGAGGTCAGCACAAGATCTCATGACAGTTCATCCCGGTACTGTGAGGTCTGCCTTTTCAGCATCTCGGAGGACTGCAGCTATTTTCGTTGTTCAGTTTGTAACGGCGGGGATTTGTATATTTGCCTAGATTGCTTCAATTGTGGCGGCCGTTGTCTTGAAGAGTCGCATGTACTAGTTCCGAGGGGTAAGCAAGGAATAACCGAGGAGTAGGGTGTATGTGTGGATTGACGTTGGCCTTTTAGACATTACTATCTATTGAAGTCTCGACGAAAGAAAGGCGCTGAAAAACGGCTGTAAAAGCCTGCCGGCGGTAGCAATTCGGCTAGGCGGTAAGGTGTATGGATTGAATGTAATGGAAGGCATTTATCTGCTGTCCGATTGCATGTTTGAAGGTCATGGAACGTTAACGGTCCCTGTCCACGAGGGAACATCTCCATTTATCACGTTCAGGGTTTCAGGGAAAGCCACAATGATCTTAGTACAGGGCAAGGAACAACTCGTATAAAACCGCTTTTACCAGCCAACCTCAGTAACCTTACATAGTCCATAAAAACATATTTCATGACCTTTCGAGGAGAACTTTTAAGCGTTTATTACCCGCATATCGCCTTAATACTATCCTTTTCCATTTATCTCAACCCTATTGGACTCCGAAGACCTGAAGGATGGCATTTGCTAACGGCAATGCAGAGGGCCGCTCAACCTCGAGCCCTAAACCCCAGAAGAACCTTCTCACCCTTTCGTCCGATGTATAGCTAGCCAGCTCCGCGTGCTTCTTGCGCAAAGCATTGCCCAAAGTAACATCTTTCACACTAAGTGAGACATTGCTATCGTAAAGAGCCGTCATGTCCGCGGAAATGAGGGATAATACGCGTCGCGGAACAATACGCTCCATCTATTAATTAATAATACCAGTAATGTTAAGGTCGTCATTAACTATTAGGTGATTGCCCTTATCGTCTATATGTTTTAGGAAAAAGGCGTTTCCGGAATCAGACAACTGGGTTGCATTGTTTTGGAGAAAACGATACACCAGATACGCTTTGATGGGAAATTAGGGATAGAGTTGACCGTCTGCAATTAGTATCAAATAATGTTTGGCCCAGGCTAAATAATAGGCCACTGAAGTCTCGAACGGCCCGGGAACCCGACGGCAAAGCCCGAATACACGGCACTCTCAGAAGCCACGATGGAGATCCGTCGTCAAACCGGGTCCGGGCATGGGAGTTTGCATAGCCCGTGAAAGTACCTGCCCCAATAAACTCTGAAGGATATTCCAGGATACAAGGCTTTCCGTAGTTCAGGTTGGAGGGCTGACGCTATAGGGGGAACACGAAGGGTAACCTTATGGTACGTTTGGCTTTATGACTATGATGTCCAAGACTGTATGATACCGTTGCTTCACAAGAAACTCAAAAGGTAATGTTAGTTATACGTTATTAGAGAAAGGAATAGTGTGCGATTGACTAACTAGGAAGCTTCTAGTTACAGGCCTCTTCAAACTCTTTTAGTATACAGTCAACGATGCCCCACTAGTGTGCTGCGTACGTTTTCGGTAACGTCCCACACCCACTTACGGGCACCCCCCACATTTCGGCACCCCAAAAATCGTCGGAAATGATACTTCCATTATTGATACATGAACTTCAGGCTTTTATTCCACCTAACCTGATACCACAACAATACAACTGGCATTATCACTAGGGTAATCAGTGTCACTGAATTCATCTGAGCCATCACTGACGTCGCCAGCGTCGATTTGAGCCTATCTAATAGCCACGATATTAGCAAACTTGGAGTTGGGGCTCATTTTCACCTTCTTCCTCTTCCTAGCCCTGGTAACCGCAACCTCTGCTTCCAACGCCTCGATTTTTCGCTGAACAACAGCCAAGGCATGGTCCTTCTCGTTCCAGCCCTTAGTGACCTTCTAGAACAACAATCGACAAGTGGTAATGTCTCCATCAAGCTTATTATATAAGATGAACTGGTCCTAAAGCACATCCCTCTTCCTAGGAGTTAACCAGAGTACTGCTAATGACTGTAAGGCCAAAATAACGCTGGCATCAGCATAAGAGACAACTTCAGGCACTTCCCCTGACTATTTGGCCGGCATTGTGGTGTTCTCTTTGGTCAAAGGGTTAAGTAGGGGTCTGCTCATATTCATGGGCCACAGCCCAGTGTATTTCCAACCGCTAATAACATTCTTCCTCGTCAACGCTACCTGTCGAGCCTTGCCATAACATATAATGAAATATCGCTTGCCAACGACGGTGCTGCAGTCCCAATGAGGGTGATATCCAAGCTGCTTCCGGTAGGCAGTCTTCAGGGGCCCAAACACTGACTAATCGAGGGGCTGAAGTACATGGGATGTGTGTGGTGGCAGGAAGAGAAGGTGGACGTTGTTGATGAAGCACTCCCACATAAAACCAGTGGTCTCGTGGTTACCATGACCATCCAGGATGAGTAATCTCATCTCAGAGGGGTCCAGGGGGGTAGTTAAAGGTACGAAGACCTTTGTCAACCACTCTAACGCCGTTGAGTCTGACGTCCAGCTATTCTCTGTTACTGTGAATTGCCAGGATTCATATAGCTCGAGATCGAGGGGAAACCACTACTGTTAGATACTCTTCCCCTTATATATAACCAGCGGAGGGAGGGATCTTCCGGTGGCCGAGATGCACTCAATAAGTGATATCCAGGCACGCGATCCGGGCTGTTTTCGACGTACAAAGCGACTCTCTGATGATCCCAGGACCAGCCCGTTAGATCCCCTGCCCTCGAGAATACCAGTCTCATCCATATTCCATCAATTCGTGGCCTTAATGGCCTTGATCTCAGGGACAACGAGGTGACCGAACCATAGCCTAATAACATTAGTAGAAGCTCCATTAATACGCTGGGAATCGATGGATCTGCTTCTCTGGACCTTGACTGATGGGTTCCTTCGTAGGAAGAAGGAAATCCAGTTCCTCCCCAATGGTTAGGTGTCTCCTTGGATGACTAGGATCCGTTCAGCGAAGTCCCTGAGCTGTTAATGGGTTAGTGGGAGGCCCAGCGCAGCCTGAACTCGAACCCATTCAGCTAAACGAGTCTCATGGACAGGAGAGAGTCTCTGCTTGCCAGCGAAGGCCTCCTTTCGTAACTTGGAGCCTTTCATCCGAGCCTGTAATGTTGATCTTAGAACACCATGCTTAAATGCTGCCCGTTTGACGTTTGTACCGGACTCGACGGCGTCAATCGCGTTACTGATGTCATCTTCTATATATTATCGCATTTAGTAATTATCTCGGTCCGACGAAAATTTGGTGTTAATTGAGTAAAAATTGATAAAGTTGTGGTTGTTGGAAGAAGAGGGGTAGTCATGGTGTTGAGGGATTTTTGGGGTGCCGAAATGTGGGGGGTGCCCGTAAGTGGGTGTGGGACGTTATATCTAAGTCCTTTGGACGTAAAGTGTGGCTTTTGTCCGTAGGTATCCCGAATTTGTCCAAGAGCTTCCGGAGGAGACGAGTGCTGTGATACGCTTCAACAATGTTATTCGGGCCAACCCAGTACACCCATTTGATCTCGTCAAACCCCCCAGCCCAGTCAATTAGGACCAGTGCTGTGTGGAAGTGCCTATTACGGATAGCATTGCTAAACCATTCGTGACGGTGTTCCTTGGTTTTGACAATATCTCCCGCTCCGTGTTGCAGCATAATCTCGACCACCTCTCCTTTATCGCTACATGTACTCCCAATGCCCATCTTGAGCGCAAAAATGAAAGGCGGCCATCCACCACGAGTGCAGCCAGTACAGGCATCGGGATCAGCCTCCACCATTTGCCGCATTGTAGGAGGCCAGTTGTAAAAAATAGGCCAATAGATGCTGTCCTTAATCTTCGCCCCGGCTTGGATAAGTCGTTTCACCACGTCCCATTTCTCATTTGAAGCCGCGAGGTACATCGGCGTGTAACCCTCGTACGGCTCACGCTTCCGGTCGAGTAGCTCGTCGTCTTTGTCTCAACCGCTGTCGAGCAGGAGTCGAACCATTTCATCGAGGCCAGAATAGGCAGCAAGATGAAGAAGTGTTCCGCTAACCGAATCAGGGCAGTTGCTAGCAGAGCGTTCAGCATCCTGGTTTTGGAAGTCGGGAAGCCAGAGTAAACGGGTCTCAAATTGTAATCGGATGTTTGCCTCGGCTCGGGATAGTGGTGTGCGTTCGATGGCCTCGAGGACGTGACTGACTGCTGGCATGTTGGCATCGTTCTGGAAGGCGTCGCCTGCCCAGACGACGCGATGAATCCATCCGATGAAATCGTCGATGTAGAGCGTTTGTAGCCGAGACGAGGCTACAAGTTTGAATGTGCTATGTGTCACTGCAAGGTGTCGAAGATCTGTCTTGTGGTGGATAGCATCGACGATCATGCGGACGACCTCGTTGGGCAGAGCGGTAATGGACACCATGATGACTTTTTCGGGTCGGAGGGTTCTGGCGATTGTGGCGTGTAGAACGATGAAGGTGATCTGAGAGTAGGGTTGGGCGTGGGAGCCTGCCAGTACAAATACCTGTCTGCAGCGGCTTCTCAGCTCGCTGTCTACCCCGGCTTGCACACCCCCTACTTTCCGCGGCACGGCACGGCGTGGGTTACAGTCAATCCGCCTCGTTTCTGGAGCAGCGCCACTCCCAAGTACATCGCCAGAATCGCCAACCGGCAACTCAACATCCCGGCCCCTTCGTTATCGCCGCGACCGACAGACATTGTTGCCCATGCTCCACTGCAACGAACTTTTCCAACCCTTTCGTGGTCAGGACCTCACAGCAATGCTAAAGAGATTGGAAGTAAGTCAAGGACAACGTAAGCACCAAAGCCCCGGAACAACCAGCAACGAGCCACTGGCCAATCAGCTGCATTGCAGCACTGTTATGTTGGTGATTGACTTGGCAATGGGTGCTTCGCGACGTACCTAGTAGTGCTTTTAGCGACCCGAGTGCAAGCGCCAACCCATGCTTCTCACGAATAAGCAATTCATCCCCAACCTATACCAAATAAAGTCAGTCACGTGGTTAGCACCTTCGACGAACCAGCGTTGCAGCTGCCTTGCACCTCAGTATGTTGCAGTCGACCTGTGCTTATCGTCCCTCATCCCGATTGCCACCCCTGGCATGTTCCCTGTCAGAGGGCTGGCGTGACCGCGTGCGGTTACTGCGTCATGCCGGTCGCCCTAATTGGCCGAGGCAGTACGTACTGCTCGCTAGCGCGAACGCTGAAGCCCAATCAGTTATCTGCCAAGAACTTATTTCCGAGAGGTAATGTGTCCAGAGCGCTCAGGCATCAAGTATTAGCTCGGTTAGATCGACACCAGGGTCAGACTAAACACAGAAACGGAGCTAACATGATCTCACCGTTCAGGACAGCGTTTTCTCGGCCCAACTATAATCCACTCCGTCCGTTCCAAAGAGCGACACCCACCATTTTTGGTTGTCAAAACTATCGTGAAAAGAGTTGTCTCTATTCCATCTAGAAAAGTCCTATGAGGGCTGGATTAGTAGTTGGGCCGGTGACGACCAGCGAATACCCGGTGTTGTATGTTTCAGGACCCCTTTTTGAGTTGGGTTAAAATTGCCTGTGTAGGGCCCTGCCGGCCCGGGGCCGAGTGCCTGTCAGCGCGCCAGCCCAGAGCAGTCAAGTAGGCTACTTGTAGCAGCACTCTACAATTGAGCTTATCGCCGCCCGCGATTGAAGTCTTCGTTGCGCCCGGTCATTGTTAGGCGTAGGCGTGAACGAGATCCGACCAATAGGATAGTTCCCTTAAAGGAAAAAAGAAGAGACTGGTTAAATTGCCTGTGCAGCCTGAATATCTTGCCTGTGTGGGGCCTCTAGTCCTATATCTTCACCCCCCTCTCCATTCTTCCTTGTTCTTCGTCTTGGCTGTCTTGGCTGCCCCGTTTGTCTTTTTCCCTTTGCATCTCGAATTTTCCCTTTGTAAGGTTGTGATCTCTGGTCCGTGATGGTGAGGACCCCTCGCTCGGATCAGGGCATGGATTTCTTCAAGACAACTCAACTGGTGGCACCTAAACTTCAGAATCCGACCCGACAGACAAAACCCCGGACCAGCCCATGGGTAAGTACCGCTGAAGACGGTACGATCCGCGCCTCAAAACTGAGCAGTTGCATCAGTTGCCGTCGTCTGGAAATGCGTAAAGTGGCTTCATGTTCCCGTTGCCGTCACAAGCCCCGAACTTCCACCAGTCCCGATGGAACCACCAGGTGACGTGCCGAACGAACCCCACGATGGCTCTTCCTACCGGGTCGGGAGGGAATTTCGCCCAGATGCCTCCCTCGAACGCGTTGTCCTGGTTGGACACGGCCCACGGAAGACCAGTCAGGAGACCTACCTCTTTCTACTGCAACGTCAACTGCGTCCTGGTAAATTTGCAAAGGTGCGACACAACTTACCATGACTTCTTGGCCTTCACGGATGAGGACCTGCTCGACGCACTCCATCTTCTCAGCCCCAAACCTCTCCAAGCCGAGTATCGTGGGTATCTCGTCCTCTAGATGGGTGTATAGCGCCACGCCGAAATTGTCAATGAGGGCGACAATCCTTTGACCATCATATTTCTCTCGTTTGGCGATGACGTCCATGATGTACCTGGCGAACTCGTCGATGCCGTCGTGGAAAGCCTTGTGCTGCTCGATGTTGCCTTCCATTACCCCCGTCGTGCCTGCGAGTTTATCTACTGCTGGAAAGAAGAGTCGCTCCTCGCCCCTGTGATGAGAATCCACGAAGCGATACCACTGCAATATGTGATTTGCGAAGCTTGATTCGTCTTCGGGCTTGATGTGAGGGGCTTGCAGATAGATGGCGTTTAGCCCGCGGAGGATGAAGTTGTGGACGATTGCCATCTCAGAAGCCGCCCTTTGGAAGGCGTTCGGCTTGATACCCTGAGAGAGCTTCCCGACTGGTGTGGACACCAGATTGAACGGGTGGTCGGCATACACAGGAGCCATTGCGAGAGTACAACAATTGACTTGATAGGAGCTCGGAGAGGGTCACAGCTGGGTATTGGTACGATGTTGAAGACCGGTGAACTGCGAAATTGCTATCTCATGCCACCTTTAAGTCTTTATACACCTTCATCATATTCGCAAGCTCCAGGCCGAGCCAGTACACCCTTGATCGCGATGCTGCAGCCTGATGCCTACCACAACCCGACTCTAGGAAATAAATCTCGGTTGGATGTCGGTGAGGTATCGTGCGTGAGACCTAGGCCTTTCTGAGCTTACAAATGTCCCAATATATGGCCCTTTCGAGTACGAGGGCTATAGGGCAGCGAATCATGACGTAACTGATCGTTTTGTCAGCTATTATTGCTGGATCTGGATGGTTGAGACGGCAAAGGATTGGATCCAATTGGGCGGGCTACCTTAGCTGAGTGACAAACCAACAGGGTTCCGCCATACAAAAGGCCATCCTTCGATGCAACGAACCAAGCAGAACAGACCGGGTTGAAGAGCGATACGATGAGCACTGCAGTCGTGTTCTCCTGCCGCACACTGTTTTAGGCCTCAATGACAGTGTAAATACAACCTGGCAGGGTCGTTCCGCGACCATGGAAGCTACCTACCTTACACTAAGGTGCCTTGTAGTGTAGAATACTGCGTAGCCTCGACTGCCAAGCGAACAGCGACCAATCAGTCGCCAATCGCAACATTTACAGTGGGCTCTCCAGGCCATCAGACGTGACTGCAGTGGTGCAGTCACGAGAGCTTGGGCAACGTGGGGATCCATGGGCGGCCGGGTGTGGTGCCGGTCACGTGCAAGCCGGGGTGCGGAAACAGTGAGGCTAGGCGTGCTCAAAGAGGCACCTGCCTGGCTGGCAACCCGGCGCGCGCGGGCAGGGGATGAAAAATCACCATTACTCGCCCCGTCCCCAACGCTCGATTCGACCGTCGCCCACGAACCAAGCCGACCGGGAAAGCAAGCAGGGCCACGGGGGCCTCGATCCCATGGAGCAGATTGAGACGCAGGTCAGCGACCTGCGCTATTTGACCCAAGCAGCCGTGCCTCTGCCACCCGACCGCGCTGCCGCTGCTTATTCTCCACACAACTGCCCAGCGACCTCTCCCCTTTCCGCGACCCCCGGAGACAATTCCGCTCACCCAACAGGGGGAGCCCGCGCCGCGACTGGTGCTGGAACGCCAGCCGCTGCCTCTTCGAACAAGAGGAAGTCTGAAGACGAGGGCGCCGTCTCCAAGCAGCAGAGAAGCAAGCGGAATAGGGTGCGTTGTCTCTCTCCCCGTCGTCTGCTGCCCACGCCGCCGCTGTGTACCGGCAGCCCCCCGTCCCGTCCCCGTCCTGTCCTCCCGTCCCCCTCTCCCTGTGCCGTGTCGACCCCTCCAGACTTTGTGGAACTCCGGGAAGCTGATTGCCTTGTGCCAGTACATATCAATTGCCTGGTAAGGTCGCCTCCAATTCCTCGCGTGCCTCTCGCCCGTCGTCCGCCGTAGAAGAGCCTCCCTGGCGCATGCTGTCGAGCCCCAATGCGACCGATCTGGCTACCTAATGCTCTGGGCGCCGCCTATATTAAACACCCCGCGCCTGCTGCTTGCCCACTAAGCTATCCAACACCTCTATTACACTAGTACGGCGTCACTAACAAGTTTCTCCGGCACAGTAATGAGTGCAAGAGGCGCAAAATCAAGTGCAATGGCGAGACTCCCTGTCAACGATGCGGCAACCTCAACCTGGCGTGCCTGTACGCCCCCAACTGCTGCTCCAACAGCTTCAAGGACTCAGAAGAGTACAAGAGCATGACGGCACAGATGACCCGGCTGCAGGAGCAGGTTGATAGCCTCTACCAGAGCATGAATACCCTGCGTTCCGAAACACTGCGTCTTGCTCCGATCCAGGACAAAGTATTGCCTCTGCCTTCGAGCACCGTCCAGGCCTCTCCCGCGAGCTCGCTGTCTCCTCTCCACCGGCCCGAGTTGACCCAACCCAAGCAAGCATCCTTCCGAGGCCCGACGAGCATGGCCTTCAGTTTGGATGTCGCAAACACGACGATTCACAACATGGGCTACAAGGGTATTGGGGATGGCGATGATCAGAGCACGCCTTTGCCGGCACCTGAGGACAGCCCGTTCCGTACCTCCCAGGAGACTCCAACTGACCCCCTGTGGGACTTTGGAAAGGATGAGATGATCCGCTTGTGCCGCCTGCACGAGGAGGAGGTCGGCATCATGTACCCTGTCATCAAGATACAGTCCGTGATCGAGCACGTCCGCAACCTATCTTCATACATGGAGTCGTTACGGAAGCAGGGCATCACCCCTAACCTCAATGACGATAAGACCCTACAGCTCAAGGTCGTCATGTGCTGTGCCCTCGCTGTAGAAGAGCACGGACATAGTGAGAAAGCAACCAAGCTGATTGAGAGCATGGATTCTGTCCTCAATCGGAAGCTGATGGTGGACCCTGTCGACTTCACTAGTCTTTCAGCCTTGGTCTTGCTCGCTGGCTACAGATTCCTTGCCAATGAGGAGATCGCGGCGTGGAGAGTCATGGGCCAGGTTGCAAGGTTATGCTTGGAAATGGGAGTCCATCGTCTGGCAGGCCTCATGCAGATACAGAACGAGGAAGAGAGGAAGACTGCGCTCAACAGTTTCTGGTCGGCCTACGTGCTGGACAGGAGGTGGGCGTTTAACACGGGCCTGCCCTTTGTGGTCCCAGATGATGACATCGATCCAGACTTACCGATGCCTGTAAGCAACTTCGCCCCGCGGCGGACCAACTTGCAACCGTTCAGACTGACATTTGCACAGGAGGAATATCCATATTTAGTCGCCATGATCACCTACTCGAGATTGGGTGCCAAGGTCTGGCGTCAGGTGGCACACTTCGGTCCTGTCCTAGCTCACGAGCTTCGACATGAGGATATGGAGCGCCTAGACCAGGAAATCCTGCAATGGTATGAGAATGTACCCGAGGAGGTCAAGCTTCGCAACTGGGACAAGGAAAAGCAAATGACTTCGACACCGTCATACAACCTACAGCGGTTGCGTATCTGGACATATCTTCGTTTCAACCAGGTGCGCGCACGTGTACTGATTGTTCATCGAGGTGGCTGAGAACTGACCTGACACCAGATCCGTATTTGGCTCTACACGCCCATCTTGCACAGCGCTACCAGTATCATGAGCCACATGGTCCAGGCGCAGCGTGTCGTGGACCTGGCCAAGGATACGATTCGCTATCTTAGTCACCTCAACAACACCACGAATCTGTACCGCAAGATCCAGGTTTTCTATCACCAATTCCTCACTTCGGCCATCTCTGTTCTCTTTCTGGCTTCTGTTCATGCTCCAGTTAGATTCAGTCCTACGTGCCGCGAGGAGTTCTACATGGCACTAGAGCTCGTCAAAGACCTCTCTGCCAAGAGTTGGGTCTCGAAGCGCCTTTGGCGCACGATTGGGTCCCTCAAGGAGGTCGCACCTAGCATTGGTCTCCGGAACCACCCTGACGAGGACCCTCATAGCTCAGCGGCACTCGCCATGGCTGGTCTTGCAACCGGACGTACGTCGACGAGCCCAGCCTCAATCACGCCGTTTGGCCGCTCGATGTCGTCCTCGACTCCTACAGTCCCGCAACAGACCACAACGGGCTTGGAGACTGTCCAGTCGCCGAACAACGGAGCCCGCATCCAAACAGAAATGAGTCGGATTTTTGAAGGCTATATGGGACTCAACGGCTACACGTCGGCTGGAGAAGACAGCTTTGGCGGGCCATCGAGCGCAAGCCTGACGCCGACAACAGGCGGCATGCCCAATGCATTTACTGACAATGTTTTCTATCACTTCAGGGAGATGTTCTAACCTTCGCCAAGGTTCTGCAAATCTCCATTCGTGTATTCACATCATCTGCACAGTCGTGGCAGTTCAGGCGCTCATGTCACTGCTCATGCTGTACATACTGCATTGCACAAATAGCAGTTTAATGTGTATCATCATCATTCACCGCCGCGCTATTTATTCTTATTTACAAGCCAAACCATTTAAGGTCTTCCTCTTCCTGGACTGGCACAGTGTGCCCGACTCCCTGCGCGGAAATCCCCACGAGCTTGGTGCCGTCGCCATAGACCATCTGCGTGTACCCGCTCAGGGGCGTGTTCGTGTTGTTCTTGGTCAAGCTTACGCTGTGGATGGTCGACCACTCTTTCAGCTGCTCGGCCAAGTTGGGGTACGTCACCAGCGTGTCTGCCGTGCCGTGGAACGTCTGCATGCGTGGGTAGCCGCCGTTGTACCCCGGGTACATGGCGCGCACCTGCGCGGCCCACTCCTCGCCTGTCTTGATGATCTGGCCGTTAGCGCACCGCGGGTCCGCGCTGATGGGGCTGGACCCGGGCGACCCCGCGAGGCAACCCGCCGCGACGCCTGAGTAGCATGAGGCTGCTGCGAAGAGGTCCGGATACGTGGCGGAGAGGACGTTGGTCATCATGCAACCCGAGGAGCTGCCCGTGACGAAGACGCGGGACGGGTCCGCTCCGTAGCGGTCAATAGTGTAGCGGATCATGTTGGCCAGGCCGTTGGAGTCGCCGCCGCCATCGCGGGTGAGGCTGCTGGTCGAAGCGACGTCCCAGCAGTTGAAGTCTCTGGTGGAGGACGGGTAGATGACGACGAAGGTGCCTTTTTGGTCTGACAGGGGCATGTATTCCGCCTGGCGGGAGTAGGCCTGTCCGGAGCCGCCGCAGCCGTGTAGGGCGAGAACAATAGCTGGGGAGCCGGAGACGTTGGCCGGGACCGATATCTCCATGGTGAGGCCTGTTGGGTTGGAGCCGAAGTCTGTGACGCGCTGGAGGGCCCCGTGGGCTGACTCGAGGAGGGAGAGGGCAGTGACTAGTATGATGAAGGATAGCATTGTGATCTCTTAGCCTTGATGGCTGATACTATCTAGGACGAAGATGGGCTGGATGTTGAAGAGAAATACGATCCAAGCAATCAGTACCCACGACCATCCATGGGCTTTTTTATACGTGACAAGAGCCCTCCCACCCGAGCCGGCTGAATGTATCAAGAATTGCAATGGCCGTATTTGCCAAAATTCGCGGGCCTCGGCTCAAGTCAGAAGAAGGGGCAGGTGTGAAGAAGACTTGTACGCGCTTTGATTTAGTGCATCGTCATTTTGTAGCAATAAAAGCGCAACCCGCATGAGAAGACGTGAGGGGCATAGAGAATCGAGGTTGCAAGAGACCAGGAGCCCGCAGCGGTTATATACGGCGAACGTTGCGATTTGCTGATGAGGGATCTCGTCCCTGAATATCGCCGAGTTTCGGCAACAGTGATCGGTAGTTGAAGGCTGCGGCTTGGCATCTCGAAGGCTAAACTGGCGGAAGACGGGCGGCGATTGGCTGCTATGGAAATTAAAAAGACGAAAAAAAAGAAGGTGATTTGGGGCATGTGGTTGACGCCAAGTACGGCGCTGCTGCTCGACTCCAGGTTCCCTTTTGTGTTGCGACCCTGCGCGGAGCAGGGGTCCGCTTTGGTAATGGGATGCACAGCGTCGCATCCCGAGCCCTATCTGTGAGGGATTGGCATTTCGGGGCAAGTAGAAAGAAACAACCAAGTCAGACTGTGACATCCGTATTGCAGATGATTACGGACCCCTCCCGGTGTAAGGCCGAGACACCTAGTCAACCAGCTCCGCTTGGGACCCGGAACGCCGATGCCAGGTGGCGATTGGCCTGGGGGTCGGATGCCGCTGCGGCCGGGTAGGGCTGAGGCGCCGTCCAGCTGAAACTGGGCTTTCGAGCTTGCCTCTTAGTTACGGACGATTGACTGATTGATTGATCGATGACTTTAGCTCCACGCCAGTACGCCGTTGAATAGCGGTGAGTCATTCGGACAGAACTTTGCTAACCGGGAGGTAACCCGCTTTATGGGGCTTGTTAGTGTTGTTATTATCATCGTCATTATCGTTGTCGTTGTCGTCGTTAATGTCGTTATTATTGTTGTCGTCAGATGAATACCATCAATAAATGCCAGTGCGGTTAATACAACAAGTATAAACAAAAAGCTCCAGGTATCAATAATTGGCCGCAAAAAAGAGGGTTACCTCATGGATAGCAAAATTCTTCGGACAACATCAGGGTAGCATGCGAGTGCCAAGTCACACCGCCGTCGTTCGTCCAATGTCTTTCGAATGATGGGATCCTAATCTCCAACAAAATCAAAGGCCACCAGCCAGAAATGGCTGGGATCGGACTAAGGTGGCTGGTGAGGAAATAGGCGATGCGAGCTGGGCAATGGGTTCGTCGTCGGCGCCGAGTGAGTCAGAGCGCCCAAGTGAGGCCAAAAAAGGTTGCCAGAGTAGATAGGCAGCACCGCAGAGCATATTAAAGGCGTCTGGAATTTAAATCAAGATGGCCTCTGCCCTATTTGAACCAATTCTTGACAAGCAACGTCGCGAACGCCGGCTCTTCAATTACCGGTCAAGGGCTCCAAATCAAGGCCCCGTGCTTCTTCCACAGCTGGCTCCAACTCCAGCATCCAAATCACTGCACACTATGGCTACCGAATCACTCACCGAGACGACTCCTAGTCACTGCCTGCCCGGATTCTCGTTCGTTTGGCAATCCCTCCTTCTCCCTCGCTGTCTCTTATTTAACCTAAATAGTGATCTTCGCGCTGCTCCGAAACTGTCGTATTCAACATCCGATGTAAGCTTGGCGATGGGAAACCCCGGCAACATCAACTCTTCCAGCACTGCCGAAGTCATGGAACCAATTCCCTCCAGGCGTCGCCGTGTCTCCAGGATAGAAGGTCTTCCCTTCGATATCCACTGCGAAGTAGCCTCCTATCTCGACTACCGAACCATCTTGAAACTAGCCTCCACGAATCGACACTTCCATAAATACTTGAACCCAAAAACCCTTATGTCAACGCCCGTCCAGTTTCAATACCTAAAGGAAGCTGACCTTGAGACTCGTAGCGTCTGGCTCTGCTTCGGATGCCACAAATTCCTCCCAAAACATTCTTTCGGCGACAGGATGCGGAAAACCAAGAACGGGGATACGGGCAAGAAGCTGACTGAAGAGGGTCTCCGCCGGTGCTGGACCTGCGCGATCAAGGAAAAGACTTGCAAACACTTGGTGCCGGTGAAGAAACAAGGGATTTTCTTCTACCTTTGCCACCAATGCGGCCGCATGCAGACCGAGTCTGGTAGATGTAGGAAAGTTGAAACCGACGTCAAAAAGGAGGGAGGCAGATGCCTCAAAGCTACCGTCTGCGCCGACATAAAGCCCGTAATTGTCCCGGCACCGCTTGAAAGTCTCCCACCACCGGTGATCGAGCGTATTGTCAGACATGCCGGACTTCTTGCCGCCATCCGCCTTCGTCAGGTCAGCCGCTACCTGCGGGATACAGTCGATACACGATGGGTACCGCTTCACACGCGCTTCCAGTTCATCAAGCAGTGGGAGCCCGTTGCGGATCTGACAGAAACGGGGGCTCTCCATCGTGTTGTTGACGACGCAGCATTGTTTCCCTGCTACGGATGCTTCGTGGTGAAGCCCCGCAAGAAGTTCTCGGACAACCAGCGTGCCCTGTTGAAGAAGACTCCAGGCACCTTTTGGAGGCGGAGGTGCGAGGCATGTGTCGATTTCTTGTACCATGTACGTGGCAGGGCCCTCGGCGAGTTCAACCTCCGCAGCCTATGCAAGACGTGCGGCTTGTTGAAGCACAAAGCGAAAACCTGTCAAGGGTGCATTCAGCTGTATCACGCCGGTGAAATTGACGTCATACCATGACCTCCTGGCGCTTGGTTCGAAGAAAAATGGGAGGATGTGGAAGATATGCTTCAAGAGCTGTTTGGGGTAGACGGATTTGAATAGTTTGTATCTCTAGTATAAACAAATGATTGGGCTTATTTTCAACACATTTGACTAATTTAAAAGATTGAGTCTGACTTTAATACAGATATTCTCATCGCAGTACTCATAAATCTATTTACAGCGCCCTTTCCCGTGCCCTTCCTTCGTACTGATCAATAAAATCACCAATCGCAAGAGCACGCTGAAAATGGTATGCTTCCCGGATAGGGACTTCCCTCTCGCCTAATTTTTCTTAGCATCCGCTATTAGTGAAATAGGTGATATACCACCAAGATCCTTAATAACTAAAAAATCTTCACCTCTCCCTCTTAGAGCCCTCCCGTAATAACCTCATAACCTCCGGTGGGCACCGGACTATAACCGGCCCCTCCGGCCAGCCCTAATCGGAGCTCTGGGTCACCTCCGGAGCTAACCCCTACCTCAAGGGCTAAGCGCCGCCGTAACACTGAGGCCCAGCCATTCCGGCCCAGCCTTATGGGAAGCCAGCCTAACACTCCGGATGCAGCCCCCTCTACGGCAAAGGGGCCCCTGAACGTAAGCGGGGCGGCTACTAGATCTATCCTAGCTGCCCTTGACGAACAAGCTAAACTTTATGAGGCCCGAAAGGATATCTTTTTAACTATCACCTAATCTATTAATAATATGGTCTTTAGTTTTAAGGGACCTAAAAAGCAAATTACAAAAAAGGCTACCGCTTATATAATTCAGGCCTTAAAAAGGCTTATAAATAATAAAGTTACCCGAACTCTAACCCGGAACTAAGTTATTATTACGGTATCAGCCCTAACCCTAACCCCAATCTCAGCCCCGGCCTCCGCCCCGGCCCAAAACTAAGCCCCTACCCGCCCGCAAACCCAAGCTCAGTTAAAAGACCTCCGGGTTTTCGTCCATATCCCCGAGGAAAGCCTGGATACTGCCCAGAAGAACGCCCCTTTCGCCCTACGCCGTACAATCTACCAGGCCCTTAGCCTATAACTAGGAGACATCCCACACATCTACCACATCTTAACTAAATACTCTTTAAAGCCCCTAAATAAATAAATTCAATAAAACCTTCTTAGAAATAAACAAAAACTAATAAACTACTAAGGGGCTTTTAAAATAAAAACCCATATAAAATAGTTTATATACACTATCCTATATTACCCATTTAAACACTAAAACTTAAATAAGGAAAGTATTAATATATTAACCCTAATTAGGGAGGAGGTTATTACTTAAACTAACCGCGAACTAATCCTAGCCTAATAATCCCACCTTAACCTAAACCCTATTATAAACGAAGTCACTTGGGTTATCTCCTTTACAATTAAAATACTACCCTTTAAACTTTTCAACTAGAACAACAAAGCCCAGCTTATTAGGGAAAAGAGGTCCCTACTTAGGTATAACCCTAGTTACCAGGGATATTACACAAACTAATACTATAACCAACGACCACTCTACAACAACTACGACAAACCCTCAAACTCCTACGAAACCAAGCCCTATATAACTAAGCCGAAATATACCAACTACTGAAACCGTGCAGGGGGAAATGCTTACGCTAAGTGGGTTTTTCCTTAGTCAGGCGACAGTGAGCTATTTGAGAGAGGGGAACTGGGGACGCATTTCTAGCGGAGGACACAATAACGGACCATTAAGTACATATCACAGAACATCAATAAGCATCGTTAATTAGATAAACGTATTCAGAGCTCTTTTTACCCGTTCACTTAGATCGTATACTACGAATAATACAAAGGTTATTTTACCACCGAGTAAATAAGGCCCTAACACTCACTAATATCTATATCTAGGGTAGGAACCCCTCTTTAGCCCTAATCAGGTCTTAAGGTGTCTCTTTACCTAAATTATAGTTCTAGTTAAGTGGTTTCATATAAGTTAGTCACCTTTATAAACCCGGGATAAAAGTTGTACAACTTATGGTTAGTAGAGTGTATATGTTATACGATATAGTATATACTATTCACTATATCCCCTACTCCGTTATACTAGTACCTCATAGGCGAATTAAATGCCCGGTCTCCTTATTACCATAATACCATTATCCCCTCCCTAATTTTATTATATAATATAATAAAGGTATAATATTAATAGAATAACGAATATTCAGCTTAATTAGATAATTATAATAGTTTTAATATGTTAAATATGGGTATACGAAGAACTCCGAAAAACCTTGGGCTTAGCTAAAATACTAAGAAAGATGGCTAGGTAATACCTGAATGAGAAAAAGAAAGTGGACTATAACTGAACGATGACGGCCAAGGAGCTAAGCATAGGCCCATAGACCTGATTAGACCCTGTGAATGGACATTAGACTTAGGAAAAAGGAAAGAATAGTATAAATGAATAGTAAGAATAATAGTATAATTATGAATTATTTTAGGATTTATACTATGGATTGTGTAGACTTTGAGTATTGCATAGAAGGTTGATATTTAAGTGGGTTAATTTAGATACGATCCCTTGGCCTGATCAGCTACGTTTAAATAGAATGAATAGATTGAATAGTTTTAGTAGATATGAAAGAATGGTCGTTAATTAGGAGTACGATATCATAAATGGGATTACGCTTCACAGATCTTACTCTCTTAGGATAGTTAATAAAGTAGAGTGTCCTTCACCTTAGGGTATTCGGAAAAATAATTATATACTTTGGCCTGATTACTGTGTTTCTCGTTATTAAGATGGTAATAATAATAGTGGGGGAAGTTACTTAGTAAACTTTATTAGAACTATGTTCCCTAATATAAGTTAACTCCCCCCCTATGGACGACCCCTTTTTATTTATTTAGTTTCCCTATACTATAAAATAGTTAATTATATAGTATATCCAACCTAATTAGTCTAATTAACCTATAATAATACTTATGGACTTTTCTGAATTGTTCTAAAATATGCAGCCCTGAGTACTTAGGACTTATAAGGATAGGGACGCCTCGTAGGATAATATGCCCTTACCCTCCTGCGACGTCCCCGACGTTAAGGGTAAAAGGATCAACAAACAACCTACTTCGTAAACTCTATTGAGCTCTGATTAGGCCCAGAGTATAGCCCCCTACACTAAGCTGGTTAAAGCCCTTAAGGAGGTGACCAGTAATAAGAACAAAGGGGTAACTATTAAAATACCCTAGCCCGGAGCCTAAGGAGCGCCTAAGTTTTATGGTAATAACGTCTCTAATTTTATAAAAAAGTTCAAAGTATAAATTAATTTTACCTACTTCTCTAATAAGGAAAAAACGAAAATACTACCTTAATACCTTCTTAATAAATATTAACTAATTATTAAAACTAAAACCTTAGGAATTACCTAAGTATCCACTAAAAAGTATATACTTAACACCTTTAGCCACCTAAATAAGGACTATACTCTTCAACTAAACAAACAACTTCACTAACTTAACGAAGGAGGCCTAATTAGGGACAACGACCTTAAAAGAGCAGCAAAACTCTTCCAGAAAGTCGAAAACATTAAGGCCAAAGCCCTCCTCCAGAATAAACCTATAATATCCAACCCTAAGCTCATCGAAATTATTACCCACCACTTCTCTAAATCTATTACAATAAGTACAATAACTTAGATAACGACAACTATGGCCTAACTCTTTGAATATAGTAACTTTAGTAGGTATAAGATCAGTCTGCTCGTATAGATCAGCCAGGAATTCCGATACGGCAACGCCTTTAGAAATAACACCACTTCGGACAATAATGCTCAAGCCATCAATACCATCAATACCAATAACTCCAACCCTAATCAACCACATAACCCCCACTTTAGATACCCAGCGACCCTGAACACCAAACACCAACTTACTATAATAAAGGAGGTGTTCGTTAAGGAATTAGTTAATGTTGATGACCTCACTAATAAACTTAATACCCTCTAATTAACTATTCAGGCCCTTAAGACTCGTCCATAGACGTCTAATTAGGCCTATGGGCCAGCCCGAGTCACTTATGTGGACTACTAAGCGACTTACTCATCGAATTATCCCCCCCCCCTAATTAATAATACTCTGGTGGATACCAACAAAGCTTATACCGGTAATTATATAATACTTTATACCAGAATTTTGAATAACAAGGCCCTTTTAACTTCTAGAAACCTAGGTTTATACTTAGACCACTAGATTATTATTAGTATAATAAGTATACGAGTTACCCTTTCTAGAAGTATGCCCAGCTATAAGAAGATATCTAAGTTGGATTAATCACCTTTTATAGAGGAAATTATTAATACGGTGACCTCTTAAAAGCTTAAAGGATAATTAATTAGGTTCCGGATATAATTATTTAGGATACTCAGTGCCATTATCAACCTAATAAACCAATATTAGTTACTTACCTGGTTAACTAGTAATTGTTCTTAAAGGTTATAGTAATAGCTAAGGAGGTTATAAATAAAGGAATTAGTTATCCCTATACCCCCCAGGTCCAGACACCTTAGAGCGTACTTTCCCTAGTAATAATAGGCTTCGTTTTTGTATACTTACCTGCCCCTTAAACAATAGCGATAATTCTCATAACTATGGAGGTTAAGGCTTTTATAGTTATTAGATCAGGTAATAAAAGTATAATAATCCTTCTTTAATTAAAACACAATAACCTTACACAATTTTAGAAGATTATTTAGGGTGGAATTACTAAACTAATCTCTAGGAAGGCTAGCTTAACTTCGCTAAAATTACACGAGTTGAAAGTAAAGGAGGTTATCCAAATAATAGGGGATAACCCCCATAACCAGACTCTACCCACAACCTAAACCATTATGGACATCGAAAAGACTAAAAAGCTTACCCCTACACCTAATCGAGTATAAAAAGTAGCCGACGATAATATAACTACTACTTAGACTACTCTTCGGAAATTTAGTAGTTCCGTCCAGGTGCCCAACCATATCACAATAAAGATCTAGCCCGTATACTACTTCTATATAATTAACCTTACTTAACACCTTTCCGATGAGACCTAGGTCGGCGACGTTTATCTGCTCGTACCCCAGGGCCTAATTAGTATTATTAATAATATTATACGTCAAAAAATAACTATAAAGATCATCGATAAGTATAATAATAAGCTTAATAAAGCCCGAATTCCCATTGTGTATACTACTAAGGTTGGTGTTTTAGTTCCCCTTGTTAGAAGTGAGGAAAGGAATTGTTTTCCTAGTTCTTGGATGATTTTACACTTTAAGATTGAGGTTTTTATTAGTGGCTCTTTACTTAATTAAAATAAGAAGATTATGGTGATATTTGATTTAGGGGTAATAACTAATATTATTAGTAACTAGTATGTTAAGGAGAATGACCTGTTTTCGATGAAAACGATGGTTTTTATATAGAACCTAATACTAGAAGAGAATAGCCGCTCAAAGTTTAATGGAGGTATTTATAGCCACGTTTGGATTAGAGATTACAAGGTTCTGACCAACTTTTTTGTGGTACTAGAGAATAGTATAAGCCTCACTAACACTACCTTATTTAGAGGACCCTTCTCTATTACCAACCAAATCACCTAGGAGTATATAAATAACCTAATTAGGGCTATAATTAAAATAGATAATATAATAATTTATATCCTAGTGGGTTTTATAAACCTTAGATTAGAAAGGGGAATAGAGTTTTATTTCCCCAATTAGAAAAACTACTAGGCCACCCTAAAGGAATAGGAAAACTAAATCCTAGTGATAATACTAGTAAGTCTACTAGGGGAATATGCGATCCTAGCCCTAATTAGACCTACCCTAACCTAAAAGGTGGGGATGAAATTGTGTACACCCTGGACGAAAACACAGCAGCTGAGATCATAGTGATATTAGTAAAACCCGAGCTCCAACCATTAATTAAAGCAATCTATAAAACCACGCAAGCAATTAGTAACCACCTATATAATTGTAAAAACTATGAAATAGAGATAAAGACATTGTATAAACCTAACCAGTCCCCAAAAATTAAGGTATTCTTAACTAAGGTAATAATAAGGAAGGAGGTCCACCGCAGAGACAAGTGCTGGCATGAGATCGATAAACTAGTGACCAGGCTCCTCTAACCATACTATGCCTTCGAACAATAGCAGAAGTAACGACAAACCCGACGAAATCAGGACCTTCTAACAGACCCTGCACCTAATCAGCCCATCTCTATTATTACTATAATATACAAGAAAAAAGATCAGAAGATCTAACCAGTTAATAATGAACCACCAGATAACTTAATTCTGGAGGGAGACCCTTTGTAGAAGGTTAAGAAGATGAAGGCCATAGGATTATGTGGCGAGTTCGCACGCGTGTACGAGGTTAAGTAGGAGAAGAAGGCTTCATTTATTCACTATCTGGTGGGTGTGTCCGGCAGAATAAATAGGCCGGCTCGGGGGCCAGGACGTTATGTGAGTGTTGACTTAGCTGAGCATAGCTCCTAGACGTCTTGGTGGCCTAGTATGCTTGTGACACACCCCCCAATTGCGCTACTGGGGTAATTACTTATATCGAAGTAACGGCCACTAGGCTCTTTCATATGTGTTCTAAATTAAATAATTTAATTAGAACAATAACTCTAATTAATCTATATAAATTCCCTTGTTTTATAATAGTCGTAGTATCTGTGTTATGTTATTGTTTTGGGCCTTTATACTTGCCCTTTTTTTGTTGTGATGTGGTTAAAACTATGGTATCCGGGGTAATGTGTGCATCTCAGCTTGTAAGAGAGGTTGTTCCTAATTATTATGTGCCCTATGCTCCCGACGACCTGTAAGTGAGGTGTGTGCTAGTAGTTAAAGGAAAAACCTTTCGCTGCTTGTTACCTTTGGAAAACTTATTTTCCTTAGATTTTAATAAACTATTTTTTGTATGTATTTTTGTTATGTTTTCGTCCCCTATAGCTACTGATAGTTGATTTTTTGCGTAGATCCACTAATCTAATACTGTTGCTATGCTTTGTGTTGGTAAGTATTCCCTTCTCTTATGTTTCCTTGTTTTTTATATTGTTTTTTTAATGGCCATTTTTTAGGGTTTACTCCTAAGGTTAATAGTAAGAAGTCCGGTTGCGCCTTGCACTTTATGCTCACCAGGGGCAATACTTGTATACCCACTAGGAGCATGGTTAGTCTCGCCATCGCCTCGCCCTCCGAGGCTCGTTAAATGTACTATAATGCTTACTATAAGCATTTCCTTTTCTCTGTGTATATTGCCTCCCCTGCCCCCACCCCCGCTTTCGCACCGGCTTCCGCACCCGTCGAGGATGATGAGGATAATAAGTATAATGAGATGTAGTTGGTCCCTGCCCCTTTAGGAGGCGGGTCCTCCGACCCCTTCACCACCACCCCTAAGCCCGAGGAGAGCTCTACTACTACTAATGTGCATAAGGAGGAGGAGGAGAATAACTTTGTGGTACCCGAGGTTTCGAAAAAGGAGGAGGAGGTGGCCACTAAGGGCCTAAAGAACAATATTCCCTGCTTCGCCTACGTCCATAATACTCTCCGGGGTAAAAAGTGTAAGGATAAGGAGAGTGTAGAGCTCTACTATTATGCCTACGTATATACACATATTACCAAATACTGGGAGTGCCACTATGGCCGCTGTACTAACTATGGTCCAGTCCCTAAGACCGCTGAGACCGTGGTTTTGGGCCTTCGTTACGTCCTCTAGGACCCCGGTACTAGTAATACCTTAAGTTTTTATATACTAGTTTAGCTGGTATTTATACTAATAGTTTCTAAATAATCCAGTATACGTGCTTTACTATACACTTCCTCCTTAACGAGGAGGAGGAGGAGGTTATTGTCCTGGACAACGATACGGAGATAGAGGACGAGTCCTCCCTTCTTTCTCCAGTGCCCGCCGCCCCCAAGGCCGCACCCAAGAAGGGCACCCCTAAGAAGGCGGCTACTAAGAAGTCTGTTGACCGTGTCTCATTTCGCTGCGCCTCCCAGGCTGTCGTTGCCTCTGCTGCTGCTGCTGACGAGGCTGTTGGTGGCTGCGAGGCCTACCTTGCCTCTGTTCGCGGCTTCCTTAAGCCCGGCTTCGAGGAGGCCTATGCAGCTGTTTACTATACTTTCCACCCTAATTAGGGGCTGTGCTCGTTTTCTATGCCCTTCGGGGCTTCTAATATTCGTATTTTATACCCAATTATATGTGTATAGGGGCCTTGTGCCCAGGAAAAGTTCTTACTTTACTATGCTAGTGGTGTATATGGCCTACGGGCTTGAATATAACTATTCTTTACTCGTTATTACTTCCCGTACTTATTGTGATTAATTTTTATATATTATAGAAGTTAAGAAGACCTTTAAAGTACTCGAACTTTACTCTTAAGAGTATTTTAGTGAGTTCATTTGCGGGTATCAGGTTTATTAGTATATAAACTACGTTAAACTTATTTTTGGTGTATTCTTATTTGAGTTATATATTGTGAATATTTATATACCTTAAATGGGTTAATATCTGTTCTTTTTTATTTATTATAAACCTTATAGTTTACTAATTATTATAGTGAATCCTTTAAATATCTCTAAGGTTAAGTAAAAGGTCCTTAAAGAACCTCTAAAGAGTAATCATTTCTCTAATAGTATTTAAGAGACTTAGAAGCTCTATTTTAGTGGTGGATGTTGTGATTGTTGTTTGTTTGGTGGCCTTTTATATAATAGGTTCACCGAAAAGGGAGATTATGAAGCCCTGTGAGGAGTATTTTGTTACCTCGTCGTTTATGAACGAGGCGTTACCCATAATTAGAAATACTTAAGTGTCTCCCTTACCCCCTACGCTATCGTAACTAATAATAAGGTAGTATATGTTAAAAAAGTAGTGAATAGCCTGATCTGTGGTTATGGGATGCTTTGGAGAGGGGTTTATTAGGAATAAGGAAAGTTTCGTTGTTGGATATATAGTGTTAAGGCGTATAAAGATTGTGGTGTATAAGAGGGATCCGACTTTTTCCTGGAATTCCTTGATTTAAGCTTTTATTACTTGTCCTTTGTATAGTACGAGGTCTTCTAGTATAGGAGTATAAGGGGTTATAGTGTTATTTATGAGGCCGAAGTGTTTAGTGACCTTCTTAATATAAGAGTTGTGGACGAGGTAGATTTTGTGTGTTTTATGGTCCTTGATGATTTGTATTCTAAGGTACTATTCTACGGGGCCCTGGTCCTTGAGTTCCACCACTAACCTAATACTATTAATAACTCTGGTGACCATTTTAGTGTTATTATAATAGTTTATAACCAGGATATTGTCCACGTAGAATATAATAAAGACCTTAAGGTCCTTTATATAGAAAATACAGAGTTACTCAGGGCATAGTACTAGCCCTACGTTCATCAGGATCTTTGAGAACATCTTATACCAAAGGATGGGTGTATCTCGGAGCCCGTAGAGAGTGTGAATAAGTTTAATGCACTTTCTAGGTTGTCCGAAATTATCCGGAAATTCGTATATTATAGGTTCTTTATTTGGATCTATTTTTATGTTAAGAAATGCGTTTACTATGTTGTATTAGTTAACTTTGAGATTGAATTAAGTAATTACAGCCATTAGAGTTCTAAAGGAGTGTGTTATAAGGGTAATAGTGTATATATTTTATAGGGGATTAACCTTCTAAAGGTCTCTATACACGCATATCCGCGCTTTGCAATGTTTAAGGAAACCGTCTTTATTGAATTTGTATATGAATACCCATTTTAAGGGGAGGGGCTTAGAATGCGCTAATAAGCAGTCCATCTCCCTCTAAGTGCCTTTAGAAACGAGTTTATGGATTTCCTCTTCTACTGCGTCAATCCATTTAGTCCTTAATAGGTCTTCGATTTATTGGATATTCTTCCACTTTACTAAAAGTACTAATAAAATATCTCTATGGTATCTAAGGTTACCCTTAGGGTCTTTAATAAGTATGGGTTTTATTTATTACGCAGGTCACTCTTTAATAGCTCTGGCAATTATTAAGTAGTGTATTTTATATCCTAAGGCACTCTCTTGTACGACCTTCAGCTAATCAGGCATAAAAGTAACGAAGAAATTATACCAGGGGCTCCCATAAGGGACCCCTTCTAGGTTAATTACCACATAGTATAACGAATAGGGGGCTTCTAAGTCTTCCAATTATAAGAAGGCGTTAAAATCTCGCCTTAACTCCCCCTTAGAGGCCTCTTTTCGGGTTCCCTCCCTTCCCATAGCTCTAAGCCTCGTATTAGACCGGGTAAGTGGTCCATAAACCTTCTAATAATACTCTCTTTTTACTTTTAGGGCACTTTGGTCGGTGAGTTAATTGGAGATTTAATTAGCCACCTTAAAATCCGTCCTTTCTACTTTTTATGGGCCATCCAGTATTATACTCGGTTAGGCACTACCACTGAATAAGGTAATCTCTAAAAGGGTAAGTAAACTTCGTACCTCCTTAGTATTTACCCCGATATCTCCAACTTCTTCTATTACTACACTTAGTATATTCTCAGGGTTTAGTATAAGCTTAAGTGAAACTAAACTATTATTAACCTTTATTCATAATAGTATCCCTCATTTTATAACATCTTATAAAACACTAATAACCATATTTTCTTAAGTAGGGTTATTTTCTTCCTCTTATTTATATATCCCGAGGACCTCGAGGACCATACTCGGGTATGGGTCCTCTGGTTCAATTTCCTCTAATAAAACTTTTATTTTTTTAGTGGTTATAGTAGCCGTATCATTAATAGGATTATAAAAAGAGTACTCATTAAAAGTAATATTATGTGAGATAATAACCCAATCAAGCATAGGGATCCATATTCTAAAAAGATTATGCGTATATAGGACGTATTCCACAAAGTATCCTACATACACTTATGCCTTAACTTTGAATTCTCACTTCTCGTAACCTCCCTTATACACCCAATTTAATCTATAGGCCTTATACCCATAGGCGTGGAGGCCGCCTAGTTCAGGACGCAGGTCTCGAGATGGATAGTGTCAGGTTGGTCCGCGTAGAGTGAAGGAGTCGGCGATGCCCAGGTAGGGTGTGGTAGTGACTAGTATTCGAATTTGGCCTCCTATAGAATTTCCCACTACACTACCCCTTAAATCCCCTTCCCAGAGTAACTATTTTCCGTTAACCCTACTCCAGGGTTACCCCTTCGGTACCCCCCTTAACCCCCGCTAATACACTTAACATAATCCCCCCGCCCCCTAGGCCCCGTCCCAGGGCCGTTTAAACATTTATTAGCCTTATCTGGGGCCTGCACCGGTGCCTCCGCTAATACTCCCTAATTACTACGCTTATTTTTAGCTTTAGGTCTAGGGGACCTTAAGCTTAGTAATAATCGGTTAACGCCTACGTTTCCCTAGTCGGAGGTACCTTCCTTCTATTTTTCCCCGAGGTATTCTAAAGCTAGGTGGCTACCCGCTACTTCTCCAATTTACGGGAGGCCAGGTGTGAATGGGTACCCCTCCACTAGGCCACTACTCCACTTCCTCTACTAATAGCCCACTAGGATAACTTCCTAGTATCTCCTTATAAATACTTTACGTATTAACTAATAAACTTACCTCCTTCTACTCCTTCCCTATTAGTGGCCTTATAGAGTATCTTTGTGTCCCCTTTTAGTAGGCCAGGGTGGTCCCTGCCCTCGTTTTTTTATACTTTTTTTAGCATTAAGTATTAACTCTTAGTTTTAAGAATACGAGAAACTCCTGCACCGTAGGTACCCCTAATGCCCCCCCGGTACTCTTTTTATGTCGACGATCCCTTATTATAGTTTATTCTCCTTAAACCCTGGGCACCCTAGTATAATTATTCTATTACTTTTAATATAAAACCGGCTTTATTATACACTTTAATTCCTCCATTCTTTTTTTCCTTTAGTGTTATTTTTCGTCGTTTTTTCGTCCTTCCGGTTATTAACCTTGGCCACTACTCCCCTACTACCCCCACTATTATATCTTCTAGTCCTACTTCCCCCGCCCCTATTAGCGACGACGGTGGTTCTACTCTACTAGTTCCCCTTAACCCCTCCAGTGATATAAAAGGCGATAACGACGAGAATTGCCTTTGCGCCGTCCCCTATGCCCGCTGCTTACGCCGTATAGTGGGCTGGGACCCTAAGGGTAACGCCCCTGTTTTATGTTACTTTAAGACTACTAGTACATCCTCTCCTCCCCCGGTGCTCCCCTATTTCCGTTACTAAGGATTTAAATTATGAATAATAAATATACTATTTATATTATTTAGTATAATAAGTCTTATTTTTTAGTATATACTTATCCCCCCCTCTAATTTAGTTACACCTGGGGCTTTCTAAATATTGTTAATACCTTGTAGTTACTCTGTGAGTACTCCTCCATTACCCTCATACTCTGCTATTACTTTAATAAGATTTATAACAAAGTATCGAATAACTTCACCTTTTATAATACCTAAGCTAAGGATATAGTATATTACCCCTATTATAATACTAGTCCCCACCTAATACCCCTCTACTATACATCTACTAATCTATTATTTAGTTTACTTATAAGGTTACCTAGTTTATAAATAAAAAGGCCCTCTAAAAGAAAGTTGAGAATATTAAGGACCCCGCTAAGCGTAAAGCTGAGGAGGAGGAGGAGGGATAACTATTCTATTAGTGTAAAATCGTAGCCCTTAAGGTGTTAACTTCCGCCGCTAAGAAGTAGGCCTTAGCCACCTCCCACCTCACCACCTCCACTACCAACCAACTAGTAACCCTTTACTCCTATACCAATACCCTCACCACTTAGACCACCTTTATCCGGGCCTAAATCACTATTACTACTACTCTTATTACCATTATCACCACTACCTTCCAGGAGTTCACAAAGTTCTATATTAATACTATAAATACCCTACTACTCCCCTTATACCCCTTAAATAGGCCTTTCTTTACTTTACTTAACTTATTTTATTTAGAATTATACTACTCTTAATACCACCTCCTCTAAGGAGGGCTCACCTTCGGATAACGGTGTTAATAAGGATAAGGAGGTTAAAAGTAATAACACCGATACCAATAACTAGTCCCCCTACACTACTCCCCTGGTGACCCTTGAGGTGTTTCGATAATTCTTATTTATTCCCAGGCCCCCAGGGTTATATAATCTTCCTACCTCGGGCTAAATATATTCCCTAACTAGCCGGTGACCTGGTCCTTATAACTCGTTCCTCTTATAATCCACTAATAATCCACTAATAACTCTCCACTTAAACTCCGTCTTATAATCGTTAATTAAATCTTATGAAATATTCTTCCGAGGTTTTTAGGAATTCTCTTCGGGCCTATACCTGTCGGATTCAATGGTCAATTCGTGATGTATTCAATAATGTGTAATTATTCTTGTTCTCCCTGTTCTTTAGGGGCGAACTTAGCCCTTAAGGTGGCTGGTGCAAGGGCGCATTTCGGCCCATCATTGTTCTGCGCCGTGCGCGGACCTTCGAGCATGCCGGAAGCGTACTAGGCGCTTGGTACAGCGGATTCGACACGCCCCTTCAGGGAGGCCTCCGTCTAGTGGGCTTCCTGCCACCTGATCCACCCTTTAATAGCTATTTCTAAGCGCTGTAATTATTTCGAGATTTGAATTTCGTCTTTCTCCGTCTAAAGCGCTTCTCATATGTCCTTCCTACGGAGTTCACGAGCCCCTAGGAGCGTGAGGAACACGAGCCTCAACGTCCCATATGTTATCCTTGGCCATCCCGGCCTCCCAGCGGGCCTCATCTACGGCGATATCGCAACGACGGTTGTCTTCAAGACGAGCCCACTGGTTACTCATATTCAGCTACACAAAAAACACCTAAAAAAGCTGCTTCGGGAGTGCTTTTATTAGTCCATTTACTATTAGCTTAGTTAACGGCGTATATACGACGTTAATACAATTATTCTCAATTTCTTAACGTAACTAGTGGTTATGAATATCAACATAGCATAGGTGTATTTATAACTACACTTATTCTACGGTCACGAGGTGCACGGTTTACTAGTTATCGTATTATATGTGAATTCGTAGTTAAGAGTGTATTTAAGGTGTAAACTTAGTACTCTAAGCGTCCTTCGTAGGGAATTGTATTTATAAAACGGATATTAACCAGCTTGCAAAGATAGCTTCCTTTACTACTTATGATAAGGCAAGGAGCTCGGCTTTTGTTGTTAATATTATAACTATTTATTATTTACTTACTTTCCACGTAACGGTTCCGCTAAAAAGTCGCATTATGAGCACTTAAGAGCTCTTCCAATTAAGTGTATTATTAGCGAAACTAGTATTAGAAGTGATTTCCAAAGTGTCCTTAGGGCTCCCTAGCGCAGCTTTGTATTCCAAATAGAGAAAACGCATTAAGTAAAGGTATTAAAGTACTCGATCCACTGTACATTAATGACTTAGCCCTGGGTTCTAATTGAAGTATACGAAATGGTTTATAGTGAATACGATATCCGGGCACATTATCACAACTGCATATATAATAGTTCCAACTTTACGTTAGTATTTCTTAATTTTCCACAGTTTAATTACCCCATCATATAAGAATAACTTAAAGGTTATTATAGGGGTTTCGAAATACACTTTAAGTAGCTTATTAGTATCTAATAAGAGTCTTCTCACCTTCTCGGCGAATACTAATTATAATAACCAAATCTTCCTAATTACTTAGTCTTTTAAGACCTCAATTCCTAAAAACTACTATAACTCATAACCACCTTCTAAATAATAGCGTTTCTAAAGCTCTTTTATCGACGCTATTACCTCATTATAAAACTTATAAAAAAAAACTAAAATATAATCGTCAACATAAAAAAAGAACGTGACTTATTCCTTTTACTAATAGCAATTCTCTCCAGTAACTCGTTAAAAACCGAGTTCTAGGAGCCCACTTTCTAAATACTTTTACTAGAACAAAAGTGACCTCCTAAGGCCATAAAGCGCCTTTCTTAAGTATAGTACCCATCCAGTTTTTCAGTATTTAGGTGGGAATTGTATATACACTTCCTCATCGATTATTGCATACACAAAAGCATTTACTATGTTATACTATAAAAGCTCCATATCAAAACGAGTAGTTATTATAATAAGGATTCGGAATGATATACCTGTGAGCATAGTAGTGTACATTTCTCGCTCATCTCTCAATTATTAATCTCCACGGATAACAAAGTGTACCTTAAATTTCACGAGCTTCCTATGCTTATTAAGTTTATAGGTATATACCTAGTAGTAGCCGAGAATCTACTTACCTTATACTTATTCTTTACTAACCTCCTCCTAGGAGTAGGAGTTTTTATAACCACTTAAATGGTTTATTTTAGCTGTTCTAAAATCGTCCTTATACGGGTGATCCTTTAAATGATTGTGTGATGTAAGGAGAGGGGGTAGTTTCTTCTAATGAGTGCCTATGGGCACACTACCCTTACGGCCTAGCAAAGAAAATTCTCTATACACATAACCCAGAGTACTTCCCTTAGTAGAAATCCCCTCTTAACCGGGTTTTCTTAACTCACTAAAAAAATTACGTTATTAAAGCACTTCCCCATCAACCTTTTAATCCAATATACTTTTATTAAAAGTTCCAAAACAACCAATCTCATTAAGAGCACTAGGTTAACTAAACTATAAACGCATACCTAGGAGACCGTCTATTAATCGCATTTCACAACGTTATTTCCACTTTAAAATTATTCCTACTAAAAAAACAGATTTAAACGAGATTCTATACCTCGCTGCACTTATACTATAGTCCAAGGTTATGGTTTTATATTACACTTCTCCCTCGTTTTCCCCCCACCCCTTCACAACCAAAGCCACTTCTAAGGTAATGAAAAATAATAAGGATTTTAGCGGCAACGTTTTAGGCATCGGGTACAACGCAAAGCGCCTTATATTATACTATTTTAACTCATCTAAGTACATCTCTATAACGGAGCTCGCTTTTAGAGCACTTTTATTATGCTCTAGACTTATTTCGAGAACAAGGGTGACCTCTTCTACTTCCTCGTTAACGTCTTATATTAACGTTTATATCTAAGTTTACTCAATAAGCTCTTGAATTCGCATTTCAATCACCTATAGGTCTAAGTAGCAAAATTCCTCAACAATACCCTTAAAGTTCCCATTAAAGTACACCTTTTCGTTAAATACAACGTCCCTCATTATAAAAACGTCCTTTTTAAAAGGGTTCCATATTTTGAATTAATTATTTAATATATAACCCACTAAAAAGCCGATCTACGTACAAAGGGCAAGCTTCTTTCGCCGTTAATACTTGAGTTACGCATTAGTTATCAGGGCATAGGCCTTACAACCATAGGATCGTAGGTGGGAGAGGTCAGGGACCGTATAGATCTCATCTTCTCCACTCTAAAATTACTTATAGAACTACTCATAAAGCGTTTTCCACCCGTATATTTATAATAGGGTTTAGTTATAAAAGTAAACTACTATTTTAACAATCTCAGGCCATAAGTAGTCTAGGAAATTCATTATAATAACCATTACCCTAACTTTAACTTTAATAATCGCAGCGAACCTTTCAGCACCTCCATTCTAAGCCTACGTATTAGGCGCTGACGTTTCAATCATTATTCCACACCCCTTTAGGTCTACTACCAAGCACGGATATCTCAAAAGCTCGTTATCAGTTTCTAAGAACTTGACCTTCGTATCGTAAACGCATTCTAAATAATTAAATAACTCGAATAATACTTCTAAAATCATCTCTATTATTCTCTTTTATAAGTAAAAGTCCCATACTAACCCTAAGGCTTAGTTAAAAAAAAGTATAAGGGATGTATACCCTTCGTATCCCTTATTATAGTTGTAGAAGTCGAGTACTAAACGATCTCTAATTTTTACCCATTTAACCAACTCTTTCGGTGCTCAGTGGATTTAGCGTATTATATTCACCATCCTACACACATCGTATTTTACGGGGTCTCTACTTTTTCAATCTAGGAGTCTTACCCCCCTTACTACGTTACTAAGGTAATTCAGAGTATCTCTCCTTAGGTGTCCAAATCTCCGGTGCCATTTTTCTACACTTACCTAGATAGGTTTACGGATTATTACGTTTATAAAATGGTTTTTTCGCGGGGCTCTTAGGAGCTCGTTTAGTGTAGGTTAAGGGAGTAGAACGATTATTACGAATACTATTTTATCTTTTATAGGTCTATAATCGAGAACATCTTAATTATGGATTTCAAATAACTCGTAAACGTAGTTTTGGTCTATACACCTAATATAGTTATTACCGGGGTTAATATCCCATTAAAAACCCTTTTAGTATAAGTATTTTAAAGAAATAAGGTTATTCGTAAACCCTTTATAAAGCGTTGTGTTATATAAGCGAAACTTAAACGGCTTACCGTCTCGCCCCTTAACGCGAATATCCATTATTCTGAAGCCATTAATTGCTATTTACTGAGTATTTACCTAGAAATAGTCGCTAAGTGCGGCTCCTGTTAATTGTATGAACTATAAGGGGTTATTAAAAACGTGGATTATAGCTCTAGAGTCGAGGATTATGGATCCATAAAGTGAGTACGTTTTATGAGAGGTTATTAGCGTAGCTTAAACGCGGGCTTAATAACGTCCTATGAGTTAACTTAATTCTATAATAAGTTTAAACCTTTGGATATACTTAGTAAGGTCTTTATTATTCTTAAGTTGCTCAATAACCAGCTTCTTAAGTACTTAATTACGGTATATGTAGTTAGGGCGCTTATTAGGGAAAACTAACTAGCACTTCGAAAACTAGTAACCTCGTTTTAGGTATGTTATACACGTCCTGCCCTTATTAGAGTTGCTGGATCTATTAGCTGGGGAGTACGGCCGTTTCCCTTCACTCTTCCCGTTACCCCTTCCGCGGCCTCCACGGCCTCCACCGTAAGCTTTTCGTAGTTAAGTCCTTATTTATTATGGTTTATCGTCGCTATTAGCTAGTTCACCGGTTATCGTTATAGGTCCAAATACTCCTTGTCCGGTTTTCCGTATATCCTTTATTTAGTGGAGGACTTGTTGAGTTTTAGTGAGGACTTTACTTAGTGTAAGTAGGTCATTTATTATTTCAGTTCTAATTATTAACTAGTAGATTTAAATCCATAGTTCAATAAGGCTTCCACTAAGGGCTTATGTGAACTCTAGAAACCAAGTACTCGAGTATTTAGCTTATGGGATATTTATAATTTAAGCTTCATGGAGAACACTCTCCTAACGGCCGATCTAGTCCTCGGTATCCTTTTGTGTAATAAGTCTCTTCTTATTAGGATAACTTAAGATTTTAGAATATACTTCCGCTGTGTTTACTCGGTGCTCATATAACACACCGCCGACGCGAGTTTACAGTTCTGAGACCCATTCATCAAATCCCTTATCCATAGTACAACAATACTTAAGAAGGTCTAGAGTAATAGTCTCATAGAACTAGTTCTAAAGTGCGTATACGCCTTTCATCTATTTAGTATAATATTTATAGTTATTATTGTATTCTACTCGTCGTTCTTTATATAAAGCGAAGTTCACAGGGGATAGGTCTTCGAGAATATAAGCTCATTCCATAAATGTTTTAGGGCTTAGGACGAATACTTCGTCGGGTTCTTAAGTTGCGCTACTTCCTGAGATACTTCTAGCCCTTCGGTGGATTACTTTTAGGTGGTCGGAGATCGCCGGCCACTCCGGTATTCGAGTAATCTCTTTATAGGTCTCTTCTCCGGTACTCTCAGAGTACTTAACCAATAGGTTTATAGTATCCCATAAGTTGTAGGTCTTCGCTTAGGATTATAATTAGTTGAATTAAAGGACCTAGTCCTTGGTCATCTGAAGTGCAATCTTCGTAATAGGGGTCGTTATCGTTATTATCGAATGGGTATTACGCATAGGAATAGCGGTTATAGGTAGGGTTCGGTTTAATAGCTATTTTCAGTACGTATTAGACTGTTAATTGTCGGATTTAATGGTTAATTCGTGATGTATTCAATAATGTGTAATTATTCTTGTTCTCCCTGTTCTTTAGGGGCGAACTTAGCCCTTAAGGTGGCTGGTGCAAGGGCGCATTTCGGCCCATCATTGTTCTGCGCTGCGCGCGGACCTTCGAGCGTGCCGGAAGTGTACTAGGCGCTTGGTACAGCGGATTCGACAATACCCTTCCTATTTCATTAGATATTTCCATTTCCTTTTAGACCCCTTATAGCCCACTAGGGTCTTAACTATATACTTATCGTCGTTCTCCTCAATTAACACCTTTCGTAGTTATAGTAGGTCACCGTGGAACTTTTTTAGTTGGGACGGGGAGAAGACGTTATGGATTTTGTACCCTAACCCTAGTTTAAGTTCGTAGGTTACCCCGCCGTTGACCACCCGCTTAATAGTAAATAATCCCAAATACTTATTAACTAGCTTTTTCGATGACCTACGTTACCGTATATTCCTAGTTAATAATAAAATATGTTCATTAACTCAAAAGTTAATATATACCCTCCTCTTATTATACTATTTTTTGTATATTTTATTAGAGTGGACTAGTAAGTCTTACACTATTCTCCTCTTTGTTTTTAGCCCTTTTACCCTATCCTCCACCGTTAATATATTTACTAAGGCTTTTCTATCCATAGTAATGTTATGTAATCCCAGTGGTAGGTAACCCATTAGTACCTCCACCGGTGCTAACCTAGTAATATTATATTAGGTATTATTATAAATAAATTAGGCTATTCTTAGTTACTATGGCTAGTTATCTTATTTTATATTATAGAATACTTATAAAAAGTATTCTAAGTTCTGGTTTTACTTCTCTATTTATTCGTTAGTTTAAGGGTAGTATACTATACTAAGTTTCCACCGGATAACTAGCTAATAATACACTATTACCCAGAACTTACTAGTAAATAAGGAGCCCCTATCCGAGACTATTAACCGAGGAATTCCATACCATAGGAACACCTTTTATATTAGTTAGCCTATTCACCACTACTAGGATACTGTTATGCTGTTTCCCATTTCCACTATCCACTATTAGTAACTTGGTGATGAAGTTGAGGGATACGCTTTCCTATGGGTAGCTGGGCACCGGTAGTGTGCTTAGTACCCTATAAGGGAGGTGGTGGTGTGGTTTTGTACGTTGGTATACGGTGTATGTCTTAACGTATTCTATTATATCCTTTTTTATCCTTTTCTAGAAGAATGAACGTCCTATCCGGGTTATCGTCTTAGTGACCCCTAAGTGGCCACTTATTAGCTTATCGTAGAACATAGTAAGGATCTCCCTTATTAACAGGTGGCCCTTTAGTATGACTACTCTACTCTTATATTTTACTATTCCTTTATTATCTTTTCCCTAGTACGCCCACTTCTCTTACCCTACACCCTATAATATAGGGTTAAACCTCTAAGCCTCTTATATTACTTTTTCTAGGTTTAGGGTTAGTATTTCCGGTATAACGTTTATAGTGTCGGGTTATAGCTTATTCCTTGTTACCCAGTTACGTCTCACCCTCGGTTAGAATTATTCTAAGAAACCTTCTAAAAACGCACCCCTAGCTTCCTCCTATTCACCCTCCTTAGGTTTATAGTCTAATCTCTGTAATAGTTTATCGGCTATGTTTCGTTTACTTAGCTAATATTTAATACGGAAATCGAACAACGAGAAGTCCTAGAGTAACCTAGCTTAACAGTTGTTCAACTAGGGCTTAGTGGCGAAGTAGTGGTGCCCTAGGTGGTCCATTAAGAATAGCGTTTAGTGTTATGTATACAATAAGTAGTGTCGCTAATATACAACTGCTTCTCGAATCACCAGTAGCTCCACTTCTGGTGCTCCGTATCTCAGCTCGGCTCCCCTTAGCTTCCTAGAGAGGTAGGCGACGGGGTGCTAAGCGTCTCCATATAACTAGTATAAAACTGCCCTTATCACAAAGTCTAATGCGTCGGTTTCGACCCTTATTAGGAGGGAGGGGTCGAAGTGCCTGAGGATAGGGGCCTCCGTGAACAGTTCCTTCAGCCTGTGGAAGGCCTCCAGCGCCCTGTTGTTCATAATCAGCTCCCCCCCCATCTTCTTCGTTAACGCTACGGGGCACCGGCCACTCCACAATAACTATGACCCGGTCCTATTCCATCGTAATCCCTTCCCCCGAGATCACGAACCCTAGGAACCCGATCTCCCTAGTATAGAACTCGCATTTCTCGGGGTTGGCATACAGGCCAGCGGCGTCCAAGCGGCGCAGCACCTCCTAGACTACTTCCACGTATAACACCTTATCCTTCGAAAAGATGAGGATATTATCTAAGTACACCATATAAGTGATATCGATAAGGCCCACTAGTATATTATTAACGTAGACCTAAAAGGTCGTTAATGTATTAACGAGGCCAAATAATATAATATTATATTCATAATAGTTGTACTTAGTTCGGAAAGCCGTTTTCTATTTATCTCCTTTACGAATACGCACCTAGTGGTACCTATCCTTAAGGTCTAATTTTATAAACCAACTCACTTTTAAGAGGTGGTCCAGGATTTCTCTAATAAGGGGTAATAGTATATAATTCTTTATAGTGACACCGTTAAGGCCCCAATAATCCATACAAAGCCTTAGCTTACCTCCCTTCTTAGGGACAAAGAGGATTGGTACCCCAGCTGGACTCTTGGACTACCTAATCTAACCCTTAACTAATACCTTAGCAAAGTATTCCCTTAACTCCGCCAACTCCGGCTCTATTAGTGGGTAAATGGGGTTATATGGCGGCTCTACTCTTAGTTCTAGGTCAATAGCGTAGGTATGTCCACCCCGTTCCGATGGTATGGCCGTTAGTGTAGTATTAAATACGTGGGACTATTCCTTATACTTATATGGGAGGATTAGTCCCTGGGTAGTTTACTAATCACTAATTAGTACCCCACTTATCCTCACCTTAATCCTTTTTATACCTAGGGTAACTATAAAGGTTACCCTTATATCCCTTGCCACTCTTCGGATTCCCCTTTTACCCGAGATTAACTAGATACCGTCCTCGCTTAAAGAGTAAATCTAATTTAGGGTCTCTTATTTAAGGTTTAGCTGGACCGCTTAGCACCAGGGGATCCCTAGTATTACCGTATATCCTTCCACCTTAGTAATCCTAAACTTATGTGACCTCGTACAACTTACCCCGAGATCGTCCATCGCCTAGGTTACTAAGGTTTTTATACCGTAGTTGGGTATGTATAACCCCTATATGCCCTATAATGGTGGCTCGCCGCTAATAACCCCTAGTAGAGCCCCTTTATAAAGGAGGATCCTCTAGTTCATTATATTCTCATCTACTCCCATATCTAATAACACCTTCCCCTCCTTCTATACCCCTACTACTTTTACCTATAGGGTCACTTTTACCCTCCGGCGACCCCACTCTACCTCCTACGGGAGCCGGATAGTGTTCACCCCCATGGCCGAACCTCCCGTCGGCTTTATCGTCTTAGGCCAGCATTATCGTCCCGAGTACTTCGATTATCCATAATTATAGTAATTGGGCTCCTAATACTAATCTAAATAATATCCTATTTACCTATAATTAAAATACTTAACATAACTTAGGTCCCGCCCTAGTGGTCCCCTACTAAGTATACTCTCTTCCCATTTCACTAAAACTAAACTCCTAAAGGTTTTAGTGGTGGTCCTCGGTATTTCTAAGGTAAGTTAAATGGTATTAGTCGTAATCTCTTTTTAAAGCACGAAACTAGAGTGAGTGGGTGGTCACCGGTTTCCCCCCCACTAATCCCTGGTCCCCTAAGCGACGAGCTTAACACACTTTTACTCCCTTAAGTACATTTTCTACGTCATCTTAACTCTCTTAGCCATATTATCTAGTTCTCGACGGGTACTTAGTAACCCGTTAATTATCACTTATTATTATAAGTTAAATAATAATTAATTAACTATATAAACTACTCGTATCCTCTTTAATTAGGGATCAGGGTACTCTACTTTAACTACTTCGTATTAGTTAAGGAACTATTAATATATTTAGTTCAACTTTTACCTTATCTCTTTTAATTCTATTATAATTATATACACCTGGGTATCCACATCGGTTATAGTGTTACGGAGTTATTACTTTATTACGGCCTAAGTAATGTTAGACATGTTGTTATCGTAATTCGTAGTAACGTGGTTCATTTATCGGCGGGAGGCGGTGCCCTCTAGGTATCCCCCCGCGAATAGGACCCTAGCCTTATTAGAGTTGAAGTGTTGGTCCAGCTTCCTCCCTTAAAACGGATAGGGGCGAGCTACTTTGTCCACGCATCGGTACGGACTCGCTTAGGTTCTAGTGGCTGGGGAGCGGTGGACTCCTAGTATATCACTTTGTTTAGGTCAGCGCCGTTCCTAAGGGCTATTATTTAGTTAATTATTTTCCTTTTCTTAATTTATTATACTACTTTGTAGAGGAGGGTATTAACCTCCTCGGTAATTATTCCTTTTATATCCTCGATATTAAGGCGCCGGTGATCCCCGGCCACTTTGTCGTTAAGTATCATCTCAGTTATTAGCTCGGTGGTTGGTCACTTAACGTCTACGGAAATAACTCGTTGTATTACTAATGCTCTACGGGGGGGCATTATCGCTCTAACGGTCTATACACTTATAAGTAAATAGAGATTCGAACGTGTTAAGTTAATCCACGTAAAATAAAAGAGTTAGCGATGCCTAGGTAAGGTATAGTAATAACTAGTATTCGAATCTGGCCTCCTATAGAATTTCCCATTATGCTACCCCTTAAATCCCCTTCCCGGAGTAACTATTTTCCGTTGGCCCCACTCCGGGGTTGCCCCTTCGGTGCCCCCCCCGGCCCCCGCCGGTGCACCTGACAGATAGAAGGTTAGGTTTTTTTTATATTATTTAATGTATTATTATATTTACTCTATATAAATCTAATTTGGCGATTTCTAGCCTTTTAATACCCGAGGGTAGTCGTTATCAATAAATATGGCTACTATCACAACTTCTGGCCACAATTCCTTTAGTAGGCCGGCGCTAATTAATATCGTAAATACCTTATTAATAATATGACGTCCTACTCTTTCACCATGTCCCATAAGCTTTTTAGTATTAGCTGGTGGGAACTTAATATTAATTCCTATACACTTTACCTAATGCTTATATTCTATTTCACCTTGAATAGCGATTATTGTATACTCGATGTCCTGCCTTATTTTATAGACGGATAGGCCTGTTTGTCTTGAGATCTAAGCTATATATATTTATAGGGCTTCAAAGACTTTGGTGTGTGTTTTACGTGTTATTATGAACTCCTGGGATATGTTGGTATATTCGTCGATTATTAATAGTAATTATAAGGTGTTCCTATAACTACTAGGGTAATCGAAAAGGTCCTAGGAGATACACTAAAAAAGGTGCAGGGCTACGTCTTCAAAAGGTTATCAGGATATTATTTAGTGAGCTTTCGCCTATGAATAAGCTTGGTAATTAATCTTTATAGGAGCTCCCTCAATTTTCACCCCCCTCATCGCAAAAACTAACTTCCAGAGAGTATTAGGGCCTAAATAACCAATACAAAAGTACTAAAGGGTAGTGTTCATAGCGTAGTTAGGCCTAGGCTTCTTTAAAGGGTGATTATGGTGAGAATTTATTAGAAATATGGTTACGATAACATATACCACACTTATGGGAATATTTAACAGAGGGTAATTATTAATAGGGATGTATTCGAATAGGACTATATTATGATCCTACTTAAGTTATTTAAGGATTATACTCTTTAAGAGGTTTCCGTAGTAGAGGGTATAGTCTTAGCCGTAGTATCAGATACTAGACTACTTTAAGAGCGTTTTTGATATTATATTAATATAAAAATCCATTATGTATACTATATTCTTTAAAATAAGGTCCTTAATAGCTAGGCCACATACTCCGTTAAGTGTTTTCTTTATTCGTTGTTCCCTATATCCCATAATAAGTAGTTTATTATTTCCATAGTGGACATATTAGTTACCAAGTTCACTAATAAACATCCCTTTAATAAGCAAATCTTTATTATTAACTAAGTGCATAACACCGTAGTTATCCATTATAGTACTAAGTGAGAAGGGGTGAGGTAGAGTGCTTATAGTGCTAAAAATGCTTAGGCCAGGCCCTCCGAAGTGTTCCATAGCCGGGTTAACTAAGAGGAAAATTATAATTAAGCCTGGGTAGGAGCCTTTTTTAGTATTAGAGGTGTTAGAGGTCGAGGATTTATTTGAGTTAGGTTTCTGAGTAGCTTTAATAATCCCGGCTTTTGGGTTATTATTAGAGGTAATTTACCCTTTGTATTTTTACACATCTTAGAGGTGTATTTAATTACCTAAGTTGAAAATTTCGTATTTAAAGTTATTAACTTGTTCCTTATTTATATTAATAGGTCCATTAGCAGCTCTGGTGAGCATATATTAGACCTTATAGTATAAATTAAGTTTTTAATAGTAGTTTCTATAAGGATAATTATACATTTTAGATGTCCTAATACCTAAACTAGTTATAAAGGTGGTACCTAAGTTAGACCTTCTAGTGAAGGTTATAAATTAGCCTGAGGGCTTAGTTGGTTTTTTATGGATAATGTTAAAATGGGTAATAGCTAAGAATATTCTAGCTGTTTTATTGAATATTAGAGGTTACTATACTAGTGTTTTAGCTTAGTGAATTGAGTTTTATATTATTTTAGCTTAACGTAGTGTAAAGTGGTTATTAATGGTACTAAGAAATGCTAGTGTGGTGTTTGTTCCCTTAATTATGGGGATTTTATAAGAATAGTACTTAGTATATGTAATTTCCCATTTTACGTATTAACGGGTAACACTTATGTTGGTGAATACCTTTTAGAGGACTAATATGTATTCCGTAATTATGAGGGTTTTAATACTCGTTTTAATTAGAGTAAGTTGGTTTTATAGGTACCTGAGGAGCGTTTAAAATCTAATATTCTTTTTGTTTATTTATTGTATATGAGTGGGTATGAGAATTAATTTTGTAATTGATTTATTTACCCAGTTTTAGATGTTCCGGTAAGAGGCTTAGAGAGAAGTATGGGCGGAAGTGCTAGTCGTATGTAGTTTGAGGGTGTCCTCCTAGTCGGATTAGACGTTAACCCTTGTGATAAGTGTAGGTTGTGCAGGCTCCGGGGGAATTACAGGGTGAGGTGCTTATAGTGGTGTTAGTTTATTAGTATTAGGGTTTATAATTGAGTTCGCTCAGTGAGTGGTATTGGTGATAACCTAAAGTCGTTACTTATGAAGGTCCTAATACTCGTATTATTATTTATGTTATTCTTATATTATGTAATTCTCGATTATGGGAGGTATTAATGAGAGCCTCGTAATATCTAGAGTATTTAGTGTTTAAGGATTGATATGTTCCCAGATCCCCTGGCCTTTGGTATAATACTAAAGAATAGAGTACTACTATAACTAATCCTAGTAACCACGAAGGATGGTCTTAACGACAATGGTTTTATTAATAAACGACATATTAATAAATGAAGAAGGGTATAAAATAGGCTAATAAGGTATAGATGTATTAAAGTAATCTCTTTTATATACGTGGTGCTTATAAGAGTAGAGAAGGGTCTAATTAGAGTTAAGCTTATAATTATGGTGAGTTTATATGTGTGTACGAAGTTAAATAAGAGAAGAAGGCTTTATTTATTCATTATTTAGTGGGTGCGTCCAGTAGAATAAATAGGCCGGCTCGGGGGCCAGGATATCACGTGAATGCTGACTCAGCTGAGCACAGCTCCTAGACGTCTTGGTGGCCCAGTATGCTTGCGACAGATTAAAAATAAAATAATAAACTAGACATTTTATAAGCCTGATTACCCTATGCTTTACTGAAATAACCCCTGGAATACACCTCACAGATAAAAGGAAAGCGGCAATTCTCCAAAAGTGCCTACACCTGTATCAGCCCAAAAAGATCTACTAAAAGCAATCCTATTAAACAGAGAGATGTTGCTAATATAAAACTAAACCCATATAGATAGTATTAACCCCTTAGTGGCCCCACTATAAAAAATTAAGATGGTTCTACATAAGGTATAATAAGTGAAGGGTATCCTAATCCCTGCGGCGCTATAAGACCATATCTTAGAGATACTATGAGATTGGATTAGGTGTAGGATGTTTGAATAATTGTAGGCTGTGTATAAGAACCCTTGGTTTCTTATTAAAAAGAAGGATAGTAATTACCAACTTATTAACTCTGTTATGAAGTTTAATGGTATTATAATCCGAGATGTGTTTATCCCCCTTAACGTAGACGCTTTTGTGGAAGAATACGGTGACTATAAGCTCTTTTTGGTATTAGACTTCTTTTCGGGTTATGATCAGGTTCCCCTTAACCCAGCGAACCGAGACTACACAACCTTCTTAACACCTTTAGGGCTACTTTAATTTTATTCCTTACTAATAAGTTAAACTAACTCTATGGCATACTTTCAACGGATTATAACAAGAATCTTATACAATCTCATCCCCTATTACTACAAAACCTTCCTTAACGACATCGCTATTAAAAGCCCTACCTCCTGATATAATAATAAAGAGATTACCTTGATCCCTAGTATATAATACTTTATATACAAACATTTAATCAATATTAATAAAGTTCTAGTTAACCTTGAACTAGTGGGATATATAACGACCACTAAGAAATCTTAATAGGCATAAGAAGCGGTAGTAATACTAGGCTATCTCTGCGGTTATGATGGACGGGCACCTAATTAGGCCAAAACTCAAAAGATCATAGAATGGGTAACCTATTACACCGTTGGGGACGTCCAGTCCTTTTTAGGTATTATCACTTTCTACTAATCCTAGGTTAAGAGGTTTGCTGAAAAGGCGGCCCCTTTGTATGGGCTTTTACGGAAGAACATACTATTCACCTGGGGACATATCCAACAATGAGCAATGGACATCCTAAAAGACGCCCTAATAACGTCTCCCATCCTAATCAGGCTTAATTACAACCCTAAAACTGGTTAAATTATTATCTATACTAATATTAGCTTAGCGGGCTAGGGAGTAGTGCTTTGTTAACTAGTTGACGGGCACTGTATAGTTACTCGGTACGAAAATAGTATTTGGAAGAGCGCTAAGCTCAAGTACAGCTCGGGCAAGCTCGAATTAAGGGCTATTCTAATGGCTCTAAAGAAACTCAGGATATATATCTATGGCATATAATTCACCCTAAAGACCAACACCCAGGTCCTAATTAGTTAATTAAATAATAGAGTAAATAATTTACTAAACACCCTATTACACAATGGATCGCATAAATTCAGCTCTTTAATTTCGATATTAAATACCTACCTAAGAAGAAGAACATAATAGTAGACGGGCTATCACATAAACCTCTAAGCCCATCTGATTAGGCTAAATATGAAGACCCCAACAAGCTAGAAGAATTTATTGATGCACAAATTTACCTAGCATCCACTTACTGTCACGGGCCGAACCCGGTGGTTATGCCCGGGCTATGCCCGTGCTCGCACTGGTGCCCCACCGGTGCCCCACTAGCGCCCACCCCCTAGGAAGCAGAGATTTCGCGCCATATCGGAGTTTACCCTTTTCCTCTTCAGCTTGAAATAAACAGTATTTGGCTACCTTTCGGTTGAGACAAGGCCTAGGACCAGCCCTTCGCACTTACGTATCCTAAGTCACCTAACCCAACACTGCGTCTATTCCCTTGAACTCCCCTCTCTTTTCTATACCTTATAAATAGCTTAGTCCTTATCAGACCTGGTTGGACAAAATACGGTAAATTATTTATTATTTAAGTACCCTATTATGACTGGATAAAATTATAAAAGTGGCCTACCCGAGATTTAAAGCCTGGGTATGGATGTTTATGATGAAGGGTAGTTACCTTTTCCGATGCTTAACCCACTAATACTTAACCCCCTGATGAGTTGTTAATAACGGAAAGCTCCGAAAAGATCTGATTAGATAAGCCTACAAAGAATTTGGTTATTGGGAATATAATATAATATTCTAATGGGTTTTTAAACTCTATTTTTGGTAAGGGGTATAAGAGGACGTTAAAAAGTAAGTGGCTAAATGCCCGACTTGCTAACTAGCCTGACCAGGTTACTAAGATGACCAGCATATTACCATAATGCTTATAGGGTTACCTTAGACCCGGATCTCACTTAATATATAATAGATTAGTAAATGGGCCCTGATTGAGGTAAGGAATCACCTATTAGGCTGGCTGGAAACCCGTTAAACCCTCTCCATAACATCTAAGGTCATTAGGAATTTCCTATAGGAAGACGTTATTTGTTATTATGGGGTTTATAGGATAATAATTATTAATAGAGGATTAGAGAATAAAAGGGTAATAGAAGACTTAAATTAGAAGTATGGCTCTTATCGGAAAATTATCTTAGTGTATAATACTAGGGCCAACGGGTTTAATAAGAAGGGTCACTAGGTACTTGCCTATACTCTTCTGACCTGGTCAGATGGAGGGAGAAAGAATTAGGGTATTATACTGTACACAATGTTATTTATAGACTAAATAACTATTAGGGGGCCAACTAGCTTTACACCCTTCTATTTAAAAAACGGCTATAAAGCCGTTACTCTAATTAAACTCAACACCCTTATATAGAGGATTCTGGACTAGAACAACGTCTATACACCTGATTAGGAGCTTTTGGCTTGGATCCGGGTATTCCAGTAATTGGACGAAGATAAGGAGGAAGTTGTTATTCGCATCACCAAAGTCCATTAATAACGGACTAACCAATTTAATAATATATACATAAAAACCCTCCGGAAAAAACAATTATAACCAGGAGACCTTGTACTGGTTTGCGACGAAAAACGAGCTATTAATAAGTTGAAGGAGTGAAAGATTTACTACTAATGAACTGGCCCTCTCCGGATTAGGGTTATACACTTAACGGCTTCTTTATACCACCTAGAGATGCTGGTTAGGGACGAAATAACATAATAAACATATAAAGGATACCACCTTAAAAAGTTTATATAATAAAATAGTGGGTTATGGGAATTAGAAGACCTTTATTAGGCGAAGAATGAACTCCGTAATGAGTTATAAAATGCCCTCCTAAGCTTACTAGACGGCTTAGGAGCCGATAATAACGACGACGCACCTGATCAGACCGCATCACAGCCCCTCATAAGATTACAAATAACATAAGCCTAATAAGTAAAGGAAAGAAAAGAATTAGAAAAGAATATTGAGATATGGGAACGTTTAGGTAAAAGGGTTATAGTCGACCTATAACCACTGTTAGCGGCAGAAAAGGCACAATACCAGAGTTTTACTAGTATTAGGACCTGATTAGCTGATAGTAAATATGTTTTTTTATATAATTATTACAAAGTTGTTATCCTTTTTATTTTTGAATTATTATTTAAGTAACTAGATACCTTAATATTATACACTATTCCCTTATATTGGCCCCGCCCCCCTAACATCTAACCAACATTTCCTTACATTTGACTTACATTTAGCTGCATTTTGCTTATATCGCAGCCCTGATCAGCTGCATCTGGCTGCATTTCCTTACATTTGGCACACATTAAGCTGCATTATGGCAATATTTTGCTAACATGGGGCAATATTATTATGTATTTCCTTAATAATTTCTTATATTTCGAAGACGCACTAGTGGCATTCAATATCACCTTTAAACACTTGGATAAACACTTTACCCCTGATTAGAGTTTACTTGCTATGTTCTCTTTGTATTTTGTTATTTATATTAAAGAAAAACTTATAATGTTTATTATAGTAATAAATAAAAAGCCCTTCCTCCTAAGATCCTTAGAAATACTTTAAGGACGAGAAGTACCCTAATTCAAAGACCAATACCCTACTTCCTATCCTAATTAGTATATATAAGCCTAATTAGGGCTAGTCCGAATACTCTATGTCCTTTAAAATCACAAACCGCTTACTATTACTAAATAACGTTAACCATAGGATGAACTAGGCCTTCTTATAACTGTGTTCCTACTATTACTCCGCTTCTATTATAACTATGTCCTCCTAAAAATAATACTATAAATTAATTATTAGGGTATTATTAGGGATAACTAATTAACTAACTTCACCATAAACACTTCCATTGGGCAACTAAGCACCGTAGTTGTGCATTGCATAGAAATTAGGGTTACGGTAATAATAGTGGGTTCTAATCTTGTGAAAAAGGTAATTAAAATAAGTGCTACTGTACTCACTAAGTAAAAGTACATACTCCCAGAAAAGAGCTATAATAGCACTGTGATCAGGGCTGGTGAGCAATATACACCACCGTTCTTTACAATAACAGCAAAGAACATAGTTTAACCACTAATCGCATAAATAATTAAAACTATACCAGTGTTCAGTTAACCTCTAAACTTTTATTCTAAAAATCCAAAGTATCCTTAATAAGTTAATAAAATAAAAATCTAATAGTAAAACATACTATTAGGACTATACTTATATATAATTAAACTTAAATAAGAAACGGGAAAGGCCTACTAGAATCGTTGAACCACTTTAGTGTAAGTATCACTATACTTAATAGCATTAGGGAACTAGACCTTATAATATAATAACCCGATAAGTGGTTTAAGATAGCCCTAGATAAGAGAAGTTAAGATCTATAACTCTGATCAACCCTAGAGGAAGAAAGAACTATAAAATAGGAGGACCTATAATAAGGTTAGTATTATTAATGGTGATATACTGGCCACCCTTCGGGTAAGGGTAATTAAAAAACCATAGAATCTCAAGGCTCAGAGCAGTGCACTCACACTTATAATTAATATCCTTAGGAGGTATTATGACCATCTAATCAGGTCTAAAAGCGAGGAATTAGGGATGTAATAGTAGAGATTAACGAGAAGTGGTTAAGGTTATTGTTAACTGGGGAAGAAGTAGATCTAAGAAGGAGAAAAAGGGCTCTTTTATAACAAACTAACATAGGGAGTTTATAACCCGGATTCAGTAGTAACCAGAAAAAGGAAGGAACAGCTGGTCTAATCAAGACTAAAACAAGTCACCACACCTACTCCACTGGAAAAGGAAAGCAACACAACAATTAGCCCCCCCTTACCTTCCTAATAACCATATACCTACCTCAACACACCAACTAGACAAATAAAGACGATCTACAAGGTAATATCTCACTATTAATTAATACTCTCATATCTGTCTAAAGCACAACTTTAATTCACTCCCTCAACTTTCCACTACCCGGACCTTATAAATAACAACCTACCCTCCTTCCCTCACACACTCAAAGCTCTTTTTCCTATGTCCTTAGCCCTAATAAGGTCTAGCACCTTCCTACTAAACTCTTCTTATTTTCAAATAATCCCTTTACCTCCCTCACTTTAACCAATAACCAAACCACATAATCATATAAACATCACTATACTACCACTTTCTTTTTTAATTAAGTTTAATTATAATAACTTTATTTATTACCTTACCCCCTTTAACTTACCTTAATTGGCCCCTAAACTTATTCTAAAAAGTTATTTCTTTTTTTATAATAGGAACAATTAGAATTATAATTACCCCTATAAAATAAGTGAATATCTAGGATACCCAACATATATAAAACCAAGTGAATATCTATATCGCTATAAGTAGTGTTACCGATCACTAATATACACCTAATTAGGTACAGGGTAATGTTAAATAAGCAGAAAACTCTATTTTTAAGGTATTAGATAATATGAGACTACTTAGCCCGATATTTAACCTAAGTACCGGATATATGAACCCGAGGCGGCCAGCAGGTACCCCGATGCTTAACAATAAGTTAAACCCTGCACTATAATAGTATTCGCCGATGAATACCACAATAATAATAGAACTCTGGGCTTATTATACTACCGGCTTTATAATTAATAGTAATTGGGATTTTTAAAATTATACTAAGGTTAATAGCATTTTAAAAAACCTTTTTAATACTTAGGGTTTTATATAATAGTAAAAGTGGCTTAAGATAAGCTTAGTTAAAGTAGTTATTATACTAATAAAATGGGACCTAAAAAAAGCTAACATCATAATCTATTCAACTCCGTAGCACTAAGGAGATGTGCTCCTTAAACTAGAACAACTTAGCTTATATATTAACTATACTAAACTTAAACTCTATAAAGCTAATCTAATTTATTTTATTATAGTCCACGGTAGTAGTCCCTTTACTAATATCTTTGTAGACTAAACCATAGGATATATACTCTAATACAATAATTTATAGAGTATAAGTTCCTCTAAACAGCACTTTATAATTAATATACATAATCTTTTCTCTTAGTATAAGGTTATGGGCACCCCTGAGACCCTAATCAGGTATATTAATATAAACATAGTTATTACTAATAGCCTTTAATAACATAATAGCTAAGGGTACGGTATTCATATAGCAGAATAGTTCTATATTATCTTCTATAAGAACGTAGCATCCTATAAATTAGCCTTTTCTTAGACTTCTTAGCGAATAAATACCTAGAAGTTATTTATATATTGTTAATAAGTTAACTAAATTATATAAGAGTTTTATGATTACCTTAGAGGAGGCCCGTTATACCTAAAACCCCATAAAGCCTATATTATATAAACCACCAAGCAGGCCATAGAGGACGCAGCAACTCTACCCAACAATAACAATAATAATATTATACTTATAAAAGAATAAGCCTAATTAGACCTCTAGGAAGGACAAACGCAGATAGCAACCTCTAAAACCTACTACATTACCTATAACCCGATCACCAATACCTCCTAAGTACCCTCATAATACTAACATCCTAAATAACATTGCATATAATACACTTCATAATTACGAAGATAAGTAGTAATACCTTGTATAAGGTTATTAACACCTAATTAAACAACGTAATAAGGTGGCTATTATAAATCTTTAATTAATTATAATTTACACTAAGGAGGAGTTTACTAAGTGGGTAAACGACCTTTACGAGTTCATAGCGATGCGTATAAGAACATAGGAGCCCTTCCTTACCCCTACTCAACCCGATAACTAATAAGGACATAATTGTGAAGATGAAAAGTGTTATTAAAGAGAGACGTAGGGGAAAAAGGAGTAAGAGACTATACGTAAAGCAAAAGTCGAGGAGGGGTTTAGTAGTTCACAGTGCTATAACCTACACCATTAACGGACCTAATTAGGCTTCTATTCGTATAATTTAATCATTTCCTTTATTTCCCTTCTTATATATTATTTATTATCTTAGTACATAAGAGCTTAGAACTAGGATAAGGGGATAATTAAAACCGTATAAGGGGAAATACTTACACTAAGCGGGTTTTTCCTTAATTAAGCGATAATAAGCTATTTAAGAGAAGGGAACTAGGGACACATTTCTAGTAAAGGACATAATAATGGACCATCAAACATATATCACAGAACGTTAATAAGTATCATTAATTAAATAAACGTATTTAGAGCTCTTTTTACCTGTTCACTTAGATTGTATACTATGAACAGTATAGAGGTCACTTTATTACTGTAACGGTCCAAGCACGTATATTGCAACTAGCTATGGCGACTACTACGAGTATCTTTAAGATGAGAGAGAAAAGGAGAAAATGTCTTCCGCCCCACAGGACCCGTTTGCTCTGATCAGGCCTAAGGTTGATCCGTCTTAGGTAAGCCGGGCTTAGGTAAGCGGAGTCCATGGCTGAGAGGCTGCGAAGCCTCTAAGAGGGCCTAGCCCATTACAATTACCCCCCCTCTCCCTCCTCCCCGTTTAGAGGGACTCGTCTATAACTAGCCTTATAACGATCCAAAGCTACAGTCTCCGTTAATAACTCAACTAGTTCCCAAGTAAGCTCTACGTAGCCCTTCCACTTAACCAAAACCTTCCAGGAACCACAAATCTTCTTAGCGTCCTAAATCTCTTCGACTTCGAATTCCTTTTCGTCGTCTATTAATAGAGGCGGTGGTTAAGCGTCGTCTCGTTCTTATGATAATAGTAGGTCGACTCCCGTATACCTGATTAGGGATATATAAAAGACGTTATGAATACCCGGTAGCGTATTAAGCCGGTAAGCATAAGATCCGATTATTTCTAATACAGTATACTTCGTATTCATCTAGTCCAACTTCTTAAATAATCTCTTAGAATGGACGTTCTTAAGCCTTAACCAGACCTTATCCCCTGGTCAAAACTAGTTAAAAGGCTAGTATCGTATATTTACCAAGGCTTCTTATTGCTCTTAGGTGGAGGCCATCGCCGCTTATGCCCATTCGGAGGCCTCCTTCAACTTTGAGACTAGGGCCTCTGCCCGAGCTGCGGGGGTCTTTCCTTCAGTCCACAGAGTCTCCTTTACTCTGATCAGGTCGATGTTATAACCGTGGGTAATGAAGAAAGGGCTGAGGCCTGTTAACGAGGTAACCCTATTATTAATAGCCATCATCACTATTAGAAGCAGGTCGTCCTAATCATCTTAAGTATACAAAGTATAAGCTCAGAGGTAGGTTTCTATTACCTGGTTAATTCGTTTTATAGCGCCGTCTATCTCCGAGTAGAAGGCCGTAAATAAACATCGTTTTATCCATAATAATTAACAAAGCCGTTTCCACATACGACTAGTAAATTAGGGGCCTTTATCCAAAATAATAGCTCTTAGGGGTCCATGGTATCTGATCAGGCCAAGCATTAACACCGTAACCACAACGTCCATCGTTATATCCTTAAATAACTCAAAAATCACGTTCTTAAATAATCGGTCTATTACCACCATAATATTCATTACTCCTATACAGCGGGTTGGTGGTAACCCTATAATAAAGTCGACTAATATCTCTGTTTAGACCTAATTAAGGACGGGTAAGGGCTTTAGAAGACCCCTCTTCTTATCCCACCATATATTACCCCGTCCATAGACGTCGCAGTTCCTTATAAAGCGTTAAACATCCTGCAACAGGCCTGGCTAGTGAAAGCGGCGGCTGATCAAAGCCTTTAACACGTCTCTACTGAGATGGCCACTAAGTATTAAGTTGTGGAACTCTTAAATTAACCGGGTTTATAAGGGTTCGTAACAAGGGACCCAGATCCTCTCCCTCTAAAAGAGTTTACTATTATTGTCCACTAAGTACTCTAATAATATTATAAGCAACTTCTATTATAACAGTAATTAATAGTCCCCCCTTTTCACAGCTGTCCTAATTAGCCAATAACAATTATTTAATTATAATCCTTTAATCTAAGTGGACTTTAGGGGCTCCTTTTTAAAGGGGTTTAGGATAAGTTCTAACTAATTAGCCTTAGGATCGTCGTCCTAATCCATATCACCTACTATAATACTTTCCACGGATTCCGTTATATTCATTTAATTCATCTCGAGAATTACCCGGTTTACTATAACTATATTCCATTTCCCCTTTAGGAGCTATATCCTCCATCCTTTTAATCGATTATCTCGCTAAGTATTAGGAACATCTTATTCTCATTTAAATAATATATCGGGGATTATCGCTTATTTACCGGGTTAAAACTAAATTATGAAGTTATAACAGGATAGGAGTTCTAATTATCTAACCTAGTGTTCACTTAATTACCTCTTAATTATAAAATACTTAAGGTTAAGGTGGTCGGTTAAGATAATAAACTCCTTTATACTCTTTAATTCGGAGTCCTAGTATTCTAAATAATGGACTATAACTAATAGTTCCTTATTATATATTAGGTAATTGCATTCTACTGGTAAGTTCTTCTGTAAAAAGAACACAATAGGCCATAAAATACCCTCGTCGTCGTATTATAATAAAACGCTACCCACCATATAACCTAATAAGTCTATTTCCAGTATAGTAGCTCAATTAGGATCCCAATATGCTAGTACAGGAGCACTAATTAGGAGGGCCTTCAACTTATTAAACGCTTTTACATACTCATTACTCTATACGAATGGGATATCCCTCTTCATTAAAGCTGTAAGGGGGTGTGCTAACCCTAAGAAGTCCAGTATAAATTAACGGTAATAATTTGCAAAACCAACGAAGGTACGGACTCCTCGTACTGATCAGGGGACCTCCTATGTCTGGATGGCCTTAATTTTCTCTGGGTTAACGCGGATACCCTTCCCTACATCGATAATGAACCCTAAGTATTTAACCCTCTTCATCTCAAAGTCGTATTTATTGATATCGATTTATAGGCTAGCAGCACCCAGACGACTTAAGACCTTCTTAACTTTTTCCTTATGATTAGCGAGTAAGCCATCTAAATAGATCAGAACATCGTCGATATAAGCAGTACAGAATTCATCCAGGAAGTCCCGTAAAATATAGTTAATATACCTCTAGAACGTAGCGGGGGCCCCTATTAGGCCAAAAGGAGTCACCATCCATTCGTATAAGCCGTATCTTATTCTAAAAGCCGTCTTCCATTCATCACCTTCTTTAACCCTAATCTTATGGAATACAACAATAACGTCTAACTTCGTCAACCACTTAGCCTTAACTAGGGCTCTCAGAGTTTCGCTAATTAGGAGTAAGGGATATTTATTTTTCTTAGTAATAGCGTTCAAAGCCCGGTAATTAACATAAAACCTTAATCCTCCCCCGGGTTTTCGAATAAATAAAACGGGTAATAAAATAAGAGAACTATTAACACGAATAAAGCCTTTATCTAATAGTTCTATAAGGGTCCATTAAAGTACAATTAGCTCCTCCCTAAACATCCCATATAAGGGTCCCCATATAACTAGCTTATTTTACCTTATTAAGTCTTTTTTAATGGGAATTACGTAGTCGATATTGTTTTAATATAGTAATAACTAATCAGCCTTATCTTAGTTAAAGATATATAAAAACTTATAGTAATACGTAGGGAGTTTCGTCCTCGGGTCTATCTTTATTTTTAGTACTAGGGCCTTCTTAATATCAGCTAAACTTATAGAGAATATATTTAGGGTAGATATACTAAGAGGGGTCTCTCTTCTCTTCCATACCCGCCTAATCAGAGCTAAGAATACTAATCTAATTTACTACTAGATTAGGAACTTTGGATCTTACCAGGCCTAACCTAGTTTCCTTTCTATTACCCAATGGTCCACGACACCTATATACAGAGTACCTCGTACTAAGTAAACCATAATATCATCGTCAATCATCCAGGACCTTCTAAGAATAACGTTATTTTTTTAGTTAAGAATAATATAAAAAAATAATTAGTATTGTTTATAATTATTAATATTGATATTAGTATAAGTAATATAACGGATTATACTAGGAATTATAGTAGTGACTTATATTAAGTTCCGAGGTGTAATACTAATACGTAGTAAGCGGAGTTTCTTAGCGAAAGCGTCGCTAATCAGGGTGTATATCAAATATCCTATATCAATAAGGGTAATTATATAGCGTATCCTATTAATCCCAATATTAACGTAAAATGGGTTATAATCTATACTTTTTTTAACAACCTTCTATTCCTCCACAACTTGTTCCTCCTAATAACGACTTTTACTAGGAGTTACTCTTTTCCCGAGTCCTTAAAGTCCTAATTAGAACTAATATCTATTTCGCTATACTCTTTAGTCTTCCCTTTCAAGGTTTTAGTCTCCTTATCTTTCCGGTCTCTAGGGCATCTCCATTATATATGCCCCTTCTTACCGCAATTATAGTATTTATGGGTTTCCTCTTAGCTTAACCTTCTTCGGACTAGTTTATCCTTAGCTATCCGGTTTACCTTAGTGGGTTCCTAATCCATCTAATTAGGTTAAGGTGATCCTATCCAATTATCCTATCCAATTAATAACTCGATTTTGTTCTGGCCGGGTATTAGCGATCTCCTATATTAACGCTTACAGTGAACTTAGTATAATTCACTATCCAACTCTAATCTTATCGTTAGGAGCATCTAAGTGTATATAGTATAGGCCGTTGGTTTATTAATTATACTAATTAAAGGGGTTCTTATTATAATATTTAAAGCTTTTTTTAGGTAATTAATCCTAATATTATCCAGCTAGTATCCTCCTCCCACTTTTGCGAGCTCCTTTTCGAACTTAGGAAGGAAGTGGGCAAAACTCTCGTTCTCCTTTTAACGTATTATTCTTAGTTGGTCGAGGGCTCATACTTCTGTGTTAGGGTCTACATAGTAACCCTTTAGGTATTCCATAAATTATTTAGGGTTCTTCGACCCATCAGCTCCTCCTTATGAATAATAAGTGCTCACTATAGCTTATACAGTGTTTTCTAATCTAAAGTAAATATAAGTGAACACTACTAATACTAAACCAAAGGCTTCCCTATCCACACTTATCTTCCCTTTCATCTCGAGGTACTATTATTAAAATCTCTTATACGATCCGTTAAACTTCGGTGGATCGGGGATCTAGTATCTCGGTTATCTAAGAGGTGGCGCATAGGCCTAATCGGGTGGGATCGGCGTTATGGAGGGTGTAGGGGCTTCGTGTGATGTTAAGGTTGGGTGCTTGGGTTCTACTAAGGTCTATTACAGTATTCGAATCTACTCTCGTTGGGCTTCTCATTCGGCCATTTAGGTGGTCCGCATTTCCTATAACTGGGCTGATAACTAACCGATTAACTACACCAGCTGCTACGGGTTTCCGGATAGGTCGACGTTATCTTTCATCGTAATACGGTTATCGTTCCTTCTATACGTCTTTATTCAGTAGTGACCGTAGTATACTAATCGACGTTGTTGAGGTACTCTACTACGCGGAATGCGTTTTTTCGAGTTTATTAAAACCTCCTAGCCCTAATTAGACCTCGCTAATCAACTTTAAGTGTTCAGGGACCTTTAGGTTAACCCGCTTAGAACTCTTTGCTATTCCCACTAAGGTCGTAAACTTACCTTTCGTCGACAATTATTTCCGCACCCAGCGTACTCTCGTTATCTCCAATAATACTAAGATCTTAAAGATAATATAACGGTCCAAGTACGTATATTACAACTAACTATGGCGACTACTACGAGTATCTTCAAAATAAGAGAGAAAAGGAGAAAATGTTTTCCGCCCCACAGGACCCGTTTACTCTGATCAGGCCTAAGGTTGATCCGTCTTAGGTAAGCCGGGCTTAGGTAAGCGGAGTCCATGGCTGAGAGGCTGCGAAGCCTCCAAGAGGGCCCAGCCCGTCACAATTACCAAGTAAATAATGCCCTAATACTCACTAGTGTCTATATCTAGGGCAGGAACCCCTTTTTAGCCTTAATCAGGTTTTAAGGTGTCTCCTTACCTAAATTATAGTTCTGGTTAAGTGGTTTTATATAAGTTAATTACCCTTATGGACCCGGGATAAAGGGTGCATAACCTATGGTTAGTAGAGTGTGTATATTGTACGATATAGCACATACTGTTCACTGCATCCCCCGCTCTGTTGCACTACTTAGGGCCCTTCCAAGCCGGCCATATAAATTATCCAACTAAGCCCCTAATAGTTAACTGTCATCTTACCCTCCCAGGCTGAAAGGAACATAGGCGGATTCGGAAGGCTGGGTAAAAGGCCTCCGAGGCCCGCAATAACATCAACCAGACCACCACCAAAAGTAACACTCAACAACCCCAGGACTCCCATCCTAATCAGCGCCAACAACCTAGCTCTAAGTGCCCATACACTAGGACCCCCTCCCAAAAATCGATTATATACTTAGGCGATGGGGATATAACTAATAATATAAATAAAAACGAGGTTAAAGACCCCGAGGCCCTCCCTTAGACTAATCACCCTATTCACCTTCTCCGAAATAGGAACTAGAGGGTAACTCATAAACCTAACTATAATATCACTAATACCTATAACCACCTAAACCTCGATTTAGAGGCGTAGGCCGAAATAGGCCCCTCTATAAGTATTATGTGTAACCTAATATAACGTAGGGAAAAAGCCTCTAGCATATACAACTTTCCTAGAGCTTTACTGGGCTAATCAGGTTAATATAATACTTATCTAGGAGCCCTGGATAGGTTACACTAACAGAATACAAATTAATATACACCCTGGGTTTGATTCCTATATTCCAATGGATTTCTGGAACAGCAGGGAAATAAGGCCCAGGGTGATAACTTATATATGGAAAGGGATAAGGCTTCAAATACAACAACAAAGGCCCATATAAACCAGGAGTATCCTATGGTTAAAAATCAACAACACTACAATTGTTAATATATATAAACCACCAGGTGACCCTGATAACTATACAACTATTACTCTTTTAGGATATTAACCACTAGGAAGAACCCTAATAGCTGGGGACTTTAATACTTATCATTTTTCCTAGGAACCCGGATCCGTTAGCCGGAACAGGGGAGACGATCTATAGAGCTAACTAGGCTGACAACCATGGCCTCTCCTTCATTGGAGAAGCAGGGGCTCCAACCCACACCCATGGTCACGTCCTTGACCTGACCTTCTCAAATATCCCGCTTACGCACACAGGACCCTATCCATACCTATATCCAGGAGCTAATCAACAACCTATTATAACTATTATCCCTCTTACTAATAACAATAAATAATATTAAATATATGTCGCAAAAGTGGAACCACAATTACGGGACAGTAATTGTGGGCTATATCATGACAATATATTAACTAGGGCTAATATCGGTCCCGGATTCAGCCCTACCTCGGCTTATAAACCTAGTTAGAATAGGTGCTCTAGCCCTGCTTACTCTTATGGACCAGCCAACCCTAGCCGAGCTAGATGCCCAGGCTAGCCGGATAGCCAGCCTATTATCTACAGCTATCCAAGCAGTAGGGAAGAAACGACATAACCTAGGAAAGGGGGCTCCTTGGTGGATAGAAGAGTACTCTGAGGCCCACCAATCCTACCTTAAGGCCCGGATCCAATAATCCCAGGGACCAGAGTGTCACGTGGCTGGAATCTGACTAAGGAAAGCATGGCGGCTAAGCCGATTCCAGACTGCGACAGGGCTTGACTAAGGAGGACTATATATATAAAGGCCTGTCCCTCCCCTTTAAGGAGAGGGTCAGAGAAGAATGAGAGTTATAACCAGTACCTACCTATTGTCCTCTTATTGACCTCTTTACTTTACACCGTAAGCCCCTGACACGTTCTTCTCTTTACCTACTCGAATAAGGGTATGAATTATCGAGGTAATAAGATGACCAGCCGAAAGAAACTAACCGCTATTAACCCGGTGAGCCACTAAACTCGATTAGGAGTATCGGGGACTCCCTATACCGATAAAGTCGATGAGAACCTAAACCTCGATAACCGAGAACACCAACCCAGTAATTAAACCCAGAATTAAACCTAAACCACTAATAACTAGGAACTAACTAAATAAGACCTAGACCAACTTATTATAAACGAGGAGGTTAGGATCCAGCTTAAAAGGAAATACGATCACCTAGTAGCCCTAAGAAACGGAATAGCAACCCTTAAGGAAGATATAGTCGTCATAGAAGCCGTTACCTAATAAGTCCCCAAGTAATAGAAATCTAACCTTTGGGGAAAAGTGTATTTCCCGACTCTTAAATATAAGGGGGGATCCTAGGCTGATTATAAAGCTTTTATTTTTAACTTAAAGGGATGTTTCGCTATGAATCCGGACGACTTAAGTACCGATGTTATAAGAGTTTTGTATACTACTGGGTGTTTTAATAGTGGGATCTAGTAAAGATGGGCTAGTTACGTTATTATTAAATATAAGAATGAACTAACTAAAATCTCCTAAGCAGAAATGGAAACCTAGTTATATATTAGTATAGTAGACAATAAGACCCGGGTATTTAACACTATCCGCCGCCTCGAAGTAATAACCTAAAAAATAGGATAATCCTACTAAAATTTTATCGACGCTTATGAGATAGTGGAAATAGAATACCTGTGCGAAGGGCCAGGCCTAGGTGTTTTCGACCTTAGGGTGCTCTATTACTGTTTACTTTAAGCTAAGGAGCGGAAGAGAGGAAGTTCCTCATAAGGGGGGCGGTGTAGGAATCTATACTGCTGGAGAACAAAGGGGACCTCTGGTGGGGCGCCGGAGGTCACCGGAGGCCCTTTGATCGGAGGCCCCTTTGACCAGAGGGCTCTTTTGTTGGATGCTGGTTAACGCCTCAGGCAAAGCTTAGGCCATCGTGGGCATCAGCCCGTAACAACCTGGACTTTATCCCTAAATGGATCTATGTTATGAGCGTTATTAATTAGTTAATACTAGAGTTATAAAAATAAGTTATAGTATACGGGCTTCCTATTATTAGGTAAGAACTGGATAATGTCACTAAAAAGGCCAAGCTAATAACGCCGCTATTCACCCAGAGTTAACTAGTTCCCTAAAACTAAAAATAGTTTGTCGCAAAAGTGGAACCACAATTACGGGACAGTAATTGTAGGCTATATTATAACACACCCCCCCAGACCGAGGAGAGAAGAGGTCTGCTAACTAAGGAATTAGCACCGGCTTACACTCACAGCTGACAAGTCCTTACTGACTGTTACTGGGTGCCGTCCGCTTCCAGCTGGCAAGTCTAACCTTCCATTTCGGTGACTTGCTGCTGAAGCGAGAATGGGTGAGCATAACGAGGCTCGAACCCATGACCTCTAGGTCGGCCCACATACTGCCACTTTAGCAAGGCGTTTAGCCATTCAACTAGAGAGCTCGTAGAGACAAGGGCTCATAACTGTCGCAAAAGTGGAACCACAATTACGGGACAGTAATTGTGGGCTATATTATGACATAGTCTTAATAGGGATACTACTAGGAATCCTAAAAAGACCAAAGGAGACCAGGGTTAAGGGATAAAAGTAAAATAGGTAATAACGAACCTGAGTATAAACCAGAAGATCCGAGCCCCGCAAAGGGACCCCAACTAGTGGCAACCCAGAGCTCCGTTATATATTACACTTATAGGAAAGAAGGCCACATTTCGATCCGATGCTCCCTTTACTAATAGTATAAATAACCGAGACACTAAGGAACGGAGTACAATTAAAGGCCAACCACTAGTGAGACGGTCCGAGTAACCCAGGACCAATAGGATTCAAAGCCTCTACGCCACCTCGAAACTAGTATCCGCGTTCAAACCACTAAGGAGTAGAGAATTAGCAAAGCTTTAATTAATATGGGCATAAACGAGAATGTCATAGACTAGAAGATCATCTCCATAAACGGTGCTAAGCCGGTGCTTAATAAGGGGATACTACTCCGAGGAATATAGGGTTTAGTAGCCCCTAAATATAAAGTAAGGAGATTTATAACTCGGATAACGGATAGAATAGGAGTAACGAAAATAAAATTATATAATTTTAGGATTAGTAATAATAATAAATACGATGTAATCCTAGGCCTCCCCTGGTACTGAGTAGTAAAGCTGAACCTCAATTAGGCTAAACTCGGCTAAACTTATCCCTTATCCGAAAATAGTATCCGATTTATTATAAGTTAAAAGGAGATAAATAAAGTATTTAAGGAGGTAAAGGCCATTTTATTAATGATATTATAAATCCGATATAATAAGACTAATCCTCAATAGTAACCCAGTAAGGGCGAGAAACCGGAGGATCCTCCAGAATACTAAGATTTCGTATATATCTTCGACAACAAGCTGGCAGCGACCCTAGCCGAGGAGGGAGCACAGCAACACACTATTAACTTAGAACCAGGGATGTAGCCCCTATTTGGACCCATCTACCCACTGGTTGAGAAGGAGTTAGAGGAGCTATAAGAGTATTTGAAAATATCCTTATAGAAGGGATGGATACGACTTTTAATAAGCCCAGTGGGAGCCCTGATCCTATTTGTATTGAAGAAGGGAGGTAAATTGTGGTTATGTGTTAATTATAGGGAGTTGAATTAGGTGACCACGAAGAACAAAGCTGCTCTTCTCTTAATTAACGAAATATTAGATCACCTTTATTTAGTAAAATAGTTCACGAAGTTGGTGTAACGGTCCAAGCACGTATATTGCAACTAGTTATGGTGACTACTATGAGTATTTTTAAGATAAGGAGAAAGGAAGGAAAAGTTTACTACCCCACAAATCCGTTGGATCCTAATCAGGTCTGCTTAGGCCTGATCAGGCTTAGTAAGCAGTGGTTAGTGTTGAACATAGCCGAGTAGTTCTGAGGCCTCTGATCGGGCCTTGGCTCGTGATAATTACCCCCTTCCTCCCCTCCCTTTTTAAGGGATATTCCCGTAATCGGCTTTATAATAGTCTAAGGCCGTTGTATCCATTAGTATATCTATTAGCTCCTAGGTGAGTTGGGTATAGTCCTTTTACTTTACTAAGACCTTTTATCCACCCTATACTTTCCGCGTATTACGGATCTCCTTAACTTTAAACTCCTCCCCATTAGCTATTAATATTATAAGTAATTAGGTGTTATTATGATTTTATAATAATAATGGATTAATTTTAGTATACTTAATTAGGTTTATATAAAAAATATTATAGATCCTTAATAATATATTTAGTTAATAAATATAGGATTTAATTAGTTTAAGGATAGTGTACTTTATATTAACTTAGTTAAGTTTTTTTAATAATTAATTAAATTAAATATTATATAACTTTAGTTAAACCTTATCCCTAGGCTTAAACTAATTAGATGGTTGGTGTTTTATGTTTATGGTAATCTCTTATTTTTCTTATATTACTATTATCGTTGCCTAAGCCCACTTAGAAGTGTCCTTTAACTTCTGGACTAGAGCCTCTACTCTTATTATAGGGGTTTTATTGTTATTCCCTAGGGGTTCCTTTACTCTGATTAGGTTTAAGTTATACTTATAAGTAATAAAGAACGGGCTAAGTCCTGTTAATAAGGTGACCTAGTTATTAATAGTTATTATTGTTATTAGGAGTAGTTCGTCCTAATTGTCCTAAGTATACACTATGTATACTCTAAAATAAGTTTCTATTACCTAGTTTATCCTCTTCGTAACTCCATTTATTTCTAAGTAGAACGTTATAGAGAGTTTTTATTTAATTTATAATAATTAGTAAAGTTATTTTTATATAAGACTTATAAATTATGGTCCCTTATTTAATATAATTATATAAGGTATCCCATAGTACCTAATTAGACCTTGGATTAGTTAGTTTACTATTATATTCGTTGTGATATTCTTTAATAACTCGAAGATTATATTCTTTGATAAATGATCGGTTACTATTATAATATTTATAGCCCCATCGTAGTGGGAAGGGGGTAATCCTATTATAAAGTTAATAAAGACGTCTACTTAGATTTATTTAGGGATAAGTAAAGGTTTTAATAGGCCCCTTTTTTTATTGTATTATATGTTTTCTTATTTATAAACGTTATAGTTCCTTATAAATCTTTGGATATCCTAGGATAGGCCTGGTTAGTGGAACTAGTAGTTAATTAGGGCCTTTAAAGTGTCCCTCCTTGGATGTTCCGTTAACGTAGAGTTGTGGAACCTTTGGATTAAACCCGTCCTTAGGGGCTTATAATATGGAATCCAGATTCTATACCTCCATAATAATCTCTTATTATCGTTGATCGTATATTCTAATAATATTATTAGTAACTTCTATTACGAGGGAAGTTATTAGTCTCCTTTTTATACTACCCCCCTAATTAGCTAGTATTAGTTATTCTAGTCTAAAGTTTTATCTTATTAGGAGTATAATAGCTCTTTTTTAAAAGGGTTTAAGGGGGGTTCCGTCTTATCTAAGTTAGGGTCGTTGGTCTAATTTATCTTTCCGGGGGAGTCTCTTATACTAAACTCAACCCTCTCTGTTTACCCTAATCAGGCCTACACTTCTCTAATTACTACTACGTTATTAACTCATAATACGTTAATCATATTCTTTAGGAGTTTGATTTTCTAACCCTCTAACCTATTATCCTATAGGGTACTAGGGATATCCTATTCACATCTTAACAGTGTATTAAGAACTACTACTTTTTTATTAGGTTTAAACTAAATAATAAAGTTATAATAGGATAATAATTCTAACCACCTAATTTAATATTTACTTAACTATTTCTTCGTCATAAAATACTTCAAATTTAGGTAATTAATTAAAATAGTAAACTCTTCTACACTCTATAATTCTAAATCCCAATACTCTAAATAATATATTATTATTAATAGTTCCTTATCGTATATTAGGTAATTACACTCTATAAGTAAGTTCTTATGTGAAAAGAATACTATAAACTTTAGGATCCCTTCGTCGTTATACTATAACAAAGCACCTCCTACCACATAACTAAACAAATCGGTCTCGAGTACTATAACTCGATTAGGGTCCTAGTGAACTAATACAGGTGCACTAATTAGGAGCATCTTCAGCTCCTCGAACACTTTAGTACACTCCTTACTCTAAATAAATAGTATATCCCTTTTAATTAAGGTTATTAGGGGTTATATAATCCCTAAGAAGTTAAGTATAAATTATTAGTAATAGTTAATAAAACCGATAAACCCATGAACTCCTTATACTAATCGGGGCACTTCCCATCCTTAGATTACCTTAATCTTCTTAGGGTCTATACAAATTCCCTTACTAATATCAATAATAAACCCTAAATACTTAATACTCTTAGCCTCGAATTCGCACTTATCAATATCCATATGCAGGCCTGTAACGCCTAGGCGCTTAAGGACCTTCTTAACCTTCTCTTTATAATTAAAAAAGGAGCTATCTAAATAAATTAGAACATTATCGATATAAGCTAAGCAGAACTCATCTAGGAAGTCTTATAGGGTATAGTTAATGTCGCAAAAGTGGAACCACAATTACGGGACAGTAATTGTGGGCTATATCATGACACACCCCCCCAGACCGAGGAGAGAAGAGGTCTGCTGACTAAGCAATCAGCACCGGCTTACACTCGCAGCTGACAGTCTTTGTTGACTGTTACTGGGTGCCGGCCGCTCCCAGCTGGCAAGTCTAACCTTCCATTTCGGTGACTTGCTGCTGAAGCGAGAATGGGTGAGCACAACGAGGCTCGAACCCATGGCCTCTAGGTCGGCCCACATACTGCCACTTTAGCGAGGCGTTTAGCCATTCAACCAGAGGGCTCGTAGAGACAAGGGCTCATAACTGTCGCAAAAGTGGAACCACAATTACGGGACAGTAATTGTGGGCTATATCATGACAGTTAATATATTACTAGAATATTATAAGGGCTCTAATTAAACTAAAAGGGGTAACCATTTATTCGTATAACCTATACCTTATCCTAAACATCGTCTTCTATTTATCTCCTTTCCTAACCCAGATCTTATAAAACATAGTAATAACATTTAACTTTATTAACCACTTTGCTTTTATTAATGCCCTTAGGGTCTCACTAATTAGGGGTAAGGGGTATTAGTCCTTTTTTATAATAACGTTAAGGGTATAATAATTAACGTAGAACTATAACCCTCCTCTAGGCTTTTAGATAAATAGAATAGGTGATAATGTAGGGGAGTTATTAGCCCTAATAAACCCTTTATCTAATAGTTCTATAAGGGTTTAGCGTAATATAATTAACTCTTCCCTTAATATGTTATATAAAGGTCCCTAGGTCACTAGTTTATCTTAACTATAGGAGTCCTTTTTAATAGGGATAGTATAGTTAATGTTTTTCTAATATAATAGTAATTAATTAGCCTTATCTCGGTTAAAAATATATAAAAACTTATAATAATACGTAGGGAGTTTTGTCCTTGGGTTTATTTTTATTTTTAGTATTAGGGCCTTCTTAATATCAACTAAACTTATAGAGAATATATTTAGGGTGGATATACTAAAAGGGGTCTCTCTTCTCTTCTATACTCACCTAATTAGAGCTAAGAATACTAATTTAGTTTATTATTAAATTAGGAACTTTGGATTTTACCGGGCCTAACCTAGTTTCCTTTTTATTACCTAGTGGTCTATGATACTTATATACAGAGTACCTTATACTAAGTAAACCATAATATTATTATTAATTATTTAGGACCTTCTAAGGATAACGTCGTCTTCTTAGTTAAGAATAATATAAGAGAATAATTAGTATTATTTATAATTATTAATATCGATATTAATATAAGTAACATAATGGATTACACTAGGAATTATAGTGGTAACTTATATTAAATTCTAAGGTGTAATACTAATATATAGTAAATGGAGTTTCTTAGCAAAGGCGTTACTAATAAGGGCATATATTAAACACCCTATATTAATAAGAGTAATTATATAGTATATCCTATTAATCCCGATATTAATATAAAATAGGTTATAATTTATACTTTTTTTAACGATCTTTTATTCCTTTATAGCTTATTCCTCCTAATAACGACTTTCACTAGGAGTTACTCTTTTCCTAAGTCCTCAGAGTCCTAATCAAAGTTATTATCCATTTTATTTTATTCCTTAGTTTTTCCTTTAAAAGTTTTAGTTTTCCTTATCTCTTTTCGATCCTTAGGGTATTACTATTATATATGCCCTTTTTTATTATAGTTATAATATTTACGAGTTTCCTCTTAGCTTAGCCGTTTACGGACTTTCTTATCCTTAATCAACTTATTTACCTTCATAGGTTCTTACTCCATCTAATCAGGTTAAGGGGACTCTAATTAACTATTCTATTTCCGAGGGGACTTAGTTCTTATTTAGTTAGGGGTCAGCGATCTCCTACACCGACGCTCACAACGGGTTTAATAGGATTCGTTATCCAATTCTAAGTTTATACTTAGGAGTATCTAAGTGTATATAATATATATTATTAGTTTATTAATTATACTAATAAGGGGGGCTCTTATTATGGTGTTCAGGGCTTTTTTAAGGTAATTGATCCTTATAACATCTAACCAGTGTCCTCCTTTTACTTCTATGAACTCTTTTTCAAATTTAAAAAGGAAATAAGTAAAACTCTTATTCTCTTTTTATTATATAATTCTTAATTAATCGAGGACTTATACTTCTATATTAAGGTCCACGTAGTAACCCTTCAAATATTCCATAAATCTATCCGAGTTCTTTAACCTATTACCCCCTCTTTACGTATAATAAGCGCTCACTATAACTTATATAGTATTTTTTAACTTAGAATAAATATAAGTGAATACAATTAACTCTAAACCGAAGGCTTTTCTATTTACACTTATCTTCCCTCTTATCTCAAAATACTATTATTAAAACTTTTTATATAATCTATTAAACTTTAGTGAATTAAGAATTTAATATTTAATTTATTTTAGAAATAGTATATAAGCCTAATTAAGGGGGAATTAGTATTATAAAAGGTGTTAAGGACTGGTTTATTATCGAGGGCGGGTACTTAGGTTCTACTAGGGCTTCCTATAATAATCGAATCTACTCTTATTAGGTCTCTTATTCGGTTACTTAGGTAGTCCGCATCTCCTATAATTAGGTTATAAGTTATCCGATTAACTACACTAACTACTATAAATTTCTAAATAGTTTAGCGTTACCTTTTATTATCATATAATTATCGTTTATCCTAACGTTTTATATTCAATAATAACCATAGTATACTTAATAACGTGGTCAAAGTACTCTATTATAAATACATATACGCGTCTTTTCGAGTTTATAATAACCTCTAGGTTTAATCAGGCCATACTAATCAACTTCAAACGTTCAGGGACTCCTTAGGTCAACCCATCTAAAACTTCTTACCACTCTTACACAAATTATAGGCTTTTATACTAAGCATTTAATTAATTACCTTTAATAATCTTAAAAATAATATAACGGTCCAAACACGTATATTACAATTAGCTATGGCGACTACTACGAGTATTTTTAAAATAAGGAGAAAGGAAGGAAAAGTCTACTACCCCATAAATCCATTAGATCCTGATCAGGTCTGCCTAGGCCTAATCAGGCTTAGTAAGCATCGATTAGCGTTGAACATGGCCGAGTGGTTCCGAGGCCTCTGATCGGGCCTTGGCCCGTGACAGTTGGACCTTAAGGATATTTATTACCGGGTACGTATTAAGGAGGGAGATGAGTAGAAAATAGTGTTCAGAATGAGATACGGCTACTATGAGTACCGGGTGATACTATTCGGGCTCGTCAACGCCCCTACTACTTTTCAGGTTTATATAAATAACACACTTAGGGGCCTAATTAATGTTATTTATATTGTGTATTTGGACGATATTCTTATTTTTACCTAAAATAAGGATACGTACTTAGATGTGGTTAAATTGGTGCTTAGCTGGTTAAAAGTTAATGGATTTTACGTAAACCTCGAAAAATGCATTTTTATTATATAAATAATTGAATTTCTTAGATTTATTATTTCCCTTTACGGAATTTCTATAAAGAGGGACCGGGTGAAAGTAATCGTTACTTAGCTAATACCCAATACCTTAATAAATATTAAGTAATTCCTTGGGTTTACTAATTTTTATTAGTAGTTTATTAAGAATTATTCTAAGATTTGTGTACTTCTAATAGAGAGGACTGGGAATACAACTAAGGGCTAGCTGGTGATAACACAGGATACGCTGGAGGCTTTCTATAAACTACGTCTACTTTTCATATGTACCCCAATTCTATAATATTTCGACCCCCTACTACTAATATAAGTGGAAACCGATACATTAGACTTCGTAATTAGTGTAATCCTTAATTAGTGTTAACCCGATGGGACTTAGAGATCCGTTATATTTATATTAAGAAAGTTATGGAATACTAAGTTGTGATATAGTGCTCCTAAGGTAAAATTTCTGGTTATCCGTGACGCAGCGCTATACTAGCGGAGATACTTATTATACTCATAATATAAGATCTGTTTTATAACGGTCCACCTAGGCCACTAGTACTTAGCCGAGAAGAAGATGTTGAACAGTTGCTAGGCCAGGTTACTCTAGGACATTATTATATTTAATTTCGAGATCGAATATCGACTAAGCAAATAAAACACTATAAACGCCCTATTAAGGAGGCCGGATTACTAGCCTAATAAAAACAAGGTCACGAATACAAAAAACAAAGTCCTATAAGACTTCCTTGATCGATTTACAGGTTCCAATATCAAAAAATGTCGGAAAGCAACCAGCCCCCAACCGGTCAACACCGGAACCCTAAATAACCGAGAACTTTCCCTATTTAATATAGCAAGGGAAGTACAAAAAGCAGATACCACTTTAGGTAACAACTAGAGACCACTAAAACTACACTAAACTAAAAATAGAAACGGAGTTATATAATACTAGGAAGTGGTATTTATTCCTAATTATAACCCTTTAAGAATAGAGATTCTAATAGCTTTCCATGATGAGCCTTCTAGTGGCCACCAGGGAGTTACTAAGACAATCAAAAGAATTCGATAATCGTTTTTTGGAAAAAGATGAAATAGGATGCTCACGAGTATATTAAGACTTACACAACATACCAGTGGACGAAGCCGAGGTATCACCTACTATACGGTGAACTCTCACCTCTCCTAGTACCCACCAGGCCATTTAAGTAACTATTATTTAACTTTATCGCAAAACTCCCAAAATCCCAAATCCCAAATCGATAAGCGTACAATAATATATTAGTAATTATAGACTAATTAACTAAATACGCCTTATATCTACCCACCAGGGAGATAATCACTATTAACGGGTTAGTACACATCTTAACTAAAAAAGTGTTCCTATAATATAATATCCCAAAAACACTTATATTAAATAAGTGATTACTATTTACTAGTAAATTCTGGTCTAAGGTTTACCACAAGCTGGCTATTAAGAGGAAACTTGGTACAGCTTATTACCCTCAGATGGATAAACAAACTAAACAACAAAACCAGATATTAGAGCACTTTTTGAGAGTATTCTATAATACAGAACATAATAATTGGGCAAAGTGGCTCCCAATAACCCAGTTTATCTACAATAATTCATAGCATAGGGTCATCAAGTTAACACTAGCTAAAGCCCTCATAGGATTCCTACTCATAGGACTAAACGATGTATTTCCAAGTACAACAAGGGGATAAATAGTACTAAGCGCCGTAAACAGAATTAAAGAACTAAGGACCAGGAGAGCAACCATTGCTCACCTAATAGATAAGGTAAGTAATGGAGATCGTTAAAAAAGCTTTTGGATAAATACCTTAGCCCTTTTATTGTTATATAGGTGGTCAACGGGGGGAGAGTATATAAGCTAGATGTTGATCTTAAGTATAGGATTTATAACATTTTCACTCCGACTTAATTAAAACCCTTTTATAGAATTATTACCTAACCAAAGTATATCTAAATTAAAGAAAATGACGCTAATGTGTACAAAATGGACTAAATTATTTAATATAAAAGTTCCCTAAGGAATAGGAGGTATTTAATAAAGTAGAAAGGATATAGTGGAATAGAGAATTCGTAGGAACCTCAAAGGAATGTGTTTAAGGATTTAAAGAGAGACTACGAAAAACAACTAATCACTACTAAAGCATTAATTACAAATTAGTAAAAATTAAAGAGGTAATAAAGCAAAGTTAGGCCTTTATTAAAGCCGAGAAGATAATATCAAAGCACCGCAACAAAATTATAGCTAACCGTAACCTAGTATACACCTATCTACACTTCCCCGAGGGGATCACTCTCACCACTCTCATCACCCCCAGCACCACCACCTACACCACCCTCATCATTATCAAACTCACCCTCATCATCGGAAGGGGTAGTAAAGGTATCGTAATACTATACTAGGTTAGTACTAGTTACTAAAAGGGAAATAATATAACTTACAACTTTCTAATACACTATATTAAGTTTAGTAATTAATTGAGATATAGCCTTAAGGAGACCGGGCTTCTTTAGGGAGCCAACCAATACCTTATGAATGGCCTCCTGGTTCTAAGCGATGCGGACCTATGCTTAGGCCGAAGCCTCTGCAGCGGCGACCTCGTGGACACGCAGCTGATACTCAGCGTCTATGTTATACTCCTGCTACATGGAGGGGCGGTTCTTGAGGTTCTTTTTTTGTTGGAGAGATTTCCGGGCCTCTAGCTGGGCCTCATCGAACTGGTCCTATATAGAGTTAACACTTAGTTCCTATTAGTTAAGCACTAAAGGGAAATAGGTTATACCTAGTACTTTATATAAAAGTCCTTAGTAGAACCCTTACTCGTGGCCTTAAATATAAGGTACTTTATTTTTATAGTAGAAGAGAGGGTTTAATAAGTGGCCTAGTACTAGATTAGTATTAGTTCTGGGATGGACCAAAGGAAAAACTAGGGAGGGATTTATAGGAATACAGAGCTTCCCGCCCTTCATAAAGGAGTAGCGCTAGTACTTGGTCAACGTATTTAATAAGGGTTAGTATTAGTTAAGTATTAAATGGAGAACCTACTCTTTGAAACTATATACTAAGGAACCTCACTAGTTCCGTCCTACTTTAATATGAAATTAAGGTACTAGTAGTACGGGAACTCGAAGAGCTCCGATTAGTTACCCATAGTACCTAGGTTAGTAGTTCTCTCGTCGTTAAATATAATAGTGTATAGGAGGTGCGGATTTATAATGGTCTTGGATTATGAAGTTAAAAATAAAAGGAAAGGGAAGTATAGGATTATGAGGGTTAAAGGAAAGAAAGATTTATAAAGGGGGACTATTATAAAAGGATCTTACCCGAGTATTACGAAAGTATTTCGAAAATATAAATAAAAGGTGTAACTGGGGAACCAGGCCATAATAATCCTACAGCAGAAGGCGCAACCTAGGAATTTAAATAAGAAAACCTAAACCTAGGGTTTTATTAGAGGGTTACTAGGTTATTAAAGGTTTTAAAAAAAGTGAAAAAAGAGAGTTAACTATTAGATAAAATGTGGTAAAAGACCACTAGTTAACTACCGGTTCGCTATGAGTAGGTAACCCATTAGGGCTACTCATAAGAACTTTGGAGTAGGTAACCTAGTAGGGCTACTCAAAAGAGCGCTATAAGTAGGCAACCCATCAGGGCTACTCATAAGAACCTTTAAATAGGTAACCCAACAGGGCTACTCCCAAGATCGCTATAAGTAGGTAACCCATCAGGGCTACTCATAAGAACTCATAAGTTAATAACCCAGTAGGGCAGCTCTATGGAATCAACTATTTTTCGAAAAGGAGATCACCAGTTAATAATCAGTTTACTATAAGGCTATTATAGGGAATAATAAATAATACTTCGAATTAGAAACCCAGTAGGGTAACTTTATAGGAGTAGTTACTATAAGTTTTAGAATACATGCCTCTCCGGTGAGTAACTACTATGGCCTAAGGACAGGCTGGATGAGGAGGGGGATTGTGTTACATAGTTAGAATTTGATTAAGGAAAGTATAGCGGCTAAGCCGATTCTAGACTGCGATAGGGCTTGACTAAGGAGGATTATATATATAAAGGCCTATCCCCCCCCTTCAAGGAGAGGGTTAGAGAAGAATGAGAGTCATAACTAGTACCTACCTATTGTCCTCTTACTGACCTCTTTACTTCGCACCGCAAGCCCCTGACACTAAAAGAGTATATTAGAAAAGTAATAGGAGCTTTTAAAAAAGAATACTAATTATATGGACGGTGTAGAGTGAGTGTCCCAAGTGTGTTCTACACTGCTCTAGAGATATACGAACTTTTTAAATCGGTGATCCTAAACTTAGGTTTAACAATCCATGTCTTCAACGATTCTACGTAGTTTACCACACTTATGGGAACACTAATAAGAGATTAACTCTGAGCAGGTGCTCAATAAGTAGCTATTAAAGTATACGGTATGGTTAATATTAAAGTTAGGGGGTATAAAAGGGTTATTATAAAGCTCCGCTTATACGATGTTGTACTCTATATAGGTTTTATTAGTAACCTTATCTCCTTTATTCGCCTTCGTAGAAGGGGTTTTTAGTGGGATATAAGCCCTCGTAATAACTGCCTATGGTGCTTGGACGGAACTTTTTTATGTGTACTCATAGAAATTGCGAATTAGTAAGTTTTGGATTATCAGAAAATCAAAGTGTTACTTATAACTATGCTTATTAAATAAAAAGCACCGGAGATCAAGCCTACGTTACCTCGAAGGTATAAATATATAATAACAATACATAGAAAACTAATTAAGGGTAGTATAGCCCTCTAGTATGGAAGGCTAGGTCACATAGGCCCCGAGGCTATCCGGTACTTAGTAAACGCCTTAAAAGGGGTTAGGTTAACCTTAGGGGGTAAGCCTATTATAATAATAACCTATGATATATGCGGAAAAGGCAAAGTTTACTAAGTGATCCGGTGAGCTCTGCGAGAATCCCTTAAGCATATAAAACCTGGAGACCAGCTTATAGTGGACTTTTACGACTATAAAGAGGGTTATAAAGGGTATATATCCATGATGTTTATTGTTGATTGAGCTAGTGGTTATATGTAGGATTTTTACTTTATGAGGTGTATTATAGACGTCTTATTAACGCTCCTAATGGACCTCTTAGAACTTCTTAAAGTTTATTATAGAATAATGGTTAAAACTCTGGAGTCTGATGGTGAACTTAAGTAGTACTTATAGGTTACTTAAATACTTATTATATAGGGTATAACCCTGGAGATATCAACTCTAAATACGTAAACTTAGAACAGCGGAGTAGAATACATCGTAGCAGTAATTAAAGAGTGTATAAGAGCGATGGCTTTAGGCACTGAGCTTCTGAACGTCCTTTAGCCGGAAATAATGAAAGTGGTAACGTATATATATAATTATACACTATCGGTAATAAGAGGATGGAAGTCGCTGTACAAGCTATTTCATAAGCACTTTTGGCACGAAGAAAACGGGATATATGCATGCCCAGACCTCTCCCATATGCGCTCGCACCAGAAGTTATCAGCGCGCACCTGGATCGGATTCCTAGTCGGCTACACATCAAGTAATTCCTTTCGAATCTGGAATCCCCTATACAACGAAGTTTTCACTACTTAAGATATGGTATTTAATGAGAAGTATCACTTTAATAATAATATTAAGGGCCTAGTAGAAGAGATTAATTATATGGATTTTAAAGTGATTTAATAATACTTAGAAGAGCTGATCTAGTAGATAACTAGTGTGAGAATATATAATTAGAGTATTAACGAAGAAGTAGAAGAAGTAATAGAATACTTTAACCCCGATAAGCCTGCTTTAGAAGTAGTTATAGAAGTGCTTGAGCACCTAGAAGCTGAAGTGGACGCACCTAAGTAGATAGAAGGGTAATATTTGGAAGTGTAGTTTATACCCTTTTTGACGCCGGAGGTATCGCCTTTGACCTTATTTATTGCGGCTTTAACTGAGTTTAATGTGAGGGGGTATAAGGAGATATATATAATAAAGTAAATGTGTTAGATTCCTGCTTTAATACCGAAATTAAGGTGAGTTATACTTAGGATGTTATATAAAACTGTTTTTTTAGTAGGTATAGTGTTTTATAAGAGAAATTCCCGATGTTAAGATGGTCCTCGAAGGGACCACGTTATACTTAATTAGTTGTGTACCTTAGAATAGGGTTCCGAAGAGTCCTTTATGGTAGTAGTGTTAAATACTAAAGAGCTCTGTGTGTATAAAGTGTTCCCGGATAACTAAGTCAAAGGTTAGTAAGAGGTAAGTGAACTTTAGAAGGAAAGCTCCGTAGTAGTAGTGTTAGAGATAACCATGCTCTACTCCCGCAGAAACTGGAGCTAAACGCGTATAATAGTCTTTAAGGAGTGAGATATATATGGTAACCGGGATGTGGTAAAAGTATTAGAGATGACCGAGCTTTGTGTATATATAAAAGCAAAAGATCCGTGTAGTGCTTTCTAAAGGGATCTACCCCCTTTACCTATGTTTTATAATTAACTAAAAATACACTATTTTAAAAGTGAATTCCTAAGCACTGAGAAGAGCCACCTTAAAGGCCATAAATAGTCCTAGTTGTGGGAAGAAGTCGCTAGAAGTGTTGTGCACAACGAAAAGGTCCTAGGATACCACTGGGTATATACTTATAAACTAGATAAGTATGGGCAGCTAGCCAAATTCAAGGTGCACCTTGTGATTTGTGGTGATTAATAACCTAGAGATGTATAAAAGATGTATACGGCGATGCTTATAGGTATGTCCTTTTGTATACTGATGGCCGTTGTGGTGTACTTTAATTTAGAGTTATTATAATATGATGTAGTGAACACGTTTATTTATATAGATCTAAACGAGACCGTTTTTATAAAGCCCTCACTTAGTTACCGTATACTAAGAAGGATCCTATGTTTACGAAAAGTGTTATACAATTTACGATAATCACTTCTCCTTTAGTAACGCTACTTAAAGGTGGGACTCGTAAACCATAAATTCGAGCACATAGTAGGTGAGAACTATTGTTAGATAAAGGGCGATGTTATATTCTTTTTTTATGTGGATAATTATATACTAGCCTTCCTATGCGCATAACAAGGAGGTGCATAAGAAGAAATCACCACGCTATATAAAAGATATCACCTAGAAGGAGGAAAGCCTCTTTAATAGTTCCTTGGGATCGAGGTTATATGGGACTACTCAAAGCGCCGAATATAACTATCCCAAGTGGTCTACGTAGAAAAAGCAAAAAAGCTTTTACCCCCTATAACTAATACACTAGAAGATAATTCAGAAGTGCATATATATACCCTAATAGCATTTAAGGAGCTTCTCCTGTATAACGGAGACACCTCTACATAGGAGATTACTTATTTTTAGCGTAAAATCGGGATAATCCTATATATAGTAATTATAACCCGACTAGACGTTACCTTCGCTGCTAGCCGTTTCACATACTTTAACTAGAACCTAGGACCGAAGCACCAATATATAGTAAACAGAGCACTCGGATACCTCTATTCTATACACTACCTTTACCTCGAATACGGTACTGAACCCGGGAGTGCAGAAAATACACTTATGGTGGTATCCGACGCAAGCTTTACGAATAACTTAATTAATTAGAAGAGCTCTCAGGTGCTCACTATAAAACTATTCGGAGGGCTCGTAGCGTGGAGGGCCAATAAGCAGACCACGGTGACAACGTCTATAACAAAGGCTGAGCTGCTCTCATTATCGCAGGCCGCCAAAGAAGCGCTCTTCACAAGCCACCTCATCTCCGCACTATAGGTCCAACTACTAATAACGGGGACTCCGGAAGCAACTTTCCCTACACCAAAAACACCACATACACCTATAATCCAACTCTAATACAACAACTTACAAACCATACACCTCATAATAAACAACCTAATTACACTCTAAACACACCTACGCTACGTTAATATTCATAACCATTAACTACACTAAGAGATTATAACGGAAAGGGTTTCCATAATATACACCCCCTCCACAAAGCTTATAACAGATGACCTAACAAAAAGCCTAGTACTACCTAAGTTTCGCGAGTTCTAGAGGTAAATACGGATAACGGAGTAAAAGGAGCTCCTAGAACGGAATCGGAAAAGGGACCTAAAGGCCGACGAGGCGGAATAGCTCACAAGAGTATCAAAGGAAGACGTATAAGCAATAGAGGACTTTAGAAGAGTACTGAGGGCATTAGAAAGCCTAGCTAAGACGAGACCCTAGGAAGGGGAACGCAGAGTACGTATAAAATGCCTCCCTATAAAAAAAGAAGAACTCTATGCAGGGGAAGTACCTCACAAAGTATGAGATATATATCACGGAATAGTTATTAGAGGTCAGGAAAAACCCCTACGAGGCCTTCCCTAAGGGGGCGTATCAGATTAAGTACTCGGCTGAGCACTCAGCGCTCGCTCAGAAGAACTATAATCCCGAGCGCACACCCCAGCCTCCTTGGGGCACCCCCTACCCCTATTCCTACGGGCCCAGGGGGCTTCCAGGAAACTTAGAGATACATAACAGAATATACACGATTTTGACCACCGATTCGACAGATTATTTAGGGTTTGCCTTGGGCGGTACCCTTATGCAAGAAGACTCCGATGAGCATTAGCACCCTATCGTATTCTACTTATAGAAGTTATCGCTAACTGAGTATAATTACCCTATTTATAATAAGGAATTACTTACCGTATTTACATACTTTAGGGCCTAGAGAGTAAAACTACAAAATATAAGCAACTTTAAGATTTTTATGGATCACAAAAACCTTAAACACTTTATAAGGAAGTAGCACCTCACTAAGAGACAGAGTTAATGGACAAAAGAGTTAGCCTAATACGACTTTTATTTAGAGTACTGGTTAGGAAAGGAAGTAGTAGTCCCCGATGCCCTCTCTTAGAGGGAGTAGGACGCCCTAGGGTTGGGACGATAAGAGAGAACAGGGATACATACTCTAGTTAATACCTAACCATACTATCCCTAAGGAAAGAACTGGTGCCCCCTAGGTGGGCTATATTATAGATGACTTATTAGTACTCTTATATATAATAATATTTATGAATAATAGTGAGTTATAAACACTTTAGGATTAGACTATTAAAGAAAATAGATTATACCACCAAGTTTACGAGGTAGTGAAGTAGGGATAGTGTAACTTCTTACCAGAGTTATAGTTAAAGGTTTAGATCACGGAATATATAATTAATAAGTAGTAGAAGTTGATGTTCTGGGATAAAATATGGGTTCCCAGAAGAAAAGATAATGACGACCCTTTAAGCCTATTACGGACAAGGGTTATACAGGAGTGCTACAATTCTAGCACTAGTGGTCACCTAAGGTGTAATAGTATATTCGAGATTATAAGCCGACGCTTTTACTAGCCGGGGTACTCCTAGATGGTCAAAAGGTTTACGAGGAACTACTATGTATATAGTGAAACCGTGCAGGGGGAAATGCTTACGCTAAGCGGGTTTTTCCTTAGTCAGGCGACAGCGAGCTATTTGAGAGAGGGGAACTGGGGACGCATTTCTAGCGGAGGACACAACAACGGACCATCAAGTAACACATCACGGAACGTCAGCAAGCATCGTTAGTTAAACAGACGTATTCAGAGCTCTTTTTACCCGTTCACTTGGATCATATACCGCGAACAGTACGGAGGTTGCTTTACCACCGAGCAAACAAGGCCCCAACACTCACCAGTGTCTACATCTAGGGCAGGAACCCCTCTTTGGCCCTGATCAGGTCTTGAGGTGTCTCCTTACCTAAATTGTAGCTCTGGTTGAGTAGTTTCGTACGAGTTAGTCACCCTCGCGGACCCGGGACGGAGGGTGCACGACCTGTGGTCAGTAGAGTGTGTGTGTTGTACGATACAGCACATACTGTTCACTGCATCCCCCGCTCCGTTGCAATAGTAGTATCCATATTTAGAGGTAAGCTAAGAAGGGGTTACTTAAGCCCTTACCCGTCCCCCTCCAGATAAGTAGTGACCTATTAATGGATTTCATTACTAATCTACTATTAACAAAAAAGAAGAAGTCCCGTTATATATGGGTTATAGTTAATCAGCTAAGTAAAACGCTAATACTAGAGGAGATGGAGATTATGGACATAGTATCTTATACCTAGTAGTTCCTCTATAACTATTATCGTTTCCACGGGATACCTTAATTAATTATAAATAATAAAGGGTTAACCTAGGTTAATAATTTTTAGTAGGAGTTTTATAGGTTAACTAGGGTTACTTAGCTACTAAGTACCACCTACTACCCATAAACCAATAAGGGAACAAAGTATATAAACCAGGAGGTTCAGGTTATTTTACGAATCTACATTACCTAAGCCCAGAATAATTAGGGAGAATTACTTCCTATGGTGTAACTAGTTCTACGGAATAGAACTAGCTTAGTAATTAGTATTTCTCCGTTTTTCATAGAACACGGGTACTACATTAACCCGTTACCGGTTATAAAAAAAATAGTAAGGGACCACCTAGCTATGGGAAGGTGGCTACGGATGAACTAGTGACCAAAATAAAGGACGTTATAGTGTTTGCCCAGGCTATAATGGCCTTAACGTAGTAGCACTATAAATTGAGTATTAACCGTTATTAGTTATTAGTAGATAAGTATTAGGTAGGTGATAAAGTCTAATTTAACGTTATGAATTATAAGTCCCTATACTTAAGTAAGAACTTTATATGGTTATACTACTAATACCAAATTACTAAGGTGGTGAGTGTATACGTAGTGGAGTTAAATGTACTAGGAGGGATTTACCCATAATTCCACGTGGACGTCCTCCGGAGATTAGTTAGTAACCCCCTCCTAGGCCAAATTTAATTAGATTACTAACTACCACCTATTAGGGAAATAAATAATAAAGATGAGTAGTAAATAAAGGAGATTTACACTATTAAATGGAAGATGGTGGGTAAAAGGAGAAGATGTGAAACCCTAGTGAAGTGGGAGGGCTATATTAACCCCACATAGGAGCTAACTAGTACTATAAAAGAAATAGAGGTATTAGACCATTACGAGGAGTGTTATAAGCCGATATTAGAGAACGACGGGGACGTAGCGTATACGTAGGTGCCCCCCAGGAGGCCAGCCAGGAACTAGAGGCCGTGTAGGGGGAGGAGGGGAGTAGTATTACGGGCTAAACCCGGTGGTTATACCCGGGCTATGCTTATGCTTATACTAGTGCCCCACCGGTGCCCCACTAGCGCCCACCCCCTAAGAAGCAGAGATTTCGCACTATATCATAGTTTACCCTTTTCCTCTTCAACTTGAAATAAACAGTATTTGGCTACCTTTCGGTTGAGATAAGGCCTAGGACCAGCCCTTCGCACCACCTAATCTACTATTAAAAAACGCTAATAAGGAGGTAATAATAGCCTATTCTCTACTCTTCTAATTCACTAAAACCCTTAGGACCTATGAGATCCCTCGAACAATATTTTAAAGGGCTAATTACTAATCCTAAAGGCTTTAAAGTCTTCTTATATGTAATAAACTTCTTCCAAAAAATCTACTCACGTTATTAGGGACAAGCCCTCGGTTGGACCCTAAAAAACCAACTCACCCTACTACGGAAATTTAATAAAAACCAAAAAATTTAAAAGAACCAGCGGGATCTAAGGACAAATTGAACACATAGTAGCTAATAAATAGGATTTGGAGGACGCTGGTGAGGACTATATATGTTGAATCCGCTGTGCCAAGCGCCCAATACACTTCCGGCCCGCTCGAAGGCCGTGCACAGCGTGGAATAATAACGGGCCGAAACGCGCCCTTGAACCAGCCACTTTGAGGGCCAAGTTCTCCCCTGAACAACAGGGAGGGAGAACAAGAACAATTACACACAATTGAAAATATCACGAATTGACCCTTAAGTCCGACAATATACTATAGAGTAAGTAGTCTAAGCCTCGGCTCTCTATACCACATACCCCTCGGGAGGTCTACAGCAAAGGCTTCGCCCTTACCGCCCTGGCGTTAAATACAACAACAACAACAACAACAAGAGCGGAGATCATTGCGGGAACGGTGGACAGCATGATGAGTCCAATAATGTGGCAACTGACTGCAGGCGCTTACTGAGACCAGCGGAGCCGGTAAGATTTCGACCATGCAATTGCCATCTCGACGAAGAAACACGAGGTTGAATTAAGCTTTTTTGACACTTACCCGGCAGTATCTTTTTAGCGGAACCTGCAGACCTATGTGTCCATCGCGGAAGAGGAGCGATGGGGACTACGACGCTGGTTGTGACAGGGGTGAAGAGTGTCGGTCGCCGGGAAGTGGGAGGGCTGCGTCATCGGGTTTACTGACGACGCTACTTGGTGGAACTCCTACAGCATAGTTTTGTTGCGTGGGGTCCTGAGTACAATAGGATCTCATGTTCCTTCTGTCTTGCCCAGAGTTATTCATTCCTTGATAAGTGGCACCTAATGATCCCAACGTGAAGCCGCTGGGGCTTCCTAGATCTAAATAACTTCATTCGTAATCTCCCGAGCTTTATCGAAAGCAGCTTCATGAGCGTGGCCTGGTTCATTCTCCTGGTCCTCATACGGCTTGACTCCCATGTGCTGCCAGGTGCGCTTAATCATTAGAGTAATCTCCTTATCTTTTCCATGGAAAAGAAGCTCGGTATCTCCACTTCCAAAAGCCGAGATGGACTTGTGCTGAAAAGACATTAGCTATCATTTTGGGCTGGGCTAATTCCGAGTCCCTGAGCATGACTTACTAAACCCAGGGTTAACTTGATGACGCCATCTGCCCACGAATGGCGGTACATCTTTGACGGCTGCTTGCCCTGGAGAGCGAGTACAAGGTTATCCGCAGCATACATTGCCTGCTTCATAGCAGCTCGGGCGTTGGGGTTTGTCACGCCCGCCTCGGCAACGTTGCCGCAGACGTAAATGTGCGGAAGCGATTCAACGTCGACCTGCATCGTGGGTTTGATTTTGATGCGTCCTGACTTGGCAATAGCCTCGGGAGCAAGGTTACTGATTAAATCAGAGGAAGGTTTCTGGCCCGTCGCATTGACCTATAACATGTGAGAAATGGTAAAGGCTAGCTTGTTTCCAGATAGCGTAACTGACCAAAAAGTCGCACTCGACCTTCCGGCCGGATCGAAGGGTGATAAGCCCATCGACTGGGGTCTCCGCGGTTGTGCGCTCGCCCAGTATTATTTCAACACCAAGATCTTTGAGACCCTTGAGAGCCCCGGCTTGAAGCTCGGGGCCAAATCGGTTCATGACAGCGTCTCTGGAATGGACCAACACCACATTCTTCTCCGGATACTTGTCTTTGGAATCGGTAGCAAGCTCAACACCGGCGGCACCGCCGCCAACCACAACGAGATGCTTGGCAGTCTTGATCCGCTGCTGGAAGTCCTGCAGCAGTTGTACTCCCCTAGCCTTTTCAGTCGCGCCTACTCTTGAAGGCAACGACATTCCCACGCCGGAACCAGTGGCAATGACCATGTAGGAGTAAGGTATCTCTTCCCTAGTGCCTTCAATGGTCACTGTTCTTTCGCTAATGGTTGACACACGGTCATGAACCCATCGCACGACCGGCGCTGCGTCGGCGGGGAGATACGGTCCATACGGAATGAACGTCTTCGCCTCATGTCCCTCAACAACACAGAATCGGGGAAGAGTCCAAGTGAACTGCCAGTGACGGTTCGGCTCGATGATGATCAGGCGGTAGGGGCCATCGGCCGGGAGCGACAGGGCAATTATTCGAGCGGCATGGTAACCAGCGAACGATGCGCCAACGACGACGATGTTGATGGTTTCGGGGTTGGCCTCCTTGGATGAACTGTGGGCTATTTTCTTTGTTGTATACGCCCGCGAGAAGAAGTCCACGAAAAGTCGCAGAGAGTAACCGACGAGCCTCACGAAGAGGACGACCTTCTTGACCTTCTGGAACATGGCCGACGTCGATCGGGCCCGCGGCCTCCGATTTCCTGAATGGGCAGGAACGTCGGGAGTGTAAGCAGTGAGACTGGCCGGGCCGAGGTCGGTGGACAAGTGACAGGTTTCCCGGGCAGGCAAAGACGAAATCCAGAAGGAGAAGGAGAGGGAGGAGAATGACTAGGTCAGATTGGACGGACCTCGCTAATACTTATCAGATGCATCTGATTAGATCCGAAAGGGAACATCCCGCTAGCGCGGCGTCGGTAGCAGATTCGGACTTGAAATGACCGATGTTGCTTCGGCCGAAGAGGCCTGCGGGCTTTTCGTCTCGGCGTCCGCCTTATCCCTGTCGGAATGGAAGCTATGTGCTTCTAACATCTCATTTCTGGCCTAGAAGCAATCGTTAAAAAATTTCGAAGAGTCTTTTCAAAGCTCCTTGCTTGCTTGGTTGGCTGTGTCCTCGCTAGCGGGACAAAGTAACCAACACTGACTGGTTTGATTCATGGACAGGATGTGACCGATGGGATATGACGGGACCAAATGTTCATCTGATCGTCCTATTAAATTACGTACTGGCACTCCCTGCGCCAACGAACCTACCTTCTTGCTATTCCTTATCGTTCCATTCAGCCCAACTTCCACATTGAGCGCGCTGCCAGTCACTACCCATGCCTCGCCAGCGTCTTCGTATGACCAGAACTCAGCCGAAAACGATGCCAACAGCAGATATTGCCAGGGGTGAAGACTCGCAGCGGGGGCAGGCTGCACCAACTGTAACCGACTGTTCCGTGAGCCGAATGACTTGGCTAACTAGAACCCCTGCCCTGCCCTGAACTTCTGCTCCACCGAGCGCCGTGGCTGGGGCATCCCAGAACCGAGTCATGGATCTTAGTGACCCTGAGGGGGCGCCAAAAAACACACGAGAGACAAGAGTTGCAAATACACCCTACATAGGTAGCACTTTCCAAAGACCCACGATGGAAAAAAAGAAAAAAAAGGCTTTTTGTGAAACTCAACAGTCGATTATGTTACTTCAATGTCGCCGAAACCCAAAACGCCGTCACAAATCCGTCATCCTAAACCTGAACCTCCTGGACCTGAACCTGGACCTCGACTGCCACGGGCCCACTGCCGGGCTTCTTCTCGGCCGTTACGACGTCGACTACGGGAGTGACTGGCACCCTCTTGACCTCGCTGAATGGAGGGTAGCCGGCCGCACGCCATTCCTTGAAGGTCATGCGTCCGGCACAAGCAGGCATCTTGACCATCAGGGGCACCACCGTGTCGGTGGGCGTGCCCATCACCTCGGCCTTGTGGTCAATCTTCTCATCGAGCGTCTCGTAGCCCATCTTCTCATACATCTTGTAGGTCGAGGGTGATGACTCGAAGTAGAGAGGGATTCCCAGGCTATCACTGAGCTCCATTCCCCACTTGCACCACAGCGCACCAGCTTTTCTACCTTGGTGCTTGGGGTCAACGGCAATAACGTGGGAATCTGTCAACACTCCGAATCAGCTTTCGCCAGAAGAGATCTTGAATGGCATACTTGCGACTCACAGATGTAGCGGCGACCTCCAAACAGCTTCTCTCTAACCTCGTGCAGAGGGTTCAGAACAGCCTCGGCGCGTTCCTTTTCCTTTCCTTCAAGCCAACCAACGCCAGGGTTTCTTCGCTCTTCTTCGCTGCGCTCTTTGAGGTAGATGTCGCCAAGAGCCATGCCGACAATCTCGCCCGTCTCAGTATCCACACACTTGTAAGTGTACTGTGTCTCGCTGTGATGCCACCAAGACAAAGTGCCCGCCGTGTGCGCCTTGCGGAACTCTTCGGAGTCCACGCCGCCAGGGAAGAGAATCTGGATCATCTGCTCGCCCTTTTCATCCCCCTGGAAGGCTTTGAAATAAGTGTCGTACACCTTCTCGATGTCGGGGATCAAAGCAGGCAAAATGGCGTAACCCATGGTAACGGATGTTTGTGTGGATTGATCTGAAGTGTCGAAAAGGCAGAATAAAGAGATATTGTTGAAGGTAAAATCTTTCAACAGAATCAAACACGGTTTCCAGAGATTTCCAACCTTACCGAGGGCATCCCCTCATATATACATGGGTTCATTGCGGGCAAACCGCCAACTCCGATCCAGCCGGAGGTGTTGAACTGCCTCGATCCCAACCGACTTCCTTATTGGGTTATCAAGTTGACCTAAGCAACTCTTCCAAAGAGCAGATGGCGTTCTCTTGCAGCCCAAGTGGTGTCCGACGCAAAGGTTCGCCAGTCTCCGGCTGCGGACCCAGCCGGTAGCATGATGTGGAATACTTGGCCGCCATGCCCCAACAGACACAATTTCTTGGTGCGCCGTTCAGCCCCCCACACAGGCCCGTTTAAAGTTATCAGATCCGCATTTCTAGCAACAGAAGTCTTTTTCACGGCCTCGTGTTGCTCCACTTTGCCACACCCCAGCCCTGGTCGGGGTTCAAGAGCCCACCCTTCAAGTGAACAGAATAAGTCGATTTTGCTCTCCCAAGTAACTGGAACGGCCGCATCCCTGGCCCAAACCACTTGGAGTCGACCGAGCAGACGAATCGGCGTGAATCCCTACGTAGCCTGTTGTTGGTGCGCACAACTGGGCTCCGCCAAGCTCTGGAACTTTTGGGAATAACAAGCAGCTGGGTCTGTAAGACTTCATCTGCAGGAGCAAAACTCACGCGCCAAAAGAAAACATTCAAAGTGAACACATGATCCCTCAGGCTGTGCGCCACAGCTTTGCAAAATATCTCATTCATCTGTCCCATTTGGTAGCGTCGACGCCACCTGAATCGCTGTGCTTCAAGCTTGAATGAGTCGCCAGTTCTCAGCTGGCGTGCCAAGTCAAGTTATCTGATCTGTCTCGCTGCCACTTTAGTCCTTCTCTGATCCACCCGTTCAAACCGGCCTTCGGCGTCAAGACATGCAAGTTAGCCTCCCTCCCAGAGCACCGGTAAGTTTGGGACTAGCGGCGCCCCGGATAGCATGGGTCTGGATCGTCGGGGTTGCATTCGTCTAAGCGAAGGCCAGAATGAGGATGAAAAAAGTTCTCTGCATCTAGTAGGTACATGACTTGGCGCCTTCTTCTTGGAGTCATAGACCGTTTTCTTCGAATGGGGCAACCGATTCGTCTCATGTTGGTGCAAGGGTTTTCGACGGGGCACCCATGAATGACAGGGTCTGACAGTGCTTGTAAGTGGAACCGACGCAAAGTTGGGATTTATTCTTGGCAAGGATCGGACAATGTTTTCTTTCGGGTCGTTTGTTCGCGACATCATCGTTGGTCAGGCAGTATGGGGCCAGCCCGAGCTGCCCCAAGCTCATAGCGCAGCATATTACAGTACGCTGCGAGTCGGAGAACCTACCGAATTTGTGAGCTTTGGCTACATTAGCACCGGTATCTGTGGGCTCTCAAGACGCCCAGTACTTCGACCTGCAAAAATCCCTGCGCTGGGCGACCACTCCGCAATGCAGCTCGCGGGAACCTGATCCCGTTCCATGCACATGATTCAAATGACGACCGCCGGTTCTTGGCGCGGCGGGGTGCGGGAACGAAGTCCTCAGCATCTGAAGGCGTGTGCTCACAGAGTTTCGCCTAGGAGCACCCCATGTATCGTCTCGGAGGATGCGTTCCGCGGCCGCCTGTGATTGCACACTTCTAGGGCCGATATCAAGTGGTTTTCTGGAAAGGAGTTTCTTGAGCAGTGATGCCTGAACGAGCTTGTGGCTTTGTAAGCAATCGGAAGCTCCCTAATTACGCCCGTCTACCTAGGTAGGGCGACTGGAACCATCCATGCTGAGAATGAGACGCAGCGAAGTAACCCTAGCCCTAACCCTAATCCCCCCCCCTTTTCCCACCCGATCAGTAGTTGATCAACCTGGGTATCTGTATCTGTGTCTTCATCTCCATTGCCTGCAACTGTATACCAAAAAATTCAAAAGAACATTTTTTTCGTCTTCTCTACAAGTTTCTCTGCCTCCAATGTGCGGCTGCCATACAGGGCATCAACAACTTCCCTCTCGCCTAATTCTTCTTAGCATCCACTATTAGTGAAATAGGTAATATACTACTAAGATCCTTAATAGTTGAAAAGTCTTCACTTCTCCCTTTTAAAGCCCTCCCGTAATAGCCTCATAGCCTCCGGTGGGCACTAGACTATAGCCGGCCCCTCCAGCCGGCCCTAATCGGGACTATAGGTCACCTCCGGAGCTAACCCCTCCCTTAAGGGCTAAGCGCCACCATAACACTAAAGCCCAACCACTCCGGCCCAGCCTTAGGGGAAACCAGCCTAACACTCCTAATATAACCCCTTCTACTGCAAAGGGGCCCTTGAACATAAGTAGGGTAACCACTAGATCTATCCTAGCCGCCTTCGATGAACAAGCTAAACGCTATAAGGGCCGAAAGGATGTCTTTTTGGCCATCGCCCAGTCTATTAACAACGTGGTCTCTAGTTTTAAGGGGCCGAAAAAGCAGATCACAAAGGAGGCGATAACTTATATAATCTAAGCTCTAAAAAAGTTAATGAATAACAAAACTGCTCTAACTCTAACCCGGAATTGGACTACCATTACGGTATCAACCCCAACCCCAGCCCCAGTCTCAGCCCCAATCTCAGCCCCGGCCTCCGCCCCGGCCCAGCACCAAGCCCCTACCCGCCCATAAACCCAGGCTCAGTTAGAAGACCTCCGGGTTTTCGTCCGTATCCCCGAGGAGGGCCTTGAGGCTACCCGGAAGAACGCCCCTTTTGCCCTGCGTCGTACAGCCTGCCAGGCCCTTGGCCTACAAATAAAGGACATCCCACACATCTATCACATCTCAACTAGATACTCCTCAAAGCCCCTGAACAAACAAGTCCAGCAAAGCCTTCTTAGAAACAAGCACAAGCTAGTAAACTATTTAGGGGCTTTTAAAGTAGAAACCCCTATAAGATGGTTTATATACGCCGTCCCACGTTGCCCATTTCAGCTCCAGAGCCTGGATGGGGATAGTATCGATATATTAACCCTAATCGAAGACGAGGTTCTCGCCTAAACTAGCTATAAGCTTATCCTGGCCCGATAATCCCACCTTGGCCCTAACCTAACCACGAACAAAGTCACATAGGTGGTCTCCTTTATAGTGGAGGTACCACCTTTTCGACTATTCAACCAGAGTAGTAGGGCCCAGCTTATCCGGAAAAAGAGGAACCTACTCAAACACAACCCTGGATACCAGGGATACCATATAAGCCGGTACTGTAACCGGTGGCCACTCTACAACAACTACGGCAAGCCCTCAGACTCCCACAAGACCAGGCCCTGCGCAGCTAAACCGCAGTGTGCCAACTATTCCGGGCCCTTCCAAGCCGGCCACACAGACTGCCCAGCAAAGCACATGATGGTCAACGGCCAGCCCACTCCCCCAAGCCGAAAGGAACGAGCCCAGATCTGAAAGGCCGGGCGGAAGGCTTTTGACGCCCTCCACAACACCAACCAGAACTCCGACCAGACCAACCCCCTAAACAACACTCAACAAACACAGACCCAGGATCCACCCCCGTCTAGGGTCCACAACCAGCAACCAGGCTCTAAGCGCCTACGCATTAGGACCCCCTCTCAGAGCTCAATTGTTTGCCTAGGCGATGAAGACACCAACAGCAACATGGACGAAGACGAGGCTGAAGACTCTGAGACCCCCCCTTCCAGAGACCCGCCCTATCCTTATTCCTGTTACTAGGAGCCAGAGGGTAACTTAGAAGCCGGACTATAATATTACTAATGCCTACACCCACCTGGACCTCGATTCGGAGGCATAAGCCCAGACAGGGCCCCCCACGGGTGCTACGTGTGGCCCAATGCAACGTGGGGAAAAAGCCTCTAACATATATGGCTTTTCTAGAACTCTACTAGGCTAATCAGGTTGATATTATACTTATCCAGGAGCCCTGGATAGGCTATACCAACAGAATACAGATCAATACACACCCTGGGTTCAATTCCTATATTCCAGTAGACTTCTGGAATAGCAAGGAAACAAGGCCCAGGGTAATGACCTATAATCTTTTTTTTGTTGTTGTTGTTGTATTTAACGCCATGGCGGCAAGGGCGTAGCCCTTGCGGCAGACCTCCCGAGGGGTATGTGGCGTGGAGAGCCGCAGGCTCAGGCTACCTACTCTATAGTACATAACCCTTACTAACGTCCTCCAAATTTTGCCTATTAGCTACTATGCGTTCAATCTATCCCTGGATCCCACTAGTTCCTCTAGTTCTTTTACTTCTTATTTAGTCCCTTTAGTAGGGTAAGATAGTTATTTTAAGGCCTAACCGGAGGCTAGCCCCTAATAGCGTATATAAATCTTTTAAAAAAAGTTTATTATATATAAGAAGACCTCGAAGTTTTTAGGATCGGTGATTAACCCCTTAAAGTATCACTTAAGGAATCCCATAAGTCCTATGGGCTTTAATAAACTAAAAGGGTGGAGGGTAGGCCACCGTTACCTCCTCGTTAAGGTTTTTCGGTAATAAACTAAGTGGTTTACTTTTTTTATTTCCTTATAAGAGTATATAAGTAGGGCTTTAATATAATTAAAGTGTTAATAATATTGTTCGAAGTCTCCGTGGCCTGATCAGGCTGCTAGGAGGTGGTGCAGGGTAGCCCGTGGAAGGGCTAGTTCAGGGGGGTTGGATAGGGTGGCCTCGAGTCCTAGTTGGACGTATCAATCTGTTACCTCCTTACGCCACCATTGTGTGTATTAGGCCCGTATTCGTTTCTTAGTGAGCTACTTAATCCCTGCTAGGGTTACTAGTTGGCCTAAGGGGATTGGGAGCGTTGTGCTTTGCTTAGCTAGGTGGTCTACTTCTTCGTTGCCTTTTATTCCCTGATGCCCTGGGGCCTAGTGGGTGTATATATTGTATATCCTAGCCGCCTTATGGATCTCTAGGAAGGTTGCTTATGAGGAGGTGGGAGTATCGCCCCGTATCCCTTGGATAATACTAGTGTTGTTAATATAGATGTGTATGGGTTGGCCTTGGGAGGTAAGGAGGGCCCGCCGGAGCCCTGCCCTCGCCCCTTTAGCCTTATTATTAAATACTTCTGCTAGGCCAAGTCGGCCATAGCCCTGGGCTATACATCTTTTACCTCGGTAAATAACGAATCCATACCTAGTAGCTCTATTAGACGCCTTACAGCTGTTTGAGTAGATAACTATATGGGTGTTTAAGACTGTTTTTAGTTAATCCTGGAAGGCTTTGGTAGCTTTTTCCTTTGTTTGTAGGATTATTGGGTTTTGTGACCTTGGGAGGTATTATGGTTAGAGTAGTGCTGGCCTTAGGACCCTTGAGACGAGGCCTGCTGTCCGTTGAAGTTGTGTTTGCTGCCTCCCTCATTGTGTGAGCCTTAGGACTAACGGATGTTGTTGGTCGACCTTTTATAGTTGGACTGTGAAGCGTAGGTGTACCCCTTCTAAAACCACTTTCCTAGTAGGCAGGCCGGCATCTCGGAGGAGGTTGCTTGTTGGGGTTATTTTCCAGACTAGGAGGATGGCTTGGGCCGCTTTTGTGATGACCTTGTTGACCTTTTGGACGAGGCCCTTTTGGCTTATATTAATAATTCCCCCTCCCTAAGGGGAGGTGGTGTTGCTTAGGGCTGGCTTGGTTAGCCCCCTGAACCAGGTTTCGGCTCCGTATAGGGCTGTTGGGAGGACACAGGTGATGACCGCCTTCTGTATAGTAGCCGCTGGGATCCCTCCTTTTGTGTTTATTAGGCGCCCTAGGTACTGGGCTGCCTTTTTCGCTATAGTTACCCTTGTTTCGACGTGGTATTGGAAAGAGAGTCTTTTGTTGAACTAAACCCCTAACTAACGGATCAGCTTAACCGAGGCTTCGACTTTAAGGCCTTTAGTTTTAATCCTAAATAGGTTTTTTAGTTATTTATATTTCTTAGTGAAGTGGATAGTTTTATATTTAGTTGGGTTAAAGGAGACCTTATTATTGGCACCCTAGTCTAAAACTTGGGTAACCTATCCACTTAAGGATATAGTATTGTCCTTGAGGGATGGGCCGGTAATTAAAAGGCTTATATCGTCTGTATATCTAAACTAAAGCCTTGGGTCTTTAGCTAGGATATCGGAAATATAAAATAGGAAGATAATAGGTGATAGTGGGGAGCCCTGAGGTAGCCTATAGGTTAAAGGGAAGTCCTTTATTATTACATTTTTAAACCTAACCTTATTAGTACGGTCTGATACAAAGGCATAAATCAGCCTGATCAGGTTATTAGGTTAGCCCTGTTGCCGTAGTTGGATAATAAGGTGGTTCCGAAGAACAGAGTTAAAGGCCCCCTTTATATCCATTATCACTAGTATAATTATAAGCCCCTTATCGAGGGCCTATTTAATATTGTGTATGAGGTAGGTTGTTAGGTTGATAGTTGCCTTGCCTAGTAGGGCCCTTATTTGCTGTGGGTTAGTTACCCCTTTTAGGATAGTGAGGTAGGTTATTCTCTTGGTTATTAGTTTTTTGAGCTTTTTACTTAAGTAGGATAAGAGGGTTATTGGTCTCTAGGATCCAGCTTTTGAGAAGTTGGTTTTTTTGAACTTCTAAATTATAATAACCTCTATTCTATAAAAGGGCTAAGGGAAGTAGCTGGCCTTAATGTATACTTAGAATAGTAGTTTGATAAGCTTAGTTATAAGGTCCTAGTAAGTTTTAAGTAGTTTTGTGGTAATTCCGTCGATGCCAGGGGTCGTAGTCTTTATTAGGGTGGCTGCCCTTACTTCCTCCTGACTAATCGTAGCCTGCTAGGGTATTTGTCGTCTTGGGACCGTAGCCACGTTGAAGGGGTCCCTAGGTAGGTTATCTGTGTTATCAAACCTCTCCAGCAGAGCCCTCCGTAGGGCCTGGGCCTTGTCCTAGTTATCATTATATATCTGGCCCTTAATAACTAAGGGGGGGGCTTTAACTACTAATCTAGTTTTACGCTAACCTATTATTTTATAAAGGTCCTAATCAAATATAACCCCTTTAATCTTAGTAACCTAATAGGCCCGTTTAGCCTTCTTAACTATTTCTAAGAAGACCTTTTGCTCTTTGAGGATAGGGGGTAGTGAGGCCGAGGCCGGCTCCGGTTCCCATACCTACTGGATACGGGCCTTGAGGTAGTATTAGTGGGCTTTAGAGCACTCTTTTATCCACCAGGGGGCCCACTTTCCCCCGTTTTATTATTTTTTCTCTATTACTTAGATAACCGTTAAGTATAAGTTAATAACCTAGTTAACCTGGGCGTTTAGTTTAGCTAGGGTGAGTAGGTCCTTAAGGGTAAGTAAAGTTAAGGCCCTTACCTTAATTAGGTTTTGAAGCCGAGGAAGAGTTGAATCCGGGACCGATATTAGCCCTAATTAGTACGTTTATTGTTATTTATTATTGTTGAGGGGAATAATAGTTATAATAGGCTGGTGATTAGTTCCTGGATGTAGGTATGGATAGGGCCCTGTGTGCGTAAGGGGGATATTTGAGAAGGTCAGGTTAAGGACGTGACCATAGGTGTAGGTTGGAGCCCCTGCTTCTCTAATGAAGGAGAGGCTATAGTTATTAGCCTAGTCAACTAGTTCGTCTCCCCTGTTCCGGCTAATGGATCCAGGTTCCCAGGAAAAATGACGAGCATTAAAGTCCCCAGCTATTAGGGTTCTTCCTAGTGGTTGGTATCCTAAGAGAGTGATAGTTATATGGTTATCAGGGTCACTTGGTGGTTTATATATATTAATAATTATTGTATTGTTAACTTTTAGCTACAGGATGTCCCTGGTCTGGATGGGCCTCTGTTATTGTATTTGAAGCCTTATCCCTTTCCGTATATAAGTTATCACCCTGGGCCTTGTTTCCCTGCTGTTCCAGAAATCCATTGGAATATAGGAATTAAACCCAAGGTGTGTATTAATTTGTATTTTATTGGTGTAGCCTATTCAGGGCTCTTAGATAAGTACTACGTCGACCTGATCAGCCCAGCAGAGCTCTAGGAAAACTGTATGTGCTGGGGACCTTTTCCTTACGTTATATTAGGCTATACGTAGTACCCGTGGGGGGGCCTGTTTCGGCCTACGCCTCCGAGTCAAGGTCTAGGTGGCTGTAGGCATTGGTGATATTGTAGTCAGGCTTTTAAGCTACCCTCTAGCTCCTATTTCGGAGAGGGTAGATGGGGTGGTTGGTCTAAGGGAGGGCCTCGGGGTCTTCTACTTCGTTTTTATCTATACTATTAACTATATCCTCATCGCCTAGGCATATAATCGATCCTTAGGAGGGGGTCCTAAAGTATAGGCATTTAGAGCTAGGTTATTAGCCCTGATTAGGACGGGAGTCCTGGGGCTCTTAAGTACTATTCTGGGTAGTGGTCTAGTTAGTATTATCGCAGGCCTCGGAGGCCTTTTACCCAGCTTTCCGAATCCGTCCACGTTCCTTTCAGCTTAGGAGGGTAAGATAACCGTTAACCATTAGGGGCCTAACTAAATAATCTGTATAGCCGGCCTGGAAGGGCCCTAAACAGTTGGCACACTTCGGCTTAGCTGTTTAGGGCTCGGTCTCGTAGGAGTTTAAGGGTTTACCGCAGTTATTACAGAGTAGGCACTAGTTATAGTACTAGTTTATATAATATCCCTAGTAACCAGGGCTATACCTAAGTAGGGTCCTTTTTTCCCTAATAAGCTGGGCCTTATTGCTCTAGTTAAATAATTTGAAGGATAACACCTCGACTATAAAAGAGATAACCTAAGTGACTTTGTTTATAATAGGGTTTAGGCCGAGGTGGGATTACCGGGCTAGGATTAGTTCACGGCTAATCTAGGTGATAACCTTCTCCCTGATCAGGGTTAATATATTAATATATTCCCTATCTAAGCTTTAGAGTTTAGATAAGCAACGTGGGATAGTGTATATAAACCATTTTATGGGGGTTTTTACTTTAAAAAGTCCCTAAATAATTTATTAACTTTTATTTATTTCCAAAAAAACTTTATTGGATTTATTTATTTAGGGGCTTTAAGGAGTATCCAGTTAAGATATAGTAAATGTGTGGGATATCTCTTAGTTGTAGGCTAAGGGCCTAGCAGACTGTACGGCGTAGGGTGAAAGGGGCGTTCTTCCGGGCAGTATCTAGGCTTTCCTCGGGGATATGGACGAAAACCCGGAGGTCTTCTAATTAAGCCTGGGTTTGTGGGTGGGTAGGGGCTTGGTTTTAGGCTAGGGCAGAGGCCGGGGCTGAGATAAGGGTTACGACTAGGGCTAGGGTCGGGGTTAATACTATAACAGTAACCCAATTCCAGGTTAGTGTAACGGTCCAAGCACGTATATTGCAACTAGCTATGGCGATTACTACGAGTATTTTTAAGATAAGGAGAAAGGAAGGAAAAGTCTGTTACCCTACAAATCCGTTGGATCCTAATTAGGTCTACCTAGGCCTGGTTAGGCTTAGTAAGTAGTAGTTAGTGTTAAACATAGCTAAGTAGTTCCGAGGCCTCTGATCGGGCCTTGGCCTATGATAATTACCCCCTTCCTCCCCTCCCTTCCTAAGGGATATTCCCGTGATCGGCCTCGTAACGGTCCAAGGCCGCTGTATCCGCTAGCATATCCACTGGCTCTTAGGTGAGTTAGGTATAATCCTTCTACTTTACTAAGACCTTTTATCTACTCTGTACTTTCCGTATATTACGGATCTCCTTAACTTTAAACTCTTTTTTATTAGCTATTAGTATTATAAGTGGTTAAGTGTTGTTATGGTTTTATAATAGTAATGGATTAACTTTAGTATACTTAATTAGGTTTACATAGAAAACGTTATAGATCCCTAGTGGTGTATTTAGTTGGTAAGCGTGGGATTTAACTAGTTTAAGGACGGTATATTTTATATTAACCTAGTTAAACTTTTTTAATAATTAATTAGATTAAATATTCTATAACCTTAACTAAACCTTATCCCTAGGCTTAAACTAATTAAATGGTTAGTGCTTTGTGTTTATGGTAATTTTTTGTTTTTCTTATATTGCTGTTATCGTTGCCTAAGCCCACTTAGAAGTATTTTTTAGTTTTTAAATTAAAGCCTCTACTTTTATTATAGGGGTCTTATTGCTATTCCGTAGGGGTTCCTCTACTTTGATTAGGTTTAAGTTATACCTATGAGTAATAACGAATGGGTTAAGTCCTATTAATGAGGTGACCCGGTTATTAATAGTTATTATTGTTATTAGGAGTAGTTTATCCTAATTATCCTAAGTATACACTGTGTATACTCTAAGATAGGTTTCTATTACCTAGTTTACCCTCTCCATAACTCTATTTATTTCTAGGTGGAACGCTGTAGAGAGTCTCTATTTAATCCATAGTAACTAGTAAAGTTATTTCCATATAAAACTCGTAAATTACGGTCCCTTATTTAATATAATTATATAAGGTATCCCATAATACTTAATTAGACCTCGGATTAATTAGTCCACTATTATATTTATTATAATATCCTTTAATAACTCGAAAATTACGTTCTTTAATAGACGATCAGTCACCACTATGACGTTCATAGCCCCATCGCGGCGGGAAGGGGGCAGTTCTATTATAAAGTTGATAAAGACCTTTGCCCAGATCCATCTAGGGATAAGTAGAGGCTTTAATAGGCCCCTCTTTTTATTACGCTATACGTTTCCTTATCCATAAACGTCGTAGTTCCTTATAAATCTTTGGACATCCTAGGATAGACCTGGTTAGTGGAACTAGTGGTTAATTAGGGCCTTTAAAGTGTCCCTCCCCGGATATCCCGTTAACATAGAGTTATGGAACCTCTGGATTAAACCCGTCCTTAAGGGCTTATAATATGGAATCCAAATTCTGTCCCTCCATAATAGTCTTTTATTATCGTTAATTATATATTCTAATAGTATTATCGGTAACTTCCACTACGAGGGAAGTTATCGGTCTCCCCTTTATACTACCCCCCTAATTAGCTAATATTAGTTGTTTTAGTTTAAGGCTTTATCCCACTAGGAGTATAATAACTCTTTTTTAAAAGGGTTTAAAGGGGGTTTTGTTTTATTTAAGTTGGGGTCGTTGGTCTAATTTATGTTCCCGGGGGAGTCTCTTATACTAAACTTAACCCTCTTTATTTACCCTGATCGGGCCCGTACTTCTCTAATTACTACTACGTTATTAACTCGTAATACGTTAATCCTATTCTTCAGGAGTTTAATCTTCCGACCCTCTAACTTATTATCCTATAAGGTACTAGGGATATCCTGTTCACATTTCAATAGTATATTAGGAACTACTACTTCTTTACTAAGTTTAAATTAGATAGTGAAGTTATAACGGGATAATAATTCTAACCACCTAATCTGACGTTCACTTAACTATCTCTTCGTCATAAAGTACTTCAAATTCAGGTAATCAATTAGAATAGTAAACTCTTTTATACTCCACAATTCTAAATCCCAGTACTCTAAATAGCGTATTATTACTAATAGTTTTTTATTATGTATTAAGTAATTATACTCCGTAAATAGGTTCTTATGTAAAAAGAACGTTATAGGTTTTAGGATCCCTTCATTATTATACTACGATAAGGCACCTCCTACCACATAACCAAACGAATCGGTCTCAAGTATTATAGCTCGATCAAGGTCCTAGTGAGCTAATACAGGTGCACTAATTAGGAGCGTCTTCAGCTCCTTGAACACTCTAATATACTCCTTACTCTAAATAAACGGTATATCCCTTTTAATTAAAGTTATTAGGGGTTATACGATCCCCGAGAAGTTAGGTATAAATTACTGGTAATAGTTAGCAAAACCGATAAACCCACGGACTCCTTACACTGATCGGGGCACTTCCTATCCCTGGATTACCTTAATCTTCTCAGGGTCTATACGAATTCCCTTACTAGCATTAACAATAAACCCCAAATACTTAACACTCTTAACCTCGAATTCGTACTTATCGATATCCATATACAAGCCTATAACACCTAAGTACTCGAAGACCTTTTTAACCTTTTTTTTATAATTAAAGAGGGAACTATCCAAATAAATTAGGATATCGTTAATATACACTAAGTAGAACTCATCTAAGAAGTCTCGTAGGGTATAGTTAATATATTACTAGAATATTACGGGGACTCTAATTAAACCAAAGGGGGTAACCATCTATTCGTATAACCCATACCTCATCCTAAACACCATCTTCTATTCATCTCCTTTCTTAACCCGGATCTTATAAAACACAATAATAACATCCAACTTTATTAACCACTTCACTTTTACTAATACCCTTAGGGTCTCGCTAATTAGGGGTAAGGGGTATCGGTCCTTCTTTATAATAGTATTAAGGGTACAGTAATCAACGCAAAACCGTAACCCTCCTCTAAACTTCCGGATAAATAAAACGGGCAATAATATAGGAGAACTATTAACCCTAATAAACCCTTTATCTAATAATTTTATAAGGGTTTAGCGTAATATAATTAACTCTTCTCTTAATATATTATATAAAGGTCCCTAGGTCACTAGTTTATTTTGATTATAGGAGTTCTTTTTAATAGGGATAGTATGGTCGACGTTCTTCTGGTGTAGTAGTAGTTAATTAACCTTATCTTAGTTAAAAATATATAAAAACTTATAATAATGCATAGGGAGTTTTATCCTCGGGTTTATCTTTATTTTTAGTGTTAGGGCTTTCTCGATATTAGCTAAATTTACGGAGAACGTGTTTAGGGTGGATATACTAAGAGGGGTCACTTTTCTCTTCTATGCTCACCTAATTAGGGCTAAGAATACCGATCTAGTTTATTATTGGATTAGGAACTTTGGATCTTGCCAGGCCTGACCCGGTTTCTTTTTTGTTACCTAGTGGTCCGCGATACTTATATATAGAGTACTTTACGCTAAGTAAACCATAACGTTATCGTTAATTATTTAGGACCTTTTAAAAATAACGTCGTTTTTTTAGTTAGGAATAATATAAAAGAATAATTAGTGTTGTTTATAGTTATTAATATCGATATTAGTGTAAGTGATATAGTGGATTGTACTAGGAATTATAGTAGTGATTTGTATTAAGTTCCGAGGTGTAATACTAATACGTAGTAAACGGAGTTTCTTAGCGAAGGCGTCGCTAATCAGGGCGTATATTAAACACCCTATATTAATAAGATGTCGCAAGCATACTGGGCCACCAAGACGTCTGGGAGCTGTGCTCAGCTGAGTCAGCACTCACGTGACGTCCTGGCCCCCGAGCCGGCCTATTTATTCTGCCGGACGCACCCACCAGATAGTGAATAGATTAAGCCTTCTTCTCCTACTTAACCTCGTACGCGCGTGCGAACTCGCCACATAAGAGTAGTTATATAATATATCCCATTAATCCCGATATTAACGTAAAATGGGTCACAATTTATACTTTTTTTAATGACCTTCTATTCCTCCATAGTTTTTTCCTCCTAATAACGACTTTCACTAGGAGTTACTCTTTTCCCGAGTCCTCAGAGTCCTAATTAGAGCTATTATCCGTTTTACTCTATTCCTTAGTTTTTCCTTTAGAAGTCTTAGTCTTCCTTATCTTTTTTCGATCCTTAGAGTATTACTATTATATATACCCTTTTTTATTATAGTTATAATATCTATAAGCTTCCTCTTAGCTTGGCCGTTTACAAACTTTCTTATCTTTGGTTAGTTTATTTACCTTCGTAGGTTCCTACTTTATTTAATTAGGTTAGGGGGACTCTAATCGACTATTCTATTTCCGAGGAGACTTAGTTCTTGTTTAGTTAGGGGTTAGCGATCTCCTACGCCGACGTTTACGGCGGGTTTAATAGGATTCACTATCCAATTTTAAGCTTATACTTAGGAGTATCTGGGTATATATAATGTATATTGTTAATTTGTTAATTATACTAATAAGGGGGGCTTTTATTGTGGTATTTATGGCTTTTTTAAAGTAGTTGATCCTTATAACATTTAACTAGTGTCCTCCTCCTACTTCTACGAGCTCCTTTTTAAATTTAGGGAGGAAGTAAATGAAACTCTTATTCTCTTTTTATTATATAATCCTTAGTTAGTTAAGGGCTTGTACTTCTACGTTAGGGTCCACATAGTAACCCTTTAAGTATTTTATGAATTTATCCGGGTTCTTCGACCCATCGGCCCCTCCTTACGCATAATAGGTGCTCACTATGGTTTACGTAGTGTTTTCTAGTTTAGAGTAGATATAAGTGAATACGATTAACTCTAAACTAAAGGCTTTTTTATTTACACTTATTTTCCCTCCTATCTCGAAGTGCTATTATTAAAACTTCTTATATAATCCATTAAACTTTAGTGGGTTAGGAATTTAATATTTAATTTATTTCGGAGATAGTATATAAACCTAATTAGGGGGAATTAGTGTTATAAAAGATATTAGGGATTAGTTTATCGTCGATGTTGAGTACCTGGGTTCTACTAGGGCTTCTTATAATAATCGAATCTGCTCTCGTTAGGTCTCTTATTTAATTACTTAGGTAGTCCACATCTCCTATAGTTGGGTTATAAGTTATCTAATTAACTACACCAACTACTACGGGTTTCCAGATAGTTTAGCGTTACCTTCCATCATCGCATAGTTATCGCTTATCCTAGTGTTTTACATTCAGTAATAACTATAGTATACTTAATAACGTAGTTAAGGTATTCTACTACGAATATACACACATGTTATTTCGAGTTTATAATAACCTTTAAGTTTAATTAAGTTATACTGATTAGTTTTAGACGTTCAGGGACTCCTTAGGTTAACCCGTCTAGAACTTCTTACTACTCTTAACGTCCCACACCCACATCCGGGACACCCCCACATCCGGGACGGGTCAAAATGACGATGCATATGACCACACATCAACTTCAGGCTATTATTCCACCAATTCTGATGCCACAATAATACAATTACCATGCTTACTAGGGTTATCAGATGCGCTGGATTCATCTGAGCTATCGTCAACTTCGCCTGCCTCGATTTGAGCTCTCCGGATGGCCTCGATGTTGGTGAACTTCGAGTTGGGGCTCATCTTGACCTTCTTCCGTTTCCTGGCCCTATTGACCCTAACCTCTGCTTCTAATGCTATGATCTTTTGTTGGGCAGTAGCTAGTTGGTAGTCCCTCTCGTTCTATCCCTTTTCGACTTTCCGGAACAACAGATGTTGAGTACTGACGTCGTGGCCAACCTTGTTGAGCATATCGAATTGGTCCTGCAACTCCTTCCTCCTCCTGGGAGTTGACCAACGTACTGCTGATGATTCCTGAGCCCATTTTTCGCCTGATTTGACACTGTAGTGACCTTCCGGCACCTCCTTTGACTGTTTCGCCGGTGTTGTAGTGTTCTCAAGTAGCAAGGGGCTGAGGAGGGGCTTAGTAACGTTGACTGGCCATATACTAGTGTATCTCCAACCACTGACGATGTTCCTGGTAGTTAACGCTGCCTGACGAGCCTTGCTATAGCACTCGATAAACGTCCGTTTACCAATAATAGTACTATAATCCCAATGAGGGTGATAACCGAGCTGCTTCTTGTATGCTGTTTTGAGGGGTCCAAAGATTGACTGATCGAGAGGTTGGAGTACGTGGGAGGTGTGTGGAGGTAGGAATAATAGATGTATGTTGTTCTTGTAGTAGAGATATATGAAATTAGTGGTCTCGTGGTTACTATGACCATCTAGGATGAGGAGTCTGGTCTCCGAGGGGTTGGCAGGGGTAGTCAGAGGGATGAAGACCTTCTCTAACTACTTTATCGCCGTTAGGTTAGACGTCCAACCATTCTTTGTTGCTGTGAAGTTCTAGGAATCATAGGGATCCAACTCGAGAGGGAACCACTGCTGCTGTACACTCGTACCCTTATATATGACGAGGGGAGGAAGAGCATGGCCAGTGGCCGAGATATACTCGATGAGGGATGTCCAAGCACGAGACCCAGGCTGTTTTTTGCGAATAGAACGATACTCTGATGATCCCAGAACGAGCCCGTTTGATCCCCTGCCCTCGAGAATACCTGTCTCATCCATATTGTATCGGTTTGCTGCTTTGATCTTTTTGATCTCATCGACGACGAGGTGCTTAAACTATTCTCTGATGACATTAGTAGATGCCCCGTTGATACGCTGGGAATCGATTGCTCTGCTTCGGAGAACCTTAATTGATGGATTCCTTTTAATAAACGATGAGATCCAGTTCTTCCCTAAGTGTTGGGGGTCGTTGTTGATCGAGAGGATCCGTTTAGCGAACTCCCTGACTTGCTGATGAGTTGGAGGCAAGCCTAGGGCAGCTTGGACTCGCACCCATTCAGCTAGGTTGGTCTCCTGAGTAGGAGAGAGCCTCTGGTATCTGCAGAAAGTAGTATCTCGGCCCTTGGCTCTATGGACTCGTTGCTCGAGAGTACTTCGTGGAACACTATAGACTAATGATGCTTGTCGATAGGAGAGGCCGTTTGTGATGGCATTAATAGTCTCATCAACCTGAGCTTCTGTATATTGCTTCATTCCATTAATACGAAGCTCCGACGAAAATTTGGTGTTGATTAATGAAAAAATGAAAAAGTTGTGGGTGGTGGTTGAAGAGGGGTTGTCATCGCGTCACGCGAAAAATCGCGTCCCGGATATGGGGGTGTCCCGGATGTGGGTGTGGGACGTTATATAAATCATAGGCTTTTATACTAGGCGTTCAATTAATTACCTTTAATAATCTTAAAGATAATATAACAGTCTAAGCACGTATATTGCAATTAGTTATAGCGACTACTACGAGTATCTTCAAAATAAGGAGAAAGGAAGGAAAAGTCTGCTACCCCACAAATCCGTTGGATCCTAATTAGGTCTGCCTGGGCCTGGTCAGGCTTAGTAAGTAGTGGTTAGCGTTGGACATGGCCGAGTGGTTCCGAGGCCTCTGATCGGGCCTTGGCCCGTGACAGTTAGAATTAGAGTAACTTCGCTATTTATTAACTTCTTTAAAGCTTAGATCATATAAGTTGTCACCTCCTTTGTAATCTACTTTTTCGGCCCCTTAAAATTAGAGACCACGTTATTAATAAACTAAGCGATAACCAAAAAGATACCCTTTCGGTCCTTATAACGTCTGGTTTGTTCATCAAAGGCGGCTAGGATAGATCTAGTGGCTACCCCACTTATGTTTAAGGGCCCCTTTACCGTAGAAGGGGCTATATCAGGAGTATTAGGCTGGCTTCCCCTAAGGTTAGGCCGGAGTGGCTGGGCCTTAGTATTATGGTGGCGCTTAGCCCTTAAGGGAGGGGTTGGCTTTAGAGGTGACCCAGAGCCCCGATTAGGGCTGGCCGGAGGGGCCGGTTATAGTCCGGTACCCACCAGAGGTTATAAGGTTATTATGGGAGGGCTCTAAAAAGGAGAGGTAAAGACTTTTTAATTATTAAGGATTTTAATAGTATATTACCTATTTCACTAATAATGGATACTAAGAAAAATTAGGCGAGAGGGAAGTTGAGGTGACCTAGACGAAGGAGATAAGATTGTTTATGATATAACCGAGGATATCACCGTGGAGATCCTAATAATGACTATTCGTTATGAGTTTAAGTTACTGGTAAATGTGATTTGTAAAGTTGCGTAGGTATTCGGAAAGTAGAATGAGAGTTATCGGAATTACTGAGTGGGGCCATTAATTATATACTTACCAAAGGAATAACTAGATTAGACCCTAAAGGTCAACGTTCTTCTTATAGTTACTACGATGAGAAAGGAGAGTTGGAATAGAGATAAGTATTAGAAAAAGGTGGAAAAGTTTATATCCGGCCTCCTTTAACCCTACTATGCTTTCAAGAAGTAATAATAACGATGAAAAGAAAAGGGGACCTACCCGGAAACTAATATAGGTCCGGATCGGGTAAGTCCTATTATTACTATAATATATAAGTGTAAAAATTAGAAGATATACCCAGTGGATAATGTTTTGCCCGATGGTACAATTCCCAAAGGGGACCCTTTATAGAAACTAAAAAAGATGAAGATTATCGGCCTAATCGGAAAAAGGCAAAAGGGATGGTTTATAAGCCTAATTACCCCTTACTTTGCTAACACTACCCCTAGTATACACTTAATGGACAAACGGAAAGCAGTAATTCTACAAAAATACCCACACCTACAATAACCAGAGAAGGATCTGCTGGAGGCCATCTTACTTAACAGGGAAATGGCCCTTACGTAGGACTGGACCTATACTAGTCGAGTTAACCCCCTAGTTGCCCCTCCATAAGAGATAAAAATAGTTTTATATAATACTTAGTAAGTGAAAGGTATTCTAATTCTAGGTGTAATTTAAGATAAGGTTCTAGAGATGTTATGAGATTGGATTAGGTGAGGAATACTCGAATAAAGCCACATAGTTTATTATAACCCGTGGTTTTTTATTAAAAAAAGGATAGTGAAACCGGGCAGGGGAAGCGCGCGGCTCATCTTCGGGATGATGGTTAGGGCACGGCGACGACGACCCCTTATAAGGAGAGACTTTCTTTTAGTATTTTAGACCTGATCAGGCCTCTACACACAGCACAGCACACACCTCGGGGGGAGCCTCCTCGACAAGAATATTCACTCGTTTTGCCCATTTTTGTTATTGACGTTACTATCGTGACCGTGGCGTACAATGCTTTATACGGAGGTCGGTTTACCACTGAGCAACAAGGCAACCTAGTCTCGGACACGCTTTTCCTGGCCTTTTGAGCTTATTCCAGACCTGATCAGGTCTAGAATACTCGATTCCCCTTGAAAGCAGCGTCCCTGAGGCTGTTCGGTACGAGTTAGTCACCTCTTCGGACCCGTGACGAGAGGTGCGCGACTTGTGGTCAGTAGAGTGTGTGTGTTGTTATTCGTACAATACATGCTGTTCACTGCATCCCCCGCTCCGTTTCAATAGTAACTACCAACTTATTAATTCGGTGACTTAACTAAACGGTATTATTATCCAGGATACCTTTATCCCCTTTAACACCGATACTTTCACTAAAAAATATAATAATTATTAACTCCTTTCCGTTTTAGAGTTCTTCTCTGATTATAATTAGGTGCCCCTTAGCTAGGCTAATAGGGATTACACTATGCTTTCCACTCTGATCAGCTTATTTTAGTTCTACTTTTTACCGATGAGATGGACGAATTCTATGGTTTACTTTCAACGGATTATAACGAGGATCTTATATAACCTTATACCCTATTATTATAAGGCCTTTTTAAATAACATTACGATAAAAGGCCCCCTTTCGCAATATAATAAGAAGAATATCACCTCGGTCCTAGGCCTTTGCTACTTCGTTTATGAACACCTTACTAATATCGACAACGTCCTAGTTAACCTCGAACTTTCGGGCTATACAACCTTGGCTAAGAAGTTATAATAGGCATAGGAAATAGCGATTATCCTTGGGTATTTATACGAGTATGATGGTTATAGACCTAATTAAGCTAAGATCCGTAAAATTAAGGAATAGGTAAAGTATTCTAGTATTTTGGAGGTCTAATCCTTTTTAGGGATTATTATGTTTTATAAAATGTAAGTTAAGTGTTTTGTGGAAACAGTTACGCTTTTATATAGACTTTTATGGAAGGGTGCCCCCTTTACTTAGGGACGAATTTAATAAGAGGTGATGGATATGTTGAAAGGAGCCTTTACGAGTTCTCTAATCCTAATTAGGCTCGATTACGGCCCCGAGGCGGGCCAGATTATTATTTGTATTAACGTTAGTTTGTTGGGTTAGGGTATGGTCCTCTACTAAATGATTGGGGATTAATATACTATTACCTGGTTTAAGAGTAATATATGGAGGGGCCCCGAGCTTAATTATAATTCGGGAAAGCTTGAACTTTAAGTTATTTTAATGGTATTAAAGAAGTTTAGGATGTATGTTTATAGTGTGTGATTTACCCTCGAAATAGACGTAGAGGTGCTTATGGGCTAGTCTAACAGAGGGGCGAGTGATATGCCCAGTACCGTATTTATATAATGGATTACTTGGATTCGTTTATTCGATTTTAACATTAAGTATATCTCCGGTAAAAAGAACTCTACGGTAAATGGTCTTTCCTATAAACCCCCTGGGCCTTCTAATTAGGCTGAATACGAGGACCCAGAGGTATTAGAGGACTTTATCGATATACACATCTTCCTCTTAACTGCCTATAATACACAAGGAGTTTACGCGGATTCCGTTATAGTACCCTCTAATTCACCTCTATTCTCTATGCCCTGGGAATGGCTTACCCCTGATGAGAAGTGGACACTAGAGTTATGGTAGATCGCTTATTATTTGAAGACCCTTATCCGCTTAGATGGAATTACTTTAAGGGGGTATAAGAGGTTTAAAACTAAGGTTTAGTGGTTTATATGCATTAACGGGTACCTTTTCCGACGGTTAACATAACAATACTCGATATTATAATAAGTAATAGATGGTGAAGAGTTATAAAGAGACCTAATTAGGGCAGTATATAAGGAATCCGGGCATCGGGGACGCAACGGGACCTTCGGCTGTGTCTTTAAACTGTACTATTAGCCGGGTATATAAAAGGATATTAAATAACAGATCGCAGAATGCCCCCAGTGCTAACCAGCGAGGCCAGGGCAGCAAGATGACTTACATATTACTATAATCCCTACGGGACTCCCCTGGACCCGGATTTCCCTCGACGTTTAGTAGATTAGTAAATAGGCCCTAATAAAGGCAAGGAATCACCTAACAGGATAACCTAAAGTACATTAAATACTTTTTATAATGTCTAAAATAATTAAGAATTTTATATAAGAGGATATGATTTATTATTATAAAGTTTACGGGGAAATAATTATTAATAGTGGACCTAAAAATAAAAGAGTAATAGAGGAGCTAAATAATCAATACGGCTTACAAGGAAAAGTGATTGTAGTATATAATATAAAAGTTAATGGACTAGATGAGAAGGGCCACCAGGTCCTTATACACACCTTTTTGACCTGGTTAAACGGAGGAAAGAGGAACTGGGGCACGTTATTATACACGGTGTTGTTCATAAATAGAACGACGATTCGTGGGTTGACCGGATTCACCCCCTTCTACCTCGAGAACGGCTATAAGGCCGTGACACCAATCGAGCTCACCACTCTAATTTAAAGGATCCTAGATTAGGACAATATCTGCACACCTAATCAGGAACTTTTAGCCCGTATTTGAACCTTTTAATAATTAGACGAAGATAGGGAGATTGCTATTAAGAGAGTTGCGGAGGTTCACAGGTGATGGACTGTCAGGGGCTTGCGGTGCGAAGTAAAGAGGTCAATAAGAGGACAATAGGTAGGTACTGGTTGTGACTCTCATTCTTCTCTGACCCTCTCCTTGAAGGGGAGGGACAGGCCTTTATATATATAGTCCTCCTTAGTCAAGCCCTGTCGCAGTCTGGAATCGGCTTAGCCGCCATGCTTTCCTTAGTCAGATTCCAGCCACGTGACACGATCCCCCTCCTCATCCGGCCTGTCCTCAGGCTATAGTGGTTGCTCACCGGAGAGGTACGTGTTCTAGAACTTATAGTAACCACTCCCACAAAGTTACCCTACTAGGTTTCCAACTTAAAGTATTATTTATTATTCCCTATAATAACCTTATAGTGAACTAATTATTAACTAGTGATCTCCTTTTTGAAAAATAGTTAATTCCATAGAGTTGCCCTATTAGGTTATTAACTTATGAGTTTTTGTGAGTAGCCCTAATGGGTTACCTACTTATAGCGCTCTTATGAGTAGCCCTGCTGGGTTACCTACTCTAAAGTTCTTATGAGTAGCCCTAATAAGTTACCTACTTATAATAAACCGGTAATTAATTAGTGGTCTTCTACTATATTTTATCTAATAGTTAACTCTCTTTTTTCACCCTCTTTAAAACCCTTAATAACCTAGTGACCTTTTAATAAAACCCTAGGTTTAGGTTTTCCCGTCTAAATTCCTGGGTTGCGCCTTCTATTGTAGGATTGTTATGGCTTGGTTACCCATTTACGCCTTCCGTTCATATTTTCGAAAATTTTTTATAATACTTAGGTGGGATCCTTTTATAATAATTCCCCTTTTTAAATCTTTTTTTCCTTTAACCCTTATAATCCTATACTTCCCTTTCCCTTTATTCTTAACTTTATAGTTTAAACCCACTATAAATCCGTACCTCTTATATACTATTATGTTTAACGACGAGAGAACTATTAACCCAGGCGTTATAGGTGGCTAGTCGGAGCTCTTCGAGTTCCTATACTATTAGTACTTTAATCTTATATCGAAGTGGAATAGAATTAGCGAGGTTCCTTAGTGTATAGTTTCGAAGAGTAGGTTCCCTATTCGGTACTTAACTAGTACTAATCCTTACTAGATACGTTAACTAAGTACTAGTACTACTCCTCTATAAAGGGCGGGAAGTTTTATATTCTTATAAGTCCCTTCCTAGTTTTTCTTTTAGTTCATCCCAGAACTAATACTAATTTAGTATTAGGTTACTTATTAAACCCTTTTTTTTATTATAAAAATAAAATACCTTATATTTAAGGTTATGAGTAAGGGTTTTACCGAGGACTTTTATATAAAACACTAGGTATAACCTATTTCCTTTTAATACTTAATTAATGGGAATTAAGTGTTAATTTTATATAAGACCAGTTTAATAAGGCCCAGCTAGAGGCCCGGAAGTCCCTCCAATAAAAGAAGAACCTTAAGAACCGCCCCTCTATGTAATAGGAGTACAACGTAGACGCTGAGTATTAGCTGCGTATCTGCGAGGTCGCCGTTGTAGAGGTTTTGGCCCGAGTATAGGTCCGCATCGCTTAGAACCAGGAGGCCATTCATAAAGCGTTAATTAGCTCCTCGAAGAAGCCCAGTCTCTTTAAAACTATATTTCAATTAATCACTAAACTTAACATAGTATACTAAAAAATTGTAAATTATATTATTTCTCTTTTAATAATTAATATTAACTTAGTATAGTATTATAATACCCTTATTACCCTTTTTAATGATAAGGGTAAGCTCAACGATAATGAGGGTGGTGTAAGTGGTGGTGCCGGGGGTGATGAGAACGGTGAGAGTGACCCCCTCGGGGAGGTGTAGATAAGTGTGTGCTGGGTTACGGCTAGTTCTAGTTTTACTATAGTACCTCGATATCGTCTTCTCGGCCTTAATAAAGGCCTAATTTTATTCTATTACTTTTTTAATTTTTACTAATTTATAACCGATACTCTAATAGTAATTAACTGTTTTTCGTAATTTCTCCTCAAATCCTTAAACACATTCCTTTAAGGCTCCTACGAGTTCTCTATTCCATTATATCCTTTCCACTTTATTAAATACCTACTATTCCTTAGGGGGCCTTTATATTAAATAATCTATTCCATTTCGTATACGTTAACATCATCTTCTTTAATCCGGATATACTTCGGCTAAGTAATGGTTTTATAAAAGGGTTTTAATTAAATCAAAGTAAAGACGTTGTGGATCTTGTATTTAAAATCGATATCCAGCTCATATACTCTCCCCCCTTTAATCACCTATATAACAGTAAAAAGGCTAAGGTATTTATTTAAAAGCTTTTTTAATAATCTCCGTTACTTAATATACTTAGTCGAAAATAGGACCAAATCACCCACTTTAAATATAATAAATAACCTTCCCCTATTATAGAATTTTGCGTAACTAGTGTTAACCTTATCCATTAGGTGGGCAATGGTTACTCTCCTGGTCCTTAGTTCTTCAATTCTGTCCACGGCGCTTAGTATTGTTTATCCCCTTATTACACTTAGAAACACATCGTTTAGTCCTATGGGTAGGAATCCTATGAGGGCTTCAGCTAGTGCTAACTTAATGACCCTATACTATGAATTATTATAGATAAACTAGGCTATTAGGAGCCACTTCGCCTAATTATTTTATTCTATATTATAAAATACTCTTAAAAAATACTCTAATATCTAGTTTTATTGTTTAGTCTATCCGTCCATTTAAGGGTGATAAGCTGTACTGAGTTTCCTTTTAATAGTTAGTCAATGGTAAACTTTAGATTAGAATTTATTAGTAAATAGTGATCCCCTATCTAATATAAGCGTTTTTAGGATATTATATTATAAGAACACTTTTTTAGTTAAGATGTGTACTAACCCATCAGCAGTGATTGTCTCCCTGGTGGGCAGATATAAGGCGTATTTAATTAATTGGTCCACAATTACTAATATACTACTGTACACTTATCGATTCGCAATTTGGGATTTCGGGAGTTTTACGATAAAGTTAAATAATAGTTGCTCAAATAGCTTGGTGGGCACCAGGAAAGGTGAGAGTTCGCCGTATAATAAGTGATACCTCGGCTTTGTCCACTAGTATATTACACAAATCTTAATATACTTATAAGTATTTTATTTTATTCTTTTCTAAAAAAAACAATTATAGAATTATTTTAATTATTTTAGTAACTCCTTAGTAACCACTAAAAGGTTTATTATAGAAAGCTATTAGAATCTCCATCCATAAAGGGCTATAATTAGGAATAAACACCGCTTCCTAGTATTACATAACTCCGTCTCCGTTTTTAGTCTAATATAGTCCTAGTGGTCTCTAGTCGTCGCCTAAAGTAGCGTTTATTCCTTATACTTCCCTCACCACATTAAATAAGGAAAGTTCTTAGTCCTCTAGGGTTCCGGTGCTAACCAGCTGGGGGCCAGCTACTTTCCGATATCTTCTGATATTAGAACCTATAAATTAATCTAAGAAGTCTTATAGGAATTCGTTTTTTATACTTATAGCCTCATTTTTATTAGGCTAATAATCCGGCCTCCTTAATAGGGTATCTATAGTATTCTATTTACTTAGTTAATATTCAATCTTAAAATTAAATATAATAATATCCTAAAATAACCTAGCTTAGCGACTATTTAACGTCTTCTTCTTAGGTAAGTACCGGTGACCTAGGTGGTCCATTATAAAACGGATTTTGTATTATGAGTATAGTAAGTATCTTCGCTAGTGTAATACTGCGTTACGGATAACCAGCAATTCTGCCTTAGGAGCACCATATTATAACTCAGTATTCCGTAACTTTCTCAACATAAATATAACGAGTCTCTAGGTCCCATTGGGTTAACACTAGCTAAGGATTACACCAATTACGAAGTCTAACGCATCGGTTTCTACCCATATCAGTAGTAGGGGGTCGAAATATTATAGAATCGGGGTATATGTAAAAAGTAGACGTAGTTTGTGGAAGGCCTCCAGCGTATTTTGTGTCATCACCAGCTAACTTTTAGTTGTATTCCTAGTCCTTTTTATTAAAAGTGCATAAATCTTAGAATAATTCTTAATGAACTGCTGATAAAAATTAGTAAACCCAAGGAATTACCTAATATCTATTAGGGTATTGGGTATCGGCTAGGTGACGATTACTTTTACCCGGTTCCTCTCCATAGAGATTCCATAAGGGGAGATAACAAATCCGAGGAATTCGATTATTTATATAGTGAAAGTGTAGTTTTCGAGGTTTACGTAAAGTCCGTTAACTTCTAACCAGCTGAGCACTAATTTAACTACGTCTAAGTGTATATCCTTATTTTAGGTGAAAATGAGAATATCGTCTAAATACATAATATAAATAACATTAATTAGGCCCCTAAGTGTGTCGTTTATATAGGCCTGAAAGGTAGTAGGGGCGTTAATGAGCCCGAATAGCATCACCCGGTACTCGTAGTGGCCGTATCTCGTTCTGAACGTTGTTTTCTACTCGTCTCCCTCTTTAATGCGTACCCGGTGGTATACATTTTTGAGGTCCAACTTTGTGAACTACTTTACTAAGCAGAGGTGATCCAATATTTCGTTAATCAGGGGAAAATGAGCTTTGTTCTTAGTAATCACCTAATTTAATCCCCTATAATTAATACATAACCACAACTTACCTCCCTTCTTCGTGCGAAGGGCTGGTCCTAGGCCTTGTCTCAACCGAAAGGTAGCCAAATACTGTTTATTTCAAGTTGAAGAGGAAAAGGGTAAACTACGATATGGCGCGAAATCTCTGCTTCCTAGGGGGTGGGCGCTAGTGGGGCACCGGTGGGGTACTAGTGCGAGCATGGGCATAGCCTGGGCATAACCACCGGGTTCGGCCTTTGATATTACCCCCCTCCTCCCCCCGTGCGGCCTCTAGTTCCTAGCTGGCCTCCTAGGGGGTACGTGCGCATACGCTGCGTCTCCGTTATTCTCTAATATTAGCCTATAGTGCTCCTCGTAATGGTCCAGCGCCTCCGTTTCCTCTATAACACCGGCTAGCTCCTATGTGGGGTTAATATAACCCTCCTACTTCACTAGGGCTTTACGTCTTTTCCCTTTACCTACTATTTTCCATTTAATAGTATAAATCTCCTTTATTTACTACTTATCCTCGTTATCTACTTCCCTAATAGGTGGTGGTTAGTAATCTAACTGAATTTGGCCTGGGAGGGGGTCACTAGTTAATCTCCGGAGGACGTCTACGTGGAATTATGGGTAAATCCCTCCTAGTACATTTAACTCTACTTTGTGTATACTCACCACCTTAGTAACTTAGTATTAGTAATACAATTATATAAGTTTCTTATTTGGGTATAGGGATTTATAGTTCACAACGTTAAACCAGATTTTATTACTTACCTAGTACTTATTTATTAGTAACTAGTAATAGTTAACGCTTAATTCGTAGTATTATTACGTTGAGGTTATTATAGTTTAGGTAAATGCTATAATATCCTTTATTTTGGTTATTAGTTTATTTGTAGCTATTTTTCCATGGTTAGGTGGTCCCTTATTATTTTCTTTTATAACCGGTAATGGGTCGACGTAGTACCCGTGTTTTATAAAGAACGGAGAGATACCAGTTACTAAGCTGGTTTTATTCCGTAGGGCTAATTATATTATAGGAAGTAATCCTCCCTAATTGTCCTGGGTTTAGGTAACGTAAGCCCATAAAATAACCTGAACCTCCTGGTTTATATGTTTTATTCCCTTATTGGTTTATGGGTAATATGTCACGGGCCAAGGCCCGATCAGAGGCCTCGGAACTACTCGGCCATGTCCAACGCTAACCGCTACTTACTAAGCCTGACCAGGCCCAGGCAGACCTGATCAGGATCCAACGGATTTGTGGAGCAGTAGACTTTTCCTTCCTTTCTCCTTATCTTAAAGATACTCATAGTAGTCGCCATAGCTAGTTGTAATATACGTGCTTGGACCGTTATATTATCTTCAAGATCATCAAAGGTAATTAATTAAACACCTAGTACAAAAGCCTACGATCTATATAAAAGTAGTAAGAAGTTCTAAACGGGTTAACCTGAGGAGTCCCTGAACATCTAAAGCTGATCAGTATGGCCTAATTAGACTTAAAGGTTATTATAAACTCAAAACGACGTGTATGTATATTCGTAGTAGAGTACCTCGACCGTATTATTAAGTATACTATGGTCATTATTGAACGTAAAACACTAGGATAAGCGATAACTACGCAACGATGGAAAGCAACGCTAAACTATCTGGAAACCCGTAATAGTTGGTGCAACTAATCGGACAGCTTATAACCCAACTATAGGAGATATGGACTACTTAAGTAATTAAATAAAAGACCTAATGAGAGTAAATTCGACTATTATAGGAAGCCCTAGTAGAACCCAGGTACTCAACATCGACGATAAACTAGTCCCTAATACTTTTTATAATACTAATTCCCCCCAATTAGGTTTATATACTATTTCTAAAATAAATTAAATATTAAATTCCCAACCCACTAAAATTTAATGGATTACGTAAGAAGTTTCAATAATAGTATTTTAAGATAAGAGGGAAGATAAGTGTAAATAAAAAAGCCTTTAGTTTAGAGTTAACTATATTCACTTATATTTACTTAAAGTTAGAAAATACCATATAAGCTATAGTGAGTGCTTATTATGTGTAAGGAGGGGCTAATAGGTCGAAGAACCCGGATAAATTTATGGAATACTTAAAGGGTTACTATGCGGACCCTAATACAGAAGTACGAGCCCTTAATTAACTAAGGACTATACAATAAAAGGAGAATAAGAGTTTCACTTATTTCCTCCCTAAGTTTAAAAAGGAGTTTATAAAAATAGGAGGAGGACATTGGTTAGACGTTATGAGGATCAACTACCTTAAAGGAGCCCTGAACACCATAATAAAAGCCCCCCTTATTAGTATAATTAATAAACTAATGATATACGTTGTATATACTTAGATGCTCCTAAGTATAAGTTTAGAATTGGATAACGAATCCTACTAAGCCTGCCGTGAGCGTCGGCGTAGGAGATCGCTAACCCTTAACCGAATAAGAACTAAGTCCCCTTAGAAGTAAAATAATTAATTAGAGTCCCCCTAACCTAATTAGATGGAATGGGAACCTATAAAAGTAAATAAGTTAATTAAGGACGAGAAAGTCCGTAAACGGCCAAACTAAGAGGAAGTTCGTAGATATTATAACTATAATAAAAAAGGGTATATATAATAGTAATACCCTGAGGATCGAAAAGAGATAAGGAAAACTAAGACTTTTAGAGGAAAAACTAAGGAATAAAGTGAAATAGATAATAACTTTAATTAGGACTTTGAGGACTCGGGAAAAGAGTAACTCTTAGTGAAAGTCGTTATTAGGAGGAATAAGTTATAGAGGAATAGAAGGTTATTAAAAAGAGTATGGATTATGACTTATTTTATGTTAATATTGGGATTAATAGGATACGCTATATAATTACCCTTGTTAATATAAGGTGTTTGATATATGCCCTAATTAGCGACGCCTTCGCTAAGAAACTCCGCTTACTACGTATTAGTATTACACCTCGGAACTTAATGTAAATCACTATTATAGTTCCTAGTGTAATCCACTACGTCACTTATACTAATATCGATATTAATAATTATAAATAATACTGATTATTCTTTTATATTATTCTTAACTAAAAAGACGACGTTATTCTTAGAAGGTCCTGGATAATTAACGATGATATTACGGTTTACCTAATACAAGGTACTCTATATATAAGTATTATAGACTATTAGGTAATAAAAAGGAAACCGGGTTAGGCCCGGTAAGATCCAAAGTTCTTAATCTAATAGTAAACTAAATTAGTATTCTTAGCCCTAATTAGGCGAGTATAAAAAAGAAAAGAGACCCCTCTTAGTATATTTACCCTAAATACATTCTCCATAAATTTAGCTGATATCGAGAAGGCCCTAATACTAAAAATAAAAATAAACCCGAGGACGAAACTCCCTACGCATTACTATAAGTTTTTATATATCTTTAACCAAAATAAGACTAATTAACTATTGCCGCACCGGAAGAACGTTAACTATACTATCCTTATTAAGAAGGACTCCTATAGTTAAGACAAACTAGTGACCTAGGGACCTTTATATAGCATATTAAGGGAAGAGTTAATTGTATTATACTAAACCCTTACAGAACTATTAGATAAAGGGTTTATTAGGGTTAGTAGTTCCCTTATATTATCACCTGTTTTATTTGTCCAGAAGCCTGGAGGAGGGTTACGGTTTTGTGTTGATTACTATACCTTTAACGTTATTATAAAAAAGGACCGATACCCCTTACCCCTAATTAGTGAGACCCTAAGGGTATTAGTAAAAGTAAAGTAGTTAATAAAATTGGATATTATTACTATGTTTTATAAGATCCGGGTTAAGAAAAGAGATAAATAGAAGACGGTGTTTAGGACGAGGTATAGGTTATATAAATGGATAGTTACCCCTTTTAGTTTAATTAGAGCCCCCGCAATGTTCTAGTAATATATTAACCACACCCTACGAGATTTTCTGGATGAGTTCTGCTTAACTTATATCAACGATATCCTAATTTATTCGGATAGCTCCCTCTCTAATCATAGAAAGAAGGTTAAGAAGGTCCTCGAGCACCTAGGCACTGCAGGCCTGTATATGGATATCGATAAGTACGAATTCGAAGCTAAGAGTATTAAGTATTTGGGGTTTATTGTTAATACTAGTAAGGGAATTCGCGTAAACCCTAAAAAAATTAAGGTAATCTAGGGATAGGAAGTGCCCTAATTAGTACGAGGAGTTCATGGGTTTATCGGTTTTACTAACTATTATTAGTAGTTTATACCCAACTTCTCAGGGATCGCATAACCCCTAATAACCTTAACTAAAAGGGATATACTGTTTATTTAAAGTAAGGAGTGTATTAGAGTGTTCAAGGAGCTGAAGACGCTCCTGATTAGTATACTTGTATTAGCTCACTGGGACCCAGATCGAGTTACAATACTCGAAACCGATTCGTCTGGTTATGTAGTAAAAGGTACCTTATCGTAGTATAACGAGGAAGGGATCCTAAAATTTGTAGTGTTTTTTTTATATAAGAACTTACCTATGGAGTGTAATTACCCGATATACGATAAGGAACTATTAGTAATAATACGCTGCTTAGAGTATTAGGATTTAGAACTACGGAGTATAGAAGAGTTCACTATCCTAACTAATCACCTGAATTTAAAGTATTTTATGACGAAGAGATAATTAAGTAAATATTAGATTAGGTGGTCAGAATTACTATTCTGTTACAACTTCACTATCTAGTTTAGACCTAGTAAAAAAGTAATAGTTCCTAATATATTATCGAGATGCGAACAGGATATCCTTAGTACCCTATAGGATGATAGGTTAGAGGGTCAGAAGATTAAACTCCTAAAGAATAGGATTAACGTATTACAAGTTAATAACATAATAGTGATCAGAGAAGTACAGGCCTAATTAGGGTAAGTAGAAAAGGATAAATCTAATATAAGAGACTCTCCTAAAGACATGGATTAGACCGATAACCCTAGCCTAGATAAGATGGAACCCCCCTTGAACCCTTTTGAAGAAGAGCTATTACACTCCTAATAGGATAAAACCTTAGACTAGAATAACCAATATTAGCTAATCAGGGGGGTAGTATAAAAAGGAGACCAACAACTTCCCTTATAGTAGAAGTTACTAATAATATTATTAGAATATATGATCGATAATAGTAAGAGACTGTTATGGAGGGACAGAATCTGGATTCCATATTATGAACCCTTAAGGACAGGTTTAATCTAAAAGTTCTACGACTCTACGTTAACGGGATATCCAGGGAGGGATACTTTAAAGGCCCTAATTAACCACCAGTTCCACTAGCCAGGCCTATCCTAGGATATCCGAAGATTTATAAGGAACTACGACGTTTATGGACGAGGAAACGTATAACACAACAAAAAGAGGGGCCTGTTAAAGCCTCTGCTTATCCCTGGACGGATCTGGGCAGAGGTCTCTATCGACTTTGTAACAGGACTACCCCCTTTTCACCGCAATGGGGCTATGAACGTTATGGTGGTGACCGATCATCTATTAAAGAACGTAATCTTCGAGTTATTAAAGGATATTATAATAGATATAATAGTAGACCAACTAATCCAAGGTCTAATCAGGTACCATAGGATACCTTATGTAATTATATTAAATAAAGGACCATAGTTTATAAGTCTTATATGGAAACGACTCTACTAGTTACTACGGATTAAATAAAGACTCTTTATAGTGTTCTACCCAGAAATAAACGGAGCTACGGAGAGGGTAAACTAGGTAATGGAAACCTATTTTAGAGCATACACAGTGTATACTCAGGACAATTAGGACAAACTACTCCTAGTAACAATAATAACTATTAATAACCAGGTCACCTCGTTAACAGGACTCAGCCCGTTCTTTATTACTTAGAGGTATAGCTTAGACCTAATTAGAGTAGAGGAACCCCTACGGAATAGCAATAAGACCCCTATAATAAAAGCAGAGGCTCTGGTCTAAAAGCTGAAGGACACCTCTAAGTAAGCTTAGGTAACGATAATAGTAGTATAAGAGAAATAAAAAATTACCGTAAACGCAAAACACTAACTATTTAATTAGTTTAAACCTAGGGATAAGGTTTAGCTAAGGTTACGGAATATCCAATCTAATTAACTATTAAAAAAGCTCAACTAGGTTAACATAAAATACACTATCCTTAAACTAATTAGATCCTACGTTTACTAACTAAATACACTACTAAGGATCTATAACGTCTTCTACGTAAGCCTAATTAGGTACGCTGGAGTCGATCCGTTACCATTACAAAGCCGTAACGACGCCTAACCACCTACGATATTAGTGGCTAATAGGGAGGAGTTTAAAGTTAAGGAAATCCGTAATATGCGGAAAGTATGGGGCGGATAGAAGGTCTTAGTGAAGTAAAAGAATTATACTTAACTCACCTAGGAACTAGTGGATATATTAGCGGATATAACGACCTTGGACTGTTACGAGGCCGATCACGGGAATATCCCTTAGGAAGGGAGGGGAGGAAGGGGGTAATTATCACGGGCTAAGGCCCGATCAGAGGCCTCGGAACTACTCGGCTATATCTAACGCCAACCGCTGCTTACTAAGCCTAACCAGGCCTAAGCAGACCTAATCAGGATCCAACGGATTTGTGGGGTAGCAGACTTTTCCTTCCTTTCTCCTTATCTTAAAAATACTCATAGTAGTCGCCATAACTAGTTGCAATATACGTGCTTGGACCGTTACAAATAAGTGGTACTTAGTAGTTAAATAACCCCAGTTAACCTATAGAACTCCCATTAAAAGTCACTAACCTAGTTCGACCCTCTATTACTTATAATTAATTAAGGTATCCCATGGAAACGGTAATAATTATAAAAGAACTACTAGGTATAAGATACCGTATTTATAGTTTCTATTTTTTTTAGTATTAGTACTTTACTTAGCTAATTAATTATAACTTATATATAATAGGACTTTTTTTTTTATTGGTGGTAGATTAGTGATGAAATCCATTAATAGGTTATTATTTATCCGGAGGGGGACGGGTAGGGGCTTGAGTAACCCTTTCTTAGTTTACTTTTAGATATGGATATTATTATATATATAGTAGTTCTTTGTAAACCTTTTGATCGTTTAGGAGTACCCTGGTCAGTAAAAGCGTCGGCTTATAATCTCGAATATACTGTTACGCCCTGGGTAACTATTAGTGTTAGAATTGTAGTACTCCTATATAACCCTTATCCATAATAGGCTTGAAGGGTCGTTATTATTTTTTCCTCTGGGAACCCATATTTTATCCCGGAACGTTAACTTTTACTATTTATTAATTGCATATTCTATGATCTAGACCTTTAACTATAACTCTAGTGGGAAGTTGCTCTATCCTTACTTCACTACCTCATAAGCTCAGTGGTATAATCTATTTTCTTTAATAATCTAATCCTAAAGTATTTATAACTCACTATTATTCGCAAATACTATTATGTATAAGAGTATTAGTAAGTTGTTTATAGTGTGGCCCACTTAGGGGGCACCAGTTCTTTCCTTTAGGATAACGTGGTTAGGTATTAACTAGAGTATACGTCCCTATTCTCTCTTATCGTCCTAGCCCTGGGGGGCGTCCTACTCCCTCTAAGAGAGGGCATCGGGGACTACTACTTCCTTTCCCAGCTAGTACTCTAAATAAAAGTCGTATTAGGCTAGCTCTTCTGCCCACCAGCTCTACTTCTTAGTGAGGTGTTATTTCGTTATAAAGTATTTAAGGTTTTTATAATTTATAAGAATCTTAAAGTTACTTATACTTTGTAGTTCTACTCTCTAGGCCCTAAGGTATACGAGTATAACGAGTAGCTCCTTATTATGGATAGGGTAATTATACTTAGCTGGTGATAGTTTCTGTGAGTAGAACGTAATGGGGTGCTGGTGCTCATCGGAGTCTTCTTATATAAGGGTACCGCCTAAGGCAAACCCTGAATAATCTATTTCCACTATTGTTTTTCCTTTAGGGTTAAAGCAGTGAAATACCGGCTCTATACTAAATAGCTGCTTAAGCTCCTGGAATCCTTCTTCTTAACTAGGTCCCCAGTGGAATATAGCCGATTTCTTTGTAAGCTTTGTAAAGGGTTTAATAATAACAGTATAGTTGGGTATAAAAATGCGATAATAATTCGTAAACCCAAGGAAACTTTTAACCCCCTTTATAGTTTTAGGGGGTAACTACTCAATAATAGTTTTTAACTTCTCGGGGTTATATGAGATCCCTTTCTCAGTAGTGATAATAAACCCAACATACTTCACAGTTTTAACTGAAAAGGTACACTTCTTAGGGTCTAATCGTAGTCCGGCCTTTGTTAGGCGCCGGAGGACCACCCGTACCTTCTCTTCGTACTTCTTCTTTAATCTAAACGTGTAAATTAGGACATTATTTAAATAAGTGGTAATAAAGTTGTTTAGGAAATCTTAGAGAGTTGTATTAATATACTATTAGAACGTAGTTGGGGCCCCGGTGAGTTTAAAGGAGTAGACTAATTACTCGAAGAGTCCGTATTTCGTATAAAACGCTGTTTTCTCGTCGTCTTTTTTTATAATCCGAATTTTATGGAATACGGTCACGATGTTAAGCTTCGTATACTACTACGTAGCAGCTACCCGTTGGAGGGTCTCTAATATAAGTAGTAGTGGATAATGGTCCTTCTTTATGATACTATTGAGGGCTTGGTAATTAACGTAGAACCGAATTCCCCCACTAGGCTTTTTAATAAATAATACTGGGGTACCCGCTGGTGAGTTGCTGGCTCGAATAAACCCTTTGTTCAGCAGGTCCTCTAGTGTCTTCTTCAGAACCAAGAGTTCCTCACGGGATATCCCATATAAGGGTCCCTATAGAAGTGTAGGCTCCTGGTCGTGAGCGTCCTTAATAAGGGGGATCTTATGGTTAACCCCTGGCCTCCTAGGGGGTACCGAGTACGCTTTCTCCGGGTCAAATAAGTCTCTAAACTCCTTATAAACCTAGTCTAGGACGAGTTCCTTTATATCCATAGGTTTTTTTTTTTAGTACGTCCTCGATGTCCCTTAAACTCATAACTATAACCTGGGCTTCTGGTGCCCTTTAATGCTTTTCTCGTTAGTATATAATTATAAACGTAGGGGCCGTTAGTAATTGGGTTGTACGAATTTTTTTTATAATAGTTGGTTTTTTCTGATTAAAGAGGTATACGTTTACTCCTCCCTTATTATGGTATACCCGCTGGGTAACGGTGTTATACATTACACGGTTCGTTTTTATCTATAGCTTCCCTAGGAATATGGGGGGGTCTAGGCCCTTTACTATGTATACGTAAACTTTCTAAGTGTAGCCACTTAATTCCAGATCTAGGATAGCCACACCCTGAGTATTACTAAGTGATGGCCCGTCTTATGTATACCCTCGTAGGGCACGCTTTTTCCGATCCACTAGTGGTAATCGGAGGTGTTTAAAGAGAAACTGATCCACCATTGCATAGATATCGTAGCCAGTATTAATAAGGGCGTGTGTTAAGTGTCCTTTGTTAATCCTTGCCTAAATAGTGGTTAACCCTTGGCTCCTCTGCTGCTGTTCTTCTTAGTGGGACTCCTATCCTTTGGCTTCCTCCTTCGTTAGCTCTAGTACCCAACTTTATACTAGAGTTACTCTTTTCCTAAGTTATCCTTATTAAAGGAGGTATTAGTAACCTCTCAGTCCTCTTTTTTTAACCCGGGATCCTTTTACTTCTTTATTACCTTAGTATAAGCGACCTTCGCTTACCTAGGAACCTTTTTCCAGTAATTCCTAGTAATATAGCCTTTTTCATTATAATAAAAGTACTCACAACGGTCCACTAGTAGGCTACCCGAGGAGCAGTAATAATAGCGATCCTTCTTCTCTCTTCGAGTCGATAAGGTATAGGTAGCACTAGTTATCTGAACATCTCCATTACGATCCTTCCATGGAGGGGCTAGGGTTAGGGACTAACGACGCTCTCGTTTAATAGTAATGGGTATTATACACTCTAACTTCTAAGTAATGTTCTATACCCTAATAAATTACTAAGTATACTCCCTTAATAGGGAGATGGTGATTAAGTGCTCTTTTAGGTGGGAAATAAGGGCGTTTTCTAATATAATAATCTTAACGGTGTCGGGCTATGCACTACCTCCTATGTCTACTATTATTCATTTGAACTTTAATAAGAAAATAATTAACTTCTCGTTATCTTTTTAATAAAGGGTTTATAATTAGGTTACAGCTTAGGGTTAGGTATTTAGGTCTTAGTAGGTCTTATTAAGGTAAGATATAAAATCTTTGGGGTTACGTTAACCTCTAGGCCTCCCGGCTACGTAGAACATAGTAACCACCTACTAGGGACTAGTATTTAAATAGGAGTTGATTAGGTACTATAGTTCCTAGTTAATAGGGTAGAACGCTCTATTTATGGCGATCTTATCCCTTATCTACTACACCTAAGAAGAATAATCCTTTTACTTCCCCGAGAACTTTGAGGGTATTAGTAGCGGTTTACGGTGTATTAGTATCTTTATTACGAGGTGGCGGTTACCCACTAGCGGGGTTTCGGTGCCTGCATTTTCCATAAGGGTCAGTATCGTCGCCCCTGAACCTCGGCTTTGCTCCAGCTCATTAGAGAACTTAGCAATCCTCGCCTATAGGGGCCCGAGGGCCTCGTTTAAGGTTAACTATAGTTAGGCCTGTAGTTTATTAGTTATTATGCTAATTAGTATCCTCTTCTTAATTAGTGGGGAGCTGCACTTTACCTAGTGTCCAACGTTCATCGATCTATTGTCAGGGAGCCGCACTTAACCTGGGATTCCACTTCGTAACTAATAGGGAACTATACTCAACCTAGCAGTATCTTATATAATAGATAAAACTGAGCTTGAAATATACGAAGGGCTAGTCCTAGGCCTTATCTTAACTGAAAGGTAGCCAAATACTATTTATTTTAAGCTGAAAAGGAAAAGGGTAAACTACGATATGGCGCGAAATCTCTGCTTCCTAGGGGGTGGGCACTAGTGGGGCACCGGTGGGGCACCAGTGCGAGCACGGGCATAGCCCGGGCATAACCACCGGGTTCAGCCCGTGACAGTGCTTAGCAACTAAGTAACCCCGGTTAACCTATAAAACTCCCACTAAAAATCATTAACCTAGTTCAACCTTTTATTACTTATAATTAACTAAGGTATCCCGTGGAAATAGTAGTAATTATAAAAGAACTACTAGGTATAAGATACCACGTCCATAATCTCCATCTCCTCTAGCGTTAGCGCTTTACTCAGCTAATCAACTAACCCATTGTCGCAAAAGTGGAACCACAATTACGGGACAGTAATTGTGGGCTATATTATAACACACCCCCCCAGACCGAGGAGAGAAGAGGTCTGCTAACTAAGGAATTAGCACCGGCTTACACTCACAGCTGACAAGTCCTTATTGACTGTTGCTGGGTGCCGGCCGCTTCCAGCTGGCAAGTCTAACCTTTTTAGTGACTTGCTACTGAAGCGAGACTGGGTGAGCACAACGAGGCTCGAACCCATGGCCTCTAGGTCGGCCCACATACTGCCACTTTAGCGAGGCGTTTAGCCATTCAACCAGAGGGCTCGTAGAGACAAGGGCTCATAACTGTCGCAAAAGTGGAACCACAATTACGGGACAGTAATTGTGGGCTATATTATGACACCCATATATAACAGGACTTCTTCTTTTTCATCGGTAGCAGATCAGTAATAAAACCCATTAATAGGTCACTACTTATCTAGAGGGGGACGAATAAGGACTTAAGTAACCCCTTCTTAGCTTACCTCTAAATATGGATACCACCATATACGTAGCAGTTCCTCGTAAACCTTCTGACCATCTAGGAGTACCCCGGCTAGTAAAAGCGTCAGCTTATAATTTCGAATATGCTGTTACGCCCCGGGTGACCACTAATACTAGAATTATAGTACTCCTATACAACCCTTGTTCATAATAGGCTTAAAAGGTCATCATCATCTCTTCCTCCGGGAACCCATATTTTATCCCAGAACATTAACCTCTACTACTTATTAATTATATATTCTATAATCTAAACCTTTAGTTATAACTCTGGTGGGAAATTATATTATCCCTACTTTACCACCTTATAAGTTTAATAATATAACCTATTTTCTTCAATAATCTAATTTTAAAGTATTTATAATTCGCTATTATTCGTGAACACCATTATATATAAGAGTATTAGTAAGTTGTTTATAGTATGGCCTACTTAGGGGGTACTAGTTCCTTTTTTAGGGATAACGTGGTTAAGTATTAATTAGAGTATACGTCCCTGTTCTCTCTTATCGTCCTAACCCTAGGGGGCGTCCTACTCCCTCTAAGAGAGGGTATCGGGGATTATTACTTTTTTTCCTAGCTAGTACTCTAAATAAAAGTCGTATTAAGCTAACTCTTCTACTCTCTAGCTCTACTTCTCAGTGAGGTGTTACTTCCTTATAAAGTGTTTAAGGTTTTTGTAATTTATAAGAATTTTAAAGTTGTTTATATTTCGTAGTTCTATTTTCTAGGCCCTAAGGTACACGAGTATAGTGAGTAGTTCCTTATTATGGATAGGGTAGTTATACTTAGTTAACGATAACTTCTATAAGTAGAACGTAATAGGGTGCTGGTGCTCATCGGAGTCTTTTTGTATAAGGGTGTTACTTAAGGTAAACCCTGAATAGTTTATTTCCATTATTGTTTTTCCTTTAGGTTTAAAGCGGTGAAACACCGGCTCTATACTAAATAACCACTTAAGCTCCTAGAATCCTTCTTCTTAACTAGGTCCCTAGTAGAACATAGCCGACCTTTTTGTAAACCTTATAAGGGGTTTAATAATAATAATATAATTAGGTATAAAAATACGATAATAATTCGTAAACCCAAGGAAACTTCTAACCCCCTTTATAGTCCTAGGGGGCAACTACTTAGTAATAGCTCTTAACTTCTCGGGGTCACATAAGATCCCTTTCTTAGTGGTGATAATAAACTCAACATACTTCATGGTTTTAACTAAAAAAAAGCACACTTCTTAGGGTCTAGTCGTAGTCCGGCCGCTACTAAGCGCCGGAGGACCACCTATACCTTCTCTTTATACTTCTTCTTTAACCTAAACGTGTAAATTAGGACATCATCTAAATAAGTGGTGACGAAGTCGTTTAGGAAGTTTTAGAGAGTTATATTAATATACTACTAGAACGTAGTTGGGGCCCCGGTGAGTCCAAAGGGGTAAACTAATTACTTAAAGAGTTTATATTTTATATAAAACACTATCTTCTCAACGTCTTCTTCTATAATCCGAATTTTATAGAATATAATTACAACGTTAAGCTTTGTATACTACTACGTAGTAGTTACCCGTTGGAGGGTCTCTAATATAAGTGGTAGTGGATAACGGTCCTTCTTTGTGATACTATTAAGGGCTTAGTAATTAACATAGAACCGAATTCCCCTATTAGGCTTTTTAATAAGTAACACTGGGGTACCCGTTAGCGAGCTGCTGGCTCGAATAGACCCTTTATTTAGTATGTCCTTTAGTGTTTTTCTTAGGACTAAGAGTTTTTTACGGGATATCCCATATAAGGGTCCCCATAGAAGTATAGGCTCCTGGCCGTGAGCGTCCTTAATAAGGGGGATTTTATGGTTAACCCCTGGTCTTTTAGGGGGTACTGAGTCCGCCTTTTCCGGGTTAAATAGGTCTCTAAACTCCTTATAGACCTAGCCTAGGACGAGTTCTTTTATATTCATAGGTTTCTTTTCTTTTAGTGTATCCTCGATGTCCCTTAAACTCATAGTTATAACCTAGGCCTCTAGTGCCCTTTAGTGCTTTACTTGTTAATATATAATTGTAAACGTAGGGGTTATTAGTAATCGTGTTATGTAAATCTCTTTTATAATAACTAGTTCTTCCTAATTAAAAAGGTATACGTCTACTCCTCTTTTACCGTAGTATACCCACTAGGTAACGACGTTATACACTATACAATTCACTTTTATTTATAGCTTCCCTAGTAATATGGGGGGGTTTAGGCCCTTTACTACATATATGTAAATTTTCTAAGTATGGCCATTTAATTCTAGATCTAGGATAACTATACCCTAGGCATCACTAGGTGATGGCCCGTTTTATGTATACCCTCGTAGGGTACGCTTTTTCCAATCTATTAGTAGTAATTAGAGGTGTTTAGAGAGAGACTGATCCACTATTGCGTAGACGTCATAGTTAGTATTGATGAGGGTGTGTATTAAGTGTCCTTTGTTAATCCTTATTTGAATAGTGGCTGACCCTTGGCTCATCTGCTGCTGCTCTTCTTAGTGGGACTCCTATCATTTAGCTTCCTCCTTTATCGGCTTTGGTACCCGATTTTATACTAGAGTTACTTTTTTCCTGAGTTATCCTTATTAGAGGAGGTATTAGTGGCCTCTTAGTCCTCTTTTTTTAACCTAGGATCCTTTTACTTTTTTATTACTTTAGTATAAGTAACCTTCGCCTACCTAGGAACCTTCTTCTAGTAATTCCTAATAATATAACCTTTTTTACTATAATAAAAATACTTATAATAGTCTACTAATAGATTACCCGAGGAGCAATAGCAGTGGTGGTCCTTCTCCTCCCTTCGAATTAATAAAGTACGAGCAGCGTTAATCATCTGAACATCTCCATCGCAATCCTTCCATAGAGGGGCTGGGGTTAGGGACCAGTGACACTCCCGTTTAATAACAACGGGTATTATACGCTCCAACTTCCAGGTAACGTCCTATACCCTAGTGAACTACTAAGTATACTCCCCTAATAGGGAAATGGTGATTAGGTACTCCTTTAAATGGGAAGTAAGGGCGTTTTCCAACATAGTAATCTTAACGGTATCGGGTTATATACTACCTCCTACGTCTACTATTATTCGTTTAAACTTTAGTAAAAAAGTAATTAACTTCTTATTATTTTTCTAATAGAGAGTTTATAGCTGGGCTATGGTTTAGGGTTAGGTGTTTAGGTTTTAATAGGTCTTATTAAGGTAGGACATAAAATCTTTAGGGTTACGTTAACTTTTAGGCCCCCTAATTATATAAAATATAATAACCACCTACTAGGGACTAGTGTCCAAATAGGAGTTAATTAAGTACTATAATTCCTAGTTAATAGGGTAGAACGCTTTATCCATAGCGATCTTATCCCTTATTTACTACACCTAAGAAGGGTAGTCCTTCTATTTCCCCGAGAATTTTAAGGGTATTAGTAATGGTTTAAGGTGCATCGGTGTTTTTATTACGAGGTAGTAATTACCCACTAGCGGGGCTTCGGTACCTACATCTTCTATAAGGGTCGGTAATGTTACCCCTAAACCTCAGCTTTACTCCAGCTCATTTGAGAGCTTAGTAATCCTCACCTATAAGGGCCCGAGGGCCTCGTTTAAGGCTAACTATAATTAGGTTTATAGTTTATTAGCTATTATACTAATTAGTATCCTCTTCTTAACTAGTAGGGAGCCGTACTCTACCCAGCGTCCAACGTTCATCGATCGATTATCAAGGAGCTATGCTTAACCTAGGATTCCACTTTATAACCAATAAGGAACTATACTTAACTTAATAGTATCTTATATAATAAATAAAACTAAGTTTGAAATATGCGAAGGGCTAGTCCTAGGCCTTATCTTAACTAAAAGGTAACTAAATATTATTTATTTTAAGTTAAAGAGGAAAAGGGTAAACTATGATATAGCGCGAAATCTCTGCTTCCTAGGGGGTGGGCACTAGTGGGGCACCGGTGGGGCACCAGTGCAAGCACGGGCATAGCCCGGGCATAACCACCAGGTTCGGCCCGTGACACTTCGGTACGAATAGGATCGGGGCTCCCGCTGGGCTTATTGAAAGTCGTATTTATCCCTTTTATAAGGATGTTTCTAAATACTCTCGTATCTCCTCTAGCTCCTTTTTAGCTAGTGGGTAAATGGGTCCAAATGGGGACTGTATCCCTGGTTCTAAGTTAATAATGTGTTACTGTGCTCCCTCCTCGGCCGGGGTCGCCGCCAGCTTATTATCGAAAACATATGCAAAATCTTAGTATTCTGGAGGAACCTCCGGTTTTTCGCCTTTACTGGGTTACTATTAAGGATTAGTCTTATTACACCTAATTTATGGTGTCACTAATAAGATGGCCTTTACCTCCTCAAATACCTTATTCATCTCCTTTTAACTTATAATAAGTCGGATACTATTTTCGGATAGGGGATAAGTCCAACCGAGTTCAGCCTAATCAAAATTCGGCTTTACTACTCAGTACTAGGGGAGGCCCAGGATCGCATCGTATCCATCACCATCGCTAATCCTAAAATCATATAATTTTATTTTCATTACTGTCACAGCCTTTTCCTACCAGCCGGGGGCTGCAATAGGGATCACTAAGGCTATGTCTCAATCGAGGAGTTCACCGGTATTTCAGTGAATATATATGTCTCGATATCTTGGGTGTATTTGTGATGACGCGTCTAAGTCCTCTAGCTTGCGGTGCCTCCTTATGAGGGCGACGCTAGTCACGTGATAGTTCACGTGACTGTCGTTAAGGACAAAAGACGTGTGACAATTACTCTTATTCTATCCATTATCCGAATTACAAATCTCCTCACTCTGTATTTAGGGGTTACTAAACCCCATATTCCTTAGAGTAATATCCCCTTATTAGGCACCAACTTAGCACTATCCATAAAAATAATCTTCTAATCCATAATATTCTCGTTTATACCCATATTAATCAAAACTTTACTAATTCTCTACCCCTTAATAGTTTAAATACGGATACTAGTTTCGAAGTAGCGTAGAGGTTCCGAATCCTATTAGTCCTGGGTTATTTGGATTATTTCACTAATAGTTAGCCTTTAATTATACTCCGTTCCTTAGTATCTCGGCTATTTGCACCATTAGTAAAGGGAGCATCGGATTGAAATATAGCCTTCTTTCCTATAAGTATAACATATAATAAAACTCAGGGTTACCACTAATTAGGGTCCCTTTACAAAGCTTAGATCTTCTAATTTATACTTAAACTCGTTATTACTTATTTTACTTTTATCCCTTAATACTAATCTCCTTTAGTTTCTTTAGGATTCCTAGTAGTATCCCTACTAGGATTATTTTTAGTTTTAGGGAACTAATTAACTCTAAGTGGATAATAGTGTTATTAGTTTAGCCTTCTTAGTAACACTATCTAATTTTTACCTAGTAATAGAAAACCTATATACTATAACCTATTTCTATAACTTTAGTATTAGCTGGTTAATAATGTTCATAATACGGATCCTTTTAGGGACGGGGTCCAGGTATTCTACTTCTATTATCTTATAAGTGTCGATAAAACTCTAGTAGGACTATCTTATTTTCTAGGTCATTACTTTGAGGTGGTGAATAGTATTGAACACCCGGGTCCCATCGTCCACTATACTAATGCATAACTAGGTTTCTATTTCTACTCAGGAAATTCTAGTTAATTCGTTTTCGTATTTAATAGCGATATAACTAACCCATTTTTACTAAATCCCACTATTAAAATACCCGGTAGTATATAAAACTCTTATAATATTAATACTTAAGTTGTCCAAATTTATAGTAAAACGTCCCTTTAAGTTAAAAACGAAGGTGTTATAATTAGCTTAGGATCCCCCCTTATATTTAAGAGTCAGGAGATGCACTTTCCCTGGAGGTCGGATTTCTATTACTTAGGGACCTATTGAGTAGTGGCTTCTATAATGATTATATCTTCTTCGAGGATTACTATTCCGTTTCTTAGGACTACTAAGTGATTGCATTTCCTTTCAAGTTGGATCCTGGCCTCCTTGTCTATAATAAGCTGGTCTAGGTCTTGTTCGGTTAGTTCCTAGTTATTAGCGGTTTAGGTTTAGCTTTGAATTCGATTACTGGGTCGGTGTTTTTAGTTATCGAGGTTTAGGTTTTCGTCGACTTTATCGGTATAGGGAGTCCCTAATACTCCTAATTGAGTCTAGTGGTTCGCCGGGTTAATAATAGTTAATTTTATTCGGCTGGTTATTTTACTACTTCGATGGTTTATACCCTTATTCGAGTAAGTAGAGAGAAGAACGTGTTAAGGGCTTACGGTGTAAAGGAAAGAGGTTAGTAAAAGGATAATAGGTAGGTACTGGTTGTGACTCTTATTTTTCTCTGATCCTCTCCTTAAAGGGGAGGAACAGGCCTTTATATATATAGTCCTCCTTAGTCAAGCCCTGTCGCAGTCTGGAATCGGCTTAGCCGCCATGCTTTTCTTAGTCAGATTCCAGCCACGTGACATGGACGGACCTTTTTAATAGAAACTATGCCCGAACCCTACGGTAAAAGCAACTTTAACCTGGTGACCTTATCCTCGTTTATAATGAATTAAGGGCGATTAATAAGTTAAAAAAGTATAAGGTATATTACTAATAAATTAGGCCCCTCCGGACTAGGTTTATATACATATTAAAATCGTTATATCACCTTAAAACATTTACTAGGGATAAGATCACTTAATGGTCATATAATGGATACTACTTTAAGAAATTTGTATAATAGGATAATAGCTTATAGGAACCCGAGGACCCCCACTAAGTAAAGGAACAACTCTGCGATAAGCTTAAACAGGCGTTCCCAGGTATACCTAAGAGCACAACGGTGACCAATAACAATAATACCCCTAATCCGACCTTATCATAACCGTTAATACGATTATAGGCGGCTTAGGTGTACTAGGACGTAGAAAAGGAAGAGTTGAAAAAGAATATTACGGTGTGGGAGCACTTAGGTAAGAGATTTAAAGTTAAGTTATAATTATTATTAGCCGTTGAGAAGGTGAGTTACTAGGACCTTTTTTAGTGATTCCACCTAATTAAAACTATAGACACCTATTTCCCTTTTGTTTTGATTTGAGTAATGCGATTTTATTTAAAATTCGATTAAGCCTCTGATTAGCTGAGTAACCCTAATATTTCCTTTATAATTCCCTTTTATAACTTCCAAATTATTGGACATTAGTGGATATTTAGCTTATATTCTGGGGTATTTACCTAATAACTAGACCTGATCGGCTAACATTTGTTTATATTTACTAGTATTTAACTAATATTCGTAGATATTTTGTTGATATTTTCTTGTATTTGGTTGTCATTTCCTTACCTCTCCGCTGCATTTTCACGCTATTTCACGTATTCAATATCGTAGTTAGATGTATTTAGTAGGCACTTTACCCCTAATTAGACGTATTTCTTTGTATTCTCCTTATTATCTGCTTATTAGGGTTATTTAACCGACCTATACCACCGTTACTATACTAAAATTAAAAGCTTTTTGTTGGTGAACCTCTGGAAGTACTTTGGGGACGAAGGGAACAGTGTAACTCCATTTCCACTACCCTTCCTAAAAACCTTCCCACCTAATTAGGCTTAATCTAAGTCTTGGAAATCCACCAGTTTTACGAACCACTTCCCATAACAAAAAGGAGTTAATTGGAGGATGGATACAGCTCTCTTACGGCCATTTTCCTTCTACTAAACCACTTTTATAACTATAAAACTCTTTTAGAAATAATACTTTAAATCCAATAAAAAGATATTATTAGGAATAACTAATCTAATACCATCACCTTTATCATAATAGGTACTATTAAATAATTAAGTATTATAATCGTATTAAATGTAGAAGTTAGGGTCGTAATAATAATAGGTGGTTCCAGTTTCGTAGAAAAGATAATTAGAGTAAGTATTCTAGTATTTGCTAGATAAGAGGACGTATTCCCAGAAGGGAGCTATAACAGTGCTCTGATCAGGGCCAACAATTAACGTCCACTAACGTTCCTCGTAGTAATAGTAAGGGACGTAATTCCGACCTCCGAAAGTGTGAATAGTGAGGGTAGCCCCAGTGTTGGGTCATCCTATTAACTTCTACTCTAAAAGGCCAAAGTGCCCTTAATGGGTAATAAAGATAAAAATACGGTGACGGAAAGTATTATTTATAGAGTATTTTCGGATAATTTGGGTAATATGAGGACCTGGGAGGATCGACCAGAAGTACTAAGTAACTTTGGTACGGGTATCACCGTATTCCGTAGTGTTAATAAACTAAACCTCGAAATATAGTAAATTAATGGGAACTTTTAAATAATACTAAATAAGGGAAGTTGTAATTTAGGTTTAATTAGAATGAGATAACTAAAATAAGAGAAAGATTAGTTATTTACGGTGAGATTGGTAATAGTAATGGTGATAAAATTATTATTCTTAGGATGGGTATAGTTTAGTATCCAGGGCCTCTCTGCAGGAGGAGCTGTCCGCTTATGCTTATGATTAATGTCCTTTAGTGGTATGTTGGAGGCTTAGTAGGGTCTAATTAGGATAGGAAAGTTAACACTAGGGACATAAATAATAGGGACGAGGTATTTGTTATTGTAAAGGAAAAGATCGGGTTTATAGGTTGAAAGTGAACCCTTTATGGAAGGAAGAGAGGCCCTGACTCGGGGTTCGAAGCCGCCAGCGATTAGTAGGGACGATAGGGTTGATTGGACGAGGGCAGGAAGGAATTACCCCCCCCCCCCTGGTGATTAAAGGGAGCGATTCACCGAAGCTAAATAGCCCAGAAACAGAGCACCTGCCCTATCACCAATTATACTCTTCTTCCCGATACTACGAGCTCTTATTACCTTTGACCCCTTCCTTCCCCATTTTATTAAATAAGTAATTAACACTGAGGATGAACCACCTACCCCTTCCTACTTTATTTATTACCTAAATCCCGTTCACAATTCCATGCTCAACGAGATAGCCACCGCTCTATACAAAGCTAATATTTAGAGTGATATTTAGGTTTAATTATGAGTTATTATTTTAATTATGGTCGGGTATGACGCTACTTAGTAATACTCACCTAATTAGGTATAGGAAGGTGTTACTAAGCCTAGTAAGTTTATCTATGTCCTAAATAATAATATCCCAATAATAACTTAGTTTCCTATGGGGGATAATAGTTATATAAACCCAAAATGATTAGCTAGAACTCTGGTACTAAACAATAAGACGAACCCGGGACCATAATAACTTTCACCTATGAACACTACTATAATAACTACGCTTTATATACAATGAGCAGCAGGCTTCGTACCCAACAGGAGCTGGGGTATCTAGGGCCAATCAGAGGCTAACATAATTCTAAAAGATTTATATAATATATAAGGCTTTATCTAATAAGAATAATGACTAGAGATGGGTTATATGGAAGTGGTGGTTCGATTCACCCGCTGGGACCTAGAACAGTTAAGCATCAAATTCCTTACGACGTCTCGACCCTAGGGAAACTAGCCCATGAGCCCTGATCAGCTGGGTCCCTACACAGATGACTTAAAAGTACACGTCCAGGGCGCCGACGTGGTCTACTTTATTACTATTCACGGCGGTAATCACTTCACAAACCTCTTCGTTAACTAAGTTACGGGATGTTTACTTTAGTATAATAGTATATAAGAGATGGGATTTTCTAAGAAGTACTTTATAATCGATATTCATAACCTACTCTCCTAGTACTATGCTATGGGTACCCGAAACTCCCTAATTAGGTGTATTCAAGTAGGAGTAAGAGTAGTCAACGGCGTTTAGTAGCTAGATGGTTAGGGTTATAGTGTATATATGGTTAATTGGTTCTATGTGGTTATATGAGAAAACTACAATATTCAATAAATTACCTATTCCTGGACATTACGTCGAATATGAACAAAACAATAACAATATATCGAAGATGGGTTTCTTGGATTACCCAGGAATTCTGTACCGCCGTAATAGGCCATACGTTACGACCAAAACCTAGAAAGCTATTCTAAACGTAATACACTAAACAAGCCTTAGAGGATGCGGCTATACCTAAGGATGACGTACCCGATCCAAAGAAAATAAAGAACCATAACCCTAATCGGGAGATAGCGAAGCTAAGAAAACCGAAACCAGAATCACCACTAAAATAACTTTTAAAGTTACCCTTACCCGATATCCTAAATTACTTATATAACCTCAATGTATTCACTAAGGTCACCGCCCAGGTTCTCCAGGACTATGAAGATAAATAACAATACCTTACCCAAGACTATTATACCCAGATCAGGGCCCAAAACTAAGTTATAAAGGAGAACTTTTAGAAGATAATTAACTAACGTGGTTCATCAGTGAGTGGACCACCATCAGTGACCGGGCCACTTTTCCCACCTTCACCACCTTTTAGTTTTAATATGTAATTTCTTCTATAAAACAATGTCCAAAGCCTCGCCTAAACATAGAATTATTTTAATAATTAATACAATCCGATTAACACCGTAATTAAGTATCCGATGTGTAGCGACCATTTATAACGTTCCGAGAATTACCCTTTAGTTTAAAATAAAGGGTTAAAGTGCGAAGGTCGATAATAGGAATGCGTAGTTAAATTTAATAGAGATCGAGGAGGAGGTAATTATTTGATATATTATTAACCTGGATTCTCGAGGATTCTCACCTCGATATATGGATATGGAAAATATGGTTAATATACTACTCCGGAAGTGTGATGGCCGACCGGTCGGGAAGTGTTGGATAAAACGCTTTGTCCAGTGACGCCCAGAGCTTAAAACGTAATTTTTTTACATCTATAACTATTAGAGAGGTCTTTACGAAGATCCTACGATTATTAAGCCTTGGTTTCGATTTATAGTTAATATATGATCTAAATATAGTATTATGGATAAAGACTTTTATAACTTCGATGAGACCGGTTTTATAATAGGTATAATCTGGTCTAGAATAGTTATTATACGTTCTAATTGGATTAGGAAACTAAAAAAGGTTTAACTTAGTAATTAAGAATAGGTAATAGTGATTTATTGTGTTGTTAGTAATAGTTATATAATACCGTCTTTTTAGTGGTTTAGGGCCGCTTACACTTTGTGAGTTGGTACTCTGAGGCCCAGATTCCGGATAGTTGGGTAGTTAAAATAACTTCTAATGGATAGACTAATAACGAGATTGCCCTCCAATGCCTTTAGTATTTCGATAAATACTTAAAATAGCGATTAAGAGGCATATATCGGATACTAGTTGTCGATGGCTATGAAAGCCACGTTAATAGCGATTTCGAAGAGTATTGTAAAGAGAATAAGATTATAATTATTTGCCTGCTTACCTATTCATCACATCTAACCCAGCTTCTCGACGTTGGCTGCTATAGTGTATTGAAGTTGAGATATAGCTCTTAGATTAAGCACTTTATTAAGGCCCGGATTACCCACATTACTAAACCCGAGTTCTTCCTCGTATTTAAGGTCGTATTCCTTTAAACCTTTACTTAGGAAAACGTTTATAGGGGTTTTAGAGGGGTTAAGCTTATTCCTTATAACCCTTAAACTATCCTTTCTAAGTTAGATATATAATTACAAACACTAACAATCCCGAACACCCCTATTAGGCTACCCGACCCTTGGGTTTCTAAAACACCTTAAACCACTAACAAGGTTATTTCTTAGTTTTCACTTATAAAAAGAAGAATCTCTAAGTATCAGGGAAGCTCATCAACGCTAATTTGTGAAGTTGCCGATAAGCTTTTAAAAGGTTTATAGTATATTTCTCATATAATTACATTTGTGGAGGAAGAGCTACGCCATCTTCGAAATACAAATACAGCCCTTAATAAGCGCCGTAAAGCCAAAAGAACTAGGCTATAGGATAAAGGGGTATTAAAAGGGTTTTAGGTAAGGGATATTATAATTAAAAGGGGTATTATTAAAAAGGAAGGGCGTAAAAAGGAGGAAAACGAGGGGTTATTAAAACGTCATTGGACAGGTTTATGATATTATGGTATTTATCATAAGACCGGCCATAACGTAAGAACCTGTTCAGAGGTTGTGGAAATAAGTAGTTCAAGTGATTCTAAGTAATTATAATTAATTTAATTAATTTTGGTGAAGATATGGAAATTGTTAATAATAAAGGTGGGAAAAGTGTCCTGGTCGATGATGGTGTCCTGCTCGATGATGAACCACGTTAATATAAAATCGGATTAATTTTATATTTAATAGTAATAACGCAGCTTAATATCGTATTTATAATAAGCCACTTCGTAAAATTTAACTAGAACTCTAGTAATAAGTATTAGAGAGTAGTAAATTGAGTATTATAGTACATCTCAGATACCTACTTCCTTAGTTTTAAATATAATAATAAAAGTAAGAGCTTTAAGATCACCTCAGACACTAACTTCGTAAACAACTCAATAAACTAAAAAGGCTCACAAAAGTATACACTATATCTCGTTAAAGGACTAATTGGGTAGAGAATTAATAAACAAAATATAATTACAACGTCGACAACAGAGGTAGAGTTACTTACCCTCTTATAAGCAGTGTACAAAGCGATCTTCGTAAACCGTTTATTAACCGCTCTTAATACGTAACTTTTATACAATAAAATAATAATTTAATATAATAATACGTAAACAATCCGTTTTATAATAAAAGAATTAGTTACTCTGAAAATAAAGTTATACTTGTCGGATTCAAGGGTCAATCCGTGATGTATTCAATAATGTGTCCTTATTCTACTTCTCCCTGTTCTTTAGGGGCGAACTTAGCCCTTAAGGTAGCTGGTTCAAGGGCGCATTTCGGCCCATCATTGTTCCGCACCGCGCACAGCCCTTCGAGCACGCCGGAAGCGTACTAGGCGCTTAGTACAGCGGATTCGACACGCCCCTTCAGAGAGGCCTCCGTCTGGTGGGCTTCCTGCCACCTGATCCGCCCTTCAATAGCTATTTCCAAGCGCTGTAATTGTCTCGAGACTTAAATTCCGTCTTTCTACGTCTAGAGCGCTTCTCATACGTCCTTCCTGCGGGGTTCACGAGCCCCTAGGAGCGTAAGGAACACAAGCCTCAACGTCCCATATGTTATCCTTGGCCATCCCAGCCTCCCAGCGGGCCTCATCTTCGGCGAGGTCACGGCGATAACTATTCTCAAAACGAGCCCGCTGATCACTCATATTTAGCTATGTAAGAAACGCCCGAAATGGCTGCTTCGAAAGTGCTTTTATTAGTCCATCTGTTATCAGCTCGGTTAATGGTGTATACGCGACGTTAATACAGTTATTCTCGATTTCTTAACGTAACTAATAGTTATGAATATCAACGTAGTATAAGTGTGTTTATAATTGTACTTATTTTATGGTCATAAAGTATATAGTTTGCTGGTTATTGTATTATATATGAATTCGTAGTTGAGAGTGTATTTAAAGTGTGAACTTAGTACTCTAAATATTCTTTATGGGGAGTTGTATTTATAAAGTGGATATTAATTAGTTTACGAAAATAGTTTTTTTTGTTGTGTATGATAAGGTGAGAAGTTCTGCTTTTATTGTTAATATTATAATTATTTATTACTTATTTACTTTTTATGCGATGGGCCCACCGAAAAGTCGTATTATAAGTACTTAAGAGCTCTTCCAATTAAGCGTATTATCAGCGAAACTAATATCTAAAGTGATTTCCAAAGTATCCTCAGGGCTCCCTAGTGCGGCTCCGTATTCTAAGTAAAGGGAACACGTTAAGTAGAGGTATTAGAGTGCTTGATCGGCTGTGCACTGGTGACTTAGCCCTGTGTTCTAATTAAAGTGTGTAAAACGGTTTACGGTGAATACGATATCCAGGTGAGTTATCACTATTATATACATAATTATCCTAACTTTACGTTAATACTTTTTAATTTCCCATAATTCAACTATCCCTTCATAAGGGAAAAGCTCGATAACCGTTATAGGGGTATCATAGTATACTTTAAACAGCTTATTAACGTCTAGTAGGAGTTTTCTCACCTTTTTAATAAACACTAATTATAAGAGCTAGATCTTCTTAACTTCTCGGTCCCTTAGAACTTCAATTCCTAAAAACTATTATAATTCATAATCACCTTTTAGATGGTATCGTTTTTAAAGTTATTTTATCGATACTATTACCTTATTATAAAACTTATAAGGGAAAGCTAAGATATAGTCGTTAATATAAAAGAAGAACGTGATTTGTTCCTTCTGCCAACAACAATTCTCTCCAACAACTCGTTAAAAGCCGAGTTCTAAGAGCCCGCTTTCCAGGTGCTTTTACTAAAGCAAAGGTGACCTCCTAAGGCCATAAAGCGCCTTTTTTAAGTATAATACCCATCCAGCTTTTTAGTATCCGGGTAGGAGTTGTATATACACTTCCTCGTCGATTATTATGTATACAAAGGTATTTACTATGTTATACTATAAAAGCTCCATATCAAAGCAAATAGTTATTATAATAAGAATTCGGAATAACATACCTATAAGCATAATAGTATATATTTCTCGCTTATCTCTTAATTATTGATCTCCACGGATAACGAGGTGTATTTTGAATTTTATAAGCCTCCTATGTTTATTAAGTTTATAGGTATATACCTAGTAGTAACTGAGAATCTGCTTACCTTGTACTTATTCTTTATTAACCTCCTTTTAGGAGTGGGAATTTTTATAATTACTTAGATAACTTATTTTAATTACTTTAAAGTTGTCCTTATATGGGTAATCCTTTAAGTGATTATGTAATATGGGGAGAGGGGGTAGTTTCTTTTAGTGAGTACCTATGGGTATACTACCCTCACGGCCCAGCGGAGAAAACTCTTTATATATATAACTTAGAGTACTTCCTTTAGTGGAAGTCCCCTCTTAATTAGGCTTTCTTAACCCACCGGAAAGGTTACACTATTAGAGCACTTCCCTATTAGCCTTTTAATCCAATATACTTTTATTAAAGGTTCTAAAGTGACTAATCTCGTTAGGGGTACTGGGTTAGCTAGATTATAAACGTATACTTAGGAGACCGTCCATTAATTGCATTTCACCGTGTTGTTTCCGTTTTAGAGCTGTTCCTGCTAGGAAAGCAGATTTGAACGAGACTCTATGCCTCGCTGTGCTTGTACTGTGGTCTGAGGTTATGGTTTTGTATTACACTTCTCCTTTACTTTCCCCCCGCCCCTTCATAGCTAAAGTTATTTTTAAGGTAATGAAAAATAATAAGGGTCTTAGTGGTGACGTTTTAGGTGTTGGGTACGGTGCGAAGCGCCTTGTGTTATACTATCTCGACTTATCTAAGTACGTCTCCATAACAGAGCTCGCTTTTAGAGTGCTTTTATCGTACTTTGGACTTATTTCGAGAGCGAGGGTGACCTCTTCTACTTCCTTATTAGTGTCTTATATTAATGTTTATATCTGGGTTTACTTAATAAGCTCTTAAATTCGCGTTTCGATCACTTATAGGTTTAGGTGGCGAAATTCCTTAATGGTACCCTTAAGGTTCCTATTAAAGTATACCTTTTTGTTGAATGCGATGTCCGTTATTGTGAAGATGTTCTTTTTAAGAGGATTCCGTATTCTGAATTAATTGCTTGATATATAGCCTATTAGAAAGCCGATCCACGTACGAGGGGCGAGCTTCTTTCGTTGTTAGTGCTTGAGTTACGCGTTGGTTATTAGGGTATAGGCCTTATAACCATAGAATTGTAGGTAGGAAAGGTCAGGGATCGTATAAATCTCATCTTCTCTACTCTAAAACTGCTTATGGAACTACTCGTAAAGCGTTTTCCACCCGTGTATTTATAATGGGGTTCGGTTATAAAAGTAAACTATTATTTTAACGATCTTAGGTTATAAGTAATCTAAGAAATTCGTTGTAATAGCTATTACCCTAGCCTTAGATTTAATAATCGCAACAAGCTTTTCAGCACCTCCGTTCTAAGCCTGCGTATTAGGCGTTGACGTTTTAATTGTTATTCTATGCCCCTTCAGGTCCATTACTAGGCGTGGATGTCTTAGAAGCTCATTATTAGTTTCTAGGAATTTGACCTTCGTATTATAAACGTATTTTAGATGGTTGAGTAATTCGAATAACACTTCTGAGATTATCTTTATTGTTCTCTTTTATAGGTAAAAGTCCTATACTAGCCCTAAGGCTTGGTTAGAAAGAAATATAAGGGATATATAACCTTCGTATCCCTTATTATAGTTATGGAAATCGAGTATTAGATGGTCTCCGGCTTTTGCCTGTTTAACCGACTCTCTAGGTGCTCGGCGGATTTAGTGTATTATATTCACTATCCCATACACATCGTATTCCATAAGGTCTCTACTTTTTCGATCTAAGAATTTTACCCCCCTTACTACGTTACTAAAATAATTTAGAGTATTTCTCCCTGGGTATCTAAGTCTCCGATACTATTTTTTTACACTTATTTAAATAAGTTTACGGATTATTATACTTATAAAGTGGTTTCTTTACGGGGCTCTCGGGAGCTCGTTTAGCGTAGGTTGAGGGAGTGGAACGATTATTACGAGTACTATTTTATCCTTTATAGGTCTATAATTAAGAACATCTTAATTGTGGATTTCAAATAACTTATAAACGTAACTTCGGTTTATACACCTAATACAATTATTATCGGGGTTAGTATCCCACTAAAAACCCTTTTAGTATAAGTATTTTAAAGAAATAAGGTTACTCGTAAACCCTTTATAGAGTATTACGTTATATAAGTGAAGTTTAAATAACTTACTATCTCGCCCCTTAATACGAATATCCACTATTCCGAAGCTATTAATTACCATTTACTAAGTACCTACCTAGAGATAGCCGCTAAGTGTAACTCCCGTTAATTATATAAACCACAAAAGGTTATTAAAAACGTGGATTATAGCTCTAGAGTTGAGGATTACGGATCCATAAAGTGAGTATATTTCGTAAAAGGTTATTAACGTAATTTGAACACGGGCTTAATAATATCCTGTGGCAGCAAAAGCGGAACCGCAATTGCCACTGCAGCAATCGCGCCTTATAAACCCACTAACTGTCACACACCCCCCCAGGGTTGCGGCCTCAGCCAGCCGGAATCCTGTCTATCAGCACTTGAACCTTCTAATGGGGTACATCTCGCCCAAGTCTAGGTGGCTTTCACAGGCCCAGCCCGGGCTCGAACCCAGGGGCCCTAAAAGTGGGGCACAATGCTGCACACGCACGTTAACTCGTAGAGGCAAAGGGCTCATAACTGTGGCAGCAAAAGCGGAACCGCTATTGCCACTGCAGCAATCGCGCCTTATAAACCCACTAACTGTCACATATCCTATGAGTTAACTTGATTTTATAGTAAGTTTGAGCTTCTGGACGCACTTAGTAAGGTCTTCGTTATTCTTAAGTCGCTTAGTAATAAGCTTCTTAAGTGCTCGATTGTGGTATATGTGGTCAGGGCACTTATTAGGGAAGACTAGCCAGCACTTCGAAAGCTGGTGACCTCGTTTTAGGCATGCTGCACACGTCCTTCACTCTTCCCGTTGCCCCTTCCGCGGCCTCCATGGCCTCCACCACAGGCCCTTCGCGGTTAGGTCCTTATTTATTGTGGTTCATCATCACTACTGGCTGGTCCGCTGGTTATTACTATAGGTCCAAATACTCCTCGTCCGGTCTTTTATATGTCTTTCGTTTAGTAGAGGACTTATCGAGCCTCAACAAGGACTTTGCTTAGTGTAAATAGGTCGTTCATTACTTTAGTTCTAATTATTAACTAATAAGCTTAAATCCATAGTTTAATAAGGCTTCCACTAAGGGCTCGCATAAACTCTAAAAACCAAGTACTCGAATATTTAGCTTATAGGACATCTATAACCTAAGCTTCATAGAGAACACTTTCCTATTAGCTAATCCAGTCCTCGGTATCCTTTCGTATAATAAACCTTTTCTTATCTGGATAACTCAACATTTTAGAATATATTTCCACTACGTTCACTTAGTACTCGTATAATACACCTCTAACGTGGGTTTATAGTTCAGAGACCTATTCATCAAATCCCTTATCCATAGTATAATAGTACTTAAGAAGGTCTAGAGTAATAATCTCGCGGAACTAGTTCTAAAGTACGTATACGGCTTTTATTCGTTTAATATAATATTTATGGATATTATTATATTCCGCTTATTATTCTTTGTATAAAGTGAGGTTCACAGGGGATAGGTCTTTGAGAGTATAAGCTCGTTTAATAGTGTGACGGGCTGGGCCCTCTTGGAGGCTTCGCAGCCTCTCAGCCATGGACTCCGCTTACCTAAGCCCGGCTTACCTAAGACGGATCAACCTTAGGCCTAATCAGAGCAAACGGGTCCTATGGGGTAAAAGACATTTTCTCCTTTTCTCTCTCATCTTAAAAATACTCATAGTAGTCGCCATAACTAGTTGCAATATACGTGCTTAGACCATTACATTATCTTCAAAATCTTAGTATCATCGGAGACAACGAGAGTACGCTAAGTATGGAAATAATTATCAACAAAAGACAAATCTATAACCTTAATAAGAGTAACAAAAAGTCTTAAACGGGTTAACCTAAAGGTCCCTGAACATTTAAAGCTAATTAGCGAGGTTTAATTAGAGTTAGGAGGTTTTAATAAACTCAAAAGAACGCATTCTACGTAGTAGAGTACCTTAACAACGTCGATTAGTATACTATGGTTACTACTGAATAAAGACGTATAAAAGGAATAATAACTGTATCATAATAGAAAATAACGTTAACCTATCTGGAAACCCGTAGCAGTTAATGTAATTAATCGGTCAATTATCAGCCCAGCTATAAGAGATGTGGACCACCTAAGCGGCTGAACGAGAGGCCTAACAAGAGTAAATTCGAATATTATAATAGACCTTAGTAGAACCTAAACACCCAACCTCAACGTTACACAAAGCCCCTATACCCTCTACGACGCCGATCCCACCTAATCAGGCCTATACACCACCTCCCAAATAACTGAGACACTAAATCCCCGATCCACCGAAATTTAATGGATTATATAAGAGATTTTAATAATGGCACCTTAAGATGAAAGGGAAGATAAGTGTGGATAGGGAAGCCTTTAGTTTAGTATTAGTAGTGTTCACTTATATCTACTTTAAACTAAAAAACACTATATAAACTATGGTGAGCGCCTATTATTCATAAGGAGGAGCTGATAGGTCGAAGAACCCTGAATAATTTATGGAATACCTAAAGGGTTGCTATGTAGACCCTAACGTAGAAGCACGAGCCCTCGACCAACTGAGAATAATACGTTAAAAAGAGAACAAGAGTTTTACCCACTTCTTTCCTAAGTTTAAAAAGGAGTTCATAAAAGCGGGAGGAGGATACTGGTTGGATAACGTCAGGATTAATTACCTAAAAGGAGCTTTAAACATTATAATAAGAACCCCTTTAATTAGTATAATTAATAAACCAACGGCCTATATTATATATACCCAGATACTCCTGATAATAAGATTAGAGTTAAATAATGAATTGTATTAAGTTCACCGTGAGCGTTAATATAGGAGATCGCCAATACCCGGCCAAAATAAAGTCGAATTATTAACTAAATAAGATAATTGGATAGGGTCACTTTAACCTGATTAGATGGATTAGGAACCCACTAAGGTAAGCTGGATGGCTAAGGATAAACCAGTTTAAAGAAGGTTAAGCTAAGAGGAAACCCGTAAATGCTATAATTGCGGTAAAAAGGGGCATATATAATAGAGATGCTCTAAAGACCGGAAAAATAAGGAGACTAAAACCTTGAAAGGGAAGACTAAAGAGTATAGCGAAATAGATATTAGCTCTGATTAGGACTCTAAGGACTTGGGAAAAGAGTAACTCCTAGTGAAAGTTATTATTAGGAGGAATAAGTTATGGAGGAATAAAAGGTCGTTAAAAAGAGTATGGATTATAACCTATTTTATGTTAATATTGGGATTAATGGGATACGCTATACAATTGCTTTTGTTAATATAGGATATTTGATATACGCCCTGATTAGCGACGCCTTCGCTAAGAAACTCCATTTACTACGTATTAGTATTATACCTTGGAATTTAATATAAGTCACTATTATAGTTCCTAGTGTAATCCACTATGTTATTTACGCTAATATTGATATTAATAATTATAAACGACACCGATTATTCTTTTATATTATTCTTAACTAAGAAGACGATGTTATCCTTAGAAGGTCCTGGATGATTAACGATAATGTTATGGTTTACTTAGTGTAAGGTACTCTGTATATAAGTGTTGTGGACTACTGGGTAATAGAAAGGAAACCGGGTTAAGCCCGGTAAGATCTAAAATTCCTAATCTAGTAGTAAATTAGATTAGTATTCTTAGCCCTAATTAGGTGGGCATAGAAGAGAAGAGAGACCCCTCTTAGCATATCCACCTTAAACGCATTCTCCGTAAGTTTAGCTGATATCGAGAAGGTCTTAACACTAAAAATAAAAATAAACCCGAGGACGAAACTCCTTACGTATTATTATAAGTTTTTATATATTTTCGATTAAGATAAGGCTGATTAGTTACCACCACATCGAAACAATATCGACCACGTAATTCCTATTAAAAAAGACTTAATAGGGTAAAATAAGCTAGTTATATGGGGACCCTTATATGGGATGTTTAGGGAGGAGCTAATTATATTTCGACGGACCCTTACAGAACTACTAAATAAAGGCTTTATTCATACTAATAGCTCTCCTACTTTATCACCTGTTTTATTTATTCGAAAACCCGGAGGAGAATTGAGGTTTTATGTTAATTACTGGGCTTTAAATACTATTATTAAAAAAAATAAATATCCCTTACCCCTGATTAACGAAACTCTAAGAGCCCTAACTAAGGCTAAGTAGTTAACAAAATTAGATATTATTACTATATTCCATAAAATCAGGGTTAAAAAAGGCAACGAATAAAAGACGGCCTTTAAAATAAGATACGGCCTATACGAATAGATAGTAACTCCTTTTAGCCTAATAGGGGCCCCCACTACGTTCCAGAGGTATATTAACTATATTTTACGGGATTTCCTAGACGAATTCTGTACCGCTTATATTGACGACGTTCTAATTTATTCAGATAGTTCACTCGCTGATCATAAGGAGAAAGTCAAAAAGGTCTTAAGTCGTCTAGGTATTACTGGCCTACAAATCGATATCGATAAATACAACTTTGAGATGAAGAGGGTTAAATACTTAGGGTTCATCATCGATGTAGGGAAGGGTATCCGCGTTAACCCAGAGAAAATTAAGGCCATCTAGACATAGGAGGTCCCCCGATCAGTGCAAGGAGTCCATGCCTTCGTTAATTTTACAAATTACTACTATTAATTTATACCGGACTTCTCAGGGTTAATACACCCCCTTACAACTTTAATAAAAAGGGATATCCTATTCGTATAAAGTAACGAGTATACAAAAGCGTTTAATAAATTAAAGGCCCTCCTAATTAGTGCCCCTGTATTAGCATATTAGGATCCTAATCGAGCTACTATACTAGAAACAAACTTATTAGGTTATATGGTGGGTGGTGCTTTATCATAATACGATGACGAGGGTATTTTATAGCCTATTGCGTTCTTTTTATAAAAGAATTTACTAGTAGAATACAATTACCCAATATATAATAAGGAACTATTAGTTATAATTCACTATTTAGAATACTAGGACTCCGAATTAAGGAGTATAAAGGAGTTTATTATCCTAACCGACCACCTTAACCTTAAGTATTTTATAACTAAGAGGTAATTAAGTGAATACTAGGTTAGATAATCGGAGCTCCTATCCCGTTATAACTTTACAATCTAGTTCTAACCCAGTAAATAAGCGATAATCCCCAATACACTATCTAAACGAAAACAAAACGTTCCTAATACCTAGCGAGACGATCAACTAGAAGGATAGAGGATATAACTCTTAAAGGGGAAACGGAACATAGTTATAGTGAACTGGGCAACTCTTAAGATGAATTAAATAAATATAATGGAATCCGTGGAAAACACTATAGTAGGTGATATAGATCAGGACGACGATCCTAAGGCTGATCGGTTAGAACTTATCCTGAACCCCTTTGAAGAGGAGCCCTTAAAGTCCACTTAAACTAAAAAACTATAATCAAACAATCATTATTAACTAATTAGGACAACTATGAAAAGGGGGGACCATTAGTTACTATTATAATAAAAGCTGCCCATAATACTATCAGAGTACTCAGTGGACGATGACGGTAAACTCCTTTGGAGGGAGAGGATCTAGGTCCCTTATTACGAACCCTTACGAACCCGGTTAATCCAAAAGTCCCATAACTCAACACTTAGTGGTCATCTTAGTAGAGATGCGTTAAAAGCTTTAATTAGCCACCACTTTCACTAGCTAAGCTTATCGTAGGATATCCGACGCTTTATAAAGAACTACGACGTCTATGGACGGGGTAATATATAGTGGGATAAAAAGAGGGGTCTTCTAAAACCCTTACCCGTCCCTAATTAGGTCTAAATAGAGATATTAGTCGACTTTATTATAGGGTTACCACTAACCCACCGTATAGGAGCAACGAATATTATAGTGGTAATAAACTAACTATCTAAGAATGTAATTTTCGAGCTACTTAAGGATATAATAATGGACGTTGTAGCTACAGCGTTAATACTTAGCCTGATCAGATACCACGGACCCCTAAAAGCTATTATTTTGGATAGAGGCCCCTAATTTACTAATCGCATATGGAAACAGCTCTATCAACTATTACAGATAAAACAACGTTTATCTATGACCTTCCACCCAGAGACAAATAGCACTATAAAACGAGTTAACTAGGTAATAGAAACCTACCTCCGAGCTTATACTTTGTATACTCAAAATAATTAGGACGACCTACTTCTAATAGCGATAATGGCTATTAATAACAGGGTTACCTCGTTAATAAGCCTTAGCCCTTTCTTCACTACCCATAATTATAACATCGACCTAATTAGAGTAAGGGAAACTCTATGGATTAAAGGAAAGACCCCCGCAGCTCGGGTAGAGGCCCTAATCTCGAAGTTAAAGGAGGCCTCCGAATGGGCATAAACGGTGATGGCCTCCACCCAAAAGCGATAAGAAGCCTCGGCAAATATACGACGCCAACCTTTTAACCAGTTTCGACCAGGGGATAAGGTCTAATTAAAGCTTAAGAACGTCCATTCTAAGAGACCATCTAAAAAGTTAAACTAGATAAATATAAAGTACATTATATTAAAAATAATCGGATCCTATACCTACCGGCTTAATACACCGCCGGGTATTCATAACATCTTCCATATATCCCTAATCAGGCATACGGGAGTCGACCCACTACCATCACAAAAACGAGACGACGCCCAACCACCACCTCTACTAATAAACAACGAAAAGGAATTCAAAGTCGAAGAGATCCAGGATACTAAGAAGATTCGTAGTTCCTAGAAGGTTTTAGTTAAGTGGAAGGGCTACGTGGAACCTACTTAGGAACTAGTTGAGTTATTAACGGAGACTGCAGCTTTGGATCGTTACAAGGCTAGTTATGGACAAGTCCCTCTGAACGGGGAGGAGGGAGAGGGGGGGTAATTATAACGGGCTAGGCCCTCTTAGAGGCTTCGCAGCCTCTCAGCCATGGACTCCACTTACCTAAGCCCGGCTTACCTAAGACGGATCAACCTTAGGCCTGATCAGAGCAAACGGGTCCTATGGGGCGGAAGACATTTTCTCCTTTTCTCTCTCATCTTAAAGATACTCGTAGTAGTCGCCATAGCTAGTTGCAATATACGTGCTTGGACCGTTACAAATAGACGTTTTAGGGCCTAGGACGAATACTTCGTCGAGTTCCTGAGTTATACTACTTCCTAAGGCACTTCTGGCCCTTCGGCGGATTACCTTTGGATAATTAGAGATCGCTGGCTTCTCTAGTATTTAAGTAATTGTTTTATAGGTTTCTTCTCTAGTGTTCTCAGAGTACTTAACTAATAGGTTTATAGTGTCCCATAAGTTATAGGTCTTCGCTTAGGATTATAATTAGTTAAACTAGAGGACCAAGTCCCTGGTCATTTAAAGTATGATCTTCATAATAGGGGTTATCATCATTATTATCGAATAGGTATTACGCATAGGAATAGTGGTTATAGATAGGGTTTAGTTTAATAGTTGTTTTTAGTACGTATTAGATTATTAATTGTCGGATTTAAGGGTTAATCCGTAATATATTCAATAATGTGTCCTTGTTCTACTTCTCCTTATTCTTTAGGGGCAAACTTAGCCCTTAAGGTGGCTAGTTCAAGGGCGTATTTCGGTCCATCATTGTTCCGCACCGCGCGCGGCCCTTCGAGCGCACCGGAAGCGTACTAGGCGCTTGGTACAGCGGATTCGACAATACTATATTAATATTTATAACCACTAACTACACTAAGAGGTCGAGAATAGGATAATTAATGTCGTTTATACACCCACGAAGGACCTAGTAGCTAACGGCCTCACAAAGAGCCTTACAAAGCAGCCATTTACGGACTTTATAACGTAGCTCAACCTCGTAAAGAAGGCGTCTAAGGAGTGCGATGGAAAGGAGGACTTAGATAATCTGGGAGGCCTAAATGGGCTATTCAAGGATAAACAAGGAGAGGCCTACTAACCCCAGGGGTAACCTCCGCTACTGTGTATTAAACGCGCAGGAGGTGCTCGAAGACCTCTCGCCGCGAAGGCTAAAGGGGTGTGTCAAACGGGGTGGTAGGCCCACACGGCGCCGAGGGCACTTAGTCATCGCTCCATAACCGAAAAGGGGCCACAGCAGCGCACGGCCCTTAGGCCGGGAACAAGCACAATACACATAACGAATTGACCCCCTACATCGGGCCCATATACAATTCTTGACAATTTCATTAACAGTAGATGCTAAGAAAAATTAGGCGACAGGGAAGTTGTCCTTCTGTGTTTAGTATACCTGGTAATCGGAGATAAACAAGTGAACAATTGAATTACCATTACATAATTACGTATTTCTACAAACACATCTAAGCGCCGTTTGCGCCGTGAACGTGAGCCTCATCGAAAAATGTGTCCCTTTCCTGATGATTAACGGCCTTCTCCCTCCAAACCACTCGATATTCCAGGGGCAGGCGACCCACAAACCCCGCTTCAGTTCCAACTTGAACCAGTTAGTAAGTTTCTTTCCACGAGGGGCAAGCTCAACTTACGGAAAAGAATGGACATGAGCTCCACCAACAAGGGTATCCACGGTGTGAGGGCAAGCGCCTGACCTAAACTCCAAGTATCCTCGGCCTTCCAAGATGCGCCGCTGAAGAAGACGACGAGGATGACCCAAGCACCCCACATGCAGATGAAGTTTGCAGCAGCGTACAAAATCATAGCTCCCTTAGCGACCTTGTTAAGCCACTTCGCCTGCCACATCTTCCTGTTGTTGCACCGGTAAAAGCAGAGCACGACGCTGAGACAAAGACCAAAGAGTGGCGGCATCCAAACCATGGCGGCCATGGTGAACATGGCTGCCGAGATGGCGGCTTCGTGTGGGTGGTTCCGGGGGCAGAGGTCGATGGCCTGGGAATTGTGGTAGTAGTCAACTTGGGCGTTGTTCGTGCAGAGCACCCAGGCCGCAGTGTGAATAACGAAGAGGCCGATGAGCACGGCACCCTTCAGCCAGCTTCGGCGGACGGAGTTGAGAATGAGCGGAAGCATCGTTGCCAATGGGTAAAAGGCGAAGGCCGAGACGATGAGTTGGAGGGACGAGTTGTACCGGTAGGCAATGGGCGACACCTGGCTGTAAATGACTGTGGCCTGAATGCCGAGGGAGAGGAACGCAGCGGCCGTGAATAGATCGTACGTGGTGCCCCTCATGGCTTCATTGATGCGACCGACAAGGCCAGGTGTGGTCTCGGAAGCGGCCGCTTGAGGTTTCTCGGACAAATGGCTGCTGCTCTTAGCACGCTTGAACAAGTTCAACACGGCAAATGCACAGTAAACAGTCAACAGCACGGCCTCGAGGCCATACGAGGAGAGAAGCTGCCGCGCATTAGCAAAACTGGAGTCACGCGGGGCCACGGTCGAGTACCCACCCCGAAGCCCGCAAGACCGCCGTCGATCTCGGAGCCAATGGATTGACAAAGCTCGGAGCGGCATGGGGCGATGCCGCCCATTTGTTTCGTCAAGGTGGTTCTGTTGGAACGAACCCATTCGTGCCAGTCAATGATCTGGGCATTAGTCGGTTGCGTCGAGTTGACGTGGGGCACGACGGCGCGCCATAAGCTGGAGACGATGGGAAACGGCGGCTCGTTGCCGTTGGTGACGATCCATGCCGCGTAGTCGCCAAACGCGGAGCAATTGCTGGCGAAGTCCAGCTCGTTCCACGCCGCACCTCCCCACGGTACATTGGCCATGGCGGCCAGTTACTTGCAGGCGGGAACGAGGGTGAAGCTTGTTTGTATGTGCTGTCGTTGTTCCCGTCGGGCGCGGCCACGGCTCTTGGCGCTGCAAACACGTCGAGCTTCAATCAGCGATGGTGCTGATGGCAAGATTGATGATAAAGTACGCATGGTGAGAAAAATGCCGAATGTCGGTGCCTGCGCTAGTGGCCAAGCCCCTGAGAGGATTCTGAGGCGCACTAGGATCGCGATCCCTCGAAAGGGAAGTGGGAGCGCGCTGTCTACCACATGCAGTAGCGAGATGGCAGTGTCTTGCACGCTGAAACCTCATTAGGCAAGGGGATCTCGAAGGTCATATTGGTCCTCAGCTTCGGGGTTAAGATCAGGCAGGACACTGTGATTCCGGTTGGTCCAAACCAACAGGGGTAACAATCCGGCTCGACACAGAACAGGCACGGAAGTCGAAGTAGATCCGGCACCAACTCAGGCGATGATGCGCTTTCCAGAGGTGGTGCACTGACGGGAACAACAACACGGGCTTTGCTTACATAAGGTAACGTACCTTGGGCTTGTAGCATGAAACGGTCGAGGCTCAGCCCACCCAACTTTCTCCCCCGCAAAAGTCCATCCAGCTGCTACATGTCAACGCTAGCGATTGGCGATGCCAACAAATCTGGCCATTTAGCGACCCGGAAAGTTGGACGTTCCAATTGAATTATATTACTGAATCTCTAACTTTTTCTCGGCACTTCAAATCATCGTGAGCCGGAAGACTATCATGATAACCAGCAGGGTACCTATGTATATACACAGTAGTCTCGACAAACGCTATCAAGGTTCCTGACGCAACGCCATGGGCAGTCAGTCTGGTGGTGGTGGCCGATAGTCGTCATGACTGGCTATGCTCTGCACACCGCCAAATCAGCTGTCTGCCTTGTAGGTGTCGCCTCGCCTAGTGCGCGAATCGGAAATCGAGTCTCTGCTGGCCCTGGTCCGTGGTGTTGAGGGAATAGTCCTCCTGTTGCTCCTTGGTCATGGCATTCCACCGCCTGTCGCGAACCTTGTTACGCCAGATGTAGAAGAGTTTGACCAGGTAAAACAGCACAATGTTGAAACAGCAGATGCCGAGAAGAATCTTGTTGCCACGCCGATACAGTGGCTGGTCGTCGTCTCGGTAGATGTTGGACGCCGCAATGTTGCCCGCCTGCACAAACATGTTGTACAGCGCCGCGCTCACGGCTCTCGTCCGCACCGCGTTGCTGTTCTTCGCATTCCATCCGACGAGAATCGCGTGGCAGTACGGGTAACTCAGCAAGCCCGTCAGCAAGGCGTACCTGATCCAGGTACTGGCATCGGCCCGCAACGTCACGAGCGCGACGAGCCAGGGGAAGATCCAGATGTTTGCGACCGACGAGACGATGGCTCGCTCCTTCAGCTTCCCAGACACCCAGGAAATGATGAGGAGGTTAACGGCGAACAGGAATTGCGACGGGATGGCGAGAAGGTTGGCCTGGAAGACGGAGAACCCCAGTTTGCGCAGGATGTACGAGAGGTAGTTGCTGGGCGGAGACGGCGGGATGTACGTGGTCAGTCCAATGAGGTACAGCGGCCACTGCTCCCAGTCCTTGACCGCCTTGAAAAGGAGGGACGGGCCCACGGCCTGTCTGTTGTGCATGTCGCCCTTGCTCGGGTCGTCCCGAAGCAGGCGGTTGACAATGATGAGCTCCTCCTGTTCGGTAAACCACCCGTTCTTGCCCCGGAACCAGTTCTTGGTCTGGCAGGGTCCAGGGGGCATCAGACCCCATGAGAAGATGCCGATGATGAGGGTGATGATTCCCTCCAAGAGAAAACTGGTCGCATCTTAGCTCCAAGGATCCAATCCCCGCATGGGGCGTAGACTTACAGCCATCGCCAACCGGCCCATCCCGCGACTCCTCGCATTTGAAGCACCCCTGCAGCGAGCAGAGAGCCCACAATGTTGACCGTGCTGAGGGCAGTCCAGAACCACGCAAGTCTCAGTGGCAACTCATTGGACTTGTAGAAGTATGTGAGCCAGAGAACGATATCCCTGCGATTGAGTCAGCCAATGTCGTCGCCAAATCTCCGAGATTCTTTACTCACGGGATGAATCCACCCATCAACAATCCTGTGCATTCCTGTAAGCCAAGGGAACGTTTCTGCTTCCAACCTGCAACATACCAAGTAGCGCCTTGATGGCGTAGAAGCCGGCACGGCTCGACAAGAAGGCCTGGCAGCCGGCGGTAATGGACCAGCCAACCATGATGAACGGGATCCACACGTCCGCACCCAGCTTCTTGCTGATGAGTCCGCTAGGCAACTCCGCGGAGAGGAACGTCAACAGGAAAATCTACCCCGAGTGTGAGCCCATCGACGAACGCCAAATCTTCGTTATAGTTAATTACTCACTGTTTGACCGTAGTTGTAGTCGTTCGTGTTCATTCCGAGCTCGGGCAGCTTTGTTTCCATGTCAGTAATCGACCATTGCGCTTTGTCTCGTCGCCGAAAAAAGAAAAAGAAAAGGGTTCCGCTCACCATGTTGTCGGAGATCGCTCGATTGATGTTTCGCCGGTGAAGGTCGAGGGCACAGAACATAACCCATGCCCAAACCATGATTCGTTTGTCGATCTAAGCGCACTCATCGAGTTAGCTCCCGCTTGACACCACATTTACCGTCTCCAATGTGGAAACTTATCGTACCTTTCTGACCAACTTCTTCTCATCCTCAGCCGACCATTGGAAGCTGGGATCAAAACGGTGTCGGTTCTCGTACTGAGCCTTTTCGTACACCTTGCGCCAGTATTCGGCGATGCTGGGGTCCGAAAATGCATGCTCTTCCGTCGAGCCGTAGCTGGAGGTGTCCACCTCCTTCAACGACGAGGTCGAGGTGTCGGTGGCCTGCGATTGAGAGGTGTTGACCTCCTTGGTCTCGTCCTTGAACGGACCTCCAACGTCGGTCGAGGCCATGGCTGAACGGCTGGCAATACTGTCAACTCAATTGTCGCTCAGTATGCAACTCCTGCAGGTTATTAGAGCCTCGACTGCTGTATCACAACCTTCAGGTACCGGCAGCGTGGTCTCGCTCCGCGGAGATGCAAGAACCTTTATACACTCCCTCCCACGGACCCGGTAATCTGGGTGTCTCCCGCTGCGCGGGATCCGTCCCAACCCTCCATCTTGACGTTGGATGACAGGGGAAAAAGAAAAGTCTTCCAGTGTCGCGATGATCCACGTTGATCACACAATAAGCGATTAAGGCCATTTGGCGAATGATTCTTCCTATATATGATGCAATCGCTTGACACAATTGCGCTGTGCATCAATGGCCCAGCGGCTCGTGGCGGATACGTGGGGGGTGTGATCCAAAGTGGTCCCAGAGACACTTCGTTGATAGCTGGGCAACAGGACTCAACTACAGCAGGACGCCGCCGGGACGGCATAGCCTCGGGCGGGAGCAATATTCCAAACGACTGAGTGAAACGGGAGGAATTCCGCTTGGGGTTCATGGGGTCCGCTGTCCAGGCGGAGCATATGCCGACTGGGGAAGGGGTGCTAATGCCGACTGGGGAAGGGGTGCTAATGCCGCCTGCGAAGATGACGAGTCGATTGCCATGTGCAGACAGTTCGTGAGTGCTCTTGGCTCTCTTCATGCGCCTTGGGTGGCACGCACACCTGCATACTGCTAAGTAGAAGCGCTTGGCTTGGACATAGCGACCAGGCATTGCGTGATACCAGCCATGGGATTGCGACACAGATTCTTGCGGCGACTCCAGAAATTGGCCAATCAGATGACAGTAAATGTGACAACCCACCCCGGTCGACATGATGCCGAGCGGACTCATCAAAGTCCCGCGAACCTCTATTACTCTATGCAGACCTTGAACTCTGTGTTATCTCTTTATCATCAATTTTCCATCCGAGGACGGGTCTTATCAGTATCTTTGCGTGGATAGATAGGAGAAACCAAAGCCGCAAGTAGCTTCAATGAAACCAACAAATCACCATTCGCCGCAGACGAGCCACTTTCTGGAAAGTAAGGCATTTCTTTTTCGTAACTCTTGAAAAATATGTCAATGGGCACGGGGAGTCAAGGTTTATATTCCAGACTGGCTGAAACAGCTCGTTCCCGTACGATCTGACAACCTTCAAGTGTTTCTTTGTTCCTCATCCAAACAGTGTTCACAATCAACGCTTTTGAGGTCGGTCTCGTTCATGATTATTGGCATTCATCATAACACCAGCCTATCTTCTAGCTGATTTCGCAGCCGATGGCGGCTGGTTCATATTCATTCGTTCGACATGAGCCATTTGTGACCTTGTAGGTCTTCTGATATACACTCGCTAGAAACCGACTCACCACCCTTCAACATGCCGTTACCATCTTATGCCTTGAACGGTGTCTGGTACGGTCGCTCAGCCTGAGGGGTGATCCTAGCAAGGTGCCTTCTTGAACCGTTGTTCCAGTCAACCAGCGCAGAGTGTTGGGTGACGCGGTTGTCCCATACAACTACCGTACCCTCCTCCCACTTGACACGTGCATGGAAATCAGCGCCCCATGCGATGTGCTCGTAGAGGAACTTGAGGATTGCGTCGGACTCTTCCTTCTTGAGGCCAACAATCTCACGGGTAACTAGTTCTAATGTTAGAATCGCCGGTTGAGGGATCTGGGGAATAGGTGAGACTCACACTGGGGGTTGATGAAGAGGGCCTTCTCACCCGTAACGGGGTGAGTGCGGATAATGGGGTGGGTGTTGGCGACCGGCTCGCGGCGCTTGATGCTGCCCTTCTTCACGGAGGCGGCAACCTGCTCGATGCCGGAATGGACAGCCTCAAGACCGTGAAGTCTCTCCTGGAACAGCGGGCTCAGCCTGTTATACGCCTCGACAGCGTTGCAGAAGAGCGTGTCGCCTCCCGTCTCGGGCTTGTCGAGGATGTACAGGAAAGTCGTGCCGGGAGGCTGCGCCTCGTAAGAGACGTCCGAGTGCCAGGCGATGGAGCTGGTCCTGGTGGCGAAGAACGACTCGTGGGATCTGTCGCCCGCCGCGCGGTGGACGAGGTGGACCTCGGGGAAGCCCTCGGGTGAGCCGGAGGTTGGGTGGATGTGGTGGCGGCCGAAGTAACCGCCGAACTCGAGGGCCTTGTCGATGGGAAGGTCGGCGAAATCCTGGGCGCGGAAGGCGACGACCTTGCGCTCAGCGACGAAGCGGGCGAGCTGGTCGCGGCCGGCGTTGCTGAGCTTGCTGAGCTGGACGCCTCTGACCTCCGTGCCAATGCTGGGCGTCAGGTCCGTCACCTCGGCGCCCTTGGGGAGGAGATCGGGGTAGCTGGGGTCGGCGTCCTTGCCGTGCTCGTAGTGCTCAAAAGGTTGCAGGGGAGGGTACTTTTGCTCGGGGTTCCACGTGGGGAGGTAGTGAGGGTACTACATTGTCAAATGTCAGTTCTGGGCTCGGAAATGCCAGTGATGTTGAATGGTGGAAGACGAACCTTTGCGCCTTCATGGCCGTCTGCCCCCTTCGACTCGGCCTCCTTGTCGTACTTGATAGGTGTGAGTTCCTTGTAGTCGCCGGAGCCGTCGGCGTACAGCTTGAGGTTGTTCACTGGCAAGTTTGCCGGCTCTGTCACGGTGGTCGTTGATGTCGCTGAAGGTGCCATCTTGTCTGATGTTCTGTGACTATTTTTCGCTCAGTTCTGGGCTTGGTATTCACAGGATCCATCAACATCGGCAGTGCCAAAGTTTCGCCCTTGGGCTTATATAGATTACCCCTCCAAACGGCATCAACGTCGGAGCATATCCAATGAGGGGCATCCAGCCAGAAAGATTGCATGCTGACAGGGGTTCGATTGCGTTGTCTCTCCGACCCTCCACGAGAGGCGGCGCCCAGCCGACGCGGTCCCGATGTTTGGGCACAGCTGCTCGCGGCGATTGGCCTCTTGCGGCACATGAGACGAAAGATGGAGGTGTCGGGGCCTGTGGGAGGAGGGGAAATGACGCCATTCAGACCAAGGAGAGTGACTTGAATGGTGGGCAGAAGCACCGCCAGAGATGGCGCTGATTAGAAATAATGCCCGCGCGATGTTGCTATCTGGGGGGTCGAGCACGCAATTCTTTGATGCGACTCAGTGGGCGAAAGACGACCCCGCAATCTGCACAGCATCGTTTCGCCTCCGGGAAATTTCAAGCGGCTGGCGATATTTTTGGTCCGATCTCATCTTGATACGCTACAAATTGTGAAAAAGTTTGAGGAGAGAATTGACTTTTGGCGAAAGAAAGTTGGTGGTGGAAGCTGGCTCGAAGGCTGGCTGGCTCTCGATGATTGGAGACATGCTTCGTTGCTGCCCGCCTATACCTCCGATTTGCGGCTCGCACCGCGGATCCGGAAATCGGTCGGTAGTCGGACAGCTGGTTCAAAACGGGGCGCCGTAATCGTGTTGTGCCACCGTAGCTCCGGTCCATTCCGGTCCCGGAATCGGGAGGGCCCATCGGGTCTTGGCTGAAGGGCGTCCGGCATCGGCTAGCTAGTTCGGGAAAAGGAAATTGATCATTTTCTTGTCGTATATTGATTAGTGCTGTTGTTATCCATGTCAATTATGCATCAATCAAGACGGAACCTTTGTTCACACTCGTGTTCCTTTGATTTTACTTCACGCCCAGTGCTGTAAGCAGGAGTTGGCGAATCCCGCCACCTCATCATGGTGACCAGTTAAAATTGTGTTCGAGTTCGAGCCGTGGAATGGCCATGCACTCGTTCGATTTATTTCCGATTCGCTCTCATCATGTCTACTGCGCATGGTCGGATGATCTATTGCCCCGTCGGTAATCCTTCGGTCTTATTGAGACTCCGCGGGTGACTGACGCTCACTACAAAATGTTAATCCGATCAGAAAAAGTCAAAGACGGACCGCCACAGGGATTTTAGCCTCCGCTTCCGTTCCTCATACTGAGACAATGGCACACGTGTTGGCGGGATACTGAATTGAGAAGGGTTTTCTCCCGCCCGCCTCGGACTTTCTAGCAGATAAAAGTTCATCCAGCGACGGTGATTTGCTCCGATCTGGGGGAAGGCTCAACCAATTCGCCGTTTTCCTTATCTATGTTCGGGGTTGATTTGCGCCAGAATTTCTTCTATTTAACACATATTTAATTTGAAAGTGCACCCGCCATGAGCATGGAACGACGATACATGATTTTTAGTATCGCAGGTGAAGCTTCTGAAAACCGTCATGTACTCTCGGGAGTACGACATTATTCTGTTGGGAGCCACAGGATTCACCGGCCGCTTTGCTGCTTTTCACCTCTCGGAAACTTCGAAGGGACTCAAATGGGCCATTGCAGGCCGGTCAAAGACAAAGCTGACACAGCTAGCGAATGATTTCCGAAGAAATTTGAAGCTTGAACCAGGCCAGTAATGCGTTAGCTGTTACTATTTACCGACGCTAATAATAGGCTTTACAGACGTTGTACCCGTCGAGTTCACGGAAGAAGGACTAGGAGAGCTGGTCAAGCGAACCAAATGTCTCATTGCAACTGTTGGGCCGTTTCCTATGCACGGCGTTCTTCCATTCAAAGCATGCGCCGAGAATGGGACCCACTACGTCGATGTGTGAGTATCCAGGAACAGGAAAAGGGCTGGCGACTTCCAACTAACCGTGTCCTAGGAATGGGGAACCCCCGTCGGTTCTTGACATGATCAGAAAATACGACGAGATTGCCAAGTCCAATGGCGCCATTGTAAGTATCTTTACTGCTTGCGTCGCTATTGGAACCGGCATTTGTGTTATGTATACTTAACAGACACTAACATGGATGACTAAAGATGATACCTTCTTGTGGAATCGGTAGTCTTCCGGCCGACTTGCTCACATTTCTCATGGTTGAAAAGGTCAGAGAGATTTTCAAGACCCCAACATCAGGCGCTCTCATTTCGATGCATGAATCGAGGGTCCAGGCAAGCGGCGGCACCTTGAACGGTCTGGTAACTGGTATCTCGTCTTACGGGCTCGAGAAAATAATTGAAGCTGGAAGGCCTTGGGTCTTGTCACCAATTCAACCAACGCATGCACAAGGAAGCCCAGTCAAGAAGGTCAGCGAGAATACGATCGAACGCCTTGGACTTGGCACGCTCGGTTTCGGCACGACAGCAACGCACGAGCAGGCACTCGTCCAGAGAACATGGGGATTGCTCCAGCAAGCAGAAAACAACGGCATTGAGCTACTGCCGTATGGTCCGAACTTCAATTTCAAGAGCGCGCAGAGGTATCCGTCTCGGATTCACGGCTGGGGCTTCTATCTTCTCGTGTGGGCCCTGACCATTCTTCCGGCGATTTTCCCGCCCCTACGATGGCTGGTGCAATTGATTGTTCCGGTAGGATCTGGGCCGAAAGAAGATGAAAGGCGGCAAAACTTTGTCGAGTACCGCGGCGTTGCGATTGCTGACTTGGACGATGGCACCTCGGACAGCCACGAGTCGGAGGAGAAGCAGAGGGGGGTTCGTGCGATGATGAGATATGAAGGTGACTCGTACGTGTTCACGGGGGTCATGGCGGCTGAGGCGGCGATGACGATACTTGACTCTCAAAAGGCGACGTTCGCGCACAAGTTAGGGGGCGGTGTTTTGACGCCAGCGATGTTGGGTCGACCATTAGCTGAACGGCTTACAGCTGCAGGGACAATATTAGAGATTCAACGACTGTGATGGTATTGGAGGTTGGTAGCAGCAGGTACCTGTAAGGGCAAAGTGACTGAGTAGTAGTAATCCATGGTAATGTAGCCTGCCCACACCACGCTTCGGCCCGAGACAGGGCGGGATGTTCATCCGGTTTTCACTGAATTGGAAACTCCATTTGATAACCCACCTAATTCTTGCATGTATTTAAATCAAAGAGTGACAAGCTACATTCATTTTGTTTCCCTCGACGGGGAAGGACGATCGGGCCCAGACACGTGACGTCATACCGTACGTGGATGGCAGGGACGCCCAGCTACGTCATTCAACGTTCCTCAGTGGTTCCTGACAATCAGCGCTGCAGGCCATTCCAGCATTCCAGCCTCAACCATTCATTAAAAAAAACACCCGACTGCATTTTGTTGGGCAGTAAGATTCGCCTCCAAATAACTTCGTCGCGATCCGGTCTCGTCAAGGCCTGCTCTTAGCATCGTCACATCCAGGCTCCCGCTACACCCAACCTCCATCTCCAGAACACACCAAAATCACAACACATCAACAACCATGGCAGAAATTGCAGCAGGCGCTGTCGTCGCAGAGCAGGTCGTCTCCACCGGCCTCGAGGCAGGAGCCGCCGTCGCCGTCGCACGACCGACCCAGCCTCTCAAGGTCTCGCTATCCCAGATCGCCACCACCTCCGAAGACGATGCCTCGTAAGTCTGACGTTTCTCGTCCGTGGAGTCACCTCTAACCTTTGTGACAGCCTTGCGTTGGCACGCTCTCACCACTCAGTCACAGTCATCAACCACAAGGCCTGCATCTTTGGCGGAGAGACTGCCGACGGCCAGTTGTGCTCCACTGACTTCCATGTGCTCTCGTTGCCGGCCGTGACCAACGGGGAGCCGCGAGCGGCGTACGCCTGCTATCCTGCCTTTGCTATGCAAGATGCAGACACTGGAAAGACTTACATCCCAACCCCGCGGACGAGGCACGCATCATGTGCTCGCGGACAGTTCGCCATCATCCACGGCGGTGCTGACAGCAGCGGCAACCCCATTGACGAGACATGCCTGTGGCTGTGGGATTCTGAAAGTTTGAAGTGGACCAAAATGGAGGGCGCGAGCCAGATTGGCAAGACCCTCACGCCGAGATTTGACCATCACATTTTCTTCGACCACGCACAAGACTTCCTGGTCCTCCACGGCGGACGAACCTCCAAGGGCCAGCCTGCATCCAAGGAGACGTGGCTTTACAACTTCGATACCCTCGCATGGACCGAGCTACCTTCCGCTCCAGAAGCGCCCACTGCTGCCGCCTTCGTAGACAACGTTCTCTACACCATCGGAACAGACTCAGATATGAGCGGCGCTGTCCGCTACATGGACCTCAAGTCTAATGCTACCGACCGTGAGAAACCCAACGCATTGGAATGGAAGACAAGCAAGTTCCCGACGAACCCTTTGGTGCCTGGACCCCGCCCACGCGAAGGCGGAGCCCTTGTGCCTGTCGACACCGGCGTTGGTCGGCATTACCTCATCTATATGTTTGGCAAGGAGAACAGCGCGGATGAGAAGGGCTTCTACACCGACATTTGGGCACTGCAGCTGCCGACCCATGGCTTCAACGCAGCTGCGGTAAAGGACGCCATTCGTGACAAGCTGCCGCGTCTGGAGTCTGGCGAGTTTAGCTGGGCTGAGGTGGACCTTGTACCAACTGAAGAAGTCAAGACGGAAGGCAAAGCTCACCCTGGCCCGCGAGGATTCTTTGGTGTAGGCGCTGCGAGCCCAAAGAGTCTCATCTTCTGGGGTGGCGTTAGCGCCAAGGGAAAGGAGGGCGATGGTTGGCTTCTTCAGGTCCAGTAGAGACCGGATTGCCATTATGAAACTGTAACAGAAATTCCACCAAAAAGGTTGATGAGCTATGATTGTAACATTAGATAGGCAACATGACAAAGTTTCCGCCACTTACTTGGAGCTCACGCCTTCACCAGAGACAGGGTCGCGCAGAGGAGACAGATGATGGCGACAACCGTGATGCACCTCGCATTTGGTCGTCCTGTGGAATCGCGTTAAGCAGAAAAATTGCTGTCAGGCAGCAGGTTTTCACAATAGGCTCAGCAAGAACCGTCCATGTATCCCACCTGTCACCGTGGAACATGCCTTTGGTCCACGGAAAATTCGCAGCGCACAATTTGAGTTGATCGTCCCCATAGGACTTCGACCATCCTGGTGCACCATTCACGCCGCCGATAAGCTTAAACCACGTACATTTTAAAGTCTAACAAATCAAAGAACGAAGAACATATCTCCGTAAGCAAAAGACATTTTATACATGAACAACCGTTCAAGCCAGACATCTTGCCAGTAAATCAATCTCACCAACTGTTCATCCAATCGTCTACACAGCAAACCCCAGCAATATCCTCGAATTATATTCAAACCACTCGAAACTAACTGCCCAACAAATACTGTCATTATGAGAACCTCCAAGACAAACTGGTGCATCAGGCACATCCTCCAACCTCTCTTGGGCGAGTGTGTCGGCAAGCTCGTCCAGCCACGCAAAATCACGCTCTATAACGTCTCGAAACCCATCAGACACAATATCAAGGTGGTTTTTCACTCCCATATCGACGAGTCGCGGCCATCAAACCCTCAAGACCTCGCCTGGGAGGCCCAGCTCTTCGTCTTTGCGTGGGACTTCGCGCAACTTATGGAGGAGGGCTTTAAGATCTCGCCAGACAACGAGCTACAGGGCCGTGGCTGCGTCCTGCCTGGAAAATGCCCTGGAAGCCTTAGGGAGCACGGGTGGAACCATACACGACGCTACATTCTCAGAGACCACCATGGACGATGGCACGCGCACCTCATCGTCGCCGCCCGGGAGATTGAGACCCTCGCGGGGTTCCAGCTTCAGAAGGACCTCGCAGACGAAAGGGTCGCCTCCTGCAAGACGTGGAACCGCGACTACCTGTGGGTGTACAACTACAACGCGTACAACATCCGCGAGAATTTCAACGCGGTTCTTGAGGGGAGGCCCGTGGAGGGGTGGTGGCCTTCGTCAACTTTCAACGGACCACGGAAGATTTCAGATAAGCAGGAGGGAGAAGGCGCTGCGGCAGATAAGATGGCGTCAACCGTGATAACCGAGGCGGTGGTCACGGAGGAAGGCTGGGAGGTGTTGGATGAAAGCGATAGCATGGTTGTGTTGGTCCAAGAGGGTGATTAGCATGGGAAGGCAATCATGTACAACTAATAACCGGCCAGACTCGACCGGCGAAAGTCCTTCAATAAATTACTTAAAAATAGTTTCACTTGGATAATTCACAACACATTCAGTGCAAATAAAGAGCCCTACTGCCTGCCTCCTTGCTGGATGGAGACTCCGTCAACGGGGATAGCGAGGGGAGGTGAGTTGGATTTTGTTTTCTCGCGGCCTCCTCTAAATTTTCGGTTCTGAGTATTTCCTCCTCCCAGTCCTGATATAAATGACACATTCAGGCAAAGTCAACCACAGGCAAAAGTTCCTGCCTGGGGATGCTCGCAGCGACTAAGCACTACGCCGAGATCCCTGCGAGGGAGCTAGCTACCTTGGCTGAGAGGTGATCATCCCAGGAGGCTATGTCCAATCAACAACATCAATCTACCTGCAGCTTTCATCGCGCATACGCACAATTGGTCTACAGCAGCAACTCATAAAGGTCTTCAGCTGCATTTCGTCGCGGCTGAATCCTACAGCTCCTTGTCCCCACGTGGCATGCACCGGCAGTCCGAACCCCCCTATCAGTCCAAAGTTCATTTTGCGGTCACCGGCTGCGGCACAGCCTGTGGGATGGCCGTGCTATAAAACAAAGTCTGAAGCACCCGGTAGCATGCCGGACTCGGATCTCTCCTCAAGACAGACCCTTGATCCGAATACCTCCAACCACGACAGCCCAGCCTCAAGATGTCCTCCGAGGAAGCGAAACCCGCCTACGACCCCCTCCCCGCCCCACGGCGCATCATCACCATGCACAACGCCGCCGGCCAGTCCGTGATCGACACCTCCATCCCCCAGAAGCTACCCCGCATGGCCTGGCCCGGCGTGGAACTCTTCCTCGCCTACACGGCCGCCTCCCTCCCCGCGCCGCTCAACGATGGCGACAAGGACCTCGAGCTGTACAAGGCCAACCTGCCGCACAACGTCGGCATCGCAATCGACGGCGGCCTGGCGGCCCGCTTCATCGACTTCCTGCCGGGCGGGCCCGAGGCGCCGCTGCACCGCACCGCGAGCATCGACACAAGCGTGGTGGTCGAGGGCGAGCTGGAGATGTTCCTCGACAGCGGCGAGACGGCGGTGCTGAGGCGCTGCGACGTCATCGTTCAGCACGGCACGGTCCACGGGTGGCGGAACAAGAGCGAGACAACCGTCGCGAGGCTGTTTGCCGTGGTCACGGCGGCGCACTTGCCGGTTGTGGATGGGAAGCAGCTTGGCGAGGACGTGCCGCTGGAGGGTTTGGAAGCTAAATAGGTTGTTGTTGGAACTTCCGGTCATAGTAGTAGGGCAGTCATTCTGCTGGGATTGTCCACGAAAGTCTAGGTCTATGGATCATCCGAAATTGTTTGGAGCCTGAGTATCCAATTTCGTTAATGTTCTTCATCCATTCTCTTTAACCGAGATGGTTGCAGTTCTGAGAGAGAATTCATTCTTAAACTTTCAAAAGCTCACACTTCAGCCGACTCGTGAGGAGAGCGTTCCGGGCAGAAGAAGCAAGAAACGACGGGGTTCGGGGGCAAGAAGATATCGTTGCAGGTCTCTTGCCAGCGCGCTAACATACATTCCTTTACCGACACATCCCGTACCCTAGCCAGCTTTCTGACTGTCGGTGGTCTCCAGGTATGGATATCAAAATTTTGGTGCTTCCTTCCCGCTGAAAAGTGCAGGTCTTCAATGCAGGTGGGATTAGAGGCGCACCATCGCCGCGGTTGCTGCATGGAATGGCTAACCATATCAGGCAAAAGATATCCAAACTAGCAGGGCCAACGAAGCAGGCTATGTTGCTGCCTGGGGTACATGATATGGAACTCACTACCAATTATTTACCTCCAATCAACTCGTGCGGGGTCCAAGGTGCTGCAACAGCTATCGGCGTCTCTGCTTCCTCTCCAACGACTCTCCTTCCTCTCTTCTCACGTCTTCCTGAGCAAGCTGTTGAGTTAGCGAAGTGACGTTCCTCCTCGGGCCGTCTCTCGTGGCTGTCTCACTCCGGCTTTCATCACAAGATATAAGCCTCTTCTTTTAGTTGTCGTTGTTCTTTCTGCCTGACTGATGACATTCCTCTACCCGTCTCCTGATTATCGTTAGGAAATCCCGCTGGAATATTTAGTCACTGCAGCAACACAAAAGTCATGAGTGTGTGAGAAGCGAATTTTCGGTTTTTGCTACGATGGAACCCCTGGCAGCCTTGGGCATAGCCTGCAACGTTTTCCAAGTCATTAGTTTTGGCCACGAAACGATCTGCCTAGTCAGGGATATCTACGGTAAAGGCTCTATCGAGGGCCCCTTGGCTGACTACGCCATCACCCTCCGGGACGTATCGTCTCATATCCAGGCATACGAACTGCCACCGAGTCCCCGAAAGCACGATGTTCAATTAAAGGACAATGCCGCAAAATGTTATGCAGTGGCCCGAGACCTCTCAGAAGAGATCCAATTTCTTCTGGCCGAGTCATCCAAGGGAAACTTGGCCAAGACCTTGAAAACGGCTGCAAAGGCGACGTGGAGAAAAAGGCGTCTGGATAGACTGTAAAAGCAGTTGAGAGATCTTGAGAAACAGATGCAAAGCGGTCTTCTGGCCCGACTGTGGTAAGCATTGATTCCTTCGATATCAGTCTTTTTCTTTCCTTCCTCTTAATAATATTTTCTTATTAATCTATTCCTCTCCTTCTATGTCGTCCTCTATCTCTCGGCCCATGTCCTTTTCATCCTTTAGCCTTTCCCTTTCCACCCCCGGCTATGCCAGTGATACGGCCTCATACAGATACCAGTCGACTAATGTATCCGCAAAGCGACAAGATAGACGTGATACAGATGAGTCAGGATGCTCTTACCAAAGACATACGCCATTTAGTCGAACAGTATCGAGGTGGAGAGAGACGAGCATCCGAACTCATTATCAAGAGCGGCGACGCGACGAGAGAACAGATATCGCTGGAAAGCTCCAAGCTCAAGCGACATATCGAGGTTGAATCTGAGCGGTCTCGCAAGAATTTGACCATTAGAGTTGACAGAGCGGCCGAGGCGTCGGCTGCACAAGTCACATCGCACCTGGCGAGGTTGGAAACAGATCGACTACAATCCGAAAGGCGCAACCGGTTCGTCGAAAGCCTTACCTTCACCGGCATGAACGAACGCCGAAATCTAGTTTCCGAGTCTCACGAAGGCACTTCTAAATGGATATTCTTTGATAGAGACTTGAACCATGAACAACCTCGGGAAAGCACCGCTACTTCTGAATCAGATGAAGACGACTCAGACTATGAACCTTGGAATGACGACGCCAATTCCGAATCCTCTGGCAGCGACTCGATGTACGACCAGCCTTGGGACAGCTTTGGGGACTGGTTGCGGTCAAACGAAAAGGTGTATTGGATCAGCGGCGAACCAGGCTCAGGAAAAACAACTATTGCCAAATACATCTTGAACCAGCTGAAAACCAAAGCATTTCTCGATATTTGGAGACCTAATCCTCTTCTAGTGTCGCACTTCTTTTGGCGTCCAGGTACCCGCATACAACAAAGCATCAAGGGAATGTTGTGTTCCATCCTGCATCAGCTTCTGTGGGAAAGTCCCTCGTCAGCGGCTGTTTCTATGTCAAGCGTTGGCAATCCGGCATTGAAAAGACCAGATAGCGTCTCTGGTGACTGGTCTTTGGTGGAACTCCAACGAAGCCTCGCTTTGGTATTGTCACAATATGAGAGACTGGTGTTTCTTCTGCTTGACGGCCTAGACGAAGTGAACCCGCCGATGGCGCCTTAATCTACTTGCCGTGGTAGATGATATAGGGAAGCAGCCGAACGTCAAAATATGTCTGCTTAGCCGGCCTGAGCCAATACTTCAGAACCGTTTGGCTATATATCCAAACCTTCGACTCCAGGATTTCACCGCTGGTGATCTTCGCCGGTACGCGAACGACAAAGTCGCACATTCCTTCAAAAGCTTCCTCAAGGTTAATCGTTCCGATTTGAGACCTTGGGAACTACAAGCACTTGTTCGCCAACTCCTCGAAAAGGCCGAAGGGGTATTTCTCTGGCTCTGTATATCCCTGAACAGTGTACCACGGGGCCTCGAGCTTGGCGACGGTATCGACGACCTGGATGCCAGAGTTGATAGCCTGCCTGGGACGATTGAAGAGTTATACAAAGACATGTGGCGGAGGTCGAACAAGGACACCCTCATTTACCGGCGCAGGGCGGCTTTATACCTCAAATTGGTTTTGTTTCCCGCAATGGCCCCAACGCTACCACCACAACGGCACTAGTCGAAAGCTGCAAGGAAACGAAGCGAATCATCGAGTTCAAATGCGCAGGGCTTATCGAGTTGGTCCCCAGCAAGAAATCCAGACCGCACTCTTCAAGGGCTGTGCAGGCCGGACCATGCATGGAAGACGAGGCCTCAACCGACCTGGACCGCAGACGGCTTTTGGACGCTTTTCAGGAGGACAAAGAATTCCGCCTCATCCATCGGAGCGCTTATGATTTTCTCACGGACACCGTCGAAGGCCAGCAAATCCTGAGCTATGAAAGTTTGTCCGAAATTGACCTTCGGGCTCTGTTCATCTCAGCTGCCTTGGCAGCTCACCGGTTTTGTAATATCGTCAGACTTCCAGACATGATCTGGTCCGGCAGTATCTACAGCGGACAATTTCGATATAGATTCTTGGACCGACTTGAGGTTTACTTGGACGCTATATCGTTGTTTTTCAGCCCTGATTCCGAGCCTTCCAACGGCGCTTCGGGCATTCCGGAGAGCGTCAAGACACTCTTGGGCCACTGCGAGCGGCTATCGGCATCTGGGGAATTGAAAAGCGAACACTCAAACAAAGTATCCGGGGCCTGCAGCAAGCGAGAATTTCTAGAACTGGCCGCCTTTCATCTCGGCCTCGAAACGGCACGGTTCATCCATGGTACCGAAACGCAGCCTGAAGAGTTTTCGAGTATGTATCTCTCCATATGTCAGGGAGATACATATAATTGGACCAGTGAAGACTTCTCCTCGCGCCTCAAAGCAGCCGTCGAGCAGCTGGACGAATGTGATGTCGTCGATCTGAACTGGAAAGGGCCGTGTCGACAGAGTGCTCAGATGGACTTTGTGCAGCCAGCTGTAATTATGACGCCCTTTGCTGCTGTGCTGACTTCAATCCTGATGCACTTGTCTGATCCATTCTGGATAGCCAGTCGCATATCAACGGGATCGAAGCAGCATCTCAGACAGGCATTAAAGACTTTGGCCGCATTCGTCAAGAGGGGCGCCGATTTGGATCAAAATATTGTCCTTCTTATGAGTCCCAGAAAGATGAGGTCGTCTCGCCATTACCCACTGGTGTTTAGATCTCTTCGAGACCCCCTTTTCGACGAAATGAAGCCAGAAAGAGAGGGTATAACATTGTCATGTCGAGCATACTGGCTTATCGGGGGTTTACTCGCCGCCATAGGTCGTATAGTGCCCTCTCTCGCCACTTCAGCTGACATAAAAGTGTTGCTAGACGCTATAAGCGTCAAGAATATAGCCGCAACTGGAGATGATGGAATGCGCGTTATTGCCGTACATCGCAACATTTGGGAGGAGCCCTACGACGTCTACACCCTATCCGCCGAAGAATCAGCGTATCTGATCGAAGCCTTCGATGGATTTCCTTGGGTAGCGCACAGCAGCCCAGAAGACAAATGCGAAGAATTGGCTTCTAGGCTGAAAGCCTTGCGGCGACGGCGACGGCCACAGAGAGAAGACGACTTGTCGGAAGAGGAGCATGACGGCACTCAGGGTCATCCGCAGGATATGGTTGATGATGGTCCATTGACGTGCCACTACGGGGAACGGGCCTGGCAGGAGATTCTTTTTGGCATCGGGGCTATGGAAGAGGTTGTGTTCACAGACGACGATGGTAACTGCTACTCATTTGACGAACTGCAGGACGTCCGCGACCGGATGGACGACTGGCGCCGGAAGTTCGAGCTCAGGGATGTCGAGGACATTGGCACATGCTTTTCAGACGTAACGCTCATTGATGGTGCGCGAGACACCACTGATCAGGACAGTTCGTCGGGGGGTGCTGAGTGGAACACGAACGATTCAGACAGTTCGCTGGAGGACGGTGCTGATGAGTGTCTTTGAAGGCTATGAAGTCTATGTTGCAAATTCTATCAATAGGGCTGTGTCCTTTGGGCTTTACCTCGCGTGGCTTGACTCGAGTATTTTGTTTGGCGTGTGTGGTGCTAGATAAACCTTTTTAGAGGGCGGTTTGCTCTTGAGATGAATCGCTCATCTGTGCCATTAGATTCCGAAAGCTGCATTTGAACGGTTTGAAGGGGCCATTGACAGATGTCGGAGCGGCAATTTTTGGAAGCAACGTGGGCTGAGTCATAGACCCTCTACGCAGGAGTCAATAAATTCAGGAGTGAGACAGAGGGTTTGCGAGAATTTTTTCCAAGCTTTGGAGACAAATGGATTTCGTATTTTGGGTAGGTGTTGTATGGTCGAGGGTCAAGGTCGAGTAGGTTGTGTATTGAATAGCAACTGGGAGCACAGACCACACTGGGCAGTACGGATGCGGACAGCTCCCAAGCTCTAAACCCCGCACCAGCACAGGTAGGTAGTGATGGTCCCGGGCGGTGCCATTCCCCGCGCGAACCCTTCATTCCAAGCCCAAGCTCCAGCGCTTCAGCTCCAGCCGATGACGCCTTCTCGACAGTGGTTTCCCAAGCCCAATATACAATCCAGCAGTCCAAGCTGTTCCAAGTCAGAGAACTTTCCCGTGGCATGGACGCGTGCCTTGTACCGAGAGACAAAAGCCTTCTGTCCTGCGAAGCCCCTTCTTCATACCCGAAAAAACCCAAGTCTCGTGTGCGGGGTGAGTTCGAGGATCGACGCTACTGTACAGGTCCTTTCTTCTCTCTGTGTGGGCTGTCCGTCAGCTAGATTCGGGTCGCAGTGCGGGCTACATTTGCCATACCGATGCTTTGAGCCATCCGTGAATTCAACACGGTCTATCGCTAGCTTTCTGATGGGTACTCTGACGCGGCGGGGAATTCCAGCGGCTGTTCATGACGTGGGCTGACGATTGGGACGGGGGGGGTGGGTGCATGGCATGGCGCCGGGGATCCGCAATTCGATCGGGAGGGATTTAGTGTAGGTACTTTACAGGCCAAGGCTGTGCCATTTCGTTGTCGAGCCGTCGGATTCATGCATGTGGAGGACCGGTTTGGCCGGGACGTCGACGGTCCAACTAAGCCATTAGCGGAGGGGCTTTTCCACCAAACTCACCTGCCAAAGCAAGATGAACCATAGACCGTGGGTCACATCATTCAATGGAGTTGCGGGCTTGTGTGGGCGATCGGGTCTGTCACATTGGGAAGCAGAGCGCAGCGTGGGACGGGGTCAAGCCGGATTTCAGTTCGATAGAGCGTCTTCTTTCACAGCGACCCGCGTCGAAACGAGAACGGTGGAGGCGGGCAATCGATCACATCTGCTGCTGGCGATGGATGGCGCTGGACGTTGCAGGCGGGCAAACGCGGGCGGGGCAGGGGGGGAGGGGGGCGCGGCCCCCTTTCACAGTGACATATCGGGAGCGAAAGCGGAGACGAGCGAGTGCGAATGCCGACGGGGACGTGGGCGTGGACGACGAGGACGTGCGAGAGGGAGGGGCTGGAGACTGCGGACACTGAGACTGGCACTACCGCGGGAGGAATGTGGGACCATGGCGACATGGCATGTTTGCCGTGCTTGCTTTGCTTCGCTGGGCTGGTTTGCTTTGCTTCACCTTGCTTCGCTTCGCCTTGCTTCGCCTTGCTGCAGTCGGGCTGGCAGGTTTTGGTTGCAACGGACTGGGCTGGTCGTCACCGGCGGGTACGAGTGCGAGGTGCATGCCAAGGTGGGCTTGCGGGCTTCATGGCAGAATCAGGCGGCGTCGAGAGGACGAGAATGAGACGGACGGGCAGTGGGCGTGGTGGTGATGATGATGGTGATACTGAAGGTGATGCTGATGAGGATAAGGAAGATGGCGAGGGCGAGACGTATCAACGGGGTCGGCGAAGAGGGCAGAAACAGAACATCGTCGGTCACTGCAGGATATAACAAGAGAAGAGAGAAAGGAAAGGGCTCCGCTGGGGGTGTGAGGACCGTCGCGGGATGGGCAGCTTCGTTTGAATCTGTAGGGATCCGCGTGGCTTATATTGGGTCGGATCATGGACGGGGTGGTGTGAGCCTGGGCCGCTCCCCGCAGACGGAGGGCTCGGATGATAGGGGATTGGCCGTGGTTGACAGCGGTTGGGTTGGATGGTGATGCATCCTCAGCCACTGGTGAGGGAAACTAAGTTCCATGTCGTGTACCATGATCCAATCAGCCATGCCGGAGACGCTCCCTGAGAAGCGACTCCAGTGAGCGGCACTCACGTGGCTCGGCAGATCAGTCGTCGTTGCGGGATAGGCGAGCGACGAGCTGGGCGATTCTGGCCAGAGATAGAAACGCGGTGGAAAATCACCTCACGCAAGCAAACGATCCAACCTTGTGGCATGTCTCACTCTCGGAAGTTCGGGGCGGGTGAATCAGGCGAGATGGCCTGTTTTGTGGTTTTGTGGCTCCACTGGCACGGTGTGACCCGGCTCCACAAGCGGAACCCCGTTCGCTGATTTGCGGGCGCTGGCCGGCGGACAGAGGCCATCACGCTACACCTACAGCGACCGACACAGCGCCAGCTGCCAAACGCCGAGCCTGCTCCCTGAGCTGAGCTCCCAGCGTTCCCGGCAGGTTCGAGCAAGATCTTGCATTGCGAATCTGCCTCCCAAGAAACCAGGAACACGGCGAGATCATCTCGAGATGCCCTCCCCTCCCCTCCCCTCCTTCCCCCTCCCACACACACCAACATCAACCCCAACGGGAGACATCTCAGCTGTCAAACGGCCAGCGACTTTTGGGTTGTTCAGGGCAGCGCTCCCAGTGGGCAGCAACTCCGTCATAGGAGCACGATGGTGGGTCCCGGCGGCCTATTTCTTTGCCCTTTCCCCAGATTTTTACCCCGGACTCGGAGACCGCACTAAAGCCGATTGTCCCTGGGTCCAAGCCTGCGCCTGCTGCGAGCTTCACTCTCGGGCTTGCTTGGCCGCGCCATGCCTGTTTCGGACAATCAGCCAACCTTTCAGGTGATAACAGAGGCAGGTACTCTTGATAAGGCGCTCCTACCTGCCACCCTGCCCAGATACCAGCAGCTCTCCAGCTGAAGTCAAGGTGGCTTCTGGGCGGTATGCTGGATACTTGCTCACGTACCTACCGAAAGGCAGGGTAGGTAGGTACTTAGGACATGTACCAGGGATAGGTACCTGAGCTCTAGCTCCTGTGGGCCGTGGGCGGGCCACCCGTCACCTGCCCGGCCGTGCCTCGCCGCATCTCATGAGCTCCCAAGTCACGCGATCGTCTGGCGACGCCATTGATGGGCAGTTACCCCGCCCGGTCTGACGAAACCGTAATGCAGCGTCAAATGTTCGGCGCGGTACTTGCCTTAGTCACCCACCACCTACCTACCTTACCTTGACAGTATTGTTCCCTACCTACCTGCCTGCTACCCAGTTGCCCAGTACCCGCCTCCTGCTGGGCAGGTGCTACTACCTCACCTAGTACCTACCTACCCATGGCCAATGGGCCACAACCCACTACCCACAGCCAGGCGATGGCCGATGCAGGGAGCTACTCTGGCTCTGCCTCAGCTGGCGGCGGCATCACCAAGCCGAGATGCGGTGCGTTGCGTCTCTTGTCTCTTGCGTCAGGGTACGCCTGTCAGGCCGGCAAGCCAGGGTGCTGCACAGCACGGTGTACCTGACCTCATTCTCTCCGTTGACGGCCCCCTCAACCCCTCTCCTCAGGCCAGCACCAGGTCAGGCGCCCCGACCCCCGATCGACCTCGACCTCTATCTACCTCGTCCCTCCCCCTCATCTTCTTTCCCTTCTTAACCTCCTCTCCATCCCACTTCTCACCCAACCAGCCATCCATCAATCAAGCAATATTCAAAGGTACAACCCTTCCCACCTCATCCATTGAGACACGAGAGCTCCTATCCCAGATCGGAGCTGTCACGTCACGTCACGAGAGAGAGATCTGGAAGCTTACTTGAACCTCCTTGGCAGAAAAACACCCACCATCACCGTGATCTAGTCACACCACAACACAACATAAACATCATGTCGGAACCGCTCTCCAAAGTAGACTCCGCCGTCCAAGGCCTCTCTTCATCTCCCCCAGCCAAGAACCGCAGACAAAGCTCTGCCGCCGCAGCTGGCGTCTACAACGTCAATGACCTTGGTGCGTAATAGTAGCCCAAGAAACCGACCCCGCACTTCATGAGCACTGGCTCGGGTACCTCGGAACAACACTGACATTATCCCCCCCACTACAGAGGCAGAAGGCATCGAGCTTCAAATAGCCATCGAGACACAAAAGACGGGATGGTGAGTTGCCCCCGAGTCGTCGTCGACAGCCCTCGTTACCAGCGACCTGGCGTCTGCTATGCCGCTCTATGAGCAATGGCTGACTGTCCGACAGGAAGATCAACACGTCTCCGTCAACAGTAGATGAGAAGGAGATCCTCAAGAAGCACCTGACAACACCGCCCGTCAAACGCATAGACCTGCACTTCCCTCTCGGTATGGAGGTAACAGCACGGAACCTCAAGGGAGTAACAATCAAGGACGCATTCGATGCTATCCACAAGGCCTACAAGAAGAGGGTATGTACTCTGACTCCCCCCATACTGCGCACTCAACTAACTGATCCCGCAGTCGGACGATGAGCTCGACAAGCCCTACCTGGCAGGCTTCGAGTGGGACAAGGAGGAGTCATGGACCCGGTTGATCGTCCATCTGTCGCCCAACTCAACGATGGCAATGACCTCTGGCGGCGGCAAGAAGAAGAAGAAGAACGCTGAGGAGTAATAAGCCTGCCAGCCTCATTTCCCGTATCTTGTCCAATACTTCCTGATCACACACTGGCATGCTTCGCTCTGGCTCGTATGGCGACTTGGCGCAATGGGATATTGCGATAGATATTGTCGGATGGGTTTATCGGTTCGGATCTCTTCTCTGGGGCTTGAAGCCTCGAAGTGTATAGCTAGGAAACTTGGGACGTCGACGGCCGTTCGGCGGGGAGCTTGGGCGGTAACAGCTCCGGCTCCGGCTTGAATTGACTCGTTGAACCGTCATTTGAATGCTGTCGTTGCCTCGATTTGAACCATGTGACTGTATAATCTCAACCGTCTTGCAGTCGACACAACCGGAGGAGCGTTGTGTAGACACTTGAGTGTGGGCATGTCGTTGACGGCGAGTGGGCAGGGATGGGGAAGAGCCGTTGGCTTGCCGCTTTCCTGCATCCATCGTGACCCACAACCCGTGGGACTGGGGTCGACTCCGTACGCGAGCGGGCTTAGCATCTATTTCATCCACTCCGACCGCTCGCACGACGACTATTGTCAAAATGGCAGCGAAATCTCGAATACCATTTTCCAGCTGTAGCCTCACTCGAGGTGAGGCAGAGTGGCACAGAGCTGAGTACCTGTACTTCCATACAGGAACCCCTCTCCCGCAGTGATGCAATGGCGGGGTAAGTTGATATCGATCTAACACGGAAGCTGGGTATCGACATACAAAACTATTAGCACGTTATCGTCTCCAATGGCAGCGTTTTGAGCCAAGACAGCCGGCTAGCACCAAACATGTTGGAGAACATGCCCAAGCTCCGGAAAGCAATGGCCTCAGCAGCGGCATGGACCAGGCATTCGTCCGAAACCGCAACTGTTTGTGCCCCAACTCGACCCTTTCTTTCCATCAGTCAGCAGTCTCCATTTCGGATCACAGCGGATACTGCCGATTTCTCCTCGAGCGGGTGAGACGTAGCAGACATGTACCGAGCTGCTCTTCTGCGCGGAATTGGGAAGCCTAGCGACGACGGCCCCGGCTAACGTCGGCAGACGCCGCTTCTCAACGACTTTACCACGACCGCGGAATGCCACACAAGCTGTCGGCTTTGGCGCATCTCGCCCAACGTCATCCAGACCCGTTCCCGAGGGTGAGGGGAGGCGTGAGGGGGATATAGCTTACACCAATCCCTTTTCCCATTGTTCCCGGGCAGCCACTTTTGCGTTTCGTCTCTCCATCACCGGTCATCAGGAAGTCTGAGTTACCATGCCCGTCACAACCTTCGATTTCAAGGAAAAGTACCGCTACCAGGTCGGCTTCGACTCCCATCTCGAGTTCGTCTCCTCTCCTGCCCACGTTCAGCTCAATTGCAGGTTACCCGATGCTGACATGTCCTCCTCGACCATAGGTCTGAAGCCGTCCCCGGGGCGCTCCCCATCGGCCAGAACTCGCCGCAAAAGCCTCCACGCGGGCTGTACGCCGAGAAGCTCTCCGGCACATCCTTCACGGCGCCTCGGCACGACAGCAAGCAGGCCTGGCTCTACCGCATCCTCCCCTCGTGCGCCCACCCGCCGTACGCCCCGGAGCCTAAGGCCGAGCCCTCGAAGCTGCAGTACATCCCCAACCAGCTGCGCTGGGACCCCTTCGACCACGACGATGCGAAACACTGGGACTTTGTACGGGGGATGCGCCTCGTTGCCGGTGCCGGAGACCCAACGCTGAAGCAGGGAATCGGCATCTACGTCTATGCCGCAGGGAAGAGTATGGACGAGAAGTCCGCCTTCTACTCGGCCGACGGCGACCTGTTGATCGTGCCCCAGGAGGGGCCGCTCGACATCCGGACTGAGTTCGGGTGGCTACTCATCCGCCCGCTCGAGATCTGCGTCATCCCCCGTGGCATCAAGTACCAGGTGCATCTACCTTCCGGGCCGGCGCGTGGTTATGCACTCGAGCTCTACCAGGGCCACTTCGTCCTCCCGGAGCTGGGACCGATCGGCACCAACGGCCTTGCCAACCCGCGCGACTTTCAGGTGCCCGTCGCCTGCTTCAGCGAGGACTTTGGTCCTACGGCCAGCGAGGCCGGCGGTAGCTACTCGGTGACTGTCAAGTTCAACAATGACTTCTTTCAGACCACACAGGCACACTCGCCCTTTGATGTTGTCGCCTGGCACGGCAACTATTACCCGTACAAGTACGACCTGGGGCGGTACAACACCATCGGCACCATCTCATACGACCACCCGGACCCGTCCATCTTCACGGTACTATCGGCGCCAAGCGGGGTACCGGGAACGGCCATCGCCGACTTTGTGATATTCCCGCCGCGCTGGCTCGTTGCCGAGGACACGTTCCGCCCGCCTTACTACCACCGTAACACCATGTCCGAGTTCATGGGCCTCATCACCGGCGGGTACGACGCCAAGCGGGGCGGCTCGGGCGGATTCGTCCCCGGTGGTGCGAGCCTACACAACACGATGAGCGGGCATGGGCCAGATGCTGAGAGCGGCGAGGGCGCGAGGAACGCGGAGTTGAAGCCGGCAAAGGTCGGCGCGGGCAGCTGCGCATTCATGTTCGAAAGCTGCGCCATGGTCGGCGTCACGGAGTGGGGACTGAGGACGTGTAAGAAGGTGCAGCAGAAGTACAGCGAGGAGAGCTGGGGCGGCGTGCCAGTGCACTGGAAGAGGTCCGAAGGGGTGTCGTCAGATGGGCACTTGTTGAAGTAGCCTGCTGGTGGTCTGGATGGTGGGTTTTCAAGTCGATATTGTGGTCAAGCACATGCCGAGGGGCTGTGACCCCTCGACTAGGAGAAAACAGTACAAAGGCAACTACGATTGTCGGATGGAAACAAGTCACCGTCACGCACATTGACATCAAATGAATCATTATGTATCTATTAACATAATAGCTTGGTCATTACTGTGGTTCATCACTACCCAAAAGCAAATCTATCCATGTCTAAACCCAAGCCAAAAACAAAACACGTATTTCATAGCCTTTTTAGTTTCCCATTTCCTTTAAGGCTTGCTAACCTGCTCCTTTCTAAAGAACTTGAAGTAACCGATGCAGATGCCCAAGTTGAGCAGAAGCACGACCCAGAACCAGCCGCTAGCCAGCGCGACGCCGGGGCCCTCGCTCATATCGGGGAAGACGGGCCCCGGGCCGACGTTGTTCGGCGCGGTAGCACGAGCGAGCATCGTGAAGATTGATCCAACGATCTGCGCCGCGGCACAGGCGGCGGCAACGTGGACACGGGTCAGGGTCAGCATGAGAATCATACCGATACCCGCGCCCTGAAGACCGTCGAGAACACCGAGCCACAGCCAGAGGATACGGCTGAGCACGGCGGACGCAACAACACCGCCGGCCCACGGCATCCAGACGCCGATGCGCGAGGTGCCCCACCAGATCTGAGCCCAGCGAGGGGCGCCCAGGCCAACGGCGAACATGGGGAACAGCCAGGGGTGGCTCTCACTAGCCTTGGCCAGGCCCCAGAGGACGAGGGCCCAGACGAAGATGAAGAAGAAGAGAGCGAGGAGCACCATGGACCAGACGGGCACGTGCTGCGAGCTGAAGAGGAAGAACCAGTTGCGGCCGAAGAGCGGGGAGAGGAAGTAGTTCTGGATGGCGACGGCGAGGAGGTACCACGCGATGGTCTTCCGCTTCATCAGCGACTGCCAGAGCTGCGGGACGGGACCGGGGGTCTCGCGGTAGAAGTCGGGCAGGCCGAGGAAGAGAACGGCGCCGACGGCCCAGAGGAGCAGCGCGACGGGCAGGCAGATTCCGAGGAGGGCGGGCGAGCCGGCGAGGGTGGGCTTGGGCTGGGAGTTGGCCTCAGCCTCGGAGACGAGGGAGCCCCAGGCCCAGAGACCGAGGGTGTAGAGCTGGGTGAGGCCCTGGATGATGGCGAGGCGCTGGATCCACTTGGGGACGGTGGATCCGCCGTCGGTGCCGAAGTTGAAGGCGAAAGCGAGCGAACCGGACGAGGAGGCGAAGGCGTAGAGGCCGGTGGCGGCGTTCTGGAGCCAGACCTGGGTATTGTTGTCGGCGGCGAAGGGGGAGCAGCCGAGGATGAGGAAGGCGATGCCGTAGACGCCGTAGGGCAGGGTGAGCGGGTACAGGAGCGGGATGGTGCGCGACATGCCGTACCAGACGATGGAGGAGCCGAGGTAGATGGAGGCGACGACGTAGAGCTTGCTGGCGGTCTGGCCGACCTCACCCGTGAGCAAGGTGACCTGGTACGAGTTGGTGGCGATGATCTGGTTGAGGGCGAGGAGCATGGCGTAGATGGGCCAGTCGCCGACCTTGTACTGGAGGTACCTGGGAGATTTCAGTCAGTATGTCGTCTTCGTGGATGATAAGGGGGAAAAGAGGAGGCTTACTTCTTGACACCGGTGGGCGGGACGTAGTCCTCGGGCAGGTCGAACTGGGCCTGGAACGAGCCGGGCGAGTCGGGAGGCGACTGGTTGCCGTAGCCACCCGCGTCGGTCATCATGTTGAGGTTCGACTTGCGTCCGCGGCCGCGCTCACCAGTACCGGGCAAGCTAAGCTTGGAGCCAGACAGGTTCTTAAGACCCATGCCGAGACGAGAGCGAGAGGGAGAGCGGTTACGAGACATGGAGCGGCTGCGGGAGCCGGCGGGGGAGGCAGGGCGACCCAGACGGGCGTCGAGGTACATGTCGAACCACACCTTCTCGGACTTCATGAGGTAGTCCTCGATACAGAATTCAGAAATCGAGTTGTCGGAGTTGAGGTTCTTGAGGCGCTCCTCAAACTGCTGGTAGAACTCGCCCTTGGAGTCGGTGAAGAAGGGGTCGACCTGCTGCAGCTTGTAGTCGTGGCGGTCGCCGACGACGTCCTCGACGGAAAGCATGGAGGCGCGGGACGAGTTGTCGTGCACACCCAGAACACCGGGGGGAGGCAGGGGCAGGGTGTCGGCCATGGAGAAGCCCGAGACGTTGCGGCTGTGCATGCCCGGGGCCGGGGACGCGGAGCGGGAGCCGCCAGGGGAGTCGGCGTAGGCGGGCGAGGGCGAGATGACGGGGGAGCCGGGGGTGGAGGAGTAGTACATAGGGGTGGCCATGCCGATGGGGGTGTTGCGGCCGGTGTTGAGGGTTGTGGCGTCGTCGTCGTAGTCGGCGACCTGGCGCATCCACGCGGGCGAGCGGTCGACGAGCTCGACCTCGTCGCGGAGGCCGACGGCGCTGCCGGCGTTGGGGTGCTTAACGAGCACGTTGCCCTTCTTGACGCCCTTCTTGCCGTACTTGGCGTGCGCCTTGATGACGCCGCCCTGGAGCTTCTCGAGCTTCTGGAGCCACTCGGCCACGGGGAAACGTTGCTTGGCGGACCAGGCGCGCATCTCGGCACGGGTGGCCGTGTCGGTCTTGAGAGCGGACTCGATGGCGTGCTTGAACTGCTTGGTAAGATGGGCCTGGGCAGTGTTAGTGATATTCAGCATGTTAAGAGGAGAAGGGGGACATACAGCCTTGGTCGATTCAACAGTGTACCACCAACCGGGCATCTGGCCGAGACCACCGACGCGAGCGCCGACACCCAGCGCTCCCTTGCGTCCGAATTCGACAGCGACCAAACCGAAGGGCTCATCTCTGGAGGGGATCAGGGCGAACTCGGCACCGGAGAAGATGTAGGGGGGCAGGGCAGTGAATTCAGGCTTGCTGAAGACGCGTCCGGGGTAGAGTTCCATGAGCTTGCTGAGCTTGAGCGCGGCGAAGCGGCCGTAGAGATCGATCATGGGACCGACGCAAATCAGCTGCGCCTTTGGGTGGTTGTCGAGGACCCAGGGGAAGATATCAGCGATTAGGTCAACCTGGATTGCGTGTTAGTCGAATTCGGAGTTTGAAGCAGACGCAACCAAGAGGATACTTACGCCCTTTTGCAGAGACCAACGTCCGACGAAGACAAACAGCTCAGCCTCAGGGTCGACCTTCAGGCCGGCCCACTCCTGGGCCTGGCGTCTGAGGTCGCCACGGCTGGCCTCGTACGCGGGGTCGACCTCGACCTTCTTCTGGTTCATGAACTCGTCCTTGTCCCAGTCGGCGGTGTCCGTGGGGTCCGGGTTGGGCAGCTGGCCGATCTTGGACAGGCCCCAGAAAATCGGGTAACGGGCGAAGGAACGGTCGCCGTACTTCTTGGAGACACCGACGGCGCCGAAGCCGTTCTGGTGGACGCGGAGGTAACTGGCACCGGCGTGGAGGAGGTTGAAGACTGCGTTTTGTCAGGGGATGCACTCGTCACGGCATACTTGGGACAGGAGAGAAACTTACCGGAGCCGTACTGGACGTACTTCTTGACAATCTCAATGTCCAGGTTGTAGGCCTTGCACACTTCCTTGCTCTCCTCGGGCGTCCGCATGGGCCAGAGACCCTGGAACTCGGCGTTGTGGAGGGAGAGGGCGACGGGGATGGTCTTGGGCAGAAGGTACAGAGGTGCGATAGAGCCGTGGTAATCGTTGATGTGGTAGAGGTCAACAGGGAACCGGTTCACGGTCTCGGCTATACATTGGTTCCTGTTTCGATAGTTAGATCTGTCGTCGGGAGATGACATCTTGGTCAACTTACCAGGCAGAGTAGTAAATGGCACTCTCCAAGTCGTCCATACGCGGGGGGTACGGCTCGGACTTGGTCTGCTTCCTGAAAACAGGAGCGTCCAGCAGGACATAGGTGATGTTGTCGACCTGGTGGTACTGCACCTTGATCTCGTACTCCTGGTCCATGATGCCGACATACATACTGGGAGCGGGCGTATCTTCGGGGTAGTCGACGTCGCCGACGCAGGGGACGACCCAAATGAGGTCCTGGTGCTTGAGCGCCTTGCCCATCAGCTGGGCCATGACACCCAGACCACCAATCTTGATCTTGATGTTCCAGTCGTCAATGTTGTACTCCATGGTGGCGATCAGCACGCGGCGGCGCTTGTTGTTGCTGGTGGCGGCGGCGGCGGCAGAGACGAGGTCAGCCGAGCTGCGCATCTTGAGCGGCACGGCCCCGGCGGCGCCCATGAAGGCGTTGCGCGTCTTCTCCATGATCATGCCGAACTTGGATGTCGAGTGGACACCGTGCTCGTTGAACTTGACCTTGTAGAACGACCGCTTGAAGGCCTGGACGGCGGCGAGACCGCCGATGACGGGGCCGATGAAGAGGAACAGCCACAGGAAGAACTGCACCCACATGTTGCCCTTGGGGATCAGCTGGTACTGCAGCGTGGCGTCATTCAGCACGACCTTGTAGGCGAGGTACGGCTTGGGCGGGGCGGTCGTGATGTTGACGGCGTTCTCGAACAGCGACGAGGGCGGCAAACGCTCGACGACGTTGTCGCCGTCGACGTCACCGTAGACGAAGGACTGGTCGGGCAGCTTGTCCGGGTTCATGCCCCAGATGCTGAACTTGAAGTAGTTGGGCCACTCGTCCATGTAGTGCCACTCCCACAGCGACTCGGCGGCGTGCTTGAGCGGCTTGGTGAGACCACTGTCGTAGCCGAACTGGTTGAACTTGCCGACGGCGAACATGTGCGGGATGCGGCGCGGTGTGTCGTAGTCGATGTCGCCGTGGACCTTGTACGCGCTGGAGCCGAGCAGCTGAGACCAGTACTGGACGATGACGTGCTCGCCCTCCCACTCCTGCTCCTTGGTGCCGTACCAGTCCTGCTTTTTGACGACCGTCTCGGTCTCGTAGTTGACCCAGTCGCTCCAAGACGACTCGAAGTTGGTCGAGTAGCGGAACTTGGACGCGCCGGCGGCGGTGTGCTTGATCGTGATGGTGCCGTCGTCGGACTTGCTGAGGAGGGTGCTCGAGTAGTTGGACGTGGCGGGGAAGACGATCGGGTTGTTCTTGGCCCCCAGGCGGAAGAGGAAGCGGTCGACGGCGTTGGTGGTGGAGTTGCCGCTGGAGGTGGTCGCGTTGGTCACGGTGATGGAGTGCACGCCGTGCTTGACGTTGACGAGGTCGGCCTTGTACGACCAGACGGAGGGCAGGGCGCCGTTCCACTCGGCGACGGTCTCGGAAATGTTGGTGCACTTGACGGAGCTCTCGTCGAGGCTGGGGGTGCTGTTGTCGTCGGTGTGGGACTTGAACGAGAGGGCGGCAGTGAACTTGTCGCAGTCGAGCTCAACGTTGGACTGGAACTCGATGGGCACAGTGTTGCTGGCCTCGTCGGACTCGATGCGGAAGTCGTGGCCGGGGGAGAACTTTGTAAGCGTGACGGGCGGGTTCTTGAAGTTGGCCTTGGGGACGTAGGCGCGGAACTCGAAGGGCGTCATGGTGATGTTCTTGACGCAGCCGTTGTTGCCCGTGTTGCCGGCGAAACCGAGCTTCTTGGGCGACTTCTCAAGCTTCATCTCCTGGTGCGGGAAGAACAGGTTCTTGACCGTCGTGCCATCCTCGAAGGGAGAGATGAGCGCCGCCTCCTCGCTGTCGCAGTCGAAGGTGTACGTCTTGGTGACGTTCCAGTTGGAGTACAGCAGCCAGACGGGGACGAGGTCGTCGCCGAGGTCCTGGACGCCGAGCTGGTAGCGCATGACGCTGAAGAGACCGGTCGTCGTGGCCATTCCGGAGTTACCGGGGTAGTAGAGGTCCTCGGTGTGGTTGGACAGCTGCTCGAGCCACATGCCGTCCTGGAGGACGGGGTAGTTCTGGCGCATGTGGTACATGTGCTTGAGGATGTTCCTGAAGGGGTGGCTGGGGTCGCGGTGGTCCCAGGAGACGGTCTCGTCACGGCATCCCTCGCGGGCCTTGGAGAGGGGCATCTGGAAGTAGAGGACTCCCGGCATGGAGTAGCAGCCGTGCTGCTGCCAGGCGGGGGCGGAGGACATGGGCTGACGACCGAACATGTAGTTAGTGGCCGTGTTGTCAAGCACATAGTAGGCCTGCTCCTCGCCCCAGGTGAGGAGGGGAATGCCGGGCAGGTGAAGCGTCGTGACGAAGAGACCCATGAGGGAACGCTGGTGGCCGAGTTCGATGGCGGGCCAGCGGAAGGTATCCTGGTTCATGGCACCGAACATGTGGCGGGGGTCTACAAGACCGGTGTTTGCGTTGATGTAGTCGTTGGCTCTCAGGACCTCGTTCCACGCCTCGACGAAGTTGCTGGGAACATCAAATCCGGCGACACCGGTACCGTCCATACCCAAGAAGATGACCAAGAAACGGTAGAAAGAGTAGTGGAAGGCGGCCGAATCGAGCGCCTGGTGACCCTCGTCACGGATGAAGATGTCCATGTCCTTGGAGCTGTTCGCGGTCGTGTTGTAGGCCGTGTTGATGTCCTTGAACCACTGCTCCGGGTGGCGACCACGGCCGATGTAGATGGAACCCATGGTATTACCACCTGTGATCTCACCGGGAAGGAAGAAGTTCTCCTTGCCGAGCTTGCGCGCGCACTCACGCATGTTCTTGGAGAAAAGGCCCTGGGCGTCGACCGTGACCTGAAGCGCCTTATCGTAACGGAACCCATCAATATCCAGCCTATTTGTTGCCTTTCGTCAGTATTCGTGCGATTTCCGGTCTTGGGCTCCTGGGACTTACTGCTGCATCAGGATGCAGGAGAAGCGGCTGAGCTTCTCGTTCACGGAGGGGATCCATTCTCTCAATCTGTCTTGAACGGAAGCGAACTTGGTCAACTGACGACGGTAATCGGGGTAAACGCCGAAAGCCTCAGTGTCACCAAACTGCGTGGCGTGTTAGTCGCCTCTGGCCAAACCCGTCGGGTCCGATACGGGCACCATACCTGATCGAAATCACCATTGTAGCAGCCCTGAAACATGTCGTAAACTTCCGGGCCGACTTCGTAACCGCTCTCGTAGTACAGTCTCGGGAAATGCTCGCACGTCTCGTTGTATCCGGTGGGATACTTCCAGTCGAGGTATTGCCTGTCGGTCTTGTAGATAGCCTCCATCTCATGGGGCTCGAACGGCGCGGTGGTGTTGAGGTAGTCCTTGTAGCCGAGCAAGTCACCCAAAGTCGCAATAGTGTTGTCGAAAACGACGTACTGCCATGCCGTCAGTCTCCTACCAATCCTTCCAGAAATCTCCGGTCCGGCCGACTTACCATGCCACGCTTGTGAATCTCCGAGATGGCGAGTCTCCATTCTGTGATGTTGCCAAAGTGAAAGTCCAACAGGGTCTGGTCCAGCGGCGAGTAGTTGTCGTAGTTCCAGGGCGCGTTGATAAGCATCGATCCGGCCATATAAATTCCCTTGATGCCCATTCCATGCAGATAGTCCAACGTGTCGATGAGGCCGGCGACGTCACCACCAAACCGCAGCTGCGTGCCCGTGATATCCTGCTCGAGAACCGTGCCGTTGGCGTTGTCGTTGATTGGGTCGCCGTTCACGAAGCGGTCGAGCATGATGGTATAGAACGGGAAGCGCCAGTTTTCGGGCGACGGGTGGAAGTCGTGGTTCTCCCATTTTCCCGAGTACAATAACGGATCTTCGGCTTCCTGATTTGTGTTGAGGTTGAAGTCAACCAGATCTGGGTGATACCTGACGGCATTAACATTATGGGTTAAGCAACCCAGTAATAGGAGTCCAGTCCCAAACCACATGGTGGCGGTTGGTCTGTCGTGAGGACGCCCGGAGTGCGTCCTCGAGAAGCGAGTGTGGTTGTTGGGGCGGACTGTGTTCTTTCTCTCCCTCTTTCTCTTTCAGTGTGTGTATGTGTGTGTGTGTGTGTGTTGGCTCTGTTCTGTTCAGGAATCCCAAACAGTTATGACGCTAACAAACAGACTGTTCAAATCAAAAGGCAGAAAGAAAACAAATAACGAAAGTGAAATAAGATGTAACAATATCCTTGATGAACCGGCCGAAAGCGAGTGATGCCGGTTTTGGTTGAACGAGAGATGGGAAAGAGACCTTGAGCGATTGTAAAGATCTGCGATTCCCGCACAAGACACTAAGCAGTGAGGAGCTAGAGCAAGAAATCCAGACACCAAGATACGTCAGAGGGGGTGGGAGGGAATCTACGGCTTAGATGGGGCCAGAAATCTTTGAACTAAGGGGGCGGGAATCGATTCATGGACATGGCAAAGGCCAGGCCAGGACAGACCCGCCCGGCTTGCCAGGCATCGCCTCACGAAAAGGGTCATCAGAAGCCCGTCATGCCGGTGGCAGCGGAGCCCTGCCATTCTAGGATACGAGCTCGAGGGGAGGAGGTTTACTCATGTCTGCATCATAGCGGTGACTTTTTTTCCCCCCTCGTCGTGCTGTTCCTCGTTCCTCCTCGGATGGCCTTCTCGGGCTCGCGAGGGCAGGGATCCGGAGGGTGGCCGATTGGACACTATGAATATACCCTCTGCTAAGGGACCCCGTCGGCGGTGGACTGGCCAACAATGCAGATCTTCGGGACTTGGGGCCCAAGGCCAGCGAGCAGCGGCCAGGCCTCGGAGGGCCGGTCCTTACCCGGTGAGTATGCTGCTTCCTTCGAAGTTCCTGGGACCCCGTTCGAGGCGGCTGTCTCTCGTTCCAGCTGCGCTGAACACTGCGGCTGCGGGCACAAAAAGGGCCTGCCTGGCAGCAACAACAACCTGGCCGCTGGCGTTGCGTTGTGTGCCCGGGTTCCGCTTCCCAACCCGGGCAGGGAGTGGAGCCGCAAGGTCCATGTCGACAGGTTCAACCTTTTCCCGACCAGGGTGTATACCGGGAACCCAATCGATCCTTGATCCTGCCGGCATCATTTGGCTTGTGTCGCGCGACGCTGAGCCGCCGAGCAGAGCTTGCAGCAGAGCTTGAACGACTGGGCGCGACCAGAGCGCCGGGCACGCCATGCGTTTGTCGTTAGTCGTTCGTGTGTCTCGATCACGAGGCAAGCGAAGATGCTGCAACAAAAAAAAAAAAAAAAAAAAAAAAAAAAAAGGTCCAGATTCCAGAAGCATCCTCTGCAGAATTCTTTTTTTGGGGTCTCTGGGGTTGAGAACATGTGGTTTTGGGGGGCCGGACGAGGGCGAAAGGGGGCCATATTCGTGCCATTCGTGCATTGCACCGCAGCAGCTTGCATATCTCGTGTTTGTACCCGCGTACCACCGTGTACTGTACACAGAAGGTAGTGTACATACTGCGTTTCCCAGCCTGGCAGCAAGTAACACGCTGCAAGCCGCCAACCAATACCAATTGCTGGACCTGGACCGTTGGTTGGCTGGGTCCCCTTTTTTTTTCCTTTTTTTTTTTTTTTTTTTGTGACCGTTACTGTATCCGTATACGCCAAAAAGTGTTCTGTGCACATGCCAGCAGGGAAGAATTTTCGGGGAAGAACTGCGATAAGGAGACAAGCGAGTCAGGAGAGGTCCACAACACCGGCTGCTGGGATGGGACGCACTGAGCGTGATTGTGGCTCTGGGAGCTGGGAATGGTGGCCAGCACATCGTTTTGACGTCACGGCACTACTGGGTCGAACGGTGCACAGTCACACTGGCAAGATTGTGCAATACTGCAGGCCTCGTGGGGGGGACTTTTGTGTCGTGAGTGGCGAACAAACGACGTTGGTCTGTTGGACGGCGTCTTGGGTGATTGCAACGAGCCAGTCTCAGGCGGGAGAGCGTTGCACTGCAGCCTTCCTTTTTGCACCGCAGACATCTCTCTAACGCCTGTTTGGGTTGCATATCACTATCATATCACGTATCCGTACGTACGCCGCACGCAGTATTGCAACTTCACTTATCTCTCAGCTGTTTCTGTCTCGGCCTCTGCCTCTCTGTCTCTCTCCTCTCCCGTTATCTGCTTCTGCTATATGTGAGCTGCTTCTTCCAAGGAACATGCCCCGACCGGCAGCCTCGACAGGGCGCGACTAAGCTTCTAGTGCATAGGGCATAGGCGCTAGGCGCACAGAAGAAATAAAACGGGCAGCCGGCGAGTGCTTCCCGTCTCGTCTGATGTTCGTATTCTCTCGTCCATCCGAACAGCTGGCGGCCTGGCGAAGGAGGTGATGTCCTTGCAAGCTGCTGAAACTCAAACCGCTGAGCATGTCATGTCGGGTTAATGGCGGTCGACGCTTGTCACTGCTGAATTTGATGTGACTGGGTTTTTCCTTTTGTTCACATAATCGAACATGGTGGTTGGCCCAGCCCGCCGCAGCTCGGTGGAGATTGGAGAGGCACTTCAGGAGGGCTACTCAGGGCTGTTAGCAGGGCCGCCGTGCTCGTGATAAATGCGCCAAGGCACCCAGAAGCTTGTTCAATGCCACCCCCTATTCAGGGTTTACCAAGGGTTGGCATGACGCGGCTACGAGAGAAAAATACACATAGATTGTACTCGCTGTACAGAGAGTGCTGGCGGCGGTCCGTGGTGGAGCGACTTTTGTGCACTGCTGCCACACAGCCACGCGCTGGAGATAGGTACATCCATACTTGCCTCGGTGTACGAGACATACGCCGTACCTTACTCGCAGCAAGGTAGTGTGCTGTAGCACGCTGAGCTTAGCGGCTGCCGCCGTCGCTGCCGCCGCCGCCGCCGCCGCCGTCGCTGTGCTCGCTGCACGGCCAGTGCTGCCAACACCACTGCCAAGCCTCACATGGAAACACTAAGACCAGCCTCGGGACTTCGAGACAAGCCACCCGAGCCCCCTAAACGGGACCACACTACCGTTCGAGTTTTTTCCTTTTCCTTTTCTTCCGCGCGACCGTTCGTGTCGTATCCTGCGCCGTGTGCACCCAGCCCGATCAGGTACAGCATGGAAGTAGTATCGAAGCCAACCTATCTAATACAAGATACTTTTCTATCGGCCTAGAAGAATATCGGCATATCGGCACCCACATGACCACCCCAGAATATTGAGAGGGGGGGGGTGAGGGGGGGAGAATACAGCGTAATAACTTGTATTGGAGAAATCCTTGCCGGAACACGGAGAAGAACCTCCCACCATTGGCCCGCGTCTCGGTGAACTATCGACTCCCTCCGGCCAACCCGGCGTGGCGGCGACAACATGAGCGCCCAAAGTGACCAAGATGAGTCCGGATAAGGCGATTCGGCGAGCACGCGAGATGGCTTCTGCAGCCTGCTGCTGTGCTGTCATGTCTCCTGCGTCTGGAGAAAGGAGGCCGCAGGTGGGCGCCCGGCACCATTCCTATTAATCTCTAATCTCAGCCCCGTTGCTGGCGTCCGCGGGTCACGTCTGGTCAGCGGTCAGTAACGAGAAATCTCGTCATTTATCCCCCGAGTCCGAAGCTGTGGTATCTATCTGACCTTCCCGCGCGAGCTCCAGTCCCAGCCCCCCGATCCGTATCCCGTCCCCTGCAGTGATCGTTGCTATAAATACCTCTAGTATTGGGTTGCAACTTTGCGCCGGGCAAGGAGGCCGTTGTTCGCGATTTCGATCGTCGCCCATTGGTGCGCACCCGGCCTCCCGCTGCCAACTTTTTTCCCAGTTTTATACGGCTGTGGCTCAGTGACTGTGCCCAAGTCTCCATCACATCAACTGCCCCCTGGCATCTCCGTGTCGCTGTGGCGCTCGGTACGGAGAACGGAGGACAACAGCCCGGAGGAAAAGACTGGATCCAGGGCCCGTTACTCCAAACAGCCTCCCCACGCGATTGTGGGCATGGTGCCACTCCCGGACACTGGCAAACTGGACTGCTGGAGCCGTGGTGTTTCTTGCCCATGTCCGCCCCGAAACCGCGAGACGGCTCAATCTGTGACATCGGCCATCCGTGCCGGAGCGTAGGCGAAGTAGCAGAGCAAATTGATGTGGTAAATAAAACCTCCAGAGTGCCCAGAAATTTTCCCCTAGTCTTCCTTGACCGTTGTCTCTTGTGATGCTGTGCAAACATGGAGAGGAGCAAGCGAGCGAGAGAGAGAGTTATGTGTGTGCGTCTGTGTGTGAGGTGGCATACTCGGCAGGCCTTTCGCCTAAATTCTCCACGAACACAGCACAGATGATGGGGGTTCATCTCGCGGTCGGACCTTCCTGCAGACATTTATTGTCAATATTATTGCCAACGAGTGTTACCAAACGGTTTCCGTTCATTACTGTGCGCTCATCCATCGGAACGGAGTACTCATTTTGCTCTAGAATTTTCTCCTCGGAATGCGTTGCTGCTGGAGCCTCTTGCTGGAGTCTCCATGGATCAAGCAATCCGGCCGTCTGGAGCTTCATGTCGACTAACCGAGCCGCAGTGTCTCACCGCATCGTCGATAAAGAAGTCTCCAAAAATAACGTTGCCGAGGTTGACTTGGCCGTCCACGGTTCGTTGTCATTGCTTGGTTGGGCTTGGTTGGTTGGTTGGAGAAAGCGCATAATACATATCAGCCTAACCCCGAAAGCTTCTTAACCAGCTCTCCTTCGGTCCTTTCCAGCTCCTTCCACTTTTATACGAGCTTTTCCCCTCATCATGCAGTCTCGAACACGCTTTCGAAATTCACTTGTTCACTTTGGGAGAATGCTGCCTAGACATGGAAAGCAAAGGCTCTCCAGCCCAACCACCCTAGCCCCGAGTTCTCCGCAGCGTTCCCGCAATGCTCGCACCGAACGCGATGGAGAAGGACCAACTCCACTCCCGACACTTGGGACAAAGGGGGAGGTTGAACGAGCGTGGGTCTTGCTCAGCGAAAGAAAGCGACTGACAACAAAAACAATGCCTGTCGGGCGGGGCCTTGGCTTCACGGAAGAGTCGTGCCTCGAACGAAGCGAGGTGGGGGGGGGGGGGGGGGCTCAACGAAAGTGCTTCCGGGGCGGAGGCGGCGGCGGCGGTGCGGTGTGTTTGGGTCCTCCAAGGTACCCTTTTTATCGATACTTCTTATCCGGGCTAACCCCTTTTTCTCGCCCATCAGTCGAGTCAAGAACCTCCGGAGGGCGGAACCGCGCAAGCATCTGCGGCTTAGCGGGCATCATCGGCCGGTCGCGAATGGTTCGGCCCCGTACGCCGCCCAATGGGAGTTTTTGGTCGATATTGCTGATTGATTGACTGATCAATTTGATTGATTTGCGTCGTCAGCCCAGGTGAGAGGACGTTGTAGAGCGCAGGAGCGCCACCGACCGAGTCTCAGGTGAAGATGCGCGTTCGTTGTCGTCAGTCGCCGTGGACCGGGGTTTGCTGTATTGATTCTTGGCGAGGAAAACACCCGGTAACCGCCGTTATCTTTTGAGATGGCGGCTGTCTCACTCACCGCACGCCAGAAATCCTTCCCGCCGGTGCGGCGACTCGAAGCGGTCGTCGTCGACACGCTGCGCCACGACCCTGCAGCGGCGCGTCGCTTCTTCGAGGTGGTGTGGTGGCCCGATTGGGACTGTTCAACTTCCCGAAATGCGAGTCGTCAGCGTGGGTGAACAAGCGCTGCTGATGGGTTGCTTACGTAGTGAACCAGAATCGCCAGTGGCGTGCGCAACGTCATCGTTATACCAGGCTGCAGACACCAAGGTCTAGCTTTTGAGATGAGACAGCTAGTAACGGCAAGCGGCGTTGTTTCAACGGCGTCGTCGAATGCGCCGCGTGGTTGCGGCAGTTTCCGAGACGTTGCTACTCCGCGCGACTGACATGTTGCGAGTTGGTTAGAGGTAGCGCGGCAGCTAAAGACTATGGAGTTCGGTAGGTTCAAGTAGTTTGTAGCTTGAGCAGTCTAGCCTACAGTTGGGGTTAACGGGCTGGGTGCATGTAAGTTCAAACGCACTGAACCCAAAGAGGTTCTCATGACTTGACAGCCTGCAATTCAATTGGTGCATGAACAGCATTCCAACGACTGTTCCAGCCCCCAGATTCTCGTGTTTGGGGTAAAACCAGTCCGTTCTGATATGATCAGTCTCTCGACATTTATGCCCAACAAGTATTGAACAAAACTGGATCTGATTAGTGCTGCGGTAACGAGTTGGTGGGATGTCTTGCCGATGCTTGTTACCAGTACCACCAGTCTGGTGAGAACCCTGATTTCCAGCCATGGGCAGTAAGTCGTTATGCGGGCTAGTACCCTTGATGGCCACACTCGTAGTTGAGGCGTTCTAGGTTACATCTTGATTTGTCGGACAATCAACTTGAATACCCAAATACTCTAAATCACGACGGAGTGTCCTATCAACATGACTATTTTCCGTAACGAGAAATCGGAAACGAAGACCCAAAGATAGACTCGCCGTTGCCTATTCAACCTATTAATTGGTTCCGCTAAAGCTAGGGCGGGCTACCTTGAATTGGTTTTCATCTTGAGGTGATGTAGTCTTCTTGGCTTGTGCATGTCGTTTAACGCTTGTTTGAACATAAAGGACAACGCAGAATGGCTCTGGTGGGAAGGTTTGAAACCAGTATCTAGTCAGATCTATTCATAAGACACACAGTATATTTCGGTTATTCATCTTCTTTAACCGCACTGCTAGTACTCGTTTCATGAAGTGCGTTCTTGCGGGAACATACGAATTAGCATACCGGACAACATATCCGTCACAGAAGAAAAAAAGACTTTTGAAGTGGACAGTGCAACAACAATCCCTTCGAACTTCCTCAGACACAAGCCCTGTAAGACGACTCGAGTCAACCTTTGTGAGATATTGTATTGCGAAAGAAAGGAGGGAGTTGAATTGACCAAGAGAGGTCTGCAGCCGAAATCCTTCAGGATCCCATACCATGTTGTTTTCGTATTCTCCAATCAGGAATGGGACTGCCTGAGATGTTGTAATCTCAAGTGGACGCTAAGCGGAAAATTGGAGTTGAGTTTCGGGATTCTTGAGGCAAGAGATTTCCTCATCGAATTCATGGCATGGCTCGTGAGTCATCGTGACGTTTCGTCACGGGTGTTTCTCACAAACCTGAGCTTATTCTGCGTTCAGCTTTTCAGAAGGCACGTAATGTTTTTACACGTGTCTAGGTGTAGGTTTAGAAAACCATGTCGTAGACTCGGGACCGCAACGAAAGGAGACAGAACGAAGAGGGTCAGAGTTTCAGTCAATAAGGCAAAGTAAACGTATAGATCAGTAAGTGTATTAAGGTGGAAAATTCTTTCCGAAATTTGTACATTGTTCGATTTTGAATACAGAGGACGACAAACGACATCGGCCAGAAGATCCATATGCTAATTTCTGACTATCCGCTGACCGCTACTACACAACAGAACTTTGATGTAACAGCGGACTGGAGACGTGTATTAATGCTGGGAATAAGAACAACATGAGTTGAACAATTTTGTGTAAATAGTTGTGTTGCTTGGCTCCTTTTCGCCTTGCTATTTCGTACCTCAGTAACAACGGACTGGCATACGACAACTGCACGCACAGGACGTAGAATCCTTTGGGGCTGAAGCAAACAAAACTTTTGACATATCAAAAGATTAAGCTTGCTCAGTATTAAATTGTCATCCATTGGCTTAACTTTATTCGTTGGATTCGACGTTCCATACGCATCGGAGGTCTTAGTGATTCGGCTTTTAAATATGCATCAATCACAACAAAGTTGACGGGCATTCGCTGTGTATATAACAGTCACTACTTGGTATTTTCATCATCTTCTTCTGACTTCGCATTCAAACGCTTTTTTTGATCAGAACCTTCACAGCCAAATAACCAGTCTCGTCGAAGTCGGAGGTTGTTGACAAACGCTGTTGTTGTTGTTGTTGTTGTTGTATTTAACGCCATGGCGGCAAGGGCGCAGCCGCCCTTGCGGCAACCTCCCGAGGGGTATGTGGCGTGGAGAGCCGCAGCCCTATAACTATTGCTAGATACAGTTCAAATCGTCCTCCAAATCGTGCCTTTGTGACTACTATGCCTTCTATCTGTCCCTGGTTCCCGCTGGTGCCCCAGTTCCATTCTTGTTGCGGCTTTAACACCGGATATGTCTAGAGAGGGCGACCTACCATAGTAAGGCCCTCGTACATGTTCTGATTCGCACAAGACCATTCCTGCCCCAGTACTAGGTTGACGACGTGTACGCGCCGCACATCCACTTTTTCTTGGTCGGAGGGTGTGGATATGAGAAAACCCTGGCAGGGGCCCGGAAAGGGTCCTAGGCCCCGCATTGGGCTCTGCCCTACCCTTCCCACAGGTAGTTAAAGCAGTTGCCAGCGGCTGGAATCGAACCAGCGACCTCTGGGCTCCAGAGGCCT